>OY776111.1:389458163-390853563 GCA_963675035.1 Allygus modestus
TACATATTATGACGCCATTCTACATTTGTATGACTTGTACTTGACAATTTGTACAAATTTTATGAATAAAGTGAATTTGAATTTGAATTTGAATTTGAATTATATATATATATGTGTCCGTGAATGCGATAACTTGAGTAAAAAACGTCCGATTTCGATGAAATTTGGCTCAAATGTGTAAAGTGACATTCATGACTTTAAGTTCGAAAACCAGAAAAATCGGGCCATGGGAAGGGAGGTTTATGGGGGTTTTAAATTTTCCTAAAATCAGTTTTTTGCATTTTTTACCCTAAAATTTTTAAAACACTTAATTTTGGTTTAGACCATGTTATAGAGCTTAAAAAAACAAATAATATGGTATTTTGAATTATTAAGCTAGGTTAAGTGGTTGCGGAGAAAATCCAAAAAAACCTGCTCATAAAATCTCCTATGTTAATCTTATGGGAAAAAGGTTTTTGGCTTTTCCTAAGTTAATTTTGATGTAAACTTCACATTTGCTTTTACCAATCAATTCAGCTCCACAAAACAATCATTTTGGTGTTTAAATTGTGATTCTACGTCCAACCGTTGCAGAGATATTCAAAGTGCGTTCAGTACGTTGTCCAATGTTATCCTTATGGAGAATAAATAAAATTTGATATCTCCATTATTAATGAATGTATATTGATGAAACTTGGCACGTGGGGTCACGTAGTACTGGTATATTGATATTTGCACAAAAAATTGATTTTTTGTTGATTATCCCCGTAGCAGCGAACCTGCGTACTCAGCCCCCATGTTATTCTTATGGAGAATAAGTAAAATGTAATGACTCCCTTAATTATGAACATAAATTAATACAACTTGCTATGTGGCTTCACCTTGTTGAGTTATAATGATATTTGCATAAAAACCCATTTTTTTTAGTTCCTTGTTGCAGCAAACCTGCTTACTCATCTCCCATGTTATTCTTATGGAGAATAATTAAAATTGTATATATCGCTTATATATGAATATATTTTTATAAAACTTGGTATAAAACTTGCTCTTTATATGGCATTAAGACATATATTATGCATTGGAAATTCGCTGAGTACGCAGGTTTGCTGCGACGGGGGTATTATTATTTACCTACCCGCTGGATATTTACCTGGCCCACATCACTATTCACTCCATTTCAATTATTATTTATTTATTTCCTTAGTAAATATGCATGCCTTTTAGAGTGTGTCCCCTATTGGGAAGAAGCTATTACCGTAGTCGGCATGGTAAGACCTACGCCCGGGACCATGATAAATTTTTGTTTTAAGGTCCCCAGACCCCAAAACCACCGTTTGAAACTGTATACTACATATATATATATATATATATATATATATATATATATATATATATATATATATATATATGTGTCTGTGAGTGCAATAACTCTCGTAAAAAAGGTCAGATTTTGATAAAATTTGATACAAACGTAAAGCAACATTTATGACTCTAAGTTTGAAAACCAGACAGATCGACCTATCCAAAGTGGTATTTTCGAGGGGTTTTGTACCCCAAAAATGGTTTTTTTTATGAAGTTTTTACATGTAATATTTAAAAAAGTCAAACTTTAATTTTCACCATTGGGTTCAGCTTTAAAAAACACAATTTGGTGTTTTGATAATTTCCCTATGTCAATTGGGTACAAAGATATTGAAAGTGCTAAACACAGTACCAATGCTATTCTTATGGAGGATAAGAAAAAATGTATATCTCGCTTATTTATGAATGTATACTAACGAAACTTGGTATACAGCTTCATCTGGTTGTGGTCCATTGTTATTTTCACATAAAAAGCAATTTTTACTGATAAGTCCCGTAGCAGCAAAACTGCGTGCGTACTCATCCCCTATGTTCTTCTTATGGAGAGTAAGTAAAAGGTAATTATGAAGATAAATTAATAATATTTGGTATGCGGCTTCACCTAGTTGAGTTATATTTATATTTACATGAAAACACATCTTTTGTGTTCCTAGTTGCAGCAAATCTGTGTACTCATCCCCAATGTTATTCATATGGAGATATATCGCTTATTTGTGAATATATTTTTATGAAACTTGGTATGCAGCTTTATGCGGCTGTAGTATTAAGACATATATTATGGATTGGAAATTCGCCGAGTACGCAGGTTTGCTGTGATGGGGGTATTTTTTGTTTTGTAACGTCAGTTTTTAAAAAACACATTACAAACCTGACATTATCTCCAGGTTCAAAACATTGCATCCTGGCATCAAAACTAATCAATACATTTTCAGAAGTATTACCGTAGCAAGATTGCATGATAAAACTAATTGCTTCAATAAGAACGCGGTTATTCCAATATTTGAAATTCAAACATTCGGACAGGCGGTTCAAGGCCTGGCTATTGATTGGTTCAGAATGTTGCATGCTACCTGCTGTGCTTTGCATTTGCTTATAATTCACTAAAGAATACTCCTGACTCCTGACCATCCTTTCTTGTGCTATCTATGCTTAGTTGACTGCAAGTCTGACATTGAACCATATTTTGTTGCGGTTAGTGCTATAGTTTGCTGTGTTTTGTGCTCTGATGAATCAAGTGTTTAAAAATGTTTTAAGTTAATTTGTGAGTAAAATTAAAATTAGATCATAGGAACCGTATTTTCAGTGGTGTTTAACATTTAAATTACAATACCGGTATGTAAGCATATTTCTTGGTAGCACGATAATTTGATCTTACATCAAAACAAATATTGATACATGTTTTTAATTTTTAAACAATGCTTACTTGTGACAATAAGCATTAAGTTTATCAGTGAGTTCAGGTTAAGTGCTAGGGTTTTATCAATAATGAACCTCTCTGATTTGCAAACTGTAAAGTTAGTCCACAAAGTTCTGCAGACTGGGAAACCTGAATATCTAAGAAAAAAACTAGTGTTTTGACATCAAATCAATGTGCGCAGTACTCGACAGGATTGCCTGTTGCACCTGCCAAAAACAAAATTAGAAACTGGGAAAAGGGCATTTAGATACTTTGGACCACAAACATACAATGCTTTGCCACTTAGTTTAAGGAATGGTAGTTATTCTAGGTTTAAAAAATATGTAAAAGAATTGTATATTTGATATTTGTTTGTAAATATTACGCAAAGACCTTTTAGATATCTAATTGTTATTTTCATTTTTGTTGTTGTTGTATTTCTTTGTATAATGTTGACAAGAGTTGTCATGTAAACCAGAGTCATACTTTGATGAACGCTTGCTAAATAAATTCATTATTTATTTATTTATTATTTATTTTAAGTTAAGCTGTATTATAAAGGCATAGTCTACAATTTACATTCATAAAAAACTTCTCATTTTACAAATATTTAAAAAGATTAAGAAATACCGCAAATTTATGTTAATAATCTGTTGTTAACAAGAATCTGAAATAAATACTATGTTATGTTTAAGAAGTTAATCGTCTAACTGAAAAACTAATTTATAAATATTTGTGCAGGCAAACAGCTGATTTAGTATAAACCACAAGATTAATATTATAACTACCGGGATGGAGCCCTGGCATCCAGCACTATTTTCAACCCTGAATTTAGGGGCTAAACTAAAATAAAATGTGTTTGCACGCAGCACTCTGACATGAGAGAAGTGAACCTCCACATAAATATAAAAAAAAATCAAAAAGGGGGTTAAATACACACACTTATTAAATTCTTATGGATACCTGAAAAACACTCTATTTTGTGACTGTTCTGATTCTTCATGTTCTATTTATCTGAAATGCTGTGATTTTGTGCACCTTAAGGAAAGGGTCATTCCATGTGAAATCACCTGATGCTGGTTGCATGACCATTTTAGAAATTTTTGATTTTCTCACCATGTACTTATCCACTCCTAAGAAGAATGAAACTAATTTTTTAAATTTAATTTTAGCGAATTTCCCCTACAGGGAAGAAGCTACTACCAACAGTCAATGATTACTGTAGTCGGCATGGTAAGACATAGGCCCGGGACCATTATAAATTTTTGTTTTGAGGCCCCCAGATGCCAAAATCACCATCCGTTCAAAACTATATACATACATATATATATATATAATAATATTAACATTTTAAAAAACAAACACGCTTTTTTTAAGATCTTTAATATTTTATTATTTTTTGACTGACATGTTTTCGGCAATGATGCCATTTTCAAAGTCAATATAACCTCACAAAATGTTGTATAAGTAAAAAAACATCTGTATAAAATAAATTAATCTAATCATATGGTCCTAAATCAAAATTAATTTGTTTTATATAAATGTATATATACTATATTAAATATATCTATTTCTTTTGTCCTCTTATTTGTTTGATTTTATCATATAAGGAATGCTGTTGTTTTATTTGCATACTATTTAGCATGTTTGGTGCATCTTTTTTGTAGTTAAAATAGATATGCATTTCTTCTTTAACGTTTAGTTTTTCCGATCTTCTTTCATATTCAAGAATGTTTAAATTTTCTTCTAAATTTTTGTAGTTATGACCTGAATTTAGTAGATGATCAGCAAAATTAGATTTCATTGTTGTTGCATTCTTTGATCTCAGTGCTTGAATATGTTCTTTGAAACAAATTTTAAAATTTCTCTTAGTTTGTCCGATGTAGTAGCTGCTGCAATCACTGCAATTTATTTTGTACACTCCAGGTTGGTTGTAGTCTTGAGTTTGAATTTGTGGACGGTTTGAAATTTTATTGTTTATCATTTTAAATATATTGTTTTTAGTTTTATAGCTAATTTTGAAGTTTGAGTTTTTAAATGTTTTTCTAATGGCTTTGTTGTGTATGGCATTGTAGGGCACGCATATAAATTTAGAATTCTCGTTTGATGTTGAATCTTTTCTGATCGTTCGTTTCTCAATTTTTCTTTTGATCAATTTATTTATCATATTAGGGTTATATCCATTAGTTTTAGCTAAATACATTATTACTTCTTTTTCTTTTCTGAAATTTTCTTTACTTGGTGGTATATTAATAAGCCGATGAGTTAATGAATGAAATGTAGCTATTTTATGCTGCCAAGGATGATTGGATTGTGAAGGAATTATGACGTCTGTTGTTGTAGGTTTTCTATAAATGTTAAATGAATGAACATTATCTTTAATTTCTATTTTTACATCTAGAAAATTGATATGGTTGCTCTGTATTTCTTCTGTAAATTTGACAGTTCTTGATAAACTATTAAGATATGTTAAAAGGTCTTTTGCTTCCTCTTCATTGCCTTCAAATAAACAAATAACATCATCAACATATCGATACCAATATTTAATTTTCTTGTAGAATGGATTGGAGTTATTTGCTATTTTATTTGATTCCATTTCGTGCATATCAATATTGGCTAGAAGTCCTGATAAGGGAGATCCCATAGGCAAACCGTCTTCTTGTAAGTAAAAATTAGAATTATAGCTAAAATAGTTTTGTTTCAATGTCATTTGTGTTAACTTCATTGTATCATCTGCCCGAAGGCTTTAACTATTCCAAGGCTTTGATTATTTCTAAGGGTTTAACCTATAAAATCTGGTCATATGCCTGTTGATGAATACTACTTGGCCTGGAGACGTAGTATGTTAAATTTTAAGCCTCCATGTATTACCTAAGTGCTTGAAAAAAATTAATACCCTCAACTGATGTATATTGTAGCCTTTATAAGGCGTCTTTTGAACCTTATAAGGGATACGACTACCGTTAACAACCTGAAATACTATGACTTTGGGTAACTACAAGCCTGAAACAAATATGACACGATTTATTGGGGATTTTACCTTCGACAGAGCGCAACATAAAAAAGATACCCGAAAAACATGAAAAAGTCTACAAAAGCACAAAGACTTCGATTTTTTTGGGGGTTTAAGATATTTAATCTGGGCGTGGGAGTGTTGCTTAGTGATAAATATTAGGCCTCTAAGTTCTATATTAGAGCGACAAAACATTAAAAACCACGAACAAATCTTGGAAAAAAGTTTAAATTTAAAAAAATCTAGCGCTACCTAAGGGTGAAGTGGTGTTGTTTCAAATGGCCCAGAGTCCCAATAAGACCACTACTTATACTAAGAAAACAGACAAATCAGCAGAAATTTAAGTATAAGACCATCCATTTGGCTGCTAGAACTGTTTAAACACTACATTCTGATTGTTTATAACCGTTATTATGAATTGTTTTGAGGTAGTTAAAACTAAAAAAATAAGGGTTGGGAATTTTCTGTGAGGTTGAAAGGTGCAAAGGACATGCATGCCAAATCTCACGTCTCTAGCTCAAGTATTATTGGTGTCACGTGCATGTCAAATAATATAAATTGGCACAGAAACCCCAATACATTACTACTTATAGTAAGAAAACGGTCATATTAAGATATTAAGAGTTTTTCATTTTTTGACAAGTTTAATTCATTAAAACTGGTCATATGACTGCTGCTATTTACTAAGTGTGATGTAGACATACTGTGTGCCCAATATTAGGCCTCCATAAAGTATATTAACGTGATAGGAAATAAAAAACTGCCACAAAATATAGAAAATTTTCCGAAATTTGAGAAATCTAGCGCTACCTAAGGGTGAAGGAGACGAGATACGACAAAAAGTCATAGGACCAAATTTGTAGATCGTCTAAAATCCGTGTGTCGTGGTGGTCTCCGTTTCTCGATAGGACCAACCGTACGGCCGCTACAGCCACAAAAAATGCACTATTTTGGAGATGTTCAAAATTTCCTCCATTTTGAATTTTTTTGAGGAGGTTAAAATAAAAAATTATACCTTTTTGCAATTTTCCTGGGGGTTTCAATGAACAAGCTACATGTAGGCCTAATTCCATGTTTCTAGCTTATCTAGAATTACCTGAGTAAGTCGATAATGCAGTTTGTCATTTATGGAATAATTAGGGTTTTTAATTTTTTTGGGATGTTTAATTATTAAAACATGATAGTTTGTCGAGTGTTTCGTGAACGGTAATGTGTCAATATATTGAGTGCCAAATATCAAGCCTTTAAATACTAAATTAAAGTGATAGGAAATTAAAAACCATGTAAATAACAGTCAAAATTATTTTAATTTCGAAAAATCTAGCGCTACCTAAGGGTGAACGGAGCGAGATACGACAAAAAGTCATAGGAAAAAAGTTGTAGATCTTGCAAAATCCGTGGCACGTGGTGGTGTCCGTTTTTTGATAGGTTAATCCGTTCGGCCGCTAGAGCTCAAAAACTGTAATTTTAAATAAGCCTTTTTTGGGGAGTTTTAAATATTTTGTTAGGGGGGTTAAAATAAAAAATTGTCAGTTTTGGTGATTTTCCTGGGGGTTACAAGCTATAAGCTACCTGCATGCAAAATTTCAGGTTTCTAGCTCGTCTAGAAGTGGTCTAGAATTCGTATTCCTCAGTGAGTGAGTGAGTGAGTGAGTCAGTGAGTCAGTTACACATGCGGCTGTATATATATTAGACTCGCTTTGCTCTCTGGGGGCTCTGCCCCCAAACCCCCCTTGTGGGGGGGCTTCGCTCCCAGGTCGCTGTTTGGCATCATTTTGAAGTGGCGTCATATCAAGTGGCCCAGAACCCCTATAAGACTACTACTCATACTAAGAAAACAGACAACTTGTAAGAACCTTAAATATGAGAGCATCTGAATGGCCGTTGGAACTGTTTAAACAGTAGATTTTGATTTTTTCCATCCGCCATTATTAAGTTATTGCGGTAGGAAAACTGGAAAAAGTAAGGCTTAGGAATGTTCTCTCTGGGGTTAGAAAGTGCAAAGCACATGCATGCCAAATCTGAAGTTCCTAACTCTAGGAGATGTAACCGACATACTACTACTATTAATACTAATATTACGTGGAAAAAACCTAAACCAGGTAAATAATTATATTAGTGGTATAATCAGACTCCGGGTATAATTTAAGTTATTCAAATAATTCAACAACTTTGAAAAATTTTTTAGTATGACCTGTAAATAACGATTTTTAAACTTTGTGGATGGATACGCCATCATAACATACCATAACTATAATACATGTGGTGTCTATAGGACATGTACAATTAATAAAACAAATTTTTGCTGGTTTTTACCCACTATGTAAGTCTAACATGCCCGAATATCAATGAAAACACCGGAAAATCTCAAAAACTGGAGGATTTTCAAAATTGTTTAGGGTTCAAACAGTTCAAAATGGTCATGCGACTTCTGCCACATACTTCCTGTAATGTAGAGATATTCTGTACCAAATATTAGGACTCTAAGTACTATTTAGAGTGTCAACAAAATAAGAACCACTAAGTTTTGGTGGAAAATTGCTAAAAATTGAAAAATCTAGCGGTACCTAAGGTGAAGGGAGTGAGATACGGCAAAATTTTACACAACCAAAGTTGCAGATCTTCTAAAATCCGTGTGTCGTGGTGGTATCCGTTTCTCGATAGGACCAACCGTTCGGCCACTACAGCTCAAATATAAAAACACTACATTTTGACTTTTTTTATTAAAAAAAAATTTATTTTTATGAAATAGTTAAAACTAAAAATAGTCGGATTTGGGAATTGCCCCAGGTGCTGAAAGGTGCAAGGCACATGCTTGCCAAATATCATGTTTTTAGCTCAAGTATAAATGGTGTCACGTCCATTCTAATTAATACCATTTGGTCCAGAACCGGCATTTCCTTACTACTTATACTAAGAAAACGGTCAAATCTAAAGATATTTAAAGTTTTTGATTTTACGGCAGGTTTAAGTAATAATAACTGGTCATATTACTGCTGTTATTTATTGAGTGTGATGTAGACATACTGTGTGCCCAATATTAGGCATCCATCAATTATATTAACGTGATAGGAAATAAAAAACGGCGACAAAATATCAAAAATATGCCGAAATTTGAAAGATCTAGCGCTACCTAAGGGTGAAGGAGACGAGATACGACAAAAAGTCATAGGACCAAAGTTGTAGATCGTCTAAAGTCCGTGTATCGCGGTGGTCTCCGTTTCTCGATAGGACCAACCGTTCGGCCGCTACAGCCCAAAATAAAATGCACTATTTTGTAGATGTTCAAAATTTCCTCCATTTTGAATTTTTTTGAGGAGGTTATAATAAAAAATTGTAACTTTTGGGACTTTCCTGGGGGTTACAAGGTACAAGCTACATACATGCCAAATTTCAGGATTCTAGCTCTTCTAGAAGTGCTCTAGAATTTGTATACCTCAGTCAGCCAGTCAGTCAAGGAGTTACACATGCGGCTGTATATATGTTAGATATAAAACCTCTCTAATTATGTTTAAGGATTTGATATGAAATCTTTTTCCAGCTTTTTGAAACAATCCAAATTGTAGAAATTTTTATTGATAGCCAAAATATTGTTGTATTATTCAGTGAAAGTAAACTCTCTGTTATATAGAAATATCCAATATTTTACTTAAAATAAAATTTGTATGCATAGCTGTGCTTAGTAATCATCAAATAACAAAACTTGTGTTTCAGAAACACAAGAAACGGCGGTCAGATGGTAACCATAATCAGCCATACCATAATGTCACTTTGTCAGAAGATGAACCAAATATTGGACTACCATACAATGTGGATGTAATCGGCTCAGTAAAAGGAAAATTTATACCAAAAGATAAATCAAAAGTTTGTATGATAACAAATCCTAGGGAGGAAGAAATAAATAAACTTATAGATACAATTTCTAAACCTAAGGAACAACAATCTTTTACAAGCACTAAAGGGCAACGTAGATCTTACCCTCAAGCCAGAAGCAATTTCAGTCAGTTCTTCAATCCTGTCAATATACGAGAAAGGGAAAAAGATCAGTTGTCTGAGAAATTTGCTTCATCTGAGTGCCATTTAACAAAACCCTCAAGCCGTCAGATCGCCAAAAATTTATGTAGTTCAATATCTTTCAATGAAATCAAACAAAATAACTTGGAAAAGGCTATTGATAAAGGGCAAGCAATACAAAATTTAAACAAAGAATATTGTTATGCAGGGGAAAAGAATGCAAATAGAGAAGATAGAGAAGAATATTTACGGTCAAAGTATAATCATCCAAGAATTGTAATTTCACATTATAAAGAAGCTAATAAAGACGGGGACATTGGAGTAAGTATTCAAGTATAAAGTTAATTCACTTTCTTTGTTGTTTGGCTGTTTCCTTAAGCATTGTAACTGAGCAAAAATATTCTCCAACTATACTTATTTAACCTTATTTAGCTATGCTTTTCCTGAATGCTGATTTATTTTCACACAATTATTTATAAATTTCAGTGTAGCCAGTGCCTAATTTTGAACAATACAAGACAAAACATTGTTTGCTAGAAATACTTTTCATCCTCATCTTTACAACCATAGATTTCTTACTATCTTGCTTTGCTGTTGTGTCATGTTCTCTGGTTCCATAAAAATCATGGACTTAATAACAACAGTATGTACACTAAATTAATTAAAATAGGGTGTATAGCAGTAAGCTTTTATGCCATGGTTTATGTTAAGTAACATACTGGAACATATATTGGATGAGTTTTGTTGAATGTCCATCATCAATTTTATTTATTGCATTGCCGTGTATGTTTTTTTTCAGCAGCTAAACGGTTTAAGTACCAAAGTTGTTAAAGAAAACAAAAAAAAAAACAATACAATGTAATTCCCACCAGTTAGGAGAGCTCTGCCACATATATGCGAATTACATACCTTAGTCTTTAAACTATTAATAACATCCAAAATAATCCTTAACTATTTATACTGTTATTTGGCTTCTTTCGGTAAACATACAGAGCATAACGCAAAGAAGGAAAGGTTGAACAAAACGTGACTCTTATTTTGGCTGTTTTTGTCAATTAGTTCACTTCCTTCCCTCACATTCTTAGAAAAATTTGTTCCCCACTTATCTTTTGGCGGTCGCACGATACCCAATATAACTCGGATTAGCTGATAAACACAGTGAACAATAGTAGACTGGGTTACACTTGTAAGGGTTACAGGTAGCAGCGTGAATGATATTTCCTGAGCAATCTGAATTTGATTACATTTTATTTTATTTGCCAAAACAACTTTGATTTGTAGAGGTTTTTGAACTAAAACTTTGATTGCAGGTGCAGTGGTCAGCCACATAACTGTGAGAGTTTGAATTTTAAAGTTTTCTCCCGCCAGACCTTTGATTTATAAAGATGAAAGTAACATGGATGTAAATTATCAAGTTCAAGATAATAGCAATAGTTTGATTTACTTAACCTTTACTGACTTTAAAAATGACCAAATTATTTATTTACTGAAACTAAACTAATTCTGATGTAAATGTGGAAGACACGTTTGATAACTGCTGATAATGTAATTTGTTGTGTCTGGTGTGGTAATTGATACCACCTGTACTAGTTGCTCAACAAATATGTTTAATTGTGTTATGAACGTCATAGGAGTGTTATTTTTTGAAAGTTAATAAAATAGCTTAGTTGACATTAAATCAGGGGAAGAAAAAAAGAAAATCTTGAATGTAAAATAATTCAGTCCTTGATCTTATTGAAGAGTGGATTATTAAGTGTTGTTTTACTGAGGCCACATCTGGCTTATAGGCTACCTAATATTTGAAACATTGTGTTGCCAGAATTTGAGCGACAACAAGATGGTACGCATCGGAGAGTTCTCTCCTCTCAACCCCAACCTGCCTGGAGGTGCCACGGTGCTGGGTCTAGGTGAATGGGATGAGAAGCGACAGTTCTTGCTGGAAAGATACAGACAGGTATTGTTTTTGTTTTGATATTACTTAATTTTTCAGTGCTGAACTTTTGACCCTTCAACCAAGGCTAGGCTAATCCCTAATAGCCGGGTTCAATCTGTAATGTTTTGTTAAAGTTTGAAATTAACTTGAACGCTTGAACAGTAAAAAAAAAATAAAACACACTTCGGGTGGGCACAGGAACACAGACTGTATACTAGGGTGGGCTGAAAAAAAAATATATTTTTTTTTCTTAACGCTATACTGAAAAAAACTTGTCTCTAGGATAGGTAATTAGTATGCAACAAAGAAAAAAAATTTATACTTAACCCCCAGCTAGCGCATTACATTTGAAATTTTGAAATTTTACAAATATCACAAGATGTTATAATTTTTTTGAAAGTAATTAAGCAGCTGCATATTGGGCTGCTACAGTGAAAATCCTTTATAGTAGAGTTATAAAAGCACACTAAAATATTGAAAAGGTAGTATTTTGTAAATCTGAGGTAGCGCAAAGCAACTTAATATTGTCAATTTATCACTTTTTGAGTACCTGCCGGCTGTTGCTCGGTGCGGCATATAGCTTCATTGAGCCCACCACTCTTTTTTTTTTTGGCTATATAACGTTGATAAAACAAATACCTAAAGGAATAATATAAAGAAATAGAAAATATATAAATTTATCCATAAGAGTTTATTAGTTTCAAAATTCTTTGTGAAATACAAATTTCCAATTATTACACTTCAACATTGTTTTTGTAACCTTATTAAATCATAGTCATTTACATAGTTGGAACATTGAAATTACGTTTGCTTGAAAAAATTGGCATTGAAGCTCTTGATAGCAGCGTTGTTCGGATGAAACCATCTCTGTTCTTAGCGCCGACGAGTTTTGAGGAGGCTTCAGTTACCAACTTCACACAGCGCTCCACTGCTTGCGTGTGACACGGGAATTTGTGGAAGTTCCATTCTTTTGCTGTTTTGGCCGTTGAAACCTTGGCCAAAATATTTTCGTCAGAGATTCTTCGCAACAAAGGTGGTGGAAAAAGAGCAGCAGTAGTCCAATCAATAATTTCGTAATATTCTTTTGCCTGAAAGTTGATTTTTGGCGGTTTGAAAGTTCGGATTAGCTTTTTTTTGGAAGCTATTGCCCTTGCTTTTATAATTCGTCTAAACCCCAACTCTCTGATGTGGGCCCTTTCATCGACTATCATGCTAAGGAGCAAGTTCTCCGGATGCGCAAAGAACGCATTTCTTTCAATAACCGGATCGATCACCTTAATCAAGTTTTCTGGCAGAAATCTTGAAGATTCTAATACCTCAAAAACATGTTTTGGTCCATCTGTAAGGTACTTACTGTTTTTAATCTTAAACCATACAGGCATGTACGATTTAAGTATGAAACGTACCAAAATGTAATGCTCTTCAGAGGGATTTTCAACACTTATGTACAGACGAAGAACTCTGTTTGCTGTTGTCAGCCATCGGGAATGTGAAAGAGGACCTGGTTCACGAATTGCTAAGTCTCCCGTGCAGGTGCCTGACTTTATACCAGAACTTATGTCCAGGAGATATTGCTGGTCTTTGCTTAAAATCTTCCGATCGATATCTGGAATCTCACATTCAATGCTTTGAAATTTCACTACCGGAAGTTTTTCACATTTTGTAAGTTGTGAGCCAATAGGACCACTAAAAGATTTTGGCCCAGTCGTTTCACCATCCAAAGCTTGAAACAAATGCCGGAACGGTAATTCATTAAAGTGCAAAAGGCAAACTCCCCACTGCAGTGGTCTTTTAATTTCCTCTTCAATCGTGCGTATTACACCAGTTTTCCAGCCTGTGTTGGTGACGGTACCATCACATCCAATTACGTCCAGCTCGTCCAACAAAAAATTTGAACTTTTCAAATGATCCAATATGGCACTAGCAATCTCTTTTGCAGATCCATTAGCTGGGGATACATGGCCAACATAAATGGAGCCAGGTTCTTTTATAACTGAATAGTGCTCTTCTTTTACCGTTCTTTGGAAACACTTTTGATTTATTTTATCAATTTGCAGCGTATTATCCTTTCGGCCATCAAAGTACAGCCCTTGTATTACGTTTGTCTCTCTTGTGCTCTCGTCTTGGAGATTTGATCGGTATGAATGTTTTTCCCTTCTTGCCTTATTCTTATCTATTATGAGAGAATCGTTCTCTTTCGTTGCAAGACCAAGGTCATGTAGCACACTGGAGGCAATAGCTGCAGTTGCCCTGTCCGACACTCCAAATCGGTCACTGGTCAATGTGGTATTTTTTAATGATATCCGCATCTGCCACGGCTGTTGGATTGGATTAGGAATGTAGTTGTCATCGGAAACATCTGGCTCTTCTGTTGAACTTTCGTCCGAACCTATTGTTGGTTTAGTTGGATACTTAGAGCATGAAGGCTGCAGAATGTTAGACGATACATGGTAATTTTTTATTCCCTTTCGTTGCAGTCTTTTGGTAATTTTTTTGACTCCTTTTTGTCTAAATTTCCAATTTTTCCTACTCCAAGATGCCTTTGGAAAAACAAGAACTTAAGTTCAAGCGCTGGAATTTTTTTATCTTTTTCACATATGCATGAAATCAATAAAGGGCACTCACAGACCTCAGGAACTTTTTTGCACTCGCAAGAGTAAGTCATTTTACATTTGCATGCAGAAACATCAAAGAGTGATAAAGACTTTTGCTTAAATTCCTCTATTTTCTGTTTGTACTTTTCTTTCTCCTTGTCACGCTTAAAGGACTTCATTAGATTACGGTAGCTAGCAAGGTATGCATTTATTACCTGAACAATTCTGTAGGACGTCACTGTTGGTATTGATGCTTTCTCAAAAATGGCTTTTACTTTTGGAGCGACAATATTTGAAATCTGAGCGAAACTAACAGGCTTTTTACTTTCTAAAGATAAAATGTACTGTTCATGAAAACAACTCCTAATAACATCTTGGTAAGTTGGAAGCTTACTTACAGGCAACTCCCTCGGGTAGCCAAACAATGGACAATTAAAATCACTACGAGTTATTTTTTTGGCAGCAGCCATAACGCAAACCAAACAACTTCACTCAAATAATTATAAACACTGCACTGTCAACTCAGAGTTAACCTCACGTCAGTCTAAGAGCGTCTCCAAACATTAACTGCCGGGTAACAGAGAGCATGAAATGGACGACGGCGTCTACGCGCGGTGCATTGTGGGCAGAGAAAGTACGGGTGGAGGGGAGGGATTCGGGCGGCCAGGTCATCGCCCGGACGCGCAGCCGCGGAGCCGTCAACCGACGCTATAAAGCGTGATTTTTCATATCCATTGCGCTACCTCGGATTTTGAAAATACTACGTTTTCAATATTTTAGAGTGCTTTTATAACTCTACTATAAAGGATTTTCACTGTAGCAGCCCAATATGCAGCTGCTTAATTACTTTCAAAAAAATTATAACATCATGTGATATTTGTAAAATTTCAAAATTTCAAATGTAATGCGCTAGCTGGGGGTTAGGTATAAAATTTTTTTCTTTGTTGCATACTAATAACCTATCCTAGAGACAAGTTTTTTTCAGTATAGCGTTAAGAAAAAAAAATAATTTTTTTTTTCAGTCCACCCTACTGTATACAGTGCTTCTAACAGAACAATTGCTTATACAGCAATTAACATTGTAAAAAGCCGATCGATCAATCCATAGCACTGAAAGGGTTAAGATACTAAGATACTTAAGTTACAGGTTTGCTACTTTTTAAACCATGAAAACATAGTGGGTTTAACCTGGATTCATAGAATAACTGTATCCAAAGCTTTACATTAGTCAAAAGTTGTTTTAGGGTAATCTCAGTGTGTATTGTCCCGGTGTACAACATACAAAACCGTTATTAACAACTGATACTCTAACAGCTTACTTTCCTCAATAACATTGTAATTTAATATTTTTAGCCTAAGCCCAGAAAATGATTTTGCCCCAATCGGTGCTAGGTATAATACCATTGCCAAATTTCAAGTCACTATGTTGAATCGTTAAGATATTCTGTTTTGATTAAAACACACCTACGGCTGGGAAACAGAGCGAGAAAGGCTCTATGTTTATGTTGTAACATATTTGGTTTGATTTGACCCCAGGACCAAGTTCTTGAAGTTTAGGTAGTGAGTTTGGAATCACCCTGAATATACGTGGGGAGGTTATTCCCCATTCACTCACACAGGGTGTCTGTCTCAACTGTGCCATCATTGCCAGAAACAACAAGATTTACAGGAAACTTTAAATGGGGGTACAACAACTACTTTTCAATGACATTAAAAATATGACAACTTATAACAACTTTTATTTCATCCTGTAATTTAAAATATTAAATTGTTTTTTTTCTTGCATTTTTCAATGGAACGAGGCATTTTGAGAATTTTTGTACTCTTGCTAAACTTATTTTTTTAGGAGTGTGGCATGCAAAAGCTTGGGAAATACCCTGCACTGCGTGGGTTTAAGGACCATTGTGTAATTTAAATTCAATCATAAGTCAAATTACATTATTTAAGAAAAATGTATTATTAATTTTACTATATTTTAATTTTACATTGATATATATTTTTGAACAATGCTATTTGATTTTTTATTAAATCTGAATTAAACAGTGGTGCTTTTAAAAATACCGTTGTCATAACATGGTACTCTCCAAATTTGTGCATTTCATAGCTTATGTAAGATAACAAAAATTAAAAAATACAAATCTTTTAAAATTTTGTGTTCTGTTGAAAAATGCTAGCAGGTTGTTCCATAAGAAATATTAAAGCTGGCTGTCATATTAGAAAACAAAATTAATATTTTGATTGGTCACTGAAAAGTAGTTGAAGTCCCACATTTAAAGTTTCCTGTAAATCTTGTAGTTTCTGATATACTACAGGTGGCACAGTTGAGATGAATATTCTGTTTATTGTATTTGCTTACAGATAGGTATGTGAATAGCCTGTATTAAAATTACTGTATAAAATATTATCAGATTTATTTTTTATTTATTCATATAAATGGGTGTATATGACCGTCTGAAGTTATTGTTTAGTAAATGTAAAACACATTTTATGTTGAAAATGTATTATTTTACATCTCTTTTAGAAATAAATTTATTCTTAATATATTTAAATACCCCCGTAGCAGCAAACCTGCGTACTTAGCGAATTTCCAATATTTATCTTAATGCCACATAAAGCTACATACCAAGTTTCATCAATATACATTCATAAATAAACAATTTATGACATTTTAATTATTCTCCATAAGAATAACATGGCGGCTGAGTATGCAGGTTTGCTGAAGCAAGGAACACAAAAAAATGGGGTTTTATGCTAATATCAATATAACTCAACTAGGTGAAGTCACTTACCAAATTTAATTAATTTATTTTCATAATTAAGGGAGATAACACGTTACTTACTCTCCATAAGAATAACATGGGGCTGAGTACGCAGGTTTGCTGCTACGGGAGCCTTTGTCAAAAAATTGTTTTTTTGAGGAAATATCAATGGTCCACAACCAGATAAAGCCGTATACCAAGTTTCGTCAGTGTATGCTCATAAATAAGCGAGATATAAAATTTTTATTTTCCTCCATAAGGATAACATTAGACAACGTACTGTGTTTAGCACTTTCAATATCTCGGTAACCAATTGACGTAGAGAAATGATCAAAATACCAAATTGTGTGTTTTTTTAAGCTGAATCCAATGGGAAAAAATAAAATTTGACTATTTCCAAAATTATATGTAAAAAATTCAAAAAACCCATTTTTGGGGTACAAAACCCCCCCAAAATACCCCTTCGGATAGAGCGATCTGGCTGGTTTTCGAGCTTATAGTCATAAATGTTGCTTTACACGTTTATACCAAATTTCATCAAAATCGGATAATTTTTACGAGAGTTATCGTGCTCACGGACACATATATATATATATATATATATATATATATATTTTTATTGACATTTGACATTTTTTATTTTTTTTGACATTTTTTTATTTATTTAATTTGCTTTTTTAGCGAATTTCCCCTATAGGGAAGAAGCTATTACCGTAGTCGGCATGGTAAGACCTAGGCCCGGGACCATGATAACTTTTCGTTTTGAGGTCCCCAGACCCCAAAAACACCATTCGTTCGAAACTGTATATATACATATATATATATATATATATATATATATATATATATATATATACAGGTATATAGATATAGATATATATATAGGTATATAGATATAGATATATAGGTATATATATATATATATAGAGAGAGAGAGAGATATAGAGATATATATATATATACAGTTTCGAACGAATGGTGTTTTTGGGGTCTGGGGACCTCAAAACGAAAAGTTATCATGGTCCCGGGCCTAGGTCTTACCATGCCGACTACGGTAATAGCTTCTTCCCTAGGGGAAATTCGCTAAAAAAGCAAATTAAATAAATAAAAAAATGTCAAACAGTAATAAAGACTTTTAGGGTGTTGATGTATGGAACTAAATCTGCGCCAACACGATGGAATAGTCCAGGAGCTGAGGGGGTTTGAGCATGCATAAAACTATAACGCAATATTTTTGCAGATTGTTTTAATATGGACATTGGTGATACCGGAAACGCATGTCGTCACTTTCCCAGGTGGTCGATAACTTGGGGGGAGGGGGGCAAAGATGGCGGGGGGCGCTACGCGTTAAAACGCCGATATCTCGAAAACGGTAAAAGATAGAACATCGGTTAAACCGTTGTTCTTTTTGTAAAATTAGTGGCAATACAAAAGGTTATTTGGTCTGAAGTCGTATCTCTATTAATAAAAGAGTTATGGAATAAAACATGAGAAAATGGGATATTTAGGTTGATTTTTTTAACGACTTTAGATTAAGTTTATAAGTATTGCATGCAAGTATAACCAAATATAATTACATATTATTGTTATATGTAGTGTTTTTATACCGGAAACGCATGTCGTCACTTTCTCAGGTGGTCGACGACATGAGGGGAGGGGGTCAAACATGGCGGAAGCACAATGCATTAAAACGACTTTATCTCGTCAACGGAATGAGATAGAACAACGGAGAAAACGCCATTTTAATCAAAATAATGAGTAAAATAAAAAAGTTTATGTGGTCCAAGATCGTATCTCCTGTAATAAACGAGTTATAACAATCATGTATTTCAAAAATTAGTGTTATTATCATGATTTTTAACGAAAAACACGATTTATTTTTATATTGTCGGTTGAAATTAATAAAAACGGCAACCCCTGTTTACTAGATACATTTTAGAACACTAATAGAGTGTATTAATGCATAAATGGTGTCTTAACATGTAAAACAAGTTATGTTAGTTACGCCCAGTAAGTGAGATCGCTGCACCATAGGGAGATAAATGGTAATAACTACTTATACGAATAACATTTTAATTTTAATCGTAATATTATATGAACTTACATTTTTTATTACGTAACTTTATGTAGAACAAACAGTGTCTAAATCTAAAGAATTGTATACAAACTTTGTATGTTTAATACCTTTGTTAAGAGCTAATATGAACTTGGTAATTGGCGACGATTGGTTATATACCCTTTATACAGGGTGTTCAAAAAAGGTGGGGACATAATTTACGTAGTGATTCCTTGGGTCAAAATAAGCAAAAAAGTTTATATGAACATTTGTCCTATCTTGCAAGAAATCTTGCAAGAATGTTCGAAATGATCTATTTGACGAAGTTTAAGAAGGAAAAATCAAAGGTTACTACAGGATTTTACTGCATGCTTAACAGAAAATTTAAATCAAAAATATAAGTATCTATTTTAATTGAAAGTCTAATTAGTCATAACCGAAGTAAAAGCTATCGCATATCCTCATATCTAAACCATGGATTAACCTTATCATGTTTTCTAAAATGTGTGGCAAGTACACACGTTATTTCATACGTTTTGATAATATTTTTTTAAAATTTGCCTCAGAGATATCAAAACCCCAAAATTGCAAACACCAAGTGCGTGCCTGTCATTGATCTTAATTATAGCGAAACAAATTGTATTATATTTAAGGGTATTACAATTTATGACTATAAAATTTCACAGGAAATGGAAATGTAAAAATTCCAATTAATCAACTGTGGCTATTTTAACGATATACAAAATTAAACATGGATATAATTTTTATATAAAAGTTGCGAAGGAATTTAGTGTTGTTTTTAATTTCAGGTCAAAAGAAGAATTTATTAATAAACGGAAGAAAATTATTTTTGATAAGAACATGGACTCGAACCAAGTAAGGGTATATAAAAGGTATATAAGCAATCGTCGCCAATTACCGAGATCATATTAGCTCTTAACAAAGGTATTAAACATACAAAGTTTGTATACAATTCTTTAGATTTAGACACTGTTTGTTCTACATAAAGTCACGTAATAAAAAATGTAAGTTCATATAATATTACGATTAAAATTAAAATGTTATTCTTATAAGTAGTTATTACCATTTATCTCCCTATGGTGCAGCGATCTCACTTACTGGGCGTAACTAACATAACTTGTTTTACATGTTAAGACACCATTTATGCATTAATACACTCTATTAGTGTTCTAAAATGTATCTAGTAAACAGGGGTTGCCGTTATTATTAATTTCAACCGACAATATAAAAATAAATCGTGTTTTTCGTTAAAAATCATGATAATAACACTAATTTTTGAAATACATGATTGTTATAACTCGTTTATTACAGGAGATACGATCTTGGACCACATAAACTTTTTTATTTTACTAATTATTGTGATTAAAATGGCGTTTTCTCCGTTGTTCTATCTCATTCAGTTGACGAGATACAGTAGTTTTAATGCATTGCGCTTCGCGCCATGTTTGCCCCCCTCCCCTCATGTCGTCGACCACCTGAGAAAGTGACGACATGCGTTTGCGGTATCAAAACACTACATTTAACAATAATACGTAATTATATTTGGTTATACTTGCATGCAATACTTATAAACTTAATCTAAAGTCGTTAAAAAAATCAGCCTAAATATCCCATTTTCTCATGTTTTATTCCATAACTCTTTTATTAATAGAGATACGACTTCAGACCAAATAACCCTTTTTATTGCCCATATTTTTACAAAAAGAAGAAAGGTTTAACCGATGTTCTATCTTTTACCGTTTTCGAGATATTGGCGTTTTAATGCGTAGCGCCCCCCGCCATCTTTGCCCCCCTCCCCCCAAGTTATCGACCACCTGGGAAAGTGACGACATGCGTTTCCGGTATCACCAAGGTCCATATTACAACAATCTGCAAAAATATTGCGTTATACTTTTATGCATGCTCAAACCCCCTCAGCTCCTGGACTAGAAAGAGAGAATGGTCTTTGTGAGTCAATCTCACCTTATCTTAGGAATAATCTTGATAGTTATCTCTATCTTTTTACGTTTAGTAGTTTATGATTTATCTTTCTGTTCTGAAGATGAAAAACGTCTGGCATGCAGAAATATATGATTTAGCCTCCCTGGTATGTGGAAAAGATCCTGAGGGCATCAGATGAAATTTGAAGGGTATACATTCTAGTTATTGTCTTATTGACAATGTTAATGTTTATAATTGTGTTTCTAGGTGTCGAGGAGTCCCTCGCCTTCCTTTTGTGAAAGTGATCACAGCCACAACCAGAGGAGCATTGCCACTCAAACAGTAAATATTTTACCACTGTTAGTTTTTATATTTCAATAAGGAATTTTCTATTTTTTAAAATCACTGTTGGACATTGTTTTATGATCAAAATGTTCAGCCTAACATGTACCACCTGTGGAGCTTGCTGGGATTTTCTGATTACTGTATATGGAAAAATGACAAAGTGGTAACAAGGCCGGATTTTGGAGCTGTGGGCCCCTAGGCTCAACCAATGGTGTGGGCCCTTGTTGCAGTCCAGGTCCAGGGCGGTGACCTTGTTTACTTTTCTTTTTGCTTGTATGAGGCTTTTGTATGTGGATCTGTGTAGCGCGGGCCCCTAGGCACGCGCCTATGTAGCCTATACTTAAATCCGGCCCTGCATGGTAAGCAGTATATTCCCCCCAAAAAAGGATTTGTACATGAAATAAGGAATTTTCCCAACATATTTGTTTACGTGGTTGTATACATTCTTTGTGTTAATGACTTGCCCTATAACTTAGATTGTAACACCATACTTTATGCTGACGATACCTCTGTTTTAGTAAATGACAATTGCTTGAATAATGTTATAAGTAATATTAAGGGTGTTTGGTCAAAAAATAAATTTCAGATTTTTATGTATGAATGTGTTTGTTACAATGTACTAAACACGAAAATGAGGTTTAAACAATTTTTAAAAAATTCAGGGGTATATTACAAGGGACTAAAGGGGCGATTTTTGGGTGTTTTGTTACCAATAAGCAAAGCAACCCGTTGATATTTTTTAAAATAAAAATACATTTTTTGCTTTCTGATTGCTTCCTTTATGCGTTAAAATAAAAATAATAAAAATCTGAAAAACAATTTTTAATTTTTTTTGTTTTACACCTTATTTTAAAATTAAGATTAAAAAATAAAAACGAGTTTTGTTTTAATAGATGTGGGTTTTATCTGATATTGTATAGGCGTTTTTAAATCTTTTCTATGTATAACAGTTCTGCTTCCTTATTGGTAAAAGTAGCACCATGTAGGGTCGGCACGCTGCACTGCAAGTGTAGTGGTGATCACCTACAGTGCCCGCCCGCCGCTCAAGGTCATACCGTACTCCGCGCGCTTTCTGTGTTACTCTCTCTCTCTCTTTCTGTCTCTCTCCTCTGCACTCCCACCACTTCTTCAGTTTCGCGCGTAAAATTCCGGTAAAACGGATTCTGCGGCCCTGCGGCAAATTGACAGATTCACCTGTTTTCGTTTTGAGGTCCCCAGACCCCAAAAACACCATTCGTTCGAAACTGTATATATATATATATATATATATATATATATATATATATATATATATATATATATATATATATATATATATATATGGTGTGTGTGTGTGTGTGTGTGTGTGTGTGTGTGTGTGTGTGTGTGTGTGTGTGTGTGTGTGTGTGTGTGTGTGTGTGTGTGTGTGTGTGTGAGCACGATAACTCTCGTAAAAATAATCCGATTTTAATGAAATTTGGTATAAAAGTGTAAAGTAACATTTATGACTTTAAGTTTGAAAACCAGCCAGATCGCTCTATCCGAAGGGGTATTTTGGGGGGGTTTTGTACCCCAAAAATGGGTTTTTAGAATTTTTTACATATAATTTTGGAAAGAGTCAAATTTTAGTTTTTACCATTAGATTCAGCTTAAAAAACACACAATTTGGTATTTTGATCATTCCTCTACGTCAATCAGTTACCGAGATATTGAAAGTGCTGAACAAAGTACGTTGTCTAATGTTATTCTTATGGAAAATTATAAAAAAAATTATATCTCGCTTCTTTATGAACGTATACTGACGAAACTTGGTATACGGCTTTATCTGGTTGTGGTCTATTGATATTAGCTCAAAAAAAATTTCTTGCTAAAGGTTCCCATAGCAGCAAACCTGCGGACTCAGCCCCCATGTTATTCTTATTGAGAAAGATTTAAATGCTATGTCTCCCTTAAATATGAACATAAATTAATTAAACCTTAGACATGACTTCACCTAGTTGAGTTATATTGATATTTGCCTAAACACCCATTTTTTCGTTCCTTGTTGCAGCAAACCTGCATACTCATCCCCCATGTTATTCTTATGGAGATTAATCAAAATGGGATATATTGCTTATTTATGAATGTATATTGATGAAACTAGGTATGTGGCTTCACCTAGTTGAGATATATTGATGTTTGCTTACAAACCAATTGTTTATGTTCCTAGTTTCAGCAAACCTACGTACTTATCCCCAATGTTATTCTTATGGAAAATAATTACAAATGTATATTTGTGAATATATTTTTATGAAATTTGGTATGCGGCTTTATGTGGTATTAAGACATATATTATGCATTGGAAATTTGCTGATTAAGCAGGTTTGCTGTGACGGGGGCATTTGATATTAATTACATGTAACCTCAGTAATATACCTCTGGGATTGAGTTTCTTATGCCTTCAGACGGTCTCGGTGGCGCGGTTTTCGCTCATTTAGAGCGCGGTCCATTTATAATTAAAGAAAAATTATAGGTTCAAGAAAATATTACGTTTTTAAAATTTTAAATATTGGTGTAGTTTCAATTTTATTATTGAACGTTATTTTACATTTATGTTAGCCGCTTTATAACCTCCTTATTTATTATAAAAGGGGGCTGTTACGTATAAAATCGGGACTAGAAAAAGTAATAAAGCGTAAACTTTTTTAATTTTTAGGGTAGAAAGAAACTTCCAGCGGCAAAGTTGTAGCAAATTAGTTGATCTACATGTTTTACTTCAAACATTTTTCAGTCAGACGTTCGGTTTGTTCAAAAATGTCTTTCAAACAAACGCAACAGTAGGTGCTACGCTTGTACACAGTCGCACTGCGTAGCTCTGTATGTTCGTCATTCAAACTAAACAAGAACTGTGACAGCAATGTATTTATTTACACCTTCCACGAATCTCGCCACTCGCACACTACGAGCACCGCGTGTCCGCGTTTTTCAGTTTTCAGAGTATTATGGTATTACTGCAACCGTAGCAATAAATGCCTTGTAAGAAATATAGGCATACAAGAAATAGAAAATCAGTTGCCAGTAAAACATTGTTGTGTGAAACAAGTTATGGAATACCTGTCATGTAACTAAAGATCCAGCTTCTTCTGAAGATGTATATAACTGATATAACTAAGTGATAGGAAAGTATAAATTTACGATTTACTTCATATTTCGAGAAGACATTCCTTTCTATAATCAGTTGGACAAGTTCATTTTGCAAAGCAATCAGAAAGACCCTAACTTCCTTTTTTTGGAGGATATAAAAATTATGAATGTTGTGTTTTTGGCTCCCAAAACCGGTAAAAAGAGATCGGGATGTAAAATTAATGCATATTACATTATATGACATAAAAAGCCAGAAAATGTAGGCCTAAACACTCTCCCATAACTTTGGCACAAATATTTATAGCCAGATAAGGTATTCAGCTGAAGTGTAAATTCTGATATTTAATTTAATACATAATTCTAATAATTTAATATTTTAATTTAAAATTTTCTAAATTTTAAATATTCTAATTTAAAATTTTTTATATTTTTTGTAAATAAATAAAGAGAACCATAAAATCCAATTATTTTTCCAAGCAGTGTATATTTTTTATTTGAGTGTATATGTTTTATAAATCAGTAAATAGTAAAAATAGGCGTTCATTGGTGATAGTACGGGGTCGAATCGCCGATTGTATTCGTAAAATATACGTTCCGGTAGTCGTTCGGGCCTATAAAACGGAATCCGGCTTCATTTTTCGCTGGGAAAATGTGGTCCGATTTCCGTTTTTGAGCGAATAAGTACATTTCCGGCATAAAATACGGTGTGTACTCAATTTTCGGCCGATAACAAAGTTTGCGGTCGTATTTATGACTCATGTATATAGTCAATGGTAATATGCTGTAAAATTAATTTAGCTACCTTCGTGCCCTGCTCCCTGCTCGATCCGATGTCTTGTTCGGGCAAAATTCCGATAGTGAAAACTATTGCGGTTTTCTTTGGCCGATTAACTAAGTTTAGGCGTACTTGTCGTTTTTGGTTTAAAAGTTACGGCGACCATGAATTGCGGCGACCACGATTTTGGTCCATGAATTCAAGACAGTCGTCTTTTTAGGCCGATAACACAAGTGTTGGTCAATAAAGCGCGTTCGGCTATTCTTTACAGCCGATCAAATTATTATTGATATGGAATGTTTATCAAATTTCCGGGGAGGACTCCCGGACCCCCCACCCCTGAGGGGTATTCTATACCCCCCCCCAAAAAAAAACCGGGTATTTCCCCCACCCAATGTGACTCCCTGGATCCGCCCCTGATCGTGCCTGAATTTTACTTTGTAACAATAAATAACAAATTCTTCTTTAGCTTTAACAACAAACGGATACTAAACTCCAACAATAGCGGTAAAAAATACATCTAACAAAGGTTAGTATGTTGGTGATGGAGTAAAATATTCCACAATTGTATATTTATGGAAAAAGATTTTATGGAATAGTTCCGGGACACCCTATACATTTATTTAATACAGTATTTGTAGAAATTAATAAGATCAATGTATTATGATTAAATATATTTGCAAAATTGTAATTCATAAAATTAAAAACCATTTTAGCGAATTTCCCCTATAGGGAAGAAGCTATTACCGTAGGTCTCATGGTAAGACTTAAGCCCGAGACCATAATAACTTTTTGTTTTGATATACCCAGATGTCAAAAACACTATTCGTTCAAATTTATATATATATATAAATTTTTCAAATTTAAAATTTAAAATTTTAAATTTTCCAAAAATCAGTTTTTTGCACTTTTCACCCTAAAATTTTTAAAACACTCAATTTTGGTTTTGAGCATTTTATAGAGCTTAAAAAAAATAATAAAGTATTTTGAATTATTAACCTAAGTTAAGTGGTTGCGGAGAAAATCCAAAAAACGTGCTCATAAAATCTCCCATGTTAATCTTATGGGAAAAAGGTTTTTGGCTTTTCCTCAGTTCATTTTAACGTAAACTTCACATTTGCTTTTACAAATCGATTCAGCTCTACAAAACAATCATTTTGGTGTTTAAATTGTGATTCTGCGTCCAACCGTTGCAGAGATATTCAAAGTGCTAAACACAGTACGTTGTCCAATGTTATTCTTATGGAGAATAAATAAAATTTGATATCTCGATTATTTATGAATGCATATTGATGAAACTTGGTATGTGACTTCTCGTAGTACTGGTATATTGATATTTGCACAAACAATTGATTTTTTGTTGATTATCCCAGGAGCAGCAAACCTGCATACTCAGCCCTAATGTTATTCTTATGGAGAATAAGTAAAGTTTTATATCTCCCTTAACTATGAGCATAAATTAATAAAACTTAGTATGTAGCTTCACCTGGTTGAGTTATGTTGATAATTGCATAAAAACACATATTTTGTGTTCCTTGTTGCAGCAAATCTGCGTACTCAGCCCTAATGTTATTCTTATGGAGAATAAAAAAATGCTATAGATCACTTATTTATTTATATTTTTATGAAACTTGGTAAGTGGCTTTATGTGGTAGTGAAACACATATGCATGCATTGGAAATTCGCTGAGTACGCAGGTTTGCTGCGACGGGGGTATTATATTTATAATTAATGTTTATTATAATAAATAATGTTATTTGTTTTTAATACAGTAAAGCTAGGATAATTCGAAACTCTATAATTAAAATTCAATTTGTTTTATAGTTCGAATTTGATTACTGCGGTACTTTGAGATTCGAACGATCCGAGTTCCACTGTATTTAAATGTGCTCACAACCTTGTCAAACATTTTTTATGATAAAATCTGTACAGGCTACAAGAAATGTACTCATCAAAACTATAAAGCGAACGCTCAAAATAAAAATATATTTAAGATTAGTTGTCGGCGACATTGAAAGGCACATCAGTGGAAAATAGTAAGCAACCCAACCCTACTACTGTTTACTACTGTACCAGTCGAGCCGCGGGCCGGGGCCGGGGCTGTGTACCGTGTGCCTCGGACCGACGAAGAAGCGAGTAGACGGAAAGACAGTGCTGCGTGGGGGAGGGGGAGAAATGAGGAGAACGCGCTCCTCTCTCCCCCCAGCCAGATCACACACACCCACAGCACTGCCCGAGTTGTCTTCCTAGCGGCCCGCGGTGGCGACTTGTAGAACTACTGCTCCTCACCGCCAGACTAGCCTAGCGGCCAAACACCCTTAATATATCAGTTGATACAGCTCATTGCTGGTTCGAATCTAACTCTCTAAAAATTAATGAAAACAAAACTGAATATATCATTTTCTCTTTAAGAAATATAGAAATTGAAAATGGAATTGCAAAAGCAGTAAAACTATTGGGTGTTACTCTTGATCAAAAACTTATCTGGGAAGAACACACTAATAACATAATTTCAAAGCTTTCAAGGGTGTGCTTTTTATTGAGAAAATTAAATAGTTGTGTCTGTAATAATTTGATGAGAATGGCATATTTCACTTTTTTTCATTCCCATTTATTATATGCAAATATATAAATGGGGTGATAGTGTGGGTGCAGAGAGAGTTTTCTTGTGGCAGAAGAAGGCAGTAAGAATTTAATTTGGTTTGGGGTACAGGGACAGTTGCAAGGCCTATTTTACTAATTACAACATAATGACTGTTCCTAGTATTTTCATTTTTCAGAATTTTATGTACGTAAGAGAAAATATTACAACATTTGTTAGCTTTAGTAATATACAGTGCATGGGGGGGCGAGCTTTGCTCGGTGGAAGGCCAGTCAGTTTGTTTAGATGACTCGGAGTAATATTTCACCACTTCCCCCTGCTGATAATCAGATTTGTATAACTCATTTGCCTCTTTTCTACATTTTTAAGGTCACTCCAGTTGTTATTTATAGCTCGATGTCCCTGATTTATTTTACTATATATATGTAATCTTCACTCAACTCTTTTAATCTCTGCTCTCAGGAAACCACATGTTAATACTCTATACTCTAATATGAGTAAGGTTTGCTTGCTTGCGACACTGATCTCAAAAACGGCTCCAACGATTTCCGTCAGATGTTCGAAATAACTAATTTCTGGGATAAAAATAACTTCTAGACAGGCCTCATCCCCAGGAAAAATCAAATAATGTAAAAAACTAAAATGAAAAGTTAAACAAATTAATATTGGGCTTATGGATTTTCAAATCAAAACAAAAGAATTGTAACAGATGTTCATAATCAACCAGGGAACTGTCAAAAGTAATACTCATGTTGTTTATGTTTATTAACATGTGGTTTGCTGAGAGCAGAGATTATAAGATTTGAGTGAAGATTAAATATATACAGTAGTAAAAAAATCAAAGGGACATTGAGCTATAAATAACAACTGGAGGGACCTTAAAAATGTAGAAAAGAGGCAAATGAGTTATACAAATCTGATTATCAGTAGGGGGAAGTGGTGAACAAACAAACTGACTGGCCTTCCCCCGAGCAAAGCTCGGCCCCCCAGGTACTCATAAACAACATGAGTAATACCTTGACAGTTCCCTGGTTGATTATGAACAGCTGTTACAATTCTTTTGTTTTGATTTGAAACTCCATAAGCCCAATGTTAATTTTTGTAACTTTTCATTTTAGTTTTTTTACATTATTTGATTTTTCCTGGGGATGAGACCTGTCTAGAACTTATTTTTATCCCAGAAATTAGTTATTTCAAACATTTGAAGGAAATCGTTGGAGCCGTTTTTGACATCAGTGTCGCAAGCAAGTAAGCAAGCAAACCTTACTCATATTAGAGTATAGGATAACTATCAAAAGACATGCCAAAGATTTAGTTTTACCCACTATAAGATTGGAGAAGTATGCTAAGAGCCATAAATATTTACAAATTAAATTGTTAAACAGACTTCCCGAAACATGGAGATTATTAGATTTAGAAACACATAGGAAAACATTTCTAAATGTCTTATTGTTATTGCTTTTTACTCTATAAATGAATTTTTAAACTCAGACAAGTTATTTATTATTAATTTTATACTGTGTATTATGTGTTGCAATGTATTATATTTATGATATGTATTATATTGATCTTACTGACATTATTATTGAATATTTTCTTCTTATGATATTGTAGTTGACATTTTCCATTCTGTATAAGAAAATGACAATAAATAAAATGATTCTGATTCTACTAACACTAAAAATGTAAAATACATTTAAAAGTTTTATAAGTAAATTGAATTGGTGGTGGCACTCAATCAACCTGTGGTGATTAAAATCAATCACTAGCTGACACTCTGCACTCTCTACTTTAATAATCTAATGTTGTTAAGTTATACTTCTCTTTAACACGTTCGCTACCGAGCGACGCATATTTGCGTCGGTCCGGTCACTCCCACAGACCAAAAGAAATCATGTAAACGTTGCAAACAGACCGGGAGGTACAGGAGTAACATTAACAACAGACCACGAGAGAAATTGGGTTTAAATGGACTAATTCACTTCATAATAACCTAAAATGCATTTGTAAACAATAAAAATTATTTTTATTTTACTTTGAGCAATTTTAAAAACGTTGCATATATGCGTCGGTCAGTCTATACAATGGAACATAGTAAAAAAATGTTGGAAAAGATGTATTTTCGTTCAATAGACAGAGCGACGCACATTTGCGTCGCTGTAAATTTGATCATTTGTAGGCCTATTCCGTTTCATTGTTAATATTCTGCACAATAATCAAACAAACACCACTAAAGCACGTCCAAAAACTGTAAGGTTAGCCACGTGGACAGTTGTACAGTGATGCATCGAAAATGACAATTTAAACAACAGTTCTGCCAATTGTAATGTGACTTCACCAATCGTCATACCCACAGACCAAGCAGCGCGCATATGCGTCAGATACCACTACAGACTGATGCAAAGAGAGCAGGGCTTTAAAATAGACCGTTGCTAAGAAATACAAGTTTGAATAACAATGGGACACTGAAGCAAATGCGCGTCGTCAGTCTATTTCAATGTGACCATCTGACACAAATATGCGTCGGTGGCCTATCAGGAGAAACCACACGACGCACAGCTGCGTCGCTGGTCTATGTGAATGACAAATTCCATATAATTGCGGTAACGAACATGTTAAAAACTTTTCTTTTGGTCATATTTTTTAAACAAGAACAAACAATTATTAACTTTTTTGACAAATTAACCCTTTGAGTGCCGCCAGCAGCTTCCAGCTTTAAGTTACATAGCAATTTCGTTGCCTTTGGTCTGTTAGCAGACCCTAATTTAGTCAGATTTTTCGCAGGTGTCGTCTGTATTTGTGGTTGTTTAAGGTGCAAACGGCATAAATATCACTGATATTATTGTTATTGAAGTTATGTTTTACTGTTTTTTACTTCCTATTTACGTATGAAACAAAAATGAGTAGCAGAATAGATGGAAACAACTTGAGTGACCTTCGGGAATTAGTTTATAATGAACTTGGAAACAATGTCATTGTTGTAGATACGTAAGTTTTTTTGAAAGTAAAAGGTACACATACGTCTTTTGTTTTCTAGTTTATATACTACACGTCCAACATGCTACGTTGATGCGTAGCATCCAATGTTAGTAGATGTCTGAATATTCTTAACTATATTTATTTATTTATAAAACAGAAGAATTTATTATGTATAAAAAAAATTGTATAATATTATAATTTATAACGTTATAAATCAACAAAAGTACTGTAAAAAATACCACCAATGGTTACAATGTGTGCAGTGGTTCCAGCTGCTCGGATTTGAGCACATCTTTTGCTTATGGGAATTCCCAGCTAAAATCCTATAAATTTAATTTATACTGTGCTGCCAATTTGACAGTTATTTTATTTACATTATGGTAGAAATACAGTAAACTCTTGATAATCCGACAGATATGGGACCGGGCCCATGTCGGATTATCAAATATTATGGATTACCGAGAGTACCCTTAAAACAGCTATAAATTACACTACAATACAATTATTATTGATTTATAGGTTAAAAGAAAAGTCAGTGTCAATAATAAAATGTTTATTCAAATTTCTAACTCACCTCAAACTCACCTCGCTTACACTGCACAACAAAATTAACCTTTAAATCACTCGTCTGTAGTAGCGACGTAACTAAACAGTAAACAATGCACAGACAATGAACAGAAATCTTTCACGTTTTGACAGGATTCCCCCACTCTTCCATGACAATAGCTCTCTGCGGCGCTGTCGGATTACCGAACGTGTCGGACTAACAAATGTCGGACTATCGCGATTGCACTGTATATGATTTTGCTGAGTGTACTCTTTTTGATTAATCAATAGCTGTTAAATAACATTGATTGCCATCCTTCCATAAGATAAAACATTACAATTTTGAAAGTAAATGGGGTAGAATCCTGGAGATAGATGTTTTTAAAACTTTCAAAAATACATATCCGGAGGGTAAGAACTGTTGATTGATAACATTGTTCAAAATACAAGTTTTAAAAGATGAAAAAATGCTGAACATAAATCAAGAAACCTTTTAGTAGTGTAGATAGATGTACAGTAGATGCTCGCTAATCCGGAACGTTTGGCATTTTGGCAGTACCGGATTAGTGGAAATGCTGGATTACTGAGCGCATCTAAAAATAGCTGTTACTGCTAGGATAGCGAAAATACCGCTAAAAATAGAGTAAAAAGAAAATCATTGGTTAGCGGGCTATTATTCCGTGATTTGTTGTGCTTCCTCTCATTTCGGTGGTGATAGACATTTTTTAAAACAAAATAATATTTCAACCAGAAAATAGATTTACAGTATATTATCATTACTATTATAAAAATGAGGAGGTGTCTGTCTGACTATTGTTCCATCACGCCAAAACCACTGGGCCAATTCTGCTAAGTTTTGCACCCAGGAGTGTCATAGGCCTATTGCAGTTTACTAAAGTCCTCAGGGCTCTGCCTCACGGTACTTCCAATTCCCCATGTTATTCATATGGAGGAGAGTTTTGATTTGGTTTATGTTACTTGTTTTTTCCTTAATTCAATTCACTTAAATTAACAGCTGTTATAAGGATTATATCTAACTACAGACTGTGATTGTTTTGTTTACAATTTGTGTACTCTGAATTTTCACCCCATTGCGACGGGCATAGCAGCTAGTATTTTAATATAATACTCCTCTGAGTGCACCCAACCTATGCCGATTGCGCCTCAACTCCTCCTGAACGCGTCCAAAAGGCTTATACTTGTTCAACAACATTTGTTTATAACTCTTAGTCCAATGCCGGATTATTGAATGTGCCGGACCATCAGATGCTGGATTAGCGGGCTTTTACTGGAATGTAAAATATTTTGAGAACATCTCTGTGTGCTATGTTACTTTGCTACAGTAGAGTCTCGATTATCCGACCTAAACCTGCCGCGGCAAGGTTGGATAAGTGGGAAGATCGGATAACACGGGAAGATAGCAAAAACAATGTAAAAATTTTGATTTTTTTTTCTAAGCGTGCGGAAATCAATTGTCCAATCTTGCACAGGGAAAACAGAGCATGATTGTCAGAAAACAGGGAAAATAATAAAAAGACTGCAGACTGAGCGCCTAGCGGTACAATTGCTTAATCAGAAATCAGAAATGAGATCAGATCATTTATTGGTCACTAAGCATGGTTCAACAGTGCAATAGGCTTTGTCATCTAAATAATAGTTACAGCAAAATAACAGAATAAATGTATTACAACATACATGTTATGTGTAACCTGTTTCAATATTCACAAAATTTAAAAATATAACAAGATATAACATCGTTTAAACTGATTTAACAGCCGTAACAATAATAAATATCTGATACAAAAATTTAAAAAAACATAACATTTTGTTCAAAAGCTTAAGTTTCCAGTATCACAGGCCAGGTGATTATTAACAGAATAAAAACATTTTTCTTTCAACCATTTACTTAAACCTAATTTAAATTTATTTAAATTTACTTCCCAAGCTGCTTCTGGTAGCTTATTGAATAATTTAATTTTCATACCTAAATGACTAGATTTGATTTTTTCAAGCCTAACTGAAGCTATCTCTAACATATATTTGTTTCTTGTAAAATGGTTTTGTACATTTTGTCTGGTTCTAAACTTAAATACATTTTCTTTTACATTTAACTATACACATAAGGTAACGTCATAATTTGGAATTCTATAAATGCAGTTACACAAGATTTTCTATCATCTATGCCTTTAATTACTCTAAGTGCTTTCTTTTGCCAGATGAATGCTTTTCGGGCTTCTGTACCATTGCCCCAAAGTTTAATACCATAATTTAGATGGGTATGAAAAAATGTGTAATAAGAGCTTATAACTACATCTAGGTTTACACAGTTCTTTAATTTACGCAGTAAGTAAATAACTCTAGCTAACTTTGAGCATAAGTGTTGGATGTGGTTAGACCAGGTTAGCTTACTATCTAAATGGATTCCCAGCAATTTTACTAATTTAATAATAATGTCAACTGCACTCCTATCTAAAGTAAAAATTAGCTGCTCAGTTTTGTCTTTATTTACAGACAGGAAATTTGCATCAAAAAATTGTAGTGCCTCATTTATAGCAGTTTCTTGCTTACTTAACAAATCCTGAATATTTTTGCTAGAATTTAGACTAGAATTTAGAATTTTAGACCAAGTAGTCTAGTAACTTTTTTGTAAATTTCTTAGAATAAAAATTGATTCTGTGGTCTTTTAAATCAGTCACAAAACATTATTAACATACGGAAAACACTGCAGTTTTAAATCAGAGCATGCAGTTTTAAATCAAAGCAAAGCTTTTTGGTTGACAAGCTACAACAAAGCATAACCTCAACCAGCGTTACAGTTTTGATGACAATACTTATATCAATTTAAATTTCCTTTAATAATTTATTGTTCTTTGTATTCCTAATAACTAATAGAACACTTTATATCACTTTACTTAAAGAAATGACTACTTTAACCGTTAAAAGATTACGGAAGATTAATTGCTAAAACCATTGGTTACATTGTCTGTTTGTAGGTGTGCTTCTGAAGCAGTAACAGTGTTTATTGGTAACAGATTCAAAAGACGATATATCAGTCCATAGCACTGAAAGGGTTAAAAGGTTGTCTTACTGTATCAACAGCACACTAAAGCATAATTAAATTAACATTATTTTTTAAATACCGGTATATTAATCTTACAGACTGAAAACTTGATTTGCAATATGTCTAAGATTAAAGAGGAAAAGGTATCTCTGATCAGGTGAGGGGAATTTGGGATACAGGTCAGGAAGACAGGAATGGACATTTCTGTGAAAGCCCTATAATATTTTAAAAAATCAACAAAAAAAGTTCTACACTCTTTGCATGATAGTAGCTTATATTATGTCCAAGTACAAGAGGCTGAAAGTCCATAGACCCCGGGGGTTTGCTTATAAAGAATAAAGAAAATTTATCCCTAGTTATTTCCTGTTAATCCTATAAGGAGCATAGGGCAGCAGCAAAACCCCTCCAACGAACCCATTTTGGGAACATTTTCTGTACTTCTCCCCGGTGTTTCCAGTATACTTCAATGCCTTGTCTAGCGGACGTTTCGAGGTTTTCAGGGTTTGCCCATTCTCCATTGTTCCTGGGGGTTCCAGACTACGGCTCTCCTGGTGTTGTGTTCTTAGTTTTCCCTAAGCATATGACCAATGCATTTCCATTTTATTTTCTTTATTACATTTTTGTTTAGGATCTTGGACTGGTTAGATAACCAGTCTCTTCATTGCGTATCACTCACAAGGGATGCTGTCAATCTGGGTCTCTGTATGTTTAGAATTGATCTGAGGCAGTTGTTGAAGAAGGTTTGTAGAGCTTTGTCTGTTTTTCGCTGTTTCTTAAGTTTCCTTCATAGCTATAGTTAGGTTTGTATGCAACTAAATGTTTTCTGTATTAGCTCTGATCCTAAAATTTACTTGCAACTAAATCTTGCAGGACTTGGGCAGTGATTGGTCTCCCAACATCACGTTGGAGAGAAGTCCGCAACCTGTGAGCCGAACGCCAGAGAAGAGTCCTCACACTGGGCGTGGACATGGATATAGACGTGAAGACGATGACAAATGCTGTACTTCTCCTCAATCCAGGCTCTCTCCTATACCTAAGTGTAAGCCCTAATTTTTGATTGGTTATTTTCAAACAGTTAAAAACATTGTTTAAAAAAGTATTTGTGGAAACCCTTGGATGGAATGACAGTAATACATTATTTATTTACCTATTTACGAGACAAGACAGTTCATTCCATAGATAATATTATGTCCTATTAGGCTTGGATAAATATTTTAGAGGAATGTTCGTAAGTTGTATTCCACTCAGGATTAGATTATAACAATGTCAGGGTGAAAATTCATAAATTATTGTGTAAGTCAGTGAAAGTAGGTTTTAAAAAGGAAAACTGGAAGAAGAAATATTTTTGCTGGTTTTCTACTTAAGGTCAGGTGAGCTTTTGCCCCCATACTGATAAGAGTACAAGCTGTATTGTGCCATTTTCCACAATGTCCTGACCGTTGCGGGACTTCCCAGCGGATATTTTTGTCCCAACTTAGTTCCACTAAATGGCAATCCTGTTTCACTACTGCTATCTGGATTGTGCTGCTAACTATTGGCGTTTTTTAGAGCTACGCCCAGTTGTGTTGTAACACAGTACAGCTTTTTAATGAGTACCTAATAGGAAAGTAATAGACTGCTTTGGACTTTGAACTATTAAACAAGCAAATTTATTATTGTTGACATGCCAGTTAAAATGTAATATTTCTTGGCTGGATAAAATATTATTAATATTCTTATTCTTGAATCTGTAACATGTTTGGCCAATTTCCATTTTTTAGAAAGGAGATTTGATAGTTGTTTTTTAGCGAATTTCCCCTGTAGGGAAGAAACTATTACCGTAGGTCTCATGGTAAGACTTAAGCCCGAGACCATGATAACTTTTCATTTTGAGGTCCCCAGATGCCAAAAACACCATTTGTTCAAATTTTAGCGAATTTCCCCTATAGGGAAGAAGCTATTATCGTAGGTGGCATGGTAACACTTAAGCCCGAGACCATGATAACTTTTCATTTTAAGGCCCTCAGATGCCAAAAACTCCATTCATTCAAATTTTGTATATATGTATATATATAAATATATTTATATATCTGTCCATAAGCACTATAACTCTTGTAAAAAGGTCCGATCTTGATGAAATTTGGTACAGACGTGGAAAGTAGCATTTATTTGAACGAGTTCGAAAACCAGACGAATCACACCATCCGAAGGGGGGGGTTTTTGATGGGTTTTCATATGTAATTTTTTTAAATCAAATATTTAGCTACACCATTAAATTCTGTTTTAAAAAACAAACGATTTGGTCTTTTGATCATTGCTCTATGCCAATTGGTTACTGAGATATTGCAAGTGCTAAACACATTATGTTGTCTAATGCTATTCTTATGGAGAAAAATAAATTTTATATCTCGCTTATTTATGAATATAAACTGACGAAACTTAGTACATGGCTTTGATATTTGCATAAAAACCCATTATTTTGTGTTACTTGTTGCAGCAAACCTGCGTACTCATCCCTAATGTTATTCTTATGGAGAATAATTAAAATTGTATTTATTGCTTATTTGTGAATATATTTTTATGAAACTTGGTATGCGGCTTTATTTGTGGTATTAAGACATTGGAAATTCGCTGAGTATGCAGGTTTGCTGCGGCAGGGGTATATATATATATATATATATATATATATATATATATATATATATATATATATATATATACATACTAGTGGCTTGAAGGGGCCAAAGCCCCTAACCTTGCTTCAGTACTCTGCCTCACCTGTTTCTTTTTACTCTATCATGCTGAGTAAAACACATGTCAGTTCGTAAACAAAATAGACTCGTAACCACATGTTTTAATGTAAACAAAACATACTTTTTTAAATCCCCTATGCTTTTCTTATGGAGGATGTTTTACGTTATTTCTTGTTTGGTGGTAATTTAAAAAAAAACTGCTATTTTTCCCGAGTCCCTGGAATCAAGTCCTTTGATTTGAACCATCTCCCATTATCTGTCAATTTGCCAAACTCCCACAATTTTAACTTAAAAATTTCGCTTACAGAATTATATATATATATATGTGTGTTCGTAAGCACGATAACCCTCGTAAAAAAGGTCCGATCTTAATGAAATTTTGTACAAATGTGTAAAGTACCATTTATTTGAACGAGTTTGAAATCCAGACGAATCACACCATCCGAAGTTTTGGGGGGGTTTTGTACCCCAAAATTTTTTTTGGGATTTCCACATGTAATTTTTATTTAAATCAAATTTTAATTGTTACCATTGAATTCAGCATAACAAAACAAACAATTTGGTATTTTGATCATTGCTCTACGTCTTTTGTTTATTGAGATATTAAAAGTGATAAACACAGTACGTTGTCTAATGTTATTCTCATGGAGAAAAGAAAAATTGTATATCTATTTATGAACACAAACTGACAAAATTTGGTACAAGGCTTCATCTGGTTCTGGTTATCGTTGCTTGTACAAACAAAATTTTTCGCCTATGGTTCCCGTTGCAGCAAACCTAGGTACTTGGTCCCCATGTTATTCTTATGGAAAATAATTCAAATGTTATATATCGCTTATTTATGAATGTATATGGATGAAACTTGGTTTGTGACTTCACTAAGATGTGTTCTATTGATATTTGCATAAAATAACCCATTATTTTGTGTCCCTTGTTGCAGCAAACCTGCGTACTCATCTCCAATGTTATTCTTATGGCGAATAATTAATATTTTAAATATCGCTTGTTTGTGAATATATTTCTTATGAATTCTGTTAAGTGTTTTAATGTGTTATGTCATATATTCATTGGAAATTCGCTGAGTATGCAGGTTTGCTGCGACGGGGATATTTTATTTTAGGAATTGGCCAAAGAATTTGTTAAGGGCATGTTGAAGCCTTGTGCTTTTTCTGAACTCCTAACCATATTTTTAACTTGCTAGTTTTTTACTTAATTTATGAAGTCTTAAAAATAAATCTAATCGCTATTAACTATTAATGTCCCCAAGTCAAATGTGGCGAGAGACATACCTGAAATTCCTCCTTCCTAAAACAAGTTGGGAGTATATGAAAACAATCATGGTGTTCCGCCAATTGAGAACTCAAGTTCAAAAAAATAAATCTCATAAAACTGTCTCAAAGTATGAATCGTTACGATTTTCTGCTAAAATATTACGGAACTAAAATTGTATTTGTTTATGTTTTATAATAATGTCTTGTCTTTTTCCTAATTGTTCATTAATTTACTCACCATAGTTATGCATATGATGAAGAGGTGACCTTATAAAACATAGAGTAAACTGTATAAAATTAAAACATATTTTGACCCAGTTTTGATGTTTCTTCAACACATGAATCCAACTGTTTAGTACTCGAGCAAAATTGTCCAAAATTGCTTGCTTTGTGCTTGGTTGGTTGCACACGACCGCTGCTGACCATCCTTGAGCGCTGCCGAGCATGCATGAAGTTATGAGAATGCCAGTTCTATAGGCATTAGAGTGGGCTTATGTTGACTAGGAGGGGAGAGATAGTGAAGAGACTATATATTCAGATGAAAAGCTTTTGAGGAAATCTGATAGAAAATTTTAGTTTTACCATTGACTTTTGACTCCAGTTGAGAAACCATCTATATTGAGCTATTATGCCATCCTTGAAACTTGAATCTTTGACTGAGACAGAATTATAAGTTGATATCAGTCAATGCAAGATGCAAGATACACGTTTCTCTCTTGCACCCTATGTCCTTTCCTTTTTTGGCTGCCCAACCAAAAAAGTTTTCTATATTTTCTATGTTTTATCATTTTATCATTAGCTGCTGGAGCACCTCTAGATGTTGTAGTACTTATTAATAGCTAATAACTAACTGAATATCTTGCCTTACTTTTCATAATAGTGATGAGATGTTTACTAGGATATCTTAAGTCATTCAGTTTAACAAAATTCCTTCTCCATGAGATAGCAATTTTGATAATTTGAGCATGTGGACGATTTTGGCCTCACCAATACTAGGAATGCCCATTCTTTAATGAGCTCAGTAGAAAAAATAAGCTACACTTAAATGGGATCTATACACTATATTACTAAAAAGGTTTTTAATTTTAAATAGGCTATGAAAACATGTCCGAAAAGGAAGTTAAAGAATATATCTATAGGCAAGAACTAGAAAGACAGATTGAAGAGAAAAATAGGCTGAAAGAAGAAATTAAGAAAAGAGAAGCTGAAGAGGAAGCAAAGATTGAAGCTAAAATTCAGAGGGATCTGGAGAACATGAGACGGCAGTATGAAGAGGAGAAACTTCAGCGATTGGAACTTGCCATTAGGGTAAATGTTTCTACAATTATGGGTTTGATCTTTAAAAACTCTTACTATTGTTCTCTTAGACTAGTGGTTCTTAGCCAAGCTGTACTGAAAAAGTTCCCACTCCCAACCAGGGTTATCAATGGCACAACAAAAACAAGTTGCCTATATAATTGTATACTGTCTGTCTAAATAATATGTTTAACCCTTTCAGTGCTATGGCCCGATATATCGTCTTTTGAATCTGTTATCAATAAACACTGTTACTGCTTCATAAGCGATTGTACCGTTAGGCGCTCAGTCTGCAGTCTGAGTCTGACATGTGGTGAAACCTGGTAGACACGAATTGAACTACCTCGTCCAGCGCCTAGTCTCTATAATACCAACTGATCCACTGCAGCTGCTAGCCTGACCAGTGGCTGTGCGGTCTAAGGCGTTACCTTCCCGGCCGGGGGTAACACTTGGATCGAGGGTTCGAATCCCGTCACAGTCGGTGGTTTTTATGTGCAACTCATGGAGAGTTCACCTGTCTGTGGCAGAGTTGAAGGGGAGGGCGGACCTTAAGCAAACGGTGGACGGCTCGGGTCCAAGCTGACGGGATGGGTGGATTCTTTGTGAGTTGCACATCTGATCAGGTGTTTTGCTACTTTTTACCTATCCTTTACTGTGTGTGTCCAGCGGAAGCACGTTTTTATGAATTTTAACTGTTCAGGCGTTCAATATATTAAAAAAATCAACAAAACATCACGGATTCAACTACTCCTTTCAGAAGCTTAGCACTCAAAGGGTTAATTTAAACAAGTCATCTGTTTTCAGTTAAAACAAATTTTAATTAGTTTTATTTACAAAGGTTATAAAGTTGTACTCCTGAAAATGGCTCATGCCAACAATTTTGGTAAACTATCTAAGAATATGTTATGAGATTTTTGGTTTTTAATGTTTTTTTTATAATACTAGTCTTATAATTTGCATCCTTTTGAAATTATTAGTCTCTGTATTAAGTACCCTAACCCTTTTAGTGCCAATGTCTGGTTAAACAGAGTCGATAAGTGACAATGTCTGGTTAAACCTTTACTCGAGTTACGTGGCTGTTGGTATGACCAAGATGTTTGAGTGGCCTCAGACGTTACCCTCCTTGTCAGAAGGTAGCAAGGGTTCAAGGGGGTTCAAGGGGGGGTTTAAGGGGGGTAGCAAGGGTAGCTTGCCAGAAGGTTGGATCAAGGGTTCGGCTCCTTCTCAGTTGGTGGGACTTATGTGCAACTCATGGAGAGTTCACCTGAATGTGGTATAGTTGAAGGGAAGGCAGATCTAAAATAGGGATGAGTTGATTCCAATTATCGTTTCTCGATTCCACTGATTCTCAGGCTTAGAATCGGAATCGAGAATCAATGGCCCAAATTCGATGGCCCAAAGTCGATTCTCTTTTTATTGACTCCAGGCCGTAGATACTCCCGCCGTTTACCCAGATTTACGCCGCTAACCATCGAAAATTCGAATCAAGTAGTTGAAAATTGTATAGCTACTCCCGCCGCTTACTCAGGTTTACGCCGCTGACCATAGAAAATTTGTGTCTAGTTGTTGAAAATTGTATAGATACTCCTGCCGTTTATTCTAGATTTACGTTGCTATTTTATGTTTGACAAAATATATTACTGAAATAAAGAAAACTGTGAAGTAAGATAAGTAAGAAAAGGGCACGGGAAGTTTTTGGGTCAGGGGAAAAAATCTGACCTTGGAGATAAGGAAGGAAGACATGACGGGATGGGGTCCGGTTGAAAGCACCGGTCTGCTAAATAACATTATTTCTTTAAGTCATTATCTTTATTGGTCAAGAATAGTCAACATCAAAAGTGATTGTTTTATAACATAAGGAAACCAGTGTAAACATATATCATGGGAGGTTTATGTAACTTAAAGCATAACAATTATATAAAAAATAAACATGCAATTCAACTTAGTTTTTTTATTATTTATTTTTGTAAGTTTATTTAATTAATGAAAAATAATCACCAACCAACTGATTGTCTCAATTTATTAAATAATAAACGGTATCAGGAAACTGACACATACTTTCTCCCTTTTAGCCCAACTTTAACGAATAAATTGCTTTTTATTTACTAAATATAGAATACAAAGCACGGTCGAATGTACAGAAAATCTTGTAAACAAGTTGTTTTAAAAAACATCCACCCAAATCCCTGCTTTGGAGGCACTACAGAATCCATTGATACACTCGTGGTTTTAAGAGGGGAAATGCCCCCTATTCCCCCCCCCCAGGGTTATTAAGGGACAACATATTTCGAATTTCCTCTGTTGGTCAATGCTAAATTGACAAGCATATCAATTTTGAATGAAATTTATCAGTAAATAAGAGAGAAATAATAATTTTTGTATTCCCCATAAGAATAACATTGGACAACGTACTGCGTTTACCGCAAAATGAAAATTTCAATTTTCTCCGAAACCAGCAATCGTGGAATAGTAATTCAAAATACTAAATTATTTAGTTTTTAGAGCTCTTTTTAGTGGTGAATAGTAATATTTTTTTATATTTATGTCTTTTTATGAAAAATCCAAAAAACTGAATTTTTGATGTTTTAAGTCTTGTAATTTCTGAACCCGCATTTTTACAGAAATGCGGGTGGTGTCATTTTGTTGGAGGACTAAAGTTCTACAAACGACTAAAGTTTAATCAAAATCGTTAGAGCCGTTTTTGAGAAATTTTGATTTTTCATGTTTTTTGGCGGTTTTTGGGGGATAATTACCCTTAAAAATCAAAAATTCCAAAAAATGAAAAAACGCCTGGAGATATCGTGGATTAGTACCTACATACCAAATTTCATAAAAATCGGCCTATTGGTTAGGGCTCTAGCTCTGTACACATCCACACAGACACACACACACACACACGGACACACACACACACACACACAGACAGACATCACGTAAAAACCACTTTTTTGGGTTCAGGGAGCACCAAAACGAATATTTCCACTAACAACTCAAAATCGAAAATTTTTACGAAAACAATACTTTCTCCATATACTATGTATAGGGGGAGAAAGTAAAAATCAATAATTACTGACTAACTTATTGTCTTTAATCATTTTTAAAACATTACTTTGCTATTTCACCTATTATTAGGAATCAGAATCGAGAATCGATTTTTATGAATCGGAATCGACTCATCTCTGTCATTAAATATACACTTTTCCACTTCAGATTTTTAACAGTGTCGTCATCATATAAATCACATAAAATTATAGATAAACATTAATGTTTTAGAAATAGGTTTTTCATGTACAAATTTTGTGTAGTACATATTGAAAGTTAATCCTAATAACTAAAGTTAATTTTGTTTCCTTTCCAGAAGAGGGAACAAGAAGATCTTCTCAGACAAAGACTAGCTATTGAACAGCAAAAAGCAATGCAAGAGAGCAAAACTATTAAGAAACGACCAGTGAAAGATTCAGATTTGCAGAATTATGCATATAAACAACATGAGAAAGGCACACAATCAGATTTTGAAAGATCTGCAAAAGCCAATTCTATAAGAGTACCTTACAGTCGATCGTTACCTGAACCATCTGCCGCATCTGCATTGTCTGGTGTCCACAACGAACTACAGCAACCTCTTCTTCAGCCAGCAAGTAGTTTACTGTCTGCAGAAGGACTTGAACGTTTTCTCCCAGAAGACAAATCTACAAAAAATACAAGTCAATCTCTCTATAAGACAAAGAAATCCTCAACACACACTTCCAAATCTCCCCCATTACCATTGCATGGAAGTAAAGAAGTGGATATTCTTGTGCAAAAAGCAGCGTTTCATTCAAAGTCAAAAACTTCCCCACGAATAAACAGTGTTACTGCTTTTCCTTCTGACACTGTCAGAGATAGGTTAAATGAAGTGGATAACATTTTGAAACGACCCTTATTACCAGAATCCCAAAGAGTTCTTCCTCCAGTCTCCCAACCTTTGATTCATGCTACTATTCCTCCACTAAGCGCCTCCATGCTAACACCCAGGGTCGGTTCACCAACTGCTTCCAACAGGACCAATGCTGACATATTGGAGGATAAGTGGAAGGTAAGAAACAGTCAGTAGACAGGGTCATAGAGAGCCTCTGGGAAGTATTTTGATGGGCCTGAAGAAATGTTCTTAAATTTTAATTTTCTTCCTTACCATCCAGGTTATAGTTATCCCCAAAACGTTTGAGGAGGGACACTGACATATTATCAAATAGATTTGCAGAAACCTCTTAAAATTTAAATGAGCCCACAAGGCTACGCCCCACAGTCCTTCAAATTTTAAATGTTAATCTTATGGAAAAACAGTAATTGGTTGAATTGTATATTTACTGGCTGTTGATATAATCTAGCACAACAGCAAGTACATATGTTTCACACATAATAATGTAAACTAGATGTTACCCACCGGCTTCGCCCCGCAAATGGTTTATAAAAACTATGACTGTTGTGTGTGCTGCATTCTGTGGTTAGCCCGTGGAACTACTACGAATCAAGATCAGCTGTTAGTATTTTCATCAGCTCAAACAAAAATGAATGTCCATTACGAATACATGGGAATTTTGAACACCCGTGGGTCAAAGCCTTATTGGATTTTGGCAACTGCCTATATGTTACTCAAGACTGATTTGTCCCAGGACTATCTTAAAACTGATCTATACCAGTTTTGAGGCTGATATTGGTTACAGCAAATTAAGTTGTCATTACATATGGTAAGTCTTTTGGCTGTCCATTATGACAATCTTCCCTTTCACCTTTGGCCCCTCCATTTGCAACGGCTAGGGACAGAATCTCCGGGTTTGGTCCCCAACCTGCCCACCTGAGAATAGATGGTCCCAGGCTGTTGTACATGGATACCCTGTCAGTTGAGTTGACCAGTTGGAGAGCAGAATGCGGGTTCCCTGTTTGAGCACCTCATCCCAGCTGTCACAGGGGCATGGGAGTAGGCCCTCTTAAGGGTCGATTTGGCTGCCGTCCCATCCCACCCTTTCCTGTTATATCCTATTCTTCTGGTAACCTGCACAATATTCCCGCTTGTGAAAGATGTGTCTAGCAGCTATGCTGGGGATTCCTAATCCGCAACAGTGATGATGATAATCAGGACTATCAAGTACCTCTCTGCCAAATTTCAGCTCAATCAGTCTAGTGGTTAGAGCGTGATTTAGCCACAAATATATTTACGAACAAGCTTACAAACTTTCACATTTATAACATTAGTAGGATAAAACTGGAATTACTGGGATGGCAATGCCCTCCCTTAAAAAAAAAAAAAAAGCCAGTTCTCACAACTCACAAGATCTTAGAACTTCCACGTTATAAAAATAATGGTATCACATGTAAAATTATTTTGATCAATGTCTCATATAACGTCCTAATTCTTGAAATTAAATTTTCCCAAATAGAAATTTCGGAAAGTCCCTGAATATGGGAAAAATAGGAATGAATTTTTCTGTTAAAATCTCATTATGGGAAAATGTGAGAAAACTAAACTAAAATTGTGAGGAACATGATTATACTAATTAGTATTGGGCTCAAATGAATGAATGAATGAATGGGTTCAAATGCCAATTACCCTTGTAGTCATTTAAACTTGACTATTAAAACAACAACAAACAACCTAGAAGACCATATAGTCCACTAGTCCAGTCAAGTTAGACATTAAAAAGGGTCCTTCCATGCAAAAGGTCATGTAGTTCTAATTAGGACCTGATCCACAAGTAAGAAACCAAGTTTGCAGTTTCAAAAGACCTGTGCTACTGGCGTAGTAGCCAAAACACAGTCAAATTTTTACACTTTTTTCAGTTTTTGCTAAATATCTCCGAAAGTAAGCCTCTGACTGAATATGTTGCTCAGTCCTTTCTTAAACTGGATAAAATTTTCTGAAGTTAGAGACCATAACGACTTCAGTATGTCCATTATTGACTAAGATACAATTAAAAACTTGAAAACAAATTAAACACTTTTGACATTTTTGTTATGGTCTATTTTTTGGGGCGTAGGCCCCTACTCTAAAAAAAAGAAAAATTGTATATCTCGCTTATTTATAGACATATACTGACAAAACTTGGCTTCATCTGGTTGTAGTTTATAGTTTTTGCTCAAAACACAGATTTTTTGCCGATGGTTCTCGTTGCAGCAAACCGGAGCACTCAGCCCCCATGTTATTCTAATGGATAATATTTAAAATGTTATGTCTCCTTTAATTATGAAGACAGATTAATACAACTTGGTATGTGGCTTCATCTAGTTGAGTTCTATTGATATTTGCATAAAAGCCCATTTTTTATATTCCTGGTTGCATTAAACCTGCGTACTCAGCCCCAATGTTATTCTTATGGAGAATAATTAATGGGGGTGAATTTTTTTAAAGTATTGCATCTTAGTATATAATGGACGTATTGAAGTCATTATCATCTCAAACTTAAGAACATTTTATCCAGTTTAGGAAAGGATTGGACAAAATATTCTGTCAGAGGCATAATTTCGGAGATACTTAGCAAAAACTGAAAAAAGTGCAACAGTTTGACTGTTTTTTGGCTATTACACCAGCAGCACAGGTCTTTCGAAGCTGCAAACTTGGTTTCTTACTTGCGTGCAGCACGGGTGTTTTTTTTTACTGGATTAATACCTAATAATTTAAAACCAAACTAACAGAAGCTATCTAATTTAACCTCCCTTATCATTTTGACCCACCAACCAACCATGCTCAACCTTGATTTTCAGTAGGGGTGTGCGAGTACTCAAAACTGAAGAGTTTTCGATCGAGTAGTTTAATACTCAAACTCGACTCAAGTTTTTGAAAAATATTGGAAAGTTCGAGCGAGTATTTCCCGCCGATTTACGGACGATCGCTAACGATTGCGACCGGCCAAATCGCGAGCGAAGTAACGGCCGCAAAAGACGATCGCATCACGTAAAATCGGCCAAAAATGACGGTCGGACTGCGGAAATTTCGGCGTAAATGACAACGGAAAACATAATATATTGGTAAAAGTGGCGACAGGGCCACTTAATATCGGCCGTAACTAACGATTTTGTCATCTAATATTGATTATAAGCGATGCCTGGATCAGGTGATATTGACCAAATGACAACTGGACCGTGTTTTATTGGCCGGAAAAGAATGTCAAACCGTGGTTTGTTTGTCAATAAGTAATCCAGTTTAATCGTACTGGCCAAAACTTTGTATTGCTACTCATGTATTATTTAGAAACCATGTTTAGATGATCAAATATGGAGTGGTACCCAGACCCATCATACTATTTAAAACTACCAACTGATTGTAAATACTCGCTCGAAAATACTTGAAACTCAAAAAAATAATTGCCACTACTCGACTCAACTTGATTAAAAAAATCACTACTCGCACACTGCTAATTTTCAGTCTATTGTGTAGTTATTTTTGTATTTATAAAATATTTGTTTTTTTCCTCTTTTTTTGAGTTTCTTGATTCTTTTGATGGGAAGAATGTAAGTAGTGTCCTATACTAGGTCACCTATGGTCCCCTGTCTCTGGCAGTAGTAAATAGTAACTATAAATAGTAGTAATTGCTATCTTATAATATTATACTGTAATGATGATTCGGCCATTTAATATTGATAAATAATGATGGGGAATGATGATGATGATCAAATATAATTTGAAACCAGCTGTAAATAACAATTGTATTACTTTGTTGGCTTGTAATATTCACCAAATGTCGATTTAAGAACTTAATAATATTCGGTGACAAATGGCTGAAAATGATAATTGGGCCATATTATTTACAACAAATGTCAGCAAGGCGGCATTATCGGCCGAAAATGGTAACAAGTTTGATTTTAAATTAGTATTGAATTCATGTTAAGTATATTATGGATAAAATCACAATTTGTAACCAAAAAACTCAATGTCCGTCTCAATAAATGGAAGGCTATAGTCACTGTCCCGTCTGTCGGTAACTTAAGTTTGGGTCTAACACTGTCCTAGAACTGGGGCGGAGACTGCCCCACAGATTAATTGTCGTGAGATAGTCTCTGTCCTACGGAAGAAAAGTAGTGTGTCAATAACTGCTATGAGAGAGAGCAGATATATAAACTAAAGAATTAAAAACCATGACAACCAAATAGAAAAATCAAATAATGTTTTAAAGTCACATTTAAATTATTAGTAAAATTAATCTTGTAAAAATTGTATAACTAATTTGGTGCAAGATAGCTCTACCTTGTGTTCGCCAACTGTGTGAAAAGAAGGGTGAGTGCTGACATATACATTTACAAAATATAGCCGAGATTAGGGGCGTAGTAAACCTTCTTTCCCCTATACGTGTATTGATGGTGTACTCCAAAAAGGAATTTTACAATTAGATTTTGGACTGCAGGAGAATACACCCACGTAATCGATCCCAAAAAAGGCAGTTTATTAGTTTTGTAAGAATAATGAAGAATTGGGTTGAAGGAAGAAGGAATGCTTGAAAATACCCAGGAGCCTCTGGATAAAGTTGGGTCCTGTGATGTGTGCTACAACAGTTTAGAAATTAAAAAGCTGATAATGAAGTTTGGCCTATCAGCATAAATAGACGACGACGAGCAGGTGGTGATATGATTGGCTTCATTGCTTGTGCCTGCTAGATGCTAGATGCCTGCTAGGTGACTGAAGATTGTTTGTTGGTAAATTATTTTCTGCCTCCTCGACTAAGGACTCACTAATATCTAATACTGGAGGGCCAGCAGCAGTGTCCCCAGCGGCTCATCTTCGTCTATATGTGTCGATAGGCCAAACTTCATTATCAACTTTTTAATTTCTATCCTGTTGTAGCACACATCACAGGACCCAACTTTATCCACAGGCTCCTGGGGATTTCCAAGAATTTCTTCAACCCAGTTCTTCATTAGTCTTACAACACCCATAAACTGCCCTTTTTGGGATCGATTTCCTGAGTAACTCTTAGGCAGTTCAACATCTCATTGTAAAACACACTTTTGGAGTAAACCATCAATACTTCCCGTGTTCAGGGGAAAGAAGGTTTAATACGCTCCTAATTTTGGCTACATTTTGTAATTTGATATGCCAGCACTCACCCCTCTTTTCACTCGGTTGGTTAACACATGGTAGAGCTATCTTACGACTCATTTTTGCATACAATTTTTATGATATTAATTTTACTAATAATTTAGATGTGACTTAAAACATGTTTTGATTTTTTTATTTGGTTGTCATGGTTTTGAATTCTCCGCCCCAGTGCTGAAACAGTTTAGAGTCAAACTTTATTACCGATGGGACAGTGACTAGCCGACAAGTTGTTTGGAGCTGGACACTGACTGCCCCGTGACGATGTGGTACGGCCAAATAAGGTACAGTTCGGGGCACAGTGCTTGGCGCCTGGTTAGCGTATGCTCTGGAATGACTTTTCGCCTCTATATGGCTTAGTACCGTTAGTGTTACAGAATACTTTTGTCAACAGAAACCAAAATTAAATAATTTAATGTTCAAATATTGGTTTTTGTTATTTTTGTTATTGTCTGCTTTTAATTATGAGAAGTTTGAGTTGGTTCTCGCCTTTCCCAGGCGTCAAGCACCGTGGCGCGAACTGTAACCAGTTTGATTTTAAAATTAATTTTGAATTCATGTTTAGTATTATATTTATGTTTTATGTAATCATAATATTTAACCAAAAACTCTTATTGAATTTTAATATGGACATCTTGACCTGAATAAGTGTTTTCTACAGCCATAAATCAGTGCTCTTATAACTGCACCAAATTTTCACTGAGAAGGTAGCTAAACGTTTTTTACCGGGTTTTGTCCGCAGGTGCCGTACGTTGAGCAAGACACAGAGCCGGCTCCCAGCACCAAGCACAACGCTCGCATTCTCACACAGCTCGGCACGTTCCGCCGGCAACTGCAGGAGGAGAGCTTGCGCATGCGACAACGGGTGAGGGAGGACTCACCCTGATACCTGCCGAACCTGACTTACCTCGGACACTTCCGGGAATATCTCCACCAGTCTTCTAAAGATTAAACTAGGATTACGAGACGATTAATAGTCTACTGATGATTAGTGTAGTTCTTATTTATTTTTGCTGTATTTACTTTATCAGTTATTATTTTCTAACAGTTTGTGATAATATTTGGCCTTTCATATTTTAAACTATTGTTGCAAAGTTTTGTAAGGATTGTTAAAAAAATAATTTTATAAAATATAATCATGTGTCTTTCCTGCGTTTATCCGATACTTTAAAACAAACACACAAACACAATACAAAACACATACTTTAAAACGTTGAAACATTCTAATAAATTTATATTGCTACCATGAAAAAAGCCTGCAGCTGTATATAAAAAATAATCATATCGTTTTATTTTAGCGAATTTCCCCTATAGGGAAGATGCTATTACCGTAGGTCTCATGGTAAGACTTAAGCCCGAGACCATGACAAATTTTTTTTTGAGGTCCCCAGATGACTAAAACACTATTCGTTCAAATTTATATATATGTATATATATATATCTATATATATATCTATATATATATATATATATGTGTCCGTGAATGCGATAACTTGAGTAAAAAACGTCCGATTTCGATGACATTTGGTTCAAATGTGTAAAGTGACATTTATGACTTTGTTTGAAAACCAGAAAAATCGGACTATGGGAAGGGGGGTTTATGGGGGTTTTAAATTTTCCAAAAATCAGTTTTTTGAATTTTTTACCCTAAAATTTTTAAAACACTTAATTTTGGTTTGGACCATGTTATAGAGCTTAAACAAACAAATAATATGGTATTTTGAATTATTAAGCTAGGTTAAGTGGTTGCGGAGAAAATCCAAAAAAAACCAGCTCATAAATTCTCCTATGTTAATCTTATGGGAAAAAGGTTTTTGGGTTTTCCTAAGTTAATTTTGATGTAAACTTCACATTTGCTTTTACCAATCAACTCAGCTCCACAAAACAATCATTTTGGTGTTTAAATTGTGATTCTACGTCCAACCATTGCAGAGATATTCAAAGTGCTAAACACAGTACGTAGTCCAATCTTATCCTTATGGAGAATAAATAAAATTTGATATCTCCATTATTAATGAATGTATATTGATGAAACTTGGCATGTGGCGTCACGTAGTACTGGTATATAGATATTTGCACAACAAATTTAATTGTTGTTGATAATCCCCGTAGCAGCGAACCTGCGTACTCAGCCCCCATGTTATTCTTATGGAGAATAAGTAAAATGTAATGACTTCCTTAATTATGAACATAAATTAATAAAACTTGGTATGTGGCTTCACCTTGTTGAGTTATATTGATATTTGCATAAAAACCCATTTTTTTAGTTCCTTGTTGCAGCAAACCTGCTTACTCAGCTCCCATGGTATTCTTATAGAGAATAATTAAAATATTATATAGTGATTACTTATGATTGAATATTGATGACACTTGGTATGTGGCTTCACCTAGTTAAATACTATTTATATTTGCATAAAAAACAATTGTTTGTGTTCCTTGTTTCAGCAAACCTACGTACTCATCATCAATGTTATTCTTATGGAGAATAATTAAAATTGTATATATCGCTTATATTTGATTATATTTTTATGAAACTTGGTATGTGGCTTTATATGGTATTAAGACATATATTATGCATTGGAAATTCGCTGAGTACGCAGGTTTGCTGCGACGGGGGTATTTTTGTTTGCCAAATTAAATAATCAGTAGGGGATCCCAATTGTACATCCGAATGTCAATCGTAAAAATTTCTCTGATTTGGCACTGCTTAGATAGACAGTTAAGTAGTGCTTAGATAGACAGTTAAGTAGTTACTACGGGATTAAACATGATATGTCTTGTGATAGATTGTTTAAAAAATTGTGAATATCGATACTAGAGCTAATGTGTAAATAAGGAGTGCTCACTTCACACAATGCTGGAAATATGGTATTAGCATCACGGGACCTTGGGTAAACATTTCCAACAAAACCACATTTCTACTTGTACAATTTTTCATTTCATCCAGTCTTTGAACACAGTTTCCCTCGACTACACTGCCCCTGGTCCAAATTAATTGGGATTATTGATTCTCTGCATGTAGTTAAAATTTATGGTGTAATCAGACAAAAAAAGCATGATTCAAATTGCTACACATTTGTAGAGTCATAAATCTATTATGTATACTTATAAAATCAAACCGTTTCATGAATTTTTTTAAACCCACTAATCTGACACCCACGAACTATATTCTGAAATAAAAGGTACCAATGAGAAAATGAAAGTTTTGTGGCAAGGGAGAGTTTTACACATAAATTAATTTAAACTAGAATTTCTTATGCTTGCGCATCCCGTTTTCAGAAATGATAATGGTAAATAGTTAAATAGTAAACAAAACAATGGCAGTCTGTAGTTAGATGTAATCCTTATAATAGCTATTTATTTAATTGAATTAAGTCAAGAAAAAACATGTGATATAAATCAAATTAAACTCTTCTCCATATGAATAACATGGGGACTTGGAAGTCTCGTGGGGCAGAGCCCTGAGGCCTTAATCAAAATCTAAAGCCAGTTTGCACATCTGCATACCTAGATGCACGTTTTAGTGTATAATATGTGTGGGGGGGGGGTGGGTTAATAAGGCAATGCAATGGGTAAATAAACTAAAATAAGCCCCCGTAGCAGCAAACCTGCGTACTTAGCGAATTTCCAATGCATAAATATGTATCTTAATACTACATAAAGCCACATACCAAGTTTGAACAATATACATTCATTAATAAACGATTTATGACATTTTAATTATTCTCCATAAGAATAACATGGCGGCTGAATTTGCAGGTTTGCTGAAGCAAGGAACACAAGAAATAGGGTTTTATACAAATATAAAACTAACTCAAGTAGGTAAAGCCACATAACAAATTAATTAATTTATGTTCATAATTAAGAGAGGTAACACGTTCCTTATTCTCCATAAGAATAACACGGGGGCTGAGTACGCAGGTTTGCTGCTACGGGAACTATAGGCAAAACAATGTTTTTTAGTGCAAATATCAATAGACCACAATGATATGAAGCAATATACCAAGTTTGATCAGGATAAGTTGATAAATAAGCGAGATATACAAACTTTCTTATTCTACATAAGAATAACATTGGACAACATACTGTGTTTAGCACTTTCAATATCTCTGTCTATTTTACATAGAGCAATGATCCAAATTGTGTGTCTTTTCAAGCTGATTCCAATGAAAAAAACTCAAATTTGACTTTTTCAATAATTATATGGAAAAAACTCAAAAAATCAATTTTTGGGGTACAAAACCCCCCCAAAATTTGGATAGGTCGATCTGTCTGGTTTTCGAACTTAAAGTCATAAATGCTGCTTCACACGTTTATACCAAATTTTGTCAAAATCTGATTATTTTTATGAGAGTTATCGTGCTCACGGACACACACACACACACACACACATATATATATATATATATATATATACAGATTTGAACGAATGGTGTTTTTGGCATCTGGGGACCTCAAAACGAAAAGTTATCATGGTCCCGGGCCTAGGTCTTACCATGCCGACTACAGTAATAGCTTCTTCCCTATAGGGGAAGTTCGCTAAAACCTTATTGTTTACAAAGTTTGCATGTAGCGTATTAATAATATAGATTTAATGCAAATAAATTTTTTTTTTTCATGAACTGTATGAGAGAGAATGGATTAATATGCCGCCTGATTGGAAAATCTGATACTTAGTTCAAAAATAATAATATAGCAAATATGGCAGTTTTCCCACAACATATTGTCACTCATCATCCATGGAGACCACAGGGCTGGTTTGATTTTGGCAGTGCCGTCGTCGGTCCGCATCGCCACCATCACAGGAGGAAGTTTGTATTACTTTCAAACTGTTAGAGGTACAGTAAAGCAGTTTTTACCATATATTTATTAGACTTTTGGGTATTGTTACTCCTCTAGGACAAATCCAAGTATATTTAAAATCAAAATCAAAAAGTATTAATGGTTTATTATTTTTTATGAAGTAGCACAACTACAAAATTATTTAGAGTAAAACTTTGATTATACCCACAAAGTAGTACATTTTCATCTACTTTGAATTTTGAAATGAGTTATCAACCATGTTTATTCATGTTGTATGCAGGGGGCCTATTTTTGAAATGGGTGAGTGGTGAGTCAGTAACTCACCTACCAGCTGATTTTAGCATTGTTTAAATTCACAGGTGAGATATGAATTGGCAATGATTTATCTGTCAAATCAAAAAGCCAAAGGTGTAATCATTGATTAATATACATTATTTCTAAATCTTCTATTGCTTTAGCTAAATCAATTGGTTTATTTGTAAACATTTACTTAACTTTTGAGCATTTAATAATAAATCATACGTTATTCAACTGTATTTACACATTTTGTATTGGAAAGTAAACATAACCTAGCTAGGCGGTTTACTATTGATTCCTTCTGTCGTTGAACTAACATGAAGAAGAAGAAGGTTATTTCAGGTCGATTCACCCATTTTAAGTCACCAGCGTTTTGCCTGGTGAATAGAAAAATGGTTGAGTTGGCGACGATTCAGTAAAAATATCGATCTATAGTAAATCTGTCAATGTTTAATATCAACGTTCATTGAAAATACTAATATACATTTTGTGTGGTTGGATGTAATTAACCGAGGTTACCTAAATAATATCTGTAGAAATCTGTTGGTCTTAAAATAAAAGATAGTGGCTTGAGTGATTCTCTCACCTACTCACCCCCTCAACCAATTCAAAAATAGGCTCTTTCGTTACAGGTTGCTATCTTAATCCTCAGAATAAAATAATACTCAAAACTATTTTGACCGATTAAGGTTAGTAACCTGATATATAACATTCCAAACATAAAAATCTTTTTAGTAATTAACAAAATTGAGCATAAACCAATTTTTTGTCTAAAACTAAAAAAATCAAAAATTATGTAAGAATTATTAAAAACCCCTTAAGTGGAGGAAAATACCCTTTTTATTAGCTTAAATTGAGAGTAAAAAATGTTTTCATAATATAAAACAAATATTGTAAATAAACCCAATTTTCAGTAGGGAATACATGAGAACTAACATGAGATTAATACCTAGACCTAATTCGGGGGTGGCAAGAGTGGGCAGCGGCCCTCCCATTAACTTTGGGAACATAATATGCTCAATATTACAGCTCAATAATAGGATATTATTAATGTAATATATAAGTACCCCCGTCGCAGCAAACCTGCATACTCAGCGAATTTCCAATGAATATATAACAACACATTAAAACACTTAACAGGATTCATAATAAATATATTAAAAAACAAGCGATATTTAAAATATTAATTAATCTCCATAAGAATAACATTGGGGATTAGTACGCAGGTTTGCTGCAACAAGGCATGCAAAATAATGGGTTTTTATATAAATATCAATAGAACTCATCTTAGTAAAGTCACATACCAAGTTTCATCCATATACATTCATAAATAAGCGATATATAACATTTTAAGTATTTTCCATAAGAATAACATGTGGACCAAGTACCTAGGTTTGCTGCTACATGAACCATAGGCGAAAAATTTTGTTTGTGCAAACAACAATAAACCACAACCATATGAAGCCATATACCAAATTTTGCCAGTTAATGTTCATAAATAAGCGAGATATACAATTTTTCTTTTTCTCCATAAGAATAACATTAGACAACGTACTGTGTTTAGCACTTTCAATATCTCGGTAACCAATTGACGTAGAACAATGATCATAATACCAAATGGTTTGTTTTTTAAGCTAAATTCAATGGTAAACATTCAAATTGTATTTAAATAAAAATTACATGTGAAAACCCCAAAAAACCCATTTTTGGGGTACAAAACCCCCCTTCGGATGGTGTGATTCATCTGATTTTTGAACTCGTTCAAATAAATGGTACTTCACACATTGATACCAAATTCCATTAAGATTGGACCTTTTTTACGAGAGTTATCGTGCTTACGGACACACACACATATATATATACATATATAAAAATTTGAACGAATGGTTTTTTTGGAATCTGGGGACCTCAAAATGAAAAGTTATCATGGTCTCAGGCTTAAGTCTTACCATGAGACCTACGGTAATAGCTTATTCCCTTTAGGGGAAATTCGCTAAAAGACATGATAAACAAGATCACAACCAATCTGCCCCCCAATTGTAACACTCAAATCACGCTTATCGATTAATATTAAGGCTGTTAATTAATTTTGTTGTTGGAAAAAATACTATCTAAGATTATTTGTATTAACTGTAACAACTCAACACAAACATAGTTCTATAGCAATGTTTAAAATATATAAAAATACCCCCGTCGCAGCAAACCTGCATATTCAGCGAATTTCCAATGAATATATAACATAACACATTAAAATACTTAACAGGATTCATAAGAAATGTATTCACAAACAAGCGATATTTAAAATATTAATTATTCTCCTTAAGAATAACATTGGGGATGAGTACGCAGGTTTGCTGCAACAAGGCACAAATGGATTTTTATGCAAATATCAATAGAACTCATCTTAGTGAAGTCACATACCAAGTTTCATCCATATACATTCATAAATAAGCGATATATAACATTTTAAATATTTTCCATAAGAATAACATGGGGAATAAGTACCTAGGTTTGCTGCTACAGGAACCATATGTGAAAAATTTTTTTTGTGCAAACAACAATAAACCAAAACCAGATCAAGCCATATACCAAATTTTGCCAGTTTATGTTCATAAAGAAGCGAGATATACAATTTTTCTTTTTCTCCATAAGAATAACATTAGACAACGTACTGTGTTTAGCACTTTCAATATCTCGGAAACCAATTGACGTAGAGCAATGATCAAAATACCAAATTGTTTGTTTTTTAAGCTGAATTCAATGGTATAAATTAAAATTTGATTTAAATTAAAATTACATGTGAAAACCCCAAAACACACATTTTGGGGTACAAAACCCCCCTTCGGATGGTGCGATTCATCTGGTTTTCGAACTCGTTCAAATAAATGGTACTTTACACATTCGTACCAAATTTCATTAAGATCGGGCCTTTTTTACGAGAGTTATCGTGCTTACGGACACATATATATACATAAATAAAAATTTGAACGAATGGTGTTTTTGGCATCTGGGGACCTCAAAATGAAAAGTTATCATGGTCTTGGGCTTAAGTCTTACCATGAGACCTACGGTAATAGCTTCTTCCCTATTGGGGAAATTCGCTAAAAGTTGCTCATTCAACACCTTGGAATAGTATAATGTACCCTGAAATAACATATAACAATTCTAAATTAGCATTTAAGACAAAGGTTTATAACCAAATAAATATTGATATGCAAATTAGAAAAGGTGTTTAAAAATATTGTAATTTGTAGGCTAACGAGGTTTGAGACGTATTAGTAGTATGATGTATTAGTAGTGAAGTTAGGTGGAGTGGTAGTGATTGATGGCGGAAACTGATGAATTTTCCAACACCATGATTGGATCGGCCAGAAGTGCTATCGACCCCTATGATGTGTGATAATAAGTTGTTGTCAAGAACAGCCGTCATCAGGGCTGCTTGGATTGCACCCTTCAATAAACGATGACCACGTTCATATATTGTTTAGAAAATTGTTGGATCAGCCATAATTCTTGGAAAAATACCTCCATAAATATTACAAAGAGAGAGAAAGGAATCAGAGCTGAGAGTTCATTCACTGAGCAAAACTCAGGACCAAGTAACAACGTGTTTATGACCCATGTTACGACTTGTGTGTTACGTGGACGCGCTCTTGGCAGCAGCAAGTGCTAAGACCTTCGCACTTTCATGCCCTTGGGTCGTAGGCAGAAAGTTTCCCAACATAATAATTCTGTTTTATGTAAAACAAAAGTAATTTATTTTGTTATTAGACAGAACCTATATTAGAAAATTATAAGTAGACTTTTTTCGATAAGAATGTAATATTAATCTTTATATAATATTTCTCAAGGGTGTGTTGTTGTCAGTACACCATATCTCCTTTAACGCTTCATTAAAATCAATAATTGAGCTATAATTTTGTAAGTTACCTGTATGTCTTCACTGCTAAATTAAACAAATTACCAAACAATTCAAAACCATAAAAGTGATAATCTAATGATTTTCCATTTTACAGCGACAAGTTCAACTAACTCAAAGTAGGTGTTTCAATGCGCAAGCTGTGCATGGGCCATTTAGTTTATTGTAATACGTTTTATAAGTAGGAATGCTTTTATAAAGTTTAATAAAAATTTATTCAAGGGAATTGGACTAATCGTGATTAGATTAAAGATTTGGCGATATTTTAAGCACTTTAAGCTTTAAGCACTTTGGGCTGCTATATAAGATAAAATGGCAAGACTTAGTCCGTGCTGGGTTACTAAAATTAACGTAACAATGATTATAAGCTGAATCATATGTTTACCAATAAACCAGTTTAAAATTTAAGGTGAACCTTCAATTTGACCACCAAAAATATTACACTTAATACACAGATTTACCAGTATAAATCAAACTAGAATTTCCTATGTCCAACTTGCGCATCCCGTTTTGAGAAGCGAGAATAGTAAATAGTTAAATAGTAAACAAAACAATTACAGTCTGTAGTTGGATATAACCTTATTACAGCTGTTTATTTTATTTTATTAAATTAAGAAAAATCGCATGTAACATAAACCAAATAAAACTCTGCTCCATATGTGTAACATGGGGACTTGGAAGTCCTATGGGGCAGGTGTCCTGAGGCCTAAATTGAAAATCTAAAGCCAGTTTGCACATCAGCACACCTAGAAGCGCTTTTTAGTGTATAATATGTGGGGGTACATCTTAAAAAGATCCTTATTGTTTTCAAAGTTTGCATGTAGCGCATTAATAATATAGAAGATAGTTACAGAGAAGTAATATATTATAATATTGGCTGTTCCCGCAGGCTTAGCCCCGTAAATAATTTATAAAAACTATGACAGTTGTGTTTGCTGCATTCTGTGGTTAGCCCGTGGAACTACTACGAATCAAGATCAGCTGTTTGTATTTTCATTAGCTCAAACAAAAATGAATGTCCATAAGAAATACATGGGAACTTTGTTGGGATCTCTGGTGGAGCCCTAAGGTCAGATCAGGATGAAAACCATATAGTTTTCCTATTTCATGCCTAAAGAATCAGAGTACAAAATTTCAGCTCTCTACCTGCATGGGAGGGTGGAGAATTAGTGATGAGTGAGTGAGTCAGTCAGTCAGCCAGGGATTTGCCTTTTATAGATATAGATATTACTTCTCTGTGGGATAGATGTATTATTTGAAACCAAACGAAGTAACTGTTATTATATGAAATAGCTAAACCATAACATGAATTAAACCATAAGTCTATGATGCCCATGAACCACATACTAAAATGTAATACAACAATACCCCCGTAGCAGCAAACCTGCGTACTCAGCGAATTTTCAAAGCATATATATGTATCTTAATACCACATAAAGCCACATACCGAGTTTCATCAATATACATTCATAAATAAACGATTTATTACATTTTAATTATTCTCCATAAGAATGACATGGCTTCTGAGTATGCAGGTTTGCTGAAGCAAGGAACACAAAAAACTGGGGTCTATACAAATATCAATATAACTCAAGTAGGTAAAACCATATACCAAATTTTAATAATTTATCTTCATAATTAAGGGAGACAACACGTTACTTATTCTCCATAAGAATAACATGGGGGCTGAGTACGTAGGTTTGCTGCTGTGGGAACTATTGGCCAAAACATGTTTTTTAGTGCAAATATATATAGACTACAACGATATGAAGCAATATACCAAGTTTCTTCAGGATAAGTTTATAAATAAGCAAGATTTACAATTTTTCTTATTCTCCATGAGAATAACATTGGACAACGTACTGTGTTTAGTACTTTCAATATCTCTGTAACCATTTGACATAGAGCAATGACCAAAACACCAAATAGTGCGTCTTTTTAAGGTGATTCCAATGGAAGAAACTAAAATTTGACTTTTTCAAAAATGATATGTAAACAACTCAACAAAACCATTTTTGGGGTACAAGACCCCCCAAAATACCCCCCCCCCTTCGGATAGGTCGATCTGTCTGGTTTTCGAACTTAAAGTCATAAATGCTGCTTTACACGTTTATACCAATGTTCGTCAAAATCGGATTATTTCTACGAGAGTTATCGTGCCCACGAACACACACACACACACACACACACACACACACACACACACACACACACACACACACACACGCACGCACGCTCGCACGCACGCGCACACACACACGCACGCGCACACACACAGTTTTGAACGAATGGTGTTTTTGGCACCTCAAAACGAAAAGTAATCATGGTCCCGGGCCTAGGTCTTACCATGCCGACCACGGTAAGAGATTCTTCCCTATAGGGGAAATTCGCTAAAATGTAAGTGTATGCAAGAGTTGGTTGAAAAATATTTGTTTTTACAACCTCTCCTAAATCCACAAATTAAAAGTATCAAGTTTAAAGCTATTGTAACTACATTTAAAACTGAATTACTTATTAAATGCGAAATGGACCTGAACTTTCCTCTGTAAACAACCCATTGTGCGTCCAGCGAAGCTTCGATAATCAGTCCTCAGCGACTGACGGAGCCAAGAACTTGACAATGGGCTGGAGCTCCATTCAGAACGAACTTGTATTAAACGACTGCAATATCCGCCGCAACGAGCCTTCCACTGCAGCTGTAGTTTATTTTTATCTTGCTAAAGATTGAAGTATAAATAGCTACTGAATGATCAATTTATTCACAAATGACGGTGCAATAATGTGCCTGCGGAATCTTGCGTACAAACCCATAAAGTTATAAGATAGAGTGAAACCGATTATGTTTCTATACATATTTTATATAAACAACCAATATTTGTAACATATAGGCTACAAATATGATTTTCATCTTAGGAGTGTTGTTACTAAATTAATCAAATAAATGACACGATGGCAAAAACAAATTTGATGGCTTTTTGAACATAAACTTTACAATGTAGATCTGAGTTTGTATTTGTTGGCCAAGAACTCCACACATTTAACGAGGAAAATTTTATAATGGGCCATAAAAACGTGCGTTACATATTATGTAACGCACTTAAGAGAGTTGGGGGAATGGAGTAGCGTTACACCGCGTTATTTGGGGGAGAGGGGTCTGGGTTAGCGTTACGAAACCCTCGCTAGCCTCACGGAGAAGGCAGTGTACCAGAATCAAACATTGCCAAACTCCCGTTCCGTAAGCCCTTTGGGTCTTTGCTTTGCTGACCTCCAAAGACTCAATCATGATGATGTATCAGTTAGATGACACATGTGAAAGGAAGATAGGTTACACAATTAAAATCAAACATACGTCTACCCTTTTGAAAAATACTTGAAAGCTCTGCCCCAATGACCACAACATTTCTTTGTAAAAAATTACTTGCCAACAAATCAAACAAAATAGATCCGGAATCGGTTTATATTTATCGTTTGTTTATATCTTTAAGAACGTTATCAAATTAAAATCAGCTTTTTTATGGTTTATTTGTTGAATGTCATCGTTTGAGCTTTGATGTCGGTCTGTGCCCTTCAAAATGTCAGTATAGGAAATGGGAAGTCACAATTGCACTTCTATGCTTACGGATTGAGACTTTTTTTGATAATGTATCTGAATCGGTTGAAATCGGTTAGAAATGTTGGAGAAGTACTAAACAAAAATCGTCTTCGCATACCATATAGGTGTAGAAGGGAAAGTTGTTTGTAAACCCGAACAGTTATTTTATGTTTTCGGTATCAGTACCGCTTCCTTCGTAGTTTAATGCAGTCTAGTTATCACTTCTACCCAAAATGGCCGAAGGTCAGTCTTCCACAATGCTTTGTAACGTGATCGACAGCTGCAAGCTGGCCACACGGAGGACCCGATGATTCATTAAAGTACTGTAACGGCCCTGTAATACAAGGCTTGTGAAATAAAAAGTACAATTCCTGTAAAATCCATTTCATAAAAATTATTCTAAAATCCTAAAATCACCTGTAAAATTCCACCTGTTTTACAAATTGAATCCTGGGATTTATTGTTTACTGTCATTACTTAGGCTAGAATCACGTTGTAATTTTAATTGCATACTCAGTACATTTCTTTTTTATATTAAACATTTATACTTAGTGTGTTTAAAAGAGAACGTTTCTAACGATGTCTAACGATTTTATTTAAAATGTAGTGGTTTCTCAACTTCCTAATAAAATTACACCAACCGCAATTACAATTATAATTCCAATGTTTTTCTTATTTATGGGGAATAAAATATATTATTTCTATCTTATTTATTGTTCAATTTTATTAAAACTTGGTTGTATTTTGATTAAATTTGATACATACATGTAAAGCAATATTTATAACTTTAAGCTGAATAAATGGTAAAAATTAAAATTTGACTTTTTAAAAAAACGTTATCTAAAACGTTAAACGAAATGTTGGGCTATAAGCCCCCTCCCCCTCCCAAAAGAAAACCCCATTACAATGGGGCGATCTGACTAGTTTTCTAACGGAAAATTGAAGTTGACCCACAAATTACTTAGAATTACCAAAACAAACAATTTAATACTTAAATTACTGTTCCAAGTCAATTGGTTACCCATATATAGAGCTAAAAACAGTACGTTTCACTATAGATATTAAGTAAATTTGTATGGCTCCCTTAAATATGATCATAAATTAATAAAAAATAGTCTACATAAATAATATTCTCTTTATTACTAGAACTGCTTTTTGTGTCTATTCTACACTTTATAATTACAAATCTATGCAATAACAGACTATTTAACTTAATAAGTGATACTTGTAATATTGTTATGATGGTCTAAACAATCATAAGATTTTAAATATTTTACAGGGCCTGTAATACAGGCCACCACCCTCTATGAAACAAATCAATTTATAACTCTTGTAAAATGTAATACAGGTAAATACCCTGTAAATAGTTTTACAGTTGTAAAACTGTATGAAATGCATAATTGTAATTTTAACTAATAATACTGGAAGTTATCTGTAATACAGGCCCTGTAAGTTTTAAGAAATGGGCCCCTAATGTTTTACAATTTTCCACTACAAAATAATGTGAGAGAAAAATGATGTTTGATATTCATAGTGTAATTCAACTCAAATCTGCACCAGAGCATGATGTATTTGTGTCATATTAATGTTGATGGCATTTTTGCGTGCTAGTCCCAGCGCGTGGCTGGCCTGATAACGCGCTCCAAACGTATTGCTCTCTCTTATCACTATAATGAATATACACTGAGGTCTTCATGAGGTTATGAGGCTAAAGTATTTATATTTTAAGTGATACTTAAGAGAATCTGGGTAAAATATCTGGGGATAATATTTTACTCACGAATTACATTGTTTAAACGAAAATAATATCTTAGCGGTGTTTTATACTAATATTATAGGGACGATTTTCCGCTGTTTATCGGCGCTCGCCCTTTGTACACAATGTTATCTTTACTCCCCACGCCCTCTTTATTTGTAATGTCATATTCCCTCTGGGCCCTCCTCATACATATTCAGCACTCGCCGTCTGTCACGGGAGTTATCACGAAACATTCCATAACTACTTAAAATGTACACTTCGAATATAGTTCAGGTAGGAAAACTATGCCAAATATTCAACTATTTTATGAGAATTTTATAAAATAATGTGCTTATCAATCAATTCCTAATGATAACCTATTTTTGTATTTAACTTAACATTAATCAGTGACTTCTTTTAACTTATATTTGAAACTAAATTGTGTCTATACTATTAAATACCCCCGTCACAGCAAACCTGCGTACTCAGCGAATTTCCAACGCATAATATATGACTTAATACCACATAAAGCGGCATACCAAGTTTCATAAAAATATATTCACAAATAAGCGATATATACAATTTTAATTATTCTCCATAAGAATAACATTGGGGATGAGTACATAGGTTTGCTGAAAAAAGGAACATAAACAGTTGGTTTCTATACAAATATCAATATAACTCAACTAGGTGAAGCCACATACCTAGTTTCATCAATATACATTCATAAATAAGCGATACCATTTTGATTAATCTCCATAAGAATAACATGGGGGCTGGGTACGCAGGTTTGCTGCTACGGGAACCTTTAGCAAAAAATTGTTTTTTTGAGCAAATATCAATAGACCACAACCAGATAAAGCCGTATACTAAGTTTCATCAGTATACGTTCATAAAGAAGCGAGATATAATTTTTTTCTTATCCTCCATATGAATAAAATTAGACAACGTACTGTGTTTAGCACTTTCAATATCTCGGTAACCGATTGACGTAGAGGAATGATAAAAATACCAAATTGTGTGTTTTTTAAAGCTGAATCCAATGGTAAAAACTAAAATTTGAATATTTCAAAAATTATATGTAAAAAGTTCAAAAAACCCATTTTTGGGGTACAAAACCCCCCAAAATACCCCTTAAGGTGGAGCGATATGGCTGGTTTTTGAACTTAAAGTCATAAATGTTGCTTTACACGTTTATACCAAATTTCATCAAAATCGGACCTTTTTTACGAGAGTTATCGCACCCACGGACACATGTATATATATGTATATATACAGTTTCGAATGAATGGTGTTTTTGGGGTCTGGGGACCTCAAAACGAAAAGTTATCATGGTCCCGGGCCTAGGTCTTACCATGCCGACTACGGTAATAGCTTCTCCCTATAGGGGAAATTCGCTAAAACCTACGCAAAATTAAAACCAGCTGGTAATATTAAAACTCTCAGTTAGTGATATTTAAAAAAAAAAAATAGTTGCAGTCTGTCTGTATGTATTTATTTGTTAGATTGTGATTGAATCAGTCGCCCAAACCCTATACTTATCCAAGTTTTTCCGACTGCGGTGAAATGTTGCAAGGACACAAAGACTAACCCCAGTTAACTCAGAGGTGTACTCTAAGTTTGCTTAAACCACCCCAGAGTTATAACAAAGTAAGAAAGAGCAAGATTTGTATGTATAATTCACATGCAACCATCGGAATGTTAGAAAATAGACAAGGTTTGTAGGGCCTGCAAACGCCTATGAAAGAAGGGAACCGCACCTTCTTATTTGAAAAAAAAACAAAAAAAAACAATAAACTATTGTTGCTTTTACCGAGATCCATGAGTAAAAAATCGCAATACTTGCACTTTATTTCTTTTATCTATCTGAATTTAGGTTGCATGAGGAAAACTATTCCTCTTGTCAAGAGAGTTCTCATTTGTAGGAAAATATGTATAAAATTGAAGTTATAACTTATAATTAACCCTGACTAATAAGGACCGTTTAAAGTATTCCTCCAACAAAAAATCAAACCTATAATTTTAGAAAGTGAGAGATGAATTGAGTTTGCAGAATTAAACTACAACTATATGAAAGTTTATTTGGAATGTACCCATGCAACATTATTTACCTAATCATAAAGTAATAAAATGTGCAGAATTTTAATCCAAAGACGGTACACATATTTGATATATCATAAATTTAACCCTTAACTGAGCAATTGCAAATTTGTAGGGATAAAACCGTGCAAAGTTTGTGTAAATTATCTGAAATGGCCATGTTTTTATTTAAAAAAATTGCAATTACTTATGGATTGACTGGTCTTTAAAAGTTTTACATAATATTATTTAACTTAAAGTGACTATGGTAATATTTTAATACTTAAGTGAATATTTAAAAAATACCGTTTTCCAGCTGATATTAAATTTTTACACATTATGAAAGGCCACCAAATTGAAACTTAAATAAAAGCATACTTAGTGCCCTTAGAGCACACTACTCGGTACCGTTTTGAAGCAAGATAAAGAAAATAAAAATAGCTTTCATAACATTTAAGGTTATTATGTCAAAATCTATGTAAAACACTAATATAACAATTTAAAACTACCAAAAGCTTTAAAATAAACACTTGGATAGACAACTTCCCGGTCTGGGCGATTCCGTCATTATTGTTTTCAGTAATCTATGCAAACTCATCAATATCCCCCTCTATTTTTAAAGGGATATTGATTTTACTTTGCTATGGAAAAGTGGAAAAATGCTTACGTCAGTTGCAGACAAGTAAGGGAACGCGAAGCTTTGTTTAATTCAAAAGAATGTTCTTGGTTGACATCTCCATATTGTGGAATAATGTTGACATTGATGTGAGGGGGAGTCCCTACCCTTTCCTAAAGTAGTGGTCAGGAACAGACCGGTGTTTCCGTTGTTTATATAAATCATGTTATTTGCTTCATATTGAGTGATAAATCAATTCCATAATATTTGTTTGAAAATAAAATGATTAGATATTTTAAGTGTATACGTATTAAAAATAGTAATGCTTTAACAAGTAACAAAAGTGATTACTATAACGTTTGGTATCTGGCGTTGAATTAAATATTTGAGCAACATAAACGTTGTTAATGGTTTGTTTACATTAAAACTTAAAAATTAAAAGTTACAACGTTCCTTTAATTTTCTGATCCTTTAAATCGTTCTTTAATCCAAACATTTTTGTTAATTTTTTCCAACATTCTTATGGTTTTATTTCATAAAACTTAACCTTTTAAATAGTTGAAATTGAGGATACAAAAATAAGAATAATGAAACGTTTTTAAATACATCTGTTTCATAAACATATTGACGCTTATATTAAATTCCATTAAAATTAAATAAATTGCTATCCTTTGTTAAAATTGTCGCAGGAAAATGATAAATTTTAACGAAAAAAAAACAGTTTCAAACATCAAGTAATAAAGTATATTTAAAAATTGTCCATGCAACTTTGTAATGCAAACTCATTTCGACATCTTAACATCTTCCCATAAAATCTAAGATTGGGTTTGAAGAAACCCTGAGATACCTTAAAATTGTATTCACTTCCAAAAAAATACATAGTGAAAAAGGAAAAGTTGAAAGCAGGAAAGTACATTTATATCGATCACAAACTTATAAAGAAAATTAACCAATAAATATTTTGTTTAATAATATATTACAGATAGTTCACGTAAGGTCACAAATTGCGGAACACTTTTAAAGTATCTAAATACTGAAATACTGAGTATTTAAATTATATTGTAGTAACTGCTTTGATAACATGTGAGGTAATTTGTCAAACATTTATATTAAAAAGGCTTTATTCAGTATTCAAGATAAAATCCTTAGTAGTACTTTGCAGAGGTATTTAAACGTCTGAATGTGTCAGCATTTATGGAGCAGTGAGATAAATACAGCCAGCTGCAGCAATGTGAAACTAGCTAGCGGGTGCTGGATATGGAGTTCACTGTTACTGTAACAGTAATTGAGTTACTACCTTGGCCCTCCCCTCTGTATGGTGTTTGTTGCAGTCAAAACTGTCGACATCATTATTACCTATGGTGAGAGTCATATATCAACATTTCCTTTCTGACAAAGTGTTGAGAGTTTTGTTTTTAGTCGTTTTGAATAGAGACTTTTTACTCTACTTAACTCTATAGTAGATTTTCGTCCTAGTTTTAGTAACAAATAAAATAAGACTTTTAATAATGAGAGCAAAAAATATAAAAATAGTCTGAAATAATGGCGTAAATTTTACCATACTTTCTGTTTTTCCAAAACTCCGTAGTTTATATGTATTTATAAATGCAAGTAATATCACGTTGACTTCGACTATTTTAACAGTTGCATTAGTGCATTTAGAATGTTCATAAAAAGATCGAAACGCACATTTTTATTACTAAAGTCATAAGTGATGATGTGAAACAGACTGTTTATATACTTGATATTTACTTTCTATTTTTAGTGGTTTTATGGAACTAAACCAATCTTGGACTAATTTTCATTTTTCACAACTGTAGTGCATTTGACGGAGTTATTGATATAAGTGTGTTCTACATGAAAGGTATTTAAGCTGTTAACAAATGTTTAAAAAACCCTCTGGACTTTTTGTTTTGTACTTTTTAGTGATTTTTAAACATTTGGCAACTGGTATGAATTTTAAAAATATGATGGCGAACCTGAAAATGATAAAAATACAAACAAACTTTTTACGGAATTTAAGGAAAATAGTAGTTTAATTCGTATATCCTCCCAAACTTAGCGGGTGAGGAGAGAACGGCAGCGTAATTGTTAAAAACAAATTAGGTATCGATGGATCACACTTCAACGGAATTTGTCTTGAACTCGCTTTTGTGAATATTCGAAAATAATCATTATTTTTGCGTTTTTGAAACGTAAATAAAACGTAATTTTTTTAATAACTGACATGATTGAACTCGTATTATTAAAATCCTATAGACATTTTTATAGAATATCCATGCTATTTAGTACATAATGTTAGAATATGAAGCAGCTTTTGTGTCTTTTGTTGTAGGTAGTTGCCGTCGTGTTCGAAATACAGTCCAACGGAAATATTTGTATCGCACATCGTATATTGTAAAGCTGCACTTATGTACTTATTTTGTGTACTCACTTTGCTCGCGGGGTGTTGAACAAACATTGTTATCGGTTGTATGCAGGTGTCACTTTACTGCATTGTAGGCTAATATATATTCGATACTCGACCTTATTACCATACACTTTTAGCACTGCTGTTTCACCAACTTTCCACATCACATTCCTCGATGTTCAAATAAAGTGTTATAAACGCTTAGTGTGAAATGAAAACGGATTTGCACAACCGAACAAAGGCATATGTATGAAGTACTTATAAAAAATAAATAAATAAAATAACGAATAAAAGGGACATTCTAAGAATAAAATTTAAACAGAGGTAAGTAGAACTTTCTAAATTACCAGATGATCTTTATGTATTCTCCAAACGTTTGTGTATTCTCCATACTGACAGACAACACTAGAATATGCTTAACACTTATGACACTAGACACTATAACCGATACTAACCGTGACCTAACTGTTGGGCACGTCTGACAAGACTATCGCTCTATCAGGAGCATATTGGACAAGAAATTTAAGTGAAGTAAGTGAAGCGAAGTAAGTAGAAGATGTCAAACAAGAAAATAAGTATTTGTGTCTCACATTACATCATAAAATTCGATCGAAAATTGGATTGTACTGTCACAAAAATTATATTCTTTCAAAAATATACCTCTCGATAAAAAAAAAACTTTATTCAAATTCATTTTAAATATTTTAAACGGTTTATTAAATCTTTTAACACATTGTTTTCCGTAGTATTTTTTTATCAAAATATGTTTTTCGTTGTCAATACACAACTCGTTCAAGAATTAAATTAAAAAATCTGCCACAAGGTTTGTATTAATAAAGTATTCATGATTAATTAGTCTTACGAAATAAACCTCAACATAAATAATGACATGTGAGTTGAAATAAATATGCTCTCATTAATATCCTAACATGTTACAAGGTAGCAGTGTGGAAGATTGGCTGAGGCAGGTTTTTGAGCTACAGAACATGAAATTGTACAGAGCTGTGCTAATGACCCTCCCTCACATGTTGTTGACGTCACATATGTAGTTCTGTTTTATTTGAGATTTAGTTCTGTCTTTAGATATGCTCGCTGTAGTACAGCTACCTACAATACTGAAAAAGTATACAAATACCAACATAATTTATCAATAAACTATTTAAAGACAACATTATTTGGTATGCTCCACGTCTGGAAATTAAACCAAGATCTTCCTATTTTATAAAGAACTCTACCACCCCCTAACATCCTTACTTATGAGGGTTCATTTAACTTAACCAATTTCATCCGAAATACCTCCTTTTATCACCAACGGGGCCAATCCAATCCCCTCTGGAGCTTTAAAGTGGGATCTACTAACGGCATATTGGCTAATAGCATCTAGTTAGGGGACTACTAGTGGGAAGAAGGTTTATAGAAGTTAGCACAAGGAAACGAGAAAGTTCCTGGATACTTTTTGTATTATATTAATACTATTACTTTGAACACTGATAATTCATACTTAAATCCGAACATAAGTAATGACTTGTTCACCACTGACGAAGCACGGAAAGTAGGAGAGAAATAAACAGCTATTATTGTATCATTTGTAACTATAGTTTGTAAATTCATTATGTTTGAAAATTCATTATGTTTGAAAATTCGTCATTTATACTGTCTTTCTTTTAAGTCTGCAGAGGAAAAAGTAACTTATAAAATAACGTTGGTTATAGAATATATCGAAAATTAACTACTAATTATTAATCATCCAATAATTTAGTGGCAATAATTATTGGACGAAGTACGATTTATTTCGTCTTTAAGCTGAAGTTATAGTTCATTTTAGAAAGTTTAAACTGAAGTTTTATGTTCCCTTATCTTTAAATACTTAATTCTCTTATCCCCTTTACTTAAAGATAAGGGAACATAAAACTCGAGAGGTATATTTTTGAAAGAATATAATTTTTGTGACAGTACAATCCAATTTTCGATCGAATTTTATGATGTAATGTGAGACACAAATACTTATTTTCTTGTTTGACATCTTCTACTTACTTCGCTTCACTTACTTCACTTAAATTTCTTGTCCAATATGCTCCTGATAGAGCGATAGTCTTGTCAGACGTGCCCAACAGTTAGGTCACGGTTAGTATCGGTTATAGTGTCTAGTGTCATAAGTGTTAAGCATATTCTAGTGTTGTCTGTCAGTATGGAGAATACACAAACGTTTGGAGAATACATAAAGATCATCTGGTAATTTAGAAAGTTCTACTTACCTCTGTTTAAATTTTATTCTTAGAATGTCCCTTTTATTCGTTATTTTATTTATTTATTTTTTATAAGTACTTCATACATATGCCTTTGTTCGGTTGTGCAAATCCGTTTTCATTTCACACTAAGCGTTTATAACACTTTATTTGAACATCGAGGAATGTGATGTGGAAAGTTGGTGAAACAGCAGTGCTAAAAGTGTATGGTAATAAGGTCGAGTATCGAATATATATTAGCCTACAATGCAGTAAAGTGACACCTGCATACAACCGATAACAATGTTTGTTCAACACCCCGCGAGCAAAGTGAGTACACAAAATAAGTACATAAGTGCAGCTTTACAATATACGATGTGCGATACAAATATTTCCGTTGGACTGTATTTCGAACACGACGGCAACTACCTACAACAAAAGACACAAAAGCTGCTTCATATTCTAACATTATGTACTAAATAGCATGGATATTCTATAAAAATGTCTATAGGATTTTAATAATACGAGTTCAATCATGTCAGTTATTAACAAAATTACGTTTTATTTACGTTTCAAAAACGCAAAAATAATGATTATTTTCGAATATTCACAAAAGCGAGTTCAAGACAAATTCCGTTGAAGTGTGATCCATCGATACCTAATTTGTTTTTAACAATTACGCTGCCGTTCTCTCCTCATCCGCTAAGTTTGGGAGGATATACGAATTAAACTACTATTTTCCTTAAATTCCGTAAAAAGTTTGTTTGTATTTTTATCATTTTCAGGTTCGCCATCATATTTTTAAAATTCTTGCCAGTTGCCAAATGTTTAAATATCACTAAAAAGTACAAAACAAAAAGTCCAGAGGGTTTTTTAAACATTTGTTAACAGCTTAAATACCTTTCATGTAGAACACACTTATATCAATAACTCCGTCAAATGCACTACAGTTGTGAAAAATGAAAATTAGTCCAAGATTGGTTTAGTTCCATAAAACCACTAAAAATAGAAAGTAAATATCAAGTATATAAACAGTCTGTTTCATATAAATTGGAATATGTTGAACACCGCAATAGAGATAACAAAATTATATTAGAAAGAAAAATCGAGTATGTATCTAATGAATTTTCTTCTGCTCAGAATAATATCAAAAAATATTGGGCCTGCATAAACAATCTTATTGGCAATAGAAAAAAAGTAAATCTGGACACTCAAATAATTTGAGCTTTTGGTACTTCTCTCGTACAATGCAAAATAATTTTGCTGATTTCTTTAAAAACAGTGTGGAAGCTGTAAGCCACGACTGCATGTCGCTCATTTCAAGCAATACTGTCATCTGTGAGGCAATTTCTTGTTTTTATTTTCCAACCGCAACTAAAGAAAAGATGTCAAGGATAGTCTAAATTTGAAAAAGTCTCCAGGATTAGACGGAATTTGAGTTTGTGATATTCAGTAAGTAAGCAATAATTTTAGCGAGATCATGGTTTTGTTGATTAATAGTTCACTAAAAAATTGTATCTTTCTAGAATCCTTGAAACCATTCATCATAAGACCAATATACAAATCTGGGCCAAGAAACTCTGTGTTGAACTACCGTCCTATTGCCAATTTCTCTGTTATTGAAAAGGTTTTTGAAAAATATGTATCGTATTACTTAAAGAGATATCTTTTAGAAAATAATATAATTTGCAGTAATCAGCAGTGACGGATTTAGGGGGGGGGGCTATAGGGGCTGTAGCCCAGGGCGGCACATTTTTAGGGGCGGCAAATTTACAGAAAATTAATAAGTTGTTTACAAATTAAATGTTGAAACGGAGAACATTTTGACGGAAGCGGATGACAATGACGGTGTGCCGCCCTTTGAAAGGTAAAGGTAGTAATCAGAGACTAATGTATTACGCTTGCAGTCCTCACACTGCAGTTCCTCAAAACTAAAACAGTCATTATACATTTGTCATTCATCCATACTAGCGACAAGACGATTACGCTACAGAGAAAGGGCGGCAAGCCACGAACTATGGTCGATTCAACTTCTCCCCTCCGCTCAACAGGCACTGAGCTACGTCCAACTCACGGACTTTCAAGTTTACCCGTACATTCGCATAGCATTAAAATTATTTTGTACCCAATATCAATGATGACTAAGACTGAGAAATGTTGCAACAATCGAATTTGAGACAACAATAACAAAATTTAGACTACAATGATATTGTCGATTCATTTTCAAACTTAAAGTAACAAAGAAAGTTATTTCAGCCGTCTTATACTTTCCATCAGTGGTAGCCTTTTGTTCTGTAGGATTTTTTAACAAAACATCTGACCAAAGACAAATTTAGTCTAACTTAATTTGTGAAGAGAGGAGTTGATTGGTTGTTGCCATGGGAGCATATATAGTTGACAGAGAGTCAAAATGGTGGTCAGCATGTAGGTTGCAGTTTTTTATCCCAGGCGAGACCTCTATATATATTTTTTCCGTGGAACGGTGTCAAAATCTCCCATTTCATTAAATGAAAAACTGTGATATTCAAAGTCTTTAAATTAATATATCGTCGCATTTTAGGCGAATCATGATGTTAAAATTAACTTTATAAACTTGAGACATATTTTAGATGAAATTTTATTGATTATCTCAAAGCAAAGTTATGATTTGAATTATGAAAACACCCTTGTAATATGGCTTTGGAAATATTGTTGAAAACAAGCCGCCTTGTACATCGAATGACACCGTCCCACCAACAAGTTGACAAAACAACAGAACAAAATATCAAATATGAAAGCACGCTTTTTAAGGTTATTTGTATTATATTTTACATTGCCATTATATTATATTATACATTATTTTACATTTCCATTATATTATATTTACAGAATATAATCATATTGTATTATTATTTTGCTCCTGTAGGTATTATATTTTAATTCATTGGATATACAACATCATAGAGGTTAAATTAGAAAAAGTGTTTGAAAATGTGTTTTTGAAAATGAGTTTTATCACAGACAAGGGAATCTATAGATTCGTTTCTCTGTGGTTTTATGAAGATTAGGCCTACATAAATTAATTTTATATTTTGATCGTCTAAAACATATAAACAATTCTTTGTATAAAAGTATAAATTACAAAATGACTGAAAAACTGTATTAAAAAGCGTTAATTCATTATTAAAATAGTCAAAATTTTGAGGCTAATGGTCCGAATTACAAATGTTAAGGCTACATTTACAACAGTGTCATCATATGTTATTTATAGGTTATTTATTGTAATTTTCATTACTCAATGCGTTGGTATAAAAAGTAATGTTTGATGAAGTATAAGAAAGGATTTTTAAGCCTTTGTTGAAGGATTTCCTTGTTATTAAAAGTATAGCACTGTAGCACTGCTTCATTGCTTTTAACACCAAAATTTGTCTCTAGAGTTGCGGATTGTCATTGAGTAGGCTATATTGAATATTAATTAAACTGTGTTAATGTGAATCAAGTCAATTATACATTATTTTACTGTTTTTCCAACTAGGAAATAACAGAAATTTCTTAAACTTATTCATTCATTAAATTCGTAACTTCTTTAGATACTGTCACACAATAACCAAACAAGATATATAACATGTGGATTTTAACCTGGGCGGCGAAAAGGACAATGATTATAGAGGGGGGGGGGTGGCAGATTTCCTAATAGCCCTTAGGTGGCAATTGCTTAAATCCGCCACTGGTAATCAGTACAGATTTCAGAAGGGTAAAGGAACGGAATCACTGTTATTAGATTTTAATGACTATGTAAATGACTGCCTTAACCAAAGAAAACATGTTTTTTTGCAATTTGCATTGACTATTCCAAAGCATTTGACACCCTAGACCATAAAATACTCTTAAAAGAACTTGAAAATATTGGTGTGACGGGTAATATGTTAAACTGGTTTGCAAGCTATTTAAAAAATATACCTATATTTGTTTTGATTGATAAATGCTACAGCTCTAGTAGACTCATAGACCAGGGCGTTCCACAAGAAAGCGTGCTAGGACCGATTCTTTTTAATATATATGTAAATAGCTTAGCATTATGTGGATTCAAAGGAGAACTATTTATGTACGCCGACGATACTGCGCTAATTACTTCACATAAAGATTTTACAATTTGCAGAACAACTTATTCAGGAAGACATTAAATATGTGGGCTCATGATAAAAAAACTAGTAATAAACCCTACAAAACTGTTGTATTGAACTTTCATTCGGCCCATAATATTCCGCCGCATGCCCCGGGTATACGAAGTCACACTTGTCATTGTCTTAAAGATTACAAATTTAATAACTGTCAGCATAGAAAAATAAACCAGGTATTTATATTTTCAATAGTTTTGCATTGTTAATCATCATTGAAATTTACGGAATTATAAAGATTTAATTTGTCTAATGCAGTTCATTTTTTACTCTCCTGAATTAATAATAACATTCCAGAAATGTTTTATGCAAATCCTCCACTTCTTGTTGCATACGACGGGAAACGGGAAAGCGAGCGCCACTGCCACACGTTTATAATTTATCAGATCAGTGTGCCGTGGCCCTGGCGGAAGCGACCAAGCTTGCACCCTGCGGGAATTTGGGAATCCCGCGCTGCCCGACTTGGCAACAAGGCACCGCTAACTCAGTCTTGAACGACGCGGCAGCGCATGCATTTCCATGATACCCCTGTACGCTTATTCCCTATTGCGTGACACTTCTGTCCCTGGTTTATTTTTCTATGCTGTCAGTGTCCAAAGTTGCAGTCAGTCGATCAAACTAAGTATTTAGGAGTAATCATAGATTCTAAATTAAAATGGGATTACCATATAAACTCGGTTGTAAATCAACTTAAACCTGTCACGGTCAAGCTGTTTTACTTAAGAAAAACGCTCCCCTTTCAAGCTCTTGTTATAATACATAAATCAATGTTTGAGTCAGTAACTCGGTATGGGGTAGAAATTTGGGGTTCTGCATCACAATGTTTCTTAGGTCGTATGGAATCTTTGCAGAATAAAACTTTATTAATGATTTCTAAACTAAAATATCCAGAAATGCATACGCTATCCAGTATATTCAAAAGGCATAATACACTATACGCAAGTGAATTCCACAAATATAAAATCATCAAAATATTTTACAATAAAGACAATTTTAAAATACCAAACGTAAAAGAACAATACATGTTTAGAACCCTAGAGAAATATAAATTGCCAAGATTTTGTAATACATATGGTAAAAATACTTTAAGTCATATAGTCCCAAAGATTTTTAATGAGTTGCCTTTAGATTTGGAATATTTAAGAGACTTTAATGCCATAAAATTTGATTTAGTTTGTTGGTTGTTGATTAAAAATTATAAAAAGTATTCCATCATTTACTAAAATAGTGTATGTGTATGTATGTGTGAGTGAGTACGTGTTTCCAGGTGCCCAACGGCGCAAGCAGTTGAAAGTTTTAGATTACTAGTGTTTTAAGTTCAGTAGCATGCTGAGAACTATTTGTGGGATAAATAGCTGTTTATAAATGTGGTGCATGGGTAGGTTTTGCTTTAGTGCCTGTAATTGTATTCAATAGTATTTATATATATTTTTGTGTTTTGTATTTATTTATTTATTTTGCTATATTAATACTAACGTAAGTTAGTGCTATACATTTCTCATGTCAAATAATTAAGTTGATAGGTTTTCTTAATATTTCTGGGTTATGAGTTACTTTATTAGATTTATATACTTATTTGTAATGATTAATTAGAAGGTAGTAAAAAATATGTAAATTTGTGCACCGTTGCCTAGAGCGCTGTATTTCCTTAGTAATATGTTATTATTAATTATTGTATTAACATTGTAATCATGAGCACCCAACGACAAATGTTTCATGATTTGTTGGGACTCAATGTTGTTTTTTTTATGGAAATAAACTTTCTGATTTCCGATTTTTTGTTTGTTTGTTAGGGCATCTCACTAGCCTAAAGGTAGCGTCTTGGACGCCGTTCAAGTGGTAACGGATTCAAGACCCGGGGTTTCCACAACAATTTGAGGGGTTTGGACCGCTTTCCCTAAAAGCGTTTGTGTGTTCTATAACAAAAATTCCATTCGCGTTGAAAAAATACAATCAGTGCATTATAATAAAATTTCCATCCGTATTTTTCTTAGTTTGTTCAAGTTCAAATAACAATATTTCGAGATAATACTGTATATCCAATACATGTTCGTCTAAATGTATGTTTTCATGTAAGTCGATCCTATAATCCTAATGACTGATATATCGTTTTATAAATTCATTATCATCTCATTAAGCATTACAGCGCTCTGATTATGCTCCAAATTTCCGCTAATGTTTACAGAATAGTCCAGCCGCTTAATACTAATCACTCATTTAGCCTTTTCTAAAATTATATAAAATAAAAATTGGAATATAAAATGTATGTATTGTTTTATTTATTTTTCCCTTTTTTATTTAGTTTCTTTAATTTTCCTTCTTCAAAACACGCTTGAAAAATGTTTTATTTAAGGAAGTATCTAGTATTTTTTTAAACTACTAGATCACGTTTGACTAGAAGAGCTAAAGGTTTATCCTAGGTAAACAAATAGGATATTGCGTATTTATTAAAGTACCTTTACTCTTATCCCCTTTGATCGTTCTTCAGTAATCTTTTTGTTTGCGGTTTATGGTATCTCAGTTATGCACCCTCTGCGTTTAAAGGTCTCTTGGAAGCTTTTTGATTATTTCCCCTCAGTAAACTAAAGTATATGTTTTGGGTTTTTATCAACATTGTATAATACATGCTTGAAAAACATTAACATTTGTGCAAAGTTTTCAATTTGAAACTTTTGTGGGGTAAAAAATTTAAGTTTACACTTATTAATCATACATGGACTTGGAAATGCACTTTTAATATTGAGATAGCTAAGTTGAAATCATTTTGAAGGAAAGACGTAAAAGAAGTTAAAGTTTGCTGGAAGAAGGGCTTAACGAGATTCTAAATTCATCATCGTTTTGCTTCAATCGGCTTTTTGTAATCGTATTGTGGTCGCAACAGCCCTTTGAAACGTTTTATTGTGTTTCGGAATATTCTGGAACAGTTTCAAACGTTAGTTCAAAATTTATAAATATAATGGTATGAAATTAGCAGGAATGTTGCAACCATGAAAATAAAATTGATTATTAGGTTGACACTTGATTTTGAGGTTTTGAGACATCTGACACTGACTCATTAAATTAAAATTTGAGAAGAATTGATCTTTCATCATTATAACAAAACTCGCTTCGCTCTCTAAGGGCTCCGCCCCCAGAACCCCGCTTGGGGTTGCTCCAGATGTTATTATAACTCAATGACCCTTAAAGTATTTTTTATATAGTATACTGTTGTTATTCATTTGTGGTATATCCACTTTGGATGGCATCTTTATTTTCTGGTCCTATAATTTCTTTATACTCTACCATGTGAAAGTTACATTCACAGTTTACTGGATATTTTTATAGCTGCAATGATTTATTTTGTTTTCATTTGAAACTCCATAAGCCAAATGTTAAAATTTCCAATATTCGAGATTCAAATTAGAGGTTTTAAAATTGAAATTTGTAACTTTTGGCGATTTCCCCGGTAGTTTCTAAGTTCATGCAAAAGCATAAGTTCTAAGTATGCATGCAAAATTTCACATTTCTAACTTGTCTGGATGTGGTCTAGAATTTGTATACGTGAGTGAGTTACATATCGGGCTGTATAAATATTTAGATTCCCGGGGGTTTCTAAATTCAACCTACATGCATGTAAAATTTCACATTTCTAACTTGTCTGGAAGTGGTCTAGAATTCGTATACGTGAGTGAGTGAGTGAGTTACACATCGGGTTGTATAGATATTTAGATAAAAAAAACATATTTCAATGTGAACAAATATGTATCTCCTACAAGGACATAACATAGTACTTATGGTAATGTTTGAAGTATCAATATTTTCCGCCAAATTCTCCTAATATATTTTGTACATCTGTCTGCTAAATTCAGTGAAAAAATATGATATGAGCGTTAGAATCTCACGTCCTGAGACTCCCTAAGGTGTTTTACGTGTTTTCCCTGCAGAGGAAGTTGTCACAGTAAAGATGAATGGCTGTAATTGATTCTGAAACTCTTGTCGTCCTAAAGATAATTAAATTTTCCAAGCCTGCTGCCTGGTTGAAATATTTATTGAGTAACCTTTAGATATTAATATTGTGAAATTAATTTAATTTTGTCCATTCAGTACATTTGTAACAAAGTTTTTTTTGTAGTCAATCGGCAAATAAACCCATGAACGGTTATATTAATGTTATGACATTTATATCTATGTTGAGACCTATTTATATATTTATCTCCATTTTTTTAAACATGCACAGCACAATAATGATAACTGGGTGTTTCACACAAGTTATAAAGACAACCGTAAAATACAGTATTGCTTGGCTATATGGTGTATACATTTAACTATATTTTATGTTACAAAACTTGTATGGTTTTCAGTTTAAATACCTAATAATCTACTTTATATGGTAATTTCATTTCATACGTGGTCAGAAGGGGTTTTTCTTTTAAAATTGGAAATACAAATAAATTTCTTCTAGTTTTAATAAATACGCAATATCCTATTTGTTTACCTAGGATAAACCTTTAGCTCTTCTAGTCAAACGTGGTCTAGTAGTTTAAAAAAATACTAGATACTTCCTTAAATAAAACATTTTTCAAGCGTGTTTTGAAGAAGGAAAATTAAAGAAACTAAATAAAAAAGGGAAAAATAAATAAAACAATACATACATTTTATATTCCAATTTTTATTTTATATAATTTTAGAAAAGGCTAAATGAGTGATTAGTATTAAGCGGCTGGACTATTCTGTAAACATTAGCGGAAATTTGGAGCATAATCAGAGCGCTGTAATGCTTAATGAGATGATAATGAATTTATAAAACGATATATCAGTCATTAGGATTATAGGATCGACTTACATGAAAACATACATTTAGACGAACATGTATTGGATATACAGTATTATCTCGAAATATTGTTATTTGAACTTGAACAAACTAAGAAAAATACGGATGGAAATTTTATTATAATGCACTGATTGTATTTTTTCAACGCGAATGGAATTTTTGTTATAGAACACACAAACGCTTTTAGGGAAAGCGGTCCAAACCCCTCAAATTGTTGTGGAAACCCCGGGTCTTGAATCCGTTACCACTTGAACGGCGTCCAAGACGCTACCTTTAGGCTAGTGAGATGCCCTAACAAACAAACAAAAAATCGGAAATCAGAAAGTTTATTTCCATAAAAAAAACAACATTGAGTCCCAACAAATCATGAAACATTTGTCGTTGGGTGCTCATGATTACAATGTTAATACAATAATTAATAATAACATATTACTAAGGAAATACAGCGCTCTAGGCAACGGTGCACAAATTTACATATTTTTTACTACCTTCTAATTAATCATTACAAATAAGTATATAAATCTAATAAAGTAACTCATAACCCAGAAATATTAAGAAAACCTATCAACTTAATTATTTGACATGAGAAATGTATAGCACTAACTTACGTTAGTATTAATATAGCAAAATAAATAAATAAATACAAAACACAAAAATATATATAAATACTATTGAATACAATTACAGGCACTAAAGCAAAACCTACCCATGCACCACATTTATAAACAGCTATTTATCCCACAAATAGTTCTCAGCATGCTACTGAACTTAAAACACTAGTAATCTAAAACTTTCAACTGCTTGCGCCGTTGGGCACCTGGAAACACGTACTCACTCACACATACATACACATACACTATTTTAGTAAATGATGGAATACTTTTTATAATTTTTAATCAACAACCAACAAACTAAATCAAATTTTATGGCATTAAAGTCTCTTAAATATTCCAAATCTAAAGGCAACTCATTAAAAATCTTTGGGACTATATGACTTAAAGTATTTTTACCATATGTATTACAAAATCTTGGCAATTTATATTTCTCTAGGGTTCTAAACATGTATTGTTCTTTTACGTTTGGTATTTTAAAATTGTCTTTATTGTAAAATATTTTGATGATTTTATATTTGTGGAATTCACTTGCGTATAGTGTATTATGCCTTTTGAATATACTGGATAGCGTATGCATTTCTGGATATTTTAGTTTAGAAATCATTAATAAAGTTTTATTCTGCAAAGATTCCATACGACCTAAGAAACATTGTGATGCAGAACCCCAAATTTCTACCCCATACCGAGTTACTGACTCAAACATTGATTTATGTATTATAACAAGAGCTTGAAAGGGGAGCGTTTTTCTTAAGTAAAACAGCTTGACCGTGACAGGTTTAAGTTGATTTACAACCGAGTTTATATGGTAATCCCATTTTAATTTAGAATCTATGATTACTCCTAAATACTTAGTTTGATCGACTGACTGCAACTTTGGACACTGACAGCATAGAAAAATAAACCAGGGACAGAAGTGTCACGCAATAGGGAATAAGCGTACAGGGGTATCATGGAAATGCATGCGCTGCCGCGTCGTTCAAGACTGAGTTAGCGGTGCCTTGTTGCCAAGTCGGGCAGCGCGGGATTCCCAAATTCCCGCAGGGTGCAAGCTTGGTCGCTTCCGCCAGGGCCACGGCACACTGATCTGATAAATTATAAACGTGTGGCAGTGGCGCTCGCTTTCCCGTTTCCCGTCGTATGCAACAAGAAGTGGAGGATTTGCATAAAACATTTCTGGAATGTTATTATTAATTCAGGAGAGTAAAAAATGAACTGCATTAGACAAATTAAATCTTTATAATTCCGTAAATTTCAATGATGATTAACAATGCAAAACTATTGAAAATATAAATACCTGGTTTATTTTTCTATGCTGACAGTTATTAAATTTGTAATCTTTAAGACAATGACAAGTGTGACTTCGTATACCCGGGGCATGCGGCGGAATATTATGGGCCGAATGAAAGTTCAATACAACAGTTTTGTAGGGTTTATTACTAGTTTGTTTATCATGAGCCCACATATTTAATGTCTTCCTGAATAAGTTGTTCTGCAAATTGTAAAATCTTTATGTGAAGTAATTAGCGCAGTATCGTCGGCGTACATAAATAGTTCTCCTTTGAATCCACATAATGCTAAGCTATTTACATATATATTAAAAAGAATCGGTCCTAGCACGCTTTCTTGTGGAACGCCCTGGTCTATGAGTCTACTAGAGCTGTAGCATTTATCAATCAAAACAAATATAGGTATATTTTTTAAATAGCTTGCAAACCAGTTTAACATATTACCCGTCACACCAATATTTTCAAGTTCTTTTAAGAGTATTTTATGGTCTAGGGTGTCAAATGCTTTGGAATAGTCAATGCAAATTGCAAAAAAACATGTTTTCTTTGGTTAAGGCAGTCATTTACATAGTCATTAAAATCTAATAACAGTGATTCCGTTCCTTTACCCTTCTGAAATCTGTACTGATTACCAGTGGCGGATTTAAGCAATTGCCACCTAAGGGCTATTAGGAAATCTGCCACCCCCCCCTCTATAATCATTGTCCTTTTCGCCGCCCAGGTTAAAATCCACATGTTATATATCTTGTTTGGTTATTGTGTGACAGTATCTAAAGAAGTTACGAATTTAATGAATGAATAAGTTTAAGAAATTTCTGTTATTTCCTAGTTGGAAAAACAGTAAAATAATGTATAATTGACTTGATTCACATTAACACAGTTTAATTAATATTCAATATAGCCTACTCAATGACAATCCGCAACTCTAGAGACAAATTTTGGTGTTAAAAGCAATGAAGCAGTGCTACAGTGCTATACTTTTAATAACAAGGAAATCCTTCAACAAAGGCTTAAAAATCCTTTCTTATACTTCATCAAACATTACTTTTTATACCAACGCATTGAGTAATGAAAATTACAATAAATAACCTATAAATAACATATGATGACACTGTTGTAAATGTAGCCTTAACATTTGTAATTCGGACCATTAGCCTCAAAATTTTGACTATTTTAATAATGAATTAACGCTTTTTAATACAGTTTTTCAGTCATTTTGTAATTTATACTTTTATACAAAGAATTGTTTATATGTTTTAGACGATCAAAATATAAAATTAATTTATGTAGGCCTAATCTTCATAAAACCACAGAGAAACGAATCTATAGATTCCCTTGTCTGTGATAAAACTCATTTTCAAAAACACATTTTCAAACACTTTTTCTAATTTAACCTCTATGATGTTGTATATCCAATGAATTAAAATATAATACCTACAGGAGCAAAATAATAATACAATATGATTATATTCTGTAAATATAATATAATGGAAATGTAAAATAATGTATAATATAATATAATGGCAATGTAAAATATAATACAAATAACCTTAAAAAGCGTGCTTTCATATTTGATATTTTGTTCTGTTGTTTTGTCAACTTGTTGGTGGGACGGTGTCATTCGATGTACAAGGCGGCTTGTTTTCAACAATATTTCCAAAGCCATATTACAAGGGTGTTTTCATAATTCAAATCATAACTTTGCTTTGAGATAATCAATAAAATTTCATCTAAAATATGTCTCAAGTTTATAAAGTTAATTTTAACATCATGATTCGCCTAAAATGCGACGATATATTAATTTAAAGACTTTGAATATCACAGTTTTTCATTTAATGAAATGGGAGATTTTGACACCGTTCCACGGAAAAAATATATATAGAGGTCTCGCCTGGGATAAAAAACTGCAACCTACATGCTGACCACCATTTTGACTCTCTGTCAACTATATATGCTCCCATGGCAACAACCAATCAACTCCTCTCTTCACAAATTAAGTTAGACTAAATTTGTCTTTGGTCAGATGTTTTGTTAAAAAATCCTACAGAACAAAAGGCTACCACTGATGGAAAGTATAAGACGGCTGAAATAACTTTCTTTGTTACTTTAAGTTTGAAAATGAATCGACAATATCATTGTAGTCTAAATTTTGTTATTGTTGTCTCAAATTCGATTGTTGCAACATTTCTCAGTCTTAGTCATCATTGATATTGGGTACAAAATAATTTTAATGCTATGCGAATGTACGGGTAAACTTGAAAGTCCGTGAGTTGGACGTAGCTCAGTGCCTGTTGAGCGGAGGGGAGAAGTTGAATCGACCATAGTTCGTGGCTTGCCGCCCTTTCTCTGTAGCGTAATCGTCTTGTCGCTAGTATGGATGAATGACAAATGTATAATGACTGTTTTAGTTTTGAGGAACTGCAGTGTGAGGACTGCAAGCGTAATACATTAGTCTCTGATTACTACCTTTACCTTTCAAAGGGCGGCACACCGTCATTGTCATCCGCTTCCGTCAAAATGTTCTCCGTTTCAACATTTAATTTGTAAACAACTTATTAATTTTCTGTAAATTTGCCGCCCCTAAAAATGTGCCGCCCTGGGCTACAGCCCCTATAGCCCCCCCCCTAAATCCGTCACTGCTGATTACTGCAAATTATATTATTTTCTAAAAGATATCTCTTTAAGTAATACGATACATATTTTTCAAAAACCTTTTCAATAACAGAGAAATTGGCAATAGGACGGTAGTTCAACACAGAGTTTCTTGGCCCAGATTTGTATATTGGTCTTATATTGGATGGTTTCAAGGATTCTAGAAAGATACAATTTTTTAGTGAACTATTAATCAACAAAGCCATGATCTCGCTAAAATTATTGCTTACTTACTGAATATCACAAACTCAAATTCCGTCTAATCCTGGAGACTTTTTCAAATTTAGACTATCCTTGACATCTTTTCTTTAGTTGCGGTTGGAAAATAAAAACAAGAAATTGCCTCACAGATGACAGTATTGCTTGAAATGAGCGACATGCAGTCGTGGCTTACAGCTTCCACACTGTTTTTAAAGAAATCAGCAAAATTATTTTGCATTGTACGAGAGAAGTACCAAAAGCTCAAATTATTTGAGTGTCCAGATTTACTTTTTTTCTATTGCCAATAAGATTGTTTATGCAGGCCCAATATTTTTTGATATTATTCTGAGCAGAAGAAAATTCATTAGATACATACTCGATTTTTCTTTCTAATATAATTTTGTTAACTCTATCGCGGTGTTCAACATATTCCAATTTATATAAAATATTTGTTGGTCACCTATTATCAAAAGCCAGTTATTTGTATCTATAGCTTTGATCAAATCTCTAATTCTCCAAAAAATGTTCTTTTATTTGAATTTGGTGGTTTATAGATATATAAAATATTTAAAGATTTGTTCTGAAAAATAATTATGTTTATATCTTCACACTCAAAAGTATGGACAACAGTCAACTCAAGACAATAGAAAACAGTCATAATGGTGATTATAAACTGAAATTAAACACAACATACCAACAACCAATATTGAGATTCTATTATCAAACAGAATTCAATCACAACCTTCATACATTTTACAATGTTGATTCAATACATTTGCCATTCCGTTGCTTCTATGATCTTGAGTTGCTTTCTGTGTCACTAATTTTCAATCTACTACAATTATGCAGTTGCCAAACATGTTACAGCCACATTTAGCAATAATTTTATTCGACCAATAGCTTAATTGAACGCAGTTCATAGAAAATTATAAACACTCCTTTTTTATCATAACTAATATTAATAATTTTCGTTTTTAAAAACTTGTCGGAGTACGATATATTTGTTTTATAATTTGAAATGCACCTTCTACAAAATTTAATTATCAGATATGGTGAAAACTCTAAGTTCAATCAGTAAGAATTAATTTGTTCATTCGGAAGATTCACAGTAGCAAGCATTGGACAATTAGTTGGGCGCTTTGTTTATGATATTCTTGTGTTAATTATTTATGAATGCAATAATTGCAATGTTTTCTTAACTGTGGTTCGATAGATTAAAGAAATATTTATTGTAAAAGCGTATCTTTGAAAAATGTTATTAAAATTATTCACAGAACATAAATAAACGGGAGAGTTACATAATACAGTAGTACAATGACTTCTACTGCAGTTTTCTTTAAATAGTTTTTAATATTTTGCATATAATTTTAATATAAAAATACATTGTTTAATGATTACCGGTATAGCTGTTTGTATTCCGAGCTTTCAAACTCAAAGGATATAATTTATTTTACTTCATGTTAATTTGTCGCTTTTAAAGGTCCTATCTTAGTACAGTGCATATAACACGCGTGTGTGAAAAATCGTATAAATCACTTATTATTTTACGTTATCATTACCATCAGTGGCAAGAGCAAAATTTCATATGAGCCCTGAATATGCCGAAGTAAATTTTTGTTTCAAACAAATATAAATTAGTATACATAATGTACATCTATAATGATCTGAAATGTAACCTAGATCTATACTCGCTAGTGCTGACCCTGGTTGTAGTAGGCTTACCTTACGTCAGGGATTCGCCTGAGACAGTGTCCGGGATTAAGGATAGGCCAGAACTTTTAGGATAGACACTTGAACGGCTAAAGGAAATTTATTTATTTTTGAACTAGAATATTCCTACACTTTACTTAGGCTATGAAATAATAATGTTCAGCTGTAAGAATGTTCCATTGCAGTTGCCAAACTGTTGTCACTATGCACAACTTAATTTACTACCTCAAGAGTTACCCGGTTAATCATAAGTAGCTGTAGACCAATCCTAACCTTTAAAACCCCAAACTAATGACGTAATGAACCCCAGTAGATGTGAAATGAGGGGGAGGCATACTATTCGGCGCTTTTTCCCCATGTTATTCTTATGGGGATCAGTTTTTGGACCGACGCCCGATCCTGCCTATACTAATAAGCCACAAGTTTCCTTGTTGGCCTGTACTAATACCCAACCCTTGCCTATATTAAATATATTGTCCCCATCCCTCCCCTATATTTTTTAAAATTAATTTTCAAATTCTAAAAAACTATCTTTAGTGTTTATGGTCCGATTTGTTTAAAACTTGGATATGTTATTGTCCTAGGCAAGTGTTTTAATAAATTCCACTTACATTTCCCAAATTCACTATTACGGTCAAAATTATTTTTGAAAAATACTGCCGCCAACTTCTTTATTTACTGTCCGATTTGTTTAAAATTTGGATATGTTATTGTCCTAATGTTTTAATAAATTCCCCCAAATTAAAAATACTGCCGCCAACTTCTTGATTGTCGTAGTGTTTTAATCCCAACTACGGTCGAACTGCCAACTGATTAAAACATCCGCCGCTTGCACACGCAACGATCCGCATCGCTGCCCACACAACAATCCACCGCTCACCGACACACTGACATACTAACACACTAAGTCGGTCATGTGCAACCACGCGTCACATTGACCAGAATTTCCACCTACCATAGAAAGTCCAGCCAACGTCATTTCCTGTTTAAATTGAAAATCTGATGTGTATATAAGGTGCCACCGACAAGACACAACAACAGTGACCTCCACCACCAGCGACACAAGGCACCGGCACTAGATGACGCCACCACACACGCCACCAGCGACACAAGGCACCGGCACCAGACGACGTCACCACGCCGCACTCTGGCTCTCTCCACCTCTCCGCCCACCTCTCCACCTAGGACTCTATGTTAGCTGTGAGTGTTAGCGACGGTAGTTGTAATCTGTCTTCAACGGAGGGACAATAGTTAATCCATCACCATGGCAATTTTTGAACTCTCGTAAACTTGTAAAATATAATTTAAAAACCGCTGTTAAATAATTTAAAAAAATTTAAAAATTTAAAAAATTTAAAAATGGTAATTTCTTGTTTATAAAAAGCAGAGCACGACATCTCTACAGTCATTTCAACACAAAATGTTGTCCTGTGCAATATGCTCCGTGCCCTGCTCCAACAGAAGCAATTTAATCAGACACTATCGCAACATTCACAAAGTTATTCCTAAAATTTGTAAAAAATGCCATCAAATATTTGATAATAACAATCATTTTAAAATGCACATGCTAGAAAAACACAATACTTGTAATGTGTGTAAGAAGGCTATTAACTGTCAAAAGAAACGCCACCACCTACGATGTGACAAACGACCTTACAAGTTGTATGTTTTTAATGGTGAATCTGTGGAAGTATTAGACACTCTTCAATCTTGTCCCCAACCTATCAAATGGATTCTTATTAGGAGGGTAAAGTTCATCAAACACTCGGTGGACAATAATGGCGATTTAATCATTGACAAAGAATGTATTGCTGATTTTCGAAGTTTAACTAATTTATCAATTGAGAAAGCACAATTAAAGACTCAAATTAAAGAAGCACTTTTTAAGATCGATACCTCCATGCACAAGTATCAAGCCCAAGGCAGCGGATGGATATATGACCACACTAAATACTGGCAGCTACATGTTTACAAATATAAGCCCCTAACTCCCAACTCATACATACCCACACCAGAAAATATAAAATCAAAACACGCTGTTTTAAATATTAAAAATAGTGATAATAAATGTTTCGTGTGGAGTGTTTTAGCAAGCCTGAATCCAAGGAATCGTAAAGAAAATGCAAATCGAGTATTTTACTACGAACCCCACATAGGCCAGTTGAGTATGACAAACATAAAATATCCAGTAAAAATATCCGACATTGATAAATTTGAAAAACAAAACAACATAAGTGTTAACGTATATGGAATTGAAGGACAATTAATATATCCACTGAGAATAACTAAACTAAATAGTAACACGCACGTCAACCTGCTGCTTCTACAACAAGGTCGGAAATCACATTACTGTTTAATTCGTGATTTTGATAAGTTAATGTTTAATTCTACAAAACACAACAACAAGAAATATTTTTGCAAGTTCTGTTTGCAACATTTTTGCACCAAAGATATATTGGAACTTCACACAACATATTGTAAAACCTTTGATGCCCAAAGAGTACAAATGTCTAAAAAAGATACACTACAATTTACGAATTACAAATACCAACTTAAAGCTCCCTTTGTGATTTATGCAGATTTCGAATGTTTTATAAACTGTGGCAAACACACGCCTTCTGGATTTGCTTATGTTGTGGTGAGAGATTCTAACATTATTTACGAAGAGTTGTACAGCGGTGAAAATGTGATGGATGTGTTTTTCGAAAAGTTATTTAAAACTTATGACTTTATTAAAAGTCAGATGGGAGTATATGTTCCCCTTGTAATGACTGCAGAGCAAGAGGCATCCTTCCAAAACTCTACACACTGCCACATATGCCAACAGCTGTTACTGTGTGATAAAGTGCGCGACCACTGCCACCTAACAGGCGAGTTCCGAGGACCCTCCCACAACTCTTGCAATTTAAACTATAAAGTAACCAAGAAAATTCCAGTATTCTTCCACAATCTTAAAAACTATGACGGTCATTTAATAATGCAACACTTGGGAAAATTCAATCGCAAATTGAATTGCATAGCCAAAGACATGGAAAAATATATTTCGTTCTCTGTTGATGATTTGGTATTTTTGGATTCATACAACTTTCTGTCTCTTCCCTTAAGCAAATTAGCTTCCAATTTAAATACGTTTAGATTTATAGACAATCCACTACTACAATGTAAGGGCGAATTTCCGTACGAATACATGACAGGACCAGAAAAGTTTTTAGAGCCCCTCCCACCCATAGAGGCATTTTACAGCAGTCTAACTAAAGAATGTATATCTCCTGCACAATATGAACATGCTAAAAACGTATGGAATCATTTTAATATAAAGAATTTAAAAGAATATCACGATTTATACCTTAAAACAGATGTGTTGTTATTGGCTGATGTGTTTGAGACATTTAGGGACTTGTGTTTAAAGAATTATAAACTCGACCCTGTCCACATGTACTCACTGCCTGGACTAACATGGGAGGCGTGTCTTAGAATGACCGGCATAAAATTAGAATTATTTCAAGACATTGACATGCATTTGTTTATAGAACATGCCATTAGAGGCGGTGTAAGCATGATTTCCACGCGCCACGCTAAAGCCAATAATAAGTACATGGGCGAACATTATGACCCAAATCAAGAAAGCACCTATCTTGTATACTTAGACTGCAACTCGCTATACTCTACAGCAATGTGCGAGTCGTTGCCCGTTGATGGCTTTAGATGGACAAATGAGAAAGATTATAAATCCAATCAAAATGAAAACTTTGGATTTATTTTGGAAGTTGATTTAAAATACGATAAAAGTTTACACGATTTGCATAATGACTACCCGCTCGCACCAGAAAAAATGAATGGAAAATTAATACCAAATTTAAATGACAAAACCAAATATATTTTGCATTATAAAGCACTAAAAAAATACGAAGAACTGGGTTTGGTAGTTACAAAATACCACAGAATCTTAAAATTCAGACAATCAAAATGGCTCGCGCCCTATATTAATTTTAATATTGAAAAGCGACAAAAAGCTGAACATGATTTTGAAAAAGACTTTTACAAACTGTTAAATAACAGTCTCTTTGGTCGAACAATTATGAACCAACGCAAGTTTCGTGATATACATCTTGTAGACGAGTCTAAGTTAACAAAGTATGTTACAAAGCCAAGATTTGACTGCAGCAAAATGTTCGATAACAAGTTGCATGCTGTGCATTTAAATAAATTAATTGTAAAGTTTGATAAACCAATATATTTAGGAATGACCATTTTGGATATCAGCAAAGTAATAATGTATGATTTCCACTATAATTATATGTCAAAATTTAAGAATAAAAAGTTCTTAATGACAGACACAGACAGCCTTCTTTATTCTATAGTAACAGAGGACTTTTACAAGGAAATACAATGTGACTTGGACCGTTTTGACACCTCTGCATATAGTAAAGATCATTTCTTATACTCTGATAAAAACAAAAAAGTTACGGGCAAGTTTAAAGACGAATTAAATGGTCAAATTATGTATGAATATTGTGGTTTAAGGCCAAAATTATACTCTTTCATTCCTTTACAATGGTTATACGAAAAAGAAAAGCAAAATGAGCTAGAGGTTAAGAAGGCAAAAGGAGCTGACAACGCCACAGTTAAACATCTCTTAAGACACCAACATTACTTACACTGTCTTGCAACCGGGGAAGATTACTATGAGAATGTTACAAGAATTAAATCCACAAACCACCATCTGCAAACATTAACGATGAACAAAAAGGTACTCTCTTTTGATGACGACAAGAGGTTTATTGTGGATGGCATCAACACCCTTGCCCTTGGTCACTATAAAATTGGTCAAACATAAATCTGTATTTGCCATTATTCTTTGGCCTTTCTTGTCTATTACAAAAAAAGCCATATTTAGACCTATCCCAACATTGATGGCAGAGATTTCTAAATTGGTTAAATGAAAAATCATTTCCCACATGATTGTTATACACATGTTTTAAATTTAAATCGTCTTGTTTAAATAATATTAGAAAATTAACATTGTCACGTAAATGTTTGTGTACTTTACTGTAAGATTGACACAAGTAAAAACTGTTAATATTTTTGTGTCTGCCCATTGAGAAAAATTGAGTGATATTTGGACTATTTATGTCGTCAAATACAACTATTGAGTGTGATTCTACATCATTTGGTGTGATTTCACAGTTTGAATATGTGTGTAATTTAACTTCATCACACAGACGGAATATTTCAATTATTTTTTTATATTTTTCTTGTTCTAAAGATTTGGATATTATATATAAATTTGTAAACTTTAATCCTTGTTTTTTTACAATTAAGTTATAAATTACAACGGTCTTCCCCGAACCACTGGGCCCTATTATAAGACAGCGAATATTATTAGGAAATAGACCCAACTTCTTTGGTGTATTTTCTTTATGTGCTATTTTAAATTTGTTCTTTTGTTGAATAAATGACATTTTTTATATAATGGTGTATTTTCTTTATGTGTTAAATCTTTTGTTTAATAATTTTTTATATAATAAAAATGGCAAAGAGAAAGTGTAAGAAGGGTAAGGGATTATTCTTAAAGCCATATAGAGGCCGTGGCTTGTTAAATACCCTTATAAACAACCTTCCTTTCCCTCTCCACCTGCCTGGAAATTATAAATGGTGCGGACCCGGAACTAACGTGCGTGAAAATTTAGCCAGAAATGTACCTCCAAAAAATAAGCTAGACTCTTATTGTAAAGAGCACGACATATTCTACATGAATAATCCTGATACAGCCGCCCGGAACAAGGCAGATATGAGATTAGCGGACCAGGCTTGGACTAGGGTTTCGGCAAAGGACGCCAGTCTGGCCGAAAAAGCAGCAGCTTATGCAGTGACAAATTTGATGAAGGCTAAGGCAAAAATGGGAATGGGATTAAAATTTAATAAAAAAGATGGACAACTTTCAGCTGTTAGAGGCAGCAAGATACGTGCCTCACTTTCGAGGAGTGTACCTAAAAAACGAGCTAAAACAGAGACCAAAAGTAAGAGAATGTGGAATTATTAATTTAGACAGTGACAGGGGCACACATTGGACAGCATATCGTAAAAATAAAGATGTTGTAATATATTTTGACCCTTTCGGAATACAGCCTCCAAAAGAGGTAATGGAATATTTTGTACCATCTAAAATCTACTATACAACCGATCAAATACAAGATTTAAACAGTTCCATTTGTGGAATTTTATGTTTATCATTTCTGAAAAATTTTAGTTTATAAAAATGGATTCATTTACTATAACATTTACGGGCACAGAGCCAGAGTTGAAGTCGGTGTTCTTTCCTCCTATAGAATTAAGTGGTGATTATGTAATTGGACTGGTAGATTTTCAAAGTTATAATTCTATATTTAATGTTAAAAAACCTCTAAATACTTTGACATATTACAAAATGCACAAAATTACAACCCCAAAAGGGGAGGTCACAATTGACGAATTAAACCGGGCATTAGATGGTAAAGTTGAAGTTATTATACAAAATAAAGTAGCATTAATTAATACAAAAGTCAAACTTATATTTTACAAAGGGCTAGTTCCAAAATTAAATAAACTTAAAGACACAAAATTAACTATAGACGAGGGTGAGGATGTGTATTATTACGATCACAAAGCCGCAAATGTAATTGAAATTGCTGAAGGTACATACGAAGTGTTTGAGCTTGCGAAGGAAATTCAAAAGCAACTCCCAGATTTTGTACTTATAGCCGATATAAAACTATGAAAGCCACATTACATTCTAGCCATGTGTTTGATTTTACAAAACCGTGTTTAGGGTCTGAATTATTGGGATTTAAAGGATTTTCTACTCCAGATATTGCGTTTAAATCCGTAAATAAAATCAACATAAATAATGTAAATGTGATTAGAGTAAAATGTAATATTGCGAATGGGTCTTATTTGAATGGTGACAAATCACACACCATACACAGTTTTTACCCAGAAGCTCCTCCCGGCTACAAAATTATTGAGGTTCCCAGAAATATTATATACTTCCCTGTAAATAAGAGAAGTTTAGATGTTGTTAGCATTACATTTGCAGATCAACACGACAAGCCAATTGACTTTAATAAAGAAGAAACTACAATTACTTGTCATATAAAAAAGATATGAGAATTTACAAGAACGGGCTGAGTGTACAAAATGCCAGGTTTCTGCGATCAATTGGGTTGAAGTTAAAATTTTCTATTAATAAAAATGGAAGATTTTCTAGACGTTACAGGAAAATTCCAATACGATGATAGCCTGGTTAAAATTACAAATCACTCCTATGTTCCACACAACACTTTAGCAATAAATAATTCCGATGAAATTCGAATATGCATAAATAATCAAGATTTACTAACACTCCCTTGTAGGAGTTATCTGTATATTAAAGGAGAAATAGAGAATCATGATAAAGGACATTTTATAAATAATGCATTTGCATTCTTATTTGACGAAATTAGATACGAAGTTGCTGGTAAAGAAATAGATATTGTAAGAAATCCGGGAATTTCCAGTCTTATGAAAATATTGTGCTCTTACAATAAAACAACTAAATTGTCAAATGTAGCATTTGATTCTGATGAAAATTTAAAGGAGTTCCATAAAAGCGGCAAGTTTAGTACTTGTGTCCCGTTAGAGCTGTTAATGGGTGTGTTTGAGGATTTTAATAAGGTTTTAGTAAATGTTAAACAAGAATTGGTGTTGAAAAGATCCAAAAACGACTTAAATTGTATATTAACAACATCTAATGCTCCAAATGGTGTCGATCCTATTCCTAAAATTACACTTAAATCGATTCAGTGGGTGATGCCGCACGTGGTACCATCTGATGGGGAGAAGCTTCAATTACAAAAGATGTTATTGCAAAATAAAAATTTGCAAATTGCATTTAGAAGTTTGGAGCTACACGAACTCCCATCATACCCCGAAACCAAGAGACACACATGGTCAGTTAAGACGTCTTCGAGTTTGGAGAAGCCCAGGTATATTATATTTGGTTTCCAAACAGGTAGGGACAACAGTGCACGAAAAAGAACTGATGAATTTGATCACTGTAAATTGAAAAATATCAAAGTGTTTTTAAACTCTGAATATTATCCTTATAGTGATTTAAATCTCGATTTTGAAAATGGAGATGCCTCTAAAGCTTATGAGATGCTTGTGAGGTTTAGGGAGAGTTACTACAACACCGTCCCCGATCCTATGTTTAACAGAGCTGACTTTATAAAGAAATATCCTCTAATTGTAATAGATTGTTCTAGGCAGAATGAATCGGTGAAAGAGGGGGTTGTAGATATTAAATTAGAAATTGAAACTGCAGAAAATGTCCCTTCAAACACATCTGCATATTGCCTAATAATACACGATAAGGTGTTTGAGTATAATCCTTTGACAAATGAGATAAATAAAATGTAAATAAAATGAAAACAAATATTCAACAAGAATTGGTAGAGTCTGCAAAACAAATAAGAGAAAAATATAGGGCGTTAAAACGTGGTAAATTTCTAGAGGCTGAAGAGAGGTTCCAAACATTCCAACCGTTAATAGAGCCTTTGCAAGAATTAAAAAATTTAGCCACAAAAACAGAGAGGCCGGTTCTCCCAATGATTTTAGAAAAGACCCCGTCTAGAATACCAAGAATAACACAGATAACACCACACAAATTAGATTTTGGTCTTTTAGCATCAGACTATTTAGGAAATTACCTTAGTAGAAGTAGTATGACAGACACCACATATGGTATTAGGCGAGAAGGAAATAAATTTTTTGTTGGGAATCAGGAAGTTCAAATTGCCAATGATGATGTTACGGTTGGAGAAAAAATTTATAAAGGGACAAAGGGATTGTGGGAATTGTTAACTTTAAAAGAACCCGTAAACTATAGTCAGGCTGATTTGCAAAATTATAAAGAGATTTTGGAAGCTACAAATGCACATTTAAAGGGTTATAAACCAGGTGCGGCGATGTCAAGTAATAAACACACTAAATATCTTAATATAATTAAACCCCTGTTTAAGACTGTTGGTGAAGGTTTAAGGCAGGTAACTGGTAATAAAATAGACTATGTTTACTGGGATGATCCTAATGAGCTTGTAGATAGGTTAAGACTGCTTTGGTTAAGCCGATTGGCGGGAAATTCTGGAGTGGATAATGAGATAGATTCTATCATAGAAGAATTGAGGGAAAGTGGAATTGTTTATTAAATAAAAAGATGATAGATAAATTTTATCGCGTATATAACCCATATAGTAAACCAGAAGCTAGAAGTTTTAAAGAAACTACTTTAAATCTAAAAGATGATGGTTGGAATGCTTTAAATTATAAAATTAGTAGTGTTAAAGGTGGGGAGTTTACTGATGATGTATCGACTTTGGGGCAGACGTTAACCAGAAAAGGTGATGCTTTTGTACAAGGTAATACTAAATATAAGTTTTTAGAATCCAAGAATAATAATTGGAACGCTAATAAACGCAAAATTACTAATGTTAAACGAGGTGAAAGCTCAACCGATGTACCCACATTAGAGCAAACTTTAATAAGAAAAGATGGTGTCTTTGTACAAGACAAAAATAATTATGAATTTTTGGAATCGGAGAATGGTGTTTGGAATGCCAAAAAGCGAAAAATAAGTAATTTGTTGGCTGGTAAAGAAAGCGATGATGTTGTAAACGTCTCTCAAGTACCAAAAATGGATCTAAACTTTTGGGATTTTAATAATAAAAGGCTAGTTCGTGTTAAACCCGCTGTTGATGAGAACGATTGTGTTACAAAACATCAGACTGTGACTTTAGACGGTCTTAAATTTGATGGTAAAAATAAGCAATTAACAAACATTTTACCTGGAACATTGCCAAATGATGTGGCTGTTGTTAAGCAAATATTAACAAAAGGTGAGAAAAGCATAATAAAACAGGGGGATAAATATTATAATGTATTAACATTAGATAGCGATATGTGGGATGCAGAGGACAAATTAATAAAAAATATACCTGAAGGCAAAGATAGGAGTGATGTTTGTTTAATGTCGCAGGTTTTGAGGTATGACGATAATATTAAAACTTTTAGACAAGACAATATTAAATTTGATATTTGTTTAAAATCACATGCATTAAGGTTTAACAATAAAACTAATAAATTTATGCAAGACAATAATGAAATCGATTTGATGATGTACAATCCTAAATTGTTGGTTGCAGACCCTACATCTTTAAGCGGATTTAAGACTTTAGATGGAGGGGCATATTTGCCAAAAAACTATGTATATCAAAGAATGAGTGATGGTATGTTAATTGGTAGCAATGGAGGTGTTTTTGAAACGACAGAGACTGGCAGATACGTTAACATTAAAAATAAAGAATAAAAAATGGAAAAAATTGCTTACGAATTGCATAAGCCCGCGAGAAAGAACTTTGTTAGAAGGTCTTTTAAGGTGTTGGGTATAAACGAAACTGTTCAAATAGATTTAATAGATATGCGGAATTATGCTAGAGAGAATTCTGGGAATAAATATATTTTAACTTTAATAGACACATTTTCTAAAAAAGCTTATGCTGCTCCACTAAAGAATAAAACTGGATTAGTAGTCACAGAAGCTATAAAAACTATTCTCCCAAAGGGAGTTAAAAATATTCAATCTGATAACGGAAAAGAATTTTTTAATGAACATTTTACCAAACTAATGAAAATTCTAAATATTAATCACTACCACACTTACTCTACAACTAAGGCAGCTATTGTGGAAAGGTTCCAGAGAACTTTAAAGAATTGGTTGTATAGAGAGTTTAGTGCACAAGGGAGTTACAAGTGGTTGGATTTACTTCCAAAGTTAATAAGGATATATAATAATAAAGTACATAGATCCATAGGGATGAAGCCTAACCAAGTAAGTGCTAAGAACTCTAAAGATGTACATGAAAGGTTAGCATCTAAAGTACAAGTTAAAAAGCCAAGATATAATGTGGGGGATAGTGTAAGGATATCTAAATATAAACAAGTATTTAGTAAAGGATATACCCCCAACTGGACGGGAGAGCTTTTTACAATAGCAGAAGTTAAGAAAACAAAGCCTGTGACTTATATTTTGAAAGATGAGAATGGCAATATAATCAAAGGAGGATTTTATACAGAAGAATTGTTAAAGACTAAATATAAAGACATGTATTTGGTAGAGAAGGTAATTAGGAGGAAGGGTGATTTATTATATGTCAAATGGCTCGGGTTCCCAAGTAGCCAGAACTCGTGGATTTCTGCAAAGGATGTCTTAAAATGAATTTTAAAATAGGGTCAAAATTGGCAGTTTGACTGTGAATTTGGGATATGTGAAATTTATTAAAACACTAGGACAATAACATATCCAAATTGCAGACAAATCGGACAGTAAATAAAGAAGTTGGCGGCAGTATTTTTCAAAAATAATTTTGACCGTAATAGTGAATTTGGGAAATGTAAGTGTAATTTATTAAAACACTTGCCTACGACAATAACATATCCAAGTTTTAAACAAATCGGACCATAAACACTAAAGATGGTTTTTTAGAATTTGAAAATTAATTTTAAAAAATATAGGGGAGGGATGGGGACAATATATTTAATATAGGCAAGGGTTGGGTATTAGTACAGGCCAACAAGGAAACTTGTGGCTTATTAGTATAGGCAGGATCGGGCGTCGGTCCAAAAACTGATCCCCATAAGAATAACATGGGGAAAAAGCGCCGAATAGTATGCCTCCCCCTCATTTCACATCTACTAACCCCAAACGTAATGAACTCGTAGTAACAGTATGGTCAAAGTTAAATTAGATAAAAAATATACTCTAGCAAAGGCGAGCAAAGTAGCCCAGAATAACACTGGCTTATGATTAAAATTAGTGCGAAGTGATCTTGCATGGACTTTTATCAAGGGTTTCCTCGGAAAAATATGTCATGAGAAAAATAAATAAAGTACATCTAGAGATAAATTATAACTAGATAAGAATTTTACTGTAATCACGAGATATCGTTCATAACCATTTCTTGACATGTGTATACATGTGTTTTTAAACTTGTCAGGAATGACAATTAACAATTAATAATTAAAACAATCATGAAGACTGTATTGTATATTGTAACCAAACTACTAAAATAATGTTTGGAATAGGTAAAGCCAAAGTCTATTTTTGTTCAAAGTTCCCATTTTTGAAGTTTCCGGGATTATTGTCCCAAAAGAATGGCAATATTAGGTTGCAGGCAACTAAGTGACCTACATTATGCACATGAAGCACGAGGGCCATAATAAAGGTTTGATATTTCATTCAAAGACTACACAAACATACTGTTATTATGATGACGAAGAGGCTGTATGCATAGGTTAAAGAAACAAGGTCTTTGTATTTGTATTGCTCAACGTATTTACCTCACTTAGCCTAATGTTAATCTGCTGTTTTATTTGTCATTCCATTATTATCTGAATGAAAAACACACCATGAGTGTTGGACACATCCAATTACAACTGGGTTTCTCCTCAGTTGTTATTGTTAGTAATCTTCTCAACCAAAACAAAAAAGATAAAAGGTTATGAATGTTTAGCACATGCCTTTACATTATATATTTGATGTCAACAAAAATGTTACTAAGATTAAAATCCCATTGTTTACCAAGTGTTTATCAGGGTTTCCCCTTTACACCCCGTACACAAACACCATGTTATCATGACCCTCCACTCCCGGTTTATTTGTTATATCGAATTCCCTTTGCACCCTTCTCATACATACATAACGCACGTTGTCACCCAAGATATCATATGAAAATTACAATACTTGTTTATCCTCCCGCTTAGAAAACTAATTCCTTGTATCAAGCAATGAATAAAGCTTTTTAGTGTATTATATTTAGATACATACAGTGTATGATGCGTTAAGTTATGTTAAAATATGTAATTATAAAGAAATAAAAAATAAGACATTATTTCATCATGAATGGTATGACCAACACAAAACTGTATTTGTTTATTTAAATTGTATAAAAATGAAAAAAATCTGTAACGTATATATCATATGATGCGTTATGTTAACATATTTTTTTAAATTTTTATTTACATCTGTTCAACATAAACAATAAGAAAATTTGATATAAATGATGAAACATGAGTTAGTTACGCACCACTGTGCGCACTAACATAGTAGTAGGGTATATTGGACACTCCGACACCAGGAGGAGTCAGGAGGAGCACCCCCCCCCCGAGCCCCCCCCCGAGGTCTCGTCTGTGACACTTTGCGAATTTTTTTTTTTTGCAAACTTTTTTTGCGAATTTTTTTTTTTGCGAATTTTTTTTGCGAATTTTTTTTTTTGCGAAATTTTTTTTGCGAATTTTTTTTCGCGAATTTTTTTTTGCGAAATTTTTTTTTGCGAATTTTTTTTTTGGCGAATTTTTTTTTTGCGAATTTTTTTTGCGAATTTTTGTTGTTGCGAATACTAACCTAACCTAACCTAACGTAACGTAACCTAACCTAACCTAACCTAAGGTAACCTAACCTAACCTAACCTAACGTAACCTAACCTAACCTAACCTAACCTAACCTAACCTCGGATCAGATTTCTGATTGCAGATTCTTGTTCGTCTAGTCGAGCCGAGTCATTTGAGTACCCACATCGTACACTTTGGATGATGTTTACAAAAAAGGGGCCCGCACCACACTTTTGACCTTTTTTTTTTGCATTTTTGGAATCTCCTCGTCAAGCCGAGTACTCTCAGTACCCACATGACATACTTTGGATAATTAATACAAGAGTTGATCAGGGTAACGCTACAACCAACAGAGCTAGCCCATCAGCGCTTGCGGTCAATTGAACTACCAGTGAATGCAAATTTTGAGGAGAATATAATTGCAATGCTTTGAACATATACTGGAAAGGGGGGTGTATCGATACACCCCCCTTCAAGTACTCTGCACCGAGGCAGACGTTCACACAAATAAGCGTCGCGTCCAGTCTACTGTCTGGGAATGCGGATGTTGTAATTTGATACCTCGACTGGAGGGTGCAGGTGTTCACACAAAAAACCGACAAGTCGAGACCTGTCTGGGAATGCGGATGCTGTAATTTGATACCTCGACGGGAAGACGGCTGACCCTTCTAGGAACCCATAATTATAGACCACCTGCGTCGAATTCCGAGCAATAAATCACCAGTTGTCAAACACCTACGGTATCATTCTTGTTTTAGGCTTCAACAATTCCTGACGTATGGGGGAGCGAAAATCTCCCCCTAACCCATTATGTGTTAGGGGGAGCGAAAATCTCCCCCTAGTAATTAAATCAACAGAACACCAGTTGTCATGGTCTCATTCTTGTTCTAGTCTTCAACAATTCCTGACGTATGGGGGAGCGAAAATCTCCCCCTAACCCATTATGTGTTAGGGGGAGCGAAAATCTCCCCCTAGTAATTAAATCAACAGAGCTAGCCCATCAGCGCCTGCGGACAATTGAACTACCAGTGAATGCAAATTTTGAGGAGAATATAATTGCAATGCATTGAACATATACTGCAAAGGGGGGTGTATCGATACACCCCCCTTCAAGTACTCTGCACCGAGGCAGCTGTTCGCACAAATAACCGTCGCGTCCAGTCTACTGTCTGGGAATGCGGATGTTGTAATTTGATACCTCGACTGGAGGGTGCAGGTGTTCACACAAAAAACCGACAAGTCGAGACCTGTCTGGGGTGCAGCTGCGCCCGACCCCAGGAGGGGCAGGAGGAGCAGGAGGAGCAGGAGGGGCAGGAGGGGCAGGAGGAGCAGGAGGGGCAGGAGGAGCAGGAGGAGCAGGAGGGACAGGAGGGCCACCCCCCCCCCCCGACCGGGCAAGGTTTCGTCCGTGACACTTTTGCCAGCCAAGACGCCTGCGGACAATTGAACTACCAGTGAATGCAAATGCGGATGTTGTAATTTGATACCTCGACTGGAGGGTGCAGGTGTTCACACAAAAAACCGACAAGTCGAGACCTGTCTGGGGTGCAGCTGCGCCCGACCTCAGGAGGGCCAGGAGGGACAGGAGGCGCCCCCCCAGACGCCTGCACCAACACTTGGAAGAAAATCCTCCTACATTAGAAGGATTTCCTTCTGTTCCCTAACATGAAAAGCTTTTGTGGCCTTGAAAAAGGCCGATTATGATGGTGGGATCAGGTGGAGGCTAAGGTGTTGGAAAACGTTTATTTTTTACTGTTGAAAAACTTTGTTACTTCATCAGGGTGCAGTTCATCGGTCCGCCGATTCCACCACATTTCAACAAGCATCATGTACTTCTGCTCATGTTCAATGGCGTAGAAGTGCTCCTCTTCAATGGAGTAGAAATTCATCTTGTAGTCCATGTCACGCTGCCAATATTCCCACTCCAAGCCGTCCAGCGGGCAATGGTTCCACATGCTGTTGATTCCCCGTCGTCTGGAGTACAGAGCGTCGTCAAGATCTTGAGTAGTTGAATACATTTTTGGTTCATGAACGTACTTGAACTTTTTGTCAATGCGCCATAGCCTCTTCTTATGGAAATGCTTCAAGGTGCATTCATCGTCGTCTTTTCGGTTGTAGAATTCATCACCTTCGAAGTAATCATTTTCATCGTCAAACGGTCTCTTCTTATTATTGCTATTCATTGTCGTTTCCGCTGCAACACATACATCCTCCAACTCAACGTCTGTGATGTCACAATCCCACTCGATGTTGGCCATGATCTCTTCGTAGCTGTTGACGCTTCGAAACTCAAGACTAAACTAAACTTTACTGCTAGGGGCGGGCTGTGCGTCGTGGGATGATGGGCGCAGGTGTACAGACAAAAAACCGTCGCGTCACCCTACTGTCTGGGAATGCGGATGTTGTAATTTGATACCTCGACTGGAGGGTGCAGGTGTTCACACAAAAAACCGACAAGTCGAGACCTGTCTGGGAATGCTGATGCTGTAATTTGATACCTCGACGGGAAGACGGCTGACCCTTCTAGGAACCCATAATTATAGACCACCTGCGTCGAATTCCGAGCAATAAATCACCAGTTGTCAAACACCCACGGTATCATTCTTGTTTTAGGCTTCAACAATTCCTGACGTATGGGGGAGCGAAAATCTCCCCCTAACCCATTATGTGTTAGGGGGAGCGAAAATCTCCCCCTAGTAATTAAATCAACAGAACACCAGTTGTCAAACACCCACGGGCTCATTCTTGTTCGGGAGTTTGAAGTGTGTGGCTGTGTAATAGTGTTGCTGTGTGACGTTCTGTCAGAGTGATCACCCGACGTTTTGACCTAACCTACAAAATGAACCACTTAACCGCCTATGTGTTTAATGATCGGCCTTTGTCTGTACTGTTTGACAGCAGCGATAATCCATGGTTCAAAGCTAAGGATATAGCTACAATATTGGACTACGCTAACCCTAAAGAAGCAATCAGAGCACATGTTAGAGAAAAATATCGCAAAACAATTCCTGAAGTATGGGGGAGCGAAAATCTCCCCCTAACCTATAACGAGAAACATTCAATCTTTCTTAACGAGCCGGGATTATATTCGTTACTTATGAAATCTAAAATGCCCATCGCCGAGAAGTTTCAAGATTGGATCTTTGAAGAAGTTTTGCCATCCATTAGAAAAAATGGTCAGTAAAGACTTATAAACGAGAACCAACGGCTGCTACAATCACTTACAAAGTCGCTAACAAATAACCGAAAGCTAGATCAAACAAATTCCGAGTTTAAAACTACAAATGATATATTGTGTATGGAAAACCAATCCATGAATCAAACGCTGATCGAACAGACACCTAAAGTGGCAGTGTTGCCTGAAGATGTAAATCTGAAGCATATATTTTGTGTGATGATTAGGGAAACCCTTCTAGAGCAGTACGGAGTTTGTGAATACAAGTGCATTCGAACACAGAAGAGGAATTTCAAACAAGCCTTGAAAAAAGCAAAGGAAGAAGGATTTACAATGTGCTACTGTAGAGAAAATGTCCCCAACGGCATAAACATAGTGAATAAGGCTAAAGAAGTGATGAAGAGTTACGGCATGCACATTGACTGCAGATACAACAACATCCTAACCTCGCACAATTTCATTAATGTAGTTGAACATATCTTTGACAATGCATAGGCCTGCGCTTGTGGACTCGTTCCAGAACCTTCGAAGCTAGTCAGGTAGCAACAGTCGATACGTGCTCCAAAGATGACCAGTGTGGATGACGCAAGAAAAGTAATCACCATATCAATGAACAAAATACGTTATAAACGTAACAACATCCGAGAAAGGCTCGCAATCAAGTTAGTGTTGGATAGAGCGAGAGATGTGTTTGAGAGAAAATATCATATGAAACAGCATACTTATGAAAAAAAAACAAAAATATTGAATATCATGTGAAAGAATATAACTATGAAGAAAACAAAACAGACTGTTAAATTTAACGAGGAGCTAAATACACAGTACACTTACGAGCCCTGTGAGGATGTACAACAATTAACGTGGACTCAAATCGCAATAGATGAAATGAGATTCCGCAGACCGTTGGAACTGATGTTGGGTGAAAAAATCAAACATCTAACCTATTGCAACAAGATGTGTCACAGCGAGTGCATACAGTTTACTTCAAGGGTGAGCAGACGCACCACCAGTCCGTAGTACGGTAAAAGTCACACGGTAAGGTCGTCAACATGGACGCTTACGTTTCTGCGGACGACTATATCAAATCGTTTATTCAGGAGATTGAGGTTATGAACAATAATGCTAGTGATCAGACATTGGCATCACCTCAGACGTCATCTGTAAAACCGATCACTGCCTGCAAGAGACGAAGGAGGCCAACTCTCATCGAAGTGGAAACCAAGAAACCAGGATGGGTGCCAAAACCAACAGATGATTGTCCCATAGTGTCATGGATGGAGGATGGGAATACTTTTGCTGTTCAAAACCCGGGAAACAAAGGACAAATTTTATTGGAAATGGAAATGTACGATGGTACAGATATGGTGTTCATGTGCAGTTTATTTTTGGACAAAGATGGTGAAATGCTCCAAAGTGTTAGACAAGTAGTTGATAAAGTGGAAAACATGTGGATCGATAAATCAACAGGAGTACCGAAAATTACAGGCTTAACTCAAACTGTTACACAACGCAGTGCAGTTTCGCAACCAACGTCGAAGAAGCGAGCTGTGAGGAAGAAACAACGAGTGTCGCCAGCAGTCAATTAAAGCATCAGCATTCCCAGACAGGAGGGCGACGCGTCGGTTTTTTGTGTGTGAACACCTGCGCCCGGCCAACTACTAGAGATGTCGAGCAGCAGCACTTTCAAGCTAGAGTTTCCGAGCGTGAACGGCACTGCAGCAACCGAGGACCTGAGAGCTACCCTCAACAACTGCAAGTCTGACTCTCCGCTCTACACCAGGATAGACGATCTCAGAGAGGAATGCGGCTATCTCATCACTGCGATGGAGCGAGCCACAACACCCTTTGGCGAGACGATCATCGTGATCCTGGAGGGGCAGGTCGGGGACAACTTCTTTCTGCGAGTCTACCTGCCTAGGCGCTTCAACGAGGTCCTGAGCAACACCGACATCGAGCGCTACAACAGCGGGTTTGGAGAACGCCTTCGCTTGGCGAAGCGCAGCCCGAGGGGTTCCAATAGCAGATTCACACCTTTGGAGTTTATGTAAAGCAAGACTTGAAGATTATGTAAATACCTTTGTAAATTAGTTTTCGTAGTCAATACTTATAGTCACGTTCAGAACATAACCACTGTGTTATTTATTTCACTTAACCCCAAAAATGTCCTTTGGTAGTAAGTTTAAGAGCGTGAGTATGGTAACTGTGAGGTGTTTAGCTCATCAGCGTCATCATCAGAATCATCGCTATTTGTACATAGATGTAACCCACCGCGTAATGCGATACAATTGATTGGAGCGCATCGTGTGTGAGCTGTCTTGTGATGGCGACATCGCACTGCGTTTGTAACAAAATAACGTGTACATTAACACGACGATCACTTTTCTTGCTTAAGTCACGATGGGCATTATGGCGTACGGGACGATTGGTAATAACAGCGTTTAAAGTAAACTGTGCACATTCGTTGTGATACGTCTTGTCACAGCACGTTAGATTTCACATTCTCACATTCAACATCAATTACAATTGTAGACGTAATCTCATTTCATCTGTTGTGATTTAAGTCCACGTTAACCGTTGAACATCCTCACGCGGCTCATAAGTGTAATGAGTATTTAGTATGACAATAAACTTCTCGAATGTTAGTACGTTAAATCCTAGCTTGTTCATTGACGCATCGATCCCTATTCTTGTTTCAGTCTCAATATGCATTATGGCGTACGTGCCAGATGGTACTAACAACGCTTGAAATAAACTGCACACATGTGTTGCGATACATCCAAACACAACAAGTTAGATGCATCATTCAATCATTCAGCATCAATTGAAATGTTATGCGTGACATCATTTCATCTGGTGTAATTTGAGGGAATAACTCGACTACGAACCTTTATCGTATGTTAGTTCGTTAACAACGTAAATTGTACATTAACACGACGATCACTTTTCTTGCTTAAGTCACGATGGGCATTATGGCGTACGGGACGATTGGTAATAACAGCGTTTAAAGTAAACTGTGCACATTCGTTGTGATACGTCTTGTCACAGCACGTTAGATTTCACATTCTCACATTCATCATCAATTACAATTGTAGACGTAATCTCATTTCATCTGTTGTGATTTAAGTCCACGTTAACCGTTGAACATCCTCACGCGGCTCATAAGTGTAATGAGTATTTAGTATGACAATAAACTTCTCGAATGTTAGTACGTTAAATCGTAGCTTGTTCATTGACGCATCGATCCCTATTCTTGTTTCAGTCTCAATAGGCATTATGGCGTACGTGCCAGATGGTACTAACAACGCTTGAAATAAACTGCCCACGTGTGTTGCGATACATCCAAACACAACAAGTTAGATGCATCATTCTAACATTCAGCATCAATTGAAATGTTATGCGTGGTATCATTTCATCTGGTGTAATTTGAGGGAATAACTCGACTACGAACCTTTATCGTATGTTAGTTTGTTAACAACGTAACTTGTACATTGACGCATCGATCACTTTTCATGCTTAAGTCACAATGTGCATTATGTTGTATGTGACGACTGGTAATAGCAATGCTTGAAGTAAACTGAGCACATGTGTTGCTATACGTCTTGTCACAGCAGGTTATATTGCTCATTTCCCCTTTCAACATCAGTTACAATTGTATGCGTAATCTCATTTCATCGGTTGTAATTCAAGTCCGCGTTAACTGTTGTACATCCTCGCGAGGTTCGTAAGTGTAACGAGTATTTAGTTTTACATTAAACTTCTCGTAAGTCAATCCCAAGTAATCGGTGTTTGAAGAAGTTTGCCTTTCCCTCAAGAATTGTCACTAGCATTATAACATACGCGTTTAATAACCAGATCGCACTTGTAATATTTTTGTATACCAATAAAAATTCCAAGTAATCGAGGTTTGAAGAAGTTCGCACATTGATAAGAAAAAAAAACCCAAGTAAACGATGTTTGAAGACGTTTGAGTTTTCGCCATCACACAAGTTCCAATCTTGAGTAATGTCAACCCAAGAAAATGAAAGCTAACAGCATCACGTAGTTGTGTTAAGTTACGATAGGTATAGTTAGGTTTATTAAGACTGTTTCCAGTTAGAAAGGGGAAACATGGAGAGACTTATCTCATTGTTAGGTTACGATATCCAGTGTAAAGTTAGGTCCCTGCATAGAAATAGGAAACGTAGGCAATTGTATCTCATCCTTAGGTTATGTTATGCTCTGTTAAGTTAGGTTTGTGCTTATATATAGGAAATATTGCCAGTAGTATCTCGTCGTTAGGTTAAGTCATGCTCTGTTAAGTTAGGTTTGTTGTTGATTAAAAAAAAAAATCTGTACCTTAATGTCTGCGCGCGCATTATGATTATACCCTTTTTAAATTGCGCGCGCAGACATTAAGGTACAGATTTTTTTTTTTAATCAACAACAAACCTAACTTAACAGAGCATGACTTAACCTAACGACGAGATACTACTGGCAATATTTCCTATATATAAGCACAAACCTAACTTAACAGAGCATAACATAACCTAAGGATGAGATACAATTGCCTACGTTTCCTATTTCTATGCAGGGACCTAACTTTACACTGGATATCGTAACCTAACAATGAGATAAGTCTCTCCATGTTTCCCCTTTCTAACTGGAAACAGTCTTAATAAACCTAACTATACCTATCGTAACTTAACACAACTACGTGATGCTGTTAGCTTTCATTTTCTTGGGTTGACATTACTCAAGATTGGAACTTGTGTGATGGCGAAAACTCAAACATCTTCAAACATCGTTTACTTGGTTTTTTTTTTTCTTATCAATGTGCGAACTTCTTCAAACCTCGATTACTTGGAATTTTTATTGGTATACAAAAATATTACAAGTGCGATCTGGTTATTAAACGCGTATGTTATAATGCTAGTGACAATTCTTGAGGGAAAGGCAAACTTCTTCAAACACCGATTACTTGGGATTGACTTACGAGAAGTTTAATGTAAAACTAAATACTCGTTACACTTACGAACCTCGCGAGGATGTACAACAGTTAACGCGGACTTGAATTACAACCGATGAAATGAGATTACGCATACAATTGTAACTGATGTTGAAAGGGGAAATGAGCAATATAACCTGCTGTGACAAGACGTATAGCAACACATGTGCTCAGTTTACTTCAAGCATTGCTATTACCAGTCGTCACATACAACATAATGCACATTGTGACTTAAGCATGAAAAGTGATCGATGCGTCAATGTACAAGTTACGTTGTTAACAAACTAACATACGATAAAGGTTCGTAGTCGAGTTATTCCCTCAAATTACACCAGATGAAATGATACCACGCATAACATTTCAATTGATGCTGAATGTTAGAATGATGCATCTAACTTGTTGTGTTTGGATGTATCGCAACACACGTGGGCAGTTTATTTCAAGCGTTGTTAGTACCATCTGGCACGTACGCCATAATGCCTATTGAGACTGAAACAAGAATAGGGATCGATGCGTCAATGAACAAGCTACGATTTAACGTACTAACATTCGAGAAGTTTATTGTCATACTAAATACTCATTACACTTATGAGCCGCGTGAGGATGTTCAACGGTTAACGTGGACTTAAATCACAACAGATGAAATGAGATTACGTCTACAATTGTAATTGATGATGAATGTGAGAATGTGAAATCTAACGTGCTGTGACAAGACGTATCACAACGAATGTGCACAGTTTACTTTAAACGCTGTTATTACCAATCGTCCCGTACGCCATAATGCCCATCGTGACTTAAGCAAGAAAAGTGATCGTCGTGTTAATGTACAATTTACGTTGTTAACGAACTAACATACGATAAAGGTTCGTAGTCGAGTTATTCCCTCAAATTACACCAGATGAAATGATGTCACGCATAACATTTCAATTGATGCTGAATGATTGAATGATGCATCTAACTTGTTGTGTTTGGATGTATCGCAACACATGTGTGCAGTTTATTTCAAGCGTTGTTAGTACCATCTGGCACGTACGCCATAATGCATATTGAGACTGAAACAAGAATAGGGATCGATGCGTCAATGAACAAGCTAGGATTTAACGTACTAACATTCGAGAAGTTTATTGTCATACTAAATACTCATTACACTTATGAGCCGCGTGAGGATGTTCAACGGTTAACGTGGACTTAAATCACAACAGATGAAATGAGATTACGTCTACAATTGTAATTGATGTTGAATGTGAGAATGTGAAATCTAACGTGCTGTGACAAGACGTATCACAACGAATGTGCACAGTTTACTTTAAACGCTGTTATTACCAATCGTCCCGTACGCCATAATGCCCATCGTGACTTAAGCAAGAAAAGTGATCGTCGTGTTAATGTACACGTTATTTTGTTACAAACGCAGTGCGATGTCGCCATCACAAGACAGCTCACACACGATGCGCTCCAATCAATTGTATCGCATTACGCGGTGGGTTACATCTATGTACAAATAGCGATGATTCTGATGATGACGCTGATGAGCTAAACACCTCACAGTTACCATACTCACGCTCTTAAACTTACTACCAAAGGACATTTTTGGGGTTAAGTGAAATAAATAACACAGTGGTTATGTTCTGAACGTGACTATAAGTATTGACTACGAAAACTAATTTACAAAGGTATTTACATAATCTTCAAGTCTTGCTTTACATAAACTCCAAAGGTGTGAATCTGCTATTGGAACCCCTCGGGCTGCGCTTCACCAAGCGAAGGCGTTCTCCAAACCCGCTGTTGTAGCGCTCGATGTCGGTGTTGCTCAGGACCTCGTTGAAGCGCCTAGGCAGGTAGACTCGCAGAAAGAAGTCGTCCCCGACCTGCCCCTCCAGGATCACGATGATCGTCTCGCCAAAGGGTGTTGTGGCTCGCTCCATCGCAGTGATGAGATAGCCGCATTCCTCTCTGAGATCGTCTATCCTGGTGTAGAGCGGAGAGTCAGACTTGCAGTTGTTGAGGGTAGCTCTCAGGTCCTCGGTTGCTGCAGTGCCGTTCACGCTCGGAAACTCTAGCTTGAAAGTGCTGCTGCTCGACATCTCTAGTAGTTGGCCGGGCGCAGGTGTTCACACACAAAAAACCGACGCGTCGCCCTCCTGTCTGGGAATGCTGATGCTTTAATTGACTGCTGGCGACACTCGTTGTTTCTTCCTCACAGCTCGCTTCTTCGACGTTGGTTGCGAAACTGCACTGCGTTGTGTAACAGTTTGAGTTAAGCCTGTAATTTTCGGTACTCCTGTTGATTTATCGATCCACATGTTTTCCACTTTATCAACTACTTGTCTAACACTTTGGAGCATTTCACCATCTTTGTCCAAAAATAAACTGCACATGAACACCATATCTGTACCATCGTACATTTCCATTTCCAATAAAATTTGTCCTTTGTTTCCCGGGTTTTGAACAGCAAAAGTATTCCCATCCTCCATCCATGACACTATGGGACAATCATCTGTTGGTTTTGGCACCCATCCTGGTTTCTTGGTTTCCACTTCGATGAGAGTTGGCCTCCTTCGTCTCTTGCAGGCAGTGATCGGTTTTACAGATGACGTCTGAGGTGATGCCAATGTCTGATCACTAGCATTATTGTTCATAACCTCAATCTCCTGAATAAACGATTTGATATAGTCGTCCGCAGAAACGTAAGCGTCCATGTTGACGACCTTACCGTGTGACTTTTACCGTACTACGGACTGGTGGTGCGTCTGCTCACCCTTGAAGTAAACTGTATGCACTCGCTGTGACACATCTTGTTGCAATAGGTTAGATGTTTGATTTTTTCACCCAACATCAGTTCCAACGGTCTGCGGAATCTCATTTCATCTATTGCGATTTGAGTCCACGTTAATTGTTGTACATCCTCACAGGGCTCGTAAGTGTACTGTGTATTTAGCTCCTCGTTAAATTTAACAGTCTGTTTTGTTTTCTTCATAGTTATATTCTTTCACATGATATTCAATATTTTTGTTTTTTTTTCATAAGTATGCTGTTTCATATGATATTTTCTCTCAAACACATCTCTCGCTCTATCCAACACTAACTTGATTGCGAGCCTTTCTCGGATGTTGTTACGTTTATAACGTATTTTGTTCATTGATATGGTGATTACTTTTCTTGCGTCATCCACACTGGTCATCTTTGGAGCACGTATCGACTGTTGCTACCTGATTAGCTTCGAAGGTTCTGGAACGAGTCCACAAGCGCAGGCCTATGCATTGTCAAAGATATGTTCAACTACATTAATGAAATTGTGCGAGGTTAGGATGTTGTTGTATCTGCAGTCAATGTGCATGCCGTAACTCTTCATCACTTCTTTAGCCTTATTCACTATGTTTATGCCGTTGGGGACATTTTATCTACAGTAGCACATTGTAAATCCTTCTTCCTTTGCTTTTTTCAAGGCTTGTTTGAAATTCCTCTTCTGTGTTCGAATGCACTTGTATTCACAAACTCCGTACTGCTCTAGAAGGGTTTCCCTAATCATCACACAAAATATATGCTTCAGATTTACATCTTCAGGCAACACTGCCACTTTAGGTGTCTGTTCGATCAGCGTTTGATTCATGGATTGGTTTTCCATACACAATATATCATTTGTAGTTTTAAACTCGGAATTTGTTTGATCTAGCTTTCGGTTATTTGTTAGCGACTTTGTAAGTGATTGTAGCAGCCGTTGGTTCTCGTTTATAAGTCTGTACTGACCATTTTTTCTAATGGATGGCAAAACTTCTTCAAAGATCCAATCTTGAAACTTCTCGGCGATGGGCATTTTAGATTTCATAAGTAACGAATATAATCCCGGCTCGTTAAGAAAGATTGAATGTTTCTCGTTATAGGTTAGGGGGAGATTTTCGCTCCCCCATACTTCAGGAATTGTTTTGCGATATTTTTCTCTAACATGTGCTCTGATTGCTTCTTTAGGGTTAGCGTAGTCCAATATTGTAGCTATATCCTTAGCTTTGAACCATGGATTATCGCTGCTGTCAAACAGTACAGACAAAGGCCGATCATTAAACACATAGGCGGTTAAGTGGTTCATTTTGTAGGTTAGGTCAAAACGTCGGGTGATCACTCTGACAGAACGTCACACAGCAACACTATTACACAGCCACACACTTCAAACTCCCGAACAAGAATGAGCCCGTGGGTGTTTGACAACTGGTGTTCTGTTGATTTAATTACTAGGGGGAGATTTTCGCTCCCCCTAACACATAATGGGTTAGGGGGAGATTTTCGCTCCCCCATACGTCAGGAATTGTTGAAGCCTAAAACAAGAATGATACCGTGGGTGTTTGACAACTGGTGATTTATTGCTCGGAATTCGACGCAGGTGGTCTATAATTATGGGTTCCTAGAAGGGTCAGCCGTCTTCCCGTCGAGGTATCAAATTACAGCATCAGCATTCCCAGACAGGTCTCGACTTGTCGGTTTTTTGTGTGAACACCTGCACCCTCCAGTCGAGGTATCAAATTACAACATCCGCATTCCCAGACAGTAGGGTGACGCGACGGTTTTTTGTCTGTACACCTGCGCCCATCATCCCACGACGCACAGCCCGCCCCTAGCAGTAAAGTTTAGTTTAGTCTTGAGTTTCGAAGCGTCAACAGCTACGAAGAGATCATGGCCAACATCGAGTGGGATTGTGACATCACAGACGTTGAGTTGGAGGATGTATGTGTTGCAGCGGAAACGACAATGAATAGCAATAATAAGAAGAGACCGTTTGACGATGAAGATGATTACTTCGAAGGTGATGAATTCTACAACCGAAAAGACGACGATGAATGCACCTTGAAGCATTTCCATAAGAAGAGGCTATGGCGCATTGACAAAAAGTTCAAGTACGTTCATGAACCAAAAATGTATTCAACTACTCAAGATCTTGACGACGCTCTGTACTCCAGACGACGGGGAATCAACAGCATGTGGAACCATTGCCCGCTGGACGGCTTGGAGTGGGAATATTGGCAGCGTGACATGGACTACAAGATGAATTTCTACCCCATTGAAGAGGAGCACTTCTACGCCATTGAACATGAGCAGAAGTACATGATGCTTGTTGAAATGTGGTGGAATCGGCGGACCGATGAACTGCACCCTGATGAAGTAACAAAGTTTTTCAACAGTAAAAAATAAACGTTTTCCAACACCTTAGCCTCCACCTGATCCCACCATCATAATCGGCCTTTTTCAAGGCCACAAAAACTTTTCATGTTAGGGAACAGAAGGAAATCCTTCTAATGTAGGAGGATTTTCTTCCAAGTGTTGGTGCAGGCGTCTGGGGGGGGGGCGCCTCCTGTCCCTCCTGGCCCTCCTGAGGTCGGGCGCAGCTGCACCCCAGACAGGTCTCGACTTGTCGGTTTTTTGTGTGAACACCTGCACCCTCCAGTCGAGGTATAAAATTACAACATCCGCATTTGCATTCACTGGTAGTTCAATTGTCCGCAGGCGTCTTGGCTGGCAAAAGTGTCACGGACGAAACCTTGCCCGGTCGGGGGGGGGGGGGTGGCCCTCCTGTCCCTCCTGCTCCTCCTGCTCCTCCTGCCCCTCCTGCTCCTCCTGCCCCTCCTGCCCCTCCTGCTCCTCCTGCTCCTCCTGCCCCTCCTGGGGTCGGGCGCAGCTGCACCCCAGACAGGTCTCGACTTGTCGGTTTTTTGTGTGAACACCTGCACCCTCCAGTCGAGGTATCAAATTACAACATCCGCATTCCCAGACAGTAGACTGGACGCGACGGTTATTTGTGCGAACAGCTGCCTCGGTGCAGAGTACTTGAAGGGGGGTGTATCGATACACCCCCCTTTGCAGTATATGTTCAATGCATTGCAATTATATTCTCCTCAAAATTTGCATTCACTGGTAGTTCAATTGACCGCAAGCGCTGATGGGCTAGCTCTGTTGGTTGTAGCGTTACCCTGATCAACTCTTGTATTAATTATCCAAAGTATGTCATGTGGGTACTGAGAATACTCGGCTTGACGAGGAGATTCCAAAAATGCAAAAAAAAGGTCAAAAGTGTGGTGCGGGCCCCTTTTTTGTAAACATCATCCAAAGTGTACGATGTGGGTACTCAAATGACTCGGCTCGACTAGACGAACAAGAATCTGCAATCAGAAATCTGATCCGAGGTTAGGTTAGGTTAGGTTAGGTTAGGTTAGGTTACGTTAGGTTAGGTTAGGTTAGGTTACCTTAGGTTAGGTTAGGTTAGGTTACGTTACGTTAGGTTAGGTTAGGTTAGGTTAGTATTCGCAACAACAAAAATTCGCAAAAAAAAAAAATCGCAAAAAAAAATTTCGCAAAAAAAAAAATTCGCAAAAAAAAATTCGCAAAAAAAATTTCGCAAAAAAAAAATTCGCAAAAAAAAATTCGCAAAAAAAAAAATTCGCAAAAAAAGTTTGCAAAAAAAAAAATTCGCAAAGTGTCACAGACGAGACCTCGGGGGGGGGGGCTCGGGGGGGGGGTGCTCCTCCTGACTCCTCCTGGTGTCGGAGTGTCCAATATACCCTACTCATAGTAATAGGAACTGAAAACTGTAAACATAACTTTTACAAGAAGTGGGTACAAAGACCCAGAACATGTCTTTTTAGTCGAAATGTAGCTTCACTATTGTTCAAAAGGTTTAGTGCTATTATAAAGAAATAAAAAATAAGATATTATTTCAATCATGATTGGTATGACCAACTCAAAATTGTATTTGTTTATTTACATGGTATAAAAATGAAAAACATCTGTAATATATATATATATATATATATATATATATATATATATATCATATGATATTGTATATTTTGTTCACTATTGTGGATTTATTTGTATGTAGTACTCACCATACAGTATAAAGTGTTTGGAGCAATCTTTGAGACATGTTAAAAGCTGATATCATAGATTAAAGAATACTTAAATATTACTATACATGATATAAGTGTGGTCAGTAACCACTTGTGTTACGGAAACTACTGGTCATATCAGAGTTAAGAGCTGTGATTAATTTATTCGCTGGCTTTTCATAGTCCCAGATACCACGGAAAAATAGCATACAGTAGATGAGTTTGTTGATTACATAGGTTACAGAAAATGCCAAATGTTAGGTATTGACAACTATTGATCAACATTGAGTTTACCATACAACGTAATTAAAAACTTAATCTTCCAATATTGAATTTAAATCCCTAATACTAAAATTGTTTGAATACTACACTACACTCTCGATAAAAACTTCTTTTAAGGGAATTGCTTAAGAATTTTGAATTAGAAAGGGATCAACTTGTTTATTTTGAAATGTGATACGAGCGACTCCGTAGCCACCAAACATCTACCAGCCAGTCTTAAAAAAAGGATACCTTCGGAATTTGTGAAACGCCGACATAAATCAATAGTTCCTCTCAAAAAACATCTGCGTTCTTAAAGTGTTTATTTTTTGTTCGTATCGTATATGTATTTGTTATTAGATTCGCTGGCTTGTGAATTTTTGATCAATGAATATTTCTAAGAATGTTGACCAAACACATTTTTCAGTTAACACATACTTGTCTTTAACATTACGTCAATACATATTATTCGATATCCATCTAATGCATTATATAATATTAGGAATCAATATGAAATCAATACAAATTCTGTATCTACCAAAGGTTTATAAGTAATATTATATGTATATTTTTTTAACAGAAGTATAGGGAATTTTTCATTACGGACGAAGCTAATTGCTTTAGACGACAGTTTTAACTGTTTATTTTATCGAGTAAACAGAAAGGGGAGAGCTGGACTGAAAAACGCAAATCAAAGTGTTGACATATTGATGTTGCGGTTATTTGAATATGAAATCAATTATGAACGGCTCTTTTTGTAACACCAGAAATATTGTTAACTGTAAAATGTATAGAATCTTTCTACCTTATATCCAGAGTATATTGTTGTGGAATATGTGACATTATTATTTTGCCACAATCATTTTAAAAGCGGAAAGTAACAAAATATAATTGTATAATACTTTATTAGTGCAATGTGCTGTTTTATAACTGTATTAAAAAATGATATTTTTTTATGTCTTTGTAAATGTTATTCTAACCTTTATTTACGTTTTATTAGGAATCCACTTACACAATTACGATTCGTATCTCGTTTAAAGAACAAGTACTACAATATAAATAGAAATTAGAAGTAAGTTTGCTAGACTTAAGAGTGATGAAAATTGGTTTTACGTGGTAGGTTAAAGGGTCATGTATTCCCTTCTGGAACGACACGAGTTCGGAACGCAGTACCCTAAAACGAGGTAAGTTAATTTCCAAATTAAAACGAAGGCAAATTAAAAATATGTTCAAATTATCGTAAGAGCCTGTAAATGTGCAAGACTTCTAAAGACGTTCAGAATGCTACTTAAAAACACCATGGGGTGCCGTGTGATAGCTCACTTTTCCATAGGAAGTTCGCAAAAAGGCAAAACATTAGAAACTTTGGAGTTATGTACATTAATCTCAGAAACGTTGAAAGCAAGTCCAGTTTCCGGTTCAGCGAACTTCTTACCTTTCCTTGTAATAAGCCGGACGTTGATACAACTGCTCAACCAGCTTTATATCAGCTCTACAGATCCCCCAACTGTCGATATTTTTACAAAGTCTTCTGATGTTTAGTTTCTTAGATAGTATCCAAATGATGAAGTTCCTTACTGCGGCACTCTCTATATATTCCGTAGTTAGTTAGTATAGACAAAATTATGATGTTTTAAAAACCTGGGTGCACCTGGATTTTACGAAGCTGATCAATAATCGGATGCAGCGGTTACCTACGAAGGGTCTACTGATTGGTATATTTACAATAACAAATTTAATTTGTTTATTACCACCATTATTAAATCTGTTTGAGTCTCTAAATGACAAGTTTCACATAGATTGTTACTAGGTCTGTGGGAGGTAGTAACGATGTGCTAGTTACACTTTTTGCGACTGATATTGCGCATTGTACATATTCATAACATAATTAGAGTACCTTTACAATAAATATTTCACACCTTTAAACACCAAAATAAATTTATCTCGCTAAACAATCTTGATAAGTTACAATGTACTAAGTCATCTAAATGAATGTGTATTTTTATACATGATTCAAACCCAAGAAGTAAACTCCGCAGAAGAACTGAGAATGTGGAACTGTATTAAATGTCTCGGCGTTATCAGAGATGGCAATACAGAGTTTATGTTGTGGAAGTAAATACCGAGAAGCATTGGATTGGAATCTCTTTCAGATTTACTCGATGTTTATACATTCTATATGTATTACACTAGTTTTTAAAATATAAGCTGTTGAACCGGGATGTTTAATCATTAATTATGTGTGTGTTTAAGAACTTAAAGTATTAATTATGGAATAGTAAATGGGCTTTATTTAACTTAACAATTTTGAATGCACGAAGTAAAACATTTTTGTTGTTCAGTCACATTCAAATCGGTAATTTTCCGTTTCCTCTCAAATTGTTGGGCGATAATTACGGCAACCTTTACTGTTGAGAAAAAAGTTTCATCAGATCGACTATTTTCTGTCGGGTCTAGATAATTGTTCTTCATTGGCTACATGATTCAAGATGAAATCATTTCTCATAGGTTTTAAAGGCCTTATTATGATTTATCGATTTTTATTGTTGGAAAATAAATTTTGACATTAAACTCCTCTTTGAATTTCCCAGGAGAAAAAATAAAAAATCAGGTACTATATAGTCCTTATATAAAATAATATATTTATTTTTCTGACGTTTATACGGTTGTATTCAGATCATAAAATTGTGGCCTTATGACATTTTTATCCTATCAACGAAATAACTGCGTAGCAGGAAAAATATAGGGCATTTTATTTGTTTATACTAAAACAATTCCTTTTAATTATGTATTCTGTATTTTCTGTAAATGTATTTTAAAATTTTAAAAATAAAATAATATATTAACAGATTTTTATAATACAGTATAAGGAGAGGAAAAAATCGTTAAACATGTTGTAGTTACTATGTAAACATACTTTTTTACTACAGATTTTCTTAAGTGTACTGCCCCTTTTGTGGTATTCCTATTAAAAATGTTGGGAACGGATATATTTGGCATTGAGCAATTTGAGAGGTTAAATTCCAACAAGCTTTATAAAACGATGTAAAAACACATTTTTTCAGCACCCAAATGTTTAATTCGTTTTACCTACATTACAAATATAAAATAAGATAAATTGTGTATTAGTATACAATGAAAACCCTTCTGTATGTATCCAATGATTGACTAATATGTTAAGTATTTTGGACAATGTAACGGAGTTTTACATACTTAAAATTTAAAATGGTTGTAATTATCATTAAAAACGTTTTCTGAACAATTTATTGTTATTAATAAAATATGATAACGAAGAAAATAAATTAATAGTCACAATTCGTCAATGAATAGATAATCCTCGTCAATACTCGTAATTTTACACTCGCCCATTAGAAGAAATCCCAGAAAGATGTTAGATCATTCGTGGAATTATCGGATGTTTGTCGGTGCTTTAGCTGTTTTTTGTTGTGTTTTCCTGTTTGCTCAGCCAAAATAAACAGAGACAACGATCGCCAACACAATTTAGACCTGTCGAATTGATGTTTTGATGTTCGACAGTGGCAGGTAGTTTGAACCAAACCATTCCTAATCAAAACAAATTTGAGTCTGTTACAAGATAAATGAATAATTTTGGAATATAAGTTATTTTTATTCTTTCTTGAACCACCTATATTTGCTGTGCACTTCGACCAACGTTTATAGTTTTAGCAAAAAACTTGATAAATAATTTGATTGAAATCGTGCTTCTGGAGGAACACCACAGTCTGTTTTGGTGCAGAGTAAATCGTCATCGTCACTTTAACGAAAGTTAAAATAAATTAATTGTTGATGTATTTTTTCTACGCATCTAAAAATACACATAACATTTTACGTGACAATTCCCATTATTTTTACAACTACCTCGGCAACATACATTTTATTATTATATTTTGTTAGCATAGTAAAATAATCTCATATTTTCAAAAGCAAAACAGAAATATATTATTAGGGTAACCAACTAATTTAAAATAGGAGTTAACCATGAGGTTTACTGTAGACTAGAAATCCTCTCTTTCCTGACTTGTTAAAAAAATTGTCCCGTCAGATAAAATTGGATGTTGACACTTTCTCGAGTTTCAGCTCCTAATGCGACTTGTCTTGTAAACATTATGTCGGGGAACTTAACTGAGTTTAGAACCTTTTCTTAAAAGCTTTTCTCTTTTAACATTACACAGCGCTCGCCACGAAAACCACTCTCTCGCGAGGTTGTTGCCTCCAGCATGGCACGGCGCTTTTAGAAACATCTTCAGTTTACTATCTATTGTGTTTTCAATTTGTTTCTGAATAGGTAAATAGGTTTTGTAAAGTAAACAAAAGTTACTTGGCTATTTTGTTGCTATATGTGAAGTATGTTTTAAAAGTATTTTGAAAAATGCTTTGATCCTCTAAAACATCGATAGCCATTTCAAGTCACTACTGTAACAGAAAATAAGCACTCGTTCATTATTACATACAGCTAAAACACGTTTATGTTTTACATTAAATATTCCCATTTGTTAATATATTGTCATTGTTATGTTTGTCATGTTATTAGCCTTTTATTTGTGCCTAACGGCTATTGTAAAAAAGGTAGAAATTTAGATCAAACTCAGTTTATTGGTTACAAATCTCGCGCGAAATCTTTTACTGGAAGGAAAATCAATCTCTCCAACGTTGTACCTCTCAGATATTAGGAAGTGAAATCACAGCCGATGGTGCGTTAGGATGATTATACACCGCTTAGGATGGTTATTATATATCTGAGCCCCATGCTGAAAATAATGACATGAAAAATACGGGGTGAGAATTAATTAAAGGATTGAAATGTAGATTATATTGAGCTACTTGCACTTCAATTATATTTTAGTCGTACTTTATTATATCTTGTAGAGTTAATTAATTGTTTTCGCTTTAGCTGTTCTTATGTGATCATCGAAAGGGTTGTTGTCAGTGTTCACTACTGACATCAAACATCAGAACTGCTGTGAGAGACTCCGCCCAGCTGCACAGGGAGGGTGCATATTTGAGCAAGTGAGAAATACAAGCCTCACTTCCGCAGTATGCCTGGGCCTGAATGGCTGGAACTGGGGGAATCGAAATTAGAAAGGTTAAACATTTAAATGGGCTCAATATTGTTATTTTTCCAGTTAATTCAGATTGATAATTTTAGTTATTCAATACAATCTATCAAGCTAAAATATTTTGTTCACTTTGCAAGAAGGATCAATGATGTATTTAACAAAAATTGTTTTGTGAATAACTTTGTTAAGTAAACTTTAAATTATTCTTTATTTTAATTAGTTATCAGTGTCAAATTAGTCAAATGTCAAGTGTTGTAGGTGTCCCATGTAAAGTCTGCATTATCTAAACAGAAGTAATACACTGCTTGTATGGCATACTTAGTACCTTCCATACCTTCCATAAAAGTTGAAAACTGTAACAAATAGAAGGTTCTTTATTTTATAGTTTAAGCTGTTATGTATAAGTATATTACTAAATGCTAGTATACTAATATTTGATTTATTTTTAATCACAGAAAAGAAAATATGTCTGAAATTTGTTCAGTGACACATTGCCCCAACATAGTTTGCAAAGTTGGAGAAATGTTAAGTTAAATTGCACGAGGAGTTAAACTTTTGTGATAACATTTCACATACGATTGGAAATTGAACGTCTAAACAGGACAAGTCAGTTCTTTGACCTACAACCACACTAGAACTTAGTTAAACCACACAAAAATGAGACTTGAAATGAAACTAAATTTAAATGACTTTAATAAGTAATTTGTTTTGTCTCTTAAAACCAATAACTTAAAGTAACAATACAGGGAGCAATCAAAGTGATTAAAGATTTTACATTGGAATAGAAAGGCCAATTGATTGACCTCTAACAAGTTATTATTTTATTAAAATATGAATGGATTTGAGGTTATTTTGATCTTGTGTTACGCATTAAATAACTTCCTAAAAAACTAATGTACTGTGAAAACATCTTATACTCCAGAGTAACACATCAGACAGTTAAAGTTTCTCAGGTTGTTTGGTGCTCCGTCTAACTTGCGTCTAAAGTTCCAATGCATTAAGTACATGTCATTTTATTTGATGGGATGTGCAATTTAATTTTGAGCACCTCCTTAATACGTTCAAAGATTTCAAAAGGGTGGAGAAGTGATTGGACGAAGGGGATACTTCCAGTAAAGAAATAAGTAAGAGATGTTAGCCTATTCCATTTCGATAGCCTAAAACGGTTATCGTCAAGTTTTCAGAAGGAGAATTTGGAGGATTTGGAGTATGTCTTACTAAGAAAATTTACAAATTTAAGTTATTTACAACCACTCAAACTATCAAGTTTGTACTAACAATCTTCTTACATACAAGTTTCTTGTCTGTAATATTAGCAGTTTGTCTGAAAAAAATCCAAACTCATGAGAGCTTTGAGGCAGGAAAAGCAGCCGCTAAAAGCCCTTTAAAGTGAGAGGGTGCATATCTGAGTGCCACAAATAAAATTACGACTGGAGAACGGACAAAGGTGGTGAGTAAAGAGATCAGGATATTACAAATTTACAGTAGAGTGGAGGGGGATTTTAACTCACCAAATAAAAGCAAGCAAGCGTAGCAGTGAACTTAGTTTTTATTAGTTTCTATTATGAGAATAAAAATACATGGAATGCAATGTTTTCTGCGAGTGAAATTTCTAGTACTCACCACCATACTTGTAAAAGTAATACCGAATTATAAACATTAGCCATAAAATGTCAATTATATTTACCAGATTGATAGCAAATCGGCGTTTCAATCAGTGTTTAACATAGTTTTTCCTTATTTTTATCAACACTAAAGAATGACGGCCATTGAAACTTACAATAGAATAAGATATTTGCTATTTTTAGTGTTTCGAGTTAAAATAGGCCTTTCATCCAGTGCCGCTGTAGATATATAGATCCAACGCAGGTAATATAACTACAATCTCAGGTAAGGTCAGATAGGCATAAACTGACTCCTGGGGGGGGGGGCAGGGGGTTGATAGCTCAACTGAGTGCAATTTCATGCTCTGTAGCTCCGAGTTCCGCCTCGACAGCCCTTCCTAAATATGTTTTACTTTTGTGTCAAGTTTTAACTCCTACAGAAATAAAAGTATATTAACAAGTAAGTTGTTATTTGCAATATAAATTAATTACACTGAGTATCATGTGGTATTTTACACTCAAAATAGCTAGATGGTTGGGTTAGATTAAAGTAAGGTTTAGTAATGTCAATCTACCTTGTATTTGGATATATTTCTGCGTAACTTAGTATTTCTTACTATTGCTTATAAAACTAACAGATTTCTTGGAAACTGCATATAAGAAATAAGAAAAATCAAAGAACAACAAAGTAAAAACATTTTTAATATGACAATGCATTGGTTTGGTGTTCAAGAGTGTGCCTTATAAAATATGGTATTCAAAACAGAATTTTAAATAATTATTTTTATACAATCCCAACATTTATATAACTTCTCACATGGACCAAAGATGAGGTTTACACGACGATGGTGGAACATGACGAAACGCACAAAATGCTTTGTGTCTTGTTCTCAGGAAATCCGCTTATCGTCGCTCCACGAGGAGGTTCGCCTTAATATACTTCAGCGAGATCTCTTCGTCTGCGTGGAATATTTGTATATACTCCTGTCGCAGCAAACCTGCGTACTCAACGAGTTTAAAATGCATATATATGTGTCTCATTACTACATAGAGCCACTTAACAAGGTTCACAAAAATACATTCATAAATGTAAATGTAATTCGTAAATCATAAATAATAATATAATAACATTTTATTTATTCTCCATAAGAATAACATTAGGGCTGAGTACGCAGGTTTTCTAAAACGAGGAAGGTAATAAATATGTTTGAATGCAATTATAAATATAACTCAACCTGGTGAAGCTACATACCAAGTTTTATTAATAGGTTCATAACTAAGGGAGATATAAAACTTGACTTATTCTCCATATGAATAACATGGGGGCCGAGTATGCAGATTTGCTGCTACGAGAACATCAATAAAAAACCTTTTTGGTGCAAATATCAATATACCACAACTAGTTGAAGCCACATACCATGTTTCATCAATTCATAAACAATCAAGATATCACATTTTATTTATTCTTCATAAGGATAACATTGGACAACGCACTGTGTTTAGCACTTTGCATTTCTCTGCAATGGTTGGACGTAGAACAACAATTAAAACACCAAAATTATTGTTTTGTAGAGCTTAACAAATTGGTAAAAATAAATGTGATGTTTTTAGTAAAATTATCTGAGGAAAATTAAAAAAAAATTTTTCCCATAACATTAACATAGGAAATTGTATGGATACGTTTTTTGACTTTTATCCGCAACCACTTAACCTAGGTTAATGATTCAAAATACTAAATTATTTGTTTTTAAGCTCTATAAAATGGCTATAGCCAAAATTGAGTGTTTTTTAAAATTGTAGAGGGAAAAAGTCAAAAAATTGGTTTTTGGGAAAATTTAAAACACCCATAAACCCCCTTGCCATGGTCCGATCGATCTTGTTTTCGAACTTCATAAATACTACTCTCCACATTTGTGCCAAATTTAATCCAAATCGGACGTTTCTTTCAAAAGTTATCGAGGTAACGGATGCACACACACACACACACACACACACACACATATATATATATATATACATGTATTTAAATTTGATTGAGTAGTGTATTTGGCATCTGGGGACCTCAAAACAAACATTTATTATGGTCTCGGGCTTAAGTCTTACCATGCCACCTACGGTAATAGCTTCTTCTCTATAGGGGAAATGCGCTAATACCACATATAATTTGGTAATTTGTGTTAATTAATTATATGTAAACAAGTTATTTACAATGTATCTACTTTTATCCGCTTAGATCCACTTTTATACTTGTCTTAGATTATATTGGTTATTATCATTTTCACATTGCAATTGGTATAACTGTTGTAGGCAACATCTAATTACACTTGTCAATCACGGTGACGGTAAATCTTCCGGGTGTTTGAGTTGACTGTAAAATCAGAACTTCCTTGTCTAATTGGTTTTCAGATGAGAATAAAAGTATATTTGTTTGGTATTTTGCATAATCAAACTACATATTGGACGGGACGCTATCATTTAGACGAAACAAAATTCCCCTAATACGACTCACTCTAGAGGGAAAAACCAGAATATAACAGTTTCATACTGGACTGTAAACTTGCTGCGATTAGGTTTGGTTAGGTTAACGTAACTGCAGTATTTCAAATACATTTTCAACTCTTTACTTTCTAAAGCGATATTGTACCTGCTACAATGCTGTAGGTACAATATTATTTATTCATCCATCTCCTTCTCTTGCATATAGATACAAATGGACAACATGCCATACCGTTGGTCCTATCATAGTGTGAACAAATTTGAAATATTAGTGTTTTTAAAACGTATTTTTATGTTATTCCTGCTCAACACAGTGACTGGCTCTTCGGTGATGTACTAAACTGCATTTTTCGTTAGTTAAATGGTCGACTAGTTAAAAATACAGGCCTGACCATTAGAATAAACCGCAATTTGGTCACAATTTGGCAATCGATTTTTACGGGATATTATTTGATAATATATCATGGTCAATTTTACTGCGCTCAAAGCTGTTTAAAAATAGTTCAGTGTCCACCAGCGGCTTTACACAAAGGACTACGTAAAAGCTTAATTGATGGTTCAGTAATAAATATACTATTTTATATAACGTAAAATCATACAATGAACTCGAAAAATCTCTGGAGGATGATGCAGTTTGCACAACGTATGCAATAAACGTTTACGGTAACACGATCTGGGAGCGGAATGATAACACAGTAAAGGGGAGCCTGGATACAACCGATAACGATGTTTGTCGAACACCTCGTGAGAGCGTATCCGAGCGGAATTGAATAAATGGATGTACCAACATTATACAATAACGTCAAGCTTCCAAATAACAATTCTATTTTATAGTTCATACCGATCAAAACTTGGAGGGTTTGATTTAAATCACCATTGTTTATACGTAGTTTGCAGTCATAATTGGAAGGATTATAAACCAATACTTTGTCATATTTAATGTAACTCAGTGTTTTATCACGATCATGATCTGATCAGTCAATGTTATGACATCTTAAACATTTGCAGTGAAAGAACCAAGCTATTAAATCATCTCCCCAAGAACCTCTCTAGACTATGAAGATTGGGTCTTTACGCAGATAAAGTGGGTTGTAGATCACTCTCCCTAGTCAATGGCCTTTTACATTACCTAAACGACCCATCTTCAAACCCTCGTATCTCAGATCCTTATCAATCAGTCTTAAGGATTCTTATACGATATCCAGAAGGTAATAGATAATAGCCCGTTTTTATTTTGTCTGTCACATAGATTTACTGATTATAGTTATGGCATAGCAGTTGAGGAAATTGATATACTTGGAATTCCTATGTTGCAGAAAAAATGTAACGGAACTTTAATATCGAGTATGTTTACTAAACAGTGTGTAAAGTAGAGGATTAATAAGTTTGTAAATTGGTTTTAAACAAAAAAAAACATTAATGTTTACTTACCAATTTTGTGCCAAAGCAACACATGATGAGATTACTAACGCAATTATACTGATTTAATGATAAAGTATTGACTTTCTACGTCCCTCCATCGTATTTAAGTGCTTTTCAGGATCAAATATACTAATCTTACATTTCTTTCCAAACTATAACTATTATAGAAGAAAAGTAATGGGGAAGGGTGGAAAAAAGATAAGTGCACATTGAGACAAAATCATTAAATATAGTGTAGTGTTTCTGCTCTCCTTTAGTTTTTTGAAAAATATAGATGGCACACAATCCCATTTGGGACAGTTTTGTTAACCCAGAATATTATTGTTTGAATAGTAGTTTTTTTTAATAACCTTTTTTTAATTTTTCTATTGAAACCAGCTTAAAAGACAGGTTAGAAATTTGAAAATTTTCTTAATGTTAATACTTGCAGAGAATCTAAAGTGAGAAATACAGTATATGGCCCAATGTTATCCTTAAGGAGTAAAATAAAATTGTGTACCTCGCTTATTTATGTAGAAATCCTAATTAAAAATGCGCAAAAGAAAGGTTTTATGACATAAAAAAATTATGTTAATTTTTTGGATCGTATGAATTCACTATCAAAAGGTTTTACAATTGGGATTAGCTCCCTAAAAATGTTAAATTCAAGTATGTCTTATGAAAAATCCCTTCCGGAAAAGTAACCAAAATGGTCTTCTTTAACGATACAAAAAGTTACATCTGTGCTAAATTTGATCAAGATTGGTGCAATTTTATATGGCGCGCTTATTACTATCCGTAAGAATAAGATACTGTATTTTAAAATATATTTTCTCCGTATATAATTTATCAAGTTAAAACCAACAAGTTAAATCAGGTTAAAACTCATATAACACACTTTGGATGATGGACATTTGTTATTGTATCTAAAATCTATATATTTATAGAAATATGTATAACTTAAAGCTTCGAATTTGATCAGTTTGATGCTTTGATCACACAATAGTAGGCAATGTAAAATAAAACTTACTTGTTGGATCTATATTTTGTGCCTTCCAACAGGACGATCAGTGTAAATGACGTTGCAAACACGGTGTAAGCTACTCACTCAACGCATGTCGCGGAATGATGACGTTGACGGTTTTTATCCTAGTTAATACAGCGGAGGGTGCGTGGGTGTAACTTAATTATCGGTACTCGGGGCAAGGGACCACCTCTTGTTTAAACAAAAAATTACCTCTCTTATTTAATGTTTGGCGAATTTCCTATGTACGTGTGAGTTTTCATTCAAGCGATCGCATGTATTGCCCGATTTACATGAAATTTGGCCAAGGCATTTCATTCTGTAATCAGTTAGGAAAGTTCGTTGGGCAAAAAATCGGAACAATCTTCTTTTTTGGGGTTTTGAATAGTTAAATTTTGAGTTGTTGGGGCCAAAAAAGGCAAAAAGCTCCAGTTCTACAATTAATGCCTACAAAACTATAGAACATGAAACTTCAAAAATGTTAAGTCCTCCCTCATAATTCTACCATAAATATGTACCAAGTGATTAAATAAAATGTAAATTGACTAAACACAGTACGCTGTCTTATGGAAATTAAACATAGCAAAAGGCTGTATTTCATATATCGCCCTAGTTTATAATCCAGTAGGATAACTGGAATCACTAGTTAACTAGTTCACGCCTTGCTGAATCTCTACCCAACCTGCACACCGTTACCATCTTGTTAATACAGATACATAGAGCCATAGAGGGGTGTACCAGAACAGCCAAAAAATAAGTGTTTTCGCGTTTAACTAAAATTAGCACATGTCCTTATTTAACTTCATGTTTATTTCAACTAATAAAATATGGAAATTTTCTCACCTCACCTCAGCAAACTGCGGGCGAAATCGTTATTATATTATAGTTTAAAGTTTTGTTTATTCATTTAAAACAAAACGTTGATTGAAATTGTATATTCAAAATTGTTGTTGAAAGGCTAAAAAATACTCTCTATAAAAACAAACGAGTTCGCACGCAACATGCTGACGTGAGGGAAGTGAATTTCCGCATTAAAACCTTTAAAAAATCAAATAAAGGATTTAAAACAACACTGGTAACATTTTTTTTTTAAATTGAAAAATGTTATTTCTTGGCTGTTCTGATGCTCCTGGTTATTTTTAAAGTCACTATTAGGATGGCAATGTTGTACATTATAAGTTAAGGAGGAGGTATAGTCAGGTTAACAAGTTGGTATAGGGGTATTGGGGGTTATAAAACTACATAAATATATGAAAAAAAGTATTTTCCAGTGTAAAATCCCCATAAGACAAAGTACTGTGTTAAGACAATTAACATTTTTCTTAATAACTCGGTAAATACTTGTGCTAGAATAATGAGGGAGGGCTTAAACTTTTTGAAATTTTAGGTACAATAATTTAATATGCAATAATTTTACATTCGGGGCTTTTCTGACCCTTTTTGGGCCCAAAAACCCAACATTTTAAAAATTAAAATCCCAAAAAAGGGGTTAGAGTTGTCCGATTTTTCGCACAACGAACTTGTCCAACTTTTTACAGAAGGGAAGGTTCCTACCAAATTTCAAGTAAATCTGACGAAAATTGCGATCGCCAGAGTGCCAAAACACACACACACACACATACACACACACACACACACACACACATATATATATATATATATATATATATATATAAAGTTTTTAGCGACCCCTCAAAACATCTTAAGGGCGTCACGTTAGGAACTTCTATAGTGGTCCCGGGCTTAAGTTTCACCGTGCGGGTCATCCTAATAGTTCATTTTCCATAGGAAATTCACTAATAACAGTTAGAAGAAAAAAAGAAGAACCAACTGTAAAAAATAATATAAATTTAAATTTTGAAGATGGCCTCCATCTATAATTAAATTTTAATTTGGAAACAGTAGCACTCCGCACATTTTTTCAAACATCACAGAATAGGCCTATATGTGTAATAAAAATTCAAATTCCGATTTATTACAACATTTTAAATTTATTAAACAAGTTATACATTTTTGACTTTTATTGTTTTTAAATTCAAAATCGAACAAAATTCCAATAACAAGCTCATTAACCCTGCATGAATTTCCGAGTGTACTGGACCTAGATGCTTATTTGTCTCATTTCTCTTATGCGATTATACTGAGCTCTTATGGGTCTTAGTCTAAAGTCTAAAGTCTAAAGTCTTAGTCATAAAGTCTGTATACTCCGTACTCAGATCTTACTGAGTCTTATGAGTTCATAAATTGATCATTCAGTTGCAAGCTAGTTGATCGGAGCTTTAAAATCATATAAATTCCATGTAATTGGTCAGATTTGATATTGTATCCATTTGAGAACATAATACATTTTACAAGTAGTCAGCCAGCGTGTTAACCGCCGCGCTACCCCGGCCCCGATGGGCTCAGGTGTACTTCCACAGCATTACAAGATTAACTCCGAGGGTGCATACACAATGAGGCTCTAAAGGAAAGTTAAAGATATTAGGATAACAGTTTCTTATAGAAAAGTTAGAAAGTAGGGGAAATAAACGGATGTTATCAATGGAAGTGCACTTGTTCTAAATCTGGTTGTGGCAATTTAATTTATTTATTAATCTCAGACAAGTAATTTTGCAACAAGAATTCACATAATGTAATTAAAATGAGTGGGTAGTCAAAACATGCTACAGATAGTAATGTGGACACTTTAATAGTAATATTTATTAAGGTAGGGTTTTATGAAACGTGATTGATTTCTTTCACCTTCGTTAAAGAAGCGTTTTAAAAATGACGTAAATTTTAGAAAATACTAATTGAATTTTATAGAAAGTTTTATTTATCAAGTTGCATAAAAAACAACAAAAACATACGAAATTTGTCTTGGCGTAGATACGAAACTTTTGGTCGAATACGCTTGGATTACAAATATCAAAATGTTTACCACAGATCAATGCCATTTCAGAGACTATTTCCTTTGACTTTTAACTTGCAACATCAATGCATTGATTGAAAACCCATTATTTGTTTTATGTACATACAGTATAAATATTTTATTCTTAGATCACTTATAAGGACAAACCTTCTCAAAACACTTATGTAGAGGAAATTGATTAGCTTTTGGCGAAACAGGAAACAACAATATAAACCTTATTACGTTTAGAGTTGAACAGGAAGGAGGAAGGTGGATGTATTTGAGTTTAAGTTACCAAGAACTTTCGTAATTTGCAAATACTGTTGGAGTGGCTGACAAACTTCAACCAAACTGTTTGTGTTATAGTTGAATAGGATAGTTTGTACATCTGAAATTGTCGAAGAAACGTAATAGAACCATTTACACTCTTAGGTTTTGTACTGAGGTACTTGTGGAACTGCTATTGACAGCAATTTTTTACTGACCTAGATAAATGGTTTCACGTAATTGTATTCATTTAATCTGTATTATTAAAATAATAATTATTTTAAGATTATTTTATATACATATTTGGAATCAATCGAAAGCTGGGACCCAACAGATGTGCCTTTTGGGGATTTGAAAAATCATCCACCCAAAAGGCTTCACCTCACAGGCCTTCATAGTTCCAATGTTAATGTTATGGAGTTAATTTTATTTAGGTAGTCAGCTGATCTTAATGTAAACTTTTCAAAACATAAGACTACTAGATTCCCGTGCGGAGAACGGGAAATTATAATCAATGAAAGGTATACATTTGTGTTCATTATTTTAAAGTTTTTTTTTTAAATTTTATTAATTGCCATCTATAAACAATTTGATAGCTGATTACGATAACGTACTCGCATTGATAACAAAATATATTGAAAAAAACCGTTTAGGTTTATTAACCTTTGCCATAAATAATTTGTATATGACATCGAGGGATAAAAGGCACAGGCAAAACTCGATTATTGGGACCCCGGGGCGATATCCGCTCATGCCCTGTCACTTATTAATAATAATGTGTACTGCGTTTGACAGAATTTAAGCTGAAGTTGAAATCTGACGGAATAATTTTCGTCACTCGCATCTGATAATGTTCAAGTGGACTTGGCAATTAACGGCATTTGTGAAAATTTCAACTTATGAAAATTAACGTCAGTTATAACAAACCGTAGTAAGTATACAAATCATGAAATTTAACTGATTTCCTATGCGGAGGATCTATTCAACTTAGTCAGGCTTGTATGTACAATTTAGACAATTACTATGTAAACCTCTATAGTGGTTTATGTTTACTCATTGGTTTAGGATATGTATTAGAATTTATCATACTAAGATGGATATATGTTAATTTTACCTAAAAAATCACATTAACCTAAAATGCAATTCCTCTTTTAAGCAAAAATGCAACCACGTAAAACATTTTGACCTCTCAATACGTGTAAATTTTCAGCATAAAAGAGTAACCCTTGGGTGAAAAGATCTAAGGGTAACTCTCAACCGACTTTTATCGCGAAGGGTGCATATTTAAATACCTAATTCAAATAAATTACGTTCTTTGAGGGTGAAAATGGTTAGTAAGAGGATAAGCTAATTAAATATTAAAGATTAGCAGTGTTCTTTGAACTAGCAGATATAACTCGAGATACTGCTGTTTTTGGTTGGTAATTTGTAACTTGTGTTTGACTAATGTGAGGTATGAATAAGATGTAAATAGTTTGTACCCAAGTAATTAGTTTACTCCTACGTGAAACAGTCACACGTTTAATTCTACTTTCATTGGAACGTGTGCCACCTACTGCATGTGTGACCATGGTGAGGAAGGGTTGTACAGGTAGGTGGCCATTGGATCGTTTTTGCACTACGTATTGGGTGTCTTGGTTTGAAGTATAATATTCTTTAGTAAGAAACATCCTAATAATTTCCGTGTTTTTTCGTTGATTCTACATTTTTGTTTACTTATTAGCTTTGGTATATTGTTAATATTCAAAACAATTTTGAGTTCCCCTTAAGTTTTCGCAGAACTAACTTAAAATTAATTGCTTTTATTTATTTAGTCCATTATGTAAATATAGTCTCTGAATTGTTTATTAATATTTATGAGATAACATTTATTTGGCAACTATGTGAAAAATATGTATTACAGAAGTTTATTACATATTGAAATTTATTAAAGATAATGATAATAATTGGACGGCTGCTTTTTTCACAACAATGTATTGTATTGTTAATGATGAAATGTGGTTAGCTGTGAAATCAACAGCTAACAATTGAATACCTACTTAATTGAAACCATAAGAATGCATCTTATTATTTATAAATATTCTATTTAAAAAATCAAGTTCAACCAACAAAACAAAGTATAATTTTTTTATATAAAGTAATTTAATTCTTGAGAAAAAGATAACAATATCTTAAACATATTTAACAGTGTGATATTACATGCATATTGCATAGCAGAACAATTAGCGAGATATTATAACTGAGTTGACAAAGACTGTTAATTATATGTATGGCGCAAAACCCTTAAGCGTTTGTGAAACTATTGTGAACAAAAGATAGTGTGTAAATTATAAAATTGATAAATTTTTAGAGATGAACTGTTTCGTTGCATGTATGAGTGTTACTTTTCAATTAAGTCTACTTCACAAAGCCACAACAAATACTACAACTCTACAGATTACGATCTGCTCGCGAATCAACTGCTCCACATATATTCAACCGTCATATTTGGAAATGCCTTAGGACACGAACAGTTTCACTACCTTTCTCTTAGACAAATATGTACCGGCAAAGTTCGTAGAAACTAATTAAGCTAAGTTTGCTAACTCCCCACAAGAGTGCGTTGATTGAAACTGTGTGGTTTCACACGTCGAGACCAAACACAATGCACTTGCGTAATCTATCCAGTTTTAGCATTCAGAAAAACGTACAAAGAGTACATTTTACCAAATAGAAACTGTATAAAACCCTTTAAATAAAAGGATTTGTAAATACCTAGTGACATAACAGCTCATTAAAAAGCTTCAATGATCAATTTAATTTGTATTGATATATGTTAATTAACATATTTATTGTATTATTCCATTTATTAGTGCGTTGTGAACCTTTTGTCAACATAAGTTTTTTGCTGTCAGCGACGGGAAATTATTTGGTTTCAAAGCTCAAAAACTGTTTTTTTTTTAAAGCAACTCAAGTTGTTTTAGATGATATAATTTCAGTAATAGACAACATGAGATCGTTTCATCCTTTTACCTAGTGATGAACTTGCTGAGTAGGAATGGCACTTTTAAACTCGAAACAGCTTTGAGAATTTCCACAGTTTGTGTAGTCCTAAACTTCTATACACTGCATTATCAAAAGTTCTTCACGTATTTATTGTATAAGTAAGTACTTTACCTTTAGGTACGCCATGCGTGATTATTTTTACCGTATTTTTATTTTGATCTTGTGTGGTGCTAGAGAGCTATGTGATTTACAAAGGGTGACATTGCATACCAAAACTGTTACCGAGTAAAATATTTATTAGAGCTAACATTTAAATTGAAGGTGAATTTGAATTGATTTAGACTGAATTTTAATAATTACAAATGATAAGATAATTATTTTGTTTAGTTATAACTTGAACAAATTGGCAATATAAAACACCCAAAAGTACTAACCCAGCCAGTCAGACCCAGCCTAACCCAGCCAGTCAGACCCAGCCTAACTCAGCCAGTCAGACCCAGCCTAACCCAGCAAGTCAGACCCAGCCTAACCCAGCCAGTCGAATGGCGTGGAGGTGGAGGCGAGTCATTTGACCCCTAGACAACAAGTAGGAGTTAGTGGTGAACCATTAGGCTAATAATTAATCACATACTTATATGATCTAATATTTCGAATACAGCTCCTATATGCCAACAAAAACCATCCAACCTCCAATTAACTTATTTATTTGGTTTTGTTTAAACAATAAAATTAACAATTATGCTGTATGTATTATTTAGAATTTGTTAAGTTCATAAATAAAGGTGATACTGTAACAACAAATTGAATGTATGTGACTCACGTCAGAAAAACCCAAAACCCAAGAATGTAGGGTGAATGTTTGATGAGATACTAAGCGAACGGTGACTGTGTAGTATCATATGCCGTTACAGCAATCGCGGGTAATCTGGTATTGTAATTAGCTCACCCGTGTGTAATTGAGTGTAATTACCCCTTCTAAATTTGGGCTGCATTAACACGCTAACAGTTGTATTGTCCTAAACATTAACACTTTATAATTTGATATGATATGTGTTTATATTTGGAAAGCCAAAGGGTATTATGAAATTAGATAATAGGCATCAAATTAGGAAAACAATACTAAATTAATTTATTTTGCTGTATCGGAATTGGTTAAGGATTACAAATACCATGCAATGTGTTGAATTGGAGACTTGCCTCAACCTTTTTAATGTAAATTCCATCGTAAATTGTTGCAAATAGTTATTAATTTATCCTATTTGGTAATTTACTTATGTATAATTTACAGGTGAAATTAAATTTGAGTAATCATAATCCTCTCTATTGGTCGCGTGAACAAATGCCAGCAACTATAAACAACATTTATTTTGTTATTTATTTGTCCTCAAACACATTTTATATTCGTCACTTGTAAAAAAACGAATGTTATTCCGTTAAAGATTTAACTAATATCCTAAAAAACCTTTCATTAGCACTTTGGTAACTAACAGATTGGGCTTACAGCAAAGTCAACTTTTTTGAAAAAAGCTCACAAAAGGTTAATTTTGTAATTCACAGTCTGGTAGTCGCGAGTCAGCCTCATGGTCACAAGTTTGGTTAAAGGCAGTCCGCACTTGGACTTTCAAAAGTTCCATCTACCTACTTTGGCAGGAAATAACCACAATTATGTGGTTCTCACTACATAGAACAATGAAGAGCAATAAAATAGAATATAAGTACAATCTGAAGAACTGTTATCATCGGCTCTTGTTAACGGCGATTAACTTTAAAATAAAAATATCATTCATACAGCCGCTATAAAAAAATTGTATTGAAAAAAAAATGGAATTAAAAATGGACTTATCACGTACCTTTAGAAGTTGTTTCACCACGACAGACTCGTTATCTGACCCTACGACTAAGGTGAAAGATAGATTTATGACTACAATTGAAAACTAAACAATGATTTATTGTTAACAATATCGAAAACAGTATAGTGAGTTCCGTTCTTGGTTTGAGGACAGTGTTAATAAAGTTTGTATAAGTGAAACATAAAGTCTGATTGGTTTAAATCGTATTTAAATGTTGCCAAACTGAAACTATCAATTAAATTCAATGTCATTGCAAAATTTCATTTTTAGAAGCAATATTATATTATGAAAAAATATAAATTTTACTCTAAACATTATAAAAGTCCTACTGAATAATAAGTATTATATACAAACTAGTTGGTAACCTAGAGTAACTTCCAATGATCTGTTTGTTGTAACAATTGAAACTAATAGAATTTACTGAAGTTTCGGTAGTTGTCTATTTTGCATTAAAAATGTAAAATAAATTTTAAGCTAAAAATGATATTTAGTGGTTTATACTGAAATTGAACTAGGGATGTTGCAAGGGCGAGGGGTAGAACCGCACAGGTGGTGAATTAATTAGTCAAGGGCTCTGTGTGCGGAATAACAATTAGTTTGACAGTGTGCAAATTAAGTTTTAACTGGAAATACTATGGTATTATTTCTTCGGATTTACGTTGAATAAATAACATGATATAGTACGTTTTAAATTAAATTCTAATATTTATTTTAAATATTATGATACAAATCATCAATTTATATACATTATAAAATGAGACAAAAATTACAGTAGCCATATAAGGTATTATATATTGCAGTGTCAATTGTTGGACTACTAAATATATCATTCTTGATATCTATTACGTAAATACTGTGCGTTAAGTAGAACAACACAGCTTTATATCCATGATATTGTTTTACAGTTACATATTTTACAGTTAGATCAAATGAACTAGTCATAGTCAACATATGGTACAAGTCCTGGCAAAAATTAAGAAATTAGTTGGTTACTTATAAAAAGAAGATTTAAAAGATTTAAAAGAAGATATAAAAAGAAATTTATCTACTTATAGGGTTAAATTCCTCTGCGTGAGATCGTGTCTTTAGTACATTTTCAACAGTTAAAAGCATAATTGAATAATAAAACGATAAATAAATATCAAAACATATTTTAAAAAACCAAAAGATATTTTTTTAGTTAAAAATACGTGGTATTACCTAAAACTAATAATATAATACTGGAAAATAAAAAGTAACGCATTACAAAACCTTTTTACAAAAATTGTTTTATTGATTGTTTTTTGGAAAAAATAAAAATATCCTGCCTGTAAGGCCATGATTAATCTTCATATTTATTTGCAATTTCTCGCTGTCTCAAATTACAAGAAGTTTCAGAACTAATAATAGGACGTGAAACAAGCTTGAATTAATTATTCATATGCGATTACAAACATAACAAGACGAATACAAGAACGATCTTTATTTGGGAGATTGGTTGCCATTGTGTTCCTTTTAAAGATATTTTTACAGTTGTAATTTAGTTTGAATTTTAAACTCAATTCCCCACCTAAAGTAAGTATGTAAAATAGCTTTACTTAAATTTAACATACAATAATGTAGGTTAAATTTATAATGCAACTGGTGCCTTAATACATATTTTAGAGAACCTTGTGTTACTTTTTCGTAAAAAAGAACCATTTTCTATAATATTTTGCTTAGTATAATAAATATTACTTTGATTTTAAGAGAAATCCAATAATATTATGTTCACATGCAGAAGGAAAATGTATAACTTTAAAATAATATGGAAATCTCCTACTATTTTATCAGAGGAGGTAATGATTCAAAATATTTTGTTCTTCATGATCCGAAGGATTTACTTTAATCAGGGAAGTGTTACCACGTGTTAATGTGTGTAAATTAAGGTCATTAATGTTAAGGATAATATATGTTATTATAAATAAAAAGGTTTTGTTTTAGATCACTAAACGTTAAAAATAATTGGTAATTGGTAATGTTTGGTAAATGTTATACCTAAATAGTTTACAGTTTACACTTTAACGGTTGGCTGCAAAATGAGCCACGATCATTTTAGAATGTTTGTCCGCACAATGAAATGTGGGATTAAACATATAATCCCAGCTGTTTTGTGTAAGGGTAATTACGTATGCACCCTTCAGCGCTAACTCGGTTAAGCATTTGGGATTGCACCTGGGCTCTTTGGAACTGAATTCGAGGGATATATCAACCCAACCAGTAAACAAAACTTGAATTATCTTACCGCAGCATGATGATGGTTTTCGCTAGTAGCGTTTATTTGATCTGTTTAACTACAAAATTGTAGTAAACCAAAAAATAAACATGCTCATTAGTTTAATCTAGTTATATATTCGAATTCTATTTCAAAGTTAGATGAGAGTGAAATAAAACTATGAATACATAAAAATAATAATGTTATATAGCCTTAAAGGGATATGTGAAATGGAGACTGGGGATTTTTTACTTTCCCATTACAGCTGGGTTAGTTCTGTTCATGCTGTAATAAGCGCATCGGACAATTGACACCTACTTTCTCCCAATAAACCCTCTAGTAATCAGTAGGCCTACATAGCCTATAGCTGAGAGTTAGTTACTAAATACTGTATACTTGTTTCGCAGTATTACTTATTAGGCCTACCCCTTGTAATACGACTTATCCGACTACTTACAGTGGAGTTTTAAGTGGGGAATCCCCCATTCTCCCCATCCAAGAGATTAGGAGGCAACATATCTGTCGATATTTCAATTGATCATTGTTAGCATAACCTACTTACGAAATCTGGTTGAAAATCTATAATATTATAAAGAAGAGGTGGTTTCTGTCTGTCTATCTGATGGTCCGGGTAAACTCAAAAACTACTGAACTGACTGGGCTGAAACTTTACACAAAGGTAGATCTTAAACCCATGCAACACATAGAGCCCATGCATTCCCATGCAACCCATGCATTCACTTCCTTAAAATCCCTTCGGGCTATGCCCCGTGAACGTCCTAAGTTTTAATGTTTACATTTCAGAAGAATGTAAACATTCTTAAACTGTAATGTGAACAGCTGAGGACACATCCGTTTGACAGCTTAAAGAGCAGAAGCAAGAACAGCTGTTTCAAGCTAACTTACCCTTCCAACCCGTGCAAAGAACGTGTATATCAGCTATATGAAGAGGTGGTTTCTGTCTGTCTGTGTATCCGTCTGATGTTCCGGGTAAACGCAAAAAATATTGAACCGACTGACTGGGCTGAAACTTTACACAAAGGTATATCTTGAACCAGTGAAAAGCATAGGCTTAATCACAGTTTCCTTAACTCAATCACTTCCTTAAAATCCCCTCGGGCTTCGCCTCGTAAACATCCTAAGTTTCAAAGTTTACATTTCAGAAGAAAGTAAACATTCAGAAACTGTAATACGAACAGCTGTAGATACTTCCATTTGACAGCTTAAAGAGCAGAAAACTTCAAGAACAGCTGTTTCAAGATCAAAACCTTTCCAACTCATGCGAAGAACGGGTACATCAGCTAGTAGTGAATAAATAAGGGAGTTAGGAAAGTGCATTGTTTTTCATCTGAAAATAAGCAACGTTTTGTGTGCTAAAAATTGAAATTGAAATTTCTATGACAACAAAATGTTGCGGAACATTAATATATTCTTTAAGGACATATTAAAAAAGTGTATTTATTGTTAACGGTTTTGGGAAAAATCTTAGTTTTGGTAAATTTTAAGCTCCAGAAATTCGGGTAGTACCTTAATCTCTACGAAATACAAAATTGTAGTCAAAATCATGATGGCCAATTTTGAGAAACTGTTTTTTTTTTCTATTAGTAGGTTTTCCTTGAAAATAGGGAAAACATTAAACAACGCCTGGAGATATCGTTGAACAGAATGCACATGGTACTGAATTTCGAATCGAATTATGACTATCAGGGTGGCCCCAAAATCTATAAACATCTATACTAACATATAGACCGACATCAGCATGAAAACAACATTTTTGGGTTCATCCACTAATGTACTAACATTAAAGTTGCTTTTATCAGTTAGTTATATATGATAAAATATTTACCATAACAATCATTCTTCATAACTATGTAAAGTGGAAGAAAGTAAAGTGTAAATGTTAAAATCTTAAAACAGTATATAAAAACGAATCTCTATTTCTCTATGTCACGCATAACTTGAGAATGAGTGCACCAAATTGAATAATTTTTGTTGTTCGTTATTGTCTGAACATGGTTCTTATAAAAGACAATTTTTAATCCAACCTAAGGGCTCTGACTCACTGGCTTTCAAATTTCTCATTGATCTGATCAACGTTAATTTGATTTAGTTACACCAAAAATCTGTTAACAAGGATTATTTCTAAACATATGTTCATTACGGAAATAACAAATCTACTTAAATGGCAACTCAAACTTTTCTGGGAGGCAATTGAGCGAAGCGAACGAGCTCATTTTGAAAATGAACGAGTATTTGACATAAAACAAATTCAATGACATTAGGACAGGACAACGTCTGTCGGGCCAGCTAGTTAAAAATAAATAAGAGACACTACACTATTATAAATTTGAAATTAGAACATCTAAGCACCCATTAATGTAGTACATATGTGACCGTAAGTATGCTCTGAGGGGGGTAGGGGTTATTATGTCATGTTTGACGTGATAAGAAAATGACAGACAAATGATCCCTGTGACATATCAGGCATGCCACGCGACTGTAGCGAGCACGCGAACCCATCGTCAATTCAACTGGTGTGCTGACGTTTTTATGGCGCAAATCTTAGTTAAGTTGATGATGCGATTTGACACCATTTGTGCGTGTCATGCACCTCAATGTAAAAAATTGTATAGCCAAGCAATCGTGTAGGCACAAGTGAAAAAACGTTTAACAAATTGTATTCAAATACTATTGAGCAAGATTTTTAACAATATTTTTGACTTTTGTACCAAATATTGTATTGAAAAATGTTTTTTAGAACAAAAAATTGTAAAACGGTATGTTTTGAAATTTTAAATACATTTTTATACAAAACAAGCAAGGAACCCTGAATTATTCTGTATTATTTGATGTTTTTCAGTCTAGGATATTATGTTATAGTAGCTATATATGTATATATATATATATAATTAATATTAAAAGTTACAAAGTACCCTTTTTGTATATATATATATATATACACACACCTATATATACAAAATATATAATTATATATTATAAAACACCGTTTAGGTTGCTATCACTAGGTTATGTGATAGCAAACAATTAAACGTTAATTGTAATAAATTTGAAATTTACGTGGTTGGAATACACGGTAAATGGTTAGTTTAAAATGTATGTTCACTAGGACACGGATTTACAAGGAGTAAACTCAATTGGCCAGACAGTTGTCAGTTGGTGAACTTACTAATATATCATTCAGTGATCAGTGCAATGCTATGTGAAATTAATCTTTGTGTTAAAACATTTAACGTTTTGGAAATGTTAAAATTAACATTATTTGCGATTGAATGTAGTTAAGATGAAAAAAAAAACTGCTGCCCCTCCCTTCCCCGAGGGTTCTTACATAAGTTGACATTTTATTTTAACCATGCTATAAGAATATTGGTTGATCTCCAATTTAACTATTACAGTAACATGGTTCACTACAGTTTCATCATGTTGTATTTGTTTGTTATTCTTGCTGAGTGCGAACTCGTTTAACTAATTGTAAACTGTGTGCTTTCACCGTATTTAAGGATAACTTCGTTTCCAAGGCCGACGGAACGGATGTTAACATGCAATAGTTGAAGAATCAGGTACTTAGTTGCCTAATAATATGTGGTAGAGATTACGCAAATATGGGTGTTTTAGCATATTAGTCGGAAATCGTCAGGCGTTCCAACTTGTTTTAAAGAATTTTTTGAAGATTTGTTGAAGGTTGCGTGGGTAACTAATATAAACATTCCGATTCTTTACTTTACATATCCGTAGGTTCGGTTCGGCAGAAATTTAATCAAGCTTAATCTCTTAGATAAGAAATGTGGAATTCGCATTTTAAAGTCGGAATTTTCAATAACTGTAAGTATATTTAATACTGATTAACGAAGCAATTTGAATATTAACACGCAATGAAATCGTCAAATTAATTTTATATTAAGCGTCATAACATTGAAAGTGAATTGTTTGATTACAAAATTTTAAAATGCAAAAGAATATTAAATATGTTAGTACTTGTTTTGTTTTAGCAAAGTTGTATTTGTAATCTGGTGAGTGCGCCAGTTTGCTGTAGCGGATTACAAGGGTGACTAACTTATACCACATTTATAAACTTCTATTCACATTATATCATGTTAAAACTAAATAGAGATTCATAGTACAGATGCCCGCCCCCCAAGAAATTGTAATAATTAAAACAATGTGGTAATTATTAACTTTGTACATAATCGTGCTTTATAGTACATTTAAGATACACTCAGGTCTACAATAATATACTGAAATGTACTACACGAGTTTAGAGAGGTTTCAAACCCCACATCTGTTCTCAGAAAACTCTAAGCGTGTTTACCACCTTTGTTACGACATCTTGAACTAGTTACATTACAGGTATCCTACTTCTCAGACTCCATAGCTACACAATCGTTCAAGTTGTTGTCTAATCCTGTGAACTACATGGTTTGTGGTGTAAGAGAAATATTGCGGTTTGTTGAGTAGAGTTGGTAGAAAACACCTCTCAAATACCGAGTGCTTTGTAAATGTTTAAAATTTACTTTCTTTTCAAAGTAAGATTCACCATTGAATATAAATAGAATTAGTATTCAGTGGTTTCACCCAATTTGTCACTGGTCCACCCTATTAGAAACCCATACATCATTGTACAAACCGGGAAGGTATTAGGATGACCAAAACACGATTTACCGGTGGTCTAACAGTAATCATAACAGAAAAGGTAGGCTCCTTAGTAGTAATGAAATTAATCAGTAAATATCTAGTTTTGTCATGTAATTCCAGTGAAATGCAAAATGAACAAGAGGTATAAAGAGTTACAAGCTTTGGAAATACTATAATTCAGCCTAAATGGTGTAAAATGGGGTAATGTGTAATAGTATGGGGTAACTGATGCATGTTTTACGAATATGAAAACAAATCGTAAAACACAGCCACCGAAATTTGTAACCTGAGGAGATTAGTTTGTTGTTTGACGTCTAATGAAAATAACAATGAGAAGCATAGTAGCCTTAGCAATTATTCTTATAAACCTCGCGTCGGTAAATTATTTAAAGTTTAGCGAAGGGACTTTCTACAAGGTAACTTAATTGTTTACTGATAATCAGTTACTTTAAAATATTGTTTAATGTAGTACACAATGAATCTAATGTTAAGAGTTTTAGTTTTTCGATTGAATAAGACTATTCGTGTATTTAATTTGGTAAATGTAACATAGAAGTGGACATTAATGTAATGTAGGATGGGCTATTTATATGTAGCAATAGCGTGCGGATTTAGTTTAGGTAATGTATGTTTGTAAAATATTAAATCAGTTGTTAGTGAGTAGAATACTGAGAACAATCGATTAACTACACAACAGCATCCGATAGCAATCGCATCAAGTGGTAACAAGTATCCGGCTGGCATTCTGTTTAGTAATTGTTCTACGCTTTTCACACAAAAGTGATGTATAATGAGTGATATTTTAAGGCCACTTATAAAATTATAGTTTTGCTTCATTAAAATAATTAATTTATAAACAGTTTCAAGGTTTTAAGGTTATATTGAACTTTAAACGCTGTTTCTAAATTGACAACCTGCACTGGTTTGCCAGATTATTCCGGTAGCGTGTTCTCCTGGAGATGCATATCGGGAACTGGTGTTATTGAGCCATCCATCTCTCTCGACAGCTCGTGCAAGCTGACACCCGCTGAAAACGAAAAGTGGAAATAACCAAAGAATTTACTCTTGAATGCCAAGTTTATTTTTTAATTTTCGTCGAGCGAAGGCGCTTCTGGCACTTGTGCTTGCAGGCTGCTTTAATCGGCAGGACATTTTATTACACGAGTAAGATATACAGCTATACGACGTGCATTGTTCTAAATAATGTCTCTAGCAGAATTTTGCTAAATCAGCTTCAAATTTAAATTTAAAACCTAATACAGTGGCAGGATTTTGAAATTGTCTCCCTGACTTTTACATACGAGGAAATCAAAAGTAACGCGGCTGGCGTTCTCTTCAACAATGATAAAAAACCCATCTTGTTGAAAGTTACATGTAAATTATAAACTATATATTTTTCGTCACAATCCTTTTACAAATTGTTACTAAGGTTGTATAACACTTGTCCATTTTTAGCGAATTTCCCTATATGGAAGAAACTATTACCGTAGTCGACATGGTAAGACCTAGGCCTGGGACCATGATCACTTTTCGTTTTGAGGTCCCCAGATGCCAAAAACACCATTCGTTCAAAACTGTATGTATGTATATGTCCGTGGGTGCGATAAATCTCGTAAAAAATGTCCGATTTTGATGAAATTTGGTATAAACGAGTAAAGCAACATTTATGACTTTAAGTTTGTAAACCAGCCATATTGCTCTATCTAAAGGGGTATTTTGGGGGGGTTGTGTACCCCAAAAATGGGTTTTTGAACTTTTTACATATATTTTTTGAAATAATCAAATTTTAATTTTCACTATTGGATTCAGCTTAAAAAAAGCACAATTTGTTATTTTTATCATTCCTCTACGTCAATCGGTTACCGAGATACTGAAAGTGCTAAACACGTATATCCGTTGTCTAATGCTATTCTTATGGAGGATAAGAAAATAATTATATCTCGCTTCTTTATGAACGTATACTGATGAAACTTGGTATACGGCTTTATCTGGTTGTGGTATATTGATATTTTCTCAAAAAAATAATTTTTTGCTAAAGCTACCCGTAGCAGCAAACCTGCGTACTCAACCCCCATGTTATTCTTATGGGGAAAAATTAAAATGCTATGTCTCCCTTAATTATGAACATAAATTAATAAAAACTTGTATATGACTTCACCTAGTTGAGTTATATTGATATTTGCCTAAACCCACATTTTTTCGTTCCTTATTGCAGCAAACCTGCGTACTCATCCCCAATGTTATTCTTATGGAGATTAATCAAAATGGGATATATCACTTATTTATGAATGTATATTGATGAAACTAGGTATGTGGCTTGACCTAGTTGAGTTATATTGATATTTGCATAGAAACCAATTGTTTATGTTCCTTGTTTCAGAAAACCTATGTTCTCATCCCCAATGTTATTCTTATGGAGAATAATTAAAATGGTATTTATCGCTTATTTGTGAATATATTTTTATGAAACTTAGTATGCGGCTTTATGTGGTATTAAGACATACATTATGCATTGGAAATTCGCTGAGTACGCAGTTTTGCTGTGACGAGGGTATTTTATATTATAGACAACAGTTTGAAAGCTCTTAGCATTATGAACTGCACGTCAGTATAAGACCCTGCGGTGGAGAGACAGGCGGCGGTTAACCACTCAGCTGGGGTCAACCACAGACCTCGCTGATGTATTACATGCATCCACGTTTGTATATGGCTTCCAAAGACCCGTAGTCTGGCCACTGACAGTCCAAATACAATCTCAATAATTTAATTGAGGACGATGCTTTTCCCTACTCCTGGGACCTATAGTCAAAGTCAAAGTTCTTTATTTGCCAAATAAAATATCACAATTCATGGGCAAGTGTCATACAGAAACACATAGAAAATATCTAAAACTAAATACCATACCATTTTAATATTAAAAACGACATTATAACACAAAAAAATAAAATAAATAAAACCCATTTGCTTTTTAATCTGCCCCCTCTTGTACATAATCATTTACACGGTAATATTCCTTACCCAGCAAACACTTTTTCAGACTTCGCGTAAAAAGGTTGATATCAAAATTATTGATAAACCTAATTTGCAATTACCTAGGCATAGTGATAAGCATAATCTTTACCAGCTTTGGGTGAAAGGAAGGAAAGAACGTGGTATCTTATAAATAATATAAAGTTGTTGACAGGTAAGCGTAATAACTAAGTTTTAATTGTTTTAATATTTTACTTTATTTATTGTTTTAATTTAATTTGTTGGAGTTTTAAATTATTGAAATTGAAACAAAACTTTGCAATGTAGTTTGTACTATTCATTAATTCAAATAAATAATTTAAACGCATACAAATGTTTACTAATGAATTAAAGCCAATTTCTACTTTTAAATTTCGGGCTCCTAAATCACCAATTGTTGGTGTACAGGTTATAGGTTTTTGACCTTTGTATTTCACTTGAATGTGTAATTAACTAAACCACAATACTTAGTACTCAGTAATTATTAACAGGTGGGATTTAAATATGTTATGAGGTAGGGAAGAGAGACTAATTTTGTTCATAATGTGAGAATTGAACTGCAAACAAGCTCAATTAAATGTCTTGCATTACCATTTAATGCATCATAAAGGAAATCTTCGCTAGAATCTTTTTATGACTCATAATCGATTCCATTGTAACAGATGCCCCTACGGTAAATTGTTTACAAGCGTTACACACCTTAAATGGTTGACTCCAAGTTTAAACCCAGCTAAATGCTGAAAAAGCATCATAACAACAGTGAATATAGAAGAAAAATATGTTTCCCTAAACATCTGAAGTACGAACTAGTAATACAGATTTTTGTTACCCTTAAGTGATGTATTGAGGTTCCTTATGATTATTGACCGGACGCGGCCGATATGCGCGTAAGGCGCGGTTGGCTATTTATAAGAAAGCGACGCGAACTACTGATCCCAATGGATACCTTTCTTCTAAATATAAAGAACGCTGACAATTATTTTTAACATTCTTCTTTTATAAAAAAAAAAAATTACAAAACGTGCCCTTAAAAATGGTGTAAAATCTTTATTGTAGGAAGAAAACAAGTAAACCTGATTGAGAAAGTGCGTGGCTAAATGTTAAGATTTTTATAACAAATGTGTAAGTGGTTAGCTTAAGTGTTAGAGATGATGGTAAATGTTGAGTTGCAGGTGTTATTAAAAATGCAATTGAGAGTTGAAGGGGATAATATTGAGATATTTATGCGAATATTTTCTTCTCTGTGGCGACAGTAAAATAGTTAAATCAAGTGGCCATAGAGAGCGAAATTAGTGGTTATTTAAATTAAATGGAAAGCATCTCTTATTAACGGTCTTAATGTATTATTTGTGTTATTGTATTAACACATGCTCACATACTATATAATAATAGCGTGTAATGGCGACCTATTCAGAGTAAACTACTGTACTGAACGTAGATCGGTCAGATTGGTGTCAATAGATTTCCTTTAGCCCAATGATGATTGAAAAATACGATATCATAGATTTACTCAGTTATAAGTTTGCAATTGGTAAAAAACACAGTTTTTGGCCTTTTTCGCCATCCCAATTTATAAGGAACCACCTACTGTATTAAGAGTAAGCTACTGAACGTAGAGAGTCCAGGTTGGTGTCAATATATTTCCCTTAGGCCAATTATGATGAAAAAATACGATATCTTAAATTTACTCAGTTATAAGTTTGCAATTGGCAACAAAACAATGATTTGTTGGCCATTTTAGCGAATTTCCCCTATAGGGAAGAAGCTATTACCGTAGTCGACATGGTAAGATCTAGGCCCGGGACCATGATAACTTTTCGTTTTGAGGTCCCTAGACCCCAAAAACACTATCCGTTCGAAACTATATATATATATGTGTGTGTGTGTGTGTGTGTGTGTGTGTGTGTGTGTGTGTGTGTGTGTGTGTGTGTGTGTGTGTGTGTGTGTGTGTGTGTGTGTGTGTGCGTGCATGCGTGCGTGCGTGCGTGCGTGCGTGCGCGCGCGCGTGTGTGTGTGTGTGTGTGTGTGTGTGTGTGTGTGTGTGTGTGTGTGTGTCTGTGGGTGCGATAACTCTCGTAAAAAATGTCCGATTTTGACAAAATTTGGTACAAACGTGTAAAGCAACATTTATGACTTTTAAATTCGTAAACCAGACAGATCGACTCATCCAAAGTGGTATTTTGGGGGGGTTTTGTACCCCGAAAATGGGTTTTTTGAAGTTTTTACATGTAATATTTTGAAAAATCAAATTTTAGTTTTCACCATTGGATTTAGCTTTAAAAAACACAATGTTTTTTATTATTTCTCTACATCAATTGGTTACAGAGATATTGAAAGTGATAAACACAGTACGTTGTCCAATGTTATTCTTATGGAGAATAAGAAACAAATGTATCTTGCTTATTTATGAACGTATACTAACGAAACTTGATATACGGCTTCATCTGGTTGGGGTCTATTGTTATTTGCACAATAAAATCAATTTTTACCGATAATTCCCGTAGCAGCAAACCTGCGTACTCAGCCCCCATGTTATTCTTATGGAGAATAAGTAAAATGTAATGTACCCCTTAATTATGAACATAAATTAATAAACTTGGTATGTGGCTTCACCTAGTTGAGTTTTATTGATATTTGCATAAAAACCCATTTTTTGTGTTCCTTGTTGCAGCAAACCTGCGTACTCATCCCCCATGTTATTCTTATGGAGAATGATCAAAATGGTATATATCGCTTATTTATGAATGTATGCTGATGAAACTTGGTATGTGGCTTTATGTGGTATTAAGACATATATTATGCATTAGAAATTCGCTGAGTACGCAGGTTTGCTGCGACGGGGGTATTTGATGATCCATTTGGTTTACGAAGTTATGTGTTCTCTACTTTGCATCCAAATTTAATACAACAGCTGAGTAAATTTATTTTTTGATTTATTTGGACTTTACCTATCGCTTCTAGTGTTTAAAACTACACTACGTTTCGGGAGGTAAGGAAACTCCTCCCGTTATCAAGTGAACCCTACTTACATCTAAATATCAAACTCTTACACCTAACTAACCTACATTTGTTTTTTGATTTTTTTGATTTTTCTTTTACATTCTAATTTACACTAACACAAAGATAACAAAAAATCAAATACAATACACTAACACAAAATTTATATCACACCTAACTAACCTACATTTTTTTTTAATATTTTCCTTTACAATTTAATTTGACTAACAGAAAGATAACAAATATATATACAAAAAATCGAATACAATACACTAACACAACATTTATATATACGAACAAATGAAAAACTGACCATACATTACCTGTTCTGCATCGTGGCCTCCAAGCTGACGGGCAAACACGGGAAACGGGCTCACGTCCATCCACAACCAAATCGCACACTAGACTAGTGGCTAGCGGCAGTGGAGGGGGGAGAGCCGTTACCCCCACCTACCGACAGGGGCACGTGACGACACAGCTGTGGCCGTCTTTGTCGACGGGAACATGACACGGAAACCAAAAACTGCACGATTCCTCCTAGAATGCTACACGGGCACCAGTACGATATTCTCATAGAGATTACCGCATGCCTCCAAGGTGAGCATTGGGAACTGGTCATGCAATCAGGTGGCCGTGTTTCCTCCAAGGGTGATCACGGACGCATGTGTCGTAGCCGCATTGGATGGACTCTAGACGCAGGAGCAACTGTAACACAAGGAACTGGCGTGTGTTTGCGGGGTGATTTTTGACTGAAATGGTTTTTAATTAAGGGAATCCATAGTGGCCTGACATCAATACTACTCTGACTTATTGGATTTTCATGTAATTTAATTAATGCCCCTTCAACAAACTTTCTTTTATAATAGTGAGACTCATGATGTATAATTTTTGCCTCTTCCCAACTAAATTTATGATCATTTTCCCAGGCGTGTTTTGCCAATTTAGATTTTAATGTTTCGCCATTTTTTGTGTTTCTTTTATGTTCGTTTATACGAACTTTTAGCGGCCTTTTAGTTTCCCCTATATATTCACCCTCACATTCACATTTGATGCTGTAGATACAGTTTTTTGAGGCTTGTTCTTCATTTTTCGGTTTTACTTTAGTTAGTTGCTGTCTCAGAGTGTTTGACGATTTAAAAGCTGTTACGATCTTATATTTTCTGGCAACTCGCCTTATTTTTTCCGACAGTTTTGGGACATATGGGATGCTTATGAAAGCTGTTGGTTTATCCACATTTGGAACAGTGTTTGGATTTGTCCCCCTTTCCTTTTTGCATCTGCTAATTATTTTTTGAGGATAACCATTCTTTTGTAACTCTTGTGAAATTTTATTGTGCTCCGCGTCTAAAGTTTTCTTTTCACAACAAACTGATTTGGCCCTGTCGAAAAGAGAATAAGCTACTGATTCTTTGACTGATTCACAGTGGTTTGATTTGTAATTGAGGTATCGACCTGTGTGTGTTTTCTTTATAAAAATTTCTGTTTTAAGGGCGTTTCCATCTTTAACTACATTTACATCCAAAAATGCTAGTTTTTTGTCTTGTTCTTTTTCTGTTGTGAGTTTAATTGTTGGTGAAACTTTATTTAAATGCTTAGTAAACTCGTCTAACTTTTTATCGCCATGATTCCAGACTGCAAAGACATCGTCAACGTACCTCAGCCACACTTTCGGTTGAAAACAAGCAGACGCAATAGCTTTCTGTTCGAATTCTTCCATAAATATGTTGGCAAATATTGGTGACAAAGGCGATCCCATTGCCATTCCCTCATCCTGGCGGAATATTTGGCCCTCCAATTCAAAATAATTTGACTCAGTACATAATTTAAGCAAATCCATAATTACATTTACTGGGATTTTGGTTCTTGTGTTTAAGTTTTGGTCATTGAGTAACCGTTTTTCAATGATTTCTAGTGTTTGGTTTACGGGGATATTAGTGAAAAGACTTTCAACATCAAAACTAACTAACATGTCCTCGTCTGAAATTTGCATGTCTTTTACGATTTCTACAAAATGCTTTGTGTTTGTTACATGTGAATCAGTATTTCCTGATAAAGGTTTGAGTATGGGCAGGAGAAATCTACATAGTTCTCTACTTGGGGAGTCTCTTGAACTAACAATGGGTCTCAGAGGAACACCTTCTTTGTGTATTTTTGGTAGCCCATACATGTGAGGAGTTTTTTAGTGGTGTGGTGTAAGTCGTTTGCGCTGTGCGTCTGTAAAAAATTCTTTGTGTTTTCTGAGAGTCTTTTCGATTTTATTTTCATAACTTTTAGTTGGGTCCTTCTTTAGTAGTGTGTATTTTCCAGCTTTAAGAACATCCTGAATTTTATGCGAATAATCAACTTTATTTATTAGCACAGTTGCATTTCCTTTGTCGGCTGGTAAAATCTTTAGGGTTTCTTCCTTTTTTAAAGCATTTAAGGCCTCTTTTTCATTTCTTGTTATGTTTGGTTTCACTGGTTTTATATTTTTAAGTGCCGCACTGGCCTCACTTCTGAATTGATCAGCTACATCCTCAGGGAGCTGGGGTGTCGCCGATTCAATACCAGTAATGAAATCAAGTACGTTTACGGCTTTAGGAGCTACAGCAAAATTTAGACCTTTAGAAAGTAGTTCTATTTCGTCGTGAGTCAGTGTTTTGTCCGAGAGGTTGACGACCGCTTGGGGCGTTGCGGAATTCGTGGAATTTTCCACTTGCGCCACTAAACCCGGCGTGTTCAAACCTTCTCTCGCCCTACTGTCCATTGCTTTCAAGTGATTTAGCTTCTTTATTTGTGATTGTTTGATGGATTCACTGTGCCTATCAGCAGATTTGTTTAAGTTTTTTAAGATGTTTTCAAACTCTGGACCTATTAACTCAAACAATTTTTCTGTTTCTACGTTTACTTGAGTTTTGAGTTTTTCTTTGTTGCTCAAATGAAAATTAAGCCTATCTTTCATTAGTTTTTGGCTGGCTGTTGATAAAATATTTTTCGCTCTGTGGCTGTAGTAAGGAGATTTTAATATGAGACCTTTGGGAACGAGTCCTTCTTTTTTACATTTGGTCAAATACGTGACATGATTATTTTCTTTAGTAAGTTTAATCTTAAGTTTTTCTAATTTTCTGATTTTTTGTCTGGTTCCGGGTCCAAACCGTGAATCAACTGTATTTTTGAAACTCATAATAGCGATGGATTTGAATTTATTTTTTGATTTATTTGGACTTTACCTATCGCTTCTAGTGTTTAAAACTACACTACGTTTCGGGAGGTAAGGAAACTCCTCCCGTTATCAAGTGAACCCTACTTACATCTAAATATCAAACTCTTACACCTAACTAACCTACATTTTTTTTTTTGATTTTTTTGATTTTTCTTTTACATTCTAATTTACACTAACACAAAGATAACAAAAAATCAAATACAATACACTAACACAAAATTTATATCACACCTAACTAACCTACATTTTTTTTTTTTTATATTTTCCTTTACAATTTAATTTGACTAACAGAAAGATAACAAATATATATACAAAAAATCGAATACAATACACTAACACAACATTTATATATACGAACAAATGAAAAACTGACCATACATTACCTGTTCTGCATCGTGGCCTCCAAGCTGACGGGCAAACACGGGAAACGGGCTCACGTCCATCCACAACCAAATCGCACACTAGACTGATCCATCGCTATTATGAGTTTCAAAAATACAGCTGAGTAAAGTTAAGATTGTTTTTGCAAACAAATCAGGCAACTATTCTTAATTAAATTTAGGTTTTTGGATTGAAATTTAAAAGCAATTAGGAACAAAAATTCTTTGTTTAATGGGAATACATGTTATAATACTGTAAAAAAGGATCAGCCAAGTTCAATTCAGATTTACGTATTCTATATTTTCTATTTCTATTTCAGGTTTTTTTACTTTTACTCTTGGGGCAAAGTTGTGTTTTACCACTGACAATGAAACCAGAAGTACATGATTTTCCTTTGATAAATCCTGGGTCCTAGAAAATATGACAGCAGGGCGGCATTTTAGCTGTTTACAGCTGGAACTGTAGTTTTTAATGTTTTATTTAAAACTGAAAGAAAGGCTTTTTGTAAACAACGATGATAGCAATTATACTGCCTAAAGTGTGATTTGTACGTGAGTATATAAAAAAACAATATTAAAGACACGAATACAATTAAAAGGAGTTATGTTATGTTGATGGTAATAATGCGAAGTTATAATTAACCACACAAGGTTTGTGAAGGTTTAGACGATTGATATAATCAAGTAAACTATATTTTGGTTCCATATGTTCGATAATTCATATTCAATTTTTATCCGAACATTTTGTTCGATTGCGATTGTATGTGCTATGTTGGATGGCACTGAGTGAAACTGGATGAAACTCTGGTAAGAAATTGTAATACAAGGGATAAGAACTATTAACATTGAATACATAAATTTTCATCCCCTGAAATTAATTTTCGTTGGTCTCTCTTTAGATATTTAGTATGTTATCAGACGAAATTAAATTAAATGTTGCTAAATATTTAGACTGTATTTATGTTTTAGTAATAACAGTGAAAGTAGTTAAGTTAATTTGTATAAACAGTTTGAGCCCGATGAACAAACTTTTAAACTACAGTTTTTAAGAAACCAAATTTGGCTTGAAGTGACACCAAAATGGATCTGATTTAATGTTAAAAATTAAACTAACAACAAAGTTAAAACTGAAAATCCCTTTTGGGCTATTTTGTATGCAGGAGTAAAAGTATTTCATGAAAAGACACTTTTTGAATTTGGACACGTTCTAATGAATATTTTAATATGCAACATGAATATGTTGGGGCTTTATTACTATAAAACCTTTAAATTGTGCAAGGAAGATACCCATTTTATCACGTACAATTTAAAAATAGCATTTTAAATAAACATTTTGAAAGAGCAATTTTTAAATACTAAATTTATTTAATAACTGAGGATTAGTATTTATTTTTTAATCCCGTCATTTTTGACGGGATAATAACATTTAGTGATTAAATAAAAAAGTAGTTCTGTTTAAATTGTGTACAAAATTTAAAAATAACAGGCTCAGTTACAGATATGCACAGAAATGCAATTGTGAAAAATAGCAGTTTTAACGCATTCACGATAAGATTCCCGCAATGCAGTGTAAAGAAACCGTTAAGGTAATTGTCTACTGATATGCTGATGTGCTGATACAGCGATTACACACGATTGTATTACGGAAACCACTCGGTTAATGTGTTCAAGTTATGTTAATTAGCACGCCTCTGTTAATTGGGTTATTATCACTCTAATATGAGCCCGTCTAACACGCCAACATTTGTAATATTCTTTCACATTCTTTACAATTTTTTAGCACTAGCAAACAATTATAAAATACTTAAGACAACTAAAACCATTAACAAATACATTTTCGATTGTGAATAAATTGTAGAGTAAAGATCCAGAAATTACCTATAAGTATATGTGAATAAATAAAAAAATAAAATAAATAAATTAAGCTTTATTTGCCATTGGACAATAATACATGTATTAGCAACGTCAGTCTTACAGCAACAGCCAAAGTCAATACTTAATCAAAATGAGGCTAACATATATACAGGCTATACATAATAGGCTATCATAAACAGTACAATACAATAAAGACAGTGGGCCTATAGAATACATAGGATGTAGCTTTTAAAAGTCAACATTGCTTCCAAGGAATTCACTTACATTATAAAAAGGGTTTTGAAGGAGCCAGTCATAAAACTTATTTTTTAGAATCTTGGAATTATATTTACTAATGCAACCTATTAATTTGTAATTAATGCTTAAACAATACCTATTGGTCGTACAAATAAATAAGATGGAGTAATTTAAATTGCACAGTTAAAACTATTTTCACTACACGACTAACGTGTATTTGATAATCCTACCTGAAGAAATTGCGTTAGTTTTCACAAGTCTGAAGAGTAATACTAGATTAAAAATATAAATAAATAATATGTATTAAAATACCCCCGTCGCAGCAAACCTGCATACTCAGCGAATTTCCAATGAATATATAACATAACACATTAAAACACTTAACAGGATTCATAAGAAATATATTCACAAACAAGCAATATTTGAAATATTAATTATTCTCCATAAGAATAACACTGGGGATGAGTACTGTACGCAGGTTTGCTGCAACAAGGCACACAAAATAATGGGTTTTTATGCAAATATCAATATATTTAATCTTAGTGAAGTCACATACCAAGTTTCATCCATATACATTCATAAATAAGCAATATATTACATTTTAATTATTTTCCATAAGAATAACATGGGGGCCGAGTACCTAGGTTTGCTGCTACGCGAACCATAGGCGAAAAATAGTTTTTTTGTGCAAACAACAATAAACCACAACCAGATGAAGCCATATACCAAATTCCGTCAGTTTATGTTCATAAATAAGCGAGATATAAAATTTTTCTTTTTCTCCATAAGAATAACATTAGACAACGTACTGTGTTTAGCACTTTCAATATCTCGGTAACCAATTGACGTAGAGCAATGATCAAAATACCAAATTATTTGTTTTTTAAGCTGAAATCAATGGTATAAATTAAAACTTGATTAAAATTAAAATTGCATGTGAAAACCCCAAAAACACATTTTTGGGGTACAAAACGCCCCAAAAACCCCCCTTCGGATGGTGCGATTCATCTGGTTTTCGAACTTGTTGAAATAAATGGTAATTTACATATTTGTACCAAATTTCATTACGATCGGACCTTTTTTACGAGAGTTGTCGTGCTTACAGACACATATATAAAAATTTGAACGAATGGTGTTTTTGGCATCTGGGGACCTCAAAATGAAAAGTTATCATGGTCTCGGGCTTAAGTCTAACCATGAGACCTACGGTAATAGCTTCTTCCCTATAGGGGAAATTCGCTAAAAACACGCAAGCGTTTACACATAATTTAACTTGCAACTAATGTTTATGTAAAAAACTAATCATAATTCATGATCTGGATGAAATTGCCACCATTTAATGCCCAAACGTTTATTACAGTTTAAGTTGATCAAGCTTCTATCAAGGTTGATCATTTGTGGGTAACCAATGATCCCCAACATTTGTGGGTAACAATGATCCCCAACATTTGTGGGTAACCAATGATCCCCAACATTTGTGGGTAACCAATGATCCCCAACATTTGTGGGTAACCAATGATCCCCAACATTTGTGGGTAACCAATGATCCCCAACATTTGTGGGTAACCAATGATCCCCAACATTGTGGGTAACCAATGATCCCCAACATTTGTGGGTAACCAATGATCCCCAACATTTGTGGGTAACTGAACAATAATTAACTAGTTTACTATTAGGGTTTTAACATAATTGTAAGTTATATTGCCGGTCCTTATTTTAGAGTATCCCTTCGGGGTTACAATTTGTGTTAAAAAGTTTCTGTGAACAGCCCTCAGGGACCAAATTGAGTTAGGGGCCATAAAAGATGAGCGGGTGGCGCGGCGCAGACAAGGGTTCTGCAGTTGGACGCGTGACCGGGACGCTAACGAGCCACTTGGCTGTCCAGTGGGCGCTGTGCCAGGCCCTTGGCAATCAATGGGCAGAATATATAATGCAGGTTTGGATCTCACTATAATAGAATTAAAAAGGTAGTAGAGTTCCTATATAAACAATTTTCAAGGTGAGAACCAAAGGAAAATGCAAAGCTTTGAAACATATACTGTATTGTAGGATGAACGTTGAAAATTAATTGTAACAAAACTAAATATAGAAAAATATTTATAGGGTGATTTTTTTTAGTTTCGTAATTTATAGAATAAAAATACTTCGATACATATACATTATCGTAATAAATTATGACCACCTGCTATAAAAGTGTAATATAAAGTGCAACGAAACTTTGGAGGGATATTTTTCATCATAACAAAAATTAAGATTGCGGCTGTGGTACACTTTTCCCAAACGGTTTATAAAAAATAACATCAAAATATATTTTAACTGTGAAATTTGAATGTACCAGAGTCTATTTGGAGAGATTCAATGAATTCTACTCTGCCACCCACAGCAGCTGAAACAGAATTCTAAACATTCCTGCCGAATAAAGTAAAAATTGCGTTGAACATTTTTACGTTTTTCGATACAATCAATATCAATATGAAGCTGATGATTAAATGTCTCATTAGTGAATTTACTATGGAAAGTGAACTATTAGCATGACCCGCACGGTAAAACTTAAGCCCGGGACCACCATAGAAGTTCCTAACGTGATCCCCCTGAACACGTTTTGGGGGTTCGTTCAAAATTATATATATATATATATGCATGCATTCTAGCGGTCGCATTTTTTGTCCGATTTACTTCAAATTTGGTAGGGACGATCCTTTCTGTAATCAGTTGGACAAGTTTGTTGGGCAGAACAATCGGAAAACTCTAAACCCCTTTTTGAGGGATTAATCTTTCAAATTTCAAGTTTTTGGGCCCAAAAAGTGGTCAGAAAAGCCCCGGATGTGAAATTAACGAATGTAAAAATATGGGAATTAGTGTGGTAAAACTTTTAAGCCCTCTCTCGTCATTTTAGCATATATATTTACCGAGTTATTCAAGAAAATGTGTATTGACAAAACATAGTACGTTGTCTTATGGGGGGTTTAAATTAGAAACGCCTGTTATTAATTTATTGGCGTACTTTTATCATCCCCAACAACCTCACGCCTACTTTAAAGCCTGACTGGACCTTCTCCTAACCTTATAATGCGCAAAATTGTATTCACAGTATTGAAACTAGGAGCATTGTAATAGAACCAGGAGCATCAGAACAGCCAAAAAATCAATATTTTCAGATTTGAATAAAAATTGGAATAATAGTATGTTTTGAGTTTTTATAGTTTTTTATGTGGAAATTCACTTCCCTCACGTCAGCGTGCTGCGTGCGAACTCGTTTATTGTTTTATACTGTATTTTAATCCCCGAGAGATCATAGATTCATATCATACTTTAACTATTTCCGAAAGATTATAGATTAATGTGTGAAAGAAAACACACAGCAATACGAAAATGTATTGAACTAAACAAATAAGGCACGTAGCAAGTTGTAAATGAGATTGAATGTGTTATTCATATGTGATTAAACTGAATGGGAGAAACGTGCTGTGTTTTGGATAATCTGATTTGTTGTATTGGAATCATCTATTCTTGAAGACTACATTCCAAAATATTAGCCTTTAAATGAATATACAAATATAAAAAATTCTCACCAGCATCAATTACATTTAATTACAAAATAATTTTAAATTAATCGAATTTATAATAATTTTATATTGGAAATGGTTTACACTACAGTATTTGTTTTGTAATTATGTTAATGTATTGCTCATTTTTATACTTCTGGCGAAAACGGCTTTAAAATATATTAGGAAATTGGTAATGTAGTAATAATTACTGTACCACTTTAAAAAATCAATAAATCAATAACATCCAATTACGTTCAATGGATATAAATAACCATAGAACATTCTTTGAACAACAATACAGAAAATGAAACAATTCAAGAAAATTAGTGAAATAAAATTTTATTTTATTCTTAGAACAATATATTGATATATAAATATAAATTAATTTTTAAAGATTGCACAGAATGTATTGCATTATAAGGTATTTCACGTGTTAATATTAAGTAATGGGTGTTCATCGAATTGTTTTCCAAAAAATCTGATGTATCCGAGACAGTTTGTACAATCAAATCCTTTGAAAAATATTATCTTAAATATGTTTTAGGTAGTGATACTGTCTAAGCAAAAAATTGACTTTAGGTAATCACTAAACCTACGTTTTTAACTGTTTTTAACTAATTCTTCAAAAAGCCGTTTGTAAATCAAATTTAAATGTTATTTTATATAAACAATATCTTAATTTTGGTAAAGCAAACAACCAAGAAGATTATTTATGTTAATCTCAATTTTTCCTCAAATATTTTTTAAAGTAATACAACGAGCACTTCTCAAGCTTGTAGCAAGTTTATGAGTTTCCACTTACTTCGAAGTATTTATATATTAAAAGCTTGGACTTTTCCAGTTTCAATTTCTCGAGCTTGGATTAAACAGTGGCGCTGTAAGTTAACTTGTCTTAAACTTATTCACGTAATAGAATCCAGAATATTACGTTTTTGAGTTTATTTTTGTTATAATAATTGTATCCGAATTGTTATCTATAACACCTGTTTATGAGCTAGGTAGATTCCAAAAAGAAAATATGCATTTTCGAAAGTTATGATAGCGATGGATTTAATGTTTAATGAAAATTAAGTATAGTTACAAAAAATTAAATCATAAACAGATTATATTGTAACCGTGAGTATGCATTGTTTAAGTTCTAAAAATTGTCCAAAGTTAAATATCTAATACCTAAGTAATTGTTGTTAACTGTGTTTCACTTCCAATAAAAAAACAAAGTGGTTATACAATTTTGTGGTTGACCAAACTAAAATGTTCTATACATGTATTTTTTATATTATCTAGTTTTAAATAACTTCAAATGCACAAGTAATATTATTAACTTATGTTTGGATTTATTTTACTTAAAATATACAAATGTGTTGAAAGACACAAGGTACAAGCTCTCCCGCTTTGTCGTCAGAAATCGAGTTAGGCTTTACACGTTGTCTGCCAACACTTTGTTTTCATGTTGCTACTCATTTTTATCACCTGTCTTTCCTAAAATAATTTTCCAATGATTTTAGTGTTTCTTTTTGAAAACGTATTGATTGTTGGACACCTTGAAGCTTTGTTTTATTTATCGAGTTGTCATACGTGCTATGTAAAAGGGAATTAAAATCCTATACTCTAACACGAGCTACGTCTCCAGCGGAAGGATTTTGCTGAAAGTTTGGGATTAGGGGCATTTGGGTCCAAGAAATCGATTGGTAAAAAACACTACCTCAGGAAAACTTGTATTTTTCTAAACAACTAATTTGAAAATTGAAAATTTTAACATTGGGCTTATGGAGTTTAAAAAAATCATAACACCGGTCACTATGAATAACAAGAACAAACTATTAAATCAGCTTCTATAAATTAAAATATTGTAAATAGCTGTTTATCATTATGGAAATAAAAACTTACTTGAATGACAACTCTCAAAATGGAAATAATAAACGGTATCAGGAAACTGACACATACTTTCTCATACTTTTAGCCCAACTTTAATGAATAAATTACTTTGTATTTACTAAATATAGAATACAAAGCACGGTCGAATGTACGGAAAATATTGTAAACAAGTTGTTTTCAAAAAATATCCACCCAAATCCCTGTTTAGGAGGCACTACAGAATCCATCGCTACACACGTGTTTTTAAGAGGAGAAATGTCCCCTATTCTCCCCCCTCAGGGTTATTAAGGGGCAACATATTTCGGGTTTCCTCTGTTGGTCAATGCTAACTTGACAAGCATATCAAGTTTGAACGAAATTGATCAATAAATAAGAGAGAAATAGTAATTTTGTATCCCCCATAACATTGGACAACGTACTGCGTTTATTGCAAAATGAAAATATAAATTTTCTCCGCAACCAGTAATCGTAGAATACTAAATAGTAATTCAAAATACTAAATTATTCAGTCTTTGAGATCTTTTTAATGGTGAATAGTAATATTTTTTATATTTACGTTTTTTATGAAAAATCCAAAAAACTGATTTTTTGATATTTTAAGTCTTGTAATTTCTGAACCCGAATTTTTACAGAAATGCGGGTGGTATCATTTTGTTGGAAAACTAAAGTTATACAAACTACTAAAGTTCAATCAAAATCGTTAGAGCCGTTTTTGAGAAATCTTGATTTTTCATGTTTTTTTGGCGGTTTCTGGGGGATAATTACCCTTAAAAATCAAAAATTCCAAAAAATGTTAAAACATCTGGAGATATCGTGGATTAATTATTAATTGTGGACTTTTTTTATCGTGGTGTGGACTTAGTGTTAACTGTGTGTTTTTAGTTTGAATAGTTTATATGCGCTTATTTGGTACATACCAAATTTGATAAAAATCGGACCATTGGTTTGGGCTCTAGCTCTGTACACATCCATACAGACAGACAGATAGACACACAGACATCACGTAAAAATCACTTTTTTGGGTTCAGGGAGCACCAAAACGAATATTTCCACTAACAACTCAAATTCGAAAATTTTGACGAAAACAATACTTTCTCCATATAAGGGGGAGGAAGTAAAAAACGACTTGAATGGCAACTCAAACTCTTTTTTCGATAAGCGAGCGACCGTAGAGAACGAGCTAATCCGGGAGGCGAGTGAGCGAAGCGAACGAGCTCATATTGAAAATGAACGAGTATTTGAAATAAAACAAATTCATTGCCTCTTCTGCGGATCAAACACCGAGCATGGCTCGGTCCCCTGGTACTAGGTTTTATTTATCATTAGTTTTTAAATCTTAATATAGTATACAGGTTTGTATTTATGGATATGAGAGGTGATTAAGCGGCTTGGAGAATGCTTCCAAACCATTGAAATTCCATGTACATCATATAATAACAATAGTTGATTTGATCGTCCTCAATAATCAGTCTTCTCTTAGCTTAACTTTTTAATTGGAGGCTTGATATTTAATAAGGTTGGGGAATCATTGTACCAGAATAGGTTAGGACTATGAAGTCCTCTCTGCCACCCTATCATGGTATTTCAAATGTATTAGGTGAGATGAGAAACCATACAGCCAACCATTCAACTAATTTGAACTAGTATTTACATTGTTTAGTGTGATTGTCAGCTTTTCTACAATGTTAAGGGCAAATAACAGTAGTTTTAGTTAGCATCACCGTTTAATCATTAGTTAACTTTTCCTTTTGATAGGTTTTATTAATTTTTAAGTACTACTTTTTATGGCATTAGGCCCCATAATGTATCTAAAGAATTACGTTTTAAAACGCTTATTTATTTAACAGTTCCTAAGAAAGCTTCTGGACAATGAAAATTGCCAAGATTCATCTTATTAACCATGTTTGTTGATAGGGACAGCTGAAATGGTAAATAGTATGTTATACTGATGTTTGCTGTAACACGGGCACTAGTTATATGCTTATATTAAAACAAAAAATACACTGTTTTGTATGACTTCATAATATAACAGTACCACACTTTGAATAATATAGTTTTGTATATATATATAAACAATTAGTGTCACGAAATTTTCTCTGATGTGATAATTTATATTTTACTTTTATATAGACTTTATGGCTACATATCTTACATTGGTTTGACATTCCTTAGATGAGTCGTTCTTTTCTTCGTCAATGGACTAAGGTCTTACGCCGGTGTTACACAATTGTGGCTGAATATCCAAAGTTAAAATTATTCAGTATCAAGAGAACTCCAGTAAAAAACACCCATACAAGTAATATTCTGCAAAATGTTTGAAGGAAATAAATTAATATTTTCACCAGGGACACGTACAGTTTTAACGCCCTTGAAGTTGTTATAGGGTCCATTACTGTATTTTTTAGCTCTTTAGTATGGCTGCTAAATTACAATATTTGTGCATAACCGGCCATACTCGGTTCAGCATTCTTTCTGAAGCTACTTGGAACATCCGTTCCAAACACCGTTATTAGAGTATATACTGTCAATAGTTCCACGTTCTTATTACATCACGTACTATTGATATTGTACAAACGTACTGTTACATTGTAGAAGAAAAGGAAACAGAAGTGTAAAAAATTATAAAATAGCCATAATTTATACCATATAAAATATGAAAACATAATGCAAAAAAGTGGCTTAGTAGTGGGAAAATTAATATAAAATAGTGATCGTTGCTAAATAAATGATTGTTGATGAACTCTGTAGGCCTTTAAGCAAACTAGATGGCAAGTATTCTATCAATCTATCTTAAAAATAGTATTTTTGAATATGTTTTAAGTAGCTATCCTTTCGTTCTTGAATTATAAGTGTTATTAAATTACTGTATTTGTACTATTGAAATTCACATTTTTAGTCAGCTTTACAATATATTAGGAAATTGCCTTAAGCGTTAATGTGGAATTCTTAATTTGCTAGTTTTAAAAGTCCACCTATCATACAGTTTTGAAATAACAGTCCAAAATAATAACTAAAGGAACATAGGTTAAACTCCTAAATTATTTTATTTGACTAACAATATTGTTCTACACAAATTAACATGGGTTTGACAGCTAATATTTGTTTAAACTATATAAATTTAAACGGAATAGTATTAAATGTAGCTATAATACGATTGTTTTAATTTGTATTAATAATAATTATGTTGTCCCTAAAGATCAGATTAACTATAAATCCCTTGAAGGATAGTTAGCTATTGCAAGTGACAAGAAAGTGCAAACAACTGACGCGACGCCAGAAGTTGCTCTTTGCTTAATACTTCCAAAATAATTTTCACTTTTCTTCAGGTTTTAATTTTAGAATTTTGTTAACAGTTTTGTAAATCTGTAACTAAATTGCCATACTAATTTATTGTTATACTTCGAGTCAGAATTAGGAGTTGAAACTTTTTTCAAACGTTTTCTGGTTTGTACCCTCATGATGAGAGATGAAACCGGTTGTTTTACGATGTCAGACTCATACAACAAGTTATTCTTAGTTTTTTTTTTAAAAACATAAGTAGGGTTTTAAAGTACACCAATGACCAATGTAAACGTTATAATAACAAATATAAAAAAATAGATGTAACATTTGAGGAGTATTTTGTATTGTAAAATACATTTTAAGTAACATTACATAATAAGATTTTAGACGTTTTAAACACTGAATAAATATATTTTATCTTATTTTCGTTTAAATCCAAAGGTTTTATTCCTACTATAGGAAAGTTGTTGGTGGAAAAATTCATTGTACAATCACTGACCAACAATAATATTCCGCTCCCCGCAGTGGATATTAAAGTTGGGATACAAAATAAAATATTGTGTGAGGAATAACGTAAACAACACGTGCCTATAACGCTTATTGTGCAAAAGTATAAATAGTTAACTCACATACACGTTACATGTCGTGTAGATTTATTTTACTGGTTTATTGAGTCTGGTTAATTTATATATATATATATATATATATTTATTTATTTGAGTCTGGTTTTATTTTACTGGTTAATTTGTATTAAAAGAGTTGAAAATAAGTTAACAAATTAACTAGCAAAACAAATACCTGATATAGCAGACCTACCAACTAAGAGAACTTCATATAGATTTAACATAATTAGGCTTAGCAGTTTAATAGTAGTTTATTTATAAAATTCAAACACTAATAATGTAGCTGATATTAATGTGGACGGGGACAGGTGCCACGTGTGGTGGAACTAAGCCCAAGCCCAGTTCACGCACCACTACATTCCGGGCTCCCTTGCCCTCTGCAGCTTATCTCTCGTGATCAGCTGGACATTGACATAACTGCTTACCCCCAATATGAAAGGACATAGGTTACACCCTACAGCAAACACCGAATATTAAAACTTTAATATCGTCTTCTACCCCTGCTGTTTGTTCTTGTAAATTAATGGATGTATACTAGATATATTTAATTTAACACGGGAACAACGGGACAAATAAACAAATTTATTATTAAAATACTTACCCGTATCGGTTCTGTATTTTTAGCGAATTTCTCCTATAGGGAAGAAGCTATTACCGTAGGCGGCATGGCAAGAGTTAAGCCCGAGACCATGATAACGGTTTCTTTTGTGGTCCCCAGATGCCAAAAACACTATTCATTCAAATTTATATATATATATAAATGAACAAAAACGTTATATTTGTCCGTTAACACAACAACTTTTGAAAACACATCAGATTTCGATAAAATTTGGCACAAACGTTTAAAGCAACATTCATGACTTTAAGTTCGAAATCCAGCAAAATCGGACCATGGAAAGGGGGTTTACAATTTTCCAAAAATCAGTTTTTTGAATCTTTCACCCACAAATTTTTAAAACACTTAATATTGGTTTTGACCATTTTATAGAGCTTAAAAACAAAATAAGATAGCATTTTGAATCATTAAATCATCAACCTAGATTAAATGGTTGCGGATAAAATCCAAAAAACGTGCTCGTAAAATTTTCCATGTTAATCTTATGGGAAAATGGTTTTTAGCTTTTCCTCAGTTAGTTTTAATGTAAACCTCACATTTTCTTTTACTAATCAGTTCAGCCTACAAAACAATCATTTTGGTGTTGAAATTGTGATTCTACGTCCAACCGTTGCAGAGATATTCAATGTGCTAAACACAGTACGTTGTCCAATGTTATCCTTATGGAGGATAATTCAAATTAGATACTTGTATTATTGATGAAACTTGGCATGTGGCTTCATCTAGAACTGGTATATTTATATTTGCACAAATATAATTTTTTATTGATTTTCCCCGTAGCAGTAAACCTGAATACTCAGCCCTAATGTTATTATTATGGATAATAAGTAAAGTTTTATATCTCCCTTGATTATGGACGTAAATTAATAAAACTTAAAACTTGGTATGCAACTTTGACTAGTTAATTTATATTGATAATTGCATAAAAAGACATATTTTGTGTTCCTTGTTGCAGCAAACCTGCGTCCTCAGTTTTATTTTGGAGAATAAATAAAATACTATATATCATTTATTTATTCGTGTATTTTTATGAAACTTGGTGAGTGGCTTAATGTGGTAGAGAGAAACATATACATGCATTGGAAATTCTCTGAGTACGCAGGTTTGCTGCAACGGGGGTATTTATCTTTAGAGTTTAATTTCCTTCACAGATTCATATATGTTATTCGAATTAGAGCCCCTAGCCACATCGGTTAAACTGTATGGGAGCTTTAAGACTGCTATTTACTCTCCCTTCCTTATGGCTCTTCGTCCGGGGGGTTTCAAATGACCCCCATAGGAATGGGCCTGACTCATAGCTTAGGGCGGATCCCGGTTCCAACTGGTCTTCGATTAAAAGTGAATTTCTAAAACCTTTCCAACATTTATGCTGATGGTGAGTGGTTTAGTCTAGTGACCCGCTTCACAATTGTTTTGTTAAAAAGAAGACAAATCTATATTCAAACCAGCTGAGGTTTTTGTTATATTATTATTTACTTGAGATATAAACAAATAGTTAAGTGTTTATTAGTTTTGCATTCTGTACTAAAATGAGTTAAAATTACATACATGATTGTTCTTAAATGTTTGAAGATTAATTTATAATAATTAAGATGTGAGTGGAGTCCTTGGCAAAAATAAAGAAGGAAAATTACTTTCATGAACTTTGAATGGTCTTTGTTCAAAGGACTGATCAAGGGAAAGTTGGATTTTACCACTCTGTACTGATTTATGGTAAGGAGGGGAATCTTGGCAGTTTAAATAACAAAATCGATACATTTTTGGCTGGCTATAAAAGTAGATTAAATACAAATAGAGAGGTCTAGTAAGCGGCATTCGTTTTATTTTTTTATCTTCTTTAAAATGATATGAAACTTGTTAAGGGTTGCTATTTAAAAAATAAAACTACTCCCAGCAATTTAGGGGTGAGGGTTGAAACCCTTAACCACTTAAAAAAATCATTGACTTATGCTAGTAACATTTACAAAAGATCGTTTGAAACTTTACAGTCATTCAAAAATAAATAGGGGGGACCTTTATGGGACACCCGGCAACTATCACATTATAGATATCGGCCATGGCCTTTCTGATATAGACCACATTTGGAAACATTAGGATTTCTAATTGACGGTGAGTCAACAAAACCTCACTTATTTAACCAGTTCTTCAGAGTGGCTAAGTATTATTTTTAACATAAGTATTATTTAACAAATAACATAATGAACATATCCAGGTATACGAGGTAAGTAGCTGCTGTCCTGTGATTTGCTCGTGGATCTCACAGTTATAAACCACATGTTGTGAAACAATTACTTTCCATTCACTCTCTCTGTTATAATAATTAAAATAAATTAATGACCAAAAGTCTGTATATATACGACACCTTACTATAGAGAAGATTCATAATAATAGGCAAAAAACGATGTAGTTAAAAAACCTTATTAAAACTCCACATGACAACGGAAATAATTGTATTACAGTCAAGAAACCAGCGTGAAAAGCACACTGCCAGACAGGGACAGAGCGTAATTGTATTTATAACATTTTTTAATTAGTATTTATATAAAACTTGAACTCCTGCTCGAAAACAAGTCAAGTTTTGTTGTTTTATAACTTTTATATGGCTATTACGGTAGTTTGTGTATTATGAACACATATTCAGTTCATATCATGTTATAATGAAGTAAAACTGATAACGAGTTTGCACGAAGCACGCTGACGTGAGGGAAGTGAATTTCCACATACAAAACTTTTGAAACTCAAAACCAGTGTAAAAACATACATTTATTCCAATTTTATTGAAATCTGAAAACATTGATTGTTTGGCTATTCTGATGCTCATGGTTTCATTTACCTGCAATTCTAGGAATACAATTTTGCGCATTATAAGGTTGGGAGAAGGTCCAGTCAGGCTTTAAAGTAGGCGCCAGTTTGCTGGGGATGATACAAATACACCAACAAATGAATAACATGCTTTCTAATGTAAAAACCCCATAAGACAACGTACTGTGTTTAGTCGATATACATTTTCTTTAACAACTCTTTAATTAACGGTAAATATATATGCTAGAATGACGAGAGAGGGCTTTCGCCTCACATTCGCTTCACTGATTCCCATCTTAATATATGCATTACTTTTACGTACAGGCCTTGTCTGACCCTTTTTGGCCCAAAACCTCGAAATTTGAAAGAATAATCCCCCAAAAATGGGGTTTAGTGTTTCCTGATTGTTTTTCCAAACGAACTTGTCCAACTGATTATAGAAAGGAACGTACCTACCAAATTTGAAGTAGATCGGGCAAAAAATCCGACCGCTAGGGTGCATACACACACACACACACACACACACACACACACACACACACACACACACACACACACACACACACACACACACACACACACACACACACACACACACACACACATACACACACACACACACACACACACACACACACACACACACACACACACACACACACACACACACACATATATAATTTTGAACGACCCCAAAAACGCATTTAGGGCCCAAAACTTGTTCAGGGGGTCACGTTAGGAACTTCTATAGCGGTCCGGGCTTAAGTTTCACCGTGCGGGCCATGCTAATAGTTCACTTTACATAGGAAATTCGCAAATAAATACGTATTTTAGAATGCAATTAAATTAAACTTGATCCGCAAATTATCTTTATTGTCAATAAAAGCTAACTCGCTGATCAAACACTTTGAGGTAGGCCTTGTGCAGTTCAGAATGGAAGTATTGAAACATGAAAACCACTTTGTAGCACAACGGACTGAGGCAATTTTTGAGCAGTCAATCGTAAAAATCGGTTCAGAAATGACAGAGAAATACTGTTTACAGAAATATCTAGTAAAATGTTTGGTGAACGATATTATCTCAACAGTGAGCTATTAAGATAAATTTACTTAAATATAACATTATGTAAAAACTAACTAGACCCACGTTATTCTTAGATTACAAAACACAAAAGAAAAATCATCACGGGCATTATTAGTTTTTGTCAATCTATTGCTGCTGGGATTTAAGGAGGTATGATAACATATTTAAGACAATAGAGGATGTTACATACCTAATACTATGCGGTATAGCGTTCATAGAGTAGAAGCACCCAATGTCCAGTGTGTTGCGTCAACCAAGCCAGACGGATCAATACCTTTGTGTTTACAAAATGTCGCACTACAACGGTTCTGTTGACTAGTTTGAGGCAGTGAATCTTAAACGGATCATTTCAATATCAGCAATATTTTTAGAACGCTTCAATGATCAATTAATTGGTAACACTGTTTTTCACGCTGCCTGTAGGAATATACATGCCTAAAACGGACCACTACATGAGTATTCGGTGTTGTATTGTTATAGCGAGAATTTTGTTTGCATTGACATATTTTTTCATTTAGAGGGTGTGCACACGATTAGAGGCAAGTTGTCAGGTGTAAGTACCAGGTTGAAACCCGCTTCCCATCCATTCGTTCATGCTCACCGGCAATTTTATTCCGAGTGTTGTTGCATGGATATAGTGGCTGCAATTTAACAAGAAGGTGCTTAAATATATTCCAAGGTGGATAATTTGTTTCTCATTAATATAGACTTAAATCAATTATTTTCATAAGGTACAAGTACATTGAAATATAAGGGAAGCAAAAATATGTGGTAACATTTATATTTGAAAAATCCCAACGGTTATTACAATTTAAGTGGGATATTGTTTATTTCATATTATTTTGTATATTTATATCCAGTATGATTTGATATACCTTTTTACAATTATGTTCTTTTCGTCACTTCTTTTGAATGTATAACTAATATCCTCTCATTGTAAAACTACATCGTATCGTCGTATTTATGCAATCATATCGTAGTTTTTATATTTTATAGGAAGTTCATGATTTAACTATGTGTTTTAGTATCAACTTTAAGTGATAAAACATTGATTTAGAAAGTATACATTTCTTGAAGAGTTCTCCCCTAGAATAAAAAAGAGGTTAGCACGATAAGGTTCGATTTGCAGTCTCCTAAGGTACGGTAAAATCGTGGCGTCTACGTAGTAAACTAACTCTTGCAACCACAATTGTGCCCCGGGCAATATCTACACTGTGTTGGGCGAGAAGATAACTGTTATCAGTTAATTCAGGGGTGGAAACACCAGCCACGTCCTGAGTTGAATGGACTTGGGAACTGAAACTTGAACTTGCCTGGATAACTGTCTAACTGTCTGCCTTGGACTTGGACGAACATTCCGTCCTGTGGCTGTAATACTGTTGTCGGTCAGAACCATCACATAAAGCGGATGAACTCCTTGTTCTAAGTGAAGATAACATTGATTTATTTAACCTTGGCTGGAACTAATAATATGATCCTGTAAGTGAAATAACCACTTATAAGATCTACATTTATTAAAAGTAACTTTTGACGAAAAGGTTTTACTTCAGTTATTTAAGTTTGATTTTTTAATATTTATTTACCATTTGATGACTGTAAACAAAATCATAGTTCTATGTTTGAATTTATTTATTGGGGTTGCGATAACTTTTTTGAAATAAGAACCCTAAAGCAAGGAACATGTGCCATGATGACTTACAAAGATAAAATGTATAATATGACATAATACATGATAAACGTAATTTTATCTAGAATACATACTATGAATTCAAGATAAATAGGGTATTTAAGTATATGTAAAAAATAAATAAATGATTATACACTAATTTATGTATTATGTAGTATTACGTTTCACAAAATAATACTTAAATGAAACGAACAACAGTAAAAAATAATGTTTCGATTATTATAAATGATAAAGGTTAAAAACAAATTATAACAAAAAGGTCACAAAATATGGGTTTCTCATTATCTTAACAAAAATACGTAAAACAAGACCATATTGTAAAAGTAAAGTTTATTTTACAGTACTGCTCACAAGTAAACTATAAATACAAAACAACAAATGTATTTAGTAGTTTATTTTGAATAAGTAAGTATTGGTTGGTTTCCACTCTTTTAAAAATATAATATAATTGCATATTAATTTTCTAAAGCTAGTGATAGTTTGATAAATAAGTAACTATAAAAGTTATTGTAATAAGAAAACATCAGAAGGCCCAAGGAAGAATACTCCTATACTGTCACTGTGATGTGATCATTGCGTTTTGTCTGATGGACTTTTGATGATGTCGTTTGTTTGTATTAGACTCTTCACTCTCCAAATTACAATTTACTGCTTGATGCTACTTTACTTTCGTTAGTTGAGGCAGAATTTTTTAACTCAGTATACAATTAACTATGTTAATGATGAATACCATCTCAAGAGTATTTGCAACATAATTAGTCTTAATTTCATTTTCCCGATATCTATCTGTAACTTAAGGCTAAACCGTATAAGAAACGATTGGAGAAACCTGAAAGTATGACATATTATTTTCATATACCGATAACATACCAATGTCAGAGGAAACATATTGTCCATTAAAAACGGTCATAAACAGTAAGACATTTTGATGGGTGAGTCTATTTGTATTAATTTTATTGTCTCCGAATATCAAAAACAAGAACAGGGCTGAGCGTTTGGTTCAGCTAATTAGTTTTTATACGTTTGATACTGGTACTCATTTTATTTAGCTAGTATTAGTTTACGAAAACGAAAATTGTTCCTAAGGATATAGATTGTTATAGTACAAATTATTAATACCAACATGTTAAAAAAGATGGTCTTGTTTTCAATCGAGGCGGAAGCTATTGAGAACATTTCTGAATCAGGGCTTTAACCCGAGTTTTGAGCAATGTAAATTATACAGCTTTTCTTAGCAGAAGTATTTATACACATTTTTTCAACTCCCTCCCTAGCTACAAAATTGTAAACGTTTACGAGAAAATTAGAGGCTGTGCATCAGATTTCAAAGTGCAGGATCGATATTTTCGTTTAAGCAATATAAATTAAATGAAATATAACCAGCTTAGGGTTGGACATCCGCAAAATGCACTGGGTAAGCCTGAGCCTCTACTGTGAATAACATTTAGACAAATCTTTCCGTATTCTTCAAGAATATCCTTCCTTCAAACAACTAAATACACCTTTAAAAAGTCCAATATTCCTATATTTTTACATGGTATGTAAGCACGATTAAATATTACGATAATATTGTAATGAAAATTGTATTTATGACGGTGTTTCAGTATTTAAATATTCAAATTAATTGTCCATGCCTATGTGGTGTCCCGGAGGTTAATTCACTTGTGGTTGCCTTTTGGCACGGATCCTAATTCAATTAGCAAAAACAAGGACAGAGTATTAATGTGTTGTGGCGAGAGTCCCAAATGTAAATCCACGGATAAGGGTCCTTAACTAATTGGGAATCGAAATAGTACATTTCGCACCAAGGGCCGAAAGTGGGGTTTTGCTTGCCCGAGATCGTGTTTTATGACCGAGACGAAGTCGAGGCCATAAATCGTTCGAGGGCTATGCAAAACCATTTCGGCAGAGGTGTGAACGCTATTTTTCACCATACTACAATTATTAACGGGTTAAATGTGATCAGTCATAAAACACGAGCGGCCTCATGCAATCTCGGGACTAAAAACAGTTAACCAATAAACAAATCATCGATGGTACAATGTTTTGAATTTTATTGTTATTTGTTCCAGTGTTTCAACCAAAGAACACAAAATAATATGCACGTATTAATCAGGTAACATCGTGTACGCTTGAAAACAAGTTGGCAACACTGGCTAAATATATCAGACAATTTTCGGCCCTTGGGCAGAAAAACTCTACTTTCGGTATTCAAATGACGTTCGGAAAACAGGTGATTACAGCGTAGTGTGGTGAAAAGCAATTTTCGCCCCGTGGTTACAATCTCTTTCTTTTATCTTTGTCTAGAGTTTAACCCTGTAAATACATATATATCAATTATTATATTTTACCCATAAACTTGACAGAATCTCATTATGCTTCAGCTAAGATATAATGTAGTAAATTGTAATAACTGTAGTATGTTTATAATAACAATAATAATAAGTTGTTAATAATAACAACTGATATACATAATAATAAGCCTGTTTATACAAATTCTGACATAATTTTAACTTTTTTTATACTATAACATATTCTGTATTACGAGTTAATATAAAAACCTATATACTTAATGCATTATAAACGGCTTAATTCCAATTGAAATATAAAAATAAAAACCCTTTGAGAATTAATTTAATTTATTTACACTACTGTGAAATATAATGCAACCTATGATCAATAGAGCATCTGAACACAAATAGTATATTTCATCACTAGGACTAAAATTGACGCTTTTCGATTCGAGCTTAAGTTTGACGGCCGAGGCAGAGCCGAGCAAAGATCGAAAAGCAACTTTTGGTCCTAGTGATGAACTATATTTTTCGCGATACTGCAATCAATATTATTACAATAATTTTTTAAACGAAATTTTGTTCACTCTTTTACTATTAAAAGTTTGTTTCTATATTGATGTTATTGCTACTCTAAACAAACAGCTGTTACACAAGTTCTAATTGTTGACAAGTTGAATAACTCGTTCAATTTATATATATTAAGAGCTGATGACCTCGACCGAAAAGTGTCATCCAATGACGTTTTTAGTCCTAGGACGAAAAATACCATCAAAATTACTTTTCAGTCGAGGTCATTAGCTGTTAATCCTAGGGGTAAAAAGAAAAACTTTAGCATTTTAACGAATAAGTTGAAAACAGCTGTTTTGGAAGCAGTATGACAACAAATATGTAATAAAAATTAATTTGTATATCACGCAGCTTTTGTATGTTTGCATACAACATGAAAGGCTCCGAATTACTGGCATGCATTGCAGGTCTTCCCTGAGCACTGACCTCATTCTCTCACTTCATATGTTTTCATCAGGATTTAAAGAGATACAAGTCGTTATTACCAGAATTATTATGGTAAAGCTATTTTAAAGCATAAAGTTTACCCGTCATTGAATATTGCCCTCTTGTACAATTGGTTTGGAGAGCAATTATTATTATTTTATCAGCGTTTATTAAAGCTCGTACATCAACTTGTCTAGGTTATCGTCGTTATCCTCTTAACTAGAAACATGATCCTATTTGTCCTGTGATGGCTTCATATGTTGTATGATATACTAATAATGTATTAGTGTAATGAATATTATTGTATATTTCCTTTGGAGGAGTACACTAGTATTCTGTAGCTGTAGGGCAAACGGGCTGTCTCATCCACAAAGCTTAAGAGGAAAACAACACAAGCACATATGTTCAACAACACTTCGTATGTAATTGTTTAAATTACATCGCTCGTCGAAACAGTTTACTCCTTAGTGCTATGCTGAACTTGTATTTACAGAAAATTATTCCAACAGTTTACATATAACAACAGTTTGCTACGTCAATGTTCTCTGTGGTGATCACTGCTTTGTTGATGAAATACCTTGAATTATTACGTCTGATGTTTTTGTATATTCTGTGAATTAATATTAGAAGGAGTTAATTTCCACTGAAAAATAAATGATATCAGAAAAACTAACCTGAAATTATAATCTTAATATCTCATTAACTTATTAAGACTTTTTCTATTAAATTTGCTTCATATTTTTCTTTGATACCTTTTATCCATTAATTATCCGTGGCCAAGTGTGTGTTAAAATAGCTGTGATTTAGTCTTTATATCTTGCCTTTAGTGAATATAGGCCGACCCAAATAATTTATGACATAAATATGACAAATGCAACAACGAGGTCGTTTTGGTTTGTCATGATTCAGATTTCACATTCCAAGACTTCAGTCCAACTATTGCGCATCCACTTATGAATCGAAAACAACTTTGATCTGTGTACTTCCAAACATAATGCTTGTAATGTGAAAAAGATGCACAGTTTAAAATAAATAATTTTACTTCACTGTACATGAACATATGAAAAATGGTTCGAGAATAACAAGTAGAGTTACAGTATACGGTTGTATCCATCATGCACTTGGGTTTATTCTTAAATATGACATGGCTTGCAGCTGATTCTTATTGTAATAAGAAGATATATTCTATGTGTAAAACGTCTTTGGCAATTTAAAAGAAGTGCAAAAGTACAAGTAAATCGTGGCTGTATATTCAGTCACCCAGGTTACGGTCGCAGTGACGCTGGTAGTGTCGTCGGTTGGTTACATTTCTGACAGCTGGTCCGTTCCGGACTGTTAGGCATGTCAGCACAAGGACGAACTGTCACATATAACAGCCTTAAACTCGTATACCATACGTTTTCGTCAACAGGTAAGAACACGTACTTAGGTTCAAAAACTATATCCAATTGTTTATGACATCTAGGATAGTAAAATGTTACTAGTATACTAATTAATAACAGATTGTTATATAATAAACTTGTACACTGTCTGTTGACATAGCACAATATGTTTATTCAAACAAATAGCGTGAATTCAAAATAAAACTTGTAAGTTTATACAACTCTATATTTCGGAGGAGGTTAAACCTCTTTCTTCAGGAAGAAGATACTTAAAAAAAATAATAATAACCTAAAACACAATAATAATATAAATATATAATACAAGTAAAATGTAAATAAAGCCAACTATCAGCAGGTATTAGAAAAAGTTATTTTAGAGGCAGTTTTTTTGGGAAACCAAATTTATCTTCGATTAAGCACCAACAAATTTCTGGTTTTTAAAACCATTCTATGGGCTTCTTCGGATTTCATTAGTTGGTACCAATACCAAACATATGCTATTTTGTTATAGCAACTCAAGTTTATTCAGTTATAATAATTCTATACAAGTTATATATGTACTCTCTACGTTCTATAATATTGAAATAAAATAATATACTGTAATATCTACGATTTTACGTTTGGATTTTATATGAAATTCTAATCTGTATTGAAATATTTCTAGAAGCTCAGACAGCTCAAGATGGAATCGTACTTAGCAACTTCCTTACACTTGAGTACTCTTTTGTCACTTGCAATGATGGAGGTAATTATATAACACAATAATAATTAATTGGTTAATATTAGTAAAATTATGTTTTTAAAATGTGCTATTATTCAACTGTAGCTACGTGGAAAATATTCTGTAACATACTATTCTAAATTTAATGTTAAAACTTTTACCATATACATTTTTAAACTTAGTAAAAATGATATAATTACTAAATTGGTGGAAGAAGATGGAGGATAAGGTATCTGCAACAAACTAATTAACATATCTGCTTCTATTCATAAATAATTAATTAAATTAATTGTTTGTTTACTATATAAATTTTGAAGTATCTTTATGACACCGTACATATCTTGATGAGTAAAAACTTAGTCACCTTATCGCAAGTATGCATCTCTACCTGATATATACGATGATTCTTGCTGTTGATTCTACCTGTTGATTCTTGCTACTGAACGAATTGAAATATTACAAAGCTGTTTATAATTCCTAATAAATAGATAAAGTATCAATAGAAATTTTACTTAAACAAAATTATACTTTAGGAGGCTTTTATAATTATCAACTTACTGATAAAATGTAATGGTTTGATTCAGCTCATAATATCACCCAGGAATAATACTCCTAACAGCGGTAATGCTGAAGGGTTGAAAAATACCTTAGAAAATGCTCCACGTATTACAAAAAGAAAATGTTTTCTCCTTATTTTTCTTTTAAAGACGACTAGCTCATTCCCCGTTTACGGTCAGAGATATATCCGACATAGAACCTAGTGTTAAACCTTTACTTTGTCAGCTGACCATTAGTATTATTAAACAAATTTCTTGATTTTTGTTCGGCAATCATTGACCCCTAAAACTATGATGTTATATACATATTTTGTATCAGTGGAAAGCTCTTACCCTCAAGATACCTTACCCTCTTACCCTTTTGGGGTTTTGAAAAGCATCCAACTTCAGGGCTTCGCCTCAATGGCTCTTAAAGTTCCAATGTTAATCTTAAGTAGTTATATTTTATTTAGTCAAACAGCTGATTGCAATGTAAACAGTTCAAAACATCTGACCCTGTGCCTGCGAGATTCCCGTTCGGAGAACGGGACACCTGCTAGACGAAATAAAATACCTCCATAATATTAAAATTGGAAATTTAAAAGCCTGTAGGTTGGAGCACTAAATGCGAATGTTTTTCAAAATTCCTAAAGGCATATTTTGAGAGTAAGAGATTTCTATTGATGCCAAAAATTTTAAAAAAAGTAATTCGTTTTAGCGGCCTAAAATCGGCGAACAAATATCAAGAAATTATTTCAATAACATCTATATAAATTACTTTAAACAATTCACCCTATAGGGTATTATCTTTGATTCTTTTGATTTGTCAACCATCTTATAAATATGTCGGTTATACTAGTAACAACAAATATCAGCCAAACCAATAAAAACTTCTCTTAGCATATAAAAAAGATTGTGTTGCGTTATCTTAAAAAATATACAACAAAACTAATATTGTTGTCAAGAAAATCTGATATCCTTTTACATACACAGAAAAAAATAAAAATACACAGAAAATAAAGTGTTCAGTTACAAATGTATATTTTCAGACAATACCCACATTTCCATTTCCATTTGGAATGCCGCCCCCTCCACCTGAACTAATGACACTTTTTGACTCAACATATCCTTTTCCTCCTCCACCACCGTTTGGCGTTCCTCAACCGTCCCCTCAAACCTTTGGCTCCATGGTCCAGTTTGTTTCAAACCCACCAAGCTCCATGGTCCAGTCTGCTACTCTCCCACCCCCTAATCCTGAAGACACGGATGGATTCAACACTACCAAGTACGCCTACGACAAGACAGGACGCCTAGCCAGGGAGATACACAGACTGGTGCATACCTCAGAAAAAGAGTACCTCGGGACTCACATGTTCTTCATGCTGGAGTCTCCCACGGGCAGGGCTATCTCCGAGTATAGAGACAAGATTAGATACGCCAAGGACAACGGCGGGGAAGAATGCCTGGCCAATGGAGAGGAGGCTGCAATCATAGACTATCGGAAACGTCATGCCGAGGTAACATTTGTATTTAACATGTGTTTTTTGTAGTACTAGAGCAAGCATTGAATACTTTTCCATTTTAAGTGTAGTTTATAAAAAAAAAACTATATACATTTATTATGGTGTTCTAAAACTATGCAGGTTGTTTGGAACTGTGAGGCTGGATGGAAAAGAAATCCGGAACTTGTGGACAAAGCTAAAGCACTCTTGAACGCCGTCGATAATCTTGACCGCCAGGCGAATGAGGCACTGAAAGGCTGCAAGCCAGGTAATTCTAAGATTTGCCAAGTAGTATCATGTGTTAGTTATAATTAATTGTTAAGGCAGTTCTCAATTACATTTATTATTTAGGACAAAGTAAAGAATACAACAAGTAAAGCATACTATATTCCACTAGGTGTACGCTCTGTTATCGCCTAAGGGTATGGATGAGCTCAACTATCATTAAACAAATGTTTCCAATCACCAACACCTCATGAGAACTCTATTGTTGTTACAGCTTAAAAATCTTAATATAAATTCCGTAAGCGAATCGTTCCCCAAGATATATCTCGAGCTAGGACAAAGTTAAGTTAGATTATGACGATTCATAAAGTTTGAGGGCCAAGGACGGTGGGAAAAATATCAAAAATGTCAAAAACTACGTGGGCTACGCCCCAATGGACTTCACAGTTCCAATGATTTTCTTATGGAAATATCACTACAACGTTTTTAAGCAAAATGAACTAATGATCAGCTATGATTATCCACTTGCACAAAAACCATATGTTAGCCACTAGTGTCTTTTAATGGTGCGCCCTACCCAGATTGAATTCATTGTTGTTAGCGCCGCGCCGGCGCTGCCAATAAGCAGGGCCATATTTACGCTTGAAGACCATTTTGTTCTCCTCGATCGCACTGTTATTTTACAGATTTCTACCAAACTATTTGCAGTTTCACACTTTTCAGATTCCAATCTAGGGATCATACGGTTTCTTTTCTCCAAAATAATTTTTCTCCATACGTTAGGAATCTTTAGAAAAACGCTTAATTTGAGAACATTACTACTACCACTTATTTTGAATTAAAATCACGATTTTTAAATCGTGTGATCTCTAGATGAACATTTATTGAATTAAATAGCATCAAATTATTTTTAATTGGTTAACAATTTAGCCTACAATGAGGGAGTTGCAAACCCCTTACTTGAGCGTGCGGAAGGGAGGTACGGCGCACCCGTAAACACAGAACTTGGAGCATAGTGAGGTCTGAAATCAGTAAGTCAGTCAGACCAAGTGGGTTTAGAGTAGTTACTCGCCACCTCGGGCTCAAGGGGGGGGGGCTATACCCCCTAAAAATGCAGAATTTAAAGATCAATGTGGTCTAAAGTCAGCTCAGGTGACACAAAAATAGTTATTTGACTTTTACTTTCATTGTTTTTTTTTGCGTTTGAAGATTAAATTACCACTTCATGAAACAAAGACGATCTTATGTCAGGGATGAAATTTATTTCTTTTGTTTGCATTAAGGCAATTTACAAGTAATATTAACAGGAAATTTAAAACAATGTTTTCCATGAATTTAATTATTTAAGATACGGATTTAAGTTGACAAATTACTTATTTTAGTAAAATAAGTTAGTTATATTAGTTTAAAAAAAATTGATTGTATGTATTTCCCCTGTAAAAAGTGATTTCAGAGCTAAGACAAAAACCGATGCCCCTCATTATACACCATTAACGATTTCTTCTAAGCATTTCTGCTTACTGTGGTTAGTATTAGTTAGCATGTGTTGACCAAAATGTGTTTTCTGTGGTGGTGTCCTCAATGTTTCTCAAAATGTTCTCACTACGTTATGTCAGTTTACATGGCTAAGTCCTATAGTTTTCTTAAAGTTCGAGGTTAAATTTGGCTTTATACATTGACAAATGACTAACAGTTAGTATTATAAATATAGGTTTTTACTACAAGTAAATTTATTTTATTTTAAAATGAACAAATATGTAATAAAAAAACTAAAAATATACATTATCATCGAGTAATATCATATTTGATACAGTTTTGACTGTTATACCACCTTATTTTCAAATAGGTCAAACGTGCTATGACGAGTTCAAACAGAGTAAGGTGGCAGCCACCATAGACAAGCAAGTGGCGGAGATAAGACGGAATCAGCTGATCGACCTGAGAGTGCTCGCTGATCAGGACCACGTGACTCACCTATACAGCCTGTACAAGTGCAACTCCGACATGAGCGAGCCCATCAGAGAAGACCTCTACACCAGCATCACTAAGATGAACGTCTGCGTATCTTCTGTAGGGCTAATATCCACTATGTAAATTAAATCAAAATATTTCGATTTATATCAATATAACGTATTTATATTTAATTCCTAATGAAAAATTGTTTAATTTACGCTACATCCTCAAATTGCCAACAAAATTCACTATTGGCATTTAAAAAAGTTAAAGTTTTAACAGAAATATTTCGTTTACAAGGATTGATTATTATACAAAAACATTGTTTCCTTCAGAACCCCCTTTGTAGTTAGCCTTACTGTTTACTAAACAACAGATTTTGTATCATTTATAAAATTAATCAGACTTAAAAAAACAATCGATGTTTAGAATTTAAAATATTCTTTAAAATTTATTTTATAAGTTCCGTACTAGCTCCTTTCCCCTTTTAATTTTATCCATTATTGTTCTCTCGTAAACGTCATTCGTGTGATAGCTGAAAGAATAAAATTGACAATCCAGCTAGAGGAGGTGACATGTGTTGATGAGTAATGCTTTAGTTACATTACTTTACAAATGCGCAGTTAGCTGCTCTACGACTTGCCTATGTCAGCAAGAATAGTTAATAGTGTCCAATATCCTTTCCGTAGTATTCTTACAGGAATATCCTTTCCAATAGTATCATTATATTTTCTACAATACTACTGTTTTAACAATTAGGTTATTAAGAAAAATAGTTCTTTATGATGTAAAAGAATTCGCTAATCAAATTTATTATTTAAAAAGTGAAAAATACTATCTAACTAAAGTTAAGATCGTCCACATATTCACTGTAGACAGCTTGCTGCCGCAAGTCTCTGCTGCATCGTCAACCTGCTCGTGTTGTAACGATCAAGATCGCATCGGACCCCAAGATAACACCCAGTCATCAGTCACGCAATACACGCGACTGACACCCGCTGACAACGCTGCACGCCGGTGAACGCTTGGCGTTTGGTAATAGAATTACACGTGAGATAGAATTATGTATGTTCCACTTACTTGAGTTTGTTGCAGGTATAAGTTTAGGAATTTATTGCGCCACGTGGTTACACAGCACATACAGTAAATAGTTTTTGGGTTTGTTAGTTTATACGTTCTTTGAAATGAAAGTCATGAAGTTATCATTTAGGTGATGATGACAAACTTAAATCTATTTCTTTATTTGAAATTCGTTTCATTTATGCCATTTGCCTCCTAGATTGATTACACGACTTAGAAAAATAAGGTTACTGTACATACCTTGTCGTCGTCAATCCACTAGTTTAAAAGATTACTAGTTTCGGGTCTAGTATTGTCTCATTATGAAATCTATAACACAGAAGCTAAAATACTGTCATCAGCTTGAGGTTTAAAACATTTTAAACACCAAGCATAAACTTGTACGTGGCACAAAATAACAAAAACAAAAATATTTACAAATTTAAAATAGTGTACACATTTAAAGACAACATGTGAGGCCGGCCAAGGACAAGAGCAGACTGATCAGACTGCCGACGGCCTAGCATCCCCAAGTGAGGCCGGCCAAGGACAAGAGCAGACTGATCAGACTACAGACGGCCTAGAATCCCCATGTGAGGTCGGCCAAGGACAAGAGCAGACTGATCAGATTGCAGACGGCCTAGCATCCCCATGTGAGGCCGGCCAAGGACAAGAGCAGACTGATCAGATTGCAGACGGCCTAGCATCCCCATGTGAGGCCGGCCAAGGACAAGAGCAGACTGATCAGACTGCAGACGGCCTAGCATCCCCATGTGAGGCCGGCCAAGGACAAGAACAGACTGATCAGACTGCAGACGGCCTAGCATCCCCATGTTAGGCCGGCCAAGGACAAGAGCAGACTGACCAGACTGCAGACGGCCTAGCATCCCCATGTGAGGCCGGCCAAGGACAAGAGCAGACTGATCAGACTGCAGACGGCCTAGCATCCCCATGTGAGGACGGCCAAGGACAAGAACAGACTGATCAGACTGCAGATGGCCTAGCATCCCCATGTTAGGCCGGCCAAGGACAAGAGCAGACTGACCAGACTGCAGACGGCCTAGCATCCCCATGTGAGGCCGGCCAAGGACAAGAGCAGACTGATCAGACTGCAGACGGCCTAGCATCCCCATGTGAGGCCGGCCAAGGACAAGAGCAGACTGATCAGACTGCAGACGGCCTAGCATCCCATGCGAGGCCGGCCAAGGACAAGAGCAGACTGATCAGACTGCAGACGGCTTAGCATCCCCATGTGAGGCCGGCCAAGGACAAGAGCAGACTGATCAGATTGCAGACGGCCTAGCATCCCCATGTGAGGACGGCCAAGGACAAGAGCAGACTGATCAGACTGCAGACGGCATAGCATCTTGTGATTCGAACTGCACTAGTTGTATGAAATGAGGAAGCATCTCCTATTTAAAGTGATATTTCAACTGACAGTACACAATTTTAAAATCAAGGCAAAGTTTTTTATTTGTAATCTACCGATGCCAAAAGAAAAACAAAACTCTTACTGCCCCTGTATTGATCAAAAACCTATGTGACATCTTAGCAGTTGGTCAATAACTTAATAGCCGTTTGATTTGAGAAGTTTCATAAAAAACTATGAATACCAGCAGTTAAGTCTCTAGGTTGATGCTGCAGAAGGTACGTGACTCGCCTTGTAACAGTCCACTAGAGACGGACCTTCTGCAGCATCAACCTAGAGACTTAACTGCTGGTATGCAGTTCTTGCACCGCAGTGCGCTTAGGGCGTAGGTTTACAGCTTTGCCGAGATACTGTGACATTGTTCACAGAACATTTGTCTTCATGCGATTGGCTAAAGAGCCCTCACATTTGTCTTCTAAGATGGTCCCTTATGTCTTTTTTTATTTAAAAGAGAGAATTAGTTACATAATTTACCAGTTAAAAACCTGCAAAATCTCCTTTTAGTGAGGGTTTTTTTTACTACTGCTGAAAATATTTTAACATACATGTAGGTTATATAAGTAGACTTAATAATCTTATATCTTTCCTTAAAATCCTTACTTATTTACAAATTAAATATTTCAATTGCGAGGAACGTTGAACACTATATATAAATGTATACATATATAAAAACTAGGTTAATATGTATAGTATTTTGACATATACCGCTTTTCGGTTGCTCTTTTAATTAACTACCAACCAAATTTGAAGAGCAAAGAACATAAAACTTTCTAATCTTCCCACCTGTTATGTTGTTTTTTAATAACTTTTCTGTAAAACATATAACATTGTTATCGTGGTTTTTAATAACATTACACTTTTCTGTAGAGACAATACTTATAATGGTTTATTGTGTAGTTTAAAAGTCATGATAGAATGTAATATTCATACTAATGAATGCAAAGATCGCTCAAGCTCAACAACGGCAGGTAGTCAGCTCGGCTCTGCTGCAATTTCATGCTTCATAACTTTCAGTTCTGACTTGTTTTCTGCTCGAGTATGCTTTTGAATATAAGGGTTCTATTAGTGTTCAAAGTTGTTTTCATATTGCTTTGGCGATAAATACAAATATACAAATCCTATATAAGAAATAATTTAAGTGAAATAAAAAGCAGTGATCAAAGTGAAATAGGCTAAACTTTAAAAAATAAATGTTGACATTAAAGATTTTTAAAATCATGACAGTGATTTATACATATAACCAGTAGAAAACGTAAATAGGTGATTTTAAAAACACAATAGAGTTAAAATATTAACATAATTTTGTATTTTTAACAAACGACTTTTTTGATAGGATGTTATTTGAAACCGAAACCCCTGTTACACTGGAAAGATTGTATTTAAACAATAACTTATCCTAATAAAACATCTGGAATTTAAAAAAAAAACAGAAAATTTAAAAACTTAAAAGGCGAAGCGTGGAAAGCGTGGAAGCGTTATAAAATCTGTTCTATATATTGAAACATCATAACGATCATGCATGATTGTTACGATGATATATGATAATTACGGTAGTCCTTCTCGCGATAAAACCTTTATATTAGTAAGGAGGAGTTTGCATTGAGAACGTGTATTCCAATATATTTTAAATATTCAAAAGTAATAACCTACAGTAGTAAATATTTATTTTCATGAAAAAAACATGAATAAATAACAGGTGGAATACAACTGTGAGTCGGAACGGAATTATTTATAAAGGAGAGGAAGGAACGCGGCGCGGAGTCAATTAACGAGGGCGGGGTGTGAGCGGAATTGTTAATCGGTTGGTCGGGGGTAGCCATAGCAAATACATTAACACAACCACCATTGGTCTGGTAAATAATACAGGTTATGTCGCTGGGCTACGTGGATAATGATCCCTCAAAAAAAAGACTCGTGTACTTTATCGACATTTTAAGTATTTACAGTATTAAAAAAAATAGTTAGGTCCAGGAATTTAAAAACCAATTTGTTTTGTCAATATTGTAATAAGCTGCGGAGATAAGGTTAGTTTTAATGCAATTAAATACAAACGGTCGTGCCAGTATCAGTTTTTTATATGAATTTGCTAAAGGTTTCTCCTAACTAATGTCCGAAAATAGATATATTTTGATGTTTGTGATTAGTTAACGCCTCTGGCGTAATGAATTATCTTATGTCAGTGTGAAATACGCAGTTTTGTTGAGGAAAATAAAATGCGATTAATTTATTTATTATAAATAAAAAAGAAGCGGGCTTTTATCTGCTGCATTTAAATTTATTGAAATTCATTTCAAAATTTCGTTAATGATGCAAGACGTAGTTTTGAAAAAGTATTTAAAATTAAATTTTTATTTTCTTGCATTCTACAGGGCGAATAATGGCGAATCTTTAAATGACGTTTACATTCATAGAACTTAAATAAAAACATTTTTCAAAATAACAAATTTTACTGAGTTTGTAGATTTTATGACTTAAATCTGACGTTCTTAACAGGCTGCATCTTACGGTAATACGGTAATGTGTACACAAAAACACAATCAATATTGCTGTTTGTTTATAGTCGGGCGTCTCGCTACCCTAACGGCTAACGTCTTAGACTCGGGTTGATGGGGTCACGGATTCAATTCCTGGGGTGTCTAAATAAGTCAGTATAGTTTTGGTTACTTCCCTTTAAAGGCATTTTGTGCTCTTTCTTAAGTGTCTTAGCGTTGGAAAAAATATATCTTGGAACACATCACAATTGAAAAAGCTGTTATGTGTACATAAAACATCTGTAGTAGTTTTTAGCGAATTTCCCCTATAGGGAAGAAGCTATTACCGTAGGTCTCATGGTAAGACTTAAGCCCGAGACCATGATAACTTTTCATTTTGAGGTCCACAGATGTCAAAAACACCATTCATTCAAATTTATATATATATATATATATATATATATATATATATATATATATATATATGTGTGTGTGTGTGTCCGTAAGCACGATAACTCTCGTAAAAAAGGTCCGATCTTAATGAAATTTGGCACAAATGTGTAAAGTACCATTTATTTGAACGAGTTCGAAAACCAGACGAATCGCACGATCCAAAGGGGGGTTTTGGGGGGTTTTGTACCCCAAAAATGGGTTTTTTGGTGTTTTCACATGTAATTTTTATTTAAATAAAATTTTAATTTTACCATTGAATTCAGCTTAAAAAAAAATTTGGTATTTTTAACATTGCTCTACGTCAATCGGTTACTGAGATATTGAAAGTGCTAAACACAGTACGTTGTCTAATGTTATTCTTGTGGAGAAAAAGACAAATTTTATATCTCGCTTATTTAGGAACGTAAACTGACAAAATTTGGGATATGGCTTCATCTGGTTGTGGTTTATTAGTTTTTGCACAAAAAAAATTTTCGCCTATGTTTCCCGTAGCAGCAAACCTAGGTACTCGGTCCCCGTGTTATTCTTATGGAAAATAATTAAAATGTTATATATCGCTTAGATATGAATGTATATGGATGAAACTTGGTATGTGACTTCACTTAGATGAGTTCTATTGATATTTGCATAAAAATCCAATATTTTGTGTTCCTTGTTGCAGCAAACCTGCGTACTCATCCTCAATGTTATTCTTATGGATAATAATTAATATTTTAAATATCACTTGTTTTTGAATATGTATCTTATGAATCCTGTTAAGTGGCTTAATCTGTTATGTTATATATTTATTGGAAATTCGCTGAGTATGCAGGTTTGCTGTGACGGGGGTATTTATATACTGTAAATAAACAAATAAAAAATTCATCATGTTACGCATTTATTGGTAATGTATAATTTTGGGGTATTACAATATATCAATAAATAAAACTAATTGTATATAATGGTTAAAATAATAAAACTTATCAAATATACAAAAAAGTTTGGAAAGTTCATAAATAAAAAAAAGAAACAGGAATATTCAGCATTACAGAATACGAGATTGAATGAATTATTCATGTGCGATTATAAACTGAATGGGAGAATCCTGTCTCATGCATAAGCTGATTAGTTGTATGCAAATCACCTAAACGTACACGAACCGCTGTCACTGTTCGTTCCAATCACCCCAATGTTAAACTCAACCACAATCTCTCTATTTACTTATAAATGTTTAAATTTCCCTTTCATCGTTGAGAAACTCTCTTTTATAATATAAACATGTTTCATAATTTAGTTTAGTTTGGTATATTTTTATAACCAAATGTTATTGACAGTTTATTCCTCCATCGCAGCAAGCCTGCTGAATACAGTTAAATTAAGGAAGGGACGAACTCGTTCACAAGGAGATATAATGCTTATCGTAGAACTTGAAATTGGAGCCGCCACCTTGAAACGGCTTTGGAAATAACACGACTCTATAAACTTGTTTTAAGAACTCAAACTTGTTAAAAGAATTTATAATTAATTTCAAAAGTCCGTCTTGACTAGCATATTTCTATGTTTGAGTCGTAACAAAATTGTTAACTGGATGTCAAACGGAGTCTATGGATTCTTGATCCTTGAAGAACAAACCTACAAATTAGGATCTAAGAGAACAAAGTTTTAAGGAAAGATAAAGGAAAGGACATTACAAATAGTATTATTTACTATTATTCAAGATTAGTATGGAGTTTAAAGAAGGGTTAATAATATATTCTCTAAAGCCATCGCTTATATAATTAAAGCCACTAAACACTATAATTAAACTAATACCAATAATTAAACCGTAGCTATATAAAACCAATATTAGTTTCTTAAGACTTTGAATACTATACATTAAATACATCGGATATTTATTTGCGACTTTAAATAAACTACTTGTTGCATAGTGTAAGAATTAAAATATATTTTACGAACACCCATTGAATACCAAAGTATTAGTTTTAGGTCAAAATTAAAGCTTTCTCAGTGACATTATAACACAATTTCTCCATCGCAAGCTGTCTTGATAACGCCGTATTCGCGTCCCTGTTCATTTGGTACACGCAACTCCCTCTTGGGAAAATATTCTCTGGCATGTTTTAACTTAGATTGGTATCGTGAATATTACGTTGTTGACTGAAGTGAAGATGCATACATTGCTTTCGACACATCACATCATGAGATGTAAACAACCTTCTCCGAAATGTTCCACCTGCTTTAGCTTAATTTATATGTTTTGGTCATAATATGGGTATACACATTATCAACTTGATTGCTACACTTGTTTAAACTTTATTTGTTTTAACACAATATTTAACTAAGCAAATAAAAAATAAATATTTAAAATATATTAGTTTATTATTAAAGCACCCCTGAAAATTCCCTGCACGAATGTTAAATACCCCCATCACAGTAAACCTGCGTACTCAGCGAATTTCCAACGCATAATATATGTCTTAATAACACATAAAGCCGCATAGCAAGTTTCATAAACACATATTCACAAATAAGCGATATATACAATTTTAATTATTCTCCATAAGAATAACATTAAGTACGTAGGTTTGCTGCAAATAGGAACACAAAATATGGGGTTTCATACAAATATCAATATAAATCACCTAGGTGAAACCAAATACCAAGTTTCATGAATATACGATATATACCATTTTGATTTTTCTTAATAAGAATAACATGGAGGATGAGTACGCAGGTTTTCTGCAACAAGGAACACAGCCACATACCAAATTTTATTAAATTATGTTCATAATTGAGGGAGACATTACATTTTACTTATTCTCCATAAGAATAACATGGGGGCTGAGTACGCAGGTTTTCTGCTGCGAGAATAATAGGTAAAAATATATTTTTTGTGCAAATAACAATATACCACAACCAGATGAAGACGTATACCAAGTTTCATTAGTATCCGTTCATAAATAAGCGAGATATAAAATTTGTTCTTATTCTCCATAAGAATAAAATTGGACAATGTACTGTGTTTAGCACTTTGAATATCTCTGTAACCATTTGATCCAGAGAAATGATCAGAACACCAAATTGTGTAGTTTTTAAAGTCGAATCTAATAGTGAAAACTAAAATTAGACTTTTTTAAATATTACAAGTAAAAAATTCAAAAAACCCATTGTTGGGGTACAAACCCCCCCCCAATTTACCACTTCGGATTGGGCGATCTGCCTGGTTTTCGAACTAAAGTCATAAATGCTGCTTTACACATTTGTACCAAATTTAATGAAAATCGGACCATTTATACGAGAGTTATCGGACCCACGGACACACATATATAGACATATCTATACAGGTTCGAACGAATGGTGTTTTTGGGGTCTGGGGTCCTCAAAACGAAAAGTTATCATGGTCCCGGGCCTAGGTCTTACCATGCCGACTACGGTAATAGCTTCTTCCCTATAGGGGAAATTCGCTAAAAGGCCAGTTTAATAAAAAAGGTTTATAATGTTGATCGTTATGCATTATATGACATGTTTCTTTAGATAAAACAAGTACATTAAAATTAGACATTAAATAAATAATGTTGATACGTTGGTTGTTGCCATTAAATGTAATAAATACGGAGTAAAATATGGTTTGGTTAAAAGGTAAGAACAATACGGGGACATTAAAAGTTGGAGCTTGAGGAAGGGTAATTGGAGAAGCGCTGTCTGAGCCAGGAACAATCAACACCCTTCTCAAGATTTTCATTTTCAGCTTTAAAGTCCATTATAGTTTTACAACTGCGGGTCATATCATATAAAAATATCAGTGGAACCGGTTTTTTCGTGAAACGACTTAAAAACAGTCTTGTCCTTGGACTTAGTTTGGACTCAATACAATTAAAACAAATATTATTGTTCAGAATTATATATATATAATCTCACAGAGTTTTGGAAGATAAAAGGACGAGTGTTGAGATCATATACAAGTGGCAACATTTAAATTCTTGTTGTATAATTTTTTGTTAGCCGTATAAAACAGTAAGCAGAGAACGGACCGGCGGACGGGTAGATTATTGCGGGGGATATTTCACCCCTCAGCTCCGACACTGATAAACTGGGGCTTCCCTGGTGATCACACAACTGGGGAAATGAATCGAGCTGGAAGGTATTACTTGCTTTGAGCTCGCCTTTACTTCCTAATACTTATTTTGTGATAAAGGGCCTAGTAAAGGTCCAATCTGTCGGATTAGCTACTTTAAAATGTTTTTCGATTCGCCACTAAACATCACATCAACAAATTTGATTTTGAAAACCCAGGTGAATGTTGATTTTATATTATTCTGGTAAACTTTTTATTGTAAAACTTTTGTGTAAAATATCATCCTCATTCCATTTTATCATAAAAATAAGTCTGTGTAATTCTGTCTAAATACTCTTTGTGTAGGCCTAATATAGATTATTATATAATGAAGGGGTTGTGGCTTATATTATTCAAACTCTCTTCTCTCTGTGTTTCCGGTTAAAGTGAGTGACGTCACCTTGTAGAATATTCAAAGTTTCCATAACTTCAGACTGGGGCCTTCCTCTCACCTACAACTACGTGTTTAGCACACAATATTTATAACCATGACATTGCCATGAAAAAGGAGGGGCACAAAGGCTCTTTAGTAATAGATGACATGAGTTTTTATCTATTCTATAACGTATCTTGAACATTTCAAGCTTCACATATTTTAAAAACACTTAACAATACAGTATGTAAAAGCCACTTGTCTTTACACAGGTTTTAAAAATTAATGCAACGTTAGTGATAACACTGGCGTAGAGGGACAACAATAAGTACCAATTGCGGTGGAAATACCGATTTTGTTAACTTCAATTTGCAATCAAATTAATCTTTTTAGAATGTAATTTGAGTCGGCATGTTTGATCGGGTGTGCTTCACAAGCACTTTGAGCACGGCGTGTTTAGGCCGATGGGGCGTGTTGTTTTGTACCTGTCACGTGCAGACGAATGCTCATCGTGGAACATTTATACCTCAGTACACATGTCGGCCTCGAGTCCGTTAGCTGAATGTTGTTTATTTACTTCCCGTGTCTAAATCAACGTTGTAGACATTTACGTTCCATCTACTCGATCTACAAATCATATTGGCCGCGTCAAAGCTCTGCAACTGAGCCCACTCTAATTGCCTATCACCACAAAATAAAATATTCTAGAATCAGATGTTTTAGATTATTTACGTTTCTTAATTAATTGACAAGCGGTAATTGCTTGGTTTTGTTAACTCAGTTCTAAAGTACGGGTTTACATTTTGAAGTCCATTATCTGGTTTGACAACGTTTGTTGTATACAAAGCTTAAATAAATAGTGTTTTATCTGATTTGTGTATGAATCAGATACACTGATACATTAGAGTTAAACTCCATACACCATTGGAGTTTAGTAAATAATCAAAATAATGTTTCTAAAAAAAATACAATCTGATTGTAAGTGTTAAATTCCCCATCTGTGGACATAGAAAGCAAAGGTGTATGAGGAATTTATGTTAAAGATATGTAGCAGAAAATTGATCGATAGTTTTCTTTTAAGTCACAATGCTTGATGTGGCGGTCAAACACACACTGGGAAATATCAGTTGGTATAGTTGCATAGCTGATGAACCACTGATGCAGCTAGATCTCTGTGTTGACACTCCATGACATAATTATTTACCGTAATAGAGTGTCAATAATTATGTGTAATTCAAAAGTTTTGGCGGAGAGCATTTGTGTGAAAACCACGTGTTCATTTGATTATGTTCGTATGTTCATCAATCAAGTGCCTGACTATTTACAGTTTCATTAAAAACGATTATGCAGTTGTGGTTATGTTTTTGTTTTAAAATATTTTAATTGAAGTATCATTTTAAGACCTATTTAATGTACTATACTTTTATTTTGCGCAACTAATCCATAAGAATTAGAAGCATAAAATAGACTTGTGAAGTTCTATATTCTCGAAGCATGATATTTTAATTTTCTAACGAAAAAATGTTGAACTAATTGCCAATTTAGCCAGGTTTTTGGTTGGTAAATCTATAATTAAGGCCACACTCATTGCCACCTTACGAAGAACGACCCTACAATGGGGACGTGACTCTCACGTTGCTAAGCAACCGCACATTCAACATATGGCCATCTAGCACGAATTACTTTCTTCCCCTATACATAGTTTGGAGTATTCTGTTGAGGTCATCTCTCTTTCATTCTCTCTTCCCTCTCTCTCTCTCTCTCTCTCTCCCTCCCCTCCCCCATCCTCACCACAAAGTATTTTTTTTTTCAATGTGGAATTAAAACGGATAGCCCAGTAACCAGTAGCCTTTTTATTTATGCCTGAAACCTATCCACCTCATCCTCTCCGAAACCCTCATCTTCACCCCAACCCTCATCCTCCCCCCTCACAAACAGGTTTAATATTTTTAACGAGGAGTTAAAACGGATAAGAAAAGGGTGTTACCATTCCGGTAGATAGTAATATTTTGCATTTACATAAGTCCTGAACTATAAGTTCTGGCTGTAGTGGAGTTAAAAGAGATAAGAGAAGGTTGATACCATTCCAGTAATCATTGGTCTTTTTATTTAGGCCTGAAACCTCTCCACCTCATCCTCTACCCGTTTAATGTGGAGTTAAAACGGATAGCAGAAAGGCGTTACCATTCCAGTAATCAGAAGCCTTTTTATTTATATCTGAAACCTCACCACCTTATCCTATTTCCGTCCCTCGTCCTCCCCCTCTCATAAACAGGTTTATTTTTTTAAATTTGGAGTTATAACGGATAATAAAAGAAGGGTGTTACCATTCCAGTAGTCAGCAATATTTTGCATTTACATTACTCCTGAATCATCTGTTATGGCTGTTGTGGAGTTAAAACGGATAAGAGAAGGGTGTTACCTCCATTAGTCTTTTTATTTAGGCCTGAAACCTTTCCACCTCATCCTCTCCCCGTTTAATGTGGAGTTAAATCGGATAGCAGAAGGGCGTTACCATTAAAGGGCATAGCCCTACACATATAAACACCAAATTATTTACATTCGACACATCTCCTAATAGTACTAAATAAGTGTGTCAAGTTTCGTAATTCTACGATAACGCATATCCGAGAAATCGGCACCACAAACATTTCCTAAGCCGATTAATATATTATATAGATAATTAATACTGACAAGAAATGTCTTAATTTGTCTCTAGTCACTAGAATACAGTAAAAGATTTGGTGTCATAAAACCCGATCCTTGTATCAGAGTGTAATTTTATATTGATTTTATTAGTAATAAATGTTTATACAAATGTAACGTGTTTACGTTGTGTTGAGGAAAATAATGCACCTTGGCTACCTGGGAGCTGGGCACTCAGACATATTGTCACATGAGACAGTTAGTTGGGTAAAAGAGTGGTTGATGAGGGTCAGACGTGGTCACTACATTTGACAAGTTAACACATCGGTAAGAGACCTGAACCTGAAAATGTAATTCCTTATTCTTTAGGACAGTTTTAACATTTAGAATATAAGTATAAATCGTTGTCCAGTAATTTTAAAACCAATTCTGAGAAGCTGAAATTGCATTTATACTATTACGTGTTTTAGAATATTGCTCTGAAATTGTGCACGAACTACGTTTAGTGGACTTAAAAGGGGATCTTGTGTGGATACGTATACATTTAAAAATAAATTCTTCCAGACATTCCTTATATTAGAGAATCGAGAAAAATATTTAAATTTATTGATATTAATTAAACCAAGATTAATATTGTTTAAATAAATTTTTAGACATGGCATTCAAAATGTTGATAGCATGTACCAAGAACCTCGCAGATTAATAGATCTGATTGAACAATACACATCTTAGTTTATACCGTTATGAAGCGTTACACCTAAAACAAGTAAGGAGACAAACAATATTTCTTAGGTCAACCATTTAGGTCTTTTAATTCGTCGTTTTCATCATTCTGTTAACGACTAAGACTGAATACAAAATATAATTTGAACAGGAAGAAATAGAAATACTTGACAATGAGAGAAACATTTGATACTGAATCAAACATTTCCAAAGTGAGTTCTCATTACTACAAAGGTTTTCTTAACATAAAACTTTCAAACAAAAAACGAAGCCATTGAAAGGATATCCCAACAAAGGAGCAATCGCCATAGTTATGAACGACCGCTATTCATTGGTAGTGCTTTGTTGGAGAACTACGGCTCTAGAATACTTTAATCAAAAATAGTGATCAGCATTGGAACTTTCACCATTACATGAATTAATGTTATAGTCCTACTTAGGGTTACAAATAAAGTAAGTCCCTTTAAGTATTAGTTGAATACAGGTTTTTTTAAACATGTAGCTTCATAAAATTTTAGTGATCTTACTGTACTTTAATAAATTAGTTTTTTTAAATTTTTAGTGTTTATATACGCCGAGGCATTTTTGAACGTTTTGATAGGGAACGGTCCAAACCCTGCTCTTGTTACTGTTTACGTTTACTTTTTGTTAGAAAGCATGATTAATTAATAGCCCAATGCCAAAAGACAGCAAGGTCCATTATCGAAACTCCACAATATTTTAAGATTATGTTCGGGATCGACCTGGCGAAACTCGGATTATGATGCGATTTTACTAACCACTACGATAGCCTTGTCTGTAATTAAATTTATGTATTAAATCTGTTTTGAAATTAAGATTTTTTACTGGATCTGTGATTTGAATTTTAAAATATAATATTGAAAACAGAGATACAATAACTGCTAGCACGGGCAAAGGATTTGAAAAAGATTAGTGTTTCTGTGATGCAAGGGGACCGTTAAAGTCTTAAAGTTAAAGCTTATCGCGTTAGGAATACAATGATATGTCAAAACCACATTAGTTTTTGGTTGTATATTGTAGTTCGTAATACAGTAAAGTATACCAAAACTCACAGACATTTATTTAATAATTTAATTTATTCTTGATATAATCTCATAATTAAAACTCTCACAGCCTTGCTTGTTTATTCTTAGTCAAAATTAAAATAAATTTTTTGTTACAATAAAAATACCCCCCGTCACAGCAAACCTGCGTACTCAGCGAATTTCCAATGCATTTATATGTTTCTCACTACTACATAAAGCCACTTACCAAGTTTGATAAAAATACATTCATAAATAAGTGATTATAACATTTTATTTATTCCCCATAAGAATAACATTAGGACTGAGTACGCAGGTTTGCTGCAACGAGGAGGATAAGAAATGAGTTTTTATGCAATTATCAATATAACTGAACCAGGTGGAGCTAGTTACCATGTTTTATTAATTTATGTTCATAATTAAGGGAGATATAAAACTTTACTTATTCTCCATAAGAATAACATTAGGGCTGAGTATGCAGGTTAGCTGCTACGGGGACAACCAACAAAACATTTATTTTTTGTGTAAATATCAATATACCAGTACAACGTGAATCCACATACCAAGTTTCATCAATATACATTCATAAATAATCAAGATATCAAATTTTATTTATTCTTCATAAGGATTACATGGGAGATTTTATGAGCATGTTTTTTTGGATTTTTTCCGCATCCACTTAACCTAGGTTAATAATTAAAAATACCATATTATTTGTTTTTTTAAGCTCTATAACATGGTCAAAACAAAAATTAAGTATTTTAAAAATTTTAGGGTGAAAAATGCAAAAAACTGATTTTTGGAAAATTTAAAACCCCCATAAAGCCCCCTTCCCAAGATCCGATTTTTATGGTTTTCGAACTTGAAGTCAAAAATGGCAGTTTACACATTTGAGCCAAATTTAATCGAAATCGGATGTTTTTTACTCAAGTTATCGCATTCACGGACACACACACACACACACACACACACACACACACACACACACACATATATATTTGTATATGTATATATATATACGACCTATATATATATATAGATATAGATATATATAAATTTGAACGAATAGTGTTTTGGACACCTGGGTACCTCAAAACAAAAAGTTCTCATAGTCTCGGGCTTAAGTCTAACCATGAGACCTACGGTAATAGCTTCTTCCCTATAGGGGAAATTCGCTAAAATCAAACAACGTTTTTATAATTTGTTGTATAATGACTGACATTATTCTTGAATGTACGTACAACTGACTTTAGGATTTCTCTGGACTTGCCTCTTAATAGAGAATTTAGGTTTGTCGATAGATCTCATTACACTTGTTTGATCTGTAGCAATAGCCGTTTGAGTTAATGTTATCATACACCTTGACGTAATTGTTTGTCTCTATACACCAGCTAATTAACAGTATTGTATAAGATATTATTATAACTGTGCAGATTATTGTGTTAAGACGTCCTGTAAATTGAGTCTGCAAATCAGATTTCATTTCAATTTTCTTTAGTTTAAATATTCTACCGAAGTAGTTTAGATTTTACAATCAAAGATATTTCTTTATATCCGATAGATTGTTGTAAACTCAACAGTGTTATTTGTATAGGGGGTTGATAATGAAAACAAATGATACCTGGAGACAATGATTGTAGGGGTGGGGTGGAGACGTGCAGAACCCCCCCCCCGATATAATTACTGGGGGAACAGCACATCTTGTGGTTATTGGTGTTTTGGCAGAGGGGGGAGATTACAAAACCGACAAAACACCAAGGTATGACGGGTATCAAGTTGTATTGGACGCTGAGACATTTCTGATATCAATTATTACAAAGCAATCTAGTGTAGAATATAAAAAATAAATGTAAAACAGTTAAAAAGGAAAAACTATATTTTTCAAAGTCCAAAAGTGCGAAAAGGATCCTTAAGAGAAAACTCACAAAATAATTATTGGTTATTTAATAAAACTAATATTTTAAAATGCATATCTGATCGTTAACAATATTTCATTAACAGCTGAACCACCGTGAAAATAAAATAACTACGGGATAGCTTCTCGCCTTGAAAAAAAAATATAAAGATTTGTTATACTGCGATAAACCTAGTGTTCAGTTGCTTCATTCATAGTAAAAAGAAGAGTTTTATGAAATATTGTAATGGATAATGTATTATCAATGTGAAAAATAATTCAAATTGCATATTAGGTAATTACAAAAGATAGTACTGTAACTCCGATTAGATGGCTTTAATTAAGTGCATCTAAAGAAAGTGCAGTTCACAAATTTAATTGTAACATTTGTTATTCTATTCACACATGTGGGGTGAAGCAGGCTCTTTGAACAATTACAATATTCATCTTATCCTCTGATATATTACCGTCTTAACTTAGCAATCCTAGTTTTCTGTTTTGATTCTAAAATAGATTTCGGATCCGATGATCCATCATCAGTTAGGAATCCAGGAAAGGCCAAGTTTATTTGAAATATTCATCCAGGAAATTTCGTTGATGGCGTGGATTCATAAAATTGACGTATGTGACACTTAAAAATACTTAGCAAAAACTTAAAACATACATTTACAACACATACAATGGTTTGAACTTTAGGCCTTCGTAGGAGTTACCTCACTGTCACAGGTGTACGTGGTAATGGTAATGGCGCAGTAATGGTTTTTGTTGGTAATAAGTAGGCGATCTCAATATGCATTCATCAGAAGACAGTACGCTAAAGAAACTGAAGATCAACTTGAATTATTCAATATTTTATACATTACCGACTCATTTACTCATCCATTTACAACCCTTCTCTTCACAAAAACGAATTGTCTTCAAACCCAGCGGAAACGAGCCTCTCTAATTTGTTTTAAACTCATGTTTAAAACTCCACTCCCCCTTACGTTCTTCCTAATGAGTAGTTTTAATGTACGAAACAGTCTTTTATCTTCTTATGTTTTAAAATTTAGAAGAGATTCTCATGTTCTTTATACAAATAATATACACATAGTGTGTGTAATAACATTAACACTTTATTATAACAGTACAACTAACACAACTGGTAAGTATTATAGCATAAATTCATTTAACGAAACCATCACTAGACACTAGTGTAATTTAGGTTACCTATAAATTGTATAGCCACGAGGGCAACGATTATTCTCTTTAAGACTTATCAGGTGAAATAATTTATGTTTTTATTAAAATAAAGTATAACTATGTTCTAAATTTGCATGTAATCACATTGGTTTATGATTTCATCTGTAAATAGACGAAAATGTCTTCCTAATAATAGATGTGACAAAACGAGGGGCAGACCACCCACTCTCATCCCCTACCGCCCCCTAACACTCTCACCCCAGTCTGTCTGGGCAGCTGTGTCAACGTTGACCCCAATATTTCAGATGGCCTTTCCTCCCCTTTAGAGTATAGTGGTATAACCTTAAAATAGAAAATAATAAACAATGTTTAAAATTGGTTTAAGGGATTGTCTAATTAGTATTTTCATTCATTTGACAGTTAAACCACTATTCTTTTACTATAAATATTAAGATCTAAAATTGTTTTTCAGTGATATAAAATATACGGTGATTTCCAGGTATGGTGGAAGAAAAAATCATATAATGTCCAAAAAACAGTCACAAACAACCTTCCAGTTGGTTTAAAACACACAGAAAAATAAAAAGATACTATTACTTGTAATTTTAAAAAGTATTTCTCTAAAAATTTTAAGATAAAACAACAAATACTCGTATTCAATGTATGCATGAACTTCTAAATTAATTTTAATGCTGCGCGTAACCAGGAAATATAATTATACCAAATGCTACGAATCGAATATGCATTAATTAAGGGCTAATAAGCCTGGCTTTGCGTCGCAAGCCGTGCTGCAAATCAAGGGCTTACTTAAGCTCGTTGCATGACTCGTTTACCCTTATTAGTGAATTTGGTTTGGTCACTTTGTTTCAATGCAATTATCATATTAATTGCTTCTTGTGCTAATTAACCTTATTAACTTATTTGTAAGCTCTGAGGCTAAGTTGTAAAGCTTGTTTGTTTGGAAACATTTGTTAAACAATGTAAAAAATTTAGCCCGCTGAAATTTGTTTTGTATAGTCTCCAAAATGTCTGGATTTTCAAATTAAATAACTACTACTTATTTTATTTTACGTTTTCATTTATAATTATCTGAGGAATTGCCATTAATACCGGTAACTTTATAAAAACACTTTAAATAAAAAGTTAACTACATTATTTTCCCTATGAAATAAAAAGCTAGTACGTTATTATAAAAAAATTACTACATTTAAATTCCATATAAATAAAATAGTTACTGTATAAGCAGTAAAGAATTCATATATGACAAATCAATTTAGTGAAATCCTTTTTATTGCCAAATTTTATAAACAAAAAAGTTTATTGTATTGACGATAAATTATTTTTACTCTTAAAAGTATCCCTGTGCGTCTTTTCACAGAGAGAACAAAAATGAAGTTACTGAAAAAAAAACTGTGAAATGCTACATAGAAAAATTGAATAAATAAATATTAAAAAAACCGCGTTGTTTTAAAAGTCAAGTCTTGCAAAAGTTAATAAACCGTAATAATATTATTAATTGTTCCTAGTTTTCCCCTTTTCGAACATTTGATCGGCATTAAACGAGTATTACATGGCCTGATTTGTATTTATTTTATAAAATATATATATAGGTTGCTGATATTTGTAACATTGGTATACATTCAAACAACAGTAATGATAATTAATATTAAGTATAATTCTCTGATCAATTTTCATTGAAATATTTTAATATAATTTAGTGAAACCTATTTCCAAAGTAGAGTTTTACAAGTTGCTAAATTTGTATTGTAACAAATAAGTTATCAATGATAAAATTAAATGTACATTTCACATTTCAGTTTGCCATGAATAAGGTTGGATAAAAACACTCATAACCCTTGAGATTGTACAATTAAAAATTAAACCGTACAATAAGAATTGTAAATTGAATTATAAATTGTAAAAAAATGTATTTATATCAACAGTAATTTCACAAATAAATGTAACGGAACTATTTAAGTAGAACCTGTTTATTCAACGCTAAGAAAATTATGTTTCAAAGTTGTTCTCTTAAATGTTTAGAATCGCATACATTAAGAGCAGTATAGGATGTAAACGTTGCGGGACTAGCAGATCTTTACGACTATTGTAGCGCAACAGTTTGTACGACACAACGCAAAGAAAATTATATTTCAAAGTTGTTCTCTTAAATGTTTAGAATCGCATACATTAAGAGCAGTATAGGATGTAAACGTTGCGGGACTAACAGATCTTTACGACTATTGTAGCGCAACAGTTTGTACGACACAACGCAAAGAAAATTATATTTCAAAGTTGTTCTCTTAAATGTTTAGAATCGCATACATTAAGATCAGTCTAGGATGTAAACGTTGTGGGACTAGCAGATCTTTACGACTATTGTAGCGCAACAGTTTGTACGACACAACGCAAAGAAAATTATATTTCAAAGTTGTTCTCTTAAATGTTTAGAATCGCATACATTAAGAGCAGTATAGGATGTAAACGTTGCGGAACTAGCAGGTCTTTACGACTATTGTAGCGCAACAGTTTGTACGACACAACGCAAAGAAAATTATATTTCAAAGTTGTTCTCTTAAATGTTTAGAATCGCATACATTAAGAGCAGTCTAGGATGTAAACGTTGCGGGACTAGCAGATCTTTACGACTATTGTAGCGCAACAGTTTGTACGACACAACGCAAAGAAAATTATATTTCAAAGTTGTTCTCTTAAATGTTTAGAATCGCATACATTAAGAGCAGTATAGGATGTAAACGTTGCGGGACTAACAGGTCTTTACGACTATTGTAGCGCAACAGTTTGTACGACACAACGCAAAGAAAATTATATTTCAAAGTTGTTCTCTTAAATGTTTAGAATCGCATACATTAAGAGCAGTATAGGATGTAAACGTTGCGGGACTAACAGATCTTTACGACTATTGTAGCGCAACAGTTTGTACGACACAATGGTATTGATCCGACTGTCTAGTGCCGCCAAACACACTGAAACGTGTGTGCTTTTAACTCTACGGTCGAGTGTTTCCTCTATTTAGGATACTCTTTCAAGCTTAAAAAATATATATTTATCAGCCACCATTTTGAATTAGTATAAACCTGATAATCCGCACTGAAATAGATCTTAACAGTCGTCATACATGTTAATACGACCTAATGGTTTGAATTTGATACTTTAAGAAGTTAATAGCGTATGATTAGTTATGCAAAGCGTACAGACTGTCGGAAAAGTAAGCGTTTTAGGACACACCTTTAGAAAAACTTTTTCTGAATTTTTTTACAATTATTCCACTTTTTATAACCTCTAAAATATTGTATTTCAATGAAAGCAGATTTATTTAGTCCATTAAATTAACTTTTTACGTTCCGTACTCGATTAAAAAGTATAAAATACACACATTTGTAATTTTTTACAGCTCCAATTAAAGAAGGTGCATATGTCACTTGGCTAAGAAAATTAAATAGTCCTGTAAACGTACTGGTGCTGTGGGAATGACCTGGGGCAAAGATTTTGACGTCACACATATTTGTGGAAGTAAAAACACTGGGGAGAGGGGAGAGAGAGAGAAAGTGGAAACCAGTAAACAAAAAGAATACAATTTCAGAGTGTTTAAAAACTATTAGTATTATATACAGATGGGTACTTAAATGCTAAGTAGTTTATCTTTATGTTTTTTGATAATAATAACAGTTTTACAAAACCTTGTTGGTTTGTAGAAATCAATTTGATCGATTTAATTAAAGTAGATTATGTTTATATTAGTTGAGACTAATCCCTTTGTTGCTTTTTAGTGAATTTCCCCTATAGGGAAGAAGCTATTACCGTAGTCGGCATGGTAAGACCTAGGCCCGGGACCATGATAACTTTTCGTTTAGAGGTCCCCAGACCCCAAAAACACCATTCGTTCGAAACTATTAGTATTATATACAGATGGGTACTTAAATGCTAAGTAGTTTATCTTTATGTTTTTTGATAATAATAACAGTTTTACAAAACCTTGTTGGTTTGTAGAAATCAATTTGATCGATTTAATTAAAGTAGATTATGTTTATATTAGTTGAGACTAATCCCTTTGTTGCTTTTTAGTGAATTTCCCCTATAGGGAAGAAGCTATTACCGTAGTCGGCATGGTAAGACCTAGGCCCGGGACCATGATAACTTTTCGTTTAGAGGTCCCCAGACCCCAAAAACACCATTCGTTCGAAACTGTATATATATATATATATATATATATATATATATATATATATATGTATATTATATGTGTGTGTCCGTGGGTGCGATAACTCTCGTAAAAAAGTCCGATTTTGATGAAATTTGGTACAAAAGTGTAAAGCAGCATTTATGACTTCAAGTTCGAGAACCGGATAGATCGACCTATCAGAAAGGGTATTTTGGGGGGGTTTTGTACCCCAAAAATGTTTTTTTTGAGTTTTTACACATACTTTTGAAAAAGTGAAATTTTATTTTTTCCATTGGAATCAGCTTAAAAATACGCACAATTTGGTGTTTTAATCATTGCTCTACGTCAATTGGTTACTGAGATATTGAAAGTGCTAAACACAGTACGTTGTCCAATGCTATTCTTATGGAGGATAAGAAAAATTGTATATCTCGCTTATTTATCAACTTATCCTGACGAAACTTGGTATATTGCTTCATTTCATTGTGGTCTATTGATATTTGCACAAAAACCCATTTTTTGGCCGATAGTTCCCGTGGCAGCAAACCTGCATACTCAGCCCCATGTTATTCTTAAGGAGAATAAGTAACGTGTTATCTCCTTTAATTATGAACATAAATTAATAGAACTTGGTATGTGGCTTTACCTAGTTGAGTTATATTGATATTTGTATAAAAACCCATTTTTAGTGTTCCTTATTTCAGCAAACCTGCTTACTCAGCCGCCATGTTATTCTTATGGAGAATAATTAAAATGTCATAAATCATTTATTTATGAATGTATATTGATGAAACTTGGTATGTGGCTTTATGTGGTATTAAGATAATATTATATGCATTGGAAATTCGCTGAGTATGCAGGTTTGCTGCTACGGGGGTATTATTGTACCATATCCACTCATTAGGCACTGTAAGTTTCAGTTCATACGGCAATTTAGGTTGAGTTTTTAAAAATTTGATTTATTTACCTAATCGTACGTCATACGCTTTTAGCGAATTTCCCCTGTAGGGAAGAAGCTATTACCGTAGTCGGCATGGTAAGACCTAGGCCCGGGACCATGATAACTTTTCGTTTTGAGGTCCCCAGACCCCAAAAACACCATTCGTTCGAAACTGTATATATATATATACATATACACATATATATATATATATATATATATATATATATGTCCGTGGGTGCGATAACTCTCGTAAAAAAGGCCCGATTTTGATAAAATTTGGTACAAACGTGTAAAGCAGTATTTATGACTTTAAGTTCGAAAACCAGACGGATCGATTTATCCGAAGGGGTATTTTGGGGGGGTTTTGTACCCCAAAAATGGGTTTTTTGAGTTTTTTACATACATTTTTGAAAAAGTAAAATTTTATTATTCCCCATTGGAATCAGCTTAAAAGACGCACAATTTGATGTTTTAATCATTGCTCTACGTCAATTGGTTACTGAGATATTGAAAGTGCTAAACACAGTACGTTGTCAATATAAAATGCAAAAATTGTCAATATAAATATTTGTTTATTACAAATTAACGTCTGTATAATTATTATTTTTGATACAAAACCTATTATAGGTGGGGGTTAAGCTTATGGAGGATAAGACAAATTTTATATCTCGCTTATTTATCAACTTCTCCCGACGAAACTTGGTATATTGCTTCATTTCATTGTGGTTTATTGATATTTGCACAAAAATCCATTTTTTGCCCGATAGTTCCCGTAGCAGCAAACCTGCATACTCAGCCCCATGTTATTCTTATGGAGAATAATTAACGTGTTATCTCCTTTAATTATGAACATAAATTAATAGAACTTGGCTTTACCTAGTTGAGTTATAATGATATTTGTATAAAAGCTCATTTTTAGTGTTCCTTATTTCAGCAAACCTGCATACTCAGCCGCCATGTTATTCTCATGGAGAATAATTAAAATGTCATAAATCGTTTATTTATGAATGTATATTGATGAAACTTGGTATGTGGCTTTATGTGGTATTAAAATAAATTTATATGCATTGGAAATTCGCTGAGTATGCAGGTTTGCTGCTACGGGGGTATTTTTATTATTTGAGGCTGAGAGGGTTTTCAATTTTAGTATTGCCAAGTATAGGCATGTGATACATAATTTTATACGTAAAGACAAATTTTCCAGCCTCAGCCATCGACAGTGTGCGACAACAAAGGTATAGCTTGTGCAAGGCTTGTGTTGGGGACGCTCGGCCCTCAAAGGCATATTGATGAGAGCGTAACACGGACAGGACCACGCGCACACAAAGGTGGTGGCGTCACAGGGAATACATGTTTGTGGGAAAAACATTGTGGAGAGGATAGCGGAAAATAAAAAGTGAAGTAACTTTTTAACAGGTCAATGAATACTCTGCCTAACGATCCCTGTTATAATGGGGCGATTAATGAAGAGCAAAAACTATTTTTATCTGTATTACATTCTGATTTAATCGTACAAAAGTTATACACATGTTTATATAATTCCCTGACCAAATAAAACCATCATCTGCCTTGGATAAATATTTAAAATGTCCAGGCCAACGGGTGATCCCTGAGGGAACATTAATCGTTTTCTGAATTTCTACACGTGTAGGAATCCTAATGACCATCTTTATTTGTATTATACTACGGTTCTGTCTACTGATTCAGCTCAGCTGCCTAACTGTGTTCCAGGCTGTAGCTAATGACGGCTATCAAGTTGACAATATCGACTGGCGAAACTGTAGCGCCGCGTGTCACCGCAGTCTTGTAAACGGCCACTATTAGCCCGGTGTTGTGGCGAAGGATTGCATTAGCACACACGGTCGGATCTTGATAAAATACAAAAGTTATGTAACTGCTAGGAAGTTGAGGCCATACACCTTTAGTAAAACTCTTTCTGTAACTAGCACAACCAGAACCTCACCAACGGTAAGAATTTCAGGTATACAGTTTCCCGGTTAAACATTGATAGGCTTGGTTAAATGTGTGTAGCTGATATTAACTGAGAATATATTAATACCTGTTTAAACAAGTCCGATTAGTAATAAATAATAATAGGACATTGCAAGACCAAAAACATTTAAATATTTCATCAAACCACATTCAAACACCTTTCATGCTGACATGTTGTATACTTAAATATATATTTTCTCTTAGTTACACATTAAACATTCTCGTTTGTATTTAAAATTGTGTATATTTAATTCCTTCCATATTACAATTTTCTATCACCAAAATCAAACTTGAGTTATAGAAATAACTGAAAAGATTAAGGAATTATTAATATGATTGAAGAAGACAAATTTAAATTTAATAAAGCAGATTCTTGAATCTCATTAGAAGCTTAATACCCACCTCTAATAATCCCGGATTGTCTATCTGACTGCTGCCTTGTAATCTCATTAGTGATCCGGTGTGCAACAACGGGAATGCTCTAAAATTTTCAAAGAGTTTTCAAATTGTAATTAATTATTGATTCATCCAACGAATATAAATAAAAGAATTAATATGATATAAATAGCTAAGCACTAGTTTTATTATGACATCAATGTATGTAGTAAATGAAAATACTTGATGAGACTGAGCCCAGATTTAAAATTCTTTGCCTGTACTGTGAGGGTGTTGCAGCAATAAACTCCTAGTTATCAGCTTCACGATTTCCACTCCCCTGATTATCTGATAGTGATTATCCCGTTTTGATGATGTCGTTGTTTAACAACTCGAATCATTGCCAAAGACCTGTATCAATGTCGTTGGTTTTACAAAATTCAATAGTATAAGTTAAAAAGTATCTGTTTTCTGTATTGTTTAGGTTGTACTCGTTATTTCTAAGTGACCTTACGTCTATAACTTGCAAAAATAATTAATTGTGAATCAGAAACAAATACTTAAAACTATTTTGGATTTACTTACAGAACTTAGCCCTGCCTAACCTGTTCACATTCATCCGACAACACGTAATATTGAAAGAAATTCTAATGGTTGTCTTTAAGATATTAAAAAATAAGTTCCTTATTATATTCATCAAAGTCATTTATCATATTTTAAAATAACATAAACAGGGTTTTATGAGGTTTTGAAAACTATTTTCAAGCTGAATACAAATTAATAAAATTAATAGAAATAAAAAAGCTGAATGTTCTCGAGACGTGGGTAAGCCACAACACAGGGACTCAACTTCCACACTGACGCGTCGTTGGTCGCTCCTTCGAAAACAGGACCTACATAAAGGCAGTCTCGGAAAACATGACCAACATTTTAAATATTTTGTGGGACATTTATTGGAAGGTAACAGGAAGGACCAAAGAATAAAAACCTTCAGGAAAATATTGAAGACCTACAGCTAAATAGTTTATGCTCATATCTATAAATTACAAATCTGTAATCTATATCTATAAATATGAAATTCCGATTAACGCCCAGGCCAAACCATTGCACCTAGAAGCACGAAATTTTGCATGTAGACTCTTATAGCATAGGCACCCAATAAGGAGGGATTTTAAGAAATTCCCATAGGGCTATGCCCCTCGGGGCTTCAAACTCCCAACCCTGGATAATTCTTAGGAACATTCACTTTGGTTTGTGCTGATGAAAATTCTATCAGCTGATTATGATATGCGGTTGTTTCACGGGTCAACCACAGAATGCAGCACACACAACTGTCGTTTTCCCGGGTGAAACCGGGAACGATGGCAGCTAGGTCTACTCTCAAACTCGTCCCTCTCAAACCCGTACCTCACCACCCTTAATCACTATTGACCGTACTAACGAGGGTCGGCTGACTCATCGCTGCTTACTGCCGACTGATTTGATCCCACTGGAACTAGTTCGTAGGAAGGGATCCTGAACTGAATCGCTACACTCTAAACAGCAGTAGTGTTTAATTGAAAATGTAAAGTTAGTTTAGATTTTTTATTTAAGAATTTATAGCATGAAGTTTCCATCACTCATTGTAAAGACAACGTTCACAACGTCTCGGGATCTTGAATCTGTTCCCGTCTTCAGATATCTATACAAATGAAGTGAGCTTTCGCCACCTATTGAACTAAAAAATTAAGCCGTGTTATCGGTACAAGAAACAGTTATGTAAGGGAGTTCAGAATGTAATATTTAGAAAAGTAAAATCGGAATTAAGGTTTAGAATGTTTAACTTTATTTTAAAACGATAGATACAAGCATTTATCTTCTCATACAAATGAACTAAAATAACTTTACGTTTTTAATGAAACACTACTACTGTTTTGAGTGTAGCGATTCAGATAAGATTACTGAACTATGAAATAGTTACAGTAGAATCAGATCAGTCAACATTAACCAGCGGTGTGTCATCAGCAGACCCTTATTAGTACGGATTTAGGCTGGTGGTATGGGTTTGAGAGGGACGAGTTTGAAAGGACACGGGCAGCTAGTTGTAGTATTAAGGAGTGTTACCTTATACTAGATGCTACCCTGCACGGCTACCTTACACGTGCACTAAAATATAGTTTGTACAGCACGAGTAAAACAACAAACGGAAATTTTATTATTTCAAATTATTTTTATTTATTATACAATAAATAGTAATTTTGATCGGTTGATTTGTAGTCTACATTTTGAAAACGTAAACAACAAGTATTAAGACTTACCATAATGTGTTTTAAGTGTTTTCCTAAATAATTTATAGTCTAGATTCAACAAGTCATTTCCTTATCATTAATCTTAAACAGCAGTTAACAAAACTAATCCATTTCTCAGACAGCTTCAGCACTTCGGAACTACTCAGTTCAAAATGAGAGACACCAACTTATTTCCGCTGTTCTCGAACTTAATGACATTAAGCCCCGTATTTGTTTTATTTCATACAGGAACCAATAATATTTGTATACATGTACTGTATACATGATGACGTTTGCTGTTCTATTTAAACATATTTAATTTGTTTAACAGTATTACTAAATGATCAGTACTATCGTTATAAATGCCGTGCCATTAAAATCCGACCCTTGAAATCAGAGTGTGATTTTATATTGATTTCATTAGTAAAATGCTTTTAGAGAATTTCCCCTATAGGGAATTTGTGAATTTCCCCATTAGGCAAGAAGCTATTACCGTAGTCGGCATGGTAAGATCTGGGCCCGGGACCATGATAGCTTTTTGTTTTGAGGTCCCCAGACCCCAAAAACACCATTCGTTCGTAACTGTATATATAAATATATATATATACCCTATGTCCGTGGGTGCGATAACTCTCATAAAAAAGTCCGATTTTGATGAAATTTGATACAAACGTGTTAAGTAGAATTTATGACTTTAAGTTCGAAGACCAGACAGATCACTCCATCCGAAGTGATATATTTTTTTTTGGGGGGGGGGAGATTTGCACTCAAAAAATTGTTTTGAAGTTTTAACATGTAATATTTATTGAAATCAAATAATAGTTTTCACCATTGGATCCAGCTTTAAAAAACACACAATTTGGTATGTTGATCACTTTTCTACGTCAATTGGTTACAGAGATATTGAAAGTGCTAAACACAGTACGTTGTCCAATATTATTCTTAGGGAGAATAAGAAAGAAATTATATCTCGCTTATTTATCAACGTATAATAACGAAACTTGGTTTACAGCTTCATCTGGTTATGGTCTATTGTTATTTGTACAAAAAAGGAATTTTAAGGATTATTCCCGTAGCAGCAAACCTGCGAAATCAGCCCCCATGTTATTCTTATGGAGAATAAGTAAAATGTAATGTCTCCCTTAATTATGAACATAAATTAATAAAACTTGGTATGTGGCTTCACCTAGTTGAGTTATATTGATGTTCACATAAAAACCCATTTTTGTGTGCCTTTTTGCAGAAAACCTGCTTACTCATTCCCCATGTTATTCTTATGGAGAATAATTAAAATTGTATATATCGCTTATTTATGAATGAATATTAATCAAACTTGGTATGTGGCTTCACTTATTTGAATTATATTTATATTTGCATAAACACCACTTGTTTTTTTCCTTGTTTCAGAAAACCTACGTTCTTATTTCCAATATTATTCTTATGGAGAATAGTTAAAATTGTATATATCGCTTTTTTATAAATATATTTTCATGAAACTTGGTATGCGGCTTTATGTGATATTAAGAAATATATTATGCATTGGAAATTCGCTGAGTATGCAGGTATGCTGCAACGGGGTATTATAAATACCCCGCAGCAAAGAATAACATGGGGGTGAGGACGCAGGTTTGCTGCTACAGGAGCCTTTGGCAAAAATCTTTTTTGGGCAAATCTCAATAGACCCCAACCAGATGAAGCCGTATACCAAGTTTCGCCAGTATACGTCCTCCATAAGAATAACATTAGACAACGTACTGTGTTTAGCACTTTCAATATTTCGGTAACCAATTGACGTAGAGGAATGGTCAAAATACCAAATTGTGTGTTTTTTAAACTGAATCCAATGGTAAAAACTTATATTTGACTATTTCAAAAATGATATGTAAAAAATTAAAAAAAAAACATTTTTTGGGTACAAGACCCCCCTTCGGATGAGCGATCTGGCTGGTTTTTGAACTTTAAGTCATAAATGTTGCTTTACACGTTTATACCGAATTCATAAAAATCGGATCATTTTTACAAGAGTTATCATGCTCACGGACACACATACACACACACACACACACACACACACACACACACACACACACACACACACACACACACACACACACACACACACACACACACACATACACATATATACAAATATATATATATATATATATATATATATATATATAACAATTTGAACGAATGGTATTTTTGGCATCTGTGGACATCAAAACTAAAAGTTATCATGGCCCCGGGCCTAGTCTTACTATGCCGACTACGGTAATAGCTTCTTCCCTATAGGGGATATTCGCTAAAAAGTAACATGTTTACTTTGTTTGAGGCAAATAATGCACCTTGGGTATCTGGGAGCTGGGCACTCAGACATATTGTCACATGAGACAGTTAGTTGGGTAAAAGAGTGGTTGATGAGGGTCAGAGGTGGTCACTACATTTGACAAGTTAACACATCGGTACGAGACCTGTCCCTGAAAATGTAATACTTATTTTTTAGGACAGTTTTAACATTTAGAATAAAAGTACTAATCGTTGTCCAGTAATTTAAAACCAATCCTGAGAAACTAAAATTACATTTACAGTATAACGTGATTTAGAATATTGCTCTGACATAGTACACGAACTACGTTTAGTGGACTTGAAAGGGGAAATCGTGGGGATAGGAATAGATTTAAAAATACAATCTTACAGACATTCCTCATTGAATCGGGAACAATATTTTGGTGGCATTTTATAATACATTTTATTAATACTAATAAAACTAATATTAATACGTATTAATATTATTTAAATACATTCTTAGACATGACACTCAAAAGTTTGATCCAAAGCATGTACCAAGAAACTCGCAGATTCACAGATGTGATTCAACAATACATTTCTTAGTTTATACGGGTGTGAAGCGTTACACCTAAAACAAGTAAGGAGACAAACAATATTTCTTAGTTCAGCCATTTAGGTCTTTTAATTCGTCGTTTTCGTCATTCTATTAAAGACTAAGACTAAATAAAAAAATATAATTTGAACAGGAAGAAATCGAAATACTTGGCAATGAGAGAAATATTTGATATTGAATCAAACATATCCAAAGTGAGTTCTCATTACTACAAAGGTTTTCTTAACATAAGACTTTCAAACGAAAAACGAAGCCATTGAAAGGATTTGCCAACAAAGGAGCAATCGCCATAGTTATGAACGACCGCTATTCATTGGTAGTGCTTTGTCGGAGAACTACGGCTCTAGAATACTTTAATCAAAAATAGTGATCAGCATTGGAACTTTCAAGAATTAATGTTACAAGAATTAATGTTATAGTCCTACACAGGGTTAAAAATAAAGTATAGTCCCTTTAAGTATTAGTTGAATACACGTTTTTTTAAACATGCAGCTTCATATTATTTTAGTGATCTTACTGTACTTTAATAAATTAGTTTTGTTTAATTTTTAGTGTTTATATACGCCGTGGCATTTTTGAACGTTTTGATAGGGAACGGTCCAAACCCTGTTCTTAATACTATTTACGTAGATTTTTTGATAGAAAGCATAATAAATTAATAGCCCAATGCCAAATGACAACTGGGTCCATTATCGAACTCCCAAAATATTTTAAGATTAGGTTCGGGATCGATCTGGCTAACCTCGGACTACGAGGCGAGTTTGTTAACCACTACGCTAGTCTTGTCTGTAAATGATTACCTGTCATAAATCTGTTTTGAAATTAAGATGTTTTTACTGGATCTGTGATGTAAACTTAAAAAGATAATATTGAAAACAGAGTAATACAATAACTGCTATCACAAAGTATTCTAAATAGATTCGTTTCTCTGCGCTGCTAGGGAAGCGTCAAAGTCTTTAAAGTGAAAGCCTATCGTGTTAGAAGTCTAATTATATGCAAGTCTACTTGAGGAATCACCACGTTAGGTTTTGATTGAATATTGGAGTTTGTAATACAGTAAAGTATACCAAAACTCACTGACTTTTATTTAATATTGATATAGTCTCAAAACTAAAACTCTCACAGCCTTGTTTGTTTTCCTTAGTCGAAATTAATATCCATTGTTTATTTTTATCATAAAAAAGAACAAATATAACGATTATAAAAATCATCAAAATACTAGGTTTACAAAGTTGTTATGATTTGTTGTATGATACCTGACAACATTCCTCTTGAATGTATGTACAACGTTAGGCTAACACTGCCCATAGGATTTCTCTGCAATTGGCTCTAAATAAAAAATAAAAGTTTGTGGATAGAGCATTGCTCTTGTTTATTATCTGCGGCAGAAGAAGTTCGACTTAATTTTATCATACACCTTGATGCAATTTTTGATCTTTATACACCAGCCAATTTAACAGTATTTTATAAGATTATAGCAGTTAAGATTATTGTGTAAGACGTCTTATAAATTGAGTCTGTGAATCAGATTTAATTTTAATTTTCTTTAGTTTAAATATTCGACAGTAGTAGTTTAGATTTTACAATCAAAGATATTTATTTATATCTGATAGATTGTTGTAAACTCAAGAGTGTTTTTTGTAAAGGGGGTTGATAATGAAAACAAATGATACCTGGAGACAATGATTGTAGGGGTGGGGTGGAGACGTGCAGAACCTCCCCCCCCCGAGATAATTACTGGGGGAACAGCACATCTTGTGGTTATTGGTGTTTTGGCAGAGGGGGGAGATTACAAAACCAACATAACACCGAGGTATGACGGGTATCAAGTTGTATTGGACGCCGAGAAATTTCTGATATATTGGTCAATTATTACAACAATCTAGTGTAGAATATAAAAATAAATGTAAAACAGTTAAAAAGGAAAAATATAGCTCATCTAAAAGTCTGAAAGTTCTTGAGGAAAACTCACAAAATAATTATTGTTATTCAATAAAACTAATATTTTATAAACAAACAATATTTCATTAACAGATGAACCAACATGAACATAAAATAACTACGGGATAGCTTTTGTCGTCTTGAAACAAATTCAAAAACAAATTTATGAATATTTGTTATCCTGCGATAAACCTGGTGTTCAGTTACTTCTTTCATAATAAAAAGAAGAGTTTTATGGAATATTATAATGGATAATGTATTATGAATGTGAGAAATAATTCATATTGAATATTAGGTAATTACAAAAGATAATAAATCCGATTAGATGGCTTTAATCAAGTGTATCTAAGGAAAGTGCAGTTCACAAATTTAATTGTAACATTTGTTATTCTATTCACACATGTGGGGTGAAGCAGGCTCTTTGAACAATTACAATATTCATCTTATTCTCTGATATATTACTGACTTAACTTAGCAATCCTAGTTTTCTGTTTTGATTCTAAAATAGATTTCAGATCCGAAGATCCATCATCAGTTAGGAATCCAGGAAAGGCCAAGTTCATTTGAAGTACTCATCCAGGGGATTTCGTTGATGGAGTAGATTCATAAAATTAACGTATGTGACACTTAAAAATACTTAGCACAAACTTAAAACATAAATTTACAACACATACAATGGTTTGAACTTTAGACCTTCGTAGGAGTTACCTCACTGTCACATGTGCACGTGGTAATGGTAATGGCGCAGTAATGGTTTTTGTTGGTAATAAGTAGGCGATTTGGTCTCAATAAGTATTCATCAGAAGCCAGTACGCTAAAGAAACTGAAGCTCAACTTGAATTATTCATTATTTTAAACATTGTCGACTCATTTACTCATCAATTTACAACCCTTCTCTTCACAAAAACGAATTGTCTTCAAACCCAGTGGAAACGAGCCTCTCTACTTTGTTTTAAAATCATGTTTAAAACTCCACTCCCCGTACGTTCTTCCTAATGAGTAGTTTTAATGTACGAAACAGTCTTTTACTTCTTATGTTTTAAAATTTAGAAGAGATTCCCGTGTTATTAATACAAATAATGTTATTATGTACCTAGTACGTGTAATAAAATTGACACTTTATTATAACAGTACAACTAACACAACTGGTAAGTAATATAGCATAAATTCATTTAACGAAACCATCCCTAGACACTAGTGTAATTTAGGTTACCTATAAATTGTACCACGAGGGCAACGATTATTCTCTTTAAGACTTATCAGGTGAAATAATTTATGTTTTTGTTAATATAAATTATAACTATATAAGCTAATGTTCTAAATTTACATGTAATCACATTGGTTGATGTTTTCATCTGTAAATAGAAGAAAACGACTTCCTAATAATAGATGTGACAAAACGAGGGGCAGACCACCCACTCTCATCCCCTACCGCCCCCTACCTCCCCTACCACTCTCACCCCAGTCTGGGCAGCTGTGTCAACGTTGACCCCAATATTTCAGATGCCCTTTCCTCCCCTTTAGAGTATAGTGGTATAACCTTAAAATATAAAATAATAAACAAAGTTTAAAATTGGTTTAAGGCATTGTCTAAGTAGTATTTTTATTTAGAATTTCCCATTCATTTGATAGTTAAACTACTATTTGTTTACTATAAATATTAAGATCTAAAATTGTTTTTCCAGTGATATAAAATATACGCTGATTCCCAGGTCTGGTGGAAAAAAAATATAATGACCCGCAAACATTCACAAACAAACCTTCAGATGGTTTAAAACATGCAGAATAATAAAAAAATACTATTAATATGTAAAATGTAAAAAGTATTTCTCTAAAACTTTTAAGATAAATCAACAAATACTCGTATTCAATGTATGCATGAAGTTCTAAATTAATCGTAATGCTGCACGTAATCAGGAAATATAATTATACCAAATGCAACGATCGAATCTGCATTAATTCAGGGCTAATAAGCCTGGCTTTGCGTCGCAAGCCGTGCTGCAAATCAAGGGATTACTTAAGCTCTGCATGACTCGTTTACCCTTATTAGTGAATTTGGTTTGGTCGCTTTTTTGACAATAAATATGACAATAAATGCAATTGTCATATTTATTGCTTTATGTGCTAATTAATCTTATTAACTTATTTGTAAGATCTGAGGCTAAGTTGTAAATCTTGTTTGTTTGGAAACATTTGTTAAACAATTTTAACAATTTAACCCGCTGAGTTTTGTTTTGTATAGTCTCCAAAATGTCTGGATTTTCAAATTAAATAACTACTACTTATTTTATTTTACGTTTTCATTTATAATTATCTGAGGAATTGCCATTAATACCGGTAACTTTATAAAACTTTAAATACAAAATTTATTACTGCATTATTTTCCCAATGCAATTAAAAACTAGTAAGTTATTATAAAAAAATAATTACTACATTTAAATTCCATATAAATAAAATAGATACTGTATAAGCAGTAAAGAATTCATATTTGACAAATCAATTTAGTAAAATTCTTTTTATGGCCTAACTTTTATACACACAAATTTATTGTATTGACGAAAAATTATTTTTACTCTTAAAATATCCCTGTGCGTCTTTTCACACAGAACAAAAATAAAGTTACAGAAAAAAAACCTTGAAATGCTAGATAGAAAAATTGAATAAATAAATATTTAAAAAACCGTGTTGTTTTAAAAGGCAAGTCTTGTAAAAGTTAATAAACCGTAATAATATTATTAATTGTTCCTAGTTTTCCCCTTTTCGAACATTTGATCGGTATTAAACGAGTCAATGAGGGATACAGCTAACAACAAGACCCTAAAAACATAAGCAGAGTAATGTGTAAACAGTACTTGTGTTTATCTTTTTGTTATGTGTAAGTGAAGTGCTTACCGGGTGACTAATATTACATGGCCTGATTTGTATTTATTTCATAAAATATATATTGGTTGCTGATATTTGCAACATTAGTATACATTCAAACAACAGTAATGGTAATTAATATTAAGTATAATTCACTGATCAATTTCCATTGAAATATTTTAATATAATTTAGTGAAACTTATTTTCAAAGTAGAGTTTTACAAGTTGCTAAATTTGTATCGTAACAAATAAGTTATCAATGATAAAATTAAATGTACATTTCACATTTCAGTTTGCAATGAATAAGGTTGGATAAAAACACTCATAACCCTTGAGATTGTACAGTTACAAATTAAACAGTACAATAAGAATTGTAAATTGAATTATAAATTGTGAAAAAATGTATTTATAACAACAGTAATTTCCCAAATAAATGTAACGGAACTATTTAAGTAGAACCTGTTTATTCAAGGCAAAGAAAATTATATTTAAAAGTTGTTCTCTTAAATGTTTAGAATCGCATACATTAAGAGCAGTCTAGGATGTAAACGTTGCGGGACTAACAGGTCTTTACGACTATTGTAGCGCAACAGTTTGTACAACACAACGCAAAGAAATTATATTTCAAAGTTGTTCTCTTAAATGTTTAGAATCGCATACATTAAGAGCAGTCTAGGATGTAAACGTTGTGGGACTAGCAGATCTTTACGACTATTGTAGCGCAACAGTTTGTATGACACAACGCAAAGAAAATTATATTTCAAAGTTGTTCTCTTAAATGTTTAGAATCGCATACATTAAGAGCAGTCTAGGATGTAAACGTTGCGGGACTAGCAGATCTTTACGACTATTGTAGCGCAACAGTTTGTACGACACAACGCAAAGAAAATTATATTTCAAAGTTGTTCTCTTAAATGTTTAGAATCGCATACATTAAGAGCAGTATAGGATGTAAACGTTGCGGGACTAACAGATCTTTACGACTATTGTAGCGCAACAGTTTGTACGACACAACGCAAAGAAAATTATATTTCAAAGTTGTTCTCTTAAATGTTTAGAATCGCATACATTAAGAGCAGTATAGGATGTAAACGTTGCGGGACTAGCAGATCTTTACGACTATTGTAGCGCAACAGTTTGTACGACACAACGCAAAGAAAATTATATTTCAAAGTTGTTCTCTTAAATGTTTAGAATCGCATACATTAAGAGCAGTATAGGATGTAAACGTTGCGGGATTAACAGGTCTTTACGACTATTGTAGCGCAACAGTTTGTACGACACAACGCAAAGAAAATTATATTTCAAAGTTGTTCTCTTAAATGTTTAGAATCGCATACATTAAGAGCAGTATAGGATGTAAACGTTGCGGGACTAGCAGATCTTTACGACTATTGTAGCGCAACAGTTTGTACGACACAACGCAAAGAAAATTATATTTCAAAGTTGTTCTCTTAAATGTTTAGAATCGCATACATTAAGAGCAGTATAGGATGTAAACGTTGCGGGACTAACAGGTCTTTACGACTATTGTAGCGCAACAGTTTGTACGACACAACGCAAAGAAAATTATATTTCAAAGTTGTTCTCTTAAATGTTTAGAATCGCATACATTAAGAGCAGTATAGGATGTAAACGTTGCGGGACTAGCAGATCTTTACGACTATTGTAGCGCAACAGTTTGTACGACACAACGCAAAGAAAATTATATTTCAAAGTTGTTCTCTTAAATGTTTAGAATCGCATACATTAAGAGCAGTCTAGGATGTAAACGTTGCGGGACTAACAGGTCTTTACGACTATTGTAGCGCAACAGTTTGTACGACACAACGCAAAGAAAATTATATTTCAAAGGTGTTCTCTTAAATGTTTAGAATCGCATACATTAAGAGCAGTATAGGATGTAAACGTTGCGGGACTAACAGGTATTTACGACTATTGTAGCGCAACAGTTTGTACGACACAACGCAAAGAAAATTATATTTCAAAGGTGTTCTCTTAAATGTTTAGAATCGCATACATTAAGAGCAGTATAGGATGTAAACGTTGCGGGACTAACAGGTCTTTACGACTATTGTAGCGCAACAGTTTGTACGACACAATGGTATTGATCCGTTTGTCTAGCGCCGCCAAACACACTGAAACTTGTGAGACCAAATTTAACTTTACGGTCAAGGGTTTCCATCTTCTTTAAAGCTTTAAAAATCAGGTCCCCTAGGTGCTTTAACAAATGTAACTAACTTCTCAAACATAATATTTTATTTTGATCGCAAGCGAAGTTGCGACGGGTTACTAGTGATTAATTATGCAAAACATACAGACAGCAATCGGAGAAGTAAGCGTTTTAGGACATGCCTTTAGAGAAACCTTTTACTGAACGTTTGAACAAGTATTCCCACTTTTTATAACCTCTAAATACATTTTATTTTTTTAGTAGATGAAATTAACTGTTTACATTCCGTGCTCGATTAAAAAGTATAAAATACACACATTCGTGATTTTGTACACCTCCAATTAAATAAATGCATACTTCGTTTGGCTAAAACATGCAAAGACGTATTGATGCCGTGGGAATGGCCGCGGGAAAAGATAATGACGTCACACATTTTTGTGGAAGAAACAATACTGGTGAGAGGAGGAAGGGAGAGAAAGTGGCGAACAGAAAGAAATACAAATAAAAAGTCAGAGTGTTTAAAAATGCTATTAGTATTATTATAAAGATGTGTATTTAAATGATAAATTGTTTACATTTTTGTTTATGAACAATACGAAAACCGTTTTAAAAACCCATTTTAGATTTTAGAAATTAATTTGATCAATATTTAATTAAATTGGATTATGTTGATATTCGTTAAGACCCCCTTTGCCCCCGTTAACCCCTTCGTTGCTCTTTATTCATAGTAAACTACGTTCAGGATTATAAATCATCATGGCGTGTAGTAATGCTATCCCTAATACTGTGCACATGCTTCTCACTTGAATTTAAATCTATTGCTTGTGGCAGTCGGTCTTCAAGCTGATAATTTCGACGGCCGAACCTGCAGTGGTACTATTCCTTTTAAATTTATAATGTTCAGAAATGTGATGTTAAACAAACTTTTATGGCAATTCATCTAAATATTACTTTATTGAATTATTTTACAATCGTTTTCGAAAACGAAAATCAAAACTTCGAAAACGACAAGTTGCAACCTGTAGGATGGCAACAAGAACAGCAAAGCTTCAAGAATTATTAATAGTATTGAAGTAAGCCGATTTAAATGTAATAAATCAGACTCTTGAATATAATTAGAAGCTTTAATAATCCCGGATTGTCTGTCTGACTGCTGCCTTGTAATCTCATTAGTAATCCGGTGTCCAACTGAAAGATAATTCCTATATTTTTTAAGGAGCTTACTATAATTTAGTTGAAAACTATAGCTTAAACTTATTATGTTAAAGTGACCTAAGGTCAAAGTACAATAAATACAGAACTTTTTTAATTTACTCAATCCCCATAAACATCAAGTAGTTTACAAATCATTATTTGTATTGGATTGAGTATTTTTGTATTGTTTAGATACACTAACTGTATTTCTCGTGAATATTGCTTACCGAAGTTATCTTAGAGATAATAGAGGATTACGTATAAAAAGGCTTTTATTGTTGGATTTATGAAATCTGGCTTGGATTAACTTGTAAATACAATACTTATAACAATCACGGGAAGTATTCTTTATTCCCTCTGAGGCAAAAAATGTAAAATAATCATGTTTCTTCCCATATTTCAAAATGCATGTTAGAAGATAAAAGAACATACTTTTCAGGTGATTTTGGAAATTGGTGAGGAAGTTTAACGTTCTTGATACCGGGGGAAAATCACAACGCTGTGACTCATCTTCGCCCCTGACGCGTCATTTGGAGACATAGAAACAATGGTTATAAGGAAACATTTTGCCAGAAATTTAACACGATTTTATGAACTATTTTAAAACAAAACCAGAAACTAAATGAAATAATTTCTACAGCTGTCGAAGATTCTTTTATCCTATATGAACCTCACTGCTAGAAATCGTGAAATAGGTATCGCTGTAAACAAAGATATTACACTAAATACTTCCCTATCATTGGAGTTGCGGACAACAGGTTGAAATTGCTTGCGCTTTTTAAACTGTTATACCCATTTACCAACTTACATTATGTTAAGTTAGCATAATTATTGTGGTATAATGTAGTCATTACAGGCTGTGTAATTGTAACTATTCGTAACGCACCAATCAATAATGTATAAAATATTCAATATTCAATATAGTACATTCACCTTCATGGGCAAATAATTCATGTACGTTTAAAACTATTTTTAAAAATACATTAAAGTTCTGCTCAGAAATAAAAATAAGTGTTAGTTGATTAGTTTAAAACAGTAAAGGGTGGCTGAAAAGTAAGTACCACCAATCCCTAACTTTTTTTGCAATTTTATAAATTTAAAACTAGCTTCGCGGCGCTACTCCAAGCTTCGCTCGCGACATCAAAAGACATTAAACATATCTGTGACATAATTTTACACGTAAAGAAAGATATTTCAGCCTCAGCCATCGCCAGTGTGCGACAACAAAGGTTGTACAAGGCTTGGGCGGGGACGCTCGGCCTTCAAAGGCATATTGATGAGAGCGTAACACGGACAGGACCACGCGCACACAAAGGTGGTGGCGTCACAGGGAATACATGTTTGTGGGAAACCATTGTGGAGAGGATAGCGGAAAATAAAAAGTGAAGTAACTTTTTAACAGGTCAATGAATACTCTGCCTGACGATCCGTGTTGCAATGCCCCATTAATGAAGAGCAAAAACTATTTTTGTCTGTGTTGCATTCTGATTTAATTGTACAAATATTATACACATGTTTATATAATTCCCTGACCAAATAAATGCCTTGGATAAATATTTAAAATGTCCAGTCCAATGGGCGATCCCTGAGGGAACCTTAATCGTTTTCTGAATTTCTACACGTGTAGGAATCCTAATGACCATCTTTATTTGTATTATACTACGGTTCTGTCTACTGATTCAGCTCAGCTGCCTAACTGTGTTCCAGGCTGTAGGTAATGACGGCTATCAAGTTGACAATATCGACTGGCGAAACTGTAGCGCCGCGTGTCACCGCAGTCTTGTAAACGGCCACTATTAGCCCGGTGTTGTGGCGAAGGATTGCATTAGCAAGCAAACACGGTCGGATCTTGATAAAACACAAAAGTTATATAACTGCTAAGAAGTTGTGGCCGTAAACCTTTAGTAAAACTCTTTCTGTAACTAGCATAACCAGAACCTCACCAACGGTAATTATTTCAGGTATACATTTTTCCGGTAAAAAATTGATAGGCTTGGTTAAATGTGTGTTGCTGATATTAACTGAGAATATATTAATACCTGTTTAAACAAGTGTGATTAGTAATAAATAATAATAGGACATTGGAAGACCAATAACATAGAAATATTTGACTAAACTACATTCAAACACCTTTCATGTTGATAATTTTGCATACTCAAATATACATTTTCTCTTAGTTACACATTAAACATTCTAGTTTGTATTTAAAATGGTGTATATTTAATTCTTTCCATATTACAATTTTCTATCACCAAAATAAATCATAAGTTATAGAAATAACTGCAAAGATTAAAGAATCATTAATATAATTGAAGAAGACAAATTTAAATGTAATAAAGCAGATTCTTGAATCTCATTAGAAGGTTAATACCCACCTTTAAAAAGCCCGGATTGTCTGCCTGCGTTCCCTTGTAATCCGGTGTCTAACAACGGGAATACAGGTAATATCTTTATTGTAATTTACTACGCTTCGTCCGATGTTATTATGTAGTTTTAAATTATTAAAAGAATATCAAAAGTTTAAGGGCTGGTTTTATTACGACAGCAATTTATGTAGTAATTGAAAATATATAATGAGTGTGAGCACGAATTTAAAATCCTTTTTCATCACTCTGTATTCGAAAATAGCCCATTACCATAGCTGAGATCTTCGAAAATCGTCGATTTCCATACACCAAAACAAATAATGATCAGCTGACTTTACCTGTCCTAATCATTACTTTACCTGTCCCAAACAATACTTTATTCGTCTCAAACGAAACTTTACCTATCCTAAACAATTGAAGTTCCCGTTTTACTCAACAGGAGCACCATTGTGATTTCATTATTTTTGACGATTCTGTGTTCAAACAGCTGACTTAACACTAAAATGAATTGTAAAACCGTGTTGTGTTTACTTATACAAAATTACTAGACCATGAAAAATCAGATAATTTTTGATTAAGTTTAATGTGGTTATTTGCATCTTGATGAAAAGTATCGTTCACTACTTGTCACAAAAGTCCTCGGCTTCGCCTCGCGATTTAAATGCTATCTTGCCCCGAAATAGGCCACTTCGTGACTAGTAGTGAAATATACTATTTCTGTAATGTGAGGGTGTTGCAGTAATAAACCCTTACTTGTCAGCCTCATGTTTTCCCACCCCTCAGTGATTATCTGATAGTGATTATCCCGTTTTGATGTAGTCGTTGTTTATAAACTCCAACAACCATTCATTGACAAAGACCTGTGTCAAAGTTTTTGGTTTTACAAAATTCAAGAGTATAACCTTACACTGTTTGTTCTCAGTTGAAAACTATCTGTTTTCTGTATTATTTAGGTTTCCCTCGGTATTTATAAGTGACCTTACTTCTATAACTTGTAATGCCAAATTATTACTTTTATTATTTAGTATAATTGGATCTGAAATGCTTCTCCCATTCGCATCCATCATCCTTTAAACACTCGCAATTAACAATGGAAGTAATTATAACGGTTTTCATTACGATACTAAAAATATAGTTCCTTCTCAGATTTGACAACCATTTCTCGTATTTGAAATTAAAACATTAGATTAATATGAGGTGATTTTAAAAATTACTTTAAAACTAAAATGAATTGTAACCTGCTACACAGTGACTCATCACAGTGACTCATCTTCCCACTGATGCGTCACTGATCGCTCCTTCGAAAACAGAACCTACATAAAGGCTGTCTAGGAAAACATGATCGACATTTGAATTATTTTGTTGGAATGTTTTTGAAAGGAAACCGGAAGGACAAAAGAGTAAGACCTCAGGAAAATATTGCAATAATTGCTTAAAGCTAAATAGTTTATATTCATAGAAAGAAATTATAAATTTGTAATTGTAGTGAAAAGAGTGTTTCCTTATACCACTGCTACCCTCCACGGCTACCTTATACGTGCACTAAAATATGGATTGTATACCACGCGTAAAACAACCAACGGATGGTATCCTTTTAAATTATTTGTATTTATCTTACAATAAATAATAATTGTGATTTGTATATTCGTAGTCTAAATTTTGAAAACGTTAATTACAAGTATAAAGACTTACTATAATGTGTTTGACCATAAATATTCCCCTGTAATAGTGCAAGGCTATCGTTCGTAAAATTATTCAACGAGTTTCCATTTATCCCCCCTTGCCAGGTGGATGGGCGACTCGCGTCTCATTACCCTTGCTTTATTTCCAGACTTTTTCCCCTCATGTGAGTTTTGTATTAAAACAACAGACGGAGGGAAACGGGTTTAAAACTGAAGGGAAATGAAATCTTTCTCCACTGGCTTTCCTGCTGTCGCTTAAAATTCGGATAGCTCTTTTTCCATAATAAAAATTAACAGATTTTTAATTGCAGGTTTGTTTAAAGAAATGCTTTCGAGAAACATGTTTTCTATAGTAAAATGTTCAGTTGCGTAAAGTGCCTTAACCAAATTTATTTATAAGCCTTTATTAACAAAACAGCTTTTCCATAAATATGACTAACCCTCTGACTAGACCAACAAGTTTTAACTGGTCGAACCATTTCGTATAATGAATTATTATGATATTTCAACTGCATTTGTTATTGCAGTAATATCAAGTGTTAAAAATTGATAAATTTGATGCATAAAAGGTGTTTTAGTTTTATTGAAATGTGTTTACTCAACACCTCTACGCGGTCTATTTGCATGCGGATTAAAAAATATAAAGGCAAAATAGAATGATTAAACATGTAATAGTTAGTAATTTATATGAAACCTGAATTGTGTTTATAATATTAAATTGTCTTCAATAATTGATTTTGTTGTTTTTGATCCCTTCAACTTCGATCGATACTTCTATCAAAAATCCGCTTAAGCTATTAGATTTGGTACATGACCACAGTGAATTCTGCCGATGTGGTAGCCCTTTCACTGGCCATTATCTCGGCGTGTCTTAGGGAACAAGGAAACCCACTCAGCATCGCTATAAAGGTTTTCTTAGTGAATAGCCCAGACCAAGTAACAGGTCTCATGTCAAGTTTTTGTTTCATACCAGTTAAGTCCGTTGGTTAAATATTCATTTAGCTAGTCAAGTTGTTGTTGTTTTGTAGTAAAACAATGTAATTATGTTTTTAGATTCGAAGGAATTATAAAAGTATGTTTACTCTCGCAAAAAATCTTTACAGGCATACATATATTAAGTTACATAAAACAAATCTTCATTTCAATGCAAAGTTCATTTTTAGCGAATTTCCCCTATAGGGAAGAAGCTATTACCGTAGGTCTCATGGTAAGAATTAAGGCCGAGACCATGATCATTTTTTGTTTTGAGGTCCCCAGATGACAAAAACATTATTCTTTCAAATTTATATATATATGTATATGTATATATATATATATATATGTGTGTGTGTGTGTCCGTGAATGCGATAACTTGAGTAAAAAACGTCAGATTTCAATGAAATTTGGCTCAAATGTGTAAAATGACATTCACGACTTTAAGTTCAAAAACCAGAAAAATCGGACTATGGGAAGGGGGGTTTATGGGGGTTTTAAATTTTCCAAAAATCAGTTTTTTGCATTTTTCACCCTAAAATTTTTTAAAAACTTAATTTTGGTTTTGATCATGTTATAGAGCTTAAAAAATAAATAATATAGTATTTTGAATCATTAACCTAGGTTAAGTGGTTGCGGAGAAAATCCAAAAAACCTACTCATAAAATCTCCCATGTTAATCTTATGGGAAAAAGGTTTTTGGCATTTCCTCAGTTTATTTCAATTTAAACTTCATATTTGCTTTTAGAAATCTGTTCAGTTCCACAAAACAATCATTTTGGTGTTTAAATTGTGATTCTACGCCCAACCGTTGTTGAGATATTCAAAGTGCTAAACACAGTACGTTGTCCAATGTTATCCTTATGGAGAATAAATAAAATTTGATATCTCGATTATTTATGAATGTATGTTGATGAAACTTGGTATGTGGCTTCACGTAGTACTGGTATATTGATATTTGCACAAAAAATTGATTTTTTGTTGATTATTCCCGTAGCAGCATACCTGCGTACTCAGCCCCATATTATTCTTATGGAGAACAAGTAAAATGTAATGACTCCCTTAATTTTGAACATAAATTAATAAAACTTGGTATGTAGCTTCACTTGGTTGAGCAATATTTATAATTGCATAAAACCCCATTTTTTTGTTCCTTGTTGCAGCAAACCTGCTTACTCAGCCCCCATGTTATTCTTATGGAGAATAACTAAAATGTTATATAGCGCTTATTTATGATTGAATATTGATGAAACTTGGTATGTGGCTTCACCTAGTTAAATTATATTTATATTAGCATAAAAATCAATTGTTTGTGTTCCTTGTTTCAGCAAACCTTCATCACCAATGTTATTCTTATGGAGAATAATTAAAATGGCTTATATGAGAATATATTTTTATGAAACTTGGTACGCGGCTTTATTTGGAATTCAGACAAATATTATGCATTGGAAATTTGCTGAGTATTCAGGTTTGCTGCGACGGGGGTATTTTAAATGTTTCAACTTATAAATTGTTTAACGGGATTACCTGTAACACCGTGACACACCAACAGACAGATATGCAGGCAAATGCCTGTCATATGTTGATGTTGGTCTTTGATATGGTTGAGGTAAAGCAGAGTAAACATTGTTTTTCTCTGTCAACAAAATTCCTTTTATTAAATTTTAAATTTTGAAAAGTTCTCCTGTTGTATTGGGCCGGCGCAACACTGTCATATAAACCATGTATTGTTAATAAAAATCTTGTTAATAGGTTATTCAGATAACATGAATGATTATTGTTCTTCCAATGCGAAAAGCTATTAGACGCGAATGGTTTGACTTTAAACATTTTACTTGTGAAAACATGTTTTGTCTGAAAGTTTTGGTTTAGTATACAAATAAGTCACTTAAGGTTCAGTAAAATATTCACGTTTTAATCGGAATACTTTAGTGTAATATAAATATTTTCATATTTTACTAGCAATAATTTCATATTTCGCATATTAAAACTGAACGTTGTGAGCTAGAGCGATATTAAATTTAAGATGAGCTGCAGGTGGTTGATGTCACGTATTTTATTCATGAGAAACTGCAAGGATAAGCAAAATATTCGTCTCATCGCCAGATATTGAGAGTATATTCACTTTAACCTGGCAAGGTTTTCACAATTCATTCTTTCTTAATTTTGTTGGCTTGAGACCAAATTGGTTTTGGAAAACCTTTAGAATGTTTTATTCGATATTGTAACTTAGTTTAAAATAAATAATTTTTAGTTGTTAACAAATTTTTATTTTGAAACCTGGAATGCTTAAATTGTTAATGTAAATTGGCATGTGACTCAAAAAGACAAACAAAGATGATTCGTACATTTGTCAGTTAGATTTGATTTATTTGTCTACAAATGGTAAATGAAGAGCATCAACAAGTTTTTATTACAATAAAATACAGATTAAAATATCTCTGTAAGTAGTGAAAAACATATAATTTGATATAAGATTAAAAATTGGTTATTTCGTCTTAGTAGCAAATAGATAAAAGAGAATACATTTTTTTAACCCTAACAAAAATTAATTTTGCTCTATTTCAGGGTTTTCAAAACACCATTAAGACATTTTTTGATTATGAACACATATCCTCATGAAAAAATAATAAAAACAAAAAATAACTGATTAGCAATAAACGACGAATATTCACTGTGTAGTAGGACAGGATGATGCTAATGGGCCATCAACGAGGGCACATAGTCCCGCAGATCCATGCAGGGCTTAATCATCTAGTTTCGGGCCAGATTTGCGGCTCAGTACGTCAGCGGATCAGCTGACATGTGCCACTGTCCGACAACATCATGGCTGAGGTCCTACACCTTTAGTAACATGATTTTATACATCAAGTTTATGTTTCATGTTAATTATGTTTTAAATGATCAGAAGATCGTGTTTTATGTTTAAATAGGTTATGTTTGAATAAACCATACAAGTTTACGAACAGTGTTTATATGCTAGTAAATATGCCACGTGCATTAAATACGCTATTCATGCAAAATTGCACCAAAAACAAGACAAATTTAAATATATTATAACACTTTATACATTGCACTGAAACGAACCCTGATATACAACTTTATCTGCATTACAATTAATTTCAACTGCTAATTGATAAAATCTAATAAAACAGAAATATGAAATCATTTGTCTATATAAGTAAAATATATTTTAATAATATTAAACCTGTATAATATCTTAACATCAGATATTTATGTAGTTTAAATTTCCCCATATTGGAGGTAAACGTGCACGCCGAGGAATCAACGGAAAAATAACTGACATTTGCTGAATCACTAGTAGAGAGGAAGTTTCTAAGCAAAGGTTTATAATACTGTAACACCTCACTTCCTCAACAACTTATGAAAGTACCTCGTTTACCATTTTCCGAGGCTTAGAGCTCCACTCACATGGACTGTGAGTTGACACAGTAACAAATACTAACAAAAGTAGTTTAACTAAGTATAATAACTAATATTTATAACTAATATTTAGTCATTTCGCAAACTTTTCCAGTTTAACAATAACCATTACATGGAAAACCACCCGTTTAAACACGAACAACAACGAAACACGGATAATGGAATATTTTGAAGCCAAAGAAGGTGGCAATCAGCAGACCCTCTTGTCAACCCTCTCCCTCGACAATACGACAATACCGGGCGGTTCTATTAATCTGTGGCGTTTGTTTATTCCCCTATTGTTCGCTATCGGCTCTGCGCGTATTAATTAGATTGTTTCAACCATATGCACAAATGTCAATCAGTCTACATTAAGTGAATAACCTTAAAATCATTAAATTGCATTTTTAGCGTTGTTCTAAAGCTTATTTTCTTTTTCACATTTATTCACTTTTATCATAAAATCAAATCACATAGCAGATCACATGTTCCAGTATTAACAAATGTGTTTTAACTTCACACTTTTATTTGTGCTGTGGCACTGGGAAAAGTTTTATAAAAAAAGTGTTCTCACCAAGACATTTCATTGAGGTTTTCTCAAAACCTGTGGAACGGTTTGGAGTAATATAACGATCTGTAGAAACACCTTGACCGAAGCTTGTCTACGGATATTATATTTTGCTTTTATGAACAACTTATGGTCAGTTTTCAATGTTATCCTTAAATCGTTAGAGTGTTACAAATTCGTGTTAAAAATAATGCATTATCAGGCCCAAACCTTTTAGAATGTAAATGATAAGTGTTCATGATAGATATGAAATAATAAAATATTTTTCCGTTAATATACTGAACCTAAACATTAATTGCAGTCCACCTTGTACGTCCAATAAGAAAAACGAGATTCAAGAAAATTTAAAAGTAACAAACACATGTGCGTCCAATATTTTGATCTCCAGACTTGTTAATAGCCTGTTTGTAAGCTTTTAAAAGAGTTAATTTTTTCTGACTAATGAAAATGGCTAAATATATAATGGTCCCAACCTGTCCGATAGCACTAAACTTATTACTAGGATTTTAAACATGTTATTCAGCAATGGACACAGCAAGTTTTTGATATAAGAAAATTAAAAAAGATAAAGTTTAGCAAGGTGATATTATATAACCTGCTGTAATAATAACCAATACTTCTTTACATTATGATGTAGTCAGTATTCATAAACGCGTGGTGGTTCAAGGAAAAAAATTGTTTTATGAACGTAGATGGGGTAATCTGAAAAAAACACCAAAAACGATTTAATACTAAAGTGTTTTTTTAACTATTAAATGAAAATTTGGGCTACGCATTTAATAACGAGGACGTTATTTGTAGAGTAGCCCTACGTATGTTGCTGGTTTTTAGAAAAATACTAGAGGTGTGCGAATAGGGAATTTTTAGTTTGGATCGGTTTCGGTTCGGATAGCTTAAGTTCGGGTCGGATACGGATCGGATAATTTTCGGATTCGGATATTTACTTTGCCAGTACCGCACGTTACATCGATCTCTAAGAATTACCATATTTTCAAGTCGGAACTTAACATTTTTATTTCCCTTGCAAGATTTGAATATACGATATTTCAGCTAGTTAATTTTATTCAATAGGTACACAATAAGTGGTTATTTGTACAACTGTATCTTTCTGAGTACCTAATGGCTGAAGACTACAATGACATCACCAGAAAACAGCATTTCTATTTGGAGGAGGAATATACCAACCTGTGCACATACACAAGAATACTCTGCAGTGAAAAATACAAGAAATATGTTTACTGGATGAGCACGAACCTTTGTAATTTGACAACATTACATTTGTTATTAAATCAGTAAATAAAACTCACAGTCTATGATGTTTTTATTTGAATAGCCATTGTTCCTTCGCTAATGTAAATAGTATTATATAATAAACTAACTGGTAGGCTAATACAAATAATTGAACTGGTTGTAAACAAATAGCATTGTATTATTTATTTTGGAGATTAGATGATAAAAGAATCAAATGTTTATGAATACATCAAAAATATAATAATAATGTTTTTGGCAATATCACAACTTCCAAACTGTGATTGTAAAACTTAGTAACCTAGTAAAGGTCAAATAACAAACTACTTGACTTTAGTGGTAACAAAACATTACAAGTTCAAAAATAATAATTTTGGTAAAGTTATATAATTTAATAAAAGTAGGCCTAGTTTAGGCTACTCAACTTCAATCATTTAATGTCACCCTGACTATCAGCCTTGTCATTGTGATATAACTCCTTATTAGCCTATTTGGATGTAGTACAAAACCAAACATATACATATGGTCAGACAAGAGAAAAAACAAGGAAACATTTTAATATGATGACTGCCTGGTTATTAAAAGACCAGAATCACCGATGTTAAAAAGAAGCAGACATCACAACATACTACTAGGCCTAGCACAACTTGGGCAGTGACAAAATGATTCAGTAGGCCTTCTCTGTATAAATTAACCAAAAACATCCATGACCAAATAATTTCCTTTGTTTATAAATTTACTAACTAGTTTGAATGTTTTTTGTTTACTAAAAAATATAAACTTTGTCACCGGAATGTAAACATAAACATAACCTTAAAGCTTGCATTTCAGACATTCAGCGACTTCACTATCGGCTTCGTTCTTTATAAAGAATTTCCATATGATGCTAATCCTTTTCGGTTCCATTTTAAAGAAATGAATTGTTCAAAATCAAATAATAACCGAACGATGAAACTTGTGTAAATAAATTATAGATAACTAAGCTATGCTTTCGCGAATCCGTCATCGCTGCTTCGCGTCGTCGTAATACATACAACGAGTTTAAAAAGTGAAGGCTTTTCTTGGAGTATGAGAGCTCTAGATAAATTAAGCTCGTTGATCATACCGGGAAACTTCCCCGTAGAGAAAGCTATGTAACTCGTTTTGTGCATGTCAGCAATATTTTACTCAGGGTTTTAAAGGTACCTATTGAATGGAAAAATGTCAGTAGCAGCAATTTTAAATTTCATACACTAACATTTATGATTGCGTATTGCGACTTTGGAATTACGACTTACTCTATGAGAGCTTGCTCATTGAATCGTGAGATGTTGATACAGTCGCATATCGACTATCAACTTTAAATTATCGACTTATTCGCCAGTAATCCACTACTGTTGTCTCGTTATCTGCGTCCATCCCGTGAATCTTGAATCGACATCGAATCGCAATGATGTATACACTTGCGATTGTTAACATCAAAAACGTTTGCTATCGCTCATTGCTCTGTATAGACCGTATTTATTAGTGAATTTCCTTTGGAAAGTGAACTATTAGCATGACCCGCACGGTGAAACTTAAGCCCGGGACCACCATAGAAGTTCCTAACGTGACCCCCTGAACACGTTTTGGGGGGTCGTTCAAAATTATATATATATTTTGAACGACCCCCCAAAACGTGTTCAGGGGGTCACGTTAGGAACTTCTATGGTGATCCCGGACATATATATATGTGTATGCACTCTAGCGGTCGCATTTTTTGTCCGATTTACTTCAAATTTGGTAGGGACGTTCCTTTCTATAATCTGTTGGACAAGTTCGTTGGGCAAAACAATCGGAAAACTCTAAACCCATTTTTTGGGGATTAATCTTTCAAATTTCGAGTTTTTAGGCCCAAAAAGGGTCAGAAAAGCCCCAGATGTAAAATTAATGCATGTAAAAAGATGGGAATTAGAAAGACGAAATTCTTAAGCCCTCTCTCGTCATTCTAGCATAAATATTTACCGAGTTATTAAAGAAAATGTGTATCGGCTAAACACAGTACGTTGTCTTATGGAGGTTTTACACTAGAAAAGCCTGTTATTCCTTTGTTAGAGTACTTTTATTACCCCCAGCAACCTCACGCTTACCTTCAAGCCTGTCTGGACCTTCTCCTAACCTTATAATGCGCAAAATTGTATTCCCAGCTTTGCAAGTAAATGAAACCAGGAGTATCAGAACAGCCAAAAAATCAATGTTTTCAGATTTCGATAAAAATTGGACAAATGTATTTTTTTACACTGATTTTGAATTTTAAAAGTTTTTAATGTGGAAATTCACTTCCCTCACGTCAGCGTGCTGCGTGCAAACTCGTTCTTTGTTGCTACAGTGATGTACGATCCGGCCGTGTATCGCGATAAGATACATCGCGAATCTACACAAATATCGTATCGATCCGTACTGAAACCGAACAAGTGACCAGCATTGCGTCATGTTTACGTTATTTTGAACGACGTCGTCAGAGTCAAAGCGTTTAGTAATGGTCCAAACTTATTTATTATTTTGTTTCTGGCTTATTATACCCAGATATACAGTCTATCCGAATAAGTCGGATTAGACTGGACCTTATCGAATATCGAAAAAACTTTCGGATCGGATTCGGATATCCGATCCGATCCGAAACCGAACCGGCTTTTCGGATATCCGCACACCTCTAAAAAATACTACCGTAAATATTTGCAAACGTTTAAACGCTTTATACTAAAACAAGTACAACTCAATGGCGAAATGTAAACAAACTCATTTGAACAATTAAAAAGGCCATTTTAAAAGTGAAATTAAATCGTGCGATTAACGCGACAAAGCTGCTCATAATGGCATCGAGGGTCTTCAAGAAAATGGCATTGCGTACAGCAAGCGTCGTTTGTAGCACCCTCTCCCGGCATCTCGAGACATTAGGGATGTATAAGATGCAATATATTAGCGACATTTCGCCTCCCCTTGCTGTCTGAGTCACACCCACGAGAGCGAACATTGCTGCGCTCGAGAAATGTGGACGACTTGAAACTGGTGTTCAAACTGAGACACAACTTAGTTTTTGTTGGTTATAGGTATAAGAAAAAAGTATATGCAATATATATTCTAAGCTCTAAATTCTAATAGACTATATATATATATATATATATATATATATATATATATATATTAAAGCCCTAATCCACGAGCCGCATGAGGCGTACTTAAAAAAATACAAAAAAATCGTTCACTGGTAAACTTATACCTTATATATACTTATATATTCACCGTTACCACTTATAATACCAATTTATATAACGTTAATTACCTGTTAAGCACTTATCAAATTCAGGTTATCCAGTAGTTTATTCATTATCTCAAATCAGATTGAAGTAGTTGGTCGGACGACTAAAGATTGTCATGCTATTTAAAATCCGAGCAAATAATTTATCCAGCGAGACTTGGTATTTGGATTTCCAAATGTTCGACCTTATACAGTGGTACATTCCAAACTGATCAAACTATTGAAACAGTAATTCCAAGTATAATCCGTGTATTCTTTTTATTATAAAAAAAATAATATTTTTCATCTCATCATTGACAATACCTCTGTTCCTCTCATCTGTCGCATGTGCTATTGAGTGATAACATAGGTGAGATTTTATCTTAAAATACACTAAAAAACGCATGCCCACTAAGGTTGTTAGACGAATAGCTTACTTTCGTTTATAGTTATATGTTTTTAAATAGTAGTATAATGTCCCATTACGGTTGTTGTGAAGCCCAAGATTTTAATGCAATGTTAAAATTGTCATAGTAGGGTTTACACGAAATAAGGCAGATTGTTGAATGGCTTTAGGAATCTAAGCTTAATCCTAATCTCTAGTTATTCCGGAATTGTCTTGCTGGTTGGATCCGACTGCTCTTTTGTAATCCGCAAAACACTTTACCTTCCAGTGAGTTTCTTATAATCAGCATTAAATATACCTAAAAATAAACTTTCAAAATTCCACATGCACTAAATCGTATGCACTATTCCGTTTATTTACGGAATGTTACGTATGGTTGGATTACACAACAACACGAACATCCCGTATGGTTGGGTTTCCATCACAACATGTGAAATTCAAATCCAGCGCGTGACATTGTGGTAATATAACGCCTGTTAAGCAACGTCATGATTTCACGTTTCGAACCACAACCATATTGCTTGTGTTAACACATTCGAATGATATCACCACCAAGCAAACACTAGCACCGTGTTCATTAACGGGTCTACAGCCTTGTTTCCTGCTTGCTCTTCAGAACAGAGCTATTTTAGTGTTTGCAGCTAGTTCCAACTGATATACAAAATAAAGTAATTTGTATACAATACAGATAGAACTGCTGTGATATCTGTGAAATATATTGACTTTATTTAGGTAAGATGCAAATATAACAGTCCAACCATTTTATCTTTCAGATAAATGTGTTTTTGTTTGATAAAAGTCTAACCGAAGAATTATAATTTTGGGAGTTCTATAAGATATTTAAAATATAAACTAGTATGAAGCCTAGCTTATAATTAAACTATTTATAGTAACTCAACGCAATTTGTTGCAGTTTGATTTAACAGAAATGTTTGTCATTATTGTGACTAATTCAGTACAGTTTTAATATTTTACTTTTAATATCATTATATAAATACTTTCATATATACAGAAATGTTACTTTAAATTATGTTTTGAAATATAATTAATCCTTCATTGATGTTAAATAATGAAACTAGAAGGTACATTTTATTTCTCAGCTTCTCAAGGTAGATTTGATGGTAACACATTTTTATCGCTAGTTTAGCAAGAACTTCAGTTGATCGTTTTACATATAAGATAAAATGCCTCTACAAAAATTAAAATACTCTCAAAAGATGCCGCAACTTTAAAAACCCGATTTTAAGACTAAAAAAAGTATGAAAACTAAACATAAATACAAAAATGTATAAGTGCATGTGAATGTGATGTTTTCACAGGACCAAGACCTAACCTACCTTATATAAGCATTAAAAATAACCAATTTTTAATACAATTATACAATAATAATTGTTTATAACCCAATACTTTTCTAATGAGAGTTGATATCTGCAAAAAGTGAAACTAATTATTACCCTTATTTAATTTATTTATAAATATGGATGGAAAATGTGGGAGGAGTAAAGGAGTATACTATGCCAGCCTCAGAGGTGCTTTAACTAACTTAGCTTCTGTAGAGATCAAAGGGCGGCGGGAAGGCAGATGGTGTGATACAAGCTCTTATTGTCCAAACAGGCACAATATTAGCTGGTTGGAGAATATTTAGTTATTAGGTGTAGTTCACGAAGGTATAACTTATTGTAAGTACAACTAGTGTCAGTGTTGAAATTGATAAAGCCATATTTGGCACGACAACTTTATCATATATTTTTTCCACCTATTGCTAACATTTTATATATTAAAAAAGAAAAGTCCAACTGTACAATGATGTAGCTAAAATGTCAAGGTTTTGTGTCATCTGCTAGAGGAAAATTAAATTTTACGAATTTAAATGAGTGGACCTACAACAAGTTGTTATACATGTAAGAAATATTCCCTCGGCACTAAGGTTGTTCCGTGAAAGTTTATAATTCGCATATAAATTGGCTTATTGAAGGTGACTTCTTACATTTCTTAGTGGACTTCGTTATATAAGAGATCTGACTCCTACATTTGCAATTAAGTTATTTTATATCGTGCCCCTACACCTACTTGTAGTATAGATTGCAGGATGGTGAGTGATGACGTCAACAAGCTTTTATATTGTCTAGGAAAATGTTAAGTATCTCGTTTGTTATGATGATTGAGACAAAGTATGACGTTCCACGTGATCCCTACACAGTGACTCACCCTCGACCCTCGGGAGTCATTTGGGTGAATCTTTAGAACATCTTCAAGGAAGCAGAAGTAAGGCTAACTTGTTGAATTGTTAAGACAACATTAAAACTTATGGTTGTAACCACGTTCATTTCCCCAATTTGATTCTCGTAGTGGAGTAGGCCTACACAGATTACTGTAAGGTGTTTTTAACGAAACCTATGCATATGAACATGAGTGTATGCTTGCATGAGGCTATATGGTTATAATTGCAACAGAGCTATGTGGTTATAATTATTCGACTTTCACTAATTCTAAATGGATCAAGTTAGAAGGATTAAAAGGCACATAATAAAGGCATTAATAAAGGCATCTTCACTTTGGATCTGAAAATATATTTTCGGATACCCAGTGCACCTTCACTGGCATGTTGCATAAATACTTAAGGAGATCTGTTTAAGCACCTAGTGAAAAGACATTTAAAAAGGTATGAATGAATGAAACAATTTTTATTCCATTAAATGCACAGCTTGTATACCATTTAGAGTTTGTATAACGTAATATTACTAATAACGAGTACTGTACTACTATGTCTATGCCAATCTAAAATTCTTAACTATGAAATTATAATGTAGCTGTAATCAAGGTTTTTTCAACATCACCAGACAGGCAAATGCCTGTGCGTCTGACGCGTTGCTATTAAACGCGTTATTACCGTTTTTTTAATTTTTAATTTTAAGTATTTGACCTATAATTTTTAATTAGTGAATTAACTAAACAATTTAAATAAGTTAACATTTTTCTGGGTAAAAAAACAAAATAAAACAGGGAGAGAGAGAGAGAGAGAGAGAGAGAGAAATAAATATAAATAAATATGGAGTAATGAAATTAAATTGTTGACCGAGCGATTTATTTACGCTACAATAATTATATGCAAAATGTGTCAAAAATATTAAAGCATGTTTTAGGTCAACTATTTGTAATTTTTACTACCAAATCCTGAGTTCCGTAAAAAAAACACCCTAGGGTTTGTAATCCACGATTTGGAAATAAAAAGTACCCAAACCTTACACAACTAAAGTAGCTTTGAAACTTGTTAAAACAAATTATCTATTTCTTCACAATAAAAACATAATTAACAATTTAAGAATTTCAAACGGATCAAGAACCTGCAGAAAATGTTTAAACTAATATTTAACCAATATTCCTATTATGCATACGGGTCTTTCAAAGCCCGGTTATTACACCGGTTAGAGAGGAGGCAAATCAAACTAATTACTCTAATGCAGCTTCAACAAACATCAAAGAGATGCATGTAACTAGCCGTCTGTGGGAAAACACGTACAACAAACAGGCGCAGCCGAGGCGGTTAATAAAGGCTATGTGAGATGATACATATTGACTACATCAAAGTTGAACCATAAACTATATTACGGTGATTTAACGTTAGTTTTAACAACCACTGACTTTATGGTTGTTTATGTATTTACCCTAATTTTTTCACTCTGTTTATGATATGTTACAACCCAATGTGAGTGTATGTGATTCTATAAAAATTGATTAAATGAAAAATTAAAAACTAAAATGTATAAATGAAAAGTAGAATTGTTCATACCAGCACACGCGCGCCACTTGCGATATTTCATTCCTATCTCCATTGAATCCTAGATAAAATAAATAGATAAAAACTATAATAAACTCTGTTTTAAATAAATTGACGAATAATCATGCAAAGTGGTTCAAAATTTGCTTTAAAGTCACTGTATATTTAATGAATGAGTACAGCTAAACCTGTATAGGTCCACCAGGGATATTGGCGAGCTTGATGGTACTTCACCACTTTATTATAACCAGCGCAAAAACAAAGTTAGTTTTTATTCGTGTTGGTGTATAAATACTAACTTTAGAGTTATCTTATTAATTGTGTTGTTAACAGGGATGTCTTTATAAATACTTGCTCGTAGAAAAGTATAGTATTTCAACTACGTTAATCGTATTCACCACTGAACTCCAACCTCCCTGGGGTTGAGAAGGGCGCGGCTTTGGCAATGTCATCAAACGTAAATTACATTTCGATTTTCACGCCTTTGAGAGCCCTTGGCGGAGAACGCTTTACCCGCGGTGGTCCTGCGTTTGCCACTCGTCCACTTTTCTCCTGTTGACCCACACAAGATTGAAAATAACATGTCATAATTCCAAAAGTCATAACACAACTTTTGCATTCTTCAGATAAATTATTTTTCCAAATTTTGGTTAGAAATTGCTTATATAACAGAAAGTGAAGCCATTACAGATTTGGAATAATTTTAAATACTAACTCATTTCTTATTCATAAATTAAAAACGTTCGGATCATTCGATTATCTATTTTATATACGAAATCATATAATGCGGTTGAAAGTTGCGTGTTATAATTAAGTATTTGTATGAACATAGTTATTTTGAAACTATTTTCCTATTTATTGAAGTGTTTCCAACGCGTTTTAGTATACTGCCAAAAATATAATCAGTAATATACATATCACACTTATTTATACTTATTAATGCCAACGTAAGTAAAAAAGAAGATTGTAAAGATTTGTAAAAAAGCTGCCACTGAGCGAAAGAGAATGGAAATACAATAGCTCACCGATGAAATCCGAGTTGAGCTATTTATATGAAATACCACATTTTTTTACACAGGCTTAACTGCGTAGAATTATGCTTAAGCTATAACAATAATGAAAGAAAACAGCTGGTATGAAATGAAGATTGATCCTTAAAAAAATCCAAGGACTACTTAGACTTTAATTTTTGAGAAGTACATAATTACTGTAGGATTTTGGTTGTAAATAACAAAAAAGTTGTCTCTCGTGTCCTTGATACATGCCAACGCATAAACATTAATTCGGACAAAGGTAATGGCACACATTAAACAGCTCCCCATAAACAAATCACTACGCAGGTGAAAGCCCACACGCTTTCAAATGACGGCAGTATAAATGACCGTTTCAACACATGTGAAGGGAGAGTAATGAAGTTTCACGCTCGTTCTGAATAAAGTCCCTGTTGCCCTAAAACATAATATTGCAAGTAACATACTGGCAATTTCATAACCATCAACATATATCTCGCTTTAATTAAAGAAACAAAATTAAACTAAATATTCGCTCTAATATTTTCCGGTTCCAATAATAAATATATAACTTGTTATGTTGATATTCTAAGGGAAAACAGCTTTTGAATGTAGTTTACATACGGAAGAACGTTAAAGACAGTTTAAGTTGACGATAAGGCAGGTATCAGTAATTGTACAGTAAAACAGTTGAAGGATTCTATTACAGTAATTGATTTAATTAGTTTATCATTTTCGTTGATTAATTTGCTATTACAACCATTAGCATAGCATCTTGTTTCCTCACTATTTATTGCATATTGTTATATCGATTTTGAATAAACTTTAAATAGCATATATTAAGAATATCGATAAAGTATTATTTGATTGTAAAATGCTGAAGGTCGGCTTTGCCGTTGGAATGAATAAAACAAATAAATCGCTGTAAAATTGTTTTCTCTTTAGTTATAAAAGCAAGAAACCTCCCTCCTAAAAAAAACTATAAATACCCCCGTCGCAGTAATCCTGCGTACTCAGCGAATTTACAATGCATAATATATGTCTTAATACCACATAAAGCAGCATACCAAGTTGCATAAAAATATATTCACAAATATTCAATATATAAAATTTGACGCAGGTTTGCTGCAACATGGAACAAAAAATATGAGTTTTCATGTAAATATCAATATTGCTCAACTAGGTGAAGCCACAAACCACATTTCATCTATATAAATTCATAAATAAGCAATATATTTACCATTTTGATTATTCTCCATAAGATTCACATGGGGGAAGAGTACGCAGGTTTGCTGCAACAAGGAACAAAAAATGGGGTTTCATGCAAATATCAATATAACTCAACAATGTGAAGCCATACCAAGTTTGATTAATTATGTTCCGAACTAAGCGAGACGTTACATGTTACTTATTCTCCATAAGAATAACATGGGGCTGAGTACGCAAGTTTGCTGCTACGGGAATTATTGATAAAAATTTGTTTTTGAAAATAACAATAGACCACAACCAGATGTAGCCGTATAGCAAGTTTCATTAGTATACGTTCATAAATAAGTGAGATGAGTAAATCGCACTATAATTTTGTTCCTATTATCCATAAGAATAGCATAGGACAACGTACTTTGTTTAACACTTTCAATATCTCTGTAACCAATTTACTTAGAGTAATTATCAAAACACCAAAGATTGTGTGTTTTTTAATGCTGAATCCAATGGTGAAAACTAAAATTTGACTTTTTATAATATTACTTGTAAAAACTTCAAAAAACCCATTTTTGGGGAACAAAACTGCCCAAAAAAACTACTTCGGAAGGGCCGATCTGTCTGGTTTTCGATCTTAAAGTCATAAATGTTGCTTTACACTTTTGTACCAAATTTTATCAAAATCGGGCCTTTTTTACAGTTTCGAACGAATTGTGTTTTTTTGGGTCTGGGGTCCTTAAAACGAAAAGTTATCATGGTCCCGGGCCTAAGTCTTACCATGATGACTACGGTAATAGCTTCTTGCCTATAGCGGAAATTTGCTAAAAGCAGTGCATCTTTGTTCTAAAAGAAACAACTCTATATAAGATTATCAATGGAACTTTGAAAGCACATGGGGAAGAGCCCTGGAGCTGTATGTTTACAACCCTAAAATGTAAATTTAGAGAGTATTAGATTTTCATTGATACGAAACATGTATTCAAAATAATAGATATGAGCCGGAAATTGCTAAACAAGAAACAAGAGGAAAAAATGTAGAATATATTTCTAGGCGTTCTAAACAAAACTCATGTAGAAGGATAGGCCTGCGGGAGCATAGTGCTTTCTTAAAGCATAAAGCACCATAACATATAGAATAAAATACTTGTATTTGTTTCGTAGCAACATTAAATTAAAATTAAATGTTTAAAATATGTTAGCCATACATTCCCACAAATAAATGTTATTTGATATTAATAGTGTGTTATGACGCAGACATCCCCAGTGTATTTCTTGAGGAACATGCCACAGTGAGACTCCATTCAAACATGTGACAAACATCACTGACGCAACAGGGATCATACGTGTTCGAAGTCTATTCTCATACAAATGTTCCTCCTCTGGAATTGAGTTTTATAACTACTTTGAATAATTGCATATTGATATGAAATTATTCTACTTAAATCGTTTGAGAGATTCTTACTTATTTTTACTGCACTATTAGGTAAGTGTGAAAAATCTATAGTTTTTACAGACTAGAGAATAAGTTTTTTTATATTTATTAATTTGTTAATTATTTTAAATTAAATTAATGATACTGTTGTTTACAATTATGTACTTATTTTACTTCCTGAATGATACCTAACTAATCGTACTGCAAGCAATATATTCAGTGTGATTAGCAATGTACTAAAAATTATGGTTTTCAAAAATATACCTTTTAGTACAACAAACTAAAGATTAAAAAAGATCATCAGCGTCAGTCATAACTACAACTGTTTTCTAAATAATGAATAATATTTAACTTTTCCTCCAGTTAGTATAGGTATAAATTTTACGCCCAAACATTTCTTGTAATCACTTTTTTCTTGGCTTTCCGTTTTTTTGTTTCATAACTGAGAAAAGATAATGTGTTTTCAATTCGTGATCTGTTTAAAATTCTGTTGCCACGAGCAGCTGAGTATAGCGTGTTTGATACTGACGAAGCGTGTCGATTTGTGCCTGTCAATGTCCTGGTGAGTGTTCACCGTTGCAACTTCACACTTGCATTCAAGTGTCATCGCCTCAAGCCTTCCAAACCATCCAAGTAACGGAAATCGATTTAACATTTTTAACTATAGATGATTTTCAACCATCCATTTTTAACTTCATCACTTCGATTTAAAAGATTTTCTGAAAGTTTGAATGATATTGAACTGCAATGCTGCTGTGGATGGATTGTGTTAAGACGAAATACCCAATTTTGACTCTAATAATTCCTCAGATTGCTATGATATAACTAGAAATACGGTACTAAATAATGAATATAAAAGAAAAAAAAATGGATGAGATAAAAGTTGGAATAGATAGTTGAAAACCCTGTTTAAGAGAAGAGTGGGTAGAAGTTTACGTATAAATAAGTTATAGTAAGAGAATCTTACCTCACAATAAGTTACTAAGTACTTCTACCAATTTCCACTACACTAATCACAGATATTTACACGAATCACTTTTACTCAGATATTCTACACTATATATACACTACACATATATTTTTTTCATTTGAAAATTTAAATGAAGCTGGTAGGCTTTTAAACCTTAAGAACTATACGTGATGCTATACTTTCTTGAAGACACGACGTTATGTTCTACCCCTGAGCTACGTATACGTAGCTGAAGTACGTATGCGTAGGAGTGGTAGCTCTTAAATATATTTGAAGTTATCTGAATATTGAGTTGACTGTACTAACAATAAACTCTTCAATATCTGCTACACGTTTATTCCCCCACGTAGGATTACTAAGGGTGAAGAAGAGGATTTCCTCGGTGTATCACCAACATGTTCCCGTTCGTCACACTCATGCTGTGGTATATTGTGCCTGTTGACAGGTAAATCTATAATCACTCACTTCAACAAAAACTAACAACCCTTACAAGTATGTATTAGAGTTTATGTTAAAGCTTTGTGTAGAATAATGAATACATTCAAATGTTTGTCATTGTTTAGACTGTGAGTTTTTTATATTAAATATGTACAGTTCGATTATGAAAGACCAGTGGTATAAGTATTTTACCAGGGAAGTTTGTCGTTAGGTAAAGGCGTCACTATTATAAATATATCTACATCAGTAGACACAATTGATGCCGTATTAAGTAACTTAATTAGAATTTGTTAAACCTATTAATTTTAGTAGCTAATTTGTCACCTTTTAGTTCGGAAAAAATTCGAGAATGCAAACAAACAAGCTAGCGTTAAAAAATGGAAATAAAAACAATAAATAGATTATCATTTTGAATAATTTGTTCCCGACTAATGGTTGCAAAGAAAACTTAAATATTCATTTATTGGTAAATACTAAACGTTGTCAAATGTCATTCCTGAGGTGAATGAAAAAACATTCTCTTCAATATACTCCAATTGAATATTTAGTTTGAATTTCATTAAAACTTGAAATGAAGGTTAACACTGAACAATAAATTATGTACGGAATATAATATGTTTCTACCTAAATTTGGGGGAATTTCCCCTCTTAAAACCACTGTGCTTAGCAAATGACTCTGCAGTATCTTCATTTAAGAAAATTGGGTAGACCTTCTCAACAAAATATACAATTAGAAGATTTTCTATACATACTACCTTTCTTTATTCTATGTTCTACAATAAGTAAATGTAAAGGCATTTACTTATTAAAAGAGAGAAAGTATGTGCCAGTTTTCTGATGCAGTTTAATTTGTATTTAAACACAATCTAGTCATCCTGGTTTGTGCCGTGGTGGGTTGTCCTCTCACCACAGGCTGATGATAGCTCATATCGTTCAGGCCTCGGTCATCTGCATATCTCCCCCCGTCATTGCACTCCGACTACATGACCCGTATTATTAACACGGCTATGCCCCCTCCCCCTCCCACCACCCCCCACTAGCCATCTGGGGAACTGAATTCGACCCATACCTTGGCTGTGATACTTAAGATTGATCATATCGAGCAGAAATTGATTTTGAAATCCTCCTGTACGTAATGAAATAACATAAAACCCTTATATGTATACATATGCAAAAGGTTAATGGGTTAAAGATAACTATAACATGACATAAATTACATATGCGTGAGCTTAACAATTAAACTAAAGCTGACGTCTAAGGTGTTATATATTAATACAACCAAATTTAAGGCATATTATATACTCATTACTGTTTATTGATACGGGTCACCAATACAATAAACAAATATATTGCCATAATGAGGCTAATATAGAAACCTAATAGCATCATGATGATCTAGTTGGTACATGATGATGATTATCTTTAAACTTTTAAGTTTCGATTACGATCATAACATTATTAATGAAAACGTTTTAGTTTCTAAAATAACTACATTGATCCTAGAAGATAATTTAATGTAAGTTTTACTGTACGATTCGTACTAAAATTAACTATGTGGATTTATCACCCGAAGAAACGTTTGATAGTCTAATCTTCAAATTTTAAACACTCTCTTTGACACAAAGCGTAAAACAAATCTTTTTGCAAGTCTCTTAGTGAATGAATGGTTATGTTAGCGTTAGACTGTATAGATTTTCTCTCAGACTCAGTTATATTAATAATGAAACTTTTAATTTATTAGACTGTTTACGTTCCGTGCGCGGCCCGAGAGTAATATTCATCTAAAGTCAACCTCCCGGAGGGAATTTTTAATAGGAGGTTACATTACTCTTCATTATTTACACGCAACAGGTGATCATAGTCATTTTATACTATTAACCTACAAAAACAAATAAATACCCCCGTTGCTGCAAACCTGCGTACTCAGCGAATTTCCCATGCATAATATATGTCTTAATACCACATAAAGCCGCATACCAAGTTTCATAAAAATATATTCACATATAAGCGATGAATACAATTTTAATTATTCTCCATAAGAATAACATTAGTGATGAGTACGTTGGTTTTGCTGAAACAAGGAACACAAACAATTGGATTTTATGCAAATATAAATAGAATTAACATTGGACAACGTACTGTATTTAGCACTTTGAATATCTCTGAAACGAATGGACGTAGAATCACAATTTAAACACCAAAATGATTGTTTTGTAGAGCTGAACCGATTGGTTAGCAAATGTCGAGTTTACAGTAAAATTAACTGTGGAAAAGCTAAAAACCTTTTTCCCATAAGATTAACATGGGAGATTTTATGAACACGTTTTTTGGATTTGCTCCGCAATCACTTAACAATTAAGTTTTAACAATTAACCTAGGTTAATAATTAAAAATACTATATTATTTGTTTTTAAGCTATATAACATGGTCATAACCAAAACTAAGTTTTTTAAAAATTTTAGGGTAAGAAATACAATGAACTGATTTAAACAAATTTAAAATCCCCATAAACCCCTCTTCCCAAGATCCGATTTTTCTGGATTTCGAACTTAAAGTCTTGAATGTTGCTTTACACATTTGAGCCAAATTTAATCAAAATCGGACGTTTTTTACTCAAGTTATCACATTCACGGACACATATATAGATATATATAAATTTGAACGAATAGTGTTTTTGGCATCTGGGGACTTCAAAACAAAAAGTTATTATGGTCTCGGGCTTAAGTCTTACCATGAGACCTACGGAAATAGCTTCTTCCCTAAAGGGGAAATTCGCTAAAATTAGCCTTACTTTGAGGAGAAACATCGAAAACATTTTTTATGTTTTAACTGAAGAGAGGCTTCCGCTACAACGATCCGTCGTTTATGCCAGCGGATTATGGGTATTACAACTTTGGCAATTTACAATTCGATACGCGTCACTGGGATTTTAAGCTCAACCAAACTTCCTAAATGACGCTCATATTTCTCTATTGTGTAGGAGAAATTGCCTAATATAAATCGAGTATGACCGACTGACAAGCAGACACAGAACCAAACTCCTGTTACACGAGGTAAACAGTGTAAGCAGTTATATTAAAATATGTTGTATTAGCACTTTCAAATTTGAAATATTTAAAACTAATCTCAGCCTCTTTCGGAAGGTGGGAGTTTTACATGACAGAGGAGGAACCCTCATCGTCGCCTCAAGGGGGACGCGACTCTCGCGTTGCTAGGCGACCACACACATCCACCATGTGACACGACCCACGGGTGTGCGATCTGGTGGCAACGCTTCTCATTTAGATACGTCTAATCGTTGAAACCCAACATTTAAATTCAATTTAGAGATACAATTCAAGTATACATAGACGAATCTGATATCGTTTTGAGTCACATTTTCCACAGATATATAGCAAGTATGAACATAACCGTCTGCTTTCTCCTTAAACTCTGCAAACAATTCAAAGTCACTGAATGTTCATGAAGTAGTCATTAGTTATCAAAGATATTTGTCAGTTTTCACAGTAAATTGTAAATACAAATCTGAAACTTATTAAGGTCTTATGACTCAATGTTTATCAACTACGCATCAATTGCAAACATTTAGCTATTTCCTTAAACTTCTGTGATAAAGAATTGTTACCAATGAGGTTTTCACGAAACAATTTGAAACTTGGTCGGTTTCCTAAACTGCATAGTAAAACAAAATCTATTTTACTACCTGCTTTCCAGGAGAAATCTCACGTAGATTTCCTCTGCAGGTATTGAGAAGTCAATCTATCTTTACTTTCCATTTGGCAAAATTTAGAATATATTTTATGATACAATCATATCCCATTTCACTATTCTGCAGCACAGTGAGTTTGAAGAAGCCTTCTCCCCTGTTAGAGTTGATTTTATTCATGACGTTAAATTAATTGATTTTCAGTAATTAACGTGTAGTTGCTTTCACATTTTCCTTTTGAACTACAAATAACTTTTAGTACTTAAGAAATCATGATGTAGATTTATTTTTCAAATAGTAAAACAAGTTTAAAAAAGTATAATACTTTGATTTAAAGAATGCATTAAAGTGAATGTATTCAACTGAACAACTGTATAACAGCATTAGTATTCATAATATACAGTTATAAAGTTAGCTGCAGTATATACAGTCCTACTTCTAGGCTTTAAAAATAGTTTTCTCAACCTCTTAAATTTTACTACCAAAGTATTTTTGCAATTTTTTATTCTTACCTTAGGTTAGAATTAACTTCAATTACTTTCAAATGCTGTTAAATTCTATAGACTAAATACAAAAAATAAAAATAGTTTTTACAGAAATTTTTTTAAATTTGTTATTTACAAATAACATGTTTCCTACATGTGCAATCAACGTTTAAAATGCTTCTCAAAACCCCCTCATAAAATATCTTTTATTGGTGTTTGAGTTTTATTTTGTACCTTTTATTTTTCATTTTAGCAAATACCTATGATAGTTAAACTTCTACCTGAAATAGGTAACAAACCTTTACTTTGTTCCAAAGTTTGTTAACAGTAATCAAACGGCATAGGCAATGACAGCGGTTGAATTGTTTTAAAAAGTAATCCATAGCTTTAGTACAAAGTGAAACAAATTAAAATTAAATTAAATTTGCTTTGCTAAGAGCGACAACCAAAGAGCCCTCAAGCTCTCGGAGGGAAATCGTCACTAAACGTGAAGCGCAAGCTAATTGAATGCAGCTCGCCTCGACTCTTGGGCAGTGAAACTTCATTTGTCACAAATTCGTAATTTCACATTGGAGTAATACGGTTATGTTTGTAATCCAAAGTTGAGTTAGTAATAACGCATTGCAAATTAGTGTATTATAAGTTACTGATTCAATTTGGGGAATTCACACAAATATCAATAAGAGCTATAACAAAGTTTAACTTTACACTTATGAGATATTTTACTCGGAGTCTGTACTTTAAATTTTTATATAATGGAACTTTATGGAAATACATTTAAACAGAAATAAACAAAATCACGCAATCCTTCAACTTAATATATAAAGAAAAACTTATGTTTTAAAGGATTAGAATATACATGGGATGTTAAGGAACTTTAAAACATAAAGATTATAATGCAAGACTTTACTACAACGCTTGAGTAATTCACAAAATTAATAAGAGTAAAATTATAATAGGTATCAGTGTAGGCAGTAAAAATACAATACCCCTGTTGCAGCAAACCTGCATACTCAGTGAATTTCCAATACATATTTATATATATATATACTATATATATATACATACATATATATATATATGTATATATATACATATATATACTATATACAGCCACTTACCAAGTTTCATAGATACATATTAAAAAGTGAGCCGTATATTAAATTTTAAATTTTCTCCATAAGAATAACATGGGGATTGAATACTCAGATTTGCTGCAACAAGGAACAGAAAATATTAAGTTTTAATGCAAATATCAACAGACCACAACCAGGTGAAGCCACATACCAAGTTTCATCCGTATCCATTTATAAATAAGCAATTTATACAATTTTAATTATTCTCCATAAGAATAACATGGGGGGGCTGACTACGCAGGTTTGCTGCAACAAGGAACACAAATTATAGCTTTTTATACAAATATCATTGTAACTAGCTTCAACTAGGTGAAGCTACATACCAGGTTATATTAATTTATGTTCATAATTAAATGAGGCATAACAAATTCTTATTCTCCATAAGAATAACATGGGCGCTGAGTACGCAGGTTTGCTGCTACGAGAACCATCGGCAAAATTTTGTTTTTTTTGAACAATTATCTTTAGACCACAACTAAATGAAGCCATATATCAAGTTTCGTCCGGATACGTTTATAAATAAGCGAGATATAAAATTGTTCTTATTCTCCATAGGAATAACATTGGACAACGTACTGTGTTTAGCACTTTCAATATCTCGGTAAGTAATTGACGTAGAGAAATGATCTAAACACCAAATTGTTTGTTTTTTAAAGCCACATCCAATGGTGTAAACTAAAATTAGATTTATTAAAATATTATATGTAGAAAACTCAAAAAATCCTTTTTTAGGGTACAAAACCCCCCTAAAATATCCCTTCGGATAAAGCGATCTGTCTGGTTTTCGAACTTAAAGTCATAAATGTTGCTTTACACGTTTGTACCAAATTTAATCAAAATCGAACCATTTTTACGAAAGTTATCGTGCCTACGGACATATATATATATATATATATATATATATATATATATATATACAGTATTGAACGAATGGTGTTTTTGACATCTGGGGACCTCAAAACAAAAAGCTATCATGGTCCCGGGCCTAGGTCTTACCATGCCGACTACGGTAATAGCTTCTTCCCTATAGGGGAAATTCGCTAAAAAGTTATTCTTGATCGACTTTTTTATATTAATTAAAAGTAGGCTACTTGTTGCTTCTTTGAAGCATTGCGTGAAAACGTATTTCACACATGTTTCATCTAGTTCATATAAGGAGGAGCCGAAATTGATTGAACTTGATTTTTCGCTGAAACAGAGAATCTTACTATTTTCATGGTGAAACTTGCAAAGAGATACTTCGCTGTAGAGAGTGTTTCAAAAGTTAGCTTCACTGATCATTCATATGACGCATGCCAGTAGTGATGGTCCCAGTTTAATAAGGAAGCGAACTAGTGGAACTTGTAATTTAAAAGAAGGTAAAAATCTGTTTTTCATCATAGTATTTGAAGTAGATTATAACAAAATGTAGTGTGAGATAGTTTGCTCTTTGAGATTTTTTTGAAATATACCTCTATTTTACACGCCTCAAGATTAGGAGGCAAACCACGAACCATGCACAAACCACGTCACACGTATTGGCTATCCGTTTATGCGTCCAGTAATGCTCTTCCACGTGTTAGACATCAAACGACTCCAATTGGAGCTTCCCAGTAGTTATATGTTTTTCTATTAGTGCTAAAGCATTTACATTCCTGTATTTAAAATAATAAAATCTAAATATCCGCTTGAATATTATACTTTTTGCGATGTGAATAGAGATACTGCTATTTTTTTATAAGTGCTACTTCGAGTATAGTAATACATAACATCTGTCTTTCTAAGTTATATCCTTGGAACATGATGTTAACCAAGCTAATCCATATAAAGGCAATAAATGTATAATTGCACACTTTATAATGATGTTATGATGACATTAAACGAGGGTTTGATAAAACAAATTATAAAGTATTTTGAGGTTACTAAAGTGTTTTGAGTTTAATAAGGGGGTTGCATACAATAACACTGACTTTTTGTGGTTTTCTGCGGTTTTTAAACGAACAGTCGATATAATTCCCCCACAGCTGACAGACCGTCACCCCAACCCCTCTCATCTTGATAATTGGCGGGGTTTTCTCTGCTGTTGTTTTAGCGTTTGTTTATTTGTCAGAGTTTTATTGTTTTCTCAAATTGGCTTTATGAATCTAATAACGCTTTAATTAAGGCGAGAAGAGGAACATTGACAATAGTACTGAATAAAATTGGGTTAGTATAAAAGAGGAGGATTTATTTATTATTTAGCAATACTGACCTATCATATCTCGGTGGCAACTTATGAACGTTGTTTATTAAATTAATCTTGATATATTTGATTTTTTTTATCGTAATTTACCATAGATTAGTACGTAAGCGTAAGGCCGCTTTCATAAGTTCGTCTTTTCCCTGTGTAACATCGCGAAAGCTGGTTGAGAGTTTTAAAGACATTTGACTAAGAAAATATAAGAACGTATGACTTCTGGCGCCCAAATACAATTCAATTATTTTCTACCACTGTACCCGTGGATGTTCACAAAAAATACGTTTTGTGAAAAAGTAACTTCATTATATGATTCAAAGTAATAATATATATTGATAAAAAAATATAATTTTGAAGAATAGTTTAGAGTTTTGAGTATGGATTTTTATGTCTGCAATTATTTAATTGTGATTTATTGCCAATGATCTAAAAATGTATTTTTCTTATGTTTAATTCACAGAACACACTCCCCTATTGCATTTTATGGAAGACATTTTCAAAATAATTCAAATTTATGTCAATATTTTGTTCCTTTTAGAACACAGATAACAAAGCTATCTTTTGGTATTGTTATTTGATTTATGTAAATTATGGGATGCTTAAACTAATATAATTTAATCTTATACATAACTGAAATTCGTGCCAATTTCAGCAGTAAATAGCTTTTGCATTACTATTGCAGTGGCATCTGAGACAAAATTATTTGGAGAAGACATTGCGTACGTTATGGAACAAATTTAAAAATACTTAAGGGTTAAAAAGGTGATACATTTTCTTAAACTTGCAGTGGGATGGAATGCGGACTTCAGTTTTCATATTTTTGTGGAACGAAGTTGAAATTAATTGTTTGATGAAGTCTCTTAATAACTTTTTTCGGATAGTACATATTTTTCGTTCCATAATGTTACAGGTGAACTGATTAGTAAAATAATTTTTTTTACCGGTGACACTCTAGGGAAAAAAAACAATTCGTCAATTTTCCATTTTAACTTCATTAAATATTTCTACTACCGTTCCTAGTTGTAACACGTAAATAGTTATTACTATGCCATTACAGTTATTGCAGTTACAAAATTCAATTATTATATTTTGTTAGAAAAAAACAAAATATTTTCATTTTAGGCAACAGTCAAGAATACTAATTTTGGCTCAACGCCGAGCCGAAGGGAAGAGTCTGGAGTCAGCTGTCACCGCGCCGGACACTAGCAATGATAAATGTGGCACCACCTGGCTGGACAATTTATGATGGCAACATATGTTATGTCATCGGCAACTGGACCTCGTCCTCGTCACAGATTATCAAAACATAACGATTAAAAATTCCAAAATAGGGAGAGGGCAATGCAAACCATGGCATTTATTTATTTTCTACATTCTTGATCAAACTGATGTGATTTGTTGTAAGTAAATTAAAAATCAAAACTTTAATACATATTTCTGTCCTGCTCACATTCATTAGAAAACGGAACGAAACTATTTTTCAATTTCTTTAGAATATACTTGTATTACTCTGACAAATTTTGTAATAATTCCAAGTCAAAAATGTCAGTGGATTATAAATTGCAGTAAAATATGAAGTCGTCGAGGGTACGTTTGGTGCATAATCGTTTCCTTATTATTTATCAACTTTCATAGGTAGCATTTCAATGAAAGTTAAAACTTTTGAGGTTTATTTTTGAATCCTCACCAGAAGCCCTATCAAGTAATCAAAGGTTATTTACAATTAATATTTATGCGAATAACTAAACAAGTAACATATCACCTGAGTAAATGTTTCCAACAACCTATGTTATCGGCTCAAAGTAATGAAATAGAACAAACATACCATTCGTGTAAAACATCCTTGGTACATTACTTCAGTGCTACAGTTCCTTTCTTAGACCTAATTTTTATTAGGAATTTGTTTATTTATTTTTTATAGGTGGTATAAACCATAGCGTAATATTATAGTTTGGTTTTATATACATCTTATAAGTAACCAACCATCCTTGCTGCAACTTTGATCTTTGCACTTTCTATACTTTAGTGTAAGTGTTTATGTTGGTATTTAACTTGATGTAACTGATATACTGTGTTATCAAGTGAACTGAAGTAATTAATAATCTTTAGAACACATACTTAATGCAAAGTTTACAAGTTTAATTTATCAAGAGCAGATATTTTGCGCTTAAACTTTTAGCGTCGGGAGAACGACAACACATGTATTGTGTTAAAATTAACATATAATCATACTACAGGTAGAATTAAGTTTTAATCGTATTTTCTTATTTCTATACACAGAGGAATGTTACCACTTTGTTGTGATGTACATCTTACACTGGTAACTGTAAGTGCAGAGTATTTTATCTGTACTTTCCTACTTTGGTTCTTTCGACTTACTGGAATACTGGCTTTATTTCACTACACCATACTTTATTAATATGAACTTCTAATGATAAATTAAAATATACTTATTTGGAATAATGTTTTTTGTTGTGATGTGTTTTAGCAAATCACGAACGACAAAGCATGAAATTTATAAAAAAACGTTATTAATTGTTGTCAACTATGTTATCTAGACATTCACGACCTGAGACTCGTAATCTCAATGAAAACTCCCCAAGGTGGAAGGGTGTGTCAGTTTACTCAGTGCATCACTGCCATGTCATCGTTCATCACACAATCACGATCTGTTATACTGTGCTTGGAGACGGGTAATCCACGAGAGCCTCTTCTAACATAATGTAAATAATATATTTATATATATATATATATAAATATATATATATATTTAATATTTTGGCTCGAAATTTTACATATTATAATCTTTAACTTTTAATTATAACAAACAATACGTTGGTCATATTTAATCTTCAAGGAATAAAATTTGGAGTATTAATTATAGAAACCTTCTGCAATTAAAATCTCTCAAACCGAATCGCAGTACTTATTATTATAGTGAACTAGGTGATTTTAAATGCTAGTACCAATATACTTTTAAATATTGAATCACAAAACTGTTGGAAGATCAATAATAAATTTTTACCAAAATAGGATTGATATTTTAAATTATTTTATAAATCCATGTTGATGTCCTGAAAAGGTTTATATTGCATCAATTTATTTTATCAAAGGAAAATATAAAAGCAAGATAATCACTTAAATCGTTGAAGAATTGATGCTGAAACTTGACGAGTGAGTAAAATAACAAAGCACCACCAGATAAGAAAAAACCTTAAATTTCCATTTATGTCATCATTTAAAAAACAACTGCAATGAAAACCACGAAGTTTGTTGACCATACCAAAGCTTGTTCGTTATTACAATAGTTCTTCTGTTCAACATCAACTGTTAACATTACTCCAACTTTACCAATCCTAAAACGAATGTATTTGCCACTACAAGATTTTAAGGTTAACAAATTTATAAGAGGCTCAATTGTTGAGTTTAAGCTTTGTTTGCAAATAACGTAGAGGCAACACAGGCAACATGTAGTTGTCCAGTCCACCCTCCTCATATCCACAGCCATGAGGCCAGACAGGTGACAGCTAATACATCCACAGCCTCTGTCATCTGCATATCACCCGAGGTGGGAGGGGGCTTCTGCCACTGTGATGCCTGACAACACCTTAATAACGTGAACACCTCTCAGCTGACTACCTGTCTCCCTGATCCCTCTGAATGCTCTTAATGTTGAATAAATGTTAGTATCAATGAAATAAAATAATAACCATTTATCAATGACGCTGTATATTATAAACATCAAAGTTCCAAAGCTATCTATAATATAAGTACTGACGACCAGACAATATATCATATAAAGCGGTTGTTTTGGGGGTGGAGTTAGTATTTCCCAAGTTTTCGCTACTTACGCTAAAACATAGAATCGGCTTCTTCAACAGTTCTTACGTTAACATATATTTAAGGATGTAAATAATTATGATTCTTTAACGAGCTACATAATGGTGTGTCAAGATTACATCATAAATACATCGGAGTTTTATATTTTAGTTTTTGATTATACATTTAGTAAAAATAAGGTTGTAAGCTTTAACAGCAACAAGAGATTAACAAGTATAACGTGGTGTTAATCTCAAGTGGTGTGTTGCTTCGGCGTGACATATCATACTATCACCTAAATCATTTTAATGAGCAACTGTACATAATTTGCATAAACTTTGGCGTTTCTTTTGTAAACGCAAACCATGGTCTGAGATGGACTCATTTAGCTCAGGACGGCAGATATTTAAATAGAGCTGGTAATTTTAGATTTGGAAATTTTATTTTCAATAAGATTTTCATGAACACACAAGAGCTTCCGAGCCCTTCCATAGTGCCCTTCCGAGTGCCTTTGATATCTGCACAAGACTATCCCTCAAAGCCTTGATGAGGTATCGGGAAACGGAATTGGCCATGCAGTAAGTTGACTAGAGTAGCCCATATTAATATGTGGTCCCTGAATACTGGGTTTGATAAACTAAGCTCAGTAATCAAAGATTTTGATTTTGATATTTTAGGAGTGTCTGAAACATGGTTGAACCATTTATTTTCTGATGATTGTTACAACGTCGATGGCTATTCATTGTGGCGAAAGACAGAGCTGAGGGCAGTGGTGGAGTTGCGCTTTACGCAAAGAATGGGCTTAAGTTCAAACTGAGTGTTTTAGATCATGTGGATAGCCGTTTGGAATATATTTGTGTGATGTTCCGCTTTAGAAACTCTCTGTTTTTCGTTTGCATTGTTTATAAACCTCCGGATGTAGCTTACTCCTGCTTGAGCTCTCTGTTCCATTCCCTATTTATTGACAAGAAGATGGAGATTGATAATGTTATTTTACTTGGTGATTTTAATATAAATCTACTTGACAATGGCAGACCTGATACTAGATTTATTAATGGCATGCGGCATGAAATGAATCTTATTCAAATAATAAAAGAACCTACTCGGGTAACAGAAACATCTTCTTCTTTGATTTATTATGTAGTAATAAGCAACAAACTTAATTATCGTTCAGCAGGTGTTGTTGACACCTCACAGATATTGGACAGGATAGGGGTTAAGATTACTGATCACAGGGATGTATATTGTGATTTTCGTTTACCCAAAAACAAACCTCCTGCAAAATTCATCAGCTATCGATCCTTTAAAGATTTTAATATGGACCACTTTGTGGATTTGGTTTCAAGCGTAGTGTGGAAAAGCCTACAAATGTTGAATAATGTAGATGACATCGCTGAAACATTAACATTTCAGATTACGGAGATTTATAATGTGTGTCTTCCACTTGTCATGAAACGAGTTACTAAGAAAAAGGCTCCGTGGAGGAATGAGGAAATAAAATATCTGTCAAAACAAAAGATGAAAAATAGATTTTTGCAAACGAATAACTCAGATTATAATGTCATATTGTAAAGTTCACAATTCATTGAATGGCGCAATAAGAAGACATAAGAAATCTTATTTCAAAGATACCATCAATTGCAAAGATTGTAAATCTTTTTTGAAGGTCTTGCGGGCCGCAGGCATTATAAAAAGTGACGACAAACCTAAGTGCCTGGCGATCCAATACATATTTTGTCAGAATGGGGTCTGGCCAAAGTATATCTCGGCATAGACTGGTCATCAAAATAACTTCTGTGACAAGGTAGAAACAGAATTTAAATTCAAACCTATGAGTGAGGATAGTATAAAGCACATTAAGAACGAGATCAAAACAACTGCAAGTGGTACTGATGGGATATCAATTGAAATGGTTAAGGCTGTGAGCCCTTATTGCTTAGGAGTGATAACGTATTTAGTTAATTTATCTATAAAGACTGGCTATTTTCCCACATGTTGGAAAAAAACTTTTGTGTTTCCCTTGCCGGAAGCAAAAAATCCTGAATCGTTGACTCACTTCAGACCAATATCTGTGCTTTCAGTAATATAATAAACGGTATCAGGAAACTGACACATACTTTCTCCCTTTTAGCCAAACTTTAATGACAAAAATATTTGTTATTTACTAAATATAGAATATGAAGTATAGATAAATGTACAGAAAATTGTCTAAAATAGTTTATCTCAGAAATATCCACCCAAATCCCTTTTTGGGAGGCACTATAGAGTCCGTTGCTACACACAGTGGTTTTGAGAGGGGAAATGCCCCCTTGCCCCCCCCAGGGTTAAATAGCAACACATTTCGAACATCATCTGTTGGTCAATGCTAACTTGACCTGCATATCAAATTTTTATGAAATTGATCAGTAAATAAGAGAGAAATAGTTATTTTTGTATTCCCCATAAGAATAACATTGGACAACGTACTGTGTTTACCGCTAAATGAAAATTTCAATTTTCTCCGCAACTAGCAATCGTAGAATAGTAATTTAAAATACTAATTTATTTAGTTTTTTGAGCTCTTTTTAATGGTGAATAGTAATCTTTTTTAACATTTATGATTTTTTATGAAAAATCCAAAAAACTGAATTTTGGATGTTTTAAGTCCTGTAATTTCTTAACCCGAATTTTTCCAGAAATGCGGGTGGTGTCATTTTGTTGGAAACCTAAAGTTCTACAAACCACGAAAGTTTAATCAAAATCGTTAGAGCCGTTTTTGAGAAATTTGGATTTTTCATGTTTTTTAGCGGTTTTTGGGGGATAATTACCCTTAAAAATCAAAAATTCAAAAAAATGAAAAAAACACCTGGAGATATCGTGGATTAGTACCTACATACCAAATTTCATAAAAATCGGCCCATAGGTTAGGGCTCTAGCTCTGTACACATCCACACAGACACACACACACACACACACACACACACACACACACACACACACACACACACACGGACACACACACACACACACACAGACAGACATCACGTAAAAACCACTTTTTTGGGATCAGGGAGCACCAAAACGAATATTTCCACTAACAACTCAAATTCGAAAATTTTTACGAAAACAATACTTTCTCCATATACTATGTATAGGGGGAGAAAGTAAAAAGTAGTAGAAAAAGTTGTAGCCAGCCAAATTGAGGAATTTATTGTATCTATTCTACCGTACAAGCAGTTTTTCCCCATTTTGATCTTCAATAACTTGTAAAGTGGTTTAAAAGTACAATATATGTAACTGGCAAGGGAAGTCTGATAAAGGAAGAGGACGTGACAGGCGTAAACGTTTACAGCGTTTTAGGTTTTAAGCCTAAAATGTTTACTGTTCTATGTTATATTTATAGAATAGAATAGAAACGTCTTTTTATTTCAAGCGGTTTTCAGTACAAGACAACTGCTTTTCAAAACAACTCAAGTCAATATTTACATAAATACAGTATAATAAAATAAAAATTAAAACCCATAAAATCTAGCTTATTTGGAATCTTATAGTGACATGTAAAATTGTTTGCTTTCTTCTTAAATGTTTTATAACTAAAACTCTTAACACTTTCAGGCGGCTTCAGACGTGGTTTCAGCACAACTTCAGCTTTGCTTAATATTCACCCTAACTGTCACACACAGTAGAGTGAACAGGACACTCATTATATGATTTAAAGTAATAATATATATTGATAAAAAAATATAATTTTTCCTATTAATTACCACGTATTAGTATACCACGTAATAGATATAAGGTGTTATGCTATTGAGGCTGGTGTATAGGTATGAGCCTGTCATATTACAGACCAGCTTCACAGGGCTAGAGATGACAGGCTCAATAGCGAACTGGTCATGCTAGACCTTGCCCAGGCCTTTGATTCCGTCGATGTGGAACTACTATAGCCAAACTAAAATATTACGGGTTTAGCCAAACAGCCCAGAAATGATTCCACTCTTACCTTATTGATAGATCACAGGTAACTAAAGTTGATGAAGTTTCCTATAAAGCTCTTCCAAAAAACCGTGACGTTCCTCAAGGGAGCGTTATGGGTTCGCTCTTGTTCAATCTTTACATTGCTGATATGAATGAAGAATTATCCCACTGCTCACCTTTATTCTTATGATGATTCTCAGCTACTCTTCTCATGCAAGCCCTCAGATAGTGTAATAGCAAAAGAGATTATAAATTTGGATCCGATGAAAGTTAACCAGTGGTCAAAGAGTCTTGGGCTGAGGTTAATCTTTGCTCAGTGCTAAATTTCTGCCACCTCCTGAGTCACAATATACTGAGTCATAAACCAAGTCTTGAAATTATTCTTGAGAGTGAGGGATTGAAGGCCACTGAGGCTGTTAAGGTTCTTGGTCTCACAATTGACTGTGAATTACATTTTTCAAAGCATGTCAAATCAATCATACAGAGAGTTGTGTCATTACTCAGAGTGTTGAACAGATTCAGAAGTATGTTGCCCGAGGATGCGAAGCTACAAATGGTAAGGTCCTTGGTAATGCCAATTATAAATTACGCTCTGCCCGCTTTTGGTTTCAGCTTGACAAAAGAGTATACAAATATTTTAAATCGCTTACAGAACAATGCTCTAAGGTTTGTCTATGATCTAAAGAAATTTGATCATATATCACAATTCAGAAGACAAAGTGAAATGTTGCTGGTGCTGAATAATTGCATTTTGGACACCGTTACCACTGTGCACAGGGTAGTTAGCACGCACAAACCCGCTTATCTCAAAGATAAAATAGTGACTCGTAAAGAGATAAGAGAGGTGTACACGAAGCATTTGCCTCGCGTCAATCTTGAGTTTGGAAAATGAGGGTTTTCATATTTTGGTCCTCAGAAGTACAATGAGTTACCTGAAAATGTTAAGAGTTTTAGTTATAAAACATTTAAGAAGAAAGCAAACAATTTTACATGTCACTATAAGATTCCAAATAAGCTAGATTTTATGGGTTTCAATTTTTATTTTATTATATTGTATTTATGTAAATATTGACTTGAGTTGTTTTGAAAAACAGTTGTCTTGTACTGAAAACCGCTTGAAATAAAAATACGTTTCTATTCTTTTCTATAAATATAACATAGAACAGTAACAATTTTAGGCTTAAAACTTAAAACGCTGTAAACGTTTACGCCTGTCACGTCCTCTTCCTTTATCAGACTTTCCTTGCCAGTTACATATATTGTACTTTTAAACCACTTTACAAGTTATTGAAGATCAAAATGGGGAAAAACTGCTCTGTTCCGCCTTTAAACTTTTTGGCTTAAGAAATTCAAAATATGACAACTGTTATCGTAAACCAGTTATCCAACATTTGAGTCTCTGGGAAATGAAAAGAAATTACCTATTTCCGGACTTAAAGTTAAAGTTTATATACTCCAGAATACTGTGTGCCTAAAGTACTCCGGTTTTGGAAGACCTGCTACCAAATCTTTGTGAGGGGAGTCATGCTATCATGAGCACGTGGAGGCAGGGAGAGTTTGAGAGTTGTTTTTGTCCATAGGTAGGTTGTCACGTTACGTCGTTCCAAAGACTGCGCAAGGACCATCCAAAGGAACTTTGAAATGCCGAAGATTCAAGAGGATCAGATTAGGGACTCAGATATAAGGACAGTTAAGTCGGCATCATTTACGATTTTTCACCCTGGTTGTCTAATTTTTCTTTTCAACCACGTGATGAATTTGTGCACTGGCAAACAAGCCTTTCCCAACAGCTTCGCTTGTTCACCTGATTTAAGTTTTATAGTCAAGTCAAATCCAATATTATCCAATCCATCTGATCAAATTCCAATATTTAAAAATGTGACAAGTTTATTTAATTAATGGCCTAAAGAGGGGTTGTAATAATATTCCCCTCCAATTTATTTACCGAGACCTTTTATTCAATTATATGGTTTACGGATGTCATACTTTCTCAACTGTTCATGTTACGGGTTGCCTTTCTAAACAGGTTGTCTCACGTAAGGTGTCTCAACAAACCGATTGCAGACGAACCAATTGACCTAGAAGGATGAAATAAAATTATCTCCGACTAAATCAACCCCAAGGAATAACGTAAACATATTTTTAGTTTGTTGAAATTACAGGGTGTTCCAAAAACGGAGGGTCACTAGTTCGAATCTCGGAATTTTCAAATATAAACATATGTCATGTTATGCACCATTTTAAAGCTGGATAACAGACCAACATTTTGGTGGAAACAGAGCTCGCTTATCTTTATCTGTTTTAAAATGGTGGCCATTTTTTCGACAAATACTGACATTTACGGAATACCCTGTATCTGCTAAACCAGAAGACATAGCTCCGTTCTGATTTAAAATTCTTACTCGTATTAAACTCAGCTTGACCCTGATATGCTACATGAAAGTATTTAAAACCAAATGCAAAAAATACAAAACATACTATTTTTGAAAATGTTTGTATGCCCAAAACTCCAAAACGTCAGATAGTAACATATGTCAAAAAGTATATCATGTTAAAAGTCTTGGAAATCCTAGTGACTTTCTAATTTACACCAACCTTGTATCTCTTTTTGTTTTTTAGCAATCAACCAAAATCATCATTTCTCCATATAAAATGTATTTTATTTCTACAAAACTCATTTATAAAAGAGGCCTTGGAGTATTTGGAAGGGTTATGCATTACATACATGCATTATATGGAGAAATGATGATTTTGGATGATTACTAAAAATCAAAAAGAGATACGAGGTTGTTGTAAATTATAAAGTTGCTAGGATTTCCAAGATCTTTAAGATGATATACTTTTTGAAATATGTTACTGTTTGACTTTTTTGAGTTTTGGGCATATAAACATTTTCAAAAATAGTATGTTTTGTATTTTTGCATTTGGTTTTAAATACTGTCATGTAGCATATAAGGGTAGCGCTGAATTTAATACGAGTAGGAATTTCTAATCAGAACAAAGCTATGTCTTTTGGTTTAGCAGATACAGGGTATTTCGTTAAATGTCAGTGCTTTTTCGAAAAAATGGCGCCATTTTAAAACGGATAAAGATAAGTGAGTTCTGCTTCAACCAAAATGTTAGTCTGATGTAGAGCTTTAAAATGGTGTACAACAGGACATATGTGTATTTTTGAAAATTCCGAGATTCGAACTAGTGACCCTCCGTTTTTGGAACACTCTGTATTTCTAACAAACCAAAAATATTTTTACGTTATTCCTTGGGGTTGATTTAGTGGGATATAATTGTATTTCATCCTTCTAGGTCAATTGGTTCGTCTGTAATCGGTGTGAGACAATATACTTGAGGCACCCTGTACAGATAATGGATAACGGTAATAAAAATAATTAAATGTAAGACAATCTTATATATGTACGTAAACAATTTGCATTATCTATTTTGATTGGTTTCTTTGTTGTTTTTGCTGAAGCTTATCTGTGTCATTATGGATGTGATTTTTGGTTGTAGTTTTTTGTTATATAATTCAAAGTATATAAACAATTGCATAGGAAGTTATAAAAGACTGATTAATGCAAAATAGAACTCTGGGAGTTTTGTTATGTATACCAAAGAAATATAAAATCTCAGACTCAGAAGCTAATATCGCTGAGTAATTGTTCGTCAGACCCCTTTTACTAATGTTTACCCAACTCGGCGCAAGACTTCCTTCTTCCTCCATTAATCTTGAACTGCATCACTTAACAAGTTACCCGACCGTGAGCGTAGTCAGCGATTTACAACTTCGGATTCAGAGGAACTTAAGTACAGAACAAATTATCTAAACGTTTCAATGGTGATACATTTTATGCATGCAAAGATATCAAAGGTATCATACTTTTCAAAATAAACAATACAGTTTATGTATTGCATACAACTCTTACTTTTGTTTTATATATTAGTAATTGTTAATTTACATAACTTTTGTTTTATATGTTAGTAATTGTTAATTTACACAACTTTAACTAACGTATTGCCAATGAATTAAGCTCAGGATAAAAAATTACTTCCAAGCAATAATAAAGTCTTTACAACAAGCGGTGAGTGTTTCAAACTAAAGATGAATCATATTTTCACCCCAAAACCAAAGGAGAAATTAACTTGGAGCGTGGCAAAAGAAGGCCCTAGAAGCTTTGACGTCACTTTTCTGATGGAAAATCATAATTTATTGTAGGATTTTACTATATGAAAGGACTATCACGAGGCAAAGAAAACATTGAACCTTTTTGATTTAATAATAATAATGTTATTGTATTTCTATATTAAGAATTAATTCCACCACAAAGAGGACAACTATTATATTTAGATACCTTATTATAAGCAATCTTTTTTATAATAGAATTTAATATAAATAGTGAACTTTAAGCACATTGAACAAGAATGATCTCAGGAACAACAGGAGGGATAAGATCTTTTCTTAAAGACTCAGAAGCAGTTAGTCAAGTTGTGATAACAACTAAGCACTCCTCGGTGTGAGTCTTCTTACCTGACAACATGTTTGTGGCAATTTGCTATCGTAAACTTTGCTGACCTGCTAACTTCTTTATTACCTTTACCCACATAAACGTTATTGCTCTTAGTACACTGAATTATATCAACGTTTGCAATTAATCTTTAACGGTTTTAAAATATAACTTTCATACATGTATACAAACTACAGTACCTATAACGTTATATCATGGAGTTTATAAGGTGGTGTTATCTTTAAAGTTGTGTAAGCTAATCTAAGCTTAGCTTTTGTATTTTTCCTTTGAACCATTTCACAAAGTCAAAGTAATGTAAAAGCATTATACTTTAGATTTTTTTCTGTAAATAATGTATCAAAAAAGTATATATAAACGTCTTTAGCGAATTTCCCCTATAGGGAAGAAACTATTACCGTAGGTCTCATGGTAAGACTTAAGCCCGAGACCATAATAACTTTTCATTTTGAGGTCCCCAGATGCCAAAAACACCATTCGTTTAAATTTATATATATACATATATATACACATATATATATATATATATATATATGTGTGTGTGTGTGTGTGTGTGTGTGTCCGTAAGCACGATAACCCTCGTAAAAAAGGTCCGATCTTAATGAAATTTGGTAAAAATGTGTAAAGTACCATTTATTTGAACGAGTTCGAAAACCAGACGAATCGCACCATCCAAAGAGGGGTTTTTGAGGGGTTTTGTACCCCAAAAATGTTTTTTTTTTGGGTTTCCATATGTAATTTTTATTTAAATCAAATTTTAATTTTTATCATTGAATTCAGCATAAAAAAACAAACAATTTGGTATTTTGATCATTGCTCTACGTCAATTGGTTACTAAGATATTGAAAGTGCTAAACACAGTACGTTGTATAATGTTATTCTTATCGGGGAAAAATTGTATATCTCGCTTATTTATGAACATAAACTGACAAAATTTGGTATATGGCTTCATCTGGTTGTGGTTTACTGTTGTTTGGACAAAAAAGTTTTGTCTATGGTTCCCGTAGCAGCAAACCTAGGTACTCGTTCCCGATGTTATTCTTATGGGAAATAATTAAAATGTTATATAGCGCTTATTTATGAATGTATATGGATGAGACTTGGTATGTGACTTTACTTAGCTGAGTTCTATTGATATTTGCATAAAACCCCATTATTCCTTGTTGCAGCAAACCTGCGTACTCATCCCCAATGTTATTCTTATGGAGAATAATTAATATTTTGAATATCTCTTGTTTGTGAATATATTTCTTATGAATCCTGTGAAGTGTTTTAATGTGTTATGTTATATACTCATTGGAAATTCGCTGAGTATGCAGGTTTGCTGCGACGGGGTATTATTTTTATGTAAGTTATTACTTTAAGAATAAATTTGTTTTTAAACCTTACCCCCAGTCATTATCTTAGTTTACTAATGTAATGTAATGCTATAAAAATACTTGAATTACGTGCATGCGTGTTTTTAATGCCTAGTTATCACGTTAAGCATGAAAAGGTATTTCATTTTTTTTATCAACCAAAAGAATATTTAACTACATAAGTGCATTGTTAAGGCAGTTACATTGGTTTATCTGAATCCCTATTGTGATGATTCACAATACTCATCCCCCTGACAGAGTTGCACAGATCATTTATGCATATTGATGATATTTTCTTTGTGAAAGAAAACTAATTAGTATAACTGATCTTACTTAAAAAGTAAAACCCATATGAGAACAACACACATACGGTTGGAGAAGGATTACTCACTATATATTATAACAGAACTTGAGTTCTTGGTCGATTTACATAGCGAAATTTCAATTCTCCAGTAGGTTAATATTTATACGCTCTTGATCACATAGTAAAAGCCACTCGGTTTGCATTATATACCATGGTAAATAAATAAAAAAGAAGCGATTAAAAGATAAAAATAAAGATGAAATACAGGTAAGTTAAAGTAAGTGATGAATGCTAAACCAACTAAAAACTACTAAACGTTAAGAAGAAGAATATTTTTAAAATTGTAAAACTGAATCTATTTGTGCTCCTAAGTAGCCTTAGACTCATCCATAAGTTAAATAAGTTTTAGTTATTAATTATGCGTTGGAAAAATACAAGAAGGCACTGAGATAACCATTCCCTCTTAATTTTTCCCTTCTAAATGCAGTTAAGCTCCTTCGTGGGACATTACTGATAGGTGGGACGCCAGACATTTGTCTGCATTTCCTACCAGAACAACTCCCGGGTTGGGGGACAGAACACCCTTATTGTTACGGAGTACCACTTCCACTTCAACAAACATCTGTATGAAAACCGAAGCTGGTGGTACAATAACCTTAATGTATTTGACATAAATTATTCAAATGTGGGCGTCATATTTTCTTCTCATGCTTATTTTTGATATAAATAAGAATGTAAAATGACATTTTACAGACTTTAGAAATACATGTTGATAAAATCTATTTGAAATATAAAATATATAAATTGTATTTAATTTTGTGATATATAAATAATATTTGACAAATAGTGACTCAGACCGATCACAACATCTCAGCAAAACACAGTACTGTAATTTTAACAATAGTAAACTACCAAACATCTGTAAGATATGTTACATTGTTTAGAACAGTTTATCAACAATTTATATATCCATAGGACAAATAGTAAAAAATGGATTGCTCGAAGCTCATTGACTTCCTCTCAACTGTTAATTAAACTGGCACCTTTCTTATTAACTCGGTTGAACAATTACTGCTTGAAGAGTATAAGCTTGTGACGTTATGGAATAGTTGATCCTTTGTAAAGCATCCATAAAGCAAATGAAATCAATAAAATGTAAATCCGTATAAATCTGTTGATTAATCTTTAGATGTTATATGTATAAAAGAACAACATATATTACATGTTGTGTTGATATATTATATAGTAATCGAACTGTAAATGAGAGCTATCAAGCCCTAGTCATACCCACAAGGTTGTATTTTCCAACGTCGCGACGTCTTTCAATCCACAAAGTAATCAAAGCAGGGCAATAAGGAGGATGAGGGAGCCTGGGGGTTAAGATCTAATTTCTCCCCTTAGCTCAGTGCGGCCTTGGCTGTGCCACATGCCGCATCGGCCTTGGGCATTGAGGGAGACGTAATTTGACCGTAGATTGCAGAAATGATAAACAATTTTGATAAAAGATCTTTTTGAAAAATGTCACGTCCTTAATTAATTATCTACTTATCCTGCTGATTCAACTCCGGTGACGAATGACAAAATTGGTGCACTCCATTCTCTACAACGTGTTTAAACAATGAGTACTATCAATAATTTAGATATTTTTCAATAAAGCCTAGAGCCAATAAGTTTAGTGTTGAAACAATTATCTTTTAATTTATAAATCTGTAAAAAACTGTAAAGTAAACCCATTCACATTGGAGGAGAAAAGTTAATCATATCTATTACGCCATGTTATTAGCAATTCTGCACTGATGTTTCATAAGGTATGTAAGTAAGATCACCGTAAAAAATTATAAATAACGCACTTGAAATGTGACAGATTTTTTGTAACAAAATATTAATTGTACTAAAATGTAAATGATTGATACATTTTCAGTGATTGTTTTATAAATTCAACAAAAGTGAAAGGCAGAATAAAATGAGTTCTAAATGTTTTCCAGACGCCTAAAGCAATATAACCACATTTCCTTCTATATTATTTTAACATCTTTCTTGAAATCCACCTTGTTTATTCTAGCTACCGTTGGATCTATTCCCTATTACAAGTTCTGTTACATTCATATTTTTGTTTGGTAAACTAGTGATTGCATCCACGACTCTACAATTGCGTGGTTTGTATACATAAGTTGGGTTGTATAATTTGTCAGTTACTGTACTATAGAAATCCACATTCTATTTAAGAGGTACTGACAGGAAACACAAAAGGTTGTGAATGCAATTGTGTATGTATAAAATAAAATTCATAGGAAATAAGGCTTTTAAATTAAACTTATATTATTAATGTTTTTATATGTATTAGTGAATACTGAAACAATGGTGCTAGAAGAAACTAATAGATATCGCTTATTATATAGTTTCTCATGTTATATCATAACAACTTTATAAACAATAAACTTGATTACTGAAGTACACCACGGGCGTGTGTTGAAACTGTCAACTCTTTTACATCGGTTCATCCCCGGCAGCTCTGAGGACGCACGTCATCGCATGGCAGATGTGACAATGACGTGATTATTTACACAGTGTCTATAACAAGGTGTTTATTGACAACTCTATGTGTAGAGAAGCACACGTGTGTTGCACATATCACATTTATCCTCGTTTCAAATTTCAACATTACACTGGTTTTCCTTATTGGAACTGTTCACGAAAAACTGCATACGATAAATAGATATCTATTGGTTAATACCAATAATGAAATTAATTTAACCGTAATTTATTCTGTTATATATATACATTATAGGTATGACGATTATTTTGGAGAATATTAATAAATAATTTCTTTATTAGCATGATACGTGTTGTTACAACTAAACAGGATAAATAAAATAGTCTTACAACACTATAAAGTATATTTACACTTATGCTGTACTTACATACAAGACGGTAAAATATACACAAAAGATGGTACAAGGCTACCTTATGCCATCTTTTGTGTATATTTTACCATCTTGTATGTAAGTACAGTATAAGTGTAAATATACTTTATAGTGTTGTAAGACGTATTTTATTTATCCTGTTTAATATTAATAAGGGGAGAGTCTCTAAGATTACATATGTATATTTAGTAAACAAAATAACATTAGGATTTTAAAATTGTTAAAGTAGTATACATAAACTATTTAATTAATATAGTTTTTAAATTAAATTCCTCGCGGAAAAATTAAATTCTACCAATGAAATGAGTAAATTTAAATCCAAATTAATAAATTTTGATTGAAGTTTAGTTTGAAAAATAAATAGGTATTTAATAAACTATGTTGTATTGGTTCTTTAAAAGTAGGAAAGGGTAAATTGTTATTATTATTAATCACCAATTAAGCGGTGTTTACAGATTATATTACCTAATTGATGAAATCAGCATTTAGCTTTGTTGATTAATAATCATAAATAATCCTAATCAAATACATTTTGATTAAAGGTTTAAAATAGAAAAGGAAAAAATTGTAAAATACGACAAACTATATAATTCTAGGTTTAAACAATTTAAAGCATATCTACTGAAAGTTAAAATAAAGGTGAAATCAAGGGTTATAATCCATGAATATTAAATTGTCTACACCTTACACCTTATGAATAATTTAGGCTAGATAGGCTAGTTAGGATAGTTAGGCTAGATAATCCAGCAATTGTTTTGTAAAATAAAATAAGAATAATGGTGTATTCACCTTTATAATCGAGAGAGGAAAAAGGGAAAACCCGAGAGACGATTAGTTTTACTTGATATATTTTAATCACATGTTCATTGACCGTGAATTAATAACTATAATTTTTGCCGGGAAACTAATTTTTTATGCAGTTGAAGCTACCACTAACGAGAAAAATATTTACAAACTTTCACGTATAATCTGTTTTTAAAATGGCGTTCAATGTATAATGTAGAATTTAATAATTTACATAACTTTAAACCATCTAATGCATATTTTGCTGTTAATATCACGTGTATTTTGGTTATTGTGTAACTTTGAAAGAAATGAAATGCATATATGTTTGGAAAGTGGAAATTAAAACTTAAGTGTTCGACAATACAAACCTACTTCCCTTTATTCAACACAATGAAGAGGAAGCCTTAGGGCTTTGCTGAATTGTCAGTGAATGTCTTTTGATGCTTTCAGATCCAAGACGGCAAATTAACGCCGGTTACACCTTTAGTAGATTACCGACTTTGACTGACTCTACCGCAGAGTTCTGTTGAATATTAAAAGGGCTTTGGTATTGCATACCCAGTTTTCAACTGCTTTAATGGTAATTTTGATATTCAAACTATTATTTCACAATACTGCTTAAACTTAAGCTCGTATCGAAGAGTAGTATATTTCGTCACTTTTGGTCCTAGTAACGAAATATTCTATTATCATGAGTAAAATAATAGATATAATTTATATTTCTTAATTTAAAAACTAAGGAACTATACAAGTTTTTCCCTGGTTACACAATTCGTTTTAATGCCCCTTTTTACTATATGTTTGAATAATAGGTTTTTCTAATTTGGTTACACTTACATTATTTGTCCCCCTTACTTTCACTTTAAATGCCACAAATATTATTGAGTGTAATAAAGGTTACGTTGTCATTTGACATAACTACCCATACAACATCAAGTTACCAGTAGTTTACCTTTACTATTAAATGGTAAAATTATTACCTTAAACCCTGATTAGAATCGAGAAAATCTTCCACCTATTAGTATAACAACAAACTAAACAGGATAAAATAATCTACGTCTCATAACAGTACACGATATATACTGTGACGGTATACTTACAATATTGTTATATTAAAAACGGTAAATATAAATAAAGGATAAACTGTATGATTGTGTATACAGATACTGGGATCTTCAAACTTCAGAATCAAATACGGTAGTAAGAAAAATAATGTAATTTTTTTACGTATTCAGAATATATATACATGTTTGAATTTTAACGAAATTATTTATGGGCTACATTTATGAAGTACGAAAGACAATGGTGCTTCTAGCCAACCAAAATAGTTAATACAGAAAATTAATAAGATGGTTTATTTTAATGTGGAACCGCGGATTTCCAATTTTGGTTTTATTGTTTAAATAGAATTTGTAAGTCTGGGTGATCTCATGCCCACAGGAGTTGCTGTGAGGCCTTTTTTGTCGCTATTAGCTGGCTACAGGAAAACAGAATAAAACCATTCTTTTCCTATTATGGCTGTAAAACGGCAGGAAAGTGAGGAGGGGTAAGGTTGGTAGGATAGGATCGCGGCAGAACTATAACCGGATGAGGAGGTGTAAGGTTGGTAGGATAGGATTGAGGCAGAACTGTAACCGGATGAGGAGGGGTAAGGTTGGAAGGATAGGATCGCGGCAGAACTGTAACCGGTTGAGGAGGGGTAAGATTGGTAGGATAGGATCGCGGCACAACTGTAACCGGATGAGGAGGGGTAAGGTTGGTAGGATAGGATCGCGGCAGAACTGTAACCGGATGAGGAGGGGTAAGGTTGGTAGGATAGGATCGGGGGAGAACTGTAACCGGATGAGAAGGGGTAAGGTTGGTAGGATAGGATTGCGGCAGAACTGTAACCGGATGAGGAGGGGTAAGGTTGGTAGGATAGGATCGTGGCAGAACTGTAACCGGATGAGGAGGGGTAAGGTTGGTAGGATAGGATCGTGGCAGAACTGTAACCGGATGAGGAGGGGTAAGGTTGGTAGGATAGGATTGAGGCAGAACTGTAACCGGATGAGGAGGGGTAAGGTTGGTTGGATAGGATTGCGGCAGAACTGTAACCGGATGAGGAGGGGTAAGGTTGGTAGGATAGGATCGTGGCAGAACTGTAACCGGATGAGGAGGGGTGAAGTTGGAACGATAGGATCGCGGCAGAACTGTAACCGGATGAGGAGGGGTAAGGTTGGAAGGACAGAATCGTGGCAGAACTGTAACCGGATGAGGAGCGGTAAGGTTGGAAGGATAGGATCGCGGCAGAACTGTAACCGGATGAGGAGGGGTAAGGTTGGTAGGATAGGATCGCGGCAGAACTGTAACCGGATGAGGAGGAAATGCATCTCAGCCAATAGAATGAGGGCCATTGCCTATCCTTACCACTCACTGTCCATCTTGCCATCAAGCCCAAACTTCCCTGGTGGGGAAATCAAGTTGCTCTTTACAGGAAGCTACATAGTCACCTTCCATTATGATAACATTCATTTTCTGTACCCAGTCTTGATACCTAAACTAGCATGAACCAGATAAGATCCCACTTGGTTACGTGTATTTCAAATTTACATTTTAAATATAGAAAGTCAATATAATAGATTAAAAACAAATCATATACATACGTTTTTTAAATGATGGAACTCATGTTTGCAAGACGTAAAGTTCATCGAGACTCTATATAACAGTCGCTGGCTCCCTTATGTGTGCGGATGGGGTGCGGGGGTGGGCGAGGGTGGCGCGCCAAGCGGTCTGACCCGGTACCACGTCACACCGTCTGTCCCCCAGTGGTTGCCCTCGTGGTGTGCCGGCTTGTGAGGTCTACCGTGTGGGAAGTACGAGTATGTGTATCTCATATTACTGGATCCTCATATGAGTGGTGAGTATTTCAACGACACAATTTGTTTTTTAACATACCATCGATTGTTTGTAATTTTGTGCTGTTGTTGTCTTAACCCTACTAATAACAAATACACCACTAAAGTTGTTGCACTGATACTGTTTTGTTTACCTAATAATACTATGTTTAAAAAATCCATAGATAAAATAAGTAAATTTGTGTGAATTGCAAACAGTTATTGAACATATAGTTGCTAATAGATTTGTTGCATTAGCAAACCAAGTACAAGTGTGCGCTATAGCTTTCTCTACAACAACATTTTGGCTGAATACAAAATAAAAGGTTTTGCTATCATATAGGTATTAATATTATTCTGGTCAACGAAACCTTTTATATACCAAAACCTTCGTTATGCCTGTAATAAAAAAGACATGGTGTTATAGAGTGAATCTCCACTTAAGTATAATAATCTAATGCCATCTGTACGTGTTTCTGTTACTTAATCAAACGAGTAACGCTCATTTTACCCACATAATCAATATTTTGCTTAAAGCATATTGCTGGCAAATTATCTGGTTAAAACAGGCCATTTCGTGATACTTATGCCCAAAATATTTAAAATCGTGCAAATTTTCATATGTTTTTCTATTTAAATTTTGGTTCTGGAAAAAATAGGCAAGCCTTATTTGAAACAGAAATAATCTGTAATTGTTAATTTGTGACGACCTCACATTTTAGTAATCGGTTAATGTTTTCTTTGAAGTTGTCATATTCTCTGCTAACGGCTACTATTACAATTAAAATCAATAAAAATATATTTTTTAAATTTTATTCCTGTTATATCATGTTTTATTACATTTTTCACTGTTGGTACGTTGATTTGTTATATGCAAAATAATAGACTCATCTATATTCAGCAACTCAATGTTTACTAAATACATAACATATCCATAGTATCTTTTAACATTTTAAATCTCTTCCTTAAAAAATTAGATTACTTTAAAGGTATTTTCCCGTAAAGCCGGAGATTTACCTTAAACCAAACAGCTTTCTCAGAAGGTAATCCTCGGACAATTAGTTAGGAAATACCAGCGAAAACGTCTACCCAGGAGCAAACACAAAAATATGAACCTGCGATCTTTCATTCATAACTAAAATCCCGGAAAAATTCTTTGGAAACGTCAATACGTGTTTCCTACCTTCCTGAAAGGCTGGTAATTCCGCTAGAAATGAACTAATAATTTCTACTCACACTCACACTCACACCATATTTTTGTAAGAAATCAATGTACATTATTGTTAGTAAGAGCATGATAAAAACTTAATCTCACAAATGGCCAAATTAAATTTATCATCACACATTTTCAGCTTTAAAATTCCGTTCTTAATGGGTTGGACCTGCATGTTTTCAAAATTGCTAGCCACGTGAGAGATTGGTCTTTCCTGCCATGGCCAAAAAAAGAGTGAAAAACGGAATATGAGCTATTTAACTAGGTTTTAGTAACTAAACTGTAACATGACAGATTAAAACGTTTTTAATCAACACAAGTAAAGAACATAAGTGTTAGCATACCTTACAGTTGAATTGGATTTGTAATTGTTTCACCTGGCTGGGAGTATTTATTTGTTTATAGTTAACATCACACATAGATAAAACAACCCCCTCGTATATAAATGCTCTCAATATCTATTTCAGGAGCTTTAATTTATCTTACTTTAGTATCCTCTTAGGGGGGCACTTGTTTGAGGGTCAGAGTACAAGTAAAGCCACTCGGTCTAGAGACTATAGAGGTTTAGCCATCGCCCATCGCCTCTACACTTCCCTGTATACACCTGTGGAGTGATACTCATCTCTCGCTGTTCATAATATTATTTGACCAATAGTATTAAAATATATTACTCGCTGTTCATAATATTATTTGTTCAATAGGAATAAAATATATTCCAATATTTCTTAATACATTTTTATTTTTAATGCGATTAACAGGCCTGCCAAGAGAAATTTCTACCTCGTCAAAAGGCCAATCGGGATTATTTTGCCGGGGTCCGCTTTAACACCAGGTCTTATGAAAGAATTAAAGTAAGAGGAGAATGCCTATCGACTATTATTCTACTATTTTTGTTTCCATACAAAATAATTAACATATTTATGAGTTTAATGATATTTAATGTTTTTATTTTTTATTTTATTTTAAAAGCACGGAGTTTTTATTTATATGTACTATAGCTGTCGTGCACTATAAAACTACGTCGAAAGTGCGTGAATACTCCAGTTTTATTTTTAAAGTACTGCAACTTCAATGTACCAGCAAACCATTACTTTATAGTCATATGCAATGCATTAAAAAATATACTGTAAAATAACAAAACTAACACTCAGCAACACTCCCCATAGTATTTTTAAAATACCATGTTACACGGCGAAACTTATTCTTACTCGCCAAAAGTGACACTGCAGAGCCGGATATTCGACCACTTCAACGTAACTGAAAGCAAAAGTATTCAATTGGCAAGACATATTACTAAATATATTATTTTATAACAAATGTTATCTACTAAAGACCACTAATTGATCTACCTAAATAATACCTTTCACGTGACTGATAGTCACCAATTCCATTAAGAATTAATGGTATATTAGTTCCAAACACTGAACAACTCTTAAGTCAAGACTCGCTAAACCCTAATGAACAACCATTACCTATAATCATCTATGTGTTTTTACAAGAACACTCTACTTGTAGCTGGAATTTTCAACCAACAATAGATGCGTCTAAGGGCGGGTACAGACGTGAAGGGTTGGAAGGGGTTCAAGAGTGGGTTAGCACTGTCATTACGTCAGTCTTCCCCTTCGTAATTATAAGGCAAACTGGACCTGAATGCTACGTAATTATAGTACTGTAGTTTGGCAAATGTTTCGTAATAGCTCATCCTGTGAAGGGTGATAATATAAATTATATAATTCACAAGCATGGTGTTGTTTATATTAATGCGAATAAACTGCTGTTCTAGAGGGAATACTTGGCACATTTTGCAATTTATTTATTTGGATTACATGTATATTGGAAGTCCAAACGATTTTAAAAACCGTGTCATTCTTACCGGTTATGAATATTACTGGCTATAAATCATAGGAAATGTAGACTTTTTACAAAAAAAAAACAAAAAACATGGCGAAGCAATAATACTTTCATTATTTACGGAAACTGTTATTCCGTTTTGCTCACATGAGGGGTACGGGAATTTATTGTCCCTGACACACCCTTGGAAGGGACTATAACACAATAAGGGGCGGCGAGACACCCGCTAGATCATCTCAAGATGTACGGCTGTGAAATATTGCTCCTGCAGGAAATAGTGCATCTTATCAGGTTATATATGTCAAAACTAACTCGTGGACGAATTTATTAACTGTAAATTGGTTATACTTTTCCACCTTAGTAGTTTTTATTCTTATGTAATCCATTTATTGTGGAGGGAAATTAAATACGTTTTTTACCGTGGATTTTTACCTGATAGTTAAATTTTACCTATAAATATATTTTTGTTCTAAGCTGACTAAGGAACAGGATTTGTTCACGTTTGAAAATGAACGAAGAAACAATGTGTTTGGTAACTCGTTCTTGTGGAATGCGTTTTAAAGAATGTATGTGGTGAAATTAAAGAAGCTCGAACATGATCGAAATACAGGGTATACGAACGTTCCTTTTAGCGAATTTCCCCTTTAGGGAAGAAGCTATTACCGTAGTCGGCATGGTAAGACATAGGCCCGGGACCAAGATAACTTTTCGTTTTGAGGTCCCCAGACTCCAAAAACACCATTAGTTCGAAACTTTATATATATATATATATATACATGTGTGTGTGTGTGTGTGTGTGTGTGTGTGTGTGTGTGTGTGTTTGTGTGTGTGTCTGTGAGCACGATAAATCTCGTACAAATTATCCGATTTTGATGAAATTTGGTATAAACGTGTAAAACAGCAGTTCGAAAACCAGGCATATCGACTTATCCGAAGGGGTATTTTGGAGGGTTTTGTACACCAAAAATGGGTTTTTTGAGTTTTTTACATATAATTTTTTTAAAAGCCAAATTTTAGTTTTTTACATTGAAATCAGCGTAAAAAGACGCACAATATGGTGTTTTGATCATTGCTCTACGTCAAATGGTTACAGAGATTTTGAAAGTGCTAAACACAGTACGTTGTCCAATGTTATTCTTATGGAGAATAAGACAAATTGTATATCTCGCTTATTTATGAACTTTTCCTGATTAAACTTGGTATATTGCTTCATATCGTTGTGGTCTATTGATATTTGCACCAAAAAACATTTATTGGCCGATTGTTCCCGTAGCAGCAAACCTGCGTACTCAGCCCCCATGTTATTCTTATGGAGAATAAGTAACGTGTTATCTCCCTTAATTATGAACGTAAATTAATAAAATTTTGTATGTGGCTTTACCTACTTGAGTTATATTCATATTTTAATAAAATCCCATTTTTTGTGTTCCTTGCTTCAGCAAACCTGCATACTGAGCCGCCATATTATTCTTATAGAGAATAATTAAAATGTCATAAGTCGTTTATTTATGAATCTATATTGATGAAACTTGGTATGTGGCTTTATGTGGTATTAAGATACATATATATGCATTGGAAATTCGCTGAGTACGCAGGTTTGCTACTACAGCGGTATTTTAATTCACAGGGTTAATGACATTTACGTTTGCAGGCCCTGTTAATACATAATTAAGGATGACTGGTAAAATAATGCCTAGTTTAAGATTGTTTCAGGTTACTGCCGCAAATGCTAAAATAAATTGCGTAGAGTAAGTTACTCTCCTAATGATCTCTGCATGTCCATATTTACTGTTTATACGGAAACCATCAACATATAGAATGAACAATTATTGCAAAACGATTTATGAGCCCGACATGTGGTTAAATGTACGAGCCCTGTCCGTGATGTGACGGAAATAAAACCGTCTCCTGTCACTTTATGCATTTGCTGCCTAATCTCCTTTAACTGTTCTCCAGTCATAATGTTCGCCGCTTTTATTAACGAATATATTTCATGGTATTTGCCACATGCTGCCCTTTTTAATATTTTAAATTTTTAAATCTATCATCAAACCAGATATAACACTGTAACACGATTCTTTATAACTATGAGTACAATGTGTGCAATAATGGCAATTTAGATAACAAATTATTATTATAAATTAAACAATATGACCTATTTTATCTAACGCTCAAATAATGACGGGGAACAAAAAAGTTTTCAATTGATTACTTTTAAATACAAATGTTTTACTTTTTTATATTTTTGGCTTAACTAAACATATTTAACTGGGATTTAACAATTTAAAAATAATATAAACATCAATTGTTTTGCCTTAGTGATAGTACTGTCATTATAAGCCGCTGTTGGAATAATTTAATCATGTCGATTAAATATTTGATTGTAATCAATGGCTCATTATTTCTCAGTTTTCTGTAATATAATATAATATGGCATAATATTTTATGCCATATTATGTTATATTGCTGAAAACTTAGGATATGATAATTTTGAAAATACCTATGTAATCGTCAAGGTCAAATTAATTTATATCTGAATTTTATTTTATTTTTGGTTTTAATTTATAATTTATATATAATTGATTGTTTTGTGTTATGGAAATAATCTGGTTATATTGAAAATATTTCATCACGATAATAACGTATTAAGTTAAATGTTTGCTATACATTTCTAATAGAACTTGACTTGTAAAACCACTGAAAAAAGGTAAATATATAGTTCAGCATTATCATTATTTTCTTGAACATAAAAATAAACAACTGTTTTACTATATTATGCTGTCCCTAAAAGTAAAGTTAAAGTGGGTTTAACAATTACTATTTTTTCCTTTTGGTCTTCATAAAGTAATGATACTAAATTCAACATGTCTAACGTACGGCCATATATAACAAATATATATCATATTTTATTTAACCGTGGTGTTTGCAGTTCAGAATAAGACATGTTAATTTTTTTTGAATAAGTTAAAATTAAATCCAGAAGTCTTAATATCGATATGTTTTACAAACTATAAAACCAAGTACTTTGAATAAATAATCTTGAACTGTTTTTTGTTTCAAAAGTATATTTGGGAAATAGATTAAAATACACATAACATTTATTTAACTAACACAATTTTACACGAAAATTAATAGTCATGCTAGAAGGAACTGATGTTAACCACAAAAACATTGTATGTTCAAGGAAAGACCTGTTGTTAAGAATAAGACAGGAACTCGTAATGAATAACGTTGATATTGGTAGTCTTCGAGTTGATAACATTACATATACCGTTAATCATTTTCTCCTTTGTACAAAGATCGTCAGACATAAAAGCTTTGAAAGAAAACCTCTCATTTCCCGTTGCTGATGACCGCCACTCTGTAAACATTGGTTGGACTCCATTATCGGAGAGAGGGCGAGAGGGGTGTTCTTTGATGTTCATCACATTATTCCCGCAAAAGACACGTAAAAAATGTGATTTTGAAAATCCAAACTCCTGCTTCTTGATATTAGTTCTACATTTTATTATCCGTCCACTGCCAACTGTTAGTAGTTCAATAAGGCCCCCGTTTGAATCAAGTATTATAGTTTTGCATCTCCAGTATGCGGAATAAGCAGTTGCATTATTTTGTATGCCAAACACAAATACATTTTTACCACTGTTATATTTCTGGTTTAAATCTTTATAAGATACATACATTTTTTTATTTTCCTTCCTCATCCTAATCTGTATATTATGTTTTGGATTAACTTGTGGAAAACCTAAATCAGGACCAATATTGTAACCATTCAACGTTTTACCAAACGTAGTTAAAACTGGCGAACAAATGATTTTGTTTTGTGTCTTTATACATAAGCTAAATATTGTAATAGCCAATTAAATATTTAAGATATTAATTACGATTGACCATACCTGTATTGCTCATATTCTACGTATAAAATATTTTGGATAACCACAGATAAAAAACAAACTTAAGGGATTACATAAGATCTAGGAATCTAACTACTTTAGTGTTCTGTAATTACTATCGTTTTCGTATGTTTTTTAAGTTATAGTGTATTTTAAGAAGATTTCCAAATGTAAAAAAAAATATTTCCAGTTTCTATAAAGTTATAGTGTTAGGATAAAATAGATAATGCATTTGTACCTGCTACTGTATTTCTGTCTGCACTGTACCACACTCACAGAACACAAAAACAATTTATAATGAAATAATAATTAATTAATTATTAATAATTAATTAATACAAAATATTTGTCTGTGAAAAAAACATGTTTTTGTTGACCAAACTGTACGACCGCCCCAAAGGTGATTCCGCCGGTAATGCAAGTATCAGGCGACTCGACAGTGATTGTTAACGTCCGTGTCCGGAGTGAGGCCAGGAGTCACTCAATTTCCGCCACCTCTTGTTGTCGGCTGTTCATGCTATCAATCTCCGTTCTCGGGGTCTCATAACTCAGCAATGTATATCACATCTAGCCCAGTCTATTGTAGCAACACTTTCATACAAAATGTTGATAGAATGTTTTAGGATGTAAATTGAAACAAACAACCTTCCTTTCTTATGTCTAATAATTTATAATTTGAACACGAGTATACTAAAATGACAAACAAAAACGAAATATTTATTTAAATATTTAACCCAGAAATAAACATTGGAGAATGTTGAAGGTTTCTATAGGTTTGCACTGAGGAACAGGATCCACACTGCTTGTAACAGCATCCATTTAGTTATCAATTTCCCCAGTCTACACCATGATGGAAAAACGGCCTCAGTGGTTGCTACCATTGATTAATAAATTATTAATCTATGTTGCTACGAAGGTGTACTGGGTGCATCAATAAGATATTTATGGATCAATGGGTTCAAAAAGTGCTTAATTATTTGTTTACGTAAACACACCAAAGTCGATTCAAGATCCAACAATACAAATAAACACCACTAAACACGTTATAAAATGTAATGGGACCTGCAGTAAAGAGATAACAAGAGATAACGATCAGCCGAAAAAACCTTGAACTGCTTTTGGTCATCCTGAAACAAATTGTTTTTAAAATCGCAAACCCTTCTGCACTATAAGCATTTATCAAGATTGTTTTACACTAATTAAATCTATAATTATATTTATTCACCCAAGATAACCCAAGTAATTAGAAACAACTAATTAATGGAGACGAATTACTGTGCTAAGAGAGCAGGTGTCTGATGAAGATATCAACATGTGTGTTTAAGGGTTGATGACCACTCTTGGGGTGTCTGACACCCTGCCCCCTTCCCATAAGTACGTCACTCCAGATATATTGTATCATTTTTAATAAGCAAACAACCGAGCTCCGTCACGTTCAAAAATCTTGTACATCTTTAGACATTCAAATACTGTTGTCAAAATAACAGAGAAGTAATATAAATGAATTTTCTGACTGATGTATTTGAACATTTTCTATGAAAACTTATCACTGTGACTGTATTTTAATCAGATGTTACTTTTTGTCTGAGCTCTAGGTACACATAAACATATTGTCACTCTATCTACTGTTGTATCCCTCTAACAATCTGTTGTTGCCTACCTTTGGTCACGTAAACATATTTATGTTGTAATGTGTATTGATCACCGAAATCAAAACGACATCTTATCTAGTGCTAGAACCCTTTGAGTATGTGGCCACAATTGAATATTCCCTTGACAATGAATATTTTCAGAACAAGCCGTACATGTAACATGGCTATTGTGGGATGCTTTGTCTTGTCCCTCTCTCCCTCTACATAAAACCAAAGATAAATTACTAGGGTCACTGCCGCCCCTGCATGGATTGCTACAAATGAACCCTAATATATCAGCATTAGTACTGCAACTTAGAATGCTTGGTTCTCCATAACAACATTTGAGGCATATACAATAAGAATAAAATAGAAGTACTGTAAAACATGAATTTTAATAACGATTTTAACAAACCAAAAGTTTTAGCGACCAGACTTAGATAAAAATACAATGAAACGTGTAAAAAAATAATAAAGTTAAACTAGTTTTGTTGAATCAAAGTAAAACTTTTAATTTACTGAGGCTATAAGTTGTTTACATTAATCCTATCAGCTTTGTTTGGATTGTCTTTTATTGGTTTAGCCAAACAAATTTGCAATTTATATTTGATATTATATTGCTATTTTATTTCATTCAAAGGGTACTATGGTTTGACTCAATTAAGATTTGTGTTAATAATATAAGTATCCCTCTTTGGCAATTACAATGGCAAATCTAAATATATGAATTTTGTTGACAAACACTCAACTCAAATGAGTTTGGATTTTACCGTTCATTTAGCGAGTTACAATCTGGAATGTAAGTGACACTATTGCCTCATTAAAGAACAATACGTTATTTACTTTTTAGCGAATTTACCCTATAGGGAAGAAGCTATTACCGTAGTCGTCATGGTAAGAATTAGGCCCGGGACCATAATAACTTTTCGTTTTGAGGCCCCCAGATGCCAAAATCACCATTCGTTCAAATTTATATATATGTGTGTCCGTAGGCAGGATAACTCTCGTAAAAAAAGTCCGATCTTGATCAAATTGGGATGAACCTGTAAGGCAGCAACTATTTTCATGTGAGTTCAAAAACCAGACATATCGCATCATTATAGGGGGGGGTTTTGGGGGGATTTTGTAAAATGGGGTTTTTCAACTTTTTACATACAGTTATTTTGAAAACCAAACTTTTTGCACTATTACATTTTTCTTAAAAAACAAACAATTTGATATTTTGATCATCGCTCTACGTCAATTGGTTACCGAGATATTGAAAGTGATAAACACAGAACGTTGTCCAATGTTATTCTTATGGAGAATAAGTAAAATGTTATATCTTGATTATTAATGAATATGTGTTAATGAAACTTTGTATGTGGCTTCATATGATTGGAGTTTACTGATATTTGCATTAAAAACCCATTTTGTGGTCCCCATGGCAGCAATCCTGCGTACTCAGCAGCTGTAATGTTATTCTTATGAAGAATAAGAATCTTGTGACATCTTGCTTGTTTATGAAAATAAATTGGTAAAACTTGGTATGTTGATTCATCTAGTGGTGATCCATTGGTATTTACATAAAAACCCGATTTTTGTGGACCTTGATGCAGCAAACCTGCATACTCAGTCATAATGTTTTTCTTGTGGAGAATAAATTTGTTAAAAGCCATATCTCCCTTATTTATGAATATGTTTTTATATATGAAAGTTGGTTAGTGGTTTCATGAGGTAGTGAATTAATTCGCTGAGTATGCAGGTTTGCTGCAACGGGGGTATTTTAAATTGTAGATTGGGAAACTGTTCGTAAGACGTAATTATGTGTGGGATTGTTGTGTGTTCAAGTACTAACTACATTACAACTGCCTACTTAGGGAAACTCTGTAGTAACCGAATCCATTAACCTTAGTCCATTTGTAAGAGCAGTTTACTTGTGCATGCCTCTGAATTAGTATTGCAAAAGCGATTGTCTCTCTTTTATTTTGCGCTTTGAAACAGACTGATTTAAAAACATGAATCAATCAACATGGTAAAAAGTTATTAAAGTCGGTAATAGTCGGTCACACTGCTGAAATTATGAACATAGAATATCCAAACCATCATCAACTGTTGTTCTTCTTGTCTACTCTGTAAACTCGACCTAATATTAATACCCCCGAAGCAGCAAACCTACGTACTCTGCAAATTTCCAACGCATATATATGTAACACCACACAGAGCCACACACCAAGTTTCATCAATATACATTCATAAATAAACGATTTATGACATTTTAATTATTCTCCATAAGAATAACATGGTGGCTGAGTATGCAGGTTTGCTGAAGCAAGGAACACAAAAACATGGGGATTTATACAGATATCAATGTAACTCAAGTAGGTAAAGACACATACCAAATTTTATTAATTTATGTTCATAATTAAGGGAGATAACACGTTACTTACTCTCCACAAGAATAACATGGGGCTGAGTACGCAGTTTTGCTGCTATGGGAACTATCGTGCGAAAAATATTATAAGTGCAAATATCAATAGACCACAACGATATGATGCATTATACCAAGTTTCATCAGGATAAGTTCATAAATAAGCGAGATATACAATTTATCTTATTCTTCATAAGAATAACATTGGACAACGTACTGTGTTTAGCACTTTCAATATCTCTGTAACCATTTGACGTAGAGCAATGATCAAAACACAAAATTGTACGTCTTTTAAAGCTGATTCTAATGGAAAAAACAATTTGACTTTTTCAAAAACTATATATGTAAAAAAACAAAAAACCCATTTTTGGGGTACAAAACCCCCCCAAAATACCCCTTCGGATAGGTCGACATGTCTGGTTTTCGAACTAAAGTCATAAATGTTACTTTACACGTATATACCAAATTTCGTCAAAATCGGATTATTTTTACGAGAGTTATCGGACACACACACACACACACACACACACACACACACACACACACACACACACACACACACACACACACACACACACACACACACACACAAACACATATAATATACGAAAGCGATATATATGCAGTGAACGAAACAGTTTACAGTTTTGAACGAAACTAAAATTGTAAAAAGCTCCCTTATATATGAAGATTTTGATTGGGGAAGTTGAAATCCGGCTTAAAAAAAGAAAATGCAAGATTTCTATATATTTGGAAACATGTTATGAGCCTTTACACTTAAAAGCGTCAAGAACAGTAGGACTCTCTGCTGCAGATTATTCATTCATAGATAAATGATGCGATATATTAATCTTCCTTCTCAAATTGAGTAACGTTTACCAACGCTTTGTTTATTCTCCGTAATTATAAAAAAATCTAAGTTTAGTTTGTGGTTGTAATGTATTTAATCGGGATTTATGGATGCTCAATCAATAGATATATGCCTACTATTTAATTTTACAGAGATACGGATTACAGTTTGTTTTTTAAAGCAACTAAAATATTGATTGCTAATAATTAAAACGTTGAGATCCCCTTCGTTTATAAGCCAAAGATTTTAACTGCTCTCTAAGCTAACGCCTCTCAGACAAACGTTAAAACCGCTTCACAGCCCTCACCCAACGTCTCTGGAGTTACAGGATGTGAAGGCAAGTTGATGTTTACAAGATGAGATGAGTCAACAACGCCGAGTGCAATCTCCTGGCAGTGAAATTGATTCATTTCAACGACCCCTGCACTTCAAATCTGATTAGTGTTCCCTATTCAGAGACATCTTACCGGATTCAAATGCGGATTTTGTCATGGGGGTTGTCACAGTTCAAGAGTGGTATTACCAATATGATGTGGATCGTGAACTGTTTAACATTTATATAATGATAACAAGCTTATTTTATTCTGAAAAGCGTGATACTGTATGACAATGTTTGAACCTTAAAAATGAGACTTTAACAAATGAAAACCCATTATCCATGTGAACATTTCTATTTCCTCTAAGTGTGTATTACATTTCAATAAATCATAAAAATATATAAAGTATATTGTTTATGCATATGCAATTTCACTATAATTACTTACATAATTAAACTTTTATTTAAGACTCTCTATTGATTATTTACGTCGACATGTTGTAATATATAACACTAGCAGATAATGTCCCAGGAAATAAACAATCCAAAAGAAAAAGAAAAAGGACAATGTGTTGGGTAAAGGCGACGAGTTGTGAAATATGCCTAGCGGCGCCACAGGGGACTGGCCACTTCACCGCAGCTCAGCGGCCTTTCGGGCTTGGGGTAAACGTCACAGTCTCGCACATCTGGACGCTTTATACCACACATTGAGCTCAGAAATGCATTTAAACTAGTTTTAACTATTTTATTTTATTTATTTGTTTCCAAACTGTCATCTAATTTATTTTTGTAATGACCAACAAATGTTTTTGGTCATACAACTTATAGTACAGTACCCGGAATCGTGACAAATTTTCTTTTTAAGAACCCCAGATGCCATTTACTCAAATAAGAGTGTGTATATTACTTTTGTTAACTTTGTTAAAGTTATTAAAACAAAATTCCATGTCTTACATTGTTTCCTAAAATATTGCAAATTCAACAAATTAAAAATCATATGCGAAATTAAACTTAGTACAGTATGTAGGAGGTTTTTTAGATACAATATTTTGTTGGTATAGACAATAGTAAGTTTAATTTTAACATATGATTTAAAAGGAAACGTTTGGAAATTAAACATTACAAATACGCTGTGACTGAAAACTTAAAAAGTTATTTGAATTTATACAACACTGAAAAAATCAAATGTTGTATCTCGCTTATTTATGAATATGTATAAGTGATATGTGACTAGTGGCTTAATACGATAGTGAGAATGAATATATACATGAAAATGCGATATGAGTATTGGAAATTAGCCGAGTACGTAGGTTTGCTTAGATGGGGGTGTTAAAAAAATACCTTTTTTACTATAACATTATGTATAATTAATAATTTATTAGATAATTTTAAATTTTATATTTTTTTATTACTACTGTGTGACGTGAAAATTTTAACTATATTAATTTAATTCCAAATTAATTAACAGCTTATTTATGAAAACTTATTATTTATTAATAACTCACATACAATTATAAAAGTTGCCCATGTTACCCATGTTGCGTAAAGCTACAAGATGGTCGTCATGTCATTGTCCTACGTATCGAGTGTTGACAATACTAAACAGGATACAATAAATGAATGTCCCAGCACTGTAAAATATGTTTACAATTATACTGTACTTACTACAAGATGGTAAGTATAAAATATGATACAAGGCTATCGGTTTCGACCAACCACACCGGTCGTCATCAGGCCCAATCAGATAATATGATCCCCCAATACTAATTGAAAACGCGTGGTCTGTTCCGGCTATCACAGCTGCCATGTCCGAGGGTGGATAATTAGTTATTGGAGATCACCTACCTCTATTGCTATAACGGTATTGGTATAACGGTTTGTTTTAAATTGCCCTGAATAGATAGTTCCTCTAAATGTAGGCCTAATTCCTTTAAAAAATGTGACTAAGTTAATTTTAATAACTCCTAGTTTTTACACTGACAGTGTTAGGAAGTTTTTGTATTTAATATCAGCCTTTTAAAGCAGGAACTACGAGTATTGTAAAATATGGTTTGGTGTATCCTGAAATTATTTGAGACCGTAATAACCTTATTTAGTAATGGTTGATAAAAACACTAATTATTGAAAGAACAAGGTACATTAATCTATGTATTTATTAACTATAACGCATTAACTTAATTATTTACACCTAATCCAAATAAAAAATAGTATTCTATAACTTAGAAAAGCAAATCGTATAGCTTTTGCTAATGGGAGGTACATAGGAATAACAATATGTTTAATATTTTTGCTTTTTAACGCATTAAAAACCTTATAATATTATTCAGTTTAAAATTAATGTTTTTAATTATACAGCAAATATAAACGTGAAGTAAATAAAATAAAATAAATAAAGATAAAGTAGGTTCATTTTTATGAAATACACGTTGTGACTACGTTTAGCGTATCGAATAAATATAAAATACATTTTAAACTATTGATTTATGAAAAGAAAAGCGGAAACGAACATTGACATTCCTTAATAGAAATCTAATTTACTTTCCCAACCACAATAAGAGGAAGTCCTCGGGGCTGGGCTGAATTGTCACTAAATGTCTTTTGACGCTTTCAGTTTCAAGTCGACAAATTAATACCGCTTCACACCTTCAGTAGATTACCAACTTTGTCTGCATCTACTCAGGCTTCAATTGAATATTAAAGAGCGTTTATATTAGAAACTATTTAACTGCTCATACTTGGTGATTTTCCTGTTTAATCTATTTACCGTAGATAAAGTACATGGTAGTACCGTACACGGTGATTTTAAGTCATGATAACTTTGAAGCCCGAGACCATGATATTTTTTTCGTTTTGAGGCCCACAGATGCCAAAACACAATTCGTTCAAATTTGTAATTATGTATGCTCGATAACTCTCGTAAAAAAGGCCCTATCTAAGTGAAATTTGGTACGGATGTGTAAAGTAGTATTTATTTGAATGAGTTCGAAAACTAGATGAGTCACACCATTGGAAAGGGGGGTTTGACTCCAATATGACATTTTTGGTTATAGTTGGTGAGTGTGTGTAATGGTTAGCGGGTATACCTCCCAGGATATTCTATTGTACATGTTTTGCACTTTTTCCATGTAATTGTTTAAAAAAATTGTAGTTTGCACCATTAAATTCAACTTATTATAATTTAAAAAAATAATTTCACTACGTCAATCAATTGATTACTGAGATATTGAAAGTGCTAAACACAGTACCTTATCCAATTTTGATCGTTTAGATAATAAGTCAATCATATGGTCGGAGTTTATTCATATTTGCATACAGTTTGCAGACCTACAGATTCTTGTTTTGTTTAATTTAAATTACTTGGAATTCTGACTGTATACTTACTATTTATATGTTTGAAGTAATTTCTAAGTAATGTCAAAGTATTTAAAATTAATGTCAAAGAACAACACCTTGTAAAGGCACATCAGCATTCTTATAACACTAGAAATACAAATCTTATTCCTGCGGTATCACATAACTTAAAACTTTTAGAAAGTACATTGGCCTCAAGCTGCTCTCTCAACTCCCGCCTGAACTAGCACAGATACATGACATTAAAATATGTAAAAGGAGCTCAAAAGGTATTTATTAGACAAACGTTTCTACCGGCTTCCTTCTTACCTAACCTAAACTGACCATGCTCTCCACATATCACTATCATTCCACCCCGTCCATTCCATGACAAACTTGTGAACTCCATGACAAACATCCGAAACTGGGTGTGCCACGGCCAAGTAGCCAAGTAGCCATAAACGACTGGTCTCATGCCATGTGAGGTGATCAATTGGGACGACATGGGAGTAAGTAAGTACAAAACCCATTGGTTGTGGTTACTATGGCAGCAAACCTGCGTACTCAGCAGCTATAATGTTATTATTAAAGAGAATAAGAACATCTTGGTTGTTTATGCTCATATATTGGTAAAACTTGGTATGTTGCTTCATCTGGTGGGGAACGATTGATATCTGCATAAAACCCAATTTATGTAGCGAACGTGCGTACCTAGTTTTAATGTTTTTCTTATGGAGATTAGGTAAAATGTCATATCTATTTTTGGATAATCTTTGATCAAACTTGGCTCAGCTTGGAAAATAGCTTCATGACATAGTGAGGTGCCATTTGAAATTCGCTGAGTATGCAGGTTTGCTGCAACAGAGGTATTTAACTTTACAGATCATAATCTGCTTATAACAAAACCCGAGTTTGGTATAATTTGTTTGAAAATCGCGAGAGTATTTATCGTAATTAGAAGCATTCTAAAGACATGTAGTATTCTAATTAACACACCAGATAGCTCATAATGTTAACACATGTAAAACCTAGATGGAGAAATAAATTTGTTATACTGACCTAAATATTGCTATAACTAGCCTGCATAGATTTTATGTAATTAATATTTCCGTATAAAACAAAATATTATTCAATGTACTTAATTTCCATTCATTGTTGCCGGATTAGGAAACCCCAGCATAGCTGCTAGGTAGGCACGTCTTCCACAATATATAGCAGGAAAGGAAAGGGTGAGATGGGACGGCAGCCAAATTGACCTTTCAGAGGGCCAACTCCCGTGCCCCTGTGACAGCTGGGATGAGGCTAAAACAGGGGACCCGCATTCCGCCCTCAAATTGGTCAACTAAACTGACAGGGTATCCATGTACAACAGTCAGGGACCATTCATTCTCAGTTGAGGACCAAACCCGAGTTTCTGTCCCCAGCCGCTGCAAGTGGAGGGACCAATAGTGAAAGGGAAGTGTGTCATAATTGAGAGCCAAAAGACTTACCATATGTAATGACAACTTCATTTTCTGTACCCAATGTCAGCCTCAAAACTGGTATAGACCAGTTTTAAGGTTGTTCTGGGACTGTACTTAAAATTCAATGTACTTACAATTTAAAAACATTTTGCTGATTGAAATGTACTTTGAGGAAAGCAATGGTCTGACTTAAAATAAATTGAGTGGAGTTTATCAGCTGAATGCTTTAACTTTATTCCAATCTCTGATGACATTTTTGTACTAGTGTATGTAATGGTTAGCTGGTGTACCTCCCAGGAAATTCCATTGAACTTTGTTGGCTTAATTTGACTAGATAAATTGTAATTTACAATTACACAAATTACTAGAATACACCATACCCAACGCTCTCTCCACCAAACACGTCCGTAGAGACAGTAGGGCCCGCCAAGAGACATTAGCAATGTACAAGATGCGAGTCCACATTTCCCTCACTCGAGACACCCCCAGCGTGAGGTGGTAGCGAGGCAGGCGAGGGGGTGATAGCACGTTCTGCGATCGTCCCCACACTCGTAGAAATTGATGCGGGAACTGGCGGCTGTCTTTTACTGGCATTTATACCATACATTGTGGCAACCCGAAGTTAAAAGCTTGATAAGCTGGTAGTTATAGTGTTATTATTGTTATAGGTTTATATGCTCACCATTTTAATGATAAACTTTACCAGTTGCTATTTAAAACTTATCAGAGTTTGAAATAAGGCTACTTCTAAAGAACCTTCAACTTGGAGTGAAACTTGAACTTTGAACCAAGATTGTTCTAAAACATTCATTTCTATCTCCAGCAAGTTGGTACCCCAGATATGGTAAAAGTGCTATATGAACCAGAAGATAGTTTTAATTGATGAACGAAGTGAATCACTGTATTGATGAAGAAGTTTCAGTGGCCGTGTGTGGGTGTGTGTGTGTGTGTGTGTGTGTGTGTGGGTGTGTTATCGAAATACTAAATATCTATAAAACATTTCTTAATGAAATTTTGAAGGAGTCATTTGGGATACCAAAGGGATGTTTTAACACAGCATTTGTATTTTATTTTGGTTTATTAATAATTATTAAAACTAATTTTAATGTTTGATTTTCAGTAGTTGAATTGGTTTTCGTAGTAAGCTATTGACTATGGTTGTCTTTAAAATGTCAGCTGGAATTTATCTGCGTTTCACTTGAGGGATTTTTATCCCATATATGGGATATTTTGACTGCTTGTGGGATAAAATGGGATTGTGGGATAAAGTGGGATTTTTTGTTAATCGGCAGTACGTTCGCTAGTTTGCTTACAACTTACGACCAGAGCACCTTAGCAGTAGCACTTCTAGTGGATTTTCTCGCCGTACTAGCAGTTGCGGGGTTTCCCATTTTTTAACCTCGCTGTCCGACCCTATTATGATTTTATAAACGTCACATAAGGAACACTCAATCACGTCAATTTCGCTGTATGAGCCATTTTGGAATTAACAAGCAAAATATTTGCCATTATTTAGTACCTATTTCGTACTCTTTAGTACTACCATTAAATATATTGGTACTTCTCACCTAAATAAATTATTTAATTTAGTTAGTTCACCGTATCATTTAGCCTATCATTTAGTCGCATTGCTCAAAATCCTTTGAGGTACTAAAATGTAAAATACTTATAGGTAATTAGTAGATATAAATAAGCTCTATCCAACGGTATAAATATTGTACTAATACATTATTCAATAATCATATAATATTTAAAATTAATTGTGTTGCATTGTTTAACAAATCGGTGGGAAAGTGTGCGATATGACGAGGGATATTATAAGGGAGAGTGTGGGATAAAGCGAGATTTTTTGTATCAGCGCGTGGGATATTTTTACTGCTGAGTGGAAACACTGAATCTTTGTTTACAAATCACAGAAAATGTAAACACGTTTTCAACAGAACTATGAAGTTAGGTTATGTTTTGTTCCATCAATTTTGTTACTTTGAAATAGTTTGAAATGTGAGTGTTATGTAAATTAATAGTGTTTTGTCGTGTTTGAAACAATACTTAGCCTATATCTATTTAGATTTATTATTGGTTTATTTTACTGGAAAACTTTGATGTAAAAGCTAAGTGTTTGGACTAGTGATGATAAATTAATACACTAAGTTTTGGAATTTTTGAATTACTGGGACAGTCTAACTCCGTAACACGGCTGACTGTGATTGATAATCTAGACTGTTGTAGACCTATAGTGGTTTCTTTTCATTGTGAATAAATTACTCGATGGTAGACTTACTAAACGATCATACATGCAAACTATCTTTATTACATGTAATGTACCAAATAAACCCCACTGTCACCTAATGACATGGAATTAAAGTTTTGTAATCTACCGGTCAGTAAAATAGTCTGGTTACAGTTCATATTTGTTGGCATTTTCTGTAAATAATATTGATTTTCATAAACAATCAAGATGTCCAAAATTCCGTAATCCCAACCGTCTACATTGTTCAACTCGTTACGTTGTAGACAGATTGCCCTCCTGAAAAATTGTCATTAATGTAGATGTTGGTGTTTGCTTTTAAACCTCTCGTACTGCGATTTCAGTAGCTTGTGTAATTAAATTCAAACTACATATTAATTATGTAAACATTTTTAAATTTAAGGACTGAAGTTTATAAGATACTGTTTTATAAATAAATCATTCAATACCTTTTTTTACATTCAATGGGTTTAAAACAAGTATATTTCTGTATGTTTAACCCCCTGAATTTGGAGCTGGAAATTTATAGGTCTAATAATAATAATAATTGCAACTTTTCCCTCAGGTGATATATTTAAAACTCCTCGAAAACTATCCGGTGCCAAAAATATATTAAAGTCATTGGCCAAGTCATAAAAAGCGTGATCAGGCCTAATGGCCACAGCTAGGACCTGTCACCAAATAAACGCAATCACTTTAATCTAATTTGCTAGGTACACACAGTGGTTTTAAGAGGTTAATTGCTCCAACTCCCCATCCAGGATTAGATTGAAATGTATTCCGAATATTCTCTATCATTATTGCTTGATTAGGAAACCCCAGCATAGCTGCTATAGGCACGTCTTCCACAAGCGGGAATTTTGCGCAGGTTACCGGAAGGTTAGGATGTAGCAGGTAAGGAAAGAGTGGGATGGGACAGGCAGCCAAATTGGCCTTTCAGAGTACCAACTCCCGTGCTCTTGTTATCAGCTATGATAAGGCTCAAACAGGCGGACCCGCTCTGCCCTCCAACTGGCCAACTCAACGGATGGGGTATCCATGTACAGCAGCCAGGGACCATACATTCTCAGGTTGGGGTCCTAACCCTGAGTTTCCTCCCCCAGCCGCTGCAAGTGGAGGGACTAAGGTGAAAGGGAAGTTTGTCATAATGGACAGCCAAAAAAACTTACCATATGTAATGACAACTTCATTTGCTGTACCCAATGTCAGCCTCAAAACTGGTAAAGACAAGTTTTAAGGTTGCCCTGGGACAAATATTCTCTATTGGTCAATGCTAACACACCAAGCTTTAATAAAATTAATCAGTATATAAGCGATATATGTTTTTTATTTCTTATAAGAATAACATCTGACAATGTAACTTAGTTTACTGCTGAATGGAAATTGAAATATTCTCCGCAACCATTAGCCGAATAACCTACTAACAATATACTAATTTAACCGTGTGTGGATTGGAGTACTAATTTTTTAACTTTTTGAGCTTGTTATGGCAATGAGTTAAAACTGTTGAAACCTGTTAAAAATATTTAAAGTTTATGGTATTAAGAAAGGTAAAAAAACTGAATTTTGGGACCTCTTAAGCCCTGTAATTTTTGAACCCGAATTTTTCTAAAAAATATCAGGTGGTACATTTTATTAGAAACCTAATACAAACCACCAAATAAAAATCCAAATATTTCGAAAGCGGCTCCTCAAAACTGCTCCAGACCTATATACTACGTTGTTGGGTACCAAAATATTGTGGATACATCTTTGTTTTTACCTCAGGGCTCTGCCTTTACTATCACTCCCAGACGTTTAATTTTAATGTATGATTATTTGTTGGATTTCTGTTTTTAAAGCAGCATTTCCTGAAAGATGTCTTTACGTTTGATACGCCGCCCTCCTCAACCATAGACCTCCACCACACCGGCATATTTTCTATGTTATTATTTAATCCTTTTTTAGCAATTTTAGAAAATTGTCAATGGTACCAAAAATATTTGTTACTTTTGTTTAACCCCGGCCTTAGAGCTCCGCCTCACTGGCTTTAAAAGTTGCCATGCTAAATTTATGGAGGAAAGATGACCCTTGGGCCAGCGTTCGGGAGTTCGGGTTGAGTACTATACTAGCTGGTAGGACAAACGTTCTTCTGTCCTAATGTCATTGAATTTGTTCTATGTCAAAGATTCTCGTTCTTTTCCAAGATGAGCTCGTTCGGTTCACTCAGTCACCTCCAGGATGAGCTCGTTAGGTACGCCCACTCGCCTATTTTTATATAGAGCTTGCTTCGGTATTGAAAAAGAGTTGCCATTCAAGCAGATTTGTTATTTCTATAATAAACATATGTTTATTTGCTTTTCAAGTATGTTTAGATATCATCCTTACAACAGCTGTTTGATGTAACTAAATAACCAACATACAAACCCGAATTTGTTTTATGTATTTAGATCATGAAAATCACTTAATAATATCTTGCCATGACAACGTTAATATACACTAGGCAGCAATACGGATTTTGGCAATTCGAAATTTAAGTAATTGCACAACGCCATCTGTAGAGCCTGATAAAATCATAGGCTATATTATACAAATCAAACAGGAAAAGTGGCTGGGCTGGTAAGGGCCCGCACTTGCATATAGGGAGTAGGCCTATACAGATCCAAAATTCAGCCCTGGCCGTCTGTATGCAGAACTTCAAACATGCTAAAATCAAGAATCATTGTCCCTCTCTCGTGTACATTATATGAGCCTAAGAGTAAGAATATGTTACAGTCAATCAATACAAATACTGAATTATTTTTACTCAATCCTATCCTACACTATAATATGAGTAAGGTTTGCACGCTCGCTTGCTTGGTTGATTGCTTGAAACTCTGATCTCAAAAACGGCTCCAACGATTTTCTTGAAAAATAACTAATGTTTCCTTCCAAATACTTGTATTATAAATACTGATATCTGGGGTAACAATAAGTTCTAGACATGTCCCACCCCCAGGAAAAATCAAATAATGTGAAAAGCCACTGTGGAAAATTTAAAAAATCACATTGGGCTTAAGGAGATTAAAATAAAAGCAAAATAGTCATATCAGCTGTTTAAAATCAATCAGTGAACTCTCAAAGTTATACTCATATAGTTTAAGTACTACCCGGGGCTGAGCTTTGCTAGTCGATGGTCAATCAGTTTGTTTATGACTTGGAGTAGTTTTCACCATGCTCCCTACTAACGAGCATGTTTGAGGTCACGACAGTTGTTATACACAACAGTTGTAGCTCAATGTACCTTTGATTCATTCTGGATATGACCACTTTATAAGTAATCTTCATTCAAAGGTTTTATTCTCTTATTTTAGGAAACCACATGGTAATATCCTATACCACTGACTATAAATACTGTAGTATAGTCAATGCGTACTCGATGGTATAATCTAATTTGAGTAAGGTTTGTTGTTTGGTTGGTTGCTTGCTTGCAACTATGATCTCAAAAACGGCTCCAAAGATTTGCTTAAAATGTTGGAAATGACTAATTTCTGGGGTAAAAATAAGTTCTAGACAGGTCTCATCCCCAGGGAAATCAAATGTTATAATCAAACAGTGAGCTATCAAAGCTCAAACATCTTTATGATGTTTTCTGAGATTAGTGACTAAAACCATTGAATGAAGATTGCATATAGAATGGTCTACCTGAAGGCACAATGGGTTATAATAAAACCTGGAGTGACTGTAAACCTGAATCTCTTAGTTTGAGTGACCAATCCAAGATTGTTGTTCTTCCAGTTCTGTATTTATATACATTTTAACAAAATCATAGAAGTACAATAATAGCGCAGCCCCCCAGTTACATGAAGGCGCCATTAACTACTTCGGTAGTTCTTTTTCTGAATGGCTGATTGTCCCATGAATGGCGTATGTCTTTGTATGAGGAAACCCAGCCCGTATTTGACTGAGTGGACGAGTATTCTCTATATCCGCTTGACTGACCTATCCGTTTTTATACCTCATTTTTTCTCAACGTCATTATTTATGTGTATTTGAAACATATTGTCAATCTGCAATAACAAAGGAATTATTGGATGTTAATGGGTTGTGACCAAGGTGTCGCGGTATATAGTGAGTATAACATTTTGTTTGTAACGGTATTTACTTGAGGGCATCCATTTGTGCGATAGTAGAAAATACTCCTTATATTATATGTCATTATGAACATTTAACAACATCTGTTAATACTATGAAAAACATATTACAGAAGCAAGAACAGCTGTTTCAAGGTAACATCTAGAAGGGAATCACTTTATAAACTAATAGAACCAAATATGAGATGGATAATGACCAAATAAGATATTTGCTCGAGTCGAGCAACTAGATTCACTCGTAAATCTAAAAATAATATCAAGCCTTTTTGTTTTTAAACTATCTTTTAAAATTACAATAACATAGGCATTGGCATAGCCCTTTATTGGACCAAAGTTCAAATTAATACGGTAATATAAAATACCCCGTAGCAGTAAATCTGCATACTCAGCAGATTTCCAATGCATATATATGTATATTAATTCCACATAAAGCCCCAAGTTTCATCAATAGACATTCATAAATAAACGATTTATGACATTTGAATTATTCTCCAAAACAATAACATGGCGGCTGAGTATGCAGATTTGCTGAAACAAGGAGCACAAATAATGGTTTTTTATACACATGTCAATATAACTCAACTAGGTAAAGCCTTATACCAAGTTTTATTAATTTATGTTCAAAGTTAACGGAGATAACATTTTACATATTCTCCATAAGAATAACATGGGGCTGAGTACGCAGGTTTGCTGCTATGGGAACCATTGGCAAAAGATAGTTTTTTGTGCCTTATCAATAGGCCTCAACCAGATGAAGCCATATACTAAGTTTCGTCAGTATACGTTCATAAATAAGCGAGATATAATTTTGATCTTTTCCTCCATAAAAATAACATTAGAAAACGTACTGTGTTTAACACTTTCAATATCTCGGTAACCAATTGACTTAGAGGAATGATCAAAATACAAAATTGAGCGTTTTTTGAAGCTGATTCCAATGGGGAAACTAAAATTTGACTTTAAAAAATTATATGTAACAAATTAAAAAAAAAAATCATTTTTGGGGTACAAAACCCCCCTAAAATACCCCTTCCGATGGAGCGATCTGGCTGGTTTTCGAACTTAATGTTGCTTTACACGTTTATACTAAATTTCATTAAAATCGGATCATTTTTACGAGAGTTATCTTGCTCACGGACACATATATAAATATATATATATATATACAGTTTGAACAAATGGTGTTTTTGGGGTCTGGGGACCTCAAAACGAAAATTTATCATGGTCCCGGGCCTAGGTCTTACCATGCCGACTACGGTAATAGCTCCTTCTCTATAGGGGAAATTCACTAAAATATCCTGACTGTTTGAATCATGTGGACCTCGTTGTTCTCTATAATATTCTGTATTGTTTTGTACCCCCCCCCTCGTAAAGAAATGTCAAAACATTATAATATTTATAAGTAAGAGAGTCTGGGTACGAGTAACTATCCTTGAAGTAATCGGCTTAAAGAACGTGATTTTATCATTTTCAATGTTTAAGCGTTCAAAAAAACTTACTATAAAAACGCGGGGCCTGGGGGGCACAGCCCCGCAGTGAGACCAAAGTACAAATAACTAAATCAATAGTTCTTGGTCGGACTAATTTATCTGACCTGTATGACTGACGGATTCTGGACGTCATTGTCCTCCAAATGATTTATATGTTTGTATTTTAACATCTATACTTATTTAATAGGCGAGCAGGTTTTTTGTGACAATCACTCCTCCTAAACTACTGAACCGATTTTAATGTTTTTGGTGTCATTGGAAAGAGCTTAATGTGAATTTTAAACCTAATTATTCTTCAAGTTCCGTATTTATACAATTTTGAAAAAACAAAATACATTTACAATAACAATGGGGGGTCTAGGGGGCGTAGCCCCCCAGTAATACAAAAGTTCAAATAACTATTTCAAGATCCCTTGGACTGACAGACTTCATTGTCCTCTCTAAATATTGCATCTATTTTTGGGGCGTATTTAATGTAGTGCTAAAACGGATAAGAGAAAGGTGTTACCATTCCAGTATTCAGTAGCCTTTTAATTTATGCCCGAAACCTCTCCACCTCATCCTCACCACGTCTCTCATCCTCCCTCCCCTCACAAACAGGTTTAATTTGTTTAATGTGGAGTTAAAACCGATAAGAAAATTGTGTTATCATTCCAGTAGTCAGTAAAATGTTTTATTTATGAATCATCTGTTCTTGCTGTTGTCCTACATATTTATTTGAATAACGCAGTTGCTTATTAATGGAAATGAAAATTATAAACAAATACAAAAAACAAAATGCATGTGTCCATAAGGATAACTTTGAAAGCCAAAAGGGCATCATAGCCCTACACGCCAAAATACAAAACTATTTAAATTCGACACATCTCCTAATAGTACTAAATAAGTGTGCTAATTTTTATAATTCTACGATGCCGCACATCCGAGAAATCGGTACCACAAAAATTTCCTTAGCCGATTAATATATAGATTTATATGAGACAGGTACGACATAACAAACGGTGACAAACATCAAGAGAATCGCTTTACTCAGTTTTCCAAAACAGCGGGAAATGTACATTACCTACCAATTATTAATTAGGTATTAGATAGGTATTATGTAAATACCTATCATATTTTAACAAAACATTTGAAGAATCAAAATCCACACAAACTTGCATTTGCGAATTCGCTGTAATTTCCATGAGTAAATAAAAACACAAACATTTATTTTTTTCTAGAAGATGCCTCAACTATAGTGACCAGTAAACAAAAAGCAAACTGGCACTTTAGGGCACATGTGGTTGGTTGCTATAAAGCAATGTTTGGTTAAAGCTGCCCCGTCATTGGCCAGGCAAGGCGCTACTGCTCTATGGGTTTCCACTAACCCTAACAGGGGTCACTAGAGTCAATCCTAAAGCTACTTTAATTTGACTATAGTATAACTAGCGTTACCCATCGCGGCTTCCACGCCCACTATATAGCGTTAGTAAGATATATGTTAGCCGACTAAGAGTCGCGTCAAGGCAGCAATTTTAAAGACGCCCTACGTATTTCTGGTGATCGTTTGCTGCCTTTGGACATAGACCTTACAGCAGTAGCTCGTGTGCGAGCTTCAGCTTCCTCAATAGTTTTTGTAGATCACTGCTCTGCCATAGTGTCATTTCAATCAAATTGAGCCTGCCGCTGAGCTTGCTCTTCACGTTGATGTTGCTGTTCTTCTGGCGTTTCTTTTGCTCTGTGTGATGCCTACCGTAAAGCTTTCCATTTGTGTTTTAAGTTGTTTCTTGACTTCTAACCACTAATAAATCGGTTAATCGGGTCACTAATAAAACTTTATTTACGTTTCCTCGGCATTATTGTTTACAGGTACCTTCGTTGTTAAAGGAGCAAAAAAAATGTAAACCAAAATATAAACAAATAAATGAACTCAAAATATAAAATGCAGAACATCTGTTTTATTTATAATCTGATCCAGTAAAAGTTAATTCTCATAAGATTAACATGGGAAGTTTAGTAGCCATTGGGGCTAAACCGTAAAGGAATTTTAAAACGTGAATAGGCCAATATGTTACTTTAGGATATTAGCAATCTTCCTAACAAATCAGCTCAATCGACTTAGTAGTTAGAGCGTGATTGAGCCACAAACTAATAAACAAACAAACAAACAAACTCACAAACTTTCAGCTTTATAATATTAGAATAATTAGTATGATAGCTGGTACTTTGAATTTTGTCGGTTGTCTCTTATCTCTTAAATTTGTTACATATTTTAGTAGACACGTTAACGTATGCTTGCGGACCTTTGCAAAGCTCCTTAGTTTTATAACATATCAATTCAAATTTTCTCTAAGTATTTTTAAATACAAGTAATCTGTTTAAATCTTTAGTATTTGTACTCATACATTCACACATTTGTAATCTTTCTCTGTCAGAATACAATATAAAGAAATTATAATTATTTAGATATGTTGCATATGGTCTAGATATTTGTTGACCTATTGTAAAAGTGTTTGGCTAAACAAGGTGTAAGTTAACAAAAGCTAAACTTGTCTATTTAAATATATAATTAAAAATTCAGTCTTCGTTCATCCTCTTACGGGAAGAATGAGCGTACACCTAGTAGTAGAAAAAAGGTAACATCTTCTGGTTTCGTTTGTAAATAAGTAATTACACCGCTTCCAAAAGTTTCATCAACCATCCTTTATTAAATTATTGAATTTATATATTAACGTATTTGCCTGTTAAAATATCAAGTACAATCCTTGATTACTTATATTGATTTACTAATACAAATTGCTCTAGCCTATTTTACATTACTACTCCCTACAAAAAGTCTTAACCCTTGACTTTTCTGGGAAAAACATGCTACATTTATAAAAGGCAGTTTACATGTAGAGCTGGGACACCCTCGAGGCCGGCCGGGCGAGTGACTGACAGTTAATATCTCATGTCCTCATCTGCATACGTCAGCGTGGACACCCTCACTGCGCCACTGATACTGGCGGGTGGCAGATAGTAATTAACATGGCTCATTGCTGCACGTACGCCCGATACTGCAGGATCTTGCTCTAGCTTCGTTTACAGTATGGGAAAGATGACTGATTGTTAAGAAACAATTGAAGGTGGTTGTAACTCTTCTTGATTTATTACAAAAGTCATCGATTGTGTTACACAGTTTCACCTCAGAAAACTACTGAAACCAATTTAAAACACCAGATTTTGTAATTAATCTACGGTTTATATTACAAATTTATTTTGGTAAAGGTTTCAAAGAGACTTTACTCCAACTTCATCATCAAATATACTACCTGGCATTATTAATAGTATATTTAAAAGAACTGTTATACAACAATACAAATATATCGTCAGTGGATACAGTAGTATTTGATCTGATTTCACATCACGTGTAGTTATTACAAAAATAGACAAATAAAAAAATTGAAACTTTGATATTAGATTTTAGATTGTTTAATGTGAACAAAAATACATTTTAATCATCGTTCTTAGACGTTAATGACATATAATTTTATATAAATTTATGAACTCTATGTATTTGAGTCAAGGGTCGCCCGAGAGAAGTTGAGTTCTTGCGGTTTTAACAACCTGTAAAGGAGTTGGCCAAGTAAATACGGGCGTTAGGCCTCTGACCTTCGACCAGCTCCGGGCTTTGTGTCTACTGATTGAAATAAAACTAGCTTCTACATTTCATAGTGATATTACAAAGTACCGATACGCTTTCCTCCAGAGGTCAAACGACAAATAATTTTGGAATCTAAAATATCAGAATCATTTTTTAAATTCTGTTTGTATATCAGAATCTGACGTACAATACGTACAATTTACAATGTTACAGGAACACAGTTTTCCATTCAATGATGTAAATAATATTTTGAATTGTCTATATATAGGATAGAAAATCCATACTCATAGGCATAGTATGAATCATATCATGCCTACTATATAATTATCTTAAAATTGTTAATTTTTTCGTAATTCATTCTTTCAAAAAGATTGCAAAACTATAAATGGTTAAGCCTTTGGTATTAGAATTTGTTTCCTTTAGAAAAATGTATACTGCCTTTTAATCTATCTTATATAGCCTATCATATATTATTCATAATATGAGATTAATTTGTCATAGTTCATTCTTTAAAGATTTTTGTTGTTTGTTAATATATATACTTGTTGTGGAACAATATTACGTGTCAGCAATCGTTCTTTGTGAAACTTATTGGCGTTTCAAGTTTATATAACTGTGAATTCAGATCGGCACTGCCTAACCATTGCCCAAGAAAAGTAAAGGTTGCAGGTGCACCCCTATAATGAATTAGGCAACGTAAATACAGGTTGAGCGAGAACGGCGTCCGACCGTTGACCAGCTCCGGGCCTTGTGTCGATTGTTAACAATCAAGGGGTTTCCAATCCTGCATTGCACTGAACATTTGTTTAGGTTTCCTTCAGAATTTAAATGCCGAATCATTGGTGAATCATGAAAGAAGCAGATGGTAAATAACAAAAACTTAATTCGTATATGATTCAAAGAATTGTAAAAACATTGTTTAGGTTCGGGTCTCATCAAAGTTTTGTGGAAATTGTAAACAAAATTAGGTATGTGGCTAACCTTATGAAGCTGTTATGGGCTCTAGGTAATACTACTTAATTCAGAAACTGAGTCCGGAAAACTGGATTCAAATCTGTCTCGAGCCCTTTACAATAATGTTAACATATCAGATAAGTTTAGTACTTATGTGTAATAGGGGAATCAAATGTTCATTTGACAACAAATATCAAAAGGGCGAGCCGATAATACATGTAGCTCGGTGGATACATGGTGGCTTTGTCTTGCTACCCCTTCCTGTGCTGTAAACCCATAGAGGTATTATTGGTCATTAATACTACAGTCTCCTCGATATTGCTTGCTACAATGGTGCCCCATGATATAGCGGTATTAGCATGTAAATATATAATCATAATTTACATACTTGCTTCCACCGAATCTTTATTATTCACAAATAAACATAGACAAATATTATTGTCTAGTTTAATGTTAGTCATTAGCCCTTTAGTTATTTTCACGAACTGATTACCCTCTCAAGATTAAATACAACTTTTGAAAGTGATACGATGTATATATAATTTATTTAAATTTTACGCAAGATTATTGGCAAATGTAGTATTTTTGTAAAAAAACATATATCTTTGCTGTTGGTTTGTCGTTTTCATGCAACTCATTGATCAGACATATTTTAGGGAATATTGATTTTGATGAGATATTTAAGGTATTGTTCCTTTAGTCTTTACCACGTAAAATAAATATTTAATTCAGTCAAATAAGTTTTCTCGACCTTTGTAAAAAATGTGTTCTTAATGAAGCTAGTTTGATCTTTTATTTCTATGCAATAAAATAAATGGTATTTTTGTGGAAATGATACGTTACTTAGGGTTCGATAAAGTATTTTAGATGCAATTTAGTTACCCGATCTGTGATTTCTTTCTTTGTGTTCAATATTTTCATTATGAGTTCGTAATACTGTTCTTTTTTAATCGATACGGTACATAAACTTTCTCAGATCAGAGCAGCTCTGAGGCTACCGATTCCATAAGCCTTCACGTCTGCGTCCCCCAACTGGTGCCTTGGGGTGTGGAAATGAGGAGGGAGGATGGTGTTTACATGATGAGATGTGTCAACAACTCTGGGTGCAATCTTCTTGGGGACGAAATCGATTAATTTTAAACGATCATCTTCTTCTCCTGCTTTTCGATTTCAAGACTATTTTTAGAGGCTATTTCAAGTTTAATACAGTTTCCCATTATGACTGAAAGCATAATTTGTGACAGGGTAAGTTCATACCACGCCGCAAATGTTGAGGTTCCATTTTAAACCAATAAATGGCGTTATGATAGGATAAGACAGGACCGGCGAAGGTGCTATTCCCGCCAACCTTGGGTTAGGTAACAATTAAAATTAACAGGACGTTAATTAAAAGTTTATAAGGCGTTGTTTTAGTGGTATTTTTTAAATTGTATTTGTCGCAAAAAAATACAGAATAACGCGTACGAAATTATATTTTTCTCAACAGTTTATCATATGATATTAAAATGTAAAATAACCCCCACCCCAAATAAGCGGTAAGGTGAAAATTACAGTTCTATAAATATTCTTTGTTTAAAGATTCATTGTTGGTGATGGCAAGTTTATGTTATTCATTAAGAATTATTCTATAAGAATGTTGTGAACAACATTAAAACTTAGCTTAGTTTTAAAATCTTAGGAAAAGTTTTTTTTGCGTTTGTATATGGTTACTTGATTGACAACATATCAATGTTTTACGTATCTTGTTGAATTGATTGAGCTATCACAGTTACTGTTTTTGTAAAACTTAAATGCATGTAGTTTTGGAAAAAGCAGTTAGAAAATAAATAGCAAGTTAGGATACAAAGAAAGAAAGAATAGCAAATGGGATACTTAAAGAGAAGGATCAAGATTAATCATAAACTTTGGTTTAAAAAACCATTTCTAAAACAATACTGTAATGCATTGAATGTGGTCAAATTTTTTTCATTAGACTCTTGTATGATCCAATGATATAATGTATGATAAATAATACTACGTTATAGTAAGCATGAAATTTTAGTAATTAAGGCTTTGTAAAATAGTATTGGGTGAATGCATTCCAGATAATAATCACGTTATTGGGTAAAGGCCACTGCCACTAAGCCGCGTATTGATTTTCAGGCGCAACACGATGCCCTGTCTTTAATTAAAACAACATCGATTTTGTGTCCGAGCATCGAAAGTCGTCAATGGGTTCATGTGAACCAAAACAATCCAAAATGTGCACCTAATTTACTACCGTAATGTAGGTTTTTATGGCATCATAAAATTCAGTACTTTTATAAGAAGACCTATAGACAATATTCAGTGTCAAATAAACGTTAAACAAGTTCGTCAACATAATATGATGTCCATAAGAAATTTGCATATTAGGATGAATTATTTTGTTCAAGGTTAAATACAGTTCTACAACAGATACAGTTATATTTTTTATTATATCTACTTCATAATTCCAATCAGAACCAGCTATGTCTACGGAGCAACGCTCAGCAATAAATAACACCTTAACATTTCCTTAGCCAGGTATATTTTTATTAATTTCCTTCACAAACTTTACAAACGCACGCTGACTATGGAAAGGCAAATGGCTAGGACAATTTAAATCATGAAATACTTCCTATTTTGTTGTAAATCTGGATCGATAGTTTGCAATTTAAGATAGTACAACATCAAATCAGAGAACAAGGTAAGGAAAAGTAAAAATAGTTCGATTGATCGATCGGTTATAATCATCCCTTGATTTTAAGTAATTGATAATATCACATTAACTTGACTTAGCTTAGCATTACATGTCAGCCACTGTTAACATATCTTAAATCAAGCATATTGTATTCTAAAATAAATAAAAAAACCTTTAACAAAATATATGCTATAAAATGTTCTCTTCAAAATAACCCTGTCACGATAACTTGCTAACAATAGAGGAAAGAAGAAGGGGTTGAAGTGGGTTATAACATTCTGACATCATTAATATAATTGTTTTCACAAACGACGACGAGAAAGTTAAAATATTGACTGGAGTGTCAAAATGTGTTTTGGCTGTTTCAAGACCGTGTTAAAACATTAGTTTTACTTCACACCTAAGTAGGCCACACACTACTCAACTTTAGTCGCAGAGTCTTAGACATTTTAGTGCTTTCAATCCACCCAGTCAACCCTAACTTTTCTATTTTACTTATCAGTGAGAAACAAATAAATCTAAATAAGTTTAATCGTTTATGAAACCAAAATAAAGTACGAAACTTAATTATATGGTGTAATATTATCAGTAATTTGTTTCAAATGATTGATTTCTCCTATCACCTTCTCTATAGTGCTTATCTTATTCATAAATGTTGAACAATTTCGGTGGAACGATTGTAAGATTTCTCGTGTGTCGCACTCAATCTTAATTTATCATATTCGAATGAAAAAATTAATGTCAGTATGGTTCTGGTGTTCGTTTTGTAAAATCAATCTAGATTTAAGCAAGCGTTCTTCCTTAATACAGAGTATACTTAATAGAGTTTTAAGCATGAACATAATAATAAATTAAATAACCTGTTTTGCATTCGCAAGAGTCACTTCAGACCTTCCGGTTTTCTCTTGATCAGAGCAGTTCGACCCTCCAGAGACATCAGCGATGCACAAGATGTCAGGCGGTGTTTCCCTCGCCGGAGCCACCCTCTGTAGGACGGGGCACGAGCCTTCCCGTCCTTGAGCAAACATTACCGCGGGAACTGGCGGCTGCCGTTGATGGGTGCCTCAGCTGAGACTGAAGTGGTTGACTTTCTAATTGAACACTTATAATTATTGACAAAAAGTCATTGTTGTTTTAATAGGAAGCTATTTATGAAGCTACCCTACACATAATCAGCGATAAAACAATAATCGGATTGGATCTGAAATGAGTAGTTTATAAATATTTCTTATGTAGCTATTAACGGTTTTGAGGAGGTTGTACGCGATTTGTTCCGAGTTGGTCATGAGTTTGTGTATTGTTCTTTAAACGTGTTAATGATTAAGAAAACTTTAAAACTCTCATTGTCAAACTTACACACATTACATACTATAAACCCATTGAATGTACCGCGGAGTCTAATTTTGCAGTTCAAATGTTGCATCATAGAGACAATAATTGGTTAAATGCCGGAACATGTAGGAATCTCACATGAATTGCTTGTACGATTAGCTAAAAGTGATACAATGTCTTTCGTAAACCGAAAATTTGAACGTTTAGTAAACACGAGGCATTATTTGTTGTACCGACTCAATTGCACCAATAGTAAAAATCCACCCTAAATCCATTCACATAATCAACAAATGTTTTCGTAATGGGAACATAGACAACAATAACCACTATAAAAACAAGCAAAGTTGTGTACATAAATTATGAGGCAGTCCATAATTAGGCCCTAATTAGATCCACGATTCTCCTTATACAAAAAGTTATCGGTGAGTTTAAAGAAGTTTACAAAAAAAGAAAATCAGTCAATTTCTGCTTCCATTGTAAACTTTGCATTTTATGTTCATTGAGATTGGGTAAGTAACAATAAATAAAGTATTTTCCGTTATTCTTACCACTATAGTTCAAAGTTCTATAAGCATATGATTGGTGTCTGTTCGGTTTCGAAGCCAAGGCCAATCACCCACGGTTGTTGCACATAACTTTAAGTTATCGGAAAAAAAGCTGACAGATGCACTTTAGGATATATTACTACTAGACGTCAGAAAGGTCAAAGGACCAAGAATTAACTCTCAGTTATAACAAAAATGTAAAGAAAACTTTCGGAAAATACAACATATTAACCTTAATTTCCTATTACAAAGATAAGACTGTATCCCACGGGATCCAAATCAATAAATTAAAAAATATATTGTGATATTTTATATTAAACACTTCCTAAGACTAATATTAAATGTTATAAACTTAATTGTTTTTTTATTAGGACATTCATTTGTCAAGAGCAAATGTGAGTGGCGTGAACCCTAATGACAAGGGCTTAAAATTGTTAAGGCCTGCCGTGACATCAATAAAACTATTATTAATATCTGCAGCGTGTCAGGGGCAGCGGAATGGTGGGGGAGGAGGGGAGGCGATCATGACACTTCCATTCATTGTGAGGGTGGAGTCCCGTAATGGGAACGTGGGGCGTGGGGGCAGGGACCGAGGAATCGATATTGTTACACATTTTTTCATCTAGAATATAGTTGGAATATGCGTTTTCAATGAAATAAGTAAATTCTTTTAATATCTGCTTTAACTATATGTGATTGTTGTAAAGAGTCCTTAAGAGTTAAACAAGTACAAAGGAATTAGCTTAAGGTAGGAGATCAGTAATGGACATAGGCTATGGACAATCTGCAAACAAAGCCCTTTTGATATATTGTTTTGTGGTACTTGTTAACTTGAGGATAATACTGTAGAGTTCTCTCTACTGGGTGGCGGTTTGACTACAGCCATAGATTAAGCATACTCCTTAGGAGATATTGCATGGGCAAGTTGTCAGACGAAGACGGGTGAACAGTGGCGTGCTCCTACGGGATTTTCTAGTACTAGCATAGAATTAGTGCCGACGGCATCAGCGCAGTGGCGCAGCTCGTGGCCACGTGAGGAACCAACGATCCGCGGGCTAGGAGGGGATACGACATCCGTGTGCGAGAGAGAGCGGGAGTACTTGTGCGATAGAGAGAGAGAGGGAGTGAGAAAGATAGGCGCTGCCGACGCGACACTGCCGTAGTGCCGTGGCTCGCTCGCACTCGCAGGGCGTCCGCCAGCCACCAGCCCCAGTGCCTTCGCCTTCGTGCCTTCCTTTCGTCAAATCGTAAAGCGGCTTCTTCCTTGATAAATGTTCTACGTTCGCTTGTGAAAATACTCTTACAGTTATAATTACAGATTAGTGTAATAGGTGTATAGTATGTATAACCGATATTTCATTATCAATGATTCAGTGAATTCATAACAAACAATATTTCCTTATTAAAATCCCACTTGATTCTTTTTCACAATTTATTATTTTTTCCTTTTAATTTCGTCGGGGCGGAGAGTAAATCCTCATGGACACTCAAAAATCCGTATTCGAGAGTAGTGCCGGACTTTTACCGGCTAAAAAAACTCCGCGAAAAATTTAAAATTATTAAAATAAATAAAGTAATTTCTGTGATTTGAGTAATTAACTTTGAAAACCTTTATTAAGTTCAAATAAAATTTATGTTCTTTTTGAAAAAAAATTGAGAAACATTAAGAAATTATACAGGTTTGAAATTAAAGAATATCAGTAATTATTATGAAACGTGATTTACTCATCAATTCAAAGCAAGGTTGTTATCTAATATTTATTTACGATATAGCGTATCACATTGATTTTGTGGCTGATTTTAAGATACGTTTACGTTATAACACCTACGAAACGGCCAGTCCGATTTTAACGAGAGACCTATCAAATGAACGGAAATATTGTCAAATTTTATATTACAGAGTTTTAAATCTTTACATTGCTTTTTTAAATTTATATAAGGAAAAACAGTGCAAAATATCGGTGTTTTTTTACAATGTGTGAGTAAATCTCAAATTTAAACGATTATTACAAAATATCAAGTAAACGTATCTGCTTAAAATTGTTATGGCATATATAGGCCTAAGGGTTATTTAAAAACACTTTTGTCACGTTTCATGAAAGGAATTCATGACTACCTATATAATAAAAATAAACTTAATTTTAATCAGGAAAATATGTGTAATTAAAAAAATATATACAGGGTGTCACAAAAAAGCGTGGTGTGATTCGCTGAATTTGATTCCACATATGAAAATAAGTCAAAATTATCTACAATTGGTTCAATTTCAGTGCTACGTCTGCCCGGCAGCATCATCTCGACTTGTCGTCTGATTGATGCGTCGTCAGTCAGATTCATATGCCTTCTGTAATACTACTACAGAGAGTTCACAGACAGGAAATTCCTGGAAAATCGGATAATTTTACAGGAATTTTGGTGAAAATTCGTTAATTTAGTTTTAAAACGTCTTTTTCGGCCATTCTCGTTCATGCGGCTTGGTTGTCGTTCCCCAGGGAGGTAAAAACCATGGAGAGCTAAATATTTAATCAAAATTATGAATGAACTTATGGTTTTACGTCGAAACTCAGAACTAAGCCTCTACATCAGCCAATACTGTAATAACCAATCCTATAAAAATCATATTGGCGTTAAAAGTTGAGGAACATGTCAAGGAACTCGAATACGAAAGATACTTAATTTTGAATAAACTTTTCTACCAAAGCTATAAATGCGATGGTATGGAATCAAATTTGTTGTGTCAAAATTCAAAACTAAGCCTCTTTAAAAGCCGTACAATTGTTATTATATAGTTATTTTCACGAAAAGAGTTGACTCATGTATCGAGTAAATAAAATATGGGAGTCATTGAGTCGTTAATTAATTAATTTCTATGAAAATCCAGGTTGAGTACGTGAACATCGAGATTTGTATGCTAATATTGAAACTTACACGTGTTTTTACGTCATAATTAGAGGTTAAATACATTTTAATTCAGTACCAAAAGATAAAGAATTTATTCAGTAATTCGATTCCAAAAAACATTTTACTATAAAAAATCTCTTGCGCCGTAAACCTCATTTAACTGAGGACGCGTCGCCAATAACCCATAAGACGCTGTACTGAGCGCTGCGGCTGCGACCGCCGAATCCTACACTTTGAGATGTGACCTTGAGCACAGCCGGACCGAATTTTGGTCTATCCCGACTATGGGCGCGAGCATGGTCTATCCCGACATGTTTTCTACCTCGCTGTCGTTCCCAGTCAATAAGACAAGTTTTGGTTGACATTTTCAGACAATAAAAAACGTTGCCGATCGTCATTTCGGGCCATTAAATGTAAGTAAATTCCTGTTTTTGATCCATCCGATGCGGAAAAATAGGCGTTCTTTGGTGATAGATCGGGGTCGAATCGCCGACTGTATTCGTAAAATACCCCAGTCGCAGCAAACCTGCGTACTCAGCGAATTTCCAATGCATAATATATGTCTTAATACCATATAAAGCCGCATACCAAGTTTCATAAAAATATATTCATATATAAGCGATATATACTGTACAATTTTAATTATTCTCCATAAGAATAGCATTGGTGATGAATACATAGGTTTGCTGAAACAAGGAACACAAACAATTGGTTTTTATGCAAATATAAATATAATTTAACTAGGTGAAGCCACATACCAAGTTTAATCAATATTCAATCATAAGTAAGCACTATATAACATTTTAATTATTCTCCATAAGAATAACATGGGAGATGAGTAAGCAGGTTTGCTGCAACAAGGAACTAAAAAAATGGGGTTTTATGCAAATATCAATATAACTCAACAAGGTGAAGCCACATACCAAGTTTTATTAATTTATGTTCATAATTAAGGGAGTCATTACATTTTACTTATTCTCCATAAGAATAACATGGGGCTGAGTACGCAGGTTCGCTGCTACTGGGATAATAAAAAAAAAATTTTGAGCCAATATCAATATACTAGTACTACGTGACCCCACGTGCCAAGTTTCATCAATATACATTCATTAATAATGGAGATATCAAATTTTATTTATTCTCCATAAGGATAACATTGGACAACGTACTGTGTTTAGCACATTGAATATCTCTGCAACGGTTGGACGTAGAATCACAATTTAAACACCAAAATGATTGTTGTGTGGAGCTGAGTTGATTGGTAAAAGCAAATGTGATGTTTACATTAAAATTAACTTAGGAAAAGCCAAAAACCTTTTTCCCATAAGATTAACATAGGAGATTTTATGAGCAGGTTTTTTTGGATTTTCTCCGCAACCACTTAACCTAACTTAATAATTCAAAATACCATATTATTTGTTTTTTTAAGCTCTATAACATGGTCTAAACCAAAATTAAGTGTTTTAAAAATGTTAGGGTAAAAAATGCATAAAACTGATTTTTGGAAAATTTAAAACCCCCAAAAACCCCCCTTCCCATGGCCCGATTTTTCTGGTTTTCGAACTTAAAGTCATAAATGTCACTTTACACATTTGAGCCAAATTTCATCGAAATCGGACGTATTTTACTCAAGTCATCGCATTCACGGACACACACACACACACACACACACATATATATATATATATATATATATATATATATATATATATATGTATATATATATATGTGAATTTTGTCCGATTTCAAATTTCATCGAAATCGGACGTATTTTACTCAAGTTATCGCATTTACGGACACACACACACACACACATATATATATATATATATATATATATATATATATATATACATATATATAAATTTGAACGAATAGTGTAACGAATATAAAACGGAATCCGGCTTTATTTTTCGTTGGGGAAATGTGGTCCGATTGCCAATTTTTATGATAAATCACGGCTAGATTGTGATTTTTGGCATATATTGAAGCTCGGTCGTCATTTTCGGTCAATAAACAATTTGCGACCGTCGATTTCGGACTTTAAAATGCTAGGAAAACGGTTGTTTTCGGCAAATAGAATGAAGTGGAATTGCCTATTTTGTTTAAACAATTTTTTTTTCTGTAAAACGCAGACTTTTTCGGCCGATAAAATGCGGCCCTTAAATTTTTTGAGGTCAATGTTTTTGCCCTACAAATCGCAAAAGGGGTTTGTCGGTCAATTGATTTTTTCGGGTGCTAAAACAAGGCTATATTGCTATTTCCGTGGATAATATGCGGCTCGCTTGCCACTTGAGGCCAATAAAACGTGGTCCATTCCATTATACTTAAAAAAATTCACTCATTTTGGTGTTTTTGAGTGAAGAGTTTTTTACCACCAAGTTGTGGCAAAATTTATGTTTTTACCGATAAAACAAGGCCAAATATCTGATTTTGCCCGGTAAAATGAGTTTCGGACTTCGCTTTTGTATATAAAACACGTCCCGGCTTTGTTTTTTACCGAGAAAATGCGGTCCGATTGCCGTTTTTGAGCGATTAAGTACATTTCCGGCATTAAATAAGGTTGGTACTCAATTTTCAGCCGATAACAAACTTTGTGGTCGTATTTTGGCTAGCAATTTTGCTGTAAAATTGCCGATAACATTATCGATTTTGGTTGATAACACACACCCGATCGGTAATTTTTCTAATAACACAGTTTGACCGTTTTCAGGCTAAAAAATGTGGTCCGATTGACGTTTTAGACGGCTAAATTAGAATATATTGCTATTTTAGGCCAATAATATGTATCTCGGGTGTCTTTTAAAATCGCCGTATCTCGGCTGATAAGATTTGTTTCGATGCTAGTCTCGGTAAAATCTTTGTTTTCGACGATAACATACTTTGATACTTCCGCTGGCGGTTGGCCTTTGAATTGCGGTTTGAGTATAAACTATTGCGGTATTTTTGGCCGATAAACTACGTTCATTGGTCGTTTTTGGTCTAAAAGTTACGGCGACCATGAAATGCGGTCAATTGTCATTTTTATCCGAAATAACAGGTACAATTTCTGATTTTGGTCCATGAATTCTATACAGTCGTCTTTTTAGGCCGATAACGCACAATTTGGTCAATAAAACGCGTTCGGCTATTTTTTACGGCCAATAAAATTATTGATATGGAATTTTTACCAAATTTCCGGGGATGGAATCCCGGACCCCCCACCCCTGAGCATGAAGAGTATTCCATACCCCCCAAAATCCCCGGCATTTCCCCCCCAACGTGACTCCCTGGATCCGCCCCTGATAAATGGTAAAGACTTCTTGACATTTCTGGACCACAACTAATTTATGCTTATTGCTTATGAGGAATGAAGCAGGAAACAGTGAACAACAATGCGGACATAATTAAGGAACAGTGAATTTATTATCATCTGAGATTATTAAGATTTCATGAATTTTGGACTTTCATAAATCACAGTGATTTCACAACCACATTGGACTCGGTACTTGCTTTGAAAAAAAAACAGCATCCATTATTAAAATATGTTGCAACTAACAAAGTTTAAATTTATGGTTCACAAAATATAAAAAATAAATTAAATTTATTGGGAAAACTCAAAAACAATTAATATAATCATTAATCAGATTTATAAGGCAAGGTCGAACATATTCTTTCTCAGTCTTCACCTGTTAATAACTAGCGTATGATAATATAACATTGTAATGTGAATGGGTCATGACATTCCTATGAAAATCGAAAGACGCTTGCGGCAGTTTCAGGCAGTACACCACCTCGGCGAGGCGCCTCGGCCGTTGGCGGTGGCGGGACGTGGTAACGGGCTTCGGTCGGTGCCCTCAGCGGAGTGTGTGTGTTGTGTTGGGGGTTGGGAGATGGGAGATTTAAGAGGGGTTAGCGGAGGGGCTGTCAGGATGGGCGCGCGGCCGAAGGGGGAGAGGGGAAGGGCAGCGACAGCAGCGCGGCAGCGTAGACGTTCCGAACTAGCTCCGCCGTCGCCTTGGACGTACAAGCAGACCGTGTACGCTTGTCCCATTACGATGGGTGATCTCCTAAGGAGTATGCTTAATCTATGCTACAGCCATCTAACCTGGGGGGTAGGCTAAGGCCCTTGGAGAAACCATCCCATTTGCCTAGATGATGAGAATCCGTACAAACACACTCAGAACAGCTGGTCCGGAAATTGAACCAGAGACCTCTCAAGTTTGAGGCACAAGCGTTACCACTGTGCTATGTATTCAATTTATTATTCGTTATTCAATTTAAGAAGCTTATTTTTTATTCAATGCATTATTAAAATTACAAAATAACCATCGTTAAATGATTGGACGTATAAGCGTAATCAGTTCCGTTATGTAATTAATTCTATTTATTAGTACCGGTTGAAACGCTAAGTCCTCAGTGACTACTGAACGGATGCTTACAAGATTTATGTGTAAGATTAAAGAGGATAATGTGTAGATTTGCCTTATTTCCTCATAATTCACGACCGTTCTTAGGGAGACGCCCCACAGCTCTTCAAAAGTTGTGATGTCAATCTTATGGAAGAACTGTAATCATTGAAATTCAGAATTTGATAGCTGTTGAGGTAACACAAAACATTGTAGAATCAAGATCAGCTGTTTTAAGCTAACTTTTGGAATGGCATCACAACAGCTGTATTTGAAAGTTTTATTTAATCAAGCATTAGTTTATATAAACCTTTAGCTGTGTTATTAAGTAATGGACCCTCTATAGTGATATTGAGTGTATATATTTATTTCATGTAATTTAGAATGTATACGTTTACTTTAGAACTAAGTAATATTAATCGTTCCACCTCTTGCCTTACCACTGACTAATCTTTCACTGAAAATTCGGCCAAAAGAAGACGGGGTTACTTTAAACGTTTAAACAAATAATGTATGTTCCAAATAATATTTATCCTAAAATGAATTAAATTTGTAAATTGTTTACAAACTAAATAAGCAGTTTTTTACATAAACACTCGTCAGTTTACCATGCCATGTATACTACCGGTATTATCATGCCATGAACGCGATAGCTCAAGAAAAAGGACATCTCCGATACTCTAAAAATGGACTTTAAATTAGTTTTCTATCGCAAATGTACTAACGAAAAAGTTAGATTTATTTTTTATTAATATAATTTTCGACTATTGCAGATACATTTTACCTCCTACTCATCTGGGTGTCTTGACTCAGGGTTGGCAAGATTTGCACTCGGTGTACAGTATGGATTATAACACTCTAATTATTTGACTAACTTCTAAGATAATTATACTTCTAAAATATAACAGCTTTTCCTGAAAATTATAAACACTAACTTTAAATTTAACAAAAAAAATTATTACTTGGTAAACTACATTGAAGTTTTCAGCTTCAATAATATAAAATGTATAATCTTAGAACCATCTAAAGTATATCTAGACTAAAATATTGGTATACCTTATATTATGACGTTTTATCGAGTACTTTTTCCCGGAAATATGAAGAGATTTAAATGCATGAGCAAGTATGTTCACAGGAAGAGGCCCTTCTTGGTTGAGGACAAGTAATGGGTTCAAAAGTTTCCAAATGTTCCTGTAGCAGTATTCTTGAAAGAAAGTTATCACACACTTTTAATTTTAAGGTAAGTTAATAAATTCGTGAAGCGTAAATTTTAGCAATAACCCTAACAATATAAAATTGGAATAAAATATCCGATCATAAAATAAAACTACTTTCTACAATTGCAAACATACAATATGTTTATTACTTTTTTGTGAATGGCATGTAATCTATGTGATGACGATTTAAATGTTAAACTTATAAACAATAAATTTGTTGTTGCTATTGTTAAAAACAATATTGAAAAGATTACATTTTTGATGAAAGTCAAAGTATGTTAACTATTCGCGTAAGAACAATTTATATAACAACAAAAAAACTAATATATTTGAAATAGCGCTAAAACTTTAAACGTGGAAGGCCTATAACCCCTTTCAAACGTCTGACATGTGTCTAGAACTTCCCAATATGAAACGTCACATCTGCTTCTCTAGCGCTTTTCCCTCAGCTTCATATGTTCTAAACGGTATGTTTGTGAGTGATCAAATAGAAGAATGTTTTACAACACACAACTTGTGAAGGTCAGTTTTTAACCCTTTTTATATATGTAAAGTTAAAAATAAAGAGAACAAATAACAATTTGCAATTCATGTCAGGAAAATAGATCACTGTTGGACTCTTCAATAAACCATTAAAGATTTTTAGGTGATTTGTTTATGCATGATGTATATTTTAAACAGTTAAGGCGGAATCTGCCTCGTCGTTTAAGAAAAGGATTAGCCATGTCGTTTCAAACTTATGTCCTGTTGAAATAGATATACTAAGTCTAAAAACGATTCAATAGCATTACGTCTCTTCATGTTTACTTAATCTTTAGTCTGTTTTTAATACAAATAACATCCAACATAAGAGTTTTACATAACTTAAAGTATACACTATGATCATCAAAATTTGCAGTAACATTTCTTAGTTATTTTGTTACATATGACAAATAACGCTATAACATTAGTTTTGCAATACATACATCATGGTACATGCTACTGGTATTAGTTAGTTGTTATGTGTTATTTGTGATGTTATTTCGATGACTCTCTACTTCCATGCTGCTAAATTCATTATACATCACATGCATTATGATTATGACTTTAAGTTTTTTTTATTATGTTAATCTATTTTTTAATGAACCATAGTGTTATAAAGCAGTATAAATTGTTTCTTAAATCTATTTTTGGAAAGTCATACTGATATTCTGGGAAAATAGGGTTATTTTTCAAAACTAAGCATCGCTTTCACAAAACTTTGAAATAATATTCTACCAGCTGTCATCGTACCCGGTTTCACCCGGGAATAAAACTTGTGGCATGTGCTGCATTCTATGGTTAACCCGTGGAACTACTACGACTCATCAGCTTTTTGGATGTTCATCAGCTCAATCCAAAGTGAATGTCCATAAGAGCAACACTGGAGTGGAACTTAGACTCCCCGTGGGGAGTCTAGAAACCTATCTTAGAAACCTATGGGGATTTCTTAAAATCCAAAGCCTTTCTTAGAGGTTATCTACGTTATGTAAATAGTATACGTGCCAAATCTCGTTATTGTAGGTGTAGAAGTTTGGCTTGGAGATGATCGTTTTTTGTATTTATAGATATAAGAAGAAGATTAGGCTGTCTTATGTAATCTGTACCTAGTTATTGTTTATATACATTGAACTACGCCAAAAATATGCTAATACGATTTGGGCCTTAAATCCTTATTTACTCTAACTGGATTCAACAGCGACTTCACGATATATAGCTTACAATTGTTATTGTATTCATAGGTTTATGATTCTAAAGACCTACAACAATCACGTAATTGAACTTTGAGTTAAGGCCCTGTTACTATATACTAAGATTTACCAACTCCTAACATCAAATTGAAAATATATTTTCCAAACCTTTTATGTTTGATGAAAGGCAAAATTATAAGGAACTGCAATAATTTCAACTGATTCAAAATGTATGATCACCCTCAACAAGATGAACGCTAGTCGGAGGGCAGTTTTACTATGTTACATTCGCAGCCCCTATTCCACTCTAGCTGTTTTATCGCAGTCGTAAATCGGGAAACTGCACTCCGTAGTATAAATGGGGTTCAGGACGGACCGTTTAAAGTAATGGAGCTTTGTAACCAGATGCGGCACATAAATGTTTGCTTATTTTTCTCTTGGTTAAGGGTTTATGTTCGTGGCATACGATTTCAATTACCATGTTGAGTGGTACATTCATATTCTAATTAAATATGACAACACAGGAGATTCTCTGTCTCAGATTTAATTATTGTTTGAACTAATTTTGCTGGAGCGCATACTGAATTTCCAGAGAAATGTTTAGTAAGTTTTAAAGATATGATAAGATTAAACGCAGAGGAAATATTTTATATTACAACTAGGCTTTATGATGTCGGTTACTACAGGAAGATTTGTGTAAAATCTCCCACACTGCCCAAGAAGAAACAGTTATTGCTACGAAATTCTAGGATTAAATAGAGGAACTCTTGCGGCAAACAAACATAGGTATCCAAACAGCCTGAACCTTGTAAGCAAAGTGCACGTTCATGATTTTATTGTTGATTTGATTTGATTTTTATTTTGCTGAAGTTTATTTTTTAATTCTAAACGCTTAGAATTGTATTTACTAATTTACTTAGATCAATATTAATTTGTAACTAATGGAAATCAAATGCTTATAAAATGAAAATAAATATAAAAGATAGTGCCTTTAATTACTAAGTTATAGTGAAAGCAATACTATCTATGACATCCACTCCTGCCCTTTCACCACCTGGCGCCACCCTCCTACAGTTACACCCTCGCCCCTGAGTGACTCAGGGCCGGTGGATAAATGACTAACGATATTTTGTTTTATTACAGGAAATAACCTTCCAATGAACAAGAAGTGAGAAAACTAATGCTATTTTGACACGATACATTAGGTAGTTTGTTAATATGTTAGGCTAAAGCATTATTATTATTCAATTCAAATTATACATCATCACCTAGTGGCTTGTTGCAACAATTAATTAGTCATCTAAATGTGAAATATGTTGTAAAATTATATGGTTTTTATTTTATACGGCTTGTTCAGTAGTCTTTTTCCCCTTTATCGCTTAACACTGATAAGTGAAAAAAGGCAAATGAGCATGTACAATTTTCCAAATACAAATGGGCATGTACTGTGCATAAAAACACGGATGACGAAAAATTCACCATAATAGTTTAAACTATATATGGAAATTTGTAATGAAATGTACAGAATCAGACGTTTATCGACAACATTTGCCGATGTTATGGAAATGGCAATCTCAAGTTCTTTTCTAGTATAAATTATAGCTGTGAATAAATTGTTAAACTTTGTTTTCAATGTCCGTGACAATTCTCAGTTTCAGTCATGACAGTAATGTCAAGAATCTGGTTGTCTTGATTACTGAAATTAAAAATTTTTTTACATTTAATAGTGTAAAATAAAAGATAACACTTAAAATGTACAAGTTTTTATTTGAAATTAGGCTTGCCAACATCGACTTCGTTCTAAAAGCGATGATAGTGAATTACAGGCGTATTGTAATATGTTCTTTTACTTGAATATTTAATATACACAACTGAAAACTAATGGTTCTGTGGTTCCAATCAGAGATGTTCAGACTGTGCTATCAGCTGCTGCTGTTCATGTTCAGCGGGGTCGGACGATTAGTATTCTGTCACACTCCGGTCGACAGATGGCCGGTTATGATTTCCTCCCAAATATGCAAATATATTTATATAAATTAATAAATTTACTAATTATTAGTTTGTACATACAAATTAAAAATGTATAACGTTAAACTATAGCAATATAATTTAAATGTTCACCAACGTGTGAAGTATTTCCATATGAAATGGAATTACCACCTAATAACTGATCACATATTCAATTAAAATATCAACATTATTAAAAAGTAAAGTGGTTAAATTAAATAAGTAGTTACATTAATATGAAGCTTAATGAAATAAATATGAATTTAATAGATGTATTTTAACTTTTCGATTACCTAATCTCAGCTTAGTGTACATCTTGCAGGCTAAATAAATGTCAAACATTTTGGTTTTTTAAATCTTTATATATAACATGGGTTTGAGGAGAATAACTAATATAACGTCTCCTGATCTGTTAATAACGTATACTTAGTTACTAGTAAATAATAATAATTATGTTTAGATAAAAAAAAATTTAACTCTTGCTGAAAAAAATGTCTTTCTTGTTAGAATCAAACACCAAAAAACGTATAAACTCTTAATATATACATAATACTTTCAGTTTGATTGCATCTGCCATTTCAAATTATTATCATAATTCATTGTCTCACCACTTTAAATAAACGGTAAACTCTTTACGTAACGTTTAGAGTTTTTAGCTGCCGTAAAAAACTTACAAAGATGATCATTAAATACTTATCAAAGACCATCTTCAACATTCCTTTAAGAACTAAGTGCAAAGTTTGCCTTTTCGATAAAACCCGAAGTTTAGTTTCTTGGTTTGAAGAGAGTGTTGTATTACGGAAACTGTTTTAAGAGTTCTTGCACACAATGCCGTATGTATGAGCAACTAAGATTCATACGAGGTTCGTGAGGTGCATACGTATGGTATTGCACCTCGTCTGGACTCATGTGTTCGGTACAGAGGGTTTGGCTTTGTACTGTTAAATGGTTGTATGGAATCGTGTCTTGGAAGGCTGCGATATGTTTTTGAAATCTGGTATTGAAGATATTTTCATAATGCAGTATTTTGTTCTACAGATTTGTTTTTATTTTGCTTATAAGCTATGGACGTAAAATAAAGAAGGTAAAATTACAAAAAAAGAGTAGTTTTTCAGTTAATACCTTAGACCTACTCATTAGCTTATCTAACGCCTGACTATGGTAAACACACGTGTTTCGGTTTGGAATATAAAATGAATTTTTATTACCTCTGAAATTGGTATGAACTTTAAAGGTTCTTAGTCAATTAGTCTCCTTTGGTATCCGACTAAAGGTTTTTATTCACTAAGTAAACAAGTTTATAACAATGCATTTTCTTTTTCTTTTACAAATTTAATTATTAATAATACTTTAATAGTAAATGTTCGTAAACTGTAATAAAAACTCATGTAAGAGTCGACAGTATAGTCTAATTTTGTGGTAAATATCAAATAATGGTTTACTTGACGATGAATAGTTTGACATCTAAATGTGTTTAAAAATAATTTAACTGTTTAAAACCTATTACCTATTTAAGTGTTAGTTTTATTCTCTTTATTTGAAAATTTTTATTAATAAAATACACTTTATACTTTTCAGGTCTTCCTAGGTTAAATCGGTTGCTCTAACATGTAAGTATTACTCTTTTGTACTAGATAAATTAATCTCAAAGGGTTTCTTAGTATCAGAAATATATGCTTCCAAATACATAGCTAAAAGACTATATTAATGGTATGGTTCATATATTAGTATATTTATGGCATTTTGATGTATTTATTACAACAGCAAAATTGTGCAGTAAGTCAATAATACCTCGAAAAAAATATTGTTACTGAAAAATATTGTTTACATAACCCATAACATTGTTTTGATAACCCTTCGAAAAAATTTGCCTAAAAAATGTGTCTTTCATAATATATGAGTTAGATATATGTAAGTTAAAACACAATTATTGTTTACTAAGTACCATACTATTTTGTGTATTTATTATTTTTACTGAACTACTTCTTAGGTTAATGTATACATAACATAATAACTACCCGCCGGTGTTCCGTCCTCCGCACGGGAATCAGCTGGTTGATTAAATATAATATAGCTTCATAATATTGACATTGTAAATTTAAACGCCCATGGGGTAGAGACGTGAAGGCGGATGGTTTTCAAAACCCCAAAATTTACATATTTAGGGTAAGAACTTTCGATTGATACTAAACATTTAAGAAAATTAGTTCTAGAATCTCAGAACGAAAATCAAGACATTAATAATATAGATAACGTTTTTACCAAATCAGGAAATGTTATAGTAATTATTCTCCTCCTATCCGTATTATCTATAGAGTTTCGAAAAATCCAAAATGTTTGACATTTACTTACGCACTAAGTTGAGATTACGCAATCTTGTAAGTTGCAATATACCTCTTCAATTCATAATAGTTAATTTCCATATCATATTAATCAAACCACTTATTAACATTTGCTTAATATGTTTGCTATCTCAAAGGGAAAGCTGCTCTCAAACTTTAGTTTGTTTAGTTTAATTACTTTGTCAGTTGGACGTAGTTCTCGTTTTAATTCGAGATCGTAATCTATATCGGATTACTCATGACACTGAGCTTGTTTGAGATGTTACAGATTCGTGTAATTAGTTAGCTTGCTTCAATAATAGACTGGAACTCTGAGTTAAGGGGGTTTTGTTATTGCTGAAATTAACAAAAATATTCTATTTTTTTAATGTTTGTGTATATTTTGGTTTTACATTAAGTTTTGAACATCAAAATATTAAATATTAGGCCTTACGATATTGTTTACTTTGAAATTAATATTCAAAGTTCATAATTTAAGGTTAATTTTACATTTTTTAAAGTTAGATAGACAACTTTCTTGTCAGCATTTCCCCATGAAATATTTAAGTAGTATATATTTTGAATTATATCACAATTTAGTCATGTTATATAGTATCACAAATCTACATATCACATAATCATAGTGACTGGTTGGTGCGGGAGAGAAACAGCTGATTACAAACTAACCTAGCCACAGCTGATTCTGACTGCGCACTGTTTTGGTTTTTTGATGATTTCCGAAACGTTGTATTTTTAATCTTAGAAATTACACAGCTCAGCTTCTAGAAAAGATAGAGTGAAGATTGTTGTTTTTTTCAGTTTATCCTTCTTTATAATGTGTAGGATAGTTTTGAAGAAAAAATAAATATAACATATTAAACAAAATATTTATTATGTTTTTTTGTAGTAAAATTAAGGTTTTACACTTTAAAAAATATAAAACTGTTGTTCATTATTATAAAACTAAACCCATCCCAAAGATCACAGAACATACTTTTAGGAACACTTAAACAAAACAACAAAAAAAAACTTAATTACCATTTATAGTTTTGAATCTGTTCAGGATCTGGCGAACCCTTGTAAAACAACAAAAACCACCCCCCACAGCCCCCAAGGGAGGGGAAAAAACTTTTCCAACCCATTTTTTTGTTTCCATGGTTAGATGTAACAATCATACAAAATTAAAGTTTTTAGGCTTATAAATAAAGATTTTTCATTTTTTCATAAACTCCCCACCCTTTTTCGAAAAATCCAAAATGTTTGACATTTACTCATTCACCAAGTTTAGATTAGGCAGTCACATAAGTTGCAATGTATCTATTACATATCCAGTATATATTGTTAATTTCCACATCATATTAATCAAACCACTTATTAAAATGTACTTAATGTGCTTGATATTTAAGGGGAAAGCTGCTCTCAAACTTGAGCTAATTACTTTGTCAGCAGTTGGACGTTGTTCTCGTGTCAATTCGACGGGATCGCAATCTATATCGGATTACTCATGACACTGAGCTTGTTTGAGATGTTACAGATTCGTGTAATTTGTTAGCTTGCTTCAATAACAGACTGGAACTCTGAGTTAAGAAAAGGTGCTGTATTAGTGTTTAAAACTGTTATTAGAAAATTATTTATACTTATAAATTTGAAACGATAGTCTTTAACATTTTAATACCTCTTTATTTCCTTGTAATTACTTAAAACATGAATCCTTCTTATCTGCAGTGATTTTGAATCTTAATTATATGAGTTCTCAAGAATGGTTATTTTGTTGGTAGGACAAATTTCCCTTAGTATCACAGAAAAACACAATAACCAAGCAATCGTTATGAAGATTACCTTTACTAAATACGAAAAATGAAGATACAATTTAAAACCATACAAATTCTTATTTAATAGAAGATTCTCACTCATTTATTTGCCAACGTATAAATAAATATACAGTGGAAATATGTATAAGAAAGGTATTTATATCTCACTTAACAATACTGTTATTGATTGATTGATTTTTACTGGATTCAGCATACACGCAAAACAGTTTCTTTTATAGATGAACTAGGAATAATTTAGTTATACTTGTATAAGAGGAAATTAATTAAATACATTAATCCATTAATTGACTTTTTGATAAAACATGAAATATATCTACATTAATTTAGAAACCCAGTTAGACCAATAAACGCCAAGACTCCATAACGGTAATTGGCATGTCTCCTGGTAGACACCAATGACAACCAAGACACCGGATCACGGTTTTGGTGTGTGATGGTCTTATTGACTCTGGCAACGTCACGTTGCATGTCAGATCTTTTGTAAGTTACGCCCAAAATTAAATAAATAAACCAAAGTGCAGGTTCTATTTCTTCCTTCCGTTACCCCATAGTATGACACTTTCCTTAAATGAAAAAAGTTGAATTTATACCATTCAGTATCTGGTCATCCGTACAAAAGTAACTAACTATTCCATTACAAACGGGTTATGGTATGAGTACGCAAATAAATCAAAAGTATTTTTGAGTTGGGAAAGCTTAACAACAGATCGAAAGTATTTATTGGCATGGAAATTTGTTTTTAAAGCTTCTGATTCTGTTTTTAAGAAGTCAAAGTTTTATCCAACATTATTTAAGAAGAAATATTTTACAAAGAGTTCCAATTTACATAACATTTAATATTCATCTTGCTTCAACTTTCGCTTCATTAAAAAGCGCAAATAGTAACTTTAAAATAACTTTAAAGTAACTTTAAATAAACTTTAAATAACTTTTTAAAGTAACTTTAAACTTTGTTTAGGCAGATTTTGTTCCTTATAGACAGATGTTTTTGGTCTAAACAATCCAAAGAGAATATGTCGCAGACACAATACCATTGAAGGGCGTGAAATAAAATAATTTTTTAAAGAAATTCAGTCTGAGTAAAAAGGGTTTAAAAGGTATGTGTCATTTTTGAGAAATACAAACAGGGAACAAAATTTTATGTATTTTGTTAATTTGGCTAGAAATTATAAATTAATATCATTTTCCATTTTTTTAACTTTTTTTACGTATTACTAAACTAAACAATCACCATAAACATACTACCTGCCATTAGCTAGTCAAAAATTACCTCTGAAAATGAATTAAAGACTAAATCTAGTTAATTGCGGAAAATTACACATTTTTACAAATTAGAGTGTTAACTTATAAGATGTTAACAGCGTATACATCTTTATAAGTGAATAGATAATCATAAACATTCAGAGAGAAACTTTAAAATATATTTATAGTAAATAAATATTGCGAAAAGTCCATTTATTTTGACTCATATGGTCAGTGTTTCTTCCTGCCGCATGTGTTTCTTCCTGCCCATGAAATGTTTAGAGTTATTAAACATTGAATAATCAAATTAATTATGAGGCGATATGTAAAATATTAAAAAAATAAATGTTACAGTGAATTAGCTATGAATATGAATTCATTTAATGATTGACCGATTTCTTAGTGAATTTAGTGAAAACATAAATCAAATAAAGTTAAAAAAACCTGTTATCGTAACGGAAGAGCTTATCAATATATTATAAAATATGAAATAATATAATATAAAATAATATAATATAAAATATGTTTCTACTTTCACCGTATCTTCAAAAAATAGAATACAATTAAACACTTCCTCAAACAATATTATTAGTTGAATACTTGATCCGTAATATTTTACATAATTGGCTTATCTTGTATCAGAGTTGTACCCAGGCTGTTGCCCAACCTCTGGGGACACATTAGCAAATCCCCGTCTTACAGGATTAGTGATAATGGACCCAGCAATAAACGGCTGCCTAAGTGAGGCGGCACAGAGTGGCGGCGTCACTTAGGCTTGCGGCTCTCCTTCACGGGAAACTGTGCCTTGGTGTCTAGCATGAAATTGTGAGCTTTAAGTATTCACAAACATCATACATTACCCTAATAAATTACCACTTAGAGAACATCTATATTATAAAAATACTTCTTTATATTTTTCGGTGATCTTGAATTCTAAAACTTTGATTTTTATTTATATTTGGCATAGATTCAACAAAATCTCTTAATAAAATCTTTAATGTGTCTTTTGAGGATTTCAAACCATTCGTATTCAGTGTTTCGGAAAACGGGCTTTCATTTGGCTAATGTTAACCTTATAGAGATATTTTATTTATTTCGTCCACTGATTAAATTACAACTTAAATAACGTGTTGATATCATATCTGTGAGATCCCCATGTTCCCGAGAGGAGCTTATTACAATACACTCTTTATTATATCCAGTGTAATTGTAACAACAAACGCCAAGAAAATAGAATGGTTGTTCGAAGAAATTTTGTAATCTTGATTGTAAATATTCAACTTTGATATCTTATCTAATTCATACCGTTGATGTTTAAAATACACACAAATTCCAATATACAATAAACAGCTTTTGTTAATATTCTAAATGCGATTTTATGAGAGAGTTATTGTATAAAGGTTGGTTTGGTTTTTCCATATGTCTCAGAGACGAATCAACCACTGTCCCAAATACATCAATAGATACACCAGATATATTAGTCCAGGAATACAAGGTGATCAATCTCTCCATAAACTAGACCATCAGCTCCATAGACCATCAGCTCAGTGTTACTGTACATGCCACGAAATAGGGCAGCAGATAAATAGTATCTAAGCTATTATCATGGCGTATTCAAGCTATATGTCTAGAAACAACGTTATCAATTGAATAAACATTATTTTGAGTTCTTAAATACAATACGTGTTGGACCACTTATAATTACTTACCCGATTTAAAAAATATATTAATTTTCTTGCACATACCTTTTTCGTTAACCCTATGCAATTATAATCTAATATCCAGCCTCAAGCTCTGACACCCAAGTAAATGTCCTGCGTCCGTTAGCTGAAAGAGGACATAAATTAACGATCAAGAGAGCCAACTTAGGAAAGGAACAATAGCCTGTTGGTCCAGTCACACGGTCCGGGTCTATTGTTCCCCTTTGTCCATTATGTAAGGGGTCGAGCTAATTATTTTGGTCAGGCACTTTAAATCTTATTCTTATGCTATAAATAAAATAATAAAACATTAGATTATAGGCTATAGTAACACAGCAGTTTTAATAAGTAGAATAAAATATACTAATAGACCTTTAATGCGAGGAAAACCAACCCAGGTTATTGTAGACGACTCCCTGTCCCTCAAACTGCCCCTTCTAGTTTGTGATACTAAATTTATTCTAGCAACTTAAAATTGTATTATTAATTAATAAAATCATTTCTGATATTGTTAGTTGAATGAAGCATTCACTATTCTTTCGTTCAATCAAAGTTCGTTATCAAGTGTTCAATCAAGTACTAATGATCAATCAAGCCTCAACTAATTGATATTGGAGCACCTGTGTAAAAGTTGATTGCAGGTTCAATGGGTTTTAGAATCATATAAACTTAAGTTATTATACGCTTATAGCCTCGAAACAAGTCAATTTACTAATAGAAAAACATTTAACCATTGTTAAACCTGTGTTTAGCTTTATTTATGTACAGCATATAGTTTTGTGCCCAACATCCAGAATTTGATATTATAAACTTGAGTTACTAGTTTTGATAATAACAATCAATTGACAAATTACTTATTGTCAACTAAATGGTAGCATGAAAATTTATAAGATCGAGTAAATGTAACACATGTAAATATATACATGTCTGCTAATTTAATTTATGCATTTTTTTACGTATCCTTTGTGCTTTTAATTTTGTTTTAGCGAATTTCCCCTATAGGGAAGAAGCTATTACCGTAGTCGGCATGGTAAGACCTAGGCCCGGGACCATGATAACTTTTCGTTTTGAGGTCCCCAGACCCCAAAAACACCATTCGTTTGAAACTGTATATATATATATATGTATATATATATATATGTATATATATATATATATATATATATATATATATATATATATATATATGTGTCCGTGGGTGCGATAACTCTCGTAAAAAAGGTCCGAATTTGATGAAATTTGGTACAAACGTGTAAAGCAACATTTATGACTTTAAGTTCGAAAACCAGACGGATCGAGCTATCCGAAGGGGTATTTTGGGGGGGTTTTGTACCCCAAAAATGGGTTTTTTGAGTTTTTTACATACACTTTTTGAAAAAGTAAAATTTCATTTTTCCCCATTGGAATCAGATTAAAAAGACGCACAATTTGATGTTTTAATCATTGCTCTACGTCAATTGGTTACTGAGATATTGAAAGTGCTAAACACAGTACGTTGTCCAATGTTATTCTTAAGGAGGATAAGAAAAATTGTATATCTCGCTTATTTATCAACTTATCCTGACGAAACTTGGTATATTGCTTCATTTCATTGTGGTCTATTGATATTTGCACAAAAACCCATTTTTTGGCCGATAGCTCCCGTAGCAGCAAACCTGCATACTCAGCCCCATGTTATTCTTATGGAGAATAATTAACGTATTATCTCCTTTAATTATGAACATAAATTAATAGAACTTGGTATGTGGCTTTATCTAGTTGAGTTATATTGATATTTGTATAAAAACCCATTTTTAGTGTTCCTTATTTCAGCAAACCTGCATACTCAGTCGCCATGTTATTCTTATGGAGAATAATTAAAATGTCATAAATCGTTTATTTATGAATGTATATTGATGAAACTTGGTATGGCTTTATGTGGTATTAAGATAATATTATATGCATTGGAAATTCGCTGAGTATGCAGGTTTGCTGCTACGGGGGTATTAAATATTTTCGTGTCTAGTATTAAGAATTCTATATTATATAGTTAATTTAAAAGTGCTGTTATCACAATCAGTTAAAAGTTACGAATTGTTAACCAGACGGTGACGAGAAAAGGCATAATATAAAAACATAAATATACTTGTATGTCTCAGTGAGTTTTTAATCTTTCTTTTATGATGAAATACCTTTGTGATGAAATTTCGTAAATTGTTTTTAATGATGAGAAACGAACCAATTCCTTATCATATGAATTCCTTAACGACGAATTCTTTCTGGAATCGATTGATTATTCGTATACTTAGGCCGAGAACTAATACAGATAAAATAATACAGACAACTATCTAAATTGGTGGCTGTATTATGTCCTTATTAAAACTGGTTGTTAAAACGGTTGAACTCGCTGTTCATTTAGGAGAGCTATAGTACGTTATCATGCCTGGGGTAGGAAAAATATAATCAATTTCACAGCACCATATAAATACACATCAGTCGACGACATTAAATAAACAATGTACTGCAGCCTAAACATAATAAAGGTATATTGGTAGTGATGATTTGGATTTTATCTTCAGTGCCGTTGAGTATTGGGAAACCAGGTAAATTGCAACACTTTTCAAAGATTCAATCTTAAAAATCTATATGATTTAAACAATATATGATAATTAAAAATTATGTCATCCTCTGAATAAATAAATATCCCAAAGTGTTGTAACACCATCACTGACAAAATTAACACAAAGTTACTTTTTATAGCCCTTATCTATTTATATAACTCGTAAAGTTTGACTACTTAGAAATGCTTCTCTCTTGTTCCGCGAATAAATTAATTGAAAAGCCAGGCTCATCACTTATTGTAGTCAGGAAACAATTAAACTTACATTTTCGTATTAGAAATGTAGTCAGATTTATCTACTATTTCTTAACACACCATAAATTAAACCAGTTAGGGAATGTGAGGACATTTTATATTTTCTTTGACGAAACTGTTATTGCAAGAAAATTGGTAAATGTGTCTTGAATTATGGTTTGATTTTAGGCAAGAGCTTTTTTTATAAATCAAAATAAATTTCGATCGTAAAACCCGTTTCATATGCCCTTGACCTGATAAAATATCAAAGAAATACCGGTCTGCTTTTTTATGCTGTTTATATAAAGTAAAATTTGTTTTAATAATAGTTTAATAAAAACATTTAGAACAGAGAACAAATAGTTTATTTTTGCTCCAGAGTACAAATGGAGCAACCAATAATTTAAAACATGGAAACGGCCTCGGAACTAATTGAAGAAAATATTATTAAGTACGAAATGATAATTAATTAATTGATCTAGTGAACATTTAATTTAAAAAATAGCCCGTTGACAGCTGAATCTATACTTAATCAAGACACGCTACGTCCAACGGAAGATGTGGTCTGACAGGCGCACTTTGCATACATTAGCACACAACCAATTAAGAGGCCATTCTTTATCTCGGCAATCATTAGAGCCGACTTCAACGCACGGCGGAGATGCCCGCCAGAAACAGATATCACCTGCCTTAAGGATTCGAACTGTCATAGCTTAGCTTGAGTAAGAAAATAGGTTTTTACAGGATCCCATGCCTCACAAAAATACTGTAGGAAAGTTGTCATATGACGCTTAAATCTCTAAACATCGTCGCCGATTTTCCCTGTAGAAGATTCCTCTCATAACTTTACAGCGTTAATCATCTATACAATACTTATACAAATGCAGGTATTCCGTAACTCTTTGGACAAAAGGCATATAGCATTATTCCTTGGGTCAATACAAACACGTTTCATAACATAAACATGGGTCGATCATGCCTAGTTTTCCGTTTGTCTGTATGTATGTGTTTCTCACTTTAAAATTAATATTTTAAAACTACAGAACCGAAATCAACCAAACTTAAGCCAACTGTTTATTGTGATAGGGTCTATGAAACAAAAGGTATAGTAAAATTATCTCTGACAATTTAAAAATCGCGGCCATTTGATTTTCTATCTTAAATGGCTTGGAAACCAGCCTTTTTACAAATTATTTGCATGAATTACTTATTTTAGAGATTTTAAGAAAAATCTATAATCGAAATCTTTTGTTAAATCGATCAATAACCGAGCTGGTGCAGTTATTGTTATTTATTCCATTGTTGTATTGTGGAGAAACCAAAGTTGGGCTATGTCCGGTCACACGTAAATTTTATCAGCTCGGTTATTTATTAAATGATCTCAATAACTCAATTATTGTTAGATTTTACACCAAGGAATAGTACCTTTGTCTAGAGAATTGCGGGTCACCCTGTATACTACTATAGCAATGATTACTTTTTTATCCTGATGTAATAATAATGGGGCTGAGCACCTCTCAGAGAAAGTAATTAACTTATTTTAATAGAAGTGGTAGATTGTTTAACTCCACGCCCCACCCCCTGTAAGGGGTGTATGGCAGAAGAATTAAGTTTGCTCTTTCTCCTTTCTCTCTGTAAATTATTTCCTGTGTGTAATATAATCGGATAATCGGATATACTTAAATTTGAAATGCGCTGACTGAATAAATTCGGGGTTCCTGCATGCTATACCTTTATAACCAAACCGTTCACCATGAGATAATGTTTTCATGTAAGTATTAAATATGACGTTGTCAGGTTGATTTTCCTTTCTTCAGTATTCTGGTGAATTACCACTACCAGTGTGGTAGCTTATCAGCGTGTGGTGGCTTCCTACCAGCTGTCTCATCCCATCCCCTTCTGCTCGGCAATCGGCCAATATACGTCAGCTATTTCACATAGGAACTTGACATATTTCAGTTCAAATATGTCAAAATCAAATATGTGGTCTTAGGTTGGTCCACCAGTGTTAAACTTAAATTTATCAAAAGCTAGAATAGAAACTCTGGCATTGTTATTTTGTTATAAAGAGAGTTTATATTAAAACACTAAGATATTTCTATTTTATTTCTCCTTGGTAAAAAACTATATGCCAATTTAGCTTAAACGAATAGTTTTCTTGTAAAATACTGACCAGTGTAGTTGATATGTATTTAATTTAGTCCGTAATCATTTTTCCCTCCGGACGAATGTTATTTATAATAATTACCAGTTTTACCATTTCGCACTATAAAACATATATTATGCAATCGACATTACAAAAATTTAATTTTGTATTGTATATAGATGGTAAAAAACGAAGAAGAGTGGTCTGCATTCATTAAACTATACTAAATTATCAAAAAAAGATGGCATAGCGTATCAAACACTAGTTAAGTTTTGTTTTGTTTTTTAACGTTTCATCAAGCTCCAATATGCATAGTTAGGATGTTTTGCAGAAATGAGCCGTATATAAGTAACACAAGTCTCCCTCTCTTTTGGTATCCCGAGCATTAACTGTTTTATGACGCGATAAAATCCTCATCATCTTCTCCAGTGCCAGATTTTAGCCCTCAGCACTTGTTATGGTGTTTCAAGATTTTTCAAATCTGTATGTTTTCGGTACATGGTTGTTTTAATCAGAAACAATACTGTTTTCTTTAGGGCAATATATACAAAAATTGTAGTATTCATGTCGTACAAAAGTGCCTAGGCCAAAAGCTGTTTCTTTTTATGAAAAAATCAAAATCAAACCGTGAATTATGCATAAGACAACTATTTAAATTGTGTATTTATCTCTCACGTAACCCTTGATAGTAAATCAATGAGCAGCTTCTGCATGCCATTAAATCTGACATTATCATATGTATGTCATAAGTAAGGCCTGTTTGTAGCACACTTGGGCATTGTAACGCAGGCATAGGAATCGTACATGAATATTTTTTTGTCTTGTTGAAGTATACTTAAGAAATTAATGCGTGCCTTTAAAATAATTTATTTGATAGTTTATAATTAATTAAATAACTTACTTACACATGATGAAATAAAGTACTGAGAAAATAATGTTTTACCAATCAAAATTAAGTTAAGTTGTTATTTAATGACATATTCCTTAAACTATTTATCATCAATGACCATTACTATTTATATAACAATTTGTATGTATAAATTAATCACTTTAGCCCAGATTAATATTGAAAGTTTGATCTCATGACTGCTAGCAAAATTAAAACTATTGGTTGCTCAAGTAGAGATTAAAGTTTTCTTAATTTCTCAAACATTGAATCTGTTTTGTCAGTTGTGTAATTCTTGTGTAAAGCATATGCAGTATAAAATATATGGTGATTCAATGCGGCATTTAAACCAATTTCGTAGGCAATTAGACCCACTGAAAATCGTCAGACTTGCTGCAGACTGGTTAAGATTATTAAGCGTAAATCGAGAGAGAATGTCAACAACAGACTTAATGTTTCAAGAAGGTTAGACAAACTTATTAGAAATTTCTAAAAAAATACTAAACTTGTTTGGCCATTTAGTTCAATTTTCGAAAAAATCATTTGAAAATAATATCCTCCTATTTCACCACTTCTATTTATTCCCTGCTTCCAGGTGAAACAAACCGGGACTCGGAGCCACAACCGGGGGAGCTTTTTAATTCAGTTTATTCAGTAAAATTTCACCTGCCACTAGCTTATCACTACGACCTTATATGAAATCTCAATAAAAGAAAGAAATTAAAAAATATAATTCATTCACTCATACCTAGATATATTTTTTCTTTTATATGACAAAGATCTAAAGTTATCTGTGATGAGTTGGCCACATTTGAAGAATAGTTAGTTCGCTCCAATTTAGTTAGGGTGTCATCAGGTCTTGTCTCGAGTTACAAGTATTAACCTATTATCAAACGAAGGGGTCTACTCGTAAAGCGGAACTAATACACAACGAAAACATGCAACAATTTATTTACTTTAAAGGATTGTGATAACTTAAGTTTTAAACAGTATTTTAAGTTGTTAGTACACATATTGTCGTGTAGGTTAAGCAGATGCATTGAGAAATCCCACGAGCTTCAGATACAGGCTTAATGGACCCCATAATCAGCGGTTCCCAAGTGAGCCGTTGCAATATGGTGGCTTCACCGTATCTCCTGCCTCACTTGTACCAGGTGGAAGTGTACCGTCGTACAGTATTAAGGATTTGCCACGTTGTCTACACTGCCATTGAAACTGAAAGTGAAATTCGTGAAACCACACAATATCTGGTAGATAAAAAATTGGTGATTCGAAGATTATAAGTCTATGAGAATTGGCCAAAAAAGACATAGAAAAACCACGGATACATTGCATCACCTTTTCTCTAGAATATTTGTTGTGTACGTAATATTTAAATCATAGCTTATCAGTGTATTTGGATAGTCTGTGCAGACATAAGCATTGATTTGCACACAATTTCATTACATAACCTAACAATTCGTTATATTATTAAACATACATTTAGTTATTTAGCTGTGGCTCTGTAACTTATTCAGCAATTAATCAGCGGATTTGAATAGGCAGTGCAAGATAAGTACGATTTACATCAGAATATATTACATAATCTAAATAATTTGTTATACAATGATTTGTCAATGCAGTTGAAACACTTGGTTTTGTACGCTCACAAGAACATGCCACAGGTAACCGACCAAAGTACCACTTTCGCGTGTGTTTTGTTTTTCTTCTTGATCAACGCCCATCTCCAGGTAATGAGCGATGAAATATTCTCTCAACAGAATATATATTCTCCTATTCCATCAAGAGTCAGACAGTGGGGCTGTCCAAATTGTAAGTACAGAGGGCTTTTCGGCAACACACTGGAGTTTCACACTTACCAACTGAAACATCAACTAGCATGTGGAGCACCCAGTGTACTCCCACACTACTTTATACTATCACACAAAAAACAACATTTTGCTATGGAACTGTGCCACGAGCATCGACCAACCAGAGGGGTTGGCTTTCATTTGCCAGTCAGGGAAGAACCACGTGTTCGAGTTGAACCCACAAGAGAGGAACGAGTGCATAACGAGGGTCTTTGTAGCCGATTTCAAGCCAGAAGATAAGGAGTGGGAGCCAGTCGGATGTGATACAAAAGAAGCGGCGTCAATAAAGCAGACCCTGTGCAAAGGAAAAGAGTTTGCTATTGGCTGGATGATAACTGGAAAGCCCTTACTGCAAAAGGGGGTGTAAAAGGTGGTGATGAGATTAAATACTATATGTAAAAGTGATTTTATATTTGTTTTGAAATTAAATGAAACGAGTTTACTAAAGAGTAGATTTATATTTAAAATTCTAACCTACTAATTGTTAAGTAAACGCAAACGTAAAATATTAAGGTCATACAGTACAGTAACTAGTCTTATTCGTTGTAGATGATTTCAAACAGGAGACTTGTAAAGGGAAGATTGCATTGATTATACTTTTGGTAGGGTCTGTCTGCGGCTGTTTTCCAAAATATTATATTGGATACTCTAACAGTTAATACCGTTAATACGCTAACAATAAATTTATTTTTCTCTTATACTGTTGTGTGGACTTTGGTATTTTTTATGGAAATAATCATTTGTTCACATCATAATATTTTAATTTGTTCAAAAATCGTATTATAACATTTTACTACTGCACAGAATCAAATTATCGTAAATATATTGCAACATTTCAAACAATCCTTGCTAACCAGGTTGACTGGGCACGATATATCGTACAACAGATAGTGTATACTGACACATCAATACATGGTTTAGCAGACGATAAATCCCCCACAAACTATCTCACCTGCTCTGAACCATTGTGCTGCGACTGAGGTTGAGGGATACCGATAATCCTTGTAAATGGCTCCTCTATCGGGCCTTGTTTGTGAGGCTACAACATGCTAGCTAATCTTGGAATTTCACTTATAATAATTTTTGTTTTGTAAGAAAGACTGTTATCTATTGGTTTGAAAAATTAAGGATCGAAATATTTGTTTGGTAAATTTTAGTAACGTGGAAGTGACTGGAATTCCCACATATAATGCTATTTGTTTCACGGGAAAGTATAACTCTCGGTGATTTTAAATTCAAACATAAAATATTATTTTATGACAGATTTTATAGCAACTAATAAAATTGGGAAAGCCTTTTAAAACAGTATATTCAAGATTTTATACTAAGACACATTTCCATAGTTACATAGCTCATAGCTCATTGCTCATAGTTCATAGCTACATTAGTATTTTCTTATACGACTGCACGATTGAAGCATCAGAAAACCACGATGCAAAATAATTTCAAATCATGAAGTGTTACTGCCGCTGGAATAGCAATATGTCGAGAGCTCGGGGAAGCGGAATCGCTCCATTAGCAGCGGAACAGCGACGAGGTGCATCGTTTGGAGGGCGTCATCAGGGACTTCGCCGCCGCGACGCGACGCCGCGCCGTACCGGGTAATGTGCCGGATGAATATGTGCCAAAGGTGTTCCACTGTTTAATATTGTATGTCCTTTTCAACTTAAAAGCAACTTTTCTTTTATTTGAAAGAATAAAATATAAGGTTATAAGGTCGTACTTTCTCACCGAGTTTATTTTAAACGTGTTTATATTTTACTTAGTATTTAGTTATTGCTGTAACATTACCTTCTTGAAATTGTTGTTAATGTGGCATTGTATTTCTTATTTTTTATTTCATTACCGTATCGTAATTGTATGGTTGTAAAATTAATTACAGCGTTGGTCTAGCTTAGTTTTAGCGAATTTCCCCTATAGGGAAGAAGCTATTACCGTAGGTGGCATGGTAAGACTTAAGCCCGAGACCATGATAACTTTTCGTTTTGAGGTCCCCAGATGCCAAAAACACTATTCGTTCAAATTTATATTTATTTATATATATATATATATATATATATATATATATATATATATTGGTTGACTTGTATATTAGGGCTACTAATATTATTATTTTTAAAAACATTATTAACAAGTACCCTTTTTTTGAAACTTAATTTTTTTTAAATTAATATTTTATTTTATTTTTGCCTTTATATTTATATACACAATTTTAGAATTAGTGATCATATATTCTTTATTTTTAACATATGTTTATAATTAATATAAAAGAAAATTTGTTGAGGTTATGTGACTCTGAAGATGGCCATTATGGTTGAAACTAGTCAGTCAAAATAAAAATGTTTCAAAAAAAGGGTACTTGTTAATAATGTTTTTAAAAATAATATATATATATATTTATATATGTGTCCGTTACCGCGATAACTTTTGAAAGAAACACCCGATTTTGATGAAATTTGGCACAAATGTGGAGAGTAGCATTTATGACTTTAAGTTCGAAAACCAGATCAATCGCACTATGGGAAGGGGGTTTTATGGGGGTTTACAATTTTCCAAAAATTATTTTTGCAAATTTGACCCCAAAATGTTAAAAACACTCAATTTTGGTTATAGCCATTTTATAGAGCTTAAAAAACAAATAATTTAGTATTTTGAATCATTAACCTAGGTTAAGTGGTTGTGGAGAAAATCCAAAAAACGTGTCCCATGTTAATGTTAAGGGAAAAAGGTTTTTAGATTTTTCTCAGATAGTTTTACTAAAAACTTCACATTTCTGTTTATTAATGTTTTTAGCTCAACAAAACAAACATTTTGGTGTTTTAATCGTTGTTCTACGTCCAACCGTTGCAGAGATATTCAAAGTGCTAAACACAGGACGTTGTCCAATGTTATCCTTATGGAGAATAAATAAAATTCTATATCTCGATTATTTTTGAATGTATATTGATGAAACTTGGTATGTGGCTTCAAATAGTTGTCGTATATTGATATTAGCACAAAAAACAAGTTTTTTGTTGATAGTCCCCGTAGCAGCAAACCTGCATACTCGGCCCCCATATTATTTATATGGAGAATAAGTAAAGTTGTATATCTCCCTTAATTATGAACCTAAATTAATAAAACTTGGTATGTAGCTTCACCTGGTTCAGTTATATTGATAATTGCAAAAAAACATATTACTTATCTTCCTCGTTGCAGCAAACCTGCGTCCTCAACCTTAACGTTATTCTTTTGGAGAGTAAATAAAATGCTATATATCACTTATTTATGGATGTATTTTTGGGAAACTTGGTAAGTAGCTCTATGTAGTAGTGAGTCACATATATATTCATTGGAAATTCGCTGAGTACGCAGGTTTTCTGTGACGGGGGTATTTATTTTATAGTGCTTAAAAAGTAATTTTATTACTGTAAGAGATTTTTTAAATTTACCTTATGCATATACCTTTAATGCATTCGAACCGGTGTAGTAAGTTTCAATAAATCTAAACTATAATATTATTGATTACGTTTTTACTCAAATTCTCTGCCTCGATCAATCTGCTATTGTAAAGCTCGAGATAATGAAAAGTCAGTATAGAGATAATAAATAAGAGGAATAGAATAAAATATCTCATTAATATTAAACGTTATATATGACATTGATCTTACGTGCCACAATTTACTCGCATAGGTTTTATTATTTTACATCCCTTATATAACTAAACTTCAAATTTTGTCAAAATTACATATGTTTTTATCACAACAAAAATTAAACCTACCTGAAAGAACACTTTCGTTTCATAAAAGTAGCTTGTTGGAGCAACTAATAATAAAAGTGCCCTAGTAATGATCTGAGCTAACGACCAGTCTACCATCGACATTACATTTTCAGTTGACTTCTTAGAAAAATAATAGTTGATATCTTATATGTCAGATATCAGATGCAGTATAAATATTAAAATAGATTTTATTATTTCACAGTTGGGATTCAAATAAATTATAAAATCATCTAAAAGTAGTTTATCAGATAATACTATTGGTTTATTTAACGTTAGTAATATTAATCATGGTGTAACGGCAAACCGTAATAGAGGTGTTTAATCAAAATAGCATGAATTATTTGTAAATGGCAAAATTATATTTACAGTTTAAACAGACGTTAATCAGTTAGTTTCCATCCGAACTAATATTCTCTTCAATATTTAGTTCAATACCTTAATTACATCCTGCAATTTCACGCTGTTCATTTTATTTCCTGCCAAACTGGATAATTACTTTCAATGTAATAACAGTAATAATTTATTTCCGATATAATTGTTTTATTGGTAAATGTAAGTGAATGTTAACAATTACGTTGAACAATAATTACGCTTCATATCAGTTAATGTTATGCAGATTATCATGCTTAAAATTTACAGTAGTTTTTTTTTATCAAAATAAACTGAACTAAAATATTGAATTTATAATGTACATGAAGTATAAGGGTGGATTTTTCTAATCAACGTTAATCAATAATTTATTCCTGTTACGTGTCTCTTGTGATAAAGGTTGTGAGTAATAAATTACTAAACGTTATTGTAATTAAAACTTTTGCTGTGTATTGATGCAGAGTAATTTTTAATTTTTTCTAATTTAAAATCCAGTTGAAGTCTACTGTCTGACTATAGGACTTGCATAATTGTCCTTTAAACTATCTGGCCTCATGGATTGATTTTCCTTACTTATCGAAAATTACTCCTGGGGACTAAGAATGAATGTATTCATGTATTGGAAAAACTATATAATATATATATAGAAGGCTAAGGGCCTGCAAATGTAACTATTGTCCGCTTTGAAGTACAGTTGATAAAGCAAATGCGGTCAGTCAAAGCCTCTGACCTTCCTACCAGCCTGCGGGTGGGGCCACTTCGCTGTTCTTGTACTCAAATTGTTTCTGAATACTTCAAGCGTAAGTCGTATAAAACAACCTTATTACAACTTGTTTGCAAGGAAATGTAGCATTTTCAACAAACTTATTTATCTTAACAATGATTATCTATAAAGGATTTTCTTGTGAATTTACTACTGAACAATTAATAAACACAATAAAACAAAGCCTGCTAATCCCCCTAATTTAAGAATTATATGTCCTTATTCAAAGTCTACTGTATACACCCCTCAAACAAATGTTCAGTAAAACATTTTAGTTTGGTCATCACTCAGATCTTTGGCGTTTTCTGATGAGTACGCCAGGATATTGAGTTGTATTTTACGATGATGCGGAATGTGCTCTAAACCATAACAACAAATGATCCATTATCCGACCAGACCTTGAGTTGGCTGGTGGCCAGTTCTCACCACCTCGTCGGACGTCTGTCGGGCAACGAGCCAATACGAGACGACAAAATTGAGGTTCTTCATTGTAACCATGTTTTTAAAGCGGTCTGTTACCGGATGTATTTAGGAGGGAAATAAGTTTAATAACCAATGGATTACCTTTCAAAACTTCTTAACAAGTAATGTAAATTTGCTCATTAAATTTTATGAATTACCTTGCTGGTTGCAAGCAGTAAATGTCTCCTGAGTAAAAGGAATTATACGCGGTGGCTGTATTACACGTTACTCGGGTAGTTAGCATTGTCCTACTTCCCCCCTTCCATATATTGCGCTGTTACCGTATGTATTTTCTAGAGATATGAAAATAACATATTATTTTCATATCTCTACATATACTTGCTAAAGTAGCCCCACATGCCCTTGGCACGGAAAAGCTTCTAACACTTGATTTCCAAGTATTATTGCATGATAATATCAGTAAAATGATTGTTAATAATTTAAATGTTAGGCCTAATACTATTTTACAAATGTCTTAAAAAACAAAAAAAATTCCAGTTATAGGACCCTCAGAAGAGGATATCGCGACGCTTGTGAACACAGAAGCCTTCATGCCGGACTCTGATCGCCGGCTTGTAAACATTGCTTGATCAGATTACTGAGGGGATCTCCTTTGGTGATCAAGAGGTGGAGACAGTCAAGACAATGAGAAACAATGTGATGGGTTTCTGACTACATATTACTGGGCCAAACTGCAATTGTTAATATATAATCAATTTTGTTTTTAGCGAATTTCCCCTATGGGGAAGAAGCTATTACCGTAGTCGGCATGGTAAGACCTAGGCCCGGGACCATGATAACTTTTCGTTTTGAGGTCCCCAGACCCCAAAAACACCATTCGCTCGAAACTGTATACATATATATATATATATATATATATATATATATATATATGTGTGTGTGTGTGTGTGTGTGTGTCCGTGAGCACGATAACTCTCGTAAAAATTATCGGATTGTGATTAAATTTGGTATAAACGTGTAAAGCAACATTTATGACTTTAAGTTCGAAAACCAGCCAGATCGCTTTATCCGAAGGGGTATTTTGGGGGGGTTTTGTACCCCAAAAATGGGGTTTTCGAATTTTTTACATATAATTTTGGAAATAGTCAAATTTTAGTTTTTCCTATTGGATTTAGCTTAAAAAAACAAACAATTTGGTATTTTGATCATTTCTCTACGTCAATTGGTTACCGAGATATTGAAAGTGCTAAACACAGTACGTTGTCTAATGTTATTCTTATGGAGGAAAATAAAAATTTTATATCTCGCTTATTTATGAACGTATACTGACGAAACTTGGTATACGGCTTCATCTGGTTGTGGACCATTGATATTTGCTCAAAAAAAACAATTTTTTACCCAAGGCTCCCGTAGCAGCAAACCTGCGTACTCAGCCCCATGTTATTCTTATGGAGAATAAGTAACGTGTTATCTGCCTTCATTATGAAAATAAATTAATGAAATTTGGCATGTGGCTTTACCTACATGAATTATATTGATATTTGTATAAAACCCCATTTGTTGTGTTCCTTGCTTCAGCAAACCTGCATACTCAGCCGCCATGTTATTCTTATGGAGAATAATTAAAATGTCATAAATCGTTTATTTATGAATGTATATTGATGAAACTTGGTATGTGGCTTTATGTGGTATTAAGATACATATATATGCATTGTAAATTCGCTGAGTACGCAGGTTTGCTGCTACGGGGGTATTATTTTCTTTTATTGTCAAATTAATTTAGAATGCTAACCCAAAACCATTGGAAAGTTTATTCTAAACATACACAAAAATTACAATCCTGATAAATACTGTATAACCAAATAGAATAGGAATCCAGCACTGATGTGGTCGTGTTAGCCCTATATGCATCCCTATTTTAAAAATTGACTAAACAGTTTAATTTAAATGTTTTTAATTCTCAATGTAAATAACTTTCCCAAATTCATTCACTCTTGTGTATAATTTTAACATTTTTTTAGGAAATTGTGTTCAGAATAACGAATAATGAAATAAAAACTCCTTCCAATTACAAAAAAAGGTAAATTCATTATTAATTTGTTTTCTGTGATAGGTCTAAATAAAACGACTCAAATGTCAGGTAAAGACGGTAAGACCATTTAATTTATTCCAGTATATTCTACGGTTTTTATCCGGTGACCAACACCACATCATATCATGTATCGTCACTTCAGATATAACCAAAACATTCAAGTTTTACCAAAGATCAAAATAAGGTTACGTAAACTTCAACTTTACAACTTATAATATCAGTCGAAAAAATCTAAACACTCCTCTGACTAGGTGATGAATTTGTCATACATTTAAATGTTTATTCTCTTATAAATCAAATTATAGCCCCACTTACCGAGGTCGACCCCATCAGCCAGTTAAGTGGCATGACGGACACGGGGCATTCGCATTCAGTCACGTTGCCACGTTCCGTTGCCCACCTGCTCCGCGTCAACCTCCGACTCTGATGTGGAAATTTAAATTGTAGTTTGAAAATTTTAAACTTCTGTAGAATTTAATTTTGTATAATCAACTCCTCTTCGTTGCTTTTATTAAAACCACACATACACACTTCAAACAGGCACCATGGTTTTGAGTCTTGGATTTTCAAGGCTATCTATGATAACATTAAATTTACAAGAGAAAATTTCTAAAACAAATTCAATTCTTAACGTTTACAATCCATTCATGGTATTTTAAGTATCTAAGAGAAGTATAGAATATTCAAAATTCGAAGGTGTTGCTGTTGTTATTACAATTTTATCCTACCACCTACTGTTGTATAAGGTAAGTTTCATATTCATTTATATATAGCTCTTAATAAATTACTAAAACTTTTGGTAACTAATTTGTCTGTTAAAAATAAATCTAGCCTCTCATTGCAGTCGGCGTTTTATTTTCTGCACTATCAGTCATGGAGCTTAGATATTATAGACGAAAACTGCATTTTGTTCGATTTTAGGTTAACATGTGCTCTGCGTTCACTCAATTAATACAATGAATTACTGCACAAGTTAAAGTTGCATATTTTTTGGACATGTTTGTGAAACTGGAAGGTTCCCCTCCATTATTTCGTCCGCTTTGGATTTGATCACTTCTGTTAATAAATGGGTATTAAAATTTTATCAGTTTAGTGTTTTATATGACATTTACGGTGGCAAGTTATGAATTAATCCATCTTAAATTGTTACTTCTGAAAATTGTACACATCCTGCTCACGTTAATTAATACATTGCGTGACCTTGCGAACATAAGAATAGTGTTCACTGTTTACAAATAGTAAAAAATATACACATTGCTTTAAATAACAACTAAGTAACGAACCAAAGATAAAACATGAAACTAAACGGGAAAAAGACATCGACCGAAAAAATCTGTCACCCACTGAACGCCACAGCTGTCACACGAGTGCTTAACCTGGAAATGGCCGTTTTATGTCATTTTTGTGTCGGTGAAGAGATTATTTTAACCAAGTTTATCATTGCAAATTAATAAGCCCAGTTTACTCATCCAAAAAATGACTCATTCTATCAAATAAATACTCGAGTCTGTTTTAGCGATTTCCCCTATCGGGAAGAAGCTATTACTGTAGTCGGCATGGTAAGACCTAGGCCCGGGACCATGATAACTTTTCGTTTTGAGGTCCCCAGACCCCAAAAACACCATTCGTTCGAAACTGTATGTATATAGATACATACTTAGTCATAAATGTTGCTTTACATGTTTATACCAAATTTCATAAAAATCGGAACATTTTTACCGCGCTCACGGACACACACACACACACACACACACACACACACACACACACACACACACACACACACACACACACACACACACACACACACACATATATATATATATATATATATATATATATATATATATATATTACCGGGACTATGATAACTTTTCGTTTTGAGGTCCCCAGACCCCAAAAACACCACTCGTTCGAAACTGTATATATATAGATATATACTTAAAGTCATAAATGTTGCTTTACATGTTTATACCAAATTTCATCAAAATCGGAACATTTTTACCGTGCTCACGGACACACACACACACACACACACACACACACACACACATACCCGGTCCGCTATATTTGAGAGGCCCTGGTCGCAGACTCAATTGTGGGGTCTTACAAAGTACAATCGGATTCTTATGTAGTTAGTAGTCCCATTGTTAATGGCAACATCAGTTTTCCTAAACACACCAACAGTTTCACACAACTACTGTATAAACCCCACTTATGGGGCCATGTCGTGTGTAAGGCACCATATTTGAGTATATTTCACACACAGCTAATTATGGGGCCTTAAACCCCCATATAGAGGCGTCTGCAAACACACGTCACGTTTTTTGAAAATTAAATGTCCTTAAATAATTATCAATTAATTGTAATTACGTTACATGGGTGTATCGATAGTAATGGTGCTCACGTTGGGACTCTGGCGTTGGCTACGGCTGATCCAGCTGTGTAAGTTTTTCTATATTTACGGGGCCGGGTGTGTGAGTTTGACCGTAGTCGGGGGTGTGGGCGGTGAGAGAGAGGGGGCATAGCTGGCGTCTAATTAGCTTGATTTTTTTGTGTTTTGTTTTTTAGGTTATGTTTAAAAATGTTGAAGTTTCCAAAAATATTGAGTTTTGTGACATTAAGTAAAAATACAAAATTTTAGGTGTTTCCTTGAATCAAATTAAATGATAGTGATTCTTATTAGAATCTTTATTGCCATGAAACATTACATTAATGTATAGACATTGTCAGGTACAGTCTTAAAAATGCTATTAGTGTAAATAGCATTTACAAATAAATAAACATATGCTATGGGTATGGGTATGGGGGTGATAAAACGATATTAAGATATGAAAAACAGCCTTTTCGAGTGTAACATCCCCATAACACAACGTACAGTATTTTGAAAATAAACATTTTCTTTAATACCTCGGTAACTACTTGTGCTAGAATAATAAGAGAGGGCTTAAAATCTTTAGCTTTTTATGTAAAATAAGTTAATGTGCAATAAGTGTACGTTGGGGGCTTTTCTGACCCTTTTTGGGCCCAACAACTCAAAATTTGAAAACTTAAAATCCCAAAAAGGGGGTTAGGGTTTTCCGATTGTTTTTCCCAACGAATATGTCCAACTCATTATAAAAAGGAATGTCTCTACCAAATTTGAAGTAAATTGGACAAAAATTGCGACTGCGAATACACATACACGTATGTATATAGTTTTTAGAGACCCCTCAAAACGTATTCAGGGGGTCACGTTAGGAACTTCTATAGTGGTTCCGGGCTTAAGTTCTTTAAGGCGGCCACACACTATCGGACTTTTGCCCGAGCCAGACATCGAACAAGACATCGGACCGAGCAGGGAGCAGGGAGTAGGGCACAAATTCACTTCGAACTTCATCCCGATCAAGACCCCGAACAAGACATCGGATCGGACAGATTGAGCGCGAAAACACCGAGCGGGGTAAAATCGGTGGGGACCATTTTAGTTGCCGTTGTGCAGGTCGGCCATGTACTTGTGGGGTTTAGGGGATGCAGGTAGGGTGGTAGGGGGCTGGGGTTATGAAGTAGAGAATAATTTGTAGTTGCATATGAATTCATTTTACTAACATTATTCATTTTATTTAGGTTAAACTAGTTTAGCAGATTTTTCTGTTAACAAATCAAATATCTATCACTGTTTCTTGCAAAAGCAGTAGGCCTGGATATTATTAACTATGTAGGAGGATTGTAACAACAATAAGGTGGTTGTAATAATTTAGTAAATCAAAAAGTAATGCAACATGTAATTTATTACAAATGGAATATAGTAAAAAGTATATATAAATTAATGCAATAAAATAACACATAACAAATACCATAACTTTGTAACGTTTATACTGTTACAAAAAAACTTATTCACATAAAAAAGAATTATGATTACACTCTAGTGTGTCTCAAAGTTGCCCTATAAGTTGTTTGCTGCCAATTTGAACCGCTTGGTTTTATGAGTAATTAAAGTACGCAAGAGATACATGTTGTAATTTTACATTTCGAGGTTTGTATGCGCTTCCCTTCATTTCAACAATTAAGTCCTACTACGTTTAATTTATTAAAAAAAACACCAACAGCGTAGTAGGGTTAATGTTTATTTCAAGTAAGTCCGGTTAAAATTATATAACAACTGTCTGGATAAAATCTAAGTTTGTGATTACGTGACTTAAATATTAAAAAAATTTAAATCTGAATTAAAGATAATCTAAATTAATAATACATATAATTCAACTATGGATATTAAATAATATAAGTTGATGAACTTTAAAATAGTAAATAGTAATAGGCTCGTGACGGCGCTCGGGACGGCGCTCGGAGCAGCGTGGAGGTGCCACACACTATCGAACCCCGAACCAGACCCCGAACAAGACATCGAACCGATCTTTCTTTGATCTTTCGTCAAAAAACTGCCTCGAGAGCGCTCGGTGCTCGGTTCGATGCAGCGAGCAATAAAGACCAATAGAGGGGACACTTCCATTTAACAAGCATTGCGGGATGTGAAGCCACGCCGCCGCCGCATCTGGTAGTCCAGAAACGGCAAACCGGGCTCGGAAATGTAGAAATGTTTAATGTGCGGCTATTAAATATACCGTGATTTGACATAGATAGTATTTCGATAAAATTCTGAAACTTGGTACGTGCATTCAGTGTTAGTTTGTAAAGACATTAGTGTAAATAAAAATATTAATTATGAGTTCCTTATATATAATATAATTAATTAGATTTTAATTTTTAATATGGCTTTAAAATCTTGACTTCAAAAAGTTAGTCGGCTGCCAAAATTCTTATTTTTTGGTCAGAAACGTGATGTAAGCGGAAAAGTTCGAGTCAAATAGTTGAAGATTTTTTTTTCAGATTTTTTAAAAATTATCCGACCTATACTTTTTTAGAAATTCAAGTACAGATAGCGCGACCGTCACGTTGGCGCGCTGGTTAAACCGCTGCCCGGGCCCTGGCGTCCGCTCAATGCTCAATACCCTTCCCATGCCTCGTGTTGCCTTGTGTTGTGTTAATAATTATTATTTTTATATAACTAACACTATCATGTTATGGTCTATAGTGGTTTTCATATTTCTAAGATCGTATGGAAAATATTATTTCAAATTTGTAACCCTGGTAATTTTATTATTTTCTAGAGAAGACATGAAATCTAAGGTTTATTGAACATCACTTTATTCAAGAACCTTACCTTCACTCGCCTTATTTACCTTATCTCACTTTATTTACCTGTTTACCTTTTGTGGATTCAGGTACATATATATGCTATGCTATTTTTGGTACAGAACATACACTTTGCGCGCGAAATCAGTATGACTCACGCTGGGGGCTCGGTGTGTTGCCTATGAACGCCTTCACTGGTAGTCGTAGACCGGCTTCACCTCCAGCCTCGCATGTCCTCACTATTGGTCTTTAGTGCTCGCTGGTTCGATGTCTTGTTCGGTGTCTGGTTCGGAGGCCCCACAAACTACCGGATTTTCTCCCTTCGAAAATTAAACTTTTGCCTTCTCCTGCTCCAAAAGTGCTTTACTTTAGGGCTTTCCAAATGTTGGAACTATCGAAATTATTGGTTAATCCAATAATTGGCCTCAACAATGGAAAATTGTAGTATTGTGTAGAAAGATATTTAAAAAAAAAACTAACATTGGGGTTATGGTTAAGATTTGTAAATACAAGCAAAAGAATCATAACAGATGTTCAAAAGCAACCATTCAAATGTAAAAACGAGATCACACGCAGCACGCTGACGTGAGGGAAGTGAATTTCCACATAACAACTTTTAAAACTCAAAATCAGTGTAAAATTATACATTTGTCCAATTTTTATTGAAATCTGAAAACACTGATTTTTTTGCTGTTCTGATACTCCTGGTTTCATTTACTTGCAAAGCTGGGAATACAATTTTGCCCTATATAAGGTTAGGAGAAGGTCCAGACAGGCTTGAAAGTAGGCGTGAGGTTGCTGGGGATGATAAAAGTACTCTAACAAAGGAATAACAGGCTTTTTTCGTGTAAAATCCCCATAAGACAACGTACTGTGTTTAGTCGATACACATTTTCTTTAATAACTTGGTAAATATTTATGCTAGAATGACGAGAGAGGGTTTAGAACTTGTCCAACTGATTCTAGAAAGGAAGTCCCTACCAAATTTTAAGTAAATCGGACAAAAATGCGACCGCTAGAGTGCAAAAATACACCTATCTTAATATATATAATTTTTAGTGAATTTCCTATGGAAAAGTGAACTATTAGCATAAGCCAAATCCGCTCGGTTCGATGTCTTGTTCGATGTCTGGTTCGGGCAAAAGTCCGATAGTGTGTGGCCGTCTTTAGTCTTACCGTGCGGGTCATGCTAATAGTTCACTTTTCCATAGGGAATTCACTAAAAATTATATATATTAAGATAGGTGTATTTTTGCACTCTAGCGGTCGCATTTTTGTCCGATTTACTTAAAATTTGGTAGGGACTTCCTTTCTAGAATCAGTTGGACAAGTTCTAAACCCTCTCTCGTCATTCTAGCATAAATATTTACCAAGTTATTAAAGAAAATGTGTATCGACTAAACACAGTACGTTGTCTTATGGGGATTTTACACGAAAAAAGCCTGTTATTCCTTTGTTAGAGTACTTTTATCATCCCCAGCAACCTCACGCCTACTTTCAAGCCTGTCTGGACCTTCTCCTAACCTTATATAGGGCAAAATTGTATTCCCAGCTTTGCAAGTAAATGAAACCAGGAGTATCAGAACAGCAAAAAAATCAGTGTTTTCAGATTTCAATAAAAATTGGACAAATGTATAATTTTACACTGATTTTGAGTTTTAAAAGTTGTTATGTGGAAATTCACTTCCCTCACGTCAGCGTGCTGCGTGTGATCTCGTTTTTACATTTGAATGGTTGCTTTTGAACATCTGTTATGATTCTTTTGCTTGTATTTACAAATCTTAACCATAACCCCAATGTTAGGTTTTTTTTTAAATATCTTTCTACACAATACTACAATTTTCCATTGTTGAGGCCAATTATTGGATTAACCAATAATTTCGATAGTTCCAACATTTGGAAAGCCCTAAAGTAAAGCACTTTTGGAGCAGGAGAAGGCAAAAGTTTCATTTTGATGTATTAACTATCCCCCTAGCAACTGTACTGTATGCTCAATCGGTCCAGTTAACTACTAACGTCAGTGATGATACAATTTTAAAGGCTGACGGAGCTCATAAGTCCCAAAGGACATACGGGATGGAAAGAATAGGCTTGTTTTACAGTTCATTGCTTGCTGTCTTTCTATCAAATATTTGCTCAATCGGTCTAGTAAGTATATAATTAACTTGGAAATGTTGAAGATCGTTTAGGGCTGAGCCTCATTGGAACGGGAATAAGCCCATAACTGTTGTTTTGGGATGGACACATCTTCTTCCAAATATATGTTCAATAAGACCTTAGATTGTTGGACTTATTAATGTTGGACTTAAAAACACAAAAATATTAGTATTATAATCACAACGATTACCTAGATAAACTGAGCTTTAAATACCACGTTGTAATGGCTTATGTGTTTTGTACCCAATGATTCATTGCCGTACAGTTATTTAATATTCTCAGGTATACTCTTGTAATTTAGTAAAGCAGACGTGTTTCCTTCTTTCTGTGATAACATATAATTGTCTGACTAAATGCTCATTAGAACAAATCTGGTGCATTTTGTAGTGAAAGGTTGAGTAACCCTTAAGATCGACTTTGTAGCAGTGCCGAACATAGGGGCATAAACCTAACGACGTACTGTGACTATGACTGTACTATGACTTTAAACAGCCAAAAGGTCCCCTCCTTCACAAGAAAATGGGCAAAAAATGTTATTTAATTCAGTACAGTTTTATTTTTTGAAACGCGTTTGCAGCCACAGACTGCGTTGTGTGGATTTTCAACAGACAGACGGATAAACAAATGTTAAGCACAATTTTAATATATACGTTGCATCCAACATTTCACTCTTCAAAGCGACGTAATAAAAGATTTGTTTTATTTATATAGATGTTAAATATATTCCTTACCTGTAACATATGGTATCCTATACTCTAATATGAGTAAGGTTGGCATGTATGTTTGCTTGCTTGCTTGTTTGCTTGCGACACTGATCTCAAAAACGGCTCCAACGATTTCCTTCAAATGTTCGAAATAACTAATTTCTGGGATAAAAATAAGTTCTAGACAGGCCTCATCCCCAGGAAAAATCAAATAATGTAAAAAAACTAAAATGAAAAGTTACAAAAATTAACATTGGGCTTATGGAGTTTCAAATCAAAACAAAAGAATTTTAACAGCTGTTCATAATCAACCAGGGAACTGTCAAAATAATACTCATGCTTTTTATTATTATTAACATGTGGTTTCCTGAGAGCAGAGATTAAAAGATTTGAGTGAAGATTACATATATAGAGTAGTAAAATAAATCAAAAGGACATTGAACTATAAATAACAACTGGAGGTACCTTAAAAATGCAAACTGACTGGCCTTCCCCCGAGCAAAGCTCGGCCCCCGAGGTACTTGCTAATAACTTGTCCATAACGTATTGACAGCTGCAATTCAAATCAAATTATTCCCCGTGTTAATCTTATGGGCAACAAGTTAACTTTAAGGGCTGCCCGTGCCCATCAGATTTAAAAAATCCAACAATGAACACCTTTATGCACAACTACGAATATTTTGGTACCTCAATCGATAAAATCAGTTAAAATCGGTCAGAAAAAACGGAGGAGTTCTTTTAACAAAAATCGGCTCACCGTATTAATATATAAGATACTTTATTAGTATGGTTAATTAACCTTAATAGGGATTCGGGTTTCCGGGATCTCGGGATGTCGTAGTCCCGGTCAATTTTGGGACCTGATAATCCCGGGATTAACGAGATTGCAAAAAGGTCCTCATTTTCCATGGTGTTGTATGATTTGTATGTTTAACTACTTCAAAAATCGTCTTTACGAACATATTTCAAACCTTAGGAACTAATGTAGAGTTAAAATCATTGAGGCTTTTTTTCTTAACATAATTATTTATTTGGGCTAACATGTCAAGATTATCTAAGGAATAAATATCAATGGAACCGTAAGAGATCTAATATTTCCAAGAACTGGAGGCGCGTGAGGTAGGTCAACAACGGTACTGCCAAAATCACATGTGGCAAAACAATATTTGCTAACTGCAAAACTATGGTTTAAAATTGCGTCAAGTGTCCCGGATTTGGCGAGTTTGCTAGACTCTACTGTTTAAATTTGAATAAAAATTATGTTAGCTTTGTGTATATGTCTTGAGGACATATTGCATATGTCATTGTAGACCTAAATAATAAAATAAAAAAAATAATTTTAAGATTTGGGGGTGACCGCCCCTATAACCCCCCTTGAATCTGCGCCTGATCTTATTGCTGGTTTTATTCAAACTCTCAACACCAATCACAACGCCCTGAAGTTGTCACAGAACGACAGAGGTAAAACAACTTTCTCGATATGGAATGGAGGGGAGCGGAAGTTTTGTTATCTGATGCAATAATTTAATATTTAGGTATAATGAAGGTGCAACATGGAGAATACTCAGCTTTCTTCCCCAATAATGCCTTTCAACAAGCAAACTGCCCTAGAGGCACTACTGCATATAAAGTCATATGTAGCTTTGTTTGTTTCTCCATGAGAATAACATAGAAAACATATTTTTGGATTTTATCCATAACCAGTTGTGCTATGTTGATAATTCATAAGACTAATTTATGTTAGCTCTTTCAAATGGTTTTTGTTTATATTGTTGTATTTTTGTATAAATTGGAGTCAAAAAATGCCAAAAACCCATTTTTTATGTTTCAAACCCCCATGCCCCAATAATCCCCCAATAACCCACCGGTGCCCCCATACCCCCCTCCACCGGAGCTGCCATTAATGGAATATAATTTGTTAAATTTATCAAATACATGGAATATAGTATAGAGAAGCCCAAACTACTAAGTGTAATAGACTGTTGACGTAACACTTAGTACAAACTAACATTACTGACAAGAAAAATATTTAAAGTTAAGATATTAAATAAACCTCTGAGCGAGCGAGGGCTACCCTCCAGAAAAATTATCTGAGAATAAGAAAAGAACCGGAAGCCGACTTCCGGGACAAGGCCAGTGTCTCGCGAGCTAGTCGTAGTTCCCCAGTCCGCCGCCGCCGGCCGAAATTCTAGGAGCGCCACTGTACAGTCAGAACACACGGCCCCACAACTGAAACGCGCATAATACCCAATACAGGGGCCGTCCAACAAATGAGCACCAACGACTTGGACTTAGAAAGATCTCTCAGAAATTGACTAAAAGAACTACGGGGCCGTGTGTAAGGCCCCGTAATTTGTGGCAGCCCCCGAGTACGGCCAAATACACACACATGGCCCCGCAAATATAAGGGAACATGCACACACACACACACACACACACACACACACACACACACACACACACACACACACACACACACACATATGTGTATATATATATATGTAGTATATATATATAAGTAAGTATATATATATACAGTTTTGAACGAATGGTGTTTTTGGGGTCTGGGAACCTCAAAACGAAATTTGGTATAAAATATGGACATTTGGTTATTAATATGAAATTTGGTATTTTGATTATTCCTCTACGTCAATTGTTTACTGAGATATTGAAAGAGCTAACTAAACACAGTACGTTGAATGTTATTCTTATGGAGGAAAAAGACAAATTTTATATCTCGCTTATTTATGAACGTATAATGACGAAACTTGGTAAACGGCTTCATCTGGTTGTGGTATATTGATGTTTGATCTAAAAAACATTTTTTCGCCAAAGGCTCTCGTAGCAGCGAACCTGCGTACTCAGCCCCCAGAGTTATCCATGTTATTATCCACATTATTCTTATGGAGAATAATTAAATGTTATATCTCCTTTAATTACGAACATAAATGAATAACAGCTGGTATACGACTCTACCTAGTTGAGTTATATTGATAGTAGCATAAAAACCCATTTTCTGTGTACCTTGTAGCAGCAAACCTGCGTACTCAGCCCCAATGTTATTGTATGGAGAATAATTAAAATTGTTTATATAGCTGATTTGTGAATATATTTTTATGAAACTTGGTAAGTGGCTTTATGAAGTATTAAGAAATGTATATCTCCATTGGTAATTCGCTGAGGATGCAGGTTTACTGCGATGGGGGTATTTCTGTAGTATATACATGAGCCTGTTAGTCAACACGGTTTCAATTATTAATTGAGTCGAGAGATAAAACTGTTATACGTGCTAACATAGGTTATTAACGCAAATGTAAGTTATTAAATGGGATAATTTTTTTTTATTCGAGAAAACTCAAAGATTATTTTTATTTTTCACCTCTTGGGTATAGTCGATCGTGGTTAATTGAACATAGGTTAGTTTAATTACTAGTAATGAATTATGCGATTTTGAGAATATAACATTCCCAAGTAATATCATATCCACCTAAAAGCGGCAAGCACTCGTTGATAAGCACTCAGTTTAACTATCAGGAGTTGTTAATTTCCACACGCATCTTACGTTATATTAAGACTTAGCTGGCAGTCTTAATCGAGATTTACCGATCATTTTATGTATAAAATGCAAGAATCCGGAAATACTGATTTAATAAGAATAGCTGCAGTTGTCGGTTTCGCCCCGGAAAAAAGGTTTGTAGTGCTGCATTCTCTGGTTCGACGTTTGAAAAATGAAAATTTGTTTAAGTAATCATCTGGAAAAATAAAAGTATTGCGTGGTATAGTCTCTGGACCGTTAATCATAATTAATAATCCAAGCCTGCCGCAAGATCAAATACCCCTGTCGCAGCAAACCTGCATACTCAGAGAATTTCCAATGAATATTATAACTTAACACTTTAAACACTTAACAGGATTCATAAGAAATATATTCACAAACAAGCGATATTTAAAATATTAATTATTCTCCATAAGAATAACATTGGGGATGAGTACGCAGGTTTGCTGCAAAAAGGTACACAAAATAATGGGTTTTTATGCAAATATCAATAGAACTCGTCTGAGTGAAGTCACATACTAAGTTTCATCCATATACATTAATAAATAAGCGATATATACAATTTTAATTGTTTTCCGTACCTAGGTTTGCTGCTACGGGAAACATAGGCGATTTTTTGTGTGCAAACAACAATAAACGACAACTAGATGAAGCAATATAGCAAATTACGTCACTTTATGTTCATAAATAAGCGAGATATATAATTTTCGTTTTTCTCCATAAGAATAACATTAGACAACGTACTGTGTTTAGCACTTTTAATATCTCAGTAACCAATTGACGTAGAGCAATGATCAAAATACCAAATTGTTTATTTTTTACGCTGAATTCAATGGTAAAAATTTAAATTTGATTTAAATCAAAATTAAACGTGGAAACCCCAAAAAACCCATTTTTGGGGCACAAAACCCCTCAAAAACCCCCCTTCGGATAGTGCGATTCGTCTGGTTGTCGAATTCGTTCAAATAAATGGTCCTTTACACATTTTTACCAAATTTCATTAAGATCGGACCTTTTTTACGAAAGTCATTGTGCTTACGGACACACACACACAAACACACACACACATATATATATATATGTAAATTTGAACGATTGGTGTTTTTGGCACCTGGGTACCTTAAAATTAAAAGTAATCATGGTCTCGGGCTTAAGTCTTACCATGAGACCTACGGTAATAGCTTCTTCTCTCTAGGGGAAATTCGTTAAAAATTTTAATATTTATGGAGACATAGGTTTCAGTGCCGGAACATTATCATCAGTCCGAATTTAGCCGAGAGACTTGCATTAAAGTCCCGTGGGAGAGCTCTGCCATAAGCGATTTTGGGAACGCTTATAGGTCTATCCGGGCCTGCATATATTAACTACCTATCTGCAAAATATAAACTCAGTTTTTTCTGAGGTTTTTTTATTGTAAAACATGTATAAAACTACACATACAACAAGACAGACACAACCTTTAGTTTATAACTAGTGGCTTGAGGGGGCCATAGCCCCTAACCTTGCTCCAGTACTTGCCTTATCTGATTTTTTACTATTGAAACACATGTCAGTTCGTTATCAAAGCAGACACTAAATCACATGTTTTAATGTAACCAAAACAGATGTTTTTAAATCCCGATGTTTTTCTTATGGGGGATATTTAATGTTATTTCTCGTTTTCTGGTAACTTATTTTTAGAAATATTGCTATGCTATTTTCCCGAGTCCCTGGGATTTTTGAGCTTAAGACCTTTATTTTGAGCTTTCTCCCATCGTCCTGCATTTCAATTTTGACTTAAAAATTTCGCTTAAAGAATTATATTATATTAGTTATGAATTATATATTAGTTTATAATAGTATGAATGGATGGATTGAATATGTGTCTTTGCGACTCAGGTTCGCTGTGACGCAATCAAAACAATGAAGCAGTAATCAAGTCAACAGAAGTGTTGTACCCGGCTTCACATTGTTTGTTGAGTACAGTGAACCGGTGTTAATATGCGACTCACGGGACGGGGTGTTGTCGCCCACCCCCGCCCACATCCCTTCACGGAGACTGCTCGTGATAGGGGCTGTGCATGGGACCTTTGCATGTTTCCTTTATTTAATTTGTCACCAATTGATCGTGTGAATATTTAGATCCACACTCTCTCCATTCACTTTTATTCCTGCCGGAAGTTGCTAAACAGTTTTAAAATTAAAATGTGGCATTTTCCTAACTCAATAAGTAGTTCTAAAAATGAAAAGTGTTTTACTGCAATTTGACTGATTAAATGATTTACTATGATTTACTGTCATAGTGTTTTTGTCAGTTAGTACACAACTAAATAACCAGTATAATATGTAGCTTGTATATGCACAATTGTCCTTTTTTAATAAATAAATCATCTTTAAGCAGCGCGTTCCGCCGATTAAGGGTCTTAAGATTGCCCCTGTTAGCTAAGTGTGTTTATAATCTGAGTATCTCCATTTCCCCCCAAAAATTGCTCGATTTTAAATACTTAAAAAATTTGGAACACCATAAAAAGATACCTTGGAGTACAAAACATTTTTTACCAAAGTCACATATTATAACTTAATAAACACAATTTTCTTTAAAAAAGTAATTTTGCTCAGTTGTTATTTTAATGTTAATTTAAAAAAAATGTATTGTGATTATGAACATGAATATTTTGGATAATTTATTTGTAATTATTTTACGGCTCTCAATACTACTGTAACTATTTATTTGGTAGTTAGCTCGATATACAAAATTACTGACGCTGCAATCAAACTCTTGTAGGACACACAGTGCGAGTAATTAAACATCATTTCTCTTATTATAACCATGCACGTATGACTAAATCAACCAGGATTTCATTAATAATGTCCTCAAACTGTTACCAATACTGTACACTTAAGTAAACATCAAATATTACATAGTCCATAATTAAATCCCAATTTAGTTTTCAAATTATTAATTCAAACAAAAATTAATGGAACCCTACATGTTCACAGAGGTTGGGTACCTATTTTTTTATTTTGCTGGAATTCAAACTCGTTTAATGACTTAGCCAAGTAAGGAATGATTTCAAGGTCTTCTCAGAGGTCGGTGAATTTTAATACACAATTCCTCAAGAGTTATTGTGAATTACAGAAAGACCCTGTACCTGTATTGTTAAGCGATAATTTTGTGTGAGATTTTTGGGACTGATTTTAGGCCTGTACTATTATTAACTATTACTATTACTATTATCACGTTGGGAAATTTCACCAAGTCACTTTAGAGCCTACCCTAAATTTACATCAACACATGGACTGGTTTAATCAAGAAATCAAGCAGTGGTGACAGGACCCCAAATAGTTTTGATTAATTGATGCTTTGAATGATACAAAACTAAGAACAAATACAATAATTTACAAGCAACAAATACGGAAACATTTTTTCACTGCTGAAATGCACCTCCCATCGTTTTGCTTCATGTTGATGTCTCCTTAATGAAGCTACAGAGTTGTCATGAACAAACAAATAAGCAAACACGTGTGTTTACTTGAGCGTTGTACCAACGCGTACGTTTGCTCTGTTCTCAAATTTGTGCTCGTTAAATCCGAGAAGAATCGTTTAACGAAAGAGATGTTATTTTCAAAGTATTTTATCGACAGAACGTTTATATTCTGCAAATTTAGTTAATACTAGAGACTGTCAGGGGCTATAAAGCCGCTTTAACATTGAGTGTTTGTGTAGGTGGATATTTTATTTGCTGTTTACATCCTGAGGAAAATAAATTAGTATACAAGTTAATACACTTGTCAATACGTACTCAAAGCAGAAGTTAAATTATATTGTAAATAATTACAGCTGACCATTAGTTTCTATGGTTTTTTTAACTTTTAGGTCTGTTAATTTTAAGGAAAAAATAAGGGAAAAAAATTAAAGTTGATCTTTGTGGACATCTACCCTATATAAATTTCTTTGAAAGTCCCCAGTGTCAGCCTTCTAAGTCGGACGATATGACCTACAACATGACAGATATTTAGAATGTTTTCTTACTTCTTCTTCTTCTTCTTATGTATTAAGCTATGAACACTATTTATAATTTAATCAGTACAAATTACATAGCTTATATATTAGAGTTAAGCGTCATTTAAGTCTCGTAAATCTCTTTGTTTTCATGGAAAATGCCCCGACGCGACGTTATGTTCCAAAGAGATTGGAGCGCGGGAAGTTTATCGTCATCGAAAATACATTAGTAGCGAATTTCTGATCAGAGTTTGTTGATGGATTACAACGTTAACGTCACCGAACATCAATCTTAACAATATCCCCGTGTACCATGACTGGGTAGCGTAGTGGCTAGAGTGCTCGCCTAGTATTCACAGGTTCGTCTCAGATCGGTCCTGGGCTAAATTTGAAAATGCTGTTAAAGGTTCTTTACTGACACCCAGTTGCCAGTTGTCATTTGGCTATTAATTAATGCATATTTTTTAAGGTCAACGTTAGATAGTACCATTGTACCAAGACCAGGTTTTAGACCGTTTCCTATTCAAATGTTTAAAATTGTCATTGTCGTTCACATTCACCCAAAAAAATTTAGTGAAATCTTGCATACAAATAAAATGATTATGAAAATAACTTCAGTTGATGTATAGGTTGCATGATGTTTATGTAACCGTGAAAGCTACTTTACCTTTAGACAAGAACTCTTTTAGACGGTCACATTTATATTTGATTTATAATTATATTAACTATAATGGGATTATATAATAATTTCAAGAAAACTTTTTCAACTATTAGTAAAAACAACTTATTAAATCATGTTTACACCCAATGTATTTTATTTTGTTAGATTTTGGTTTTGGTGTATTTATAATTTATAAACTTATTTTACATTAATTAATAATCACCCAATCCAATTGTAGTTTTTGTAGTTTAGATTAGTCTTCGGCAATGATGAATATTCGGGATAATGTAAAGCTTCGGAGGTTGATTGTATTTTCAACGAACCAGTAACTTTGAATTCTGAAAAAATGAGTCTAACAAAACGCTATGTTTCGTAGCAAACGGAATTAATCCTGCAAAGGGAAGCAGATGGAGTAACAAACTGAATACAATTCCTTGGAACGTATATTGATATTGAGTCATTTAGCTCAGGAAGCCAAGTAATACATATAGGCTTAATTTAGTTATTTTGTTTTTATTACTATTTTTAACTCAAATTTAAGTCCAAACTTCAATATTGGAGTATTTTCTTATTGTTGCGAACTATATCTACGAAAATATTACTTTGGGTCTGTATTTTAAATTAAATATATAACCATAACCGAATCAAGTTGTTTAAACAAAACGTTAAAACGTAGGTTTCTAAATCTTAATTTTTATTACATTTTTAAAGATGTTTTACATATAAAACGCCAGAAGTTTAAAACTTTATTATGGACATGATTATAATACATATATTTTGCTTCTCTTCATATTCTCTTTAGTGAAATCACACTAAATTTACACATTAAATTGAACGTTTACTGACAACACAGAAAGCTTCCCTAAAGCCTGAGTTCTCGGAGAGTACATAAACTACTTAAAGATAAGCAGTTTATCTCAAGATAAGGAACAATGAATTGTTGGCTGAACCCCATAGTTAGGGCCAGTAGTTGGACCTTTTTCCGTTAGAAATTGGGCATCTGTAATATTTTTATAAACTTTTCATGATATAGGCACTGTAGATAAATAACAAGAAATTGCGTGTATTTATAAATGAATGTAAATCTTGGATTATAATCCTTGCTATCTTTTGGCGTATATTACTTAGTCCTTTTTTTAAACTTTTGGTAATATAAAATTGTTCAAAAACCCTGCTCAACATCTGCAAGATCCCTGTGTGAAGAACGGAACATCAGCAAGTTTTAATCACAGTAAATGACTATTACCGTTAAGCGCTGAACAAAATCTATGTTGAATAAAATTCTCAAATAAAGTTCATCGTATGCCTTTATGCAGTTAAGAAAATAGCTGATGCATCAACAAACAGCATCCTTTCTCTGGTTATTTTCCTGTTCTTGTGATCTAGCTGCACAGTTCATACCTTTAAAGTGAACCAAAATGAAATATATTGCAAGTATTTAAAAATAAAATGAAATCTGTTAGAATTTACTAAAACTAGTTGGTGACCCATCGAAGTTCGACGGATACAATATTAAGGGTGAGTATTTGATAGTTCACTTTTATTCGATACCGGTAAAAATTCTTTTTTTCTCTTTTTCTTTCTTTCTTCGAAGTCCGTCCCGAGGACCATAGTGGCATGGGACCCGTCAAATAGTACAAAAACTTCAGCGGCCGTAAATCTTGTTCAATCAGGTTGGGGTAATGCCAAGATTGGGAAAAGATAGATCCAGGATGGAATAGAGAAGAAATCTGGAAAAATGTGCACCTTCACCTTGGTCCCGTCACGCACGCTACTGTTTACCTTTAAAACGTCAAAATGAGTATATTTTTTTGTAAACAAACTAATGGATAGTGAATAATGAATGAATGAATGAATGAATGAATAATGGATTCCTGCCAATATATTTTAGCTAGCTGATAGATTTTTTACTATTAACATTATCCGTAAACACTTAAATCCGGTCTGAATAGAGTCAAATATGTGATTGTGACTCTATATGTGTTTGAGGGTCAGAGTTATAACTATAAATCGTTTTTCCACTAACGAGTAGGTACTTATTCGGTTATTTATACATAGCAAATAAGTTCCTAGGGTAGTTCACGATTATCCTCATAGATTGCAGCATTCCAGCATATATAATTTAACATCCTTTGTAAAAATCTGATTAGAAATCTAATAAAAAAAGGCGATTTTCGTGAACAGGCTACCGGCGAAACTATTAAGTTTAAAATTATGGCTGGTGTGTTATTTGAATGTCCTTGGCGTCTAGATGTGCCTTTTGGGGGTTTGGAAGACATCAACCTTCAGGGCTTTGACCCCTGGGCTTTCAAAGTTCCAATGTTAATCTTATGGAAGAATAGAAATAAATGTAATTTAACATGTAAGAACAGCTGTTGATACTAACAAACAGTACGGAAGAAAGATCAGCTGTTTTAATAAAACTTCTGGAATGGCATCTCAATGTAAAATAATAAGACGGTATGAGCTGGAAATTCCCAAAATGGAAAAAACAATTTGCTCGAATTTAAGCAGCTAGATTTGCTGTTCTATATTTAAAAGGCTTATTTTTGAATATATGTAATTACATTAAATATCCACGTGCCAAACTTGAAGATGTTTTCTTTGCACACCCCGAACATGATAGAGCCACGATTCGACATAATCACGCTTATTTTATCGTTTTATAGAGTTTACGGACATATTAAATGCAGTCGCCTGGTCTGAAACCTTTGTCAATTGTTGGATTTGTTTTTCATGTATTGTTCACGTTGTTTTGACATTTTATGGGATGAATGAAGCCCCTCATGGAGCCACGGAGAAATAATAGGCCTACAAACGTCAGCGTTATTGTTTATTCTCAGCTCAAGGAGGGAAAGTAAAAATGAGTAAAAAGGGATTCACTACTTAAAGGGTTATGTATACATTGTAGATTGTGTCAATTAATACCGTAATAATTGCAACATATGAGAAAAATATATTATCTTCTTCTTTGAGTCAGTCAGAATCGACTTCATTAATTACAATATATGCATCGTTAAAAGATACTGGCCACTAATGATTTTCTATAAGCCAGCTGATTCCATTTGATACTTGTCTGTTCTTAGATACACAATATACGTGTTTTAATAATCATCGGGTTAGAGAAAGTTAAAATAGTATTAAAATAGGTTTTAAAAAGTTATTTTTGTTTGCTAAATGGAATTATTTAAAAAATGTAAGTAGATTGTGCAAAAATAGAGGGATTGATCTTTCATTTAAAACAAACCTCGTGTAAAACGGTTCAATGGAAACCTCAAGAGAACTGACCAAAGGAGTGCAAAGTTGAAATTTTACCCCATGTTAAATTTCTATAAGAAAACATGCCATTTCGTTTTTTAAATAGTTGTTGACCAGGTGTCAAAATTTAAGGTAAAATGTGCAAATATAGGAGTTATTCCCTTTCATTTGACACCACCTGCGTGTAAATCGGTTCAGTGGATGTCTCACACGTTCTTCCGGAACATTTTTAATTTTGTGTTTTAATATATAGGATAATGTTCCCTGTTCAACTAACTTTGTACAATACTCTTGGATATTAATTTAGCAACAAATATCGTCCTATGAGTATTTATATATACTTTTCCTTAATTACAGAATTATATTTAAATAGAACATACGCACACACACACTGTTTGGATTAATCTACGGTTTGATCAGTTTCTGGATTATTAGTTAAGTAAACTTAAGTTTAACTCAAAATATATTTGTTTACTTTTTTAAAGATTTTTAGGTTTCAAAAAATTGTTTTTTTCTCTCTCACTTGAAAAAATGCACCCTAGCCAGTTGACAATGGGGAGGTAGTACAAGGATATCCACTCAACAGCGTCGTGGGCGACGACAACGACTCAAGTTTTTGTGACTGCTCCTGGTCGAGGTGCAGGCACTTGATCGTTACACCACCACCCATTTAAGGTCACTTCAAACTAGTCTTTTACATTCATTTTATTCAAATAATTATTCCAAGGTAACTTGCACGGAATGCTTACCACTGACTGTGCAAAAACAAGCAACAATAACCCAAGAATGTGTTGTTAAAATACTACAGTAGTATAGTGACGTGAATGAGTACGGGTCAGTAATTTATCTTCGCGGTTGTTAAAGTGTTAAATCACCGTTCATAGATTTTCAAAAGTTTTCAAAATGTACAGGAAACATTAAACTGAATCTCAGCCATGTATTGGTAAACAGATATTTACTTTGGAAAGGAACCGAGTCTTCTACAGTAGCGTTATCGTAAAAGCCCTTTACACTTGGTTCAGCCTGCGTCTTGAAGCATTTGGTATATATTATCCTTGATAAAATATAATATTTCATTTCTTATATCAAAGTATTTATGGCAGCTTTAATGGTTTGATCTGGATAAGTCATCAGTAAAAGTAGACACAAAATAAAGAAACATATGTTTTAATACTGATCTGTTCAACGGATATTATTCTTTATGTAAACTGTTCGGGCTCCCTTAGGCCCCTACACACTATCCGTTTTCCGGTCCGGCCGTCGTAAGGCTGATCGTACGTACTAGATCGGACGGTGTATCCACACTTTCCGGCCAAGCGTCCGGCCTCGTGATTTTTCCTGCCACCTGCTAGCTTTTTTATAATATCTTCATTTTCAGTTGTCGTCTGGCTCTACAGTGTTGACACATGTTCCATTTCTTTAAAATTCACTATGATTAACTATGTAAACAAATTTAATAATAAATACCCCCGTCGCAGCAAACCTGCGTACTCAGCGAATTTCCAATTTATAATATATGTCTTAAATACCACATAAGCCGCATACGATGTTTCACAAAAATATATTCACATTTAAGTGATTTTAATTATTCTCCATAAGAATAACATTGGTAATGAGTACGTAGGTTTGCTGAAACAAAGAAGACAAACAATTGTTTTTTATGCAAATACAAATAGAATTTTATTAGGTGAAGCCACATACCAAGTTTCATTAATATTCAATCATGAATAAGCGCTGTATAACATTTTAGTTATTCTCCATAAGAATAACATGGGGGCTGAGTAAGCAGGTTTGATGAAACAAGGAACAAAAAAATGGGTTTTTATGCAATTATCAATATAACTCAAACAAGTGAAGCTACATACCAAGTTCCATTAATTTATGTTCATAATTAAGGGAGACATTACATTTTACTTATTCTCCATAAGAATAACAGGGGGCTGAGTACGCAGGTTTGCTGCTACGGGAATAATCAACAAAATATTTTTTGTTGTGCAAATATCAATATACCAGTACTAGGTGAAGCCACATACCAAGTTTCATCAACATACATTCATAAATAATCGAGAAATCAAATTTTAATTTTTCTCCATAAGGATAACATTAGACAACGTACTGTGTTTAGCACTTTGAATATCTCTGCAACAGTTAGGCGTAGAATCACAATTTAAACACCAAAATTATTGTTTTGTGGAACTGAACAGATTGGTGAAAGCAAATGTGAAGTTTACATTAAAATAAACTGAGGAAAAGCCAAAAACCTTTTTCCCATAAGATTAACGTGGGAGATTTTATGAGTGGGTTTTTTGTGTTTTCTCCGCAACCACTTAACCTAGGTTAATAATTCAAAATACCATATTATTTGTTCTTTTAAGCTCTATAACATGGTCAAAACCAAAGTTAAGTTTTTTAAACATGTTAGGGTGAAAAATGCAAAAAACTAACTTTTGGAAAATTTAAAACCCCCATTTATATGGTCCGATTTTTCTGGTTTTCGAACTAAAAGTCATGAATGTCATTTGACACATTTGAGCCAAATTTAATCGAAATCATATGATTTGTTTAATACACAGTTTAAATTAAACCTCTTCTATTTTCCAAAGATTATACAGCTTCAATGCCCCCTCTTAAAATTGTAAATTGTGAGTGTGTAGGGCTAATGGTAATTATTACGGAGCACTTTACTAATAAACTATATTTTACTTTCTCCCCCTATACATACATTCATAAATAATCAAGATATCAAATTTTAATTTTCCTCCATAAGGATAACATTGGACAACGTACTGTGTTTAGCACTTTGAATATCTCTGCAACAGTTAGGCGTAGAATCACAATTTAAACACCAAAATTATATTATGTATATGGATAAAATAGTGTTTTCGTCAAAATTTTCGAATTTGAGTTGTTAGTGGAAATATTTGTTTTGGTGCTCCCTGAACCCAAAAAAGTGGTATTTACGTGGTGTGTGTGTGTGTGTGTGTGTGTGTGTGTGTGTGTGTGTGTGTGTACAGAGCTACAGCCCTAACCAATGGATCGATTTTTATGAAATTTGTTATGTAGGTACTAATCCTCGATATCTCCAGGTGTTTTTTTTAATTTTAATTTTTAAGGGTAATTATCCCCCAAAAATCGCCAAAAAACATGAAAAATCCAAATTTATCAAAAACGGCTGTAACGATTTTGATTTAAATTTAGTGGTTTGTAGAGGTTTCCAACAAAATGACATCACCCGCATTTCTGGGATAATTCGGGTTCAGAATTATAGGACTTAAAACATAAAAACTTAAGTTTATTGATTTTGATAAAAAATATATGTTAAAATATATTACTATCCACCATTAAAAAGAGCTCAAAAACTAAATAAAGTAGTAATTTGAATTACTATTCTACGATTTCTAGTTGCGGAGAAAATTGAAATTTCATTTAGCGGTAAACGCAGTACTTTGTCCAATGTTATTCTTATGGGGAATACAAAAATAACTCTTTCTCTCTTATTTACTGATCAATTTCATTAAAACTTGATATGCAGGTCAAATTAGCATTGACCAACAGAGGATGATTGAAATATGTTGCCATTTAACCGCGGGGGGGGACAAGGGGGCATTTCCCCTCTGAAAACCACTGTGTGCAGCATTGGATTCTATAGTGCCTCCCAAAAAGGGATTTGGGTGGATATTTCTGAAAACAAATATTATAGACAATTTTCTGTACTTCATATTTATATTTAGTTAATACAAAATAATTTTTTCATTAAAGTTTGGCTAAAAGGGAGAAAGTATGTGTCAGTTTCCTGATACCGTTTTTTATTCATGTAATCAAAACTGGGTTATGTTAATCATAAAATAAATCATATAAATAGTAGCATTATTTTCCGGTCATCTTAAAACGTCCACAGAGTCAAATAGTGTCTTAAACGTAACAAATGCAACATCACAAACGATGGGAAAAATGTTTACATGCATGGAAAAGTATTGAAGAAAAGGGAAAAAGTGATGAGGAGTATCCTGTGTGGGGAGATGAAACGCAAGAAAATCCCGAGGCCGGACGAGCGACCGTACTACGATTTAGTCAAAAACTGGCTGAAAACTGATTGCAAGTTCATACTTATCCGGCCGCTCTCCGGCCAGAAATTTGTACACTACGTTTCTCCACACTACGTTTTCGGTCCGGCCTAGCAATTCGTCCGGCGGCCGGACCGGAAAACGTATAGTGTGTAGGGTCCTTAACCACCTCGTCATCTGCGGCTGTGTCCCCATCGCCATCGCCATCGCGTCGCGCGTCGTCCCGCTCTCACAGCTGCTAGCGTCTCTCGTCTGTCAGGGAGGTTATTTACTCCGAGGTGTCAGTTGACAGCTCCCTAGTTGAAGAGAGATCGCTAAAAGCACACATGTATGACCCTCTCACTCACTCATGATATTTATGGCTGTCTCTCTCGTGCCGCCCGTGTCGTTAACTGCATCCAATCAATTTTAGTCGCGTGCAGATCACAAATAGTAAAAACCTTTGAAACTCAATTTAATTGTTGTAGAATTAGTTTAATAGATAGCGAACGTAATACCCTTAAATTGTAAAGTAATTACGTTAAAAACGAAATGTAATATTGTTTTGTATAGGCCTATTCATTTTGAGTTAATGTAGTGGTAACGTTGTTAAAACACTCAGTATAAAATGTACAATAGGAAGATGTACCTTTTTCTGATTAACTTTTCTTAATGTTTGATATCCAATACGTCTACATCTTAAGCCACTTTTGCCACTACTAGATTGTTAGTGTCATCCTCCATTGTTTAAGTAAAAAAATGTTTAAAATTGCGTATCATAGCTTTCCTATTTAAATGTTTCCATATTAAATATGTCGTTATCAATTTCATCATCGCTTCCTTTTTATTAAAATTACAATGTATAACAGTAATATATCATTAATTCGTTTACCGTATTACTATAATCTAATTGCAGCACATTTATAATGCAGAATGTTTAAGTAGGAGTTAATTTGAAGAATATGACTTTAATTGCAAACGATGAGATCTTTCGATTTTTAGCAATCGAAAAACATTTAGAATTTTACTTTTGGATTGTATCGCAGTTCTATTAAGTATGGTAATTTATTTATTGACGGACATTCCATTTGACAAATTGTGATACATGCAATGATACATTCAAGATAGCAGGCATTCAAACTAAGCATAATAAGGTACTTAATTCTAGATCATATGGGGAGAGCATTCAACATCAAGTCCAAAGTCTTTCTCACAATAATGTGAGACACACACCTACACTACAAAAGGAGGGATTGGATTATAACATGCAGCATGAAACATACCAGAGAAAAAAAAAACATAAACAAGCAATTCATTTAAAAATCATGAAATCTGAGAAATTTAATATTGAAAAATGTTGATTAATATGCATCTCATTGGTAACAACAGAGAAATAACTACAGGGGTTCATTAAGCAGAGTGACAAAGCAAACAATAAACATAAATTAATACTAAAATGAAATGGATCAGTTAATTGTTTAGTAAGTAAGCAATATAGATTTATTTATTTATTTTTTACGTCTAATAAAGTTCAAAAGCTTAAAGAAATCTAATATTGGTCTAGACGGAATAGTCGGACGGTGGTGATGTTTATGTTGCGTGACGGGATTGAGGAATTACCATTCCGTCACGTTCCTCAGACCTGCTACCGGTGTTAACTCCCTCCTCCCCCTCCCACCATCCTCAACCCTCTCCACTCCGAATAAAAAATTGCAATGTTGTTTGGGGAGTATTTTAAATGTCCATTAAATCTCACCAACTTTATACATTTTCATAATTTATTGTCCACCCTTCTTAAAGAAAAATGTATGCAACAACTGAATATAGATATACAATCTGAACCCATCCCAAATCCCAAGGTTTCTGGTCAATTACTTTTATAGAATGTTTTGCTATTATTATTATTATTTGTTAATTTAATACAGCCAACTTGTATACTTGATACTCGCATAGGTAATGCGTAACATAATAAACAATAAGAAATTGAATCACAGCAGCGCGCCAGGCGGTCTGCTAATGTACTACTTAACTCTTTCACACACCCGCGCTCCCGCGTTCTTCAGTCTCGTGCCGGCTTCAGTGCGATTTTGAGTGATTCGTGGGTGCGGTGCAAGTATCCTTATTGTGGGTAAGCCTAATATATCTAGGGTATGTACTGTAAACTTTCTACTTGTTCTACTAACGCTCGTATTACATCTTTAACTTACTACATAAAATGTGCGGACTACTCGGTTGCTTGAGTAATGACTTTTTAGAAATTTCAAAAATAGTTGAACTAAATGTCTGTCACTAGAGACAAAACAACAAATATACTATAGACCTACTAATTTAAATTAAACCATTTTAATGTCCTAAGTAAAACATTTTAAAGTTTTTCGATGAATAAGTTGAGATAATTTGTAATACTTCAATTGTGACATTAGGTTGTATTATTATCTTTGTTGAACCTATAGTAACGTCAAGTAATGCATTAAGGGATTGCAATTTGATTATGATTGCATTTGGATAAGCAATTGGTGGTCAATTTGCACAGTAAAACCAATCCATCTTCCTTAGTGGCCCCGTTAAATTAAATATTTAATAAGGGAAGTTGAATTGTCATTGTACTGTTTAGTAACATTACTACTATTTATAGCGAATTTCCCCTATAGGGAAGAAGCTATTACCGTAAGAAGCTATTACCATGGTAAAACTTAAGCCCGAGACCATGATAACCTTTTTGCTTTGAGGTCCCCAGATGCCAAAAACACTATTCGTTCAAATTTATATATATATATATATATATATATATATATATATATATATATGTATATAAATGTGTGTGTGTCCATTACCGCGATAACCTTTGAAAGAAGTGCCCGATTGTGATGATATTTGACACAAATGTGGTTTTAAGTTCGAAAACCAGATCGATCGGTCCATGTGAAGGGGGTTTTATGGGGGATTAAAATTTTCCAAAAATCAGTTTTTTGAACTTTTTACCCTAAAATTTTAAAAACGCTAGATTTTGGTTATAACCATCTTATAGAGATTAGAAAAAACAAACAATTTAGTATTTTGAATCATTAAGCTAGGTTTAGTGGTTGTGGAGAAAAGTAAAAAAATGCGTCCATAAAATTTCCCACGTTAATCTTATGGGAATACGGTTTTTAGATTTTCCTCAGATAATTTCACTAAAAGCTCGACATTTCTTTCTACCAATCAGTTTAGCTCTACAAAACAATCATTTTGGTGTTTTAAATGTTGTTTTACGTCCAACCGTTGCAGTGATATTCAAAGTGCTAAACACAGTACGTTGTCAAATGTTATCCTTATGGAGAATAAATAAAATGTTATATTTCGATTATTTATGTATGTATATTGATGAAACTTGGTATGTGGTTTCAAATAGTTGTGGTATATTGATATTAACACAAAAAAAGTTTTTGTTGATTTTTCCCGGTATCAGCAAACCTGCAAACTCGGCCCCCATATTATTCATATAGAGAATAAGTAAAGTTTTATATCTCCCTTAGTTACGAACCTAAATTAATAAAACTTAGTATGTAGCTTCACCTGGTTGAGTTATATTAATAATTGCAAAAAAACACATTTCTTATCTTCCTTGTTGCAGCAAACCTGCGTACTCAATTATAATGTTATTCTTATGGAGAATAAATAAAATGCTATATATCACTTATTAATGAATGTATTTTCGTGAAACTTGGTAAGTGGCTCTAGGTTTGCTGTGACGGGTTATTTTATATTGGATTGAACCATACATTTTCTTTAAAGCATTACTCTGATTCCGAATTTTAAAAACATGTTTTAGAGCGGCTCTCCCTTAACACACAAATTAAAAACGACAATCGGTGGTTGTATACGAAAAATTGTCGTTCAAATATTTTATTTTGTTTAATGTAAAAATCAAATTCATAATGAATCTTTCGGTGCATGATATTTATTGAACGATTGAACTGAACATTTAAAGATCCCACAGGTACGAATATTTGTATGATTTCTATTAAAACCTCAAATGTTCTCAAAAGTGACTCAAATATTCAAAAACACTATACTATTGGACTCATGGCGTTAGTTTTGGTGTTTCCCATTGTCATATTAGTTGTATCCTCACCACTTTTTTTGACTACGAAATCTCTTTCCGTGACGTAGGCTAGAAATTCATCCGTAAAGAAATATAATTGAGGCTTTATATGGAGGCAGATCTCGGTTATAGAAACGGTTATTCTCTCTTGAGATACCTATCCGAATGGGGTTTATAGCCTGGCAGCTGTTTCTGAATCACCGTCTCTAAACATAACATCATCAATGTCCATCGGCTGATGAGAAATATCGAGCCAAGAATCTCGCGTTCAAGACCGCTCACTCGGTGTATCACCATTAAATTTATCTCCATTTCCTGGCATTAACAAGTGTTGTAATGGTGTATTTACATTTAAGAATGGCTCTAAATATGACTAACTGGTTGTGTGGTTCTCCAATCCACGTGCTTATAAGTCTGTTTTAATGTACTCAGGAATGTCACTCGAGGGATCAGGAATACTGCCGGTAGATTGTGTCTTATATGTATTTGTTAAAGTCGGATCCTCGGCAAGTGGCTAGAATCGATGTTTAAACATCAATACAAGTTTAAAAAGTTGTGTAATAGCCATATAAATAGCAGAAATAATATTTATATCAGTTCATCACAGGTATATGTGGATGAAGCATCGAAGGACGTCGTAGGTTTGGCGTGTTATATGTGTAGATGGAGTACCGGACCTTAAAAAGTCTTAGTTGTAAAACAAATATTGTATAACAATTATAATTTTTTTGACATAATATTATTAGCGAACTTACCCTATAGGGAAGAAGCTATTACCGTAGTCGGCATGGTAAGACCTAGACCTGGGACCATGATAACTTTTCGTTTTGAGTTCCCCAGACCCCAAAAACACCATTCGTTCGAAACTGTATATATATATATATATATATATACACATATATATATACATATATATATGTGTGTGTGTGTGTGTGTGTGTGTGTGTGTCCGTGAGCACGATAACTCTCATAAAAGATCCGATTTTGATGAATTTTTGTATAAACGTGTAAAGCAACATTTATGACTAAGTTCGAAAACCAGCCATGTCGCTCTCTCCGAAGGGGTATTTTTGGGGCGTTTTGTACCCCAAAAATGGGTTTTTGATTTTTTACATATAATTTTTGAAAAAGTCAAATATTGGTTTTTACTATTGGATTCAGCTTTAAAAAACACGCAATTTGGTATTTTTATCATTCCTCTACGTCAAATGGTTACAGAGATATTCAAAGTCCTAATCACAGTACGTTGTCCAATGTTATTCTTATGGAGAATAAGACAAATTGTATAGCTCACTTATTTATGAACTTTTCCTGATGAAACTTGGTATATTGCTTCATATCGTTGTGTTCCATTGATATTTTCACTAAAAAACATTTTTTGGCCGATAGTTCCCGTAGCAGCAAACCTGCGTACTCAGCCTCCATGTTATTCTTGTGGAAAATAAGTAACGTGTTATCTCCCTTAATTATGAACATAAATTAATAAAATTTGGTATGTGGCTTTACCTACTTGAGTTATATTGATGTTTGTATAAAACCCCATTTTTTGTGTTCCTTGCTTCAGCAAACTTGCATACTCAGCCGACATGTTATTCTTATGGAGAATAATAAAAATGCCATTAATCGTTTATTTATGAGTGTATATTGATGAAACTTGGTATGTGGCTTTATGTGGTATTAAGATACATATATATGCATTGGAAATTCACTGAGTACGCAGGTTCGCTACTACGGGGGTATTTTGATATTCATAATGTTCTGTTCAATATGATTCAATACGTCTATATTATTGGCGTTTTAACCTCAGAAGCTTTGTAAACAAAAGCGCAGGTGATGTTAGGAAGGGAGTTTGAGGTCTGACGGCCGTTATTTTATCCTTTTCTTTCTTAATAACAGGACAAACCCTAGCAATTATAATGGGCAGTAATAACGACAAATTGCTGGTGTTTGTTTTACATAAGAAATTCAGCTGTGTATTCTTACTTTATTCTTGTCGCATAATTTCTTTGTATATTTTCTAATTAAATTACTGACGAAATAAATTAAAGTTTAAACAAATCGGATAAATGTAATTAATCGATCGCAAAGAAAGAAACAAATTGAAAACAAATTCCATAAAGCCTATATAATTTTTTAATTGTCTAGATAGTAGTAATGGTGAGAGTGCTTGCTTCAAATCTCAGGTTTGCCAGATCAATCCTAAGTAAAGTTAAAACATTTTGTGAAGGTTCTTAACTGTAATATTAACTAATGACTCTGGCTAAAAGACTTAGTCGGGCATAGTCACACATTCTATACGCATAACTCATTCACATTACTTTAAAATACGCTTTCTTTCATCACTTTCTTATAAAATAACCAGTATATAGTAATATAACCTGTATATAAACTAATTTAGACATATATTTAAAGATTTACATCTTAGTATGTTTATATATTGAAACTTTATGATAATAAGAAATTTGACTCCTATAGGCTACTTCTACCAAAACATGGCAAGTTTCTAATGTATATTGAAACGTTATGACCATAAATAATACGACAGTCACTGACCATTTGGCGTTTAGCGCGGTGCCCTGTGTTATCCATCTTCCACAATGGACCAGTTAATTTATAAGAATGGAACTCGCCAAAACACTGGTTGTTGGTTGACACCGTCTCGGTTATTACCGGGAATATGTTGCTGGATCGTTCGGAAATATCAGCAATAATTTTGTGATTAACATAATTTTGATATTTGGGTTTGGTCATCTGTTGCAAATTAGTTATTTACACCAAACGTATTTTAAGTGGATAACAGTGTTTCCTGAGTCAAGTGACACAGGGTAAGATACTCTTGTGATGGGTATGTGTAATTAGAGATGAGTTGATGAGTTTAGGAATCTCCTGATTATAATTCACGTCTAACATCTGATCTCAAATGATGAAGATCTACTGATATGCTGCATGTGTGTGGTATTTTATGACAATAGGAAATGTATAGTTAAAACCTTAAGTTAGTCAATCTAAATTCACAGAACTTGTATGTGATTACAATTGATTGATAAAATGTAATTTCTTTGGATAATATGAATTTATCAGAAATATTAATTACATATTCTGGTTAACAAACAGTATTATAGTCATCATATCACAAACAAGTTCATATTTCTACACATGCTCAACTCTAGATTTTACCCATTCACATTGTAATGATTTATTTGTTCGGGGTCATGGGTCCTACTATATGATCTAACTAATGAACCACAAAGAAACAAATAATTTGTCTGTGGTTAAACTCAGGAGTTTTCTTGCTTAAAACTGAATTAATTTTGTTCTTATATCATTGAGCACCTTTCTATTTCAGTCATACGCCATGTTCATTTCGAAAACTAAACAAAACAAGATTGTTCAAGAATTATACTTATTGATTTTAAAATATTCAATTTTTGTTTCCCATCTTAGGCTTAGAACGTGTGTATTGCCTTACATTATTATTTTGTTCGCCTAACTCGGTACCATAATGATTCGGTTTGCACGGACAGGAACGGTTGAAGGACAACCACTCAAAACACCTTCCAACACAAAATAAAGTTCAATTATATCGCGGGTAAGGGCTCTTGGCTGGAAATGTTCCCTAAATTGGTCCCCTCAACCATGTCAATAAAAAGGGTTTCATAGTTATATTGTTTTAAATCATTTAGTTTGAATTTGTAAAACAACTATTTAATTAGCTAGTTATATGATTATAGCTAGTTATATGATTATAGCTAGTTATATGATTATAGCTAGTTATATGATTATAGCTAGTTATATTTTTAATATACAACTAGTTATATATTACACAAGTTAATAGCGTCCAAACACTACAAACAATTTGATGACGTTGAAACTTACCAAACCCCATAATTCTTGGAATTCCGTTAAATTAGTCTTTAAACATGATACAAAGAAAAAAATAGTTTCTCTTTAGGTGAGCACCATAACTTCATTTTCAATAAGGTGTGAAACCGTAATAGTTTCAAGGCATTCATATGGATTTTTACAATCCTTAAAAAGCCCAAATAGCCCTAAAATCTAAAAAATAAATGTTCAAAATCCCTCAAGCATTTAAACAAAAGCTAGGAATTGTATTGCAGCCTTATAGTTGTGAGACACCATCTGTTTAAAATAACTTGTCTCTAAATATATCGAACCTTGCACTGGTTGTTGGTCACCATGCATCTATGTTTAAGTACTTTGTTTGGTAAGAATTAATTTCCTTCAGGATCTTAACAAAATGGTAATCTAGGTTTTAAAAATCTTCAATTCTAAGTTATCACACAACTGTGATTGTTTAAGAGAGCAAATAATAACATTTTTACATAAAATAATCTTCGAGTTCTTGATAAATCAATGCTTAAAAAATAGCATCAAACATCTTTAAGTTGAGAAATCAGTTATTAAGGAGTTCTAGGTCGTATCAATTTAACCTATAATCCCACATTGTGTACAATCAATTCCGTTCTATCCAGAATTTTCATAAAATTAAAACAACAAGCAGGTTTGCCTCTCCAGCAATTCTTCGATCGTTTGAGACGAACACAGCATAATTAATATGCCGCACACGAGACGGGTGTCGTGACAATCCTGCTATACGCCGCCTCGACACGCAGGCAGTCCTGGAATTGTACTTCTTGAGAAGGCTTTAGGTTACACAAAGCTCAAAACCCTCTCTTAATTTATTCCCGTTGTTAAACAATTTTCATTATAAAAGTAAACAAAATTAATTTCACTATAGTTTGAAATCATACAGCTAAATTTGCATTTATTCAAATAGGTTTTCTGTTGTGGCTGTGATTTTAATAGTTATAAAATGTTGCTCCCACTTAAGTTTTAAAAAATTGAGTACATTTTTTACTCGACTAGCTTTATTATCTGTACCACTTACGTTATTTCTGAAGCTGTGGTGGACATACAATTACCAATAAAATCAAATGTTCAACTTTATAATTACGCTGAATTAGTAGGAAGATATATTCTTTGATACAAATAATACCGATAATAATGCTGGGTATTTTTTATGTTTGTAACTCACCAATATTTCCATTCCATAACATTTTGCCAGCTTTGAATTTCTCTGAAGCGCCTACTCGATCCAATTTTATAAGAAGTACACTAACTTTTGGTTAACAACCCTAAGATTAAAGAATTATATAAATATTATTACAAATAAAAGGCTTTTAGATTTTGCTGTTTTTATACCAGGCATTTCCTACATGTCAATATCTTTTACTTTTTGTCCCGCACACAGGCCACTTGTATCCCATGAGGGGCTATTTGTAATAAATACCTTAAATTTATATCTTAACTTCTGTAAATAAATTGATTTGATTTGATTTGATTTTACGTAGTGTCGTGTCATTTCAATCGTTCATGGCCGCCACGACGCAGCTGTGTTTGTATGACACCGCCGAGCGACTGCAGATAAACTACTACATAGCCATTCAGCCAGTATATGGGCCACTAAACTTCATCGCCATATAACTGAGGGTTAAACCGAATGTTGCTCCATGTTCCAGAAATAGTCCAAGCTATAAGTATTGTGAAAAATATCAATACTTTTTGGTAGTTCTTAATTTGTAATGTATCAGAGAAAAACACGCCACAACTTGACTTGCATTGTTTCGCATGATAATATAGCCTTGTTTAATAATTGTTTGTGAAAAAAACCAATTGAGATTAATGTGATATGTATCATTGACCCAGTACTTTCTCACATATGACTATTTTTCTATATTTCCATCTTCCTGGATCAGGAGATCGCAGCAAGGCAGGCTACACTCTTAATCACTTTAGATTGTTTTCGTGTTATTCCGGTCAAAGAGACTTTGCCGCGACTTGGTGGCAGCGAATCAAAGGTGATAGAGTAATCTGCTAATTGAAATACATAACCAATAGTGCAGGTATCATAGCCAGGTGAATGCTGCTATAACTAACTGGTGCTACAAGCGCGCAGCGAGCTATGGGCAGACGGCCAAAGGTTATTTACAGAAGAGGGACCGGAACCTGTTAAAATTATTGTAATTTACACAGCTATTATTTTGAAAACCCCGTTTAGCAGTTCCCTAGCTGGCAAAGATTGGTGTTTTACAAACCGCATATTATTAATACCCCCGAAACAGCAAACCTGCGTACTCAGTGAATTTCCATTGCATATATATGGGTCTTACTACTACCTAGAGCCACTTACCAAGTATCACAAAAATACATTCATTAATAAGTGATACACAGCATTTTATTTATTATCCACAAGAATAACATTAGAATTTAGTACGCAGGTTTGCTGTAACGAGGACGATGATAATTGTTTTGCTATTATCAATATAACTCAACCAGGTGAAGCTACATATCAAGTTTTATTAATTTAGGTTCATAACTAAGGGAGATAAAAAACTTTACTTATTCTCCATATGAATAACATGGGGGCCGAGTATGCAGGTTTGCTGATACCGGGAAAAATCAAGAAAAACAAATTTCTTTTTTTTGTGCAAATATCAATACACCACAAATAGTTGAAGCCACATACCAAGTATCATCAATATATTATATAAATAATCTTGATATCAAATTGTATTTATCCTCCATAAGGATAACATTGGGCAACGTATTGTAATTAGTACTTTGAATATCACTGCATCGGTTGGAAGTAAAACAACAATTAAAAGACCAAAATGATTGATTTGTAGAGCTAAACTTATTGGTAGAAAGAAATGTGGAGTTTTTAGTCAAATTATCTGAGGAAAATCTAAAAACCGTATTACCATAAGATTAACATGGGAAATTTTATGAACGTGTTTTTTTACTTTTCTCCACAACCACTTAACCTAATGATTCAAGATACTAAATTTTTTTAAGCTGTATAAAATGGCTGTAACCAAAATCTAGTTTTTTTTTTAAATTTTAGGGTAAAAAGTTTGAAAAACTCATTTTTGAAAAAGTTTAAAACCCCATAAAACCCCCTTCGCATAGACCGATCGATCTGGTTTTCGAACTTAAAGTCATAAATGTTACTCTCCACACTTGTGCCAAATTTGATTAAAATCGGGTGTTTATTTCAAAATTTATCGTGGTAACGGTTACACACACATACACACATATATATATATATATATATATATATATATATATATATATATATATATATATATATATAAAAATTTGAACGAATAGTGTTTTTGGCATCTTGGGACCTCAAAACAAAGAGTTATCATGGTCTCGGGCTGAAGTCTTACCATGCCACCTACGGTAATAGCTTCTTCCCTATAGGGGAAATTCGCTTATAATAAACCCGGAACTGTTTAATATTAAAACTATTCCTTCGATTGTCATTATTTCAATAATAATTAATACTATTGTGGGCGTAATTGACTTAAAAAAATTGTATCAGAATATTATAGATAGTTTTTTAATACAACAGTTTCATATACGTTTTATTACATATGAACGGCAAAACCATAAATCCATATGAACGGCAAAACTGCACTCAGCTTTGCACAGAGTTCTCCTGTTTTCCAACCAACATCACAGTAAACACATAAATACCAGAAATAAAACACCTTTATTGACACAGTTACAGTTACCACCACATCAATCTCCACGCAAAGTTGAACGGTGCGCTTTTTCACGACCTCAGTATAAACCAGCAGCAATCACCTTCAAGACGCAAACTGATTTAGTTTTAAACTATATAATATTTCCTTTTTTGAGTTGTTGTTTAAAATTCATTGTTCGTGATGGTGGTGCTTGGTTATTTAAGAAATTATTGCGGACATTTTCTATCACTGATTGAGAAAAACAATAGTTATTAATGTATTAAGGGTACTGTCTCCCTGAGGGAAATTGTTGGCGTTCGACGCGATGCCGCGCCGCAGGCGAGGGCGACAATTTTTCCGAGGGAGACAATGTGCGTTACTCCCGTAATACAAACAACATTCTTCACACACCCCAAAATCGGCGTTAATAAGTATTCACAATCGCTGTTCATTTTTGTTGCGTAATGCGTAATAACTAACCTCGGAACTCGCAACGTTAATTATTGCAGCGAAATATCAATCTGTTCCTCATGTTATAGCTACACCGTTGCCAGTTTTCCACTATGTTGCCAGGGCGGGAGACAAAGCACCACTTTACACTTTACAAGGAGTACAATTCGACTTTGCATAGTAGGTGGGAAAAATAGATATTTCTGTTGCTGGAGTTAGTTGATGTTTTAACTTGCAATTACGTAATTTAAATTTTACTTTGAAAATAAAAAAAGTCCAACCACATTGCTTGTTTTGGCAGAATCGCCGAAAATTAACCGAATGAATTGTCTCGCACGGGTCCAATAAGCGCAGGACACGTGGGGTGATAATTGACAGCAGTCCCCGGTAACTGATACTAACGAGTTCGCCCGAAGGCTTCTACGTGATAGCCTATATTCTGTAGTAACATTACGGAAAAGAATTTAAAGTTAGAATGTTGCTTGATGTTTTGAATGTTAACATATTTTATAATTATTTTAAGAAACACGATTATGCTATGTATAAGTACATGTGAAAATGCAAAATAAACAATAGCAAATGTACAGAAAATAATATTATTTTACTTAAGGTAGTAGAAGGAAATAATGTTTTAACTGAGAGTTTGAAAACTAAACTGTATTGCCATATTTAAAAATCAATACTCCGCATCCAAAAATATGTATTTTCATAGAAATCCTATAGTATTCTTGTTTTTTTTACGCTACCCTATTTTTATTTATTTTCGTGATAGGAAATTATAATACAAATAATCAAATGCCTAAATGAAATCAAGGAAAGGAATTTTGCTGTTTCAAACCACCGTTCTACTACGCCGTGGCGCCGCGTACATGATTAAGCAATCTAATTGTTGTTTAAACATTTTACCATCACATCGTGTAAATAATGAGCTGTACATGATCATTTAATTTTCTATTCCATTTACCAAAACGAGAAAATTAACCGGAGTTGAGTTGATGCTCCACTTCAACAGTCGCTCACTTCAACATTTGTTTGCTAAATCCATTTTCCCTAATTATCCTACTAAATAGGTGCTCTCAAATCAGCAAATTATTTTCCAGAGGAACAAGAATATGAAAACATAATACTTCATTCTTAAGTTATATTATCTGAGTGAAGAAGTAGCAGATTTTAGTTACGATTGTATGCTGGCAGATAAACTATTAATTGATTACAATAATAAACATGTTTGACAATTAATGATATAATTATGTTGGATAGTGATTTACCTATTATATGTAATATACACTTGAACATAAATGCAAGTAACATAGTTCCATAGCTGAAACCTTTCTAAATATTGATTTAACCAAGGAGTTATTATTTATTAATTGTCAAATTATAAGTAATTTTTATTAATTAGGTAGCTTATTTAACTAATTAAAGATAATGGACGATGTGAGCTGATTAATAAGACGATAATGGAACAAAGAAGGAGCCTTGCTAACCGTTAGGCTCTTGTTTTCGGTGTAAGAGGTCGCTAGTTCGATTCCCGGGGCGACCACGTTACTTTGAGAGGGTTGTCACGTCACCCTCTAACTACGTTAGTTGTAAAGTAGCACTGGCATAGACAAGAACAAACATCGTTAATCTGTGTAGTTAGCAAGGCGTAGGCATAGGGTCATTGCAGTTGTTACGCCCCAACAACATGTTGTTGACATTCAAAGATTGTTTTAACCGAGTATAAAAGTGAGTGGGCGTTAATCTACTTTTTACAACTCATTTTACTAACGATTATTTATGAGATGATATTGAGAATTGACGTAAACAATTGTTTAGTTTTATGTTGTAGTTTGCATTACTCTTAAATTTGTTTGCAAACAGAATATTTTAAGGTTTACTCCTTATTGATGGCTGTATTCCATTTCCAGGCGTCGCCGCAGCTGATAGCTTATTCCCCGTCGACGCCATATGTGAGACTATTTACTCCACATGCTAACAAGGTGTCTGTTGGCAACTCCCCGGGATGGAAAGAGATGTTAAACAACCCCACTTGTATCGCTGTCCCCCTCACACCTATATTTGTCTCTGTCCATGGCTCGCACTGCCACTATTTTAAATTCACTACGGTTCTAGCTAACGATCTTAAGTGTAATTAATGCGTTACGCTTTAATGGAATAATAATTATCGTAATACATTTTGTTTTGATTAATATGTATTTTAGAGACGCTCTCTCTCTCTCTCTCTCTCTCTATATATATATATATATATATATATATATATATATATATATATATATATATATATATATATATACAGGGTGTCCTGGAACTCTCTGGAACATTTCATAAAACATCTTCATTAGGTCGAGACAAACACATTTCACAGTATAAACATTGGTCTCCGGTGACTAGTTTTCTGTTTGTCGGTCTGTATGGGTTTTTACTTAATACGGTAATTAATACGATATCGACTTCAAACTTGGTACATGTATTATATTTAATAAGACTCATTTTGGTACGAAATATCAAGTTTCTATTCTGTACCATTTCAAAATGGCAGCCATTTTTGTTTTTCAAAGCTAAATATGTTAAAGACCGTAAAATTTATAAAAGAACTGTAGGAATAAAAAAAATGTGTAATTTTATCCTGAGAGTAATATAAAGATATTAACTATAGGATAACAAATAACTGAGTTGTTCTGATTTTTATATGTTAAAACATGATTTGTTATCATTTCTGGGCTTAAACATCATGTTTTATCTTATAAAAATCACAACAACTCAGTTATTAACTACCCTTTAGTTAATATCTTAGGGATGGTTGTTAAGTGAGCAAACTGTTGCAATACAATCAGGACAGTAATAATCAGAGTATGGGTAGGTATAATCAGGGCCGCGGGGAGATAAGCCTGATTTGAACCAAGCTAATATTGTAAGTGGTATCATTGGATATACCTAAACGGTTTGCTCTATAAATAAATTTATGATTCTTTTATCGAAAATTCTTGAATTTTATATCTATTTTAATTAATTAATGAATTAATTAATTTTATATTTATTTTATATCTATTTTAATTTTCTATGGAATTTTATAGTTGATTTTCCTATTGGTATTACCAGTGATTTTTCTGTTCTTATTTCTGTAGGAGAGGCTATAGCACAACTTTTGCCCCATAGACCTACTTCTGAGCCACAAGCAAAGAGGGATAATCGAATATTGATCAAGTAAATGTTGTTCATCCTATTATTTGCTCTGACAATTTTTGTTTACCTCTGTTAATATATGGTTTTTTGATTTACTTAAGCACTTAAAATACTCCTTCCTGACTGATGCCAAAGCACTGTATGTTTTTCAATTGGGGATGATAGAATGATTTAGTATATAGATGACTAATTAAATTGAGCATATGTGTTCACTCAGGCAGGGGTTCGCATTTATATGTTTTTATGTTTAGCACAACAAACATAAGACTTACCTAGAAAAATATATAAAATGTATGTAACACATTGAACAATAATGTATTCTTCAGAGTAATGTCACAGAACAAAATATTTCTTAAACGCAAGGTGTGATGCTAGTCTTTTAGTTCACAAAATATGATAATAAATTGTATAACACTGTGTAACTTTGAACAAAAATAAAATGTTATAATAATAAAATAGGGCCATCGATATTCTATAAAGCTATAAAACAGTGCCGCAGTAGTTATTGTTAATACATTTTAACTTTAAAAAATAAAGATCATCATTAACAGTAGGCTTTTATTACCATGGTTTTTTGACTTGATTTGCTAAATAGAAATCCTCCTTAGATTATAATTTGATTCATAAGGAAGGTAATTTTTAACGCTTTTAGAATAGACCTTTTGATTTATTAATTCATTTGGTTTAAGCTAGATGTTATAGACTAAACTTTCTTAATTGTACTATTTTAATTTGTCTCCAATAGCTGATTCAAACAAATAATTATTCGCGGCTGTGGGAACTTCACAGTGAGTCTAACGGTAGCGCGGCCGGCGCGGCGGTCTGTTTCTGAACTTGTGTACAGTTCACACAGGCTCGCGGCGCGCACCACAGTCTCGTGCCGGCTCCTGCAGGATTGACGTGAGTGCGCCGGCGCCGTTGCTGCAATTTTGTTTATTTGTGGATTAAGTAAAGTAAGTAATATTTTTTCCCAAGCCTATCGAAGCATTATCTTTAACAAAACAAAATCTTGTAATTGCTTGTAATACGTAGTCTTAACATAGGGTATAATTTACTATCAATAAAAATGTATTAAACATGTGTGTTTATTTGTAAATTGTCATAAAAAGTGCATTGGTAAACTACTTTTATATGCAGTGACTCTCTCCGTGTGTGTGGTTATTTTGTAAAAGGCATGACTTTAAATGTATTTTAGTGTTACATTTTCGTGTTTTAAGAAGGTAAAAATTCATTTTAGGTATGCAGCAAATTGGATCCTTACCTTTAAGTTAAATAATTGTATTGATCTATTGGGTTGATTATTTTTCTTTTAGCTTTTTATAATAAATGCCTCATACAGCATTTTTTAAACCATTTGATCAATTACGTTTTTAATTTTATATTTTTCCAAATTGTTTTGCTTGGTAATTACATTTTATAAGACACATATGTAAATTTGATATACTTATTTTGATAATGTCTGTTATTAATTTCATACAATATTAAATTATTTCGCTTACTACGAGAATGTTTTCTTTGAAAAATAACCTGGTCTAAAATACAAACCATTGGCCGATAGGATGACCAGCTTTATACTGTAAATACAAGATGCGAAGACGACACGATATCAGTTACGGTGACTTCGATCATCCGTCTCCCACGACGTGTTCGTTAATTTCAAAGGAAGGTATTGAATTATCCACGTTCGGTTTAATATATTTTACTGATTACCTTTTTCCAATCGAATAATATATATGTTATGTTCGTTGTAGTATAAAACACCTGAAATGTTCTAGTTTTTTTTTAAATCTAGGTGTTTTATAACATTTAAAATAAAACGTTATTACTAAAAATCTTGTTTAAAACCTACCGATTTCGGAGTTATTGTTTAACGAATAATTAAAATAGCCACCATATTGAAACGGTTAAGGTTATAGAACCAAACCTTCATAGGGCAATAGACCTTATACCCATCAATATTCGTTGTAAGCTTGAAAAACATATCTTAAGCGGTTCGAATATTATGAATTTGTTTAAAAAATCTCATACAGACTGACAGAGGGAAAACGAAGCTAGATAGGCTATATAGTTATATGACAATTTTTGTGTGTTTTGACCTCAGGAACAATATCCCGAAGTTTGTCGGTGTATTTCAGATACACCTTGTACATTGTTATGGCTATTGCAATGATTTAGTGGACGACACCATTACCATTCGGGGATCTGCACCGCTCTATCTGTATGTTTAAAACTGATGTGTGCATGTGTGTATTACAACAAGCTAATATATATATTGGCACAAAATCTCATCTGTCTGTCAATAGAAAATGAGACGACAAAAAAATTATGTAAAATAACTAAACACATTTGTATACTGGTGATGATTACAAATCAATCATGTAATAACCATACTGACACATTCAAGTATTGATACAATATATAAATACCACTTTAGTTTCTAGGTTTAATGCTCAAGATTGTCTGCATCATACAAAATAATTGTAAACGATTTCATAAATATGTTTTATATTAACTAATAACCTAATTAAGGACTAACATTAAAATTAAACTTTCTAAATGCATTTTGTACAATAATTTGATTTCTTGCTCCCAGTTCGTTTCATCCCAGAGCCCATGAGAAGCCCACTAACTGCAAGGCGCAGCTGTTATTTGGTTGTAGCGAGAGAGGTTTTGGGGGTCGTCTCTGCCACTATTTGAGCCACCCTTTTCTTAGTAACCAAACAAACAGTAATTCTTGTGGACAGTTATAACAATCGATGGGTAAATGTTTACTTTATTTCCCTATTTTATAAAGGTCCTTTTCAATAAATTAATATTTTATTATTTTACACAGGTATAACATTAGGTATAATAACATAGCGTTCAATTTATCCATGAAATAAATATAATCGCTAATTTTAACAGAAACAACGAAGGTTAATTTCTTCGACAGACAACGTTAATGTTTCAAGAGCGCATTAAGGAATTTTTCCGGTTTTCACAGTCTCTTAAACCGTCTTTTTTAAAAGCTAAAGAATCAGTCAGATCTGACTCTGAAGTTCTTTGAATATAACATGAACTCGTGATGAACGCGCAAACAAGTTTAAGTATCGGAAAGGTTTTCTTGAGTCTCGATGTAACCTTAGCTGTTATTAGAACCCCAATTGTTATAATTTGCAGAAGAGCCAGAAGAGCCACTTACGACCAAATTGTGATTTAATGTCCTCTTGAAAAGTGTTGCGGATTAAATTACTAAAGACTTCAATAATTGTTTTTCTTGTTAGATAAAACATAACAAGGATTGATAATTAAACACATTTTATCCGGCAAAAGTAAAATTTTGTTGTATTACCACGAGAAAAAAAACAACATTGACCTAAGCCTTAATAAGCCACTTGCACGGAGTAATAATTCTTACTAGGACATTATTGAAATCAATATTTTTGCACATAACAACGAGGAATCATCATCTATATTATTAAAGGAATTTCTTAATTTTTGTTCGGCGATTTTTGACCCCTTAATGTTATTATTTTGTATACATATTTTGTATCAATCGAAACCTCTAGATGTGCTTTTTGGGGTTTACTTAAACTCTCGACCACGCGGCTTTGCCCCATGAGCTCTCAAAGTTTCAATGTTAATCTTATGGAGTAATATTTTATTTAGTTACTCAGCTGATTGTAATGTAAATCTAATATATTAAAACACCAAGGCGATTTTTGTTAAGAGAACTACTCCGTTATTTATGGGTAAAGGTTGACGATTGAGGTGCCAAAATATTTGTCCTGGGTTGTAGTTGGGCATAACAGTTTTCATCTTTCAATATTTTCAATCTGAAGGGCACGGGCCACCCTCAAAGTTGGTTTTGTGACCATAAGATTAACATGGGGAATAATTGTATTTGAATTGCAGCTGTTAATACATTACGGACAGGTGATTAGTAATATGATATGTTACAGGTAAGGAATGCATTTATCTATCTAAATAAAATTGTTTTTTCTACTTTGCTTTGAGCAGAGAAATGTTGAATGCAGCGGAGATATTTAAATTGTCGTTAAAATGTGTTTATCTATCTTTCTATTTATGGGTCATATTTGTTCCGCGTTTTACAGAAAAAGATTGCACTGAATTAAATAAAACATTTTGCCCATTTTCGTGTGTAGGAGGAAACGTGTAGGCTGTTTCAAATCTGATTTCATCCTTAGTGTTATGCTCCTTTGTACGGAACTGCTACAAAGTAGATCTTAAGGTTACTCAACCTTTCACTACAGAATACACCATATGTGTTCCAATGAGCATTTAGTTAGCTAATTTTGTCTTCACAAAACAGAGAAATCATGTCCGCTTTACTACTTTACAAAGGTATACTAAACCATATAAAATAACGGCACGGCAGTGAAACATTGGGTGCGGAACACATAAGCTCTTGCAACATAGTATTTAAAGCTAAGTTTGTCTCGGTAGTCATTGTGATTATAATACAGAATATTTTATGTGTTTTTAAGTCCACTATCAATAAGTCTAACAAACTACAAGAGTTATTGAGCAGATATTTAGAAGAAGCTGGGTGCATAAAAATATATGTATATATAGTTGTAGCCATATTTCCGTTCCAATGAGGCTCGGCTCTAATGACCTTCAACATTTACATGGTAATCATATACTTCTTAGTCCGATTGAGCAAATATTTGACAGCAGGCAATGCACTATAATCAGAAACATGCCTACAATTTCAGTCCCGTATGTCCTTTGGGACTTATCTACTCCGTCGGCATTTAAAATTTCAATTTAATCATCACTGACGTTAGTAGTTAACTGGATTGATTAAGCATACTTTTGTTAGGAGGATAGTTAGTACATCAGAACAAAACCTTCGCCTATTCCTGCTCCAGATATACATTACTCTAGGGCTCTCCAAATGTTGGAGCCATCGAATTGATGTGGCCAATCCAGCCTCATACATTGAAAAATATTATTTTGTATGGAAAATTATTCTAAAAACCAACATTATGATTTTGATTAAGGGGTTGTAAATAAAAAATGAATCGTAACAGTTGTTTAAAATCAACCATTCAATTGTAAAAATAACACTTACTTGGTAAAGTGCATGTGATTTTTTATGAGAGTAGTGATTAGAACCAGTGTTTGCATAACTTTAAATATTCATGATTAGATTATTTATAGATCACGAGAACCATGAAATCTGAATATTGAATATAAAGCGAGGTGTCCAAAATGAAAATAATCGATCAAATAAGCAAATCAAATATACTCGCCTTGAGGAGGAACCGTGAATATAAGTCCTCTAGGCATGTTTAACAAACTGACTGGCTTCCCGAGAAAAGCTCTGTCTCCCAGGTGATTTAACAAACGTTAACTAACTTCTCAAGCATAAAATTGTGATCGCGAGCGAAGCCGCGAGGGGCTACTAGTATGCATTGATTTGAATTACCTTCTGATACTTTTAGAAACCAATCTAACCATCCAGGTACATTTTGTGCTGAGACTTATGAACTGTATCAGAACAAATGGATCAATATAGATTATTCGACTATCGAAGCTATCAGTCACTGGAATATCTATTATAAGAACAACTCGGAAACTTTGAAGGTCTATGAACACTAAAGGCTGATATTTTTAAACCCTGTAAAAACAACATCTCTTGAAAGTAAGTGTATTTATACAAATTATGGGTAAAAAACTCATGACTTTACAGTGTGTGAAAATTGTCGTAACAATCAAAGAATAATATTTTAATATTACGGACAAATAAAATGAACACAAAATGAAAAATACACGTGTATACAAACAAAATGCTGCGTCAGCTGTACCCTGCTCGACCGACGAGCGACGACTCTACCTCCCATCGTCACATTAATTGCTGATGTCTCTTTAATGAAACCACAGACCGCCGGCCGAGCCGGTTAAAAACAAACAACTACATGGCCAATGTTTGTTGGACACTTTACATACTCCAAATTAACTCAATCGGTACACGGATGCATGGATTATCTTAAACTTTTTTACTTTATCGTAGACACCTTTTTGATTAATTGTTATACATTTATTAGTGAATTTCCTTTGGAAAGTGAACTATTAGCATGACCCGCACGGTGAAACTTAAGCCCGGGACCACCATAGAAGTTCCTAACGTGACCCCCTAAACACGTTTTGGGGGGTCGTTCAAAATTTTATATATATATATATATATATATATATATATATATATATATATATGTGTGTGTGTTTGCACTCTAGCGGTCGCATTTTTTGTCCGATTTACTTCAAATTTGGTAGGGACGTTCCTTTCTGTAATTAGTTGGACAAGTTCGTTGGGCAAAACAATCGGAAAAGTCTAAACCCCTTTTTTTGGGGATTAATCTTTCAAATTTCGAGTTTTTGGGCCCAAAAAGGGTCATAAAAGCCCCAGATGTAAGATAAATGCATGTAAAAAGATGGGAATTAGAGAGGCGAAAGTTTTAAGCCCTCTCTCGTCATTCTAGCATAATTATTTACCGAGTCATTAAAGAAAATGTGTATCGACAAAACACAGTACGTTGTCTTAAGGGGGTTTTACACTAGAAAATCCTGTTATTCCTTTATTAGAGTACTTTTAACATCCCCATCAACCTCACGCCTACTTTCAAGCCTGTCTGGACCTTCTCCTAACCTTATAATGCGCAAAATTGTATTCCCAGCTTCACAAGTAAATGAAACCAGGAGTATCAGAAGAGCCAAAAAATCAATGTTTTCAGATTTCAATAAAAATTGGACAAATGTATGTTTTTACACTTATTTTGAGTTTTACAAGTTTTTTTGTGGAAATTCACTTCCCTCACGTCAGCGTGCTGCGTGCGAACTCGTTTAATCCTTCGTAACGTATTGCAGGCCGTAGAATTGCTGATGATGCTAACTGAAAGTGCACTGTGATCTTTGAATCAGTTCAAATTCATAGTGTTGCATTTTTAATAAGTACAATGGTGTACATTACAAAGGTCTAAACCATGTGCACAATGAATATAATCTGGAAGCAGGAAAAGAAATATATGGTCGTTTGGCAGATGATTTCTTTGTGAAAATTTCCGGATGAAAGAAATTTCATTTAAAATTTGCTTACTTTCAAAACTAAAATTAGTTTGAGTATAACAAATTTCCAGAGTTCAATCGAAACAACGCCATTTCACAAGATATTTGAATGCCTTCCAAAGGCTAAGGAGAGGTGTTAAAGATCTTTTATTTTTAAATCAAAGAATACTTAAAAGAGTTCAAGTTGTTTTTGTAAAAAATACGTTAAAAAGCAACGTATTTCTTACTAAATGTGTATGTGTAAGGAAACTAAAGAGTAAGATATTTTCATTAAACTTTTGCGTTTAGATTTTAAAAGAAGTTTACGAAGTTGATCGTGTAAAAGAGGAAATTATATCATATCTCAAAAAAAGTAAATTCTAATTAACTTAGTCCTTACAAATCTTCTAATTTAAATATATTCCTAAAATGCTAACCACAGTTTGTTATGTTATTCTGTAATACATTCTTATTGGACAGGCTATGAGGGTGATTTGGCTATCATTTGCTATTATAAACGCGCTTATGCTTTTCAACGTAGCCCAATCTCTTTAAGGCGTTTTACCGTATAACGTTCGTACGTTGTTATGCTACGTAGGTTAGAAAGAGGCCAGAAGTGGCCCCGGCCCAAGTGGTGTTGTGTTTTACAACAGCTGCGCACTTGGGGAAACAGTTGATTGCTGAATCCATTATCCCTAATCCTATTATAAGAGGGATTCCCTCGTACTTGGTAGCTTCCAGAGATTACAGGGGAGATTATGTAAACGATTCAAAACGTTTAATCCATGCGGTCAATAATGAGAGCAAGTGGTGATTATTCACTCAGATTTTATTCTATGGTTTATTTAAAAGCATTATTTTTATTTGCATAGATACATTTTCCCCTAAACGAATCACGATCACTATAGGAGATATAATAAAATGTGAGACTGGTATGAAAATAATGTTTAGAGTTAAGTTTAGAGATATTTAGAAAATTCAGTTCATTAGAAACACAGCGTTTTGATTATATCCGGTGACTCAGCTATAACCAAGTCACACTAAGCACTACATCAAATAACAAGTTCAAATAATGTGGTAAATCAAACAATATTTGTTATAAAGAAAAGACAATTCACTGACTAGGTAAACATGAAACACCATCACAACGTTGTATACGTAATATATGATAAATGTGTTTACGTTTTATACGTGTCGGTATGGAATTCACTTTTATCAGAACATGTTAAAAAAATCTTTTCTCTTAGAACAAGAACTCCCGCTCAGCTGACAGTACAAGGGAACTACAAGGATATCCACTCAGTACCGGGCGATGGCTCAAGTTTTTGTGACTGTACTTAGACCTGACTTACAGACCAGCACATTCATCACCCTGCACTCTCCTTGTTGAGACCGTAACATCTCGCTGTAGCATAATATCGGCTCTCAGAACGCCAGAGCATGGTCAAAGTACGAGATTTCACTCTTCAATCATCATCTAAATAAATACAACTTGTGATGAGTTTGGTTGTACAAATTATATCTTTCACGTATACTTCTATGATGTTTTATACAATATTGATATGTTGAAATTCTAACAGAACATAACTTGTTACGAGTGTTAATATAGTGAAAAATGATTTGATTGTTTCGATCACAATTAAAAAACTCATATGGGCTATTTACAATTTATTTTTAATCGTATTCCTCTTAAATAGAAAATTGTACAGCACATTCTATAGTAAACGAATGAATTAACCAGTGTGTTTAAATTGCTGTTCTGACCTTCATGTTTGAAAAACTACCTCCAGAAGGGGTGTCTACTAGACGATTGGGTGGGTTTTTATGTGATGTCTCTAGAGGCAGTGGGTAATGCAATTATAGTAATAACATCAGTGATGGAAGGGATTTATGAAATGGAGGATCAATGTCAGTACCTGTACTAGATTATTCGAGCAACAAATCTTTGTTCTGAAAACCGCGACTATCTTAATTATATCGATAAACTTAGTAATTCCCTCAGCAAAAAGGTTATCCAAAACAGCTGATAGATAGGCAGATAAATAGTTCAAAAAACTCTGCAAACAATTATTTTTGTAAAAACCCAAAATTTCTCTCTCAATATTTCCTGGCTTGTTTAAAACCAATAACAATTTGAAAGTTGCTCAGAAAATTCTTGAAAGCTCACCTTTGACTCAAAATTGATTTTAAAACCTCCCAGGTTGGTTTTCAAAAACCTCCCAACTTTAAAAGTATACTTTCTAAACCAAAATTACCTCAAATAAATCAACCTTTAGGATCAAAGTCTGGCTGTAATCCTTGCAATAAATCCCGTTGTATCACTTGCAAGTCATCCACTAGTTTTACTAGCAGGCAGACTAACAAATCATATAAAATACGTGGAAACATTACTTGTGCTTCTACCAATGTAATTTACCAACTATCTTGTAAAAATTGCCCTAAGGACTACATTGGTAAAGCCACAACAGTCCTTCAAGTACGCATGAATGGCCACAGGCATGATGTTAATCATCCTTCGATAGAAAAGCCTGTTGCCATTCATGCCAGAGAACATTCACAAAAAAATTTCAGGAATGTTATTCTCTAAAGGGCGTATGCAAATTGGCTACTGACTGCCAAGATAGACAGATAAGACAACTTGAACAGGCCCATCAATTAGTCCTGAAATCTAAAACCCCATTTGGACTTAACTTAAGATATCCAACATTTATCATATTGTTTACTATATATTTTATCACCTAAAAAATTCACTATTTATTTATACTACAGTTTATTTTTATCTTGTTATTGTTAAATGCTTTATAACTATGAGGTTTATTTTATTGAAAAATTAATTGTAAATGTTCGTTTGTTTATATACAAAACCCTGCTACGGCAAAACATATATGTAGATAGACAACAACTTAACCATCTAAATCATATGTGGCATTTAAATAAGTTAAATAATTCATCAATTTTACTTTTATTTTTGTTTATAGTTAAGCTTTTTTAAATTTTTACTCCTCATGAAGGCTTGAGCCGAAAATTAGAGTTTTATTGTAATAAAAAAGAATGTGTATCAAGGTTGTTTTTGTTAATTGAGGACGTTATTACAGATATTTTCCTTAATGTATATCTTGACAAGAAATAGTTGTATTAAGGAAATATGTTTAAATTTTTTCGTTGTAATTTACCATTTAATGTATTTTTGGGGAAAAAATCTTTAATGCTATATGAAATAACAGCATAGATACGCAAAGTCACTGGTTTAATGCACATTTTGTTGCTCCCCTATGAACCGCCAGCCACAAATGATAAACAGCTGACTATTGGGGTAACAGATCGGTCATGTTGATATTTTGCGAGGGCGCTTCACTCATCCATCTTCCACAGTGGACCTGTTAATTTTTAAAGAAGGGGAGCTGTATTGCCAAAGTGCTGCTCAATAACTGACACCGCCCTGTCCGTTTCAAAATGGAATTGAATCATGAATTGTGTATATGCCCGCTTATTTTTCACTAGAAATTTATGTTTCTAGAGTTACGATTTAAAACAATTTGGGATCATTAACTATATTGTCTCCCTAATTTGTACAGTCGGATAAAATTGTTTCAAAATAAACTGAATATACAATTTTAATTTAAACTGGCTCTAAGGCACTAAGTAAGATGAACATAATGTCCATAAATATACGTTGAACATAAAATCAAATCAAAATTATCGAAATAAAATCCGTTTCAAGCCTTAAAACCAAACTATTAAAGGTTATCCGAGAATTATTTATTTATTTTAGTAGTACGAATACGTTAACCTAAGTATTGCACACTTTTAAAATTCATCAATGTAAAACATATGACCTATGAAACTACAATGTTTTTAAATATAAAAATGTGCATAACGTAAACATTATTTATGATGTGTTGCTTCATTTATAACAAATGTGAATGTTGAATATTTGGGTGTATTTTACACCAACAACTATCACTTTCACACTACTCTCGCATGAATATGTTCTGAGATACTATAGCATATTTAGTTAAGACACAATATTTTGAGTTAGGTGTTTATATGATAAATACATAAATCGAACCCCCATTTATTGGAGTATAGACATTTCCCGTGATAGGCATCTTAGGTGAAGTAGATTTGGGTGTAAAACACTCCTAGGACCTAATACCCAACACCTAAATAAGTTTATTTAACATTTATTAGTGAATTTCCTTTGGAAAGTGAACTATTAGCATGACCCGCACGGTGAAACTTAACCCCGGGACCACCATAGAAGTTCCTAACGTGACCCCCTGAACACGTTTTGGGGGGTCGTTCAAAATTGTATATATATATGTATATATATATATATATATATATATATATGACATATATATCACATGTATGTGTGTTTGCACTCTAGCGGTCGCATTTTTTGTCCGATTTACTTCAAATTTGGTAGGGACGTTCCTTCTGAAATCATTTGGACAAGTTCGTTGGGCAAAAGAATCGTAAAACTCCAAACCCGTTTTTTGGGGATTAATCTTTCAAATTTCGAGTTTTTGGGCCCAAAAAGGGTCTAAAAAGCCCCAAATGTAAAATTAATGCATGTACAAAGATGGGAATTAGTGAGACAAAAGTTTTAAGCCCTCTCTCGTCATTCTAGCATAAATATTTACCGAGTTATTAAAGAAAATGTGTTTCGACTAAACACAGTACGTTGTCTTATGGGGGTTTCCACTATAAAAGTTTGCTACTCCTTTGTTAAAGTACTTTTATTATCCCCAGCAACCTCACGCCTACTTTCAAGCCTGTCTGGACCTTCTTCTAACCTTGTAATGCGCAAAATTGTATTCCCAGCTTTGCAAGTAAATGAAACCAGGATTATCAGAACAGCCAAAAAATCAATGTTTTCAGATTTCAATAAAAATTGGACAAATTTATGTTTTTACACTGATTTTGAGTTCTAAAAGTTTTTATTTGGAAATTCACTTCCCTCACGTCAGCGTGCTGCGTGCGAACTCGTTTTTGAATTGTTTTCTTTAAACTTAATTTGTGTAGGCAGGTTGTGAGAGAGTTATCCAAACAAAAGTAAACTTAAAAGGAAAATTCATAAAAAGGAACAAATTAACAATTGAAAATACCGTGGAATTGTACATGCATAATGAAATTTTATCAAAATAGGATCATTGGGCTTTAGGTTTATACTCATTTAGGCGGACGGATAAACATCACAGTGAAACCTACTTTTTTGCATCAAATAAATATTTTCATACATAAACTAATACGCAAATAATACTTTGTACTTTGTACTATATACTATGTATAGGGAGAGAAAGTACAATCACAGTTATCTGATACTTGATCTCGGAGACTCCAATACTGATGGGTTGTAAGTTGTACGTTATGAAGAACCAGAATCATTTCTTTGCTCTACAAAAAATTTGAGATATTCTAGGTGCTTATCCCTCTATACAAAAATTGGTATATACATAATGTAATTTTTTTAGATATCAATATTCTAATCATTGTGTGTAGAAAGACATCTCAAAACTTCTTGAAACACAAAAATAACTTCCATTCTAGATCATGTATGCTGTTCAGCCTCTTTATTGTAAATTGAACAGCTTATGTTGAAGGTGCAGTAATTCAGGAATAGTAACTACAAATATGTTCAATGCTTAGCTATTCTTGCTGTTTTTCCTGCATTACATTATTGTTCCGTATGGTAATATTTCCGTGCGTCACGACAGATGCGCTCATGCCCGCACTTCAGACAAGATTTGGGCTTAGATTTACATAAGAGGATTCTCGCTTAGTATAACAAAAGCAAGTTGGCTCCCGTTGCCTTTTTAGTCAGGTCATGCCAGAATACACTTTGCATTGTCTGGTTATTCTGAATTCACTGAAATTTAGGTAGAACTTGTTTTTCAAACTTTTAAATACTTAATTTTCGATTTCTATGGTGTATAAACGTTGCAGTCGTTCATTTTCATCATATAACCTGTAATTCCCCAAATATTAGTAATAAAAAGTTTATAGTGGTTTATGAGTTTACAATTGTGTATTACAATTTGAATGTCAACTATGTTACTCGAAGATTGAAATACTTTATCCCTTTGACACTTTCGTGATACATAAGCCACAGAACGGTCTCAAGTTGAGAGAAATGAAATGTGCCAAGTACGTCTAGGGTACTTAGAGGGAAACTGGATCCGGGAGGGTGTGCATTTTAAAGTGAATGATTAACTGATTGCATCAAGTACAAAATCCCTTGTTACATAAAGTACCTTTTATGTAATTAATATTTTGTATTTCATTTCAGATGCTTTCATTCTAAAACAAAACACGCTGTTGGGGCTATGAATCGCGTGTAATAGACATAGCTTGGAAACCAATTAAGCTAGCAGATGTTGTATCGTTGTGTGAACTATCACTTTTTATGTAGTTTCAGTTCAGTCATTTTTCGATAATCATTTTAGAATAACGTTTACAGGTTGACTCTATAAAATCAACAACATATCCAGCAAACACACGGCTCAAGCACAACGCTGGCGGACGTCACTATAACTAATGCTGTCCAACGGCTCGGCCGTTGTGGGCGAGCAGCCAGAGATTATTTTCAAACACCGGAACTTGTGAAAATAGTAGTAAATCACGGACCTTTCACTCCATTAACTTTACCATCTCCGAACACCTTTTAGCATGTTTCCCAACTGGCATGGTCTCAATTTACGTGCAGGAGTACGTATAATATAGAAACTATTATTTAATCGTAACAGTTGAAGAGAGGCATTACATTGTAGCTGACTGTCTGTTATAATGAAATGTGAGGTTTAAATTTGATAATTATTCATTCTTGATAAGAAACAGTTTTTAAAAGCTTGGTAGCCCTAAGTTTCATAAACTCTGTAGTATGAAATTACTACAGTAGTAGTAATACGGATGACTGTAGTAATACAGTTTGGTTTGACCTGCCTAAGCAAAACTCATGCAATATGTGTTATATAGGATGGTTAAAATTCCTAACTTTTAGTTTTAAGTAAATTAAACCATATATTTAATACTCATCATATACTTCACATAAGTTTTCAATTTAGTAGGAATAAAAGGTGGCTGACAAAAGACAATTAAAAATACCCCCGTCGCAGCAAACCTGCGTACTCAGAGAATTTCCAATGCATATGTCTTAATACCACATAAAACCGTATACCAAGTTTCATAAAAATATATTCACATATAAGCGATATAAACAATTTTAATTATTCTCCATAAGAATAACATTGGTGATGAGTACGTAGGTTTGCTGAAACAAGGAACACAACCAATTGTTTTTATGCAAATATAAATATAATTTAACATTACAAAGTTCCATCACATACCAAATTTCATCAATATTCAATCATAAATAAGCGCTGTATAACATTTTAATTATTCCCCATAAGAAAAACATGGGGGCTGAGTAAGCAGGTTTGCTGCAACAAGGAACAAAAAATTGTGTTTTTATGCACATATCAATAAAACTCAACAAGTTGAAGCCACATATCAAGTTTTATTAATTTTTGTTCATAATTAAGGGAGTCATTATATTTTACTTATTCTTCATAAGAATAACATAGGGGCTGAGGACGCAGGTTTGCTGCTACGGGGATAATCAACAAAAAATATTTTTTTGTACAAATATCAATATACCAGAACTACGTGAAGCCACATACCAAGTTTCATCAATATACAAATAATCGAGATCAAATTTTATTTATTCTCCATAAGGATAACATTGGACAACGTACTGTGTTTAGCACTTTTAATATCTCTGCAACGGTGGGGCGTAGAATCACAATTTAAACACCAAAATGATTGTTTTGTGGAGCTTAACTGATTGGTAAAAGCAAATGTGAAGTTTACATTGAAATGAACTGAGGAAAAGCCAAAAACCTTTTTCCCATAAGATTAACATGGGAGATTTTATGAGCAGGTTTTTTTGGATTTTCTCCACAACTACTTAACCTAGGTTAATAATTCAAAATACCATATTATTTGGTTTTTTAATCTCTCTAACATGGTCAAAACCAAAATTAAGTTTTTTAACAATTTCAGGGTGAAAAATGCAAAAAACTGATTTTTGGAAAATTGAAAACCCCCATAAACCCCCCTTCCCATGGTCCGATTTTTCTGGTTTTCGAACTTAAAGTCATGAATGTCACTTTACACATTTGAGCCAAATTTTATCGAAATCGGACTTTTTTTACTCAAGTTATCGCATTCACGGGCACACACATATATATATATATATATATTTAATATATATATTTATATATAAATTTGAACGAATAGTGTTTTTGGCATCTGGGGACCTCAAAACAAAAATTGATCATGGTCTCGGGCTTAAGTCTTACCATGAGTCCTATTGTAATAGATTCTTCCCTATAGAGGAAATTCGCTAATATATGTATAATCTTAAAATAAATATTGTTGCATAGTAATTCCCCTTTCCACTGGTGTTTTTATTACTAAACAATAATTCTCAAACAAAAATGAATAAAACTTACATGTTAGTTAGTTTCAAATGTTTTAGTATGTGAAACTAATCAGTCAGGATAAATTGTTGTATAAATTTGTGTGAATAGAGACGGCTGCAAGAAATTCCTCAAAAAGATAAATCAAATATGATTATGGCCAACTATAAAGCTTTTACAAGTGTTTAAAAAATCAAACTTTTGTGGGCAATTTTTGGTTTTCCCGATATGATGTTGTGATTCTTAAACATGAACCGTCATCGGAGTAAGCAAGCGTTTGAACTAATTTTAATTTTCCACAAAAATATTCAACTTTTTGTGCCTCTTGGAAACTCTACAGTCTGAAAATACTTTAATAAATTGTATTCTTAGCATACAATCTTGAATTGATTCATAGTGTTGAGACGCCAGCCAGACGGGGAGTGCTGGTTTGTGTAACCGTAACCTCGTCCATAAACACCCCTCTTGCAGCCCCAGAGACACATTAGCGAATCCTCCTAGTGTTCCGGGCTTAGTAATAATGGACCCCTTAATCAAAGATTCGACTAATGAGGTGCTGCTAACTGCTACTACTATTAAACAAATCTTTTAAAATGCGTATCTAGAAAACCCCATATGATTATAATGCAATTACTGAAGTTCAGGAGAGTAATATTCCTAAGCTATCTGCGATTTTTGAAGGTGATTGACATATTGCGTGTTTACAAACAATGAGCTCTCTCAACCAAGTAAATACTTTGTGTGGCATTAGGGTGTCCAGGATGATCCATTCATGCCATCAAAGATTGTTTATGAGGATAAGCTTAATCGTTATCAATATACAATAACAGATTTGTTTACTTAAGCCTGAACAATCCTTATTCTGAATCGAATAAGGATAGTTCAAATGTAAGTAAATGTTGTTATTATTGATAATTGACCATCCGCGCCACGGTAAAATTCAATATTTTCAATATATATTTTAAAGCAACCTATTTTGACTAAGTGGCCAAATCTTGCTCATTCAACCGGCACTCCAATAATCAAACACAGAATTTCCCATCCCTTAGCTAAAAGAGTATATCAATTAAAGATTTGCCGAGTCAACTGAGACGGAGAACAATGGGCGGTTGGTTCAGTCCCACGGTCCGAGTCTTTTGTTTCCTCTCTCTTTGTCCCTTCATTGTGAGCGAAATAGCTAATTATTTTTAAATCCTTTGGAAGTATTACCATGTATGGACCATGGCAGAAGGAATGTTATAACGTACATAAGTAAATGTTGAAACCAGGATACACTTTACTTACCTATAGTATAAAGATCATGATTTTTTTAAATTAATATTTATCTTAATTTGAATGTCAGTTTTTCCAAACCAGTAACATATTCAAAAATACATTTATTTGTTAATATAGTATAATAACCACTATTTATTCGTCCAGCGTACATTCGGTAAGTTTTTGTTGTACCTGGTACAATCGAACATTCAATTTTTATTTATTAATCTATATATTAATACGCTAGGGGTTTCTTCTTCACAGTCATAACTCGATAACGGCTGGACGGATTTTAACGTTTGAGCTGCCAAATTAAAGGTATTTTTACGTAGATTTGCCAATACGTCTCAGAATTTCATGAAAGGGCATCACTGAAATACAGTAAAGGGCTGAATTTTTGGAACAGTGGCGCTATCCGACGGCGGAAGTCTAAACTACGTGTTGATCGAAAGTACGTTGTTATCATCCGCTTTAATATCAGATGTTTTGTTATGTTTTTTTACAACTAAAGTAACCTTTCATTGGGTACAGACTTTCTCGGATTCGAGCAACAGGATAACTAGTTATTGTTAATTCCGTTGTTTCGTTTCGACTGTTTATATGCTTCATTCCTTATTTGCTATGCAAGAATTTTAACCCAAAGATCTTAAGGTATGGAACTATGAAGGAATATGTCAAGAATTAAGTTACACTACGCGTCAGTAAATAATCAATATAAAACTAGTTTAGTAATCAGTTATATGTTATAAACTTATATTGTACTGAATAGACCTATTGTTAACAAAATTCTCGAGAACGTACCTTACAAACTTGTTTTATAAGATACGTTGTTGTTTAATAAGACAATACCGCTAATTATTGAAGGTTACAAACATAAACATTTATCACAATGTGAGTTACTGCTCTGGTGGAGCTTAGGAATGAATGTTCACTGCTGCAGTTTGAATGCGGAGCAGCGTGGTAGTATATCGTGTGACGCTTAGCGTCGCCCTATTTTATATAGTGCGCGCAAACTCCGTCGCGCAGCCACTGCCTGGAGCACTTCGCCTGTCGCGCCGTTGACAGAGCGAACAACTTTTTTCCGTCTTGTCAACGAAATCTGGCTTAGCGGCGTCCTCTCCCCCTTCCTACTGCCGGCGTCAGAAAGGACGGACGTGTTGAACCTCATCTCTGCAACCGATACGCACAACCGATAAGTTTTCATTTAAGTATAGGGTAATTTAGTGACAGAATGGCTGGCTAAACAGCTTATTAAGGGGAAACCCATAAGGTTCGCCCCGATACAGGAATGTAGGAACAAATAGTAGTGTTCGGGCCTGGCCCGAACACTTTGCAACAGGTTGAATTTTCAGCACGTTTAGACCAAATTAATCAGACTCCCCAGAAGATTATCCATAGTTTTTGATTAGCTTGCAGTATTTCTATACATTCATTTACCTTAAGGATTAGTTACCATGCTTAGATCAATATTGCAATAACCTCAGATGCAGATTTAGTATATATCAGTTTTTGGAAGGATCTTAGTTAGTTCATTACAGTTATTTAGATTAAATCAAAGCTGGCTAAGTAGGCTTTCTGGTCTCGGGTAAAAGATCCACGTTCCTCTGGCCCCCCACTAAAACCTAAGCTACAATCGAGCATGCGTGACGCACGCCAAGATGCGTTAACGATTCGGCGTGGCGTTACTGTAGCACTCCTCAACTAGTAGGTAAATAAAAACAAAACGGTACCCCGTGAAGTTTAAGGGTAAAGTAAGATAAACAGTTTAACTTTGGTTCATGACCAATGTTTATCATTACAAATTATTTATGACGGGTAAATTATAACGTATTCATATGTAGGCCTACTATAAATCTAATGCAATAAAATACTGTTAATTGACCGATGAAGTGTATTTATTTATTTGGGTTTAAAAATGAAACAAGTTAAAAGTACCACCTAGATATGGGTAACCTCAGTCACACGTGACACGTGACAGTTATGACTAAAATACACATGCTCAAACAGGTAAACCAAGCGCAACTAAATAGACAAATTAAAACTTTGTTTTATTTATATATTTTTTACCCTATTTACTTATTTAAGAAACATATTCATATTTAAAATGTTGTACCAGAATGAAAGAAAGAAAGGATTTATCCCTCAAATTACACACATTACAAATTAGCATATACATACACAAATTTACAAAAGGTGTATAACAATAACTGTCACATTTCACTATAAGATACCAAGCTGACCTTTTTCGTGTATAACAGAGAAATATCAAATTCCTCCAAGGCTTAGTCTGTTTGGAGGCTTTATTAAAACTTATCAATTCATTACATATTTAGAAGGCAGCTATAACATAACTATTTCTAACTTTAATCGTCACAAGAATAACAAATGAAATAAACTAAGTGTTTTATAAAATAAATAAATTAACAACTTATCTTTCAAAAAACGGCAATAAAGAAAAGCAAAAATAACAAATCTGAGTACAATACATTACAATTTAGCTTCCTTTAATAGGAAATACTTCTAAAACAATCCATACCCATAATACAATTATATTACTCTCCAAATAAATGTAAAAAAACTAATTAACTATATATGAATACTCTTACAGCCTATGTTGTACATAAATTATTATACAATAATATGAAATAACAATTCTTCAATATCCTGAATTGAGAAAAGCCATACCCTTAGATTTCTAAGAAAAACATTGCCATTATTTAATTCTTTTATATAGTTTGGCAGTTTATTGTAAATCCTAGGTGCTAAAAAACTGTAGGTTTTGGTAAAATATGTATTAGATGATTTTGGCACAAGCACATTTCTACAATTCCGCAGTATTTTCTTATAACCACCAATTTTCCTACAACTTCTATTTCTCACATAACAAATCTTCACTACCTTGTATACATTATATACCTTAAAGGAAGTATTTTCAATGAACAAGATATTGGAAAAGATCCTTCAAAACGATTGCTTTTTGTTACTAGTCTAATGAAATGTTTTTGAATTGTATATATCGGTTTTAGATTTGTGACATATGTACTCCCCCAACACACAATACCATATTCTAACCTGCTATGAACTAATGAAAGATACAATGATCTCAATAAATTGTCTAGACACATAACTCGAATAAAATAAAACAATCTTACAGTGTTGCAAATTTTTGTTTGAGATTTGATATGTGTTCTTTCCAATTTAAACTTTCATCCAAAGTGACTCCTAAATATTTTACGCTAGGTACACATTTTACTTCAACACAATAGTCACTACATTTATCACCATTACATAGACATTTAATACATTTTAAAATTATTTTATATTCATGCATAAAATTCCCTCTAAGGGTAAAGTTGATGAGTTTAGTTTTTTCTGCACTTAAAACCATATTATATCTACAAAACCACCATTGAATTTACAGCAATTCGTTGTTCATTTTTCTAGAGACTTCATTCCAAGAGCCTCCGGTATAAGACAAAGTGGTGTCATCGGCAAAAGAGGTTATACTTCCACTTAGAGTGGCGTTGCAAAGGTCATTGATATATACTAAAAATAAAGTTGCTCCCAAAACTGATCCTTGAGGAACCCCGTGCTTAATTTCTCCCATCCCACTTACAACTCCATTAACCTTTACACACTGCATTCTCTTTTCCAAATAACTTCTAAACCAATTTTAAGAATCGTTGGCATTCATAAAACCAAGTAAGATATTTTCAAACTACCCTTGACACAGTTATAGTAATTAATTGTTAATTAATAGGCCTACTTAAAACAAATGTTTGTCATCCTTCGGCGTTAGTAACCGGTAGAGGTTTTCGCCATTAGTAACGTCAGTAAAGAAGTACTAACATGTACTACTTAAGCAATTTAAATACAAATAATCATTATTGCGTGCGTTGTAAAGTGGTCCATTGATACAAAATGGTAAAGCTAATTGGTCAAATGCTTAAGGTAAAGCCAATGACTGTAGTCATTGGTAAAGCTAAAATGGGTATGCCTCTACCCATTTTATTATCACCCTAATTAGGCTTAAACGCTGATATATCGCCAAGTAATTGTTTAAGTCAGTAATCAAATCGTTCAGGAAATGTATGGCCTTGTAAAAGTTACTCGTTAGAATTAATTTGCATACTTTGATCATTTTTCCATCGTTACATTTTGTGGTTTTTAACATTGTATTTCTGAAATATGTAGAGGATAAAAAATAAATATTTTTTAAAATAAATAAATTTACATGGTACTTTTCATCCAGGAGATAAATGGTCAAACATGTTTTTTCCTTACTACTGAATATTTCACCAATAAAACTCCTTTCCGTTCAAACTCGGGGGCAAAGAGGAAACTGTAGCGAAGGCAAACTGTCCCTTCCGCTGTCTGTAGGCTAAGCCTGTTTACTTTACCACGAAATGGCCCGATTGTAACCGTGTTTTTTTATCTTCTTTCATAACAGAACAAGAATAATTTCTTTGTTTTAAATTTTCTTTCCACACTACAAGAAGATAGGGGTGGGATAATTACTTTCTTTTATTATTATCTATTCGTAGTTTTATCAAACAATTATTTACTTAAACATATTTAAAAACATAATAACACAATTATTACTGTTCTGGAAGAGTTTTCTTCCTGATTTTAAGGTATAGGTTACGTTGTTGTGGAAGGGAGGTTTTAGGGCATAGTAAATTTAAGCATAATTCTACATATATTTGTTTAATATTAAGTGAATATAAATTTAATAACAATTCCTAGATTCAATATTATGTGAATGTAATATAACTTAAAAAGAATAATGCTGTTACTCTAGACCATATTAGTCATTTGACAAATACATATGAGCAACGCCAATAAGTTTACGACCAAGGAAGGTCTAACTGCTCTGAATATTACAGCTAACATGTTTTGGTATCTCAAATTCATGCAAAACTATTATTATATATTGTTTTAATTTCTGTGTAAGTATTGTTTTAAACTTATTTTTCTAAAGATGTTTTCCATTATTATTGCGTGTAGTAGAATCAGCTGATGAAATGTAAAATAATCAAATTAGTTTTTGTTAATCATTCCCTGATTTACTACCATTCTTTTCAACATCTGGGCATCCAAATTTATCTTTTTAAAGTAAAAATAAATAGCTAACGAGTTGGCTAAGGGAGAAAGATTCAGCGGGATGATATTGCCACTCCTATGAAATATCATCGCCCTTTCCACTACCGAGCATCTGAACCAATTTGTTGACAACTCACGCGGTAGGGACGTGTATCGTTTTGGATGTCGAATCTCTTTTGTGAAACTGTTACCTTGTTACACTTACTCCTTCCATATTACGTTTCGATCCTCATCGATGTAACAATATATTTTACTTTAGTTATTTTTGTAATATACCTGCCCTTTTCATATTGGATTCATGCATGATACATAACATTAAATATTAAACATAAGTAGTTAGTATGTTCATAGCAGTTTGATTAATTTAAAATCTTATCCCAAACTTTTACTTTTTTTCTTTTTTTCTATTAGTAATTGTTCTATCTCTTTTTGACTTTTCTTTAAACAATACTCTGAATACATGTTAAACGACTTAAGGGTGCGCCGTACCTCCCTTCCGCAAGCTCAAATAAGGGGTTTGCATCTCCCTCATTGTAGGCTAAATTGATAACCAATTAAAAATAATTTGATGTTATTTAATTCAATAAATGTTCATCTAGAGATCATACGATTTAAAAATCATGATTTTAATTCAAAATAAGTGGTAGGCCATTAGTAATGTTCTCAAATTAAGCGTTTTTCTAAAGATTCCTAACGTATGGAGACAAATTATTTTGGAGAAAAGGAACCGTATGATCCCTAGATTGGAATCTGAAAAGTGTGAAACTGCAAATAGTTTGGTAGAAATCTGTAAAATAACAGTGCGATCGAGGAGAACAAAATGGTTTTCAAGCGTAAATATGCATGGCCCTGCTTGTTGGCGGCGCCGGCGCGGCGCTAAACAACAATGAATTCAATCTGGGTAGGGCGCACCCTTAAACAAATATTAAAGCTAAATATTACTGAGCAATGAATATATCACGTTAGTAATAGAGAAAGTTTTCACTAACCGTTAAGACAAATCCTTTGCGTTGGCGTCACATGTACAAAGTTTACCAATATCTTCGCCGCAGCTGCCTTCCCAAATAGCATTTCCTGTAGTAGCTTAAACAAAATGTAATTTATTTTAAATTCTAAAGTTATTATAGATTTTAAAGTTCTACACTGTGGTAATCTTTAAGCTATTTATTAAATTAGCTTTAAATTAATTATTACTAAATGAAACCTTACTGTTGTACAATATAAACCATATTATGTTAGCCTAATTGAAGTTTTTTTATCCATAGTTTGGCTTTTTCGTCGTACCCAAGACAGCGGAAGTACTTAATTAGGAGACACCCGAGCCTTGTCTGGGGTCGGGCCAGGGTGGGCGGGTCCGTCATCCGTCATCCGTCATCCGGCCGACAATAATTACCACGGATTTGTCTCCGTGTTGTACATTTTATGTACTTTGGTAATGAATAGATTTTCTTGTTGTGGATGAATAAGACCTATAATAGGGTTTTTGTAACGGTTTAAAACACTTTAATTAGTAAAGATAATGAATGGTCTCAAAGGAAAAATGCGAAATTTCACGGAAAAAATACTCACGTACAGTTCCTTGTTGTTTTAATAGGAATAAACCATGATGGATTTTCCCTTTTGATCCACACACGAGTATATTTAATCACTCGTACATATTGTTTTTACTTATTTTATGACATGACAATAGTTTACAATTCTATACTTTTTCACTATCTAAGAAAAGTTAACATATTGTTCTTCTTGTCAATCGGGTTTCTTAAACACTTATCAGCTGCCTAGGGATTATTACACTGTGCACAGTTACGGAGGGCGTTGAACACGTGGGCTTAAGAGAGAGATCATTGATGTCTCTGTGACATCTGTTTATGGTTCTAACGTCTTCTTCTATCATAATATAGAGCCTTTTTGATTATTTATTAAGCACCATATTGAGGTATTGGTTAATGAGAATTTTCACTTATTGAAGTATATAATCAAAAACATTAACATTCATCAAATCTTTAAACAGGTTACTAGTCGTCATTAATTAAAGTAGGCAAATATTCAATTGCAAATTTAAACTAATATAAACGAAATGCTGATAAGTAACATTTTTTTATACGTAGCTATACCAATTCATAATTGGATTGGGGTATTAGTCTCAGTGTTTTATAATGATTAGTTCAATTAATAAATCCAATAGACGGAGTTCGTCGAGTCCCCTCGTCCGACAAATTGGCCAAATTACTCGCAACCACTTCTCCGGGTCCTCGCCAGTTGTTCAGTTTGTCGGGGATACAAGTAATTAGTTCGCTGGACGCCCGTCTACAACTAATGAGACGCTCACCTCTCAACTTGTGAGTGAAGTATTAAGAAAACTAATAATCTGAAACGAAAGCAATTAGGCGGATTTATATTATTAGACTATATGAAATGGAGGACTTTGGAAAATCGTAGAATCATTAAGGGAGAATTAGATGAACAAGCTTTATACAAGATACTCTACAATCAAAAGTGTTTCCAATTTTTTATATTCAAATATATTATCAAATTATCTTATTAAATACCTTATTATAAGTAATAGGGTAAAATCATCCTTATGAAAAACGTTGGTGAATGAAAGTACTTTGTAATTTTACAATTCGTTTTACCAGTACCTTTTTTAGGTATATATACAATGTATACCACGCACTTCGTAAGTTAATTTTAATATATGTAATTTGCAATATATTTTAAAAGAGGGCGGGATACTGGAAGGGACAAATGCATGCCAGTTATGACTTGTTTACACCACACAAATCTTGAACATATTAAGATATTTGTTGGGGTTCAAAAACGTAGAAAAAAACGTTTTACCTTGAATTAATACTAAATGAATGATAATACTTTAAGTAAATATAATTTACAGGCACTGCGTTAGATTTATCTTTTAAATTTTATTTTCTCTCTAAAGAAAGAACATAACAATTCATTACATTTTAACATAACATAACATACATTATGTATTTGGCCTTAAATACATAAATACGTTCAAGTACTATAATATCAGAAAGACTAATTACAGACAACTTAAAATATAGTTCACTCGAAATAATATAGATATTTTGAGCGTTCGCCTTTAGGAGGAACAACGTCTCGGGGCGCTTTCCGCAGAGAGCGTATAACACGGCTTTTTGAGAGAATCAAAGCGAACTAATACCAGAAAAAGTTATGTTACATTTAAAAAATATTATCTCCTAAAATTATAACATTTGTGGGAATATGAAATACTGTACTTTGCTGAAATATTTTTTTAAAGTAAAATCTTGTATATTTCATCCGTTAATATTAATACAAATTTAAATTTTCAGCAAGTGAGTCCTGCTATATTAATCCCGTTGAGTTCAAACAAGTTTTTGCTTTAAAAAAAGAGAGAGAGAGAGGGAGTGAGAGAGGAGAGAGAGAGAGAGAGAGAGAGAGAGAGAGAGAGAGAGAGAGAGAGAGAGAGAGAGAGAGAGAGAGAGAGAGAGAGAGAGAGAGAGAGAGAGAGAGAGAGAGAGAAGTAAACTATGCTTGCCCAAATATTATCCCCCGAGGTAGAGCGCCTTTCAGTGAGTTGCCTTAGAACAGCCTAAATCGCCCATGACGCGACAAGAGATCCTGTCACTCACCGCCTGACTCGATTGTGGATGATTATCACATAGTATTGAGAGCGGCGTGGAATTACCGCAGTATATTTTACTCCTTCGCCTTCGGAATTTTATGAACCTTACTCTGCTTTGTTGTTTTGTTTGTTTTTACTAACTTCATCATTTGGATGGTGGTACTTTGTCAAATAAAATAATCAAAGGATATTCAATTATTATGAGTTTACTAACGTTTTATGCTTGAAAACAACCACCTTTCTTATACATTGATATTGTTCATTATGAAGGTTTCGTTATTTAACTTTCATTTCAATTACCATGCCATTATTTTATTTCAGCACCGAAATAGTAAGCCCTCATGTCCAGTCTAGGCACATACGTCGATTATGCTCGATACAGCTGTTGTCTTCCCCCATGTTGGGATAGGGTCACTATTGCTATACTGCTTCCGGTATATGTGCTCATGAATAAAAATCACCCGCCTTGGTTGACAAAACAAATGTCAGATCGCTATCTGCATAGAGAACAATAATTATCCATTAGCCTACATGGAAAGAGGGTGACACATAAGGGTACTTTCTATTATAAAATATGTTTCCTACGTAATTCCATATGAGTCAAGTTAAAACTACAGGATGTAACAAAAATAATATTGTGCTATATTTTGTATATATTTTCCCAAAGTGTAAAAGAGCCAAAAAACCTATGATTGTCGAAGAATAATTACTTTCTCTTTAAATGAACTTTCAGTTGTAAACCATGAAAAATATTTTTCACCATCTTTTGAAGATCTGTATTATTACATTAGAGTATTCAGGTATTTAGGGTAACCAAGTAAAATTTGTTCATTGAATGAATAATGATTATATTGTAATAATAATTGCAAGAGCAGTTGTCTTAGATATAATAATATAAAGTTATATTGATTTTTCTTTTTCAGATAGGCTGTCTGGAGCTGTAAAGGTAGGACACATACATTCCTTTGCATTTTTTTGATTAATAAAATACATCCTTACTATAACTATATTTCCACTTAGATGAGATATTAATAAACGTTTATCTTTTTTATTCTGTCAAGGTAGATTTACATTTACTTAACATATCTTTTATGTCGAGGGCATATTTACGTTTATGACATAATAGTACATGCTACATATAAAAAAATATAATTACCAAGATTAAAAGTATTGCGGTTCTCAATAAGTCAGGTTTGTGAAAACGTTCTATTGTTCAAAGCCCGTTTCTACAAACTTTACATAATACATTCATGACTTTTTGACATTCATGAATGATTCTTGGTATACATTTAAAATACGGACAGCCAACTTGTTGAAATGAAGCGGATGTTATGTTTGCGGTGTGAATCATCAGTGAAGTGGAAGCAAACTGACAACTAGGTGACAAACTTTTAATGAATGTAGCGTCGCACACTCGAGTTTTGTATTCGCATATTCAACACTTACTACCGGCTGCATGTATTTAACCGGCTACAGTTTGTAACATTTTTATATTTTTATTTGCTTATGTAATAAAAATAATTTATATTTATGTAAATTACATCGAGGTCCAATTCGAGGTACAAAGTGATGGTATTTTTTATATGTAAAATGGAAAAATATTAATCTATAATAAAACAAAACATTATTATATAGTTTACAATTTTTTGCATAAGCCTTCATGAGCAGTATAATAAGAATCCTAAATTAATTTTCCAATAATTTAAAATTAATCTAACTACCTTGGTCTAAGACGGACTGTTCTCAAAATGTATAACCAAAATAAAATATATTCAACTATAAAATCATTTATGTTTTGTACATGCTACGGCAAGCATATTAATATTTGCTCTATAAAATAAATGTATAACTCATCATACATAACAAAAAATACAAAACAAAATGTTAAAAAATCCACAAATCCAGAGCCGTACATTTATTCTACTGACCTGTCACTAAGAATAAGACTTTTTAATTGCCTATAATTACGGAATAACAGTTTGATACATCCTGGATACAACATACAATTTGAACTATGCATACCAAGATATTGAAATTTGAAAGCACTGATAAGCATTTTCATAATGAATGTATATTGTAGTGCAGAACACATTTCGCTGCCGTGTTATCATAATTATTGTATTTTGACATGTATTACTGCTTATTGTGAATGATTTGTATGCAATATTTCTGTCACATGAAGAAATATAGTTTTACTAGTTAAGTTGTATTCCATCTTAACGAAGCTCTGAGTCAATATATGTTCTGAAGTATCTATCGATAATCCCGTAGAAGCCGGCAAGGTGCTAGCGGAAGTGATCCTCGCCGGATGTGACTCCACTTGTCTCCGCCGGATACGGATGTCTCGCGCCTGTCGCTACGTTTCTTCGCGTACACATTCACTACGGCCGACTGCTGATATCTCTGTTGTGAGGCCGCTGGCTATCAAGAGGACTGTTGATAGAGGCGATGAGTTATCAATCTAACTTAAATAAAATAATATAACCATCCTTCAGGTGGCCAAACTCTTCCGGAATTTTACCCCGCACAAGACCTCGAACGACATCGGATCAAGCAGGGAGCAGGGGAGCAGGGCACGAAGCAGGTATCAAAATTCACTCTGAACTTCTTCCCATCAAGACCCCCATAAAGACATCGGATCGATCTTTCTTTGATCTTTCTTCAAAAAACCGCCTCGAGAGCGCTCGGTGCTCGGTCCGATGTCTGGTCCGATGTCTTGTTCGATGTCTGGTTCGGAGACCCCACTAACTACCGGATTTCCTCCCTTCGACCTCCCTTTCCATTGAATCGTGCTCGGTCCGAAGTCTTGTCCGGGTAAAAGTCCGTTAGTGTGTGGCCGTCTTTAAACATATTCTCAATGAGAAAGCACTTGCGGATGGCGGCATTTTGATGGAGTGATCGAGACTACATTTCAAGTGAGGAGATGATAAGTAAAAACAACCACCGAGAAGATGGACGAAGAGAGTAATTAAGGTAATTAAGAAGAAAACGACTAACTTTCTTAAAAGAATAATTATGTAAAATAATGAACTACAACATAAATAATGAACCTTGCGCTTTGGGGTTTTCTGCAATAGTCTTAAATAAACCGTGTACAAAGTTGTGCGTGAGACGATTGTAACATACACCTTGACGAATGATATGTCTTCGAAGCCAACTAAGTTGCCAATATTGGCTATTCCTACATGGCTTCATGATTCACTATATATATCTTTTTTGAAATGTTACTCCTATACTGGAACGAAATATGTCTCATGGTTGTTATTATATAAGAAACTATCTTATTAAGGCCCCCGTTTAATTTAAGAATAAATCTACGACAAAGCAAAGCTAACTTTTTTAATAATTTAAAACGGAACGATGAAAAGGTTTGCCGCTTTACGACATAATGACTATGTCTGAGAATGATTTTAAATCAAAATCAGGAATTCGTCTAAAGAAAAAAGATAAAAACACATCACAATCAAAGGTAAATTAATAATTTTTAGCGAATTTCCCCTATAGGGAAGAAGCTATTACCGTAGGTCTCATGGTAAGACTTAAACCCGAGACCGTGATAACTTTTTGTTTTGAGGTCCCCAGATGCCAAAAACACTATTCGTTCAAATTTATACATATATATATATATATATATATGTATATATATGTATGTGTGTGTGTGTGTGTGTGTGTGTGTGAGTATCCGTTAACACGATAACTTGAGTAAAAAACATCCGATTTCGATGAAATTTGGCTCAAATGTGTAAAGTGGCATTCATGGCTTTAAGTTCGAAAACCAATAAAATCGGACCATGGGAAGGGGGGTTTATGTGGGTTTTAATTTGTCCAAAAATCAGTTTTTTGCACTTTTCACCCTAACATTTTTTAAACACTCAATTTGGTTTTTGGCATTTTATAGAGCTTAAAAAACAAATAATTTAGTATTTTAAATTATTAACCTAGGTTAAGTGGTTGCGGAGAAAATCCAAAAAACCTGCTCATAAAATCTCCCATGTTAATCTTATGGGAAAAATGTTTTTGGCTTTTCCTTAGTTCATTTTAATGTAAACTTCACATTTGCTTTTACCAATAAATTCAGCTCTACAAAACAATCATTTTGGTGTTTAAAATGTGATTCTACGTCCAACCGTTGCAGAGATATTCAAAGTGCTAAACACAGTACGTTGTCCAATGTTATCCTTAAGAGTCTTCATCACCGGAAGTTGCTAGACGCTATCTCGGAATTTTGCTCCATAAGGCCAATGTTAACTTTGTGCCTCCATTACTCCTCACCTGATCGTCACATACAATTCATTTTGGTGTCAAATTAAAGGTTTCCTCGTCCTCTACGGAAATACAATATCGATTTTTTTAATTTGTGTACTATAGTCGCATAATAAATAGTTTAATTTTGAATTGAAACACTGTACATGTTCCCATTAATTTGTAACAAAATCCAAATTCGACTATGGTATTTCCCTAGGGGACGAGGAAACCATTAATTTGACACCAAAATTAATTGTTTGTGACGATCAGGTGAGGAGTAATGGGGGCACAAAGTTAACATTGGCCTTATGGAACAAAACACCAAGATGGCGTCCGGCAACTTCCGGTGATGAAGACTCTTAAGGACAATAAATAAAATTTGATATCTCGATTATTTATGAATGTAAATTGATCAAACTTGGTATGTGGCTCCATGTAGTACTGGTATATTGATATTTGCAAAAACAATTGATTTTTTGTTGATTATCCCAGTAGCAGCAAACCTGCATACTCAGCCCTAATGTTATTCTCATGGAGAATAAGTAAAGTTTTATGTCTACCTTAATTATTAACATAAATCAATAAAACTTAGTATGTAGCTTCACCTGGTTGAGTTAAATTGATAATTGCATAAAAACACATATTTTGTGTTCCTTGTTGCAGCAAACCTGCGTACTCAGTCCTATGTTTTTCTCTAATGGAGAATAAATAAAATGCTATAGATCACTTATTTATTAATGTATTTTTATAAAACTTGGTAAGTGGCTTTATGTGGTACTGAGAAACATATACATTCATTGGAAATTCGCTGAGTTCGCAGGTTTGCTGTGACGGGGGTATTTAAGATTACTCGAAAATATTAAAATAGTGTTTTATTATGACCATATATTATATATTTCGCTTGTTTAAAGCATAAATTGAGCAAATATTGTTCTATATATATATATATATATATATGTCATTCTAACCTATACCTGCATTGTGTTGTGGTTGCTTAAAGTTTAGACCGGAGATATTCAGATTCGTATAACAATAATTTTTTTCACGGAAAAATGTATGGTGTTATTAGTTACAAGTTTATAAGTAGTTCTCGTTCACACAACCTTTTATTGCAGTGTCCGGTTTTAAATTAACTCACAACAGCAGATTTAACTAAAACACTCCAATAGTTACTTTGTTTATTGAATGTCCATTAATGGTTATCCGATTCATTTGATTGAATAAGCCTACTTTAATTTAAAACAGCTCAGACAAATCCGCAACCTGGGTTTATTTTATAATTACCTAGGGCTTTGTTAATAAAATGTTTATGCTCTACCATTCATGCTCCAGAGGGGATGTGTTTATGCTCTAGTTTTTATGTATTATGCAAAGGTTTTGTTAATAACTATACTGTTGCTCTAAAATAAATAACAACACAAAATATAGTAGCATAGAATAAAATTATAATTTAAACAATGAATTTAAACTTACCATAAAATTGTATTTTTTATATTTGAAAACCAACTAAAATGGAAATTTCTATAATTAAAATTTAGTTGATATCATTTACTACATTTGCTATCATTCACTGCGTTATTTGTAAAACAGTGTTATCAAATTGTACACGGTTAGCTGTTCCCAGCATACTTCTAAACCAAACAAGAACATGTTTACCAAACTCGCGGAGGTGCTTACATCTTGAGGTCTAATATCTTAAATCTTATTAAACCAACCCTCCACCTGGCTGGAGGGGTGGAAGGCGGTGGGGTAGTTATGATATTACCTCATTATCTCTGATTTCATCAGACCCACCGTCGCGACACCTCTCAGGTGGGCCACTTAACAATTAAGATTTAATTAATTTTCCGCCATGTTATTAGCAGAATTTTGTATAAGAAATTAGTTATATAACGTTAAATTATTGGTGGTGAGTAATTTTGCTTAATATGATCAAACATTTATAAGAAAATCATAGCTGTAGAGAGTTTCCTTTAACAGAAGTGTCATTAGAAAATAAATCATTTATATTTTCCTAAACCTTGATTAAGATGTGTCACCAAATAGAGCGCACACTATGGCACATTATTTATTTGATAGGTATTGCGTATCATCAAAATTAAGTTTGTAAAGTTTTCGAGGACATTTAGTAACTTACGATGGTTGGGAATATGCATGTTAATATTATAAAAAAATGAAACTGTTATACTAAAGATATTTATTTTATTTTTACTTCTCAAAATGCACTATTACCTCAATTGCTCGATTTCCTGAATATCACTGGTATTTTTGACCACAAGTGGTCCCTTTATATTTTGTTTACATTTCCTTTTAAAGCGTAATACGCATATCTTTGCATTGTCAAAATATTCACGTTTAAACTTTCTGAAATTTATTCTTGCAAAAGGATCTTTGCTAATGAGTAGAGTTTTAGGCGATCATAAAACAGTTAACTCAAGAAAAGTTTAGAAAGAGAGGAAATGCGGTTTACTGCAGACGGTGGTGTTAAAACAAGAGAGCTCAGTGAAATCCGACTGCGACTCATAGCGGGTTGTTTGTTCGAAGCAGTTCGTAATCCATATAATGAACTGCTTGCAGAGGAAAGCACGTTTTGTATGGTTGCTACTGAGACAGAGAGAAATTTGGAAAGATTATAGAACCGAATTTTTAGCCCAATAATCCTATACGCTATGTTTGCGTGCAAAATGGATAGTTTAATACCACAGAGAGAGTCTGATTTTAAAGTGGGATTTTTGGTTCTATAAATTCGAATTATTAAACCCCCCAAAAATATACATTTGTTAAATAAAATTAATTATAAATAAAAATATAACTTTTAAGTTTATTATAAAAACAAAATAATGGAAATTGTTGTTCTAAAACAACAAGTGAGCTAAAAATGTAAGACTCACGCGGAAATTCTCAGTGCTGTTGTCTACTTACAATAGAATGAAATAGATTATTTTATTTTTATTTTTGTTTCTTTCAATCCAGACTATAGTTTTCAAAACTGTAAGAATATTAACATATTTTTTACCTTTGACCTTTGACAAGTTAAACTTATACGTAATTTTAATTTTTTCGTCAAAGACCATTTCGATTTAAATATGCATATTTGATTACAAAGTGCTTTTGTGAGAATGAATGGATAGGTAGTCTTAACGGATCACTTGACATTACTGAGGTTTGTAATTACAGGCGGGTCTCAGTAATTCGAATATTTGTTTGCTTTAATTTTTCAAAATGTTAATAAAGGATTAATAAGGGAGTGTTACAAAATGCCAAAATAACTTTAAACTTAATTTAAAACTTACACTAGTAGTAGTATGATTATATAGTAAGTAGAACTGCGTATAAACTATGAAGTATTTTAATCTTTAGCCATAATTTTAAAACTAGTCATAACATTAATAAATACAACATTTTATTATACCGACTTAGGGTAACTGAAGGTAGTTTAGACTACCGTGGGATCGAATAATGGCGACCTGCCTATGATTAGAAATAATTCTAAACCACAAAATACTATATGCATGTTTTACTGTTTGGACATAAATTGTTAACAGAAAAGTAAATTTGTAATATCAAAATGGTTGTAAATTGACAGTGTTTAGCAACAGACGCTAACTGGATCTATAACCGTGTGGTGGATGTGTCACCCCGTGCGGCCGTCCCCACAGCCTCGGGTCAGCATGTGTCATACTTCCAACACCATGATTGGATCTCCACCCCCGACAGCTTCATCCTCCTTTAATTGCATTCTGTGGACTTTGAGGTGACAGGAATCCTTAACTCTACTAAATGTTTGATCAATAAGGGCAAACTAAATGATTGCAGATGAATTTATCCCTGGTAAACTTAATTGTTTGTCCCTCGCATCATACTTTTAACTGCAGCATAATCTAATTATTTTGGTGATATTGTTTGCTTGTATGGTGCCAAATAATTAAAACCCAAACCCCAAAAACAAATACAGGCGTTATGGGTACCGATATTATTCAGCTTATTTCAAAAGCTAGCACGTTCATTTACTCCGCGAGAGAAAAGATTATGTACTTAAATATATTAAAGCTCAATAGATGTGATGATTTTTTTAAGTTTGGATTGAATTTTTCGTTGGATTCAATTCTTCTTCATTTAATGTGCATAAATGACTAAGATTATTAATCCCCCAATGAACAAGATTAACAAAGATTAGTAATTCTCTAAACATTCAACAAATTTTAACTTACTTTTAGGGTTATTTGTGGTTTATATTTGTTTATGTTTCTACACAAGCGTACGTAAGCCAAGGCAAAGCAGACAAAAGAGCAATCACAAAATACTGGCACTATTACAGTACGAGTTCATTGCTGAAATACAGCTGTTTAGGTCAGTGCTAAAGTTGAAGATCTCGTTAAACAATTAATTTCCTGCGTAAATGGTTTGTCTTGTATGGCTACTTCCGAATGGTCCCTAGAACTGTTTGTTCGTTTTATTATTTGTCAGTATAAACATTACCAAGTATCAAATTAATTTAAATACAACATCTTATAAACTGAGTGAATCTGGGAAAAAATATTTCTAATATAAATTTCAAAGAAATATATGTTTCATAATATCCCTTATAATTCAATTGTTGTTACTAATAATGTTACCCCTTACAAGGAAAACTCAGTCTTACATTACAAATGTTAAATAAACCAGTACAAGTCCAATAAACCGGTTGTGGCAAGGGATAGAGATATACTTGGTGTAACAGGAAAACTTTGTAATGAATGATAACCCTGCACCAGGCCCTCCGTTTGTTTGGCCTGCAGCCATATTAGATATAATTTTCGCAAACCTCTATCTCTGTGATAACGTCCCTCTGCAACTAAATTTAATAACTATTATTTGCCAAAACAAATAGCCAAAAGCATACAAAATTCAAATTAAGAAAGTAACTTAAGTTACATTGCTCGATATTGTATTAGAATAAACCTGAGCATATGTATGCATTACTACTACAAGGCTCTTTGCCACATCTTTGCCGTCATATATATATTATGTAACACATTTTCTGTTCATTTCAAACATCCACCCTCCCCCATATAACGCACCGAAACGCTTAAGAAAAACCCCATACAACCCCCTACGCTGATAAAAACAATCATTGTATACAATTTAAAATTGGGGCGTAACACAAACCCCCTCCCCCCTCTATGTGCGTTTCGTAATATGTGTATGGCCACTGACATATCGAGAATCTTCAACTGGTTAATAAGTCATTCGTATGGCAAAGACTAACTGTTTTATACAACTAAATGATACATGGTGATTAAATTCTACAATACGGATACTATTTGTTCACACTTGCATAAGTCTTATGAACCTAAATTGTACTAAAACAATTACTTTTATGTATTTATAATAAACACCTTGAATCAATCTAAGTACTCTTAATTTTCTCTACAATCCAGATTAGGCACCCTTTGTAACAAGTTTCACAATAAAAGATCAACTAATTTATATTAGAAAGCCTACCAGTGAAAATATTAAAGGATACCCTTTTGATGATATTAAAATACCCCCATCGCAGCAAACCTGCATACTCAGCGAATTTCCAGTGCATAATATATGTCTTAATACCACATAAAGCTGCATACCAAGTTTCATAAAAATATGTTCATATATAAGCGGTTTTAATTATTCTCCATAAGAATAACATTGGTAATGAGTACGTAGGTTTACTGAAACAAGGAACACAAACAATTGGTTTTTATGCAGATATAAATAGAATTTAACTAGGCGAAGCCACATACCAAGTTTCATCAATATTCAATCATAAATAAACGCTATATATAACATTTTAATTATTCTCCATAAGAATAACATGGGGCTGAGTAAGCAGGTTTGCTGCAAAAAGGAGCAGAAAATGGGCTTTTATATAATTATCAATATAACTCAACCAAGTGAAGCTACATACCAAGTTTTATTAATTTATGTTCATAATTAAGGGAATCATTACATTTTACTTATTCTCCATAAGAATTACATGGTGGCGGAGTACGCAGGTTTGCTGCTACAGGAATAATCAACAAAAAATCAATTTTTTGTGCAAATAGCAATATACCGGTACTACGTGAAGCCACATACCAAGTTTCATCAACATACATTCGTAAATAATCGAGATATTAAATTTTATTTATTCTCCATAAGGATAACATTGGACAACATACTGTGAATAGCACTTTGAATATCTCTGCAACGGTTGGGCGTAGAATCACAATTTAAACACCAAAATGATTTTTTGTGGAAGTGAACAGATTGGTAAAAGCAAATGTGAAGTTTACATTAAAATAAACTGAGGAAAAGCCAAAAACATTTTTCCCATAAGATTAACATGAGAGATTTTATGAGTAAGTTTTTTGGATTTTCTCTCCAACCACTTAACCTAAGTTAATAATTCAAAATACTATAGTATTCGTTTTATAAGCTATATAACATTGTTGAACCAAAATTAAGTTTTAAAAATATTGTAAGGTGAAAAATGCAAAAACTGATTTTTGGAAAATTTAAAACCCCCATAAACCCCCCTTCCCATGGTCCGATTTTTCTGGTTTTTCGAGCTTAAAGTCATGATTGTCATTTTACACATTGGAGCCAAATTTCATCAAAATCGGACGTTTTTTACTCAAGTTATCGTGTTAACGGACACACATATATATAAACATATATATATAATCATATATATAGAGCCTTATATATATAGAGGGTCATTTGCATATATATATATATATACATAGATGGTATATATGTACATACATATGTATAAATTTGAACGAATAGTGTTTTTGGAATCTGGGGACCTCAAAACAAAAAGTTATCATGGTATCGGGCTTGAGTCTTACCATGAGACCTACGGTAATAGCTTCTTCCCTATAGGGGAAATTCGCTAAAAGATTTATATTAAAATATAATCTTAAAGTTGTAATATTTATAATATCGAACAAATGCAAAAGACTGAACAATATAATTTCATCCAGCTTACCTAAAAGACAACATGGATTAAGAAAACAAAGAGGAGTGATACAAATTTATATCGTAGTTCAATGCGGGATACTATTTTACTGATTTGTCGGTTTGTATATAGTTCACTCCAGCCTCCCAAGTCTTCTATGAGTGGAAGACACGATAAGACCAGGAGCAACGTTCCTCCTTAATGCCGCGATATTGAGCCTCTTTGTGGTTCCGATAAGCTCCTTTCACGGTCTGTAGCTTTACCCTGAGTTATTATGAAACTTATAATCGCACATTCAGGGTTCAATCAATTTCACAGTTTTCTTTCACCTATTTATTGTGGTATGGTAAAAATCACTCTTTAGTCGAATGGCATCAAAGAATTTAAAAATGTGTATCAACTGGTTTACATCATACATTTCAGCAGCCTCAGTACGAGAGAACAGATACAATCCGCACCAATTACAAGTGAAATTCAAGTTCAGTAGTATCGAAGGGTGTTCACTAAAACGACAGCATCTATTTTGTATATTAGAATTTGAATGAGTGTTCATAATACTCCTACTACTTTTACAGGTAGTAATCCGAGGAAAACCATTATAATATACAGTGATAATATACTTAGTTTGCTAATTAAATATGATATCAATCGAAATATAAACACAGTTCTCTAAATCGTGTTTAATAATTAATCCCTCTGTCCTAATTGTCTACTTACAAATATTCAGTTGGGCGGGAGGTCCTTCGATACTATCTGACATTATTACTTTATTTACCTTTTTATCTAACCCATTGTTGGCTCTAGTGCAGTTATCATTTTTAATAAATCTAGAACTGTACTACAATACTGGAACCATTTTAAGCATTCTTACTGTGTTTAATAATATAAATCATTTATAAGCTATGTAGTTAACAAATTCAAAAACTTGTCTGAAGGTATGTCGTTGCAATATAAGCCTATATTTTTAGAGCTAAATAAATAAAACGTTTTTTACTATGCTATAGATGAAATTCCAGCATATTACGTAATTATAGATCCGGGAGAAACAGTAAGCCTGACTAAATTTATGTTTGTATTTCTACAGTTTCGAAAATAGCCTACAACTTAAATTAAAATTTAAATCAACATCTTCTAATTCTTGAATTTATTAAGCTATCATATTGGTGTACCATACAGTAATTTTGTTTTATGGTGTATTCATAATCGTTTTGAAATTCATACCGGTTAAATCTATGAAACGGTCGTGAGCAGAAGGGAATCACAAGATTTGTTGGAATAAGTGAAATAATATTATAAATAATGCAGAGAGCGTGCTGTTGTTTAAGCATCGTGGGTTTAGGGAGTGAGTTGACTGTGAATTGCTGCGGAATGCTTTGTTCAGAGAGTTTTGATATTGGCTTGAAGAAATTGAAGGTTCGGTGACACTGAATAAATATTACCCATTGTTCCCTTCATTTTTTGCGTGTACTCACTCCATTGACTAATAAATATACGGTGAGCGTTTCATTTCACTCATTAATACTTTGGATGCGGGTGTCCCGGAATCGGAACATTGCTCAACGTTGAAACATATGGGATTTTCATGTTTAACAATTTCAAAGGCAGCGAAAGTGTGAATGAATTGCCTCACGATTTTAAGGGTGTTCTGATTGACCATATAATTTTTAAGTTAGCTACTGATTTCTAGTTTAAAACTCAAACAGTTTATTATTAGAGAAATTCCCTTTATTATTTCCTTACAGTTTTTAGCCAGTTGAAAAAAGTTGTTGTGCAAATACCATAAATCTTAAATGGTAAATACTGTGATATCTGCAACAACGTTACCATTTATTACGTCGAGTAATCAATGATTGGCCCTGATAATAACTGGTGTGAACGGTCGAAAGCCTTGTGCCAACCTTTACATCCGTACTTCCTGTCTTGTATAATTGTAAACATGTTTTGAGTGCTTTCAGACATGTTTTATTACATCTCGTAGCTATAAACATACTTAAAATGTTCCACCAAAAGGTTGTTCAATCAATGTTTCATAGTTTCGACGCCAACGCAAACGCTGTGTAGGCCTACTTTGAACCTTATTCGAATGAATTATATTTTCGGATGAGTAGGATGCGTGGTGTAGCTTTATTAATGACTATTACTTATTTTAACATACAAAATCATTAATCATTTTATAATCACACTTTGGTATAGGAAAGAGACAAATGGGAACTCAGGAGCTCCTGGTTAAATAGAAGCTAAACTAGAAACCACTTCCCCATGTTGAAGCCTGATTATTACTCTATAATATGCCACTTAACTGAGGTATAACGTGTAATTTAGCTTAAAATATAATAATAAATATATATATAAGCTACGCAAGTTTAAGTAATTAAGCGTGCAACTGTTTTGCGAATATGCCACTATTTGTCACCCTCTACCCTCCTAATGATAATTATTAGACATAAAGACATCCTCCCTTGTCCCTTAATCATTGTTTGTAGCCACGAAAACACATTAAACCTCAACCATCAACTGTACAGAATTCAATCAATGAGGTATTCAAGTAAACAACTGTAAAACTATCTTTGCAAATCGAATTAAAAGAGTTTAGGGTCTGGTATAGCTGTACTCATGATTGGAACACTCTTAATAATTCATATTATTGAAAACAAATAATTTCCCATATTTGGTGCGAGGTGGTATACCAGTGCTCCAATCGAATGTCCTCTACGCTCACCTGACCTTACACCTTTGTATTTCTATTTCTTGGGATTCATCAAAGATAGGTGTTTTATACCCTACCGTCTTTTTGCAAAACGTAAGGTAAGCACCTAACAAACAACTGAACAAATATTTCTGATTTCTGAACATCTGACATGGTTATTTTGGTTTAGTAAGAAATTTACTTTGGATAGTGTGTGCGCTCAATAATCAAACTATTTGTTTAGAACTATTAAACAGAACCTGTTGTACAAAATACTGTTTATTCGGCAAAACAACAAATATACTATGCCTTAAATGGATTCAGTGACTTTGTTCTGAATTTTCAGTTTTTTTAACTGCTTTGTAATACACAGAGCAAGTTGTGCGGTTCTGTGATTGCAGAGTCGATGAGTTGATTGATCACGTCAACCAGGAGTTCCAAGCCGCGTCAACACCTTGATTGCTACGACCACTTGTGCAACTTGTGCAAATAGTGTTGTCTTAAGATTTTTATTAGTTATAAAACTGATCCACGAACACAAAAACTACTGTCCCTCGTCATATGTAATCTTAAGTAAAATTTGTTTATGTTTAATTTGTAATTCACATATCACAGAAAAATCTATTTTGTTGCAAAAACAAAAAAATAGGAGCAACAAAAAAATATTTTGTTTGAAATACGGACAACAACAATATTTGTTGAAATAACCAAATTACTTTGTTGAAAGTTATTTGGTTATAGCAACAACATTGTTGTCCATCCTATAAAAAAATATTGTTGAATGAACAACATTTTTGGTTGGTACGATGACTTAACTACAACTAATAAAGTTTTAGATATGCAAAGTTTTAGATATGGTTTTATATTACCATTGGCATAAATAGCCATTTTTATATTTTAGCTTTAGAAAAATATCAGGACATAATACTTTTTTGGGAAGACAAAATTTTTGAACAATTCCATTTTATTGTTACAAGCAAATGGTTGTGTTATTACTAACAATATATATTTTGTTTCCTCAACAAAATAAATATGACAAAAAATATTTGGTTGCAACAACAATACACTTTTTTCTGTGATATGCTTCTAAAACTGAGTTAAACGAGGGTTACGACATAAAAAAGAAAAACATGCTTTAAATGCTTAGTTGTATATAAAACTGTATTATTTATTTTATATACACAAAATAACTGTGCGCACATATTAAACGTTGATATACTATGGATGAAACTGGTCCAAACTATTAATATATATATAAGTACATGTTCACAAACAGATAATATTATAGTTTTCCTTATAGTTGCATGGTTAAGACGGTTTCCTTTATTTCCTTTCATTTGTTGTTTGGTGTGATGTGTTTATCAATGACCTTTTATTTCTTATTCAAAATAACACTAAGCATTGCTTTTATTTTTACTTCTACTTTCTAAGAAACAAAAGTTTTTAATAGAATTGATCGTGTTATAATTGTACAAACTTGACTGCTAAGAATTAATTTTAATGAGCGAATTTTATTTAAGTTCGTTTGTTTTTCAGTTATTTTATGAATACAAGTCTTAGTTAAATAATTTGATACCTTATTATACAGGGTGTTCAGGAAGGGTCATTATAAACTTCGGGGGTTGGTAGTACTGATCAATTTGAACAAAAAATATGATATAAACATAGGTCGACAATTTCCCGTTTAGCCGCAAGCCGCCATTTTGTATTTTTAACAAAATAATGAATATCTCGAGAACTAGTTAAGCAACAGAAACTAAACTTTGCACGTGCGTTAAATAACTAAAGTAGCAAATAAACAAAATTATTATTAAGTTTTCTTAAATATTTTCAAAATGGCGCCTTCTTTAATATTTTAACGCCGAATAACAAACAAACCATTAATTTTCTAAAAATATTACAAGACACAAAAAGATCAAAATTCTTATAGCAAATCTAATGACACTTTATTAAACGCAATTTGTCAACGCATCAGCAAGAAAATGCATTTTTAAGGTTTGCTTGCACAAGTCGGGGACAACAATGAGCGCCCAAATTTACTGCTTTTTGTCCCCTTGCAAGCAAACCTTAAAAGTGAATTTTCTTGCTGATGCGTTGACGGATTGCTTTGAATAAAGTGTCATTATATTTGTTATAAAAGTGTTTATCTTTTTTGTTTCTGATAATATTTTTATAAATTTAATCGTTTGTTTGTTATTCGGCTTTAAAATATTAAAAGAGGCGTCATTTTGAAAATAATTAAGACTACTTAATAATATGGTTTTTATTATTTGCTTGTTTAGTTATTTAACTCACGTGCAAAGTTTAGTTTCTGTTGCTTAGATAGTTCTTGAAATATTAAATTTAATGTTAAAAAGTACAAAATAGCTGCTAGCGGCTAAACGGAAAATTTATCAAACTAAGTTTATATCAAAGTTTTTGTTCAAATTGATCAGTACTACCAGCCCCCACAGTTTTTAATGACTCTTTATGAACACCATTTATTGTCATTTTAATAAACAACTAACACAAGTAGTACCTAATACCGTAGTTTTTAATATAATAAATATTCTTAAGTATATTGAAATCGAAGAAAATTATGTTTTTTAGACTGAAGAGTAAAACCGGAATTCAATGGCGAATAGTTAATTAGTTAAAGGAGACTATGTCGACGAGAAACAACAAGGTTAGGTTGGTCAAGTCAAGCATACCGAGTTCGCTGTTTCCTGGGTGCCTGAGGCTGTCTACAAGCAAACGCACAAACTAATTAATGGTCCTACTCTGTAGTGGTTATATTATTACATGAATGTTTGGGTTGATAGGCAATTCAAACTGAATTCGATGGATAATTACAATGGATAATTATTGATTTCGTTGCATAAACAGCAAAAATATGTAATTGTGTTCCATTTAAAACAGTAAAAGTTGGCGTTCGTAATTATTTTACTTCATTCTTCATGGGCTGACTTGCGTTTATTTTATTTACTGTTATTTTGAGGTTATTAAATTAAAGGTACAAAAATGTGGTTTCCGTATTTGTTGAAGAGCGTGGAATGTTACATAAATTCTTGAAGTGGTCTACTTGAGCACCTAGTCTGAAATAGTATATTTCATTACAAGAACCGAAAGTGGCATTTTCAGGCGCGCACTCAAGTTTCATGTGTGAGGCAGAGCCAAACACAGGAACACCAAATTTCACGTACGAGGTGAAGCCGAGTACGGGAATAATTAGAGCAAGTAACGGAAAATCACTTTAGGTACAAGTTATGAACGATACTTTTCATCACGACGCTTATTTCTGTTTACATTTAGATTGTTAAACAGTAAAGACAGCTGATTTAAATTGTAAAAATAAATGGTAAAGAAACATTAGTGCGTGCAGTGGACAGATGGAAAACTGATTGAGAGCAAGGGGAAGTAAATTTAGATCAAGGGAAAATCAGCTGATCGTTTTCCCTTGTTCTAAATTAGAGCTTGGGGAACGATAATTTTCTTTGACATCAGCTATCTCGAAAATAGCTACTTTCTGTACGGAGGGATGAAAAATAAATAATTTTAAACTATTAAATTATAGGAAATAGTTGTAGCAGGAGTAAAAAATACAACTTTAATTTTAATTATGCCAAATATTTGTAGTTTTTATTTTAAAATCACGGATTACGTAGATAACAACCCTGCACTTTTCCCTAGGTAATGCTGATGTATATTTCGCATTGCCGCAGTTTGTTGAATTACACCGTTTTTTTTCTTATGTGAATCCAATGATATGATTTGTGACTTATGAGATGCTGACAAGTCTAATTTAATAACATTTGATTCATCGTATTGAATATACCGACTCATTTACGCAGTTGACTGTCAAAATTAAAATGCTATAATGTAGTTTAGAAGCTGGAAGTTCTGTATTCATTGGCTGAAGTCAAATTAATCCGGTTCTGTAGTAAAAACTTGAAGACTGTTGTGATTCAACAGAAGCAGGGACGTTGTTGGGGTAATAGGAAAAGTTTGTAATGAATGACAACCTCCCAGACGGTTCGCCAATGCAGCGATACCAAAAGTTATTTTCTTCAACGTCAACAGCTGCAAACCAAAACACTCACAGCTTTATATTTTATAACGTCATAAAGTAATTACAAACTTAGATCGGTACATGTCTTATAATTTTCAAAATTATATAACAAATAAAATAAAAAATGAAACATAAAAATGATTCCTCAGCCATCATTCTTCTCTCGACCGTTATAAAGTTACTTGTACGAATTTTAGAACAATTATGAATGAACCCTAAAAGAAAATTAATAAAATAAAGAGGGCCATGTGTCAATAGGACATTCCATTAAATCCAAGACTCAAGCCTGAAACATAATGGACTTACACTGTTTGTTACGTTCGTTGTAGGCCGCTGCCACCGGGGATTTAAAAGTAGACATTTGGGTTAATTAATGTACTTTAAAATGGGGGAGTAATTGTTAAACACGATTTGGACAACTATAATTGTGTTTAGGGTTATATAATATTTAATCAGAAAACCAAGCGTAGTGTCATTATAAAATTGTTAGCCTTGAAACAACGTTCGTAATTTACTGAAGTAATGTTTTTACGTCATTAAAACTCACTAAATCTTGCACATCCACTTAGAATCAATCAGTTCTAAGATTATCGCTTAAGCTTCATATGGAGTGTATAAGTTGATTCCAATTTTTAGATTCTTTTACTTCTTACAATAGTTCATATTATCCTTGGAAAAATACGTTTACAGGGCCATTTTCAAAGTGTTTATCATTGGAAATGCATGGGGAAAACTAATGCCATTTCTTTAACCATTGGCTTAAATTAAAAATAACAAGATAAGAAAATGGCTCTAAATTACATTTTACTAATTTCTCATTCAAGAACTCTATTTTTTTAATTTTTGCCATATTTTTCTATATGGCGGCAATGAATAACATATTTTGAAATGTCATATTTTATGAATGTATCGTATATTAAATCGGAGACATTTTATTGTTTGACTATTTTGATTTAATCCTCAGTTTTTAGCGAATTTCCCCTATAGGGAAGAAGATATTACCGTAGTCGGCATGGTAAGACCTAGGCCCGGGACCATGATAACTTTTCGTTTTGAGGTACCCAGATGCCAAAAACATCATTCGGTATATATATATGTGTGTCCGTGGGTGCGATAACTCTCGTAAAAATGGTCCGATTTTTATGAAATTTGGAATAAAAATGTAAACCAACATTTATGACTTTAAGTTCAAAACCCAGCCAGATCGATCTATCCCAAGGGGTATTTTATGGGGGTTTTGTACGCCAAAAATGTGTTTTTTGAGTTTTTTACATATAATGTTTAAGTAAATCCAATTTTAGTTTTCTCCATTAAATTCAGCTTTAAAAAACAAACAATCTGGTATTTTGATAATTGCTCTACGTCAATTTGTTACTGAGATATTGAAAGTGCTAAACACAGTACGTTGTCCAATGTTATCCTTAAGGAGAATAAGAACAATTGGATATCTTACTTATTTATCAACATATCCTGACGAAACTTGGTATATTGCTTCATACCATTGTGGTCTATTGATATTTCCACGAAAAAAGTTTTTTGCTGATAGATCCCGTAGCAGCAAACCTGCGTACTCAGCCCCCATGGTATTCTTATGGAGAATAAGTAAAATGTTATCTCCCTTAATTATGAACATAAATTAATAAAATTTGGTATGTGGCTTCACCTAGTTGAGTTATAAAAAAATTTGCATAAAACCCCATTTTTTGTGTACCTTGTTTCAGCAAACCTGCGTTCTCAGACTCCAGGTCTGCAATCAACTACTCCAGATGTTAATCTTATGGAGAATAATTCAAATGTCATAAATCATTTGTTTATCAATGTATATTGATGAAACTTGGTATGTGGCTTTAAGTGGTATTAAGATACATATGTATGCATTTTTAATTCGCTGAGTACGCAGGTTTGCTGCTACGGGGGTATTTTTAATAAAGCTCCATATCTATTTTATTTATAATGGTAAACACATTTCACTTACGCCACCTTTATATCTTAACCCGTTTTGTTTAGCAAATATACCAGAATTAAAATGTTTTGAAATTGCGGCTAAAATCTAAAAACACCATAAAAAGTAGGAGTTTTCCTTTTGAAATTATCAAGTTACCTGATGAATCTAGTGTTTCAGCTGCATCCAAGTTATTAGATATATATTTTGGAAACTATGCATATAATTTTGAAAAACAGCAATGAGGACTATCTGTTAAACCAGCATGGTCCTTGTGTATTCTTATTTATTGTTCACAATAGTTATTATTTTATGTAGGCCTATTATTAGCATTTAGAATTTACTTTCGTATGCAACTTTCACAAGTAATATTTTATTGTTTTTTGGAAATCATTTGTGGAAATTAGGCCAATCATTTTTAAAATCCGCCATTTTGAAAAGAAGAACGAATGCGCCTGTTATTGGCTTTTGCACGTTTAAAGGGTGTACCCACTCAAGCCTATTACGTCTTCTTTTGCTTTGAAAATGTAACAAGTATAAAAAGAGCATCCTTGTTTGGTTATCCATATTAACAAAATGAACAATAAGGCAATAAAGTCATCCGACGCACGGCACGGCACAAGTCGTGTTGTCCACGGCGCAAGTCGGCGGTTCAGGAATGCACGGCCCCGCGCCGTCCAGGACGCACGGGGTAAAGTCGATGCGTGTGAACCTAGCCTTAGTCACCATGTTGGAAAATAGATGCAGAATTTCGACATACTGAATTAATATTTTTAATGAGCTTTATTTCCTCTGATTAAAGTTTCCTAATGAATATTTAGGTGTTCGAGATACCAATGGTGGCCCTAATAAAATGAACACTCTTTATATGGTTTATGATGAGTTTTGAATAATTTCCATAAGAATTTCAACTACTCCAGATTTGTAAACGTTCTGTTTGCCAACCGGTCTATGGCTGGACTCTTTGACGTTCCAAGGCGAAGAGCGCTGCACGCCGCTAATGCCACGATATTGAGGCTCTTTGTGGTTTTGTAAGCTCCTTCCACAGTCTGTGGCTTTAGTTCTAGTCATTAGCACTATGAATGACGTCATTAGTTCAACCAGGCGCTCGTTATCATAGTAAAGTATAAAAATGAAGTTGAATATTAACGTTTTATGTTATCAGCTTGAATATAGTGCTGACAGTACCAATTGCAATATAGTCCTAATATTATGAGTATCGATAACATTTTAAAATACAATGGCGTTTTTTAAGGTAGATATTTCAATTAATTGACATGCACTTGAGTGATTTACCCTTGGATTTTATTATCATTTCAAACGTCTTTCCATTAAATAAAAGAATATTTGAGAAATGGCTTTAAAAATTAGCGTTTTAAAAACAGTTGCTGGGTGAGTTAACAAAATCTTAAATATATAACAGCTACCCAATAATCACAGGGCACAGAAAAAATCATGTATAGTATGCACTAATGTTACTCGTATAATGATTCCAATAATTATGGTTTTAATATTTTCACTGGTGAATATATTTAAAAAAAGTTAAAAATTTATTCTGTAGAGAACTTTTATAAATGACTGAAGTTTGAAATCGAGAAACAGTTATCTCAAGAACAGTTAAGATTAAGAAGAAATTCAGCTCGCTGCAGACGGCGCGGCGATGTTAAAACAAATCGAGTTGAGCAAGTGCTGGCTGCTAGTCCTGGCAGATATTGTTAGCAGCACAAAACAATTGGATAAATGACGATTACATTGTTGCGCACAGTTAAAACAAAGTAGAACCCATAAATATTATTTTCTAACGATGCGAATTTTTACCTTGATAATCTGTACGGTCTAATTGAATAAAATGTGTAGCTTACCGTGCAGACTTTAAATGTATTGCTAATATGTCAAAGGGTCAATAAATGCTTATCTATTATTCATACTAGTATCTTTAGTCAATGCCGGCAGAAACATAATAATGCACATGGTCATCCTGGACAGTCCCTATAGTTTGTTATAGAGCATTTATTATGCAAATTTAAGAAGCACCTGGATGTAGCCTTGCTAAAAACTATAAGGGTTGTTTTTTATTTATTTTGTATCTTGGATTTAATTTATAGTTCGTTGAAACTTAAATTCAAATATTGTGGATGCTTGGTAACCAACACTAGCAATCAATGTGTAGCGTAGTCAGAGGTTCCGCTGTACGTTATGATGCTGTGTCACCCCTAACCCCACAGCCCCGGGCTAGCATGAGCCATACTTCCGCCTCTCCTCCGACGTCGGGATCATGATTGAATCTCGACCCCCAGGCAGCCTCATCCTCCTTTAATTACTTCCTGAGATCTCCGAAATCAGGGGAAACGTCAACTCTGCGGTATCTTTGAGCATACGAAGACAGAGGGGAGGGTTTGATCAATAAAACAAATTTGTACTTTTTCAAAGAAACCTTGAATGCATAAAATGTACAATTTATATGACTTAGAAATATATGGTTGATTTTTTTACAACCTCTGTTATTACCCACAAAGTCGAGTAATAATTGTATGTTGGCGTTTTCATGTAATACCTGAATTGATTATTAGATATGTGATGATAGATTTGTGACAAGCTTTTATCATGAAACCTTAGTGGTTATAACTCCCTCCCCTGTAAAAATATAATAACATTCAATATAACAACCATTAAATGTAGTGGGTGCACAACCATGGGTTTTCTCACAAGCTTAGATTCAAATAGTTATTTGTTTTGTCTGTATTTATTGAATCAAGAAAAATCTTATTTAGTACATTTAATCAAAAGTATAAATCAAATAATGTATAACAACTGATAAAATTCTAGAAAGAGTTGTGGAATTATGACTCATTACAGTAGATGTCTTTATTTCATCATATATTCTACTACAATGACATGTGTTATCCCGGTAAGTTTTATGGCCCCCAAAAGGTTACGTATTTCATTATTCGCTTTGAAATACGAGCACAATTCCAATGAAACTGTCTTACTTAAGTGAAATATTCAACGTTAGATTTCCCTGGAGCCCGTGCTTCGATAAAGGCTTGAGCGCTTTAAATACCTTGAAAAGCTCTTCTCTTGGAAATAGCTACGCTTATTTTCGTTAGTTCGGAATAACTCACTTTCCCTGTTATATTGTTTACAATTACATATATAACTGGGAATCTGTAAGGATACAACTGAGAAAAATATTGATGGTTCCAGAGCATAATTGCTTTTAAGATAACTGTAATATTGACTAATACAGTTGTTAAAATGTGGCTATTACTTGTTTTAAACGTCCTTCTTTCAATATTACATCAGTGTATATAAATACCCCCGTCGCGTCGTAGCAAACCTGCATACTCAGCGAATTTCCAATGAATATATAACATAACACATTAAAACCCTTAACAGGATTCGTAAGAAATGTATTCACAAAGAAGCGATATTTTAAATATTAATTATACTCCATAAGAATAACATTGGGGATGAGTACGCAGGTTTTCTGCAACAAGGAACACAAAATAATGGGTTTTTATGCAAATATCAATATAACTCATCTTAGTGAAGTCACATACCAAGTTTCATCCATATACATTCATAAATAAGCGATATATAACATTTTAAGTATTCTCCATAAGAATAACATGGGGACCAAGTACCTAGGTTTGCTGCTACAGGAACCATAGGCGAAAAATTGTTTTTTGTGCAAACAACAATAAACCACAACCAGATCAAGCCATATACAAAATTTCACCAGTTTATGTTCATAAATAAGCGAGATATACAATTTTTCTTTTTCTCCATAAGAATAACATTAGACAACGTACTTTGTTTAGCACTTTCAATATCTCGATAACCAATTGACGTAGAGCAATGATCAAAATACCAAATTGTTTGTTTTTTAAGTTGAATGCAATGGTATAAATTAAAATTTGATTTAAATTAAAATTACATGTGAAAGCCCCAAAAACACATTTTTGGGGTACACAACCCCCCCAAAAAAAACCTTCGGATGGTGCGATTCATCTGGTTTTCGAACTCGTTCAAATAAATGGTACTTTACACATTTGTACCAAATTTCATTAAGATCGGACCTTTTTTACGAGAGTTATCGTGCTTATGGACATATATATATATATATATATATATATATATATATATATATAGACCATGATAACTTTTCATTTTGAGGTCCCCAGATGCCAAAAACACCTTTCGTTCAAATTTGTATATATGTATATATATATTTTATATATATATATATATATATATATATACCGGGTGTTCAGCCTAAAGTGTTACAATAGCTAACTTTTTTATTTTATGTCTGACAGTAAACTTCTTATGGAGGACCCCCTTTATTTTGTTATTCTGCTTCTAAGTATGTATTTCAATTATCGAAATTTCCCGCCATTTCTCCAATATGGCGGACAACTTTGTTTTTCTTATGGAATACCCTGTATTTTATTATGATTTTAGATAGCAAACGAGATTTTAAAAATTTTTTATTCTTGGTATTTTTTTTCCTAAACCTAATCAATGAGGCTCTAGAGCATTTTTAAGGTTTAATTTCGCTGTAACTTCAAGAATCATACGGTCGAAAGTCACAGCTGTGCAACAATGGTAATTACACATGTTCAAGTAAATCAAAAGTATGAGGTTTCCTGTTCCTGTTTATTCGTTGCTGTGTTTATGCACTGTCTTAAGAGTACAATTTAATGTGACTGTGTATTGTAATAGTGTTATTTTATTGTTACAATGACTTTTAACGAACAAGTGGATATGTTATTAACTTAGGGGAATGCCACAAAAACACAAGATCCGCAGCTGAACTGTATGCCACTCGTTTTCCTAACAGGCGGCATCCATCAGATATGAGCTTTTTACGCCTTGAAAAAAAAGCTCGTTTAACAGGTAACTTGGGTCCTAGAAAACGGAATCGAACACATCCTATCACCGATTTTGATACAGAAGCAGATGTTTTGGCCTCAGTTATGGTTGACCCGCACCTCTCTACTCGAGAAATTGAGAGGTATACAAACATAAGTAAGAGTTCAGTTTCAGTAATATTACGGAAACATAAATTTCACCCATATCATGTCATTCTTAACCAAGAGATACGAGAAACTTATTACCCTAGAAGGTTAGCATTTTGCACATGGTTGACAGAACAAATCCAGTTGCAACCTCGTTTTTTGTCAACTGTTTTATTTTTAGACGAGGCAACGTTCCTCAGTACCGGACATTTGAACAGACATAATATGCATTATTGGTCTACCGACAACCCTCACTGGATGCAGACCATTGATAACCAAAGAAAATGGTCATTAAATGTTTGGTTAATTAAATATTTTCGAAGGCAAAATTTTCGAAGGCCTCACTTTTTCGATGGCCCGCTAAACGGGATCGACTACGCTAACTTTATAGAAAACCATCTTCCTGTTCTTCTAGACAATTTTCCCCTTCAGGCCAGAATGGATATGTGGTTCCAGCAGGACGGTGCTCCACCACACTTCTCCAGAGTGGCCAGAGAAACCGTCAATGATGTGTTTGAAGGATGTTGGATAGGGAGAGGAGGCCCAGTTGCATGGCCACCGAGATCACCAGATCTCACACCACTGGACTTTTTTCTTTGGGGTGCGATTAAGGACAAAGTGTTTAAAACCCGACCAACGACACCTGCAGACATGAAGTGCAGGATCCAAGCCGCCTGCAGTGACATAAATGAACAAACTATTATTATTTCACAAAGAGCTCATGAAGAGCGCTTGGCCATGTGTATTGAGCAACATGGACAGTTGTTTGAGCATCTTATGTAGAACTAGGATAATTGAGCTCTCTTGTTGTGAACGTGTACATAATTTAATCTAAGTGTTTTAAAACATAAGATAAATAAAGAAATAATATCATTAAATAAAGATAAATAAATAAATAAATAAATAAAGATAAGCAATATCATTCACATTTAAAAGCTGTGTTTTACTATTAATTTTAACTTAATAAAAACTACTAAAACTGAATTTACTTAAAAATGGTATTTTAGTGTCTCTAGGGCATTTTAGTGTATTCATTAGGTTTAGGAAAAAAATACCAAGAATAAAAACTTTTTAAAATCTCGTTTGCTATCTAAAATCATAATAAAATACAGGGTATTCTATAAGAAAAAACAAAGTTGTCCGCCATATTGGAAAAATGGCGGGAAATTTCGATAATTGAAATACATACTTAGAAGCAGCATAAAAAATAAAGGGACAACTTACCCTTATAAAATACCAAGGAAATATGGTATAATGGTCCCCATAAGAAGTTTACTGTCAGACATAAAATAAAAAAGTTAGCTATTGTAACACTTTAGGCTGGACACCCGGTATATATATATATATATATATATATATATATATATATATATATATATATATATATATATATATATATATACATATACAAATTTGAACGAAAGGTGTTTTTGGCATCTGGGGACCTCAAAATGAAAAGTTATCATGGTCTCGGACTTAAGTCTTACCATGAGACCTACGGTAATAGCTTCTTCCCTATAGGGGAAATTCGCTAAAATGAATACATGTATGTACTTACGTTCCTTGCGGACTCCTAAACCGCTCAACTGAAGTTAATGAAACTTTCCATGGCTATTCAGGTTAACCCTAGGAAGGTTTAAAGACATAAATCAAGGACTTAGGGCCCAACTGGCCTTCAAAGTTGCAATGCTAATCATGTGAAGTAAAAATGTGTCTTTACTTTATCTGGTTACTAAAACAAATTATCATAAACAGCTGTTTATTTATTTTTGTAGCGATTTTAAATGTAAATATTATGATTGAAGATTCTGAAGATGTTTTGGGCGCAGCTATGTTTTCCGTGTACCACCATAACAATGAGAAAGAAACACAAAACTTCTGTAATTTCTTGTATCTTTTTCTTAAAAATGACAATGTTTAACAAATCATATGTTTGAATCGGATGATTGATTATCATCTTTGGTTTATATTTACTTTCTCAGAACAGTATTGGAACATGAGTTGATAGTTATAATTTAATTGACGTGTTTTTGTGTCTTACAACTTTCATCACACCTCTGTCTTAATCCGCCACAAAAGATACGAATGATTCATTTTACGAATTTAAATCACAGTATAAGTTTGCTTATGAATCTTGACGATGTTGAAGGTGCACAGTCAGTTTGTCAAAAAATCCTTAAAATAAGAATTTACGGACACAATAGACCATTTGTTGTTAATATAAAGATTTTTGCTGTGTGTTGAAATAATTTGTTAACGTAATATATTAAATATTACCCTATTTCTGAATGGCATGTTTGTGGGTAAGGTGTATTCCATTAATGGATATAATATTGGGCTTCACTCACCTAATTGAATAAATAGCGGGACGTTATTTCGGTCCCGCGAAACGTCGGATTGTCTTCTGGAACGATTGTTTTTGATGTTCTTTATTCGTGTTCGTAATGTGTCGGTGGTTTGTAGTGTTTGACAAGTTCCAGAACAAAAAAAATTAGGTTAGTGAAGTCCAACATTATATCCAACAATTAAATACCACCCTGACACTGGTATATATTGTTCATACATTTGTCCTTATTCATTTATTATCAAAAATAACTTATTATAAGCTATAAGTTATTATAAGTTTTAATATTATTAAAAATAATTTATTATACAAATAACTTTATCATGAGATTAAATTATCCCGTCTTTAATATTTAATGAACCAATAATATTTCAAAGCAAAATAGTTTTACTTAGCATGTTTTTAACTTCAATGGAGGTTATTGAAAATTTAATATAATATAACTGAACCGGTGAACCAGAATGAAGATATTCAAAGCTAGGGTTTTCTGTGCTGGCCCTTCTACCATTTTAATATTGCTATTGTCAGAACAGTTATACGGTACCCTTCCATCCTCTATGTAAGTAGCGGTTTTCCTATGCGCGTTTTATAAATGCACGATTTAACGCGACGTGTATTTAGTTAAGATGATACGCCTTTTAATACGTCAGGTAAAGCTCTATTCAGTAGTACTGTACTTCAAATAATCATTGTTTTACCAGTATATTACTAATTTTTCAGACTGTTGCCCTTACTCAAACTATTTAATGGTCCTCTTTTTGCATGACGGTATATGACAGTGTATATAGATATACGAGATTTGATAGATTGGTTAAAAACCCTAAAAAAACAATTATTACTGAACTATAATATTTTCACACAAACGAAAGTAGAGTATAATGACAGTTTGGTGAAATGACTACCCTGCCGATTCAACAATTAAATCAACATATAGTTATTTTTGTTTAAATGAATATTTTTTTGGTAAAAACGATAAAAATACTCAGTGAAAAATAAAACTATTTAACACTTAATCTTATAAGCCCTAACGTATAAGGAAGTAGGATTTGAGGCCAAGTAAACGTCTTAATCCGGACAATGGCCAGTGTTGATGTTACTACCCTGGTTGCCGGGCAACGAGATAAATAACTCCAGTAGACTGCGTGACTCTCAGGGCGGTTGTGGGAGGGGGTGGCTCCGTGGGGTGTCCGTTGCCTATTCTGAGGGCATGGGGGGCAGTTGTGTGGGCATTGTCATCATGAAATAACTTAAAATTCATACTCACCTCTGCACCAGATTAATTTATAAATTGATTACTTTATTCATTGAAATACCAATAAAATTAGGACCCGCGATTTGGTTTGAATGTATTGCAACAGTAACACTTTGGTTGATGTTCTATCTGAAAATGATTATTAACAGATTTTATAAGGACAATTTCAATTCAGGGGTTGTGGTCAATTCAAGTGTTTAGTAATTTAACGATGTGTTTAGTTTCTCTCTCTCTCTCTCTTCTGTATTTTCATTACACGCAATCAAACTTGGTTTGTTTTAAGATGAGTCTTTCACATTTGAACATGTAAACAAGTATTTTATACCTCTAACCATTATTTAATTTTTTGTTTAACACAATTCTTACCAAAACCCCCATGACGAACAATTTATTATAAAGGTAAATTAAAATACAGAATCAGCATACAAGTTACATTATGAACCTGGCGTTTTGAATTCTGCTTATTTGCTTGATACTTAAGGTTTCCATTTTACAGATTAGAAACAATAAGAACATAAATCACGAAATTCAATGAGGTAGGCCTACATTGATTTAGGAAATATATTAAATCTGAAATTCAAAAATGGAAATAGTTCAATAGTCCATGTTAGCAGGAATACCAGTATCAATAATATATCAGTGTCAACGCAGAAGAGAAACAAGGCAACGTTGGAGTCAGTTCAATGTACACTTAGTCTATTACACCATTGGAAACTTTGAAACCCAGTTAACTAATTTATAAGCTCCCAGTTGAACTGTTTGTCTTGTAACTCGGCAGTTTGTAGGGCCATGATGCATAGTTTGGTAGTAAAACAAGCAAATCAAACAAATATTGTTTTTTCGATTTTATTAAAATATGCAATGTTTTTTGCAAAAATTGAAATATCGTAGGTAATGGAAATACAACGATAGTGAAACTTAAGTTTCTATAGTAAAATAAAATATTTCTTACACGGCAGATATGGTAAATATGACTTATTATGTTATTCAATCCATATATTTCTAGTATAATACTCTTCAAATATTACTACAAACTCAAATCAGATTTTTCGAAGCTGTTGTTTGCAAACATTGTGAACACAATGTTAGTCCTTTTAGGAGAAGTGGTGCATCACCAAAGCAGCAAAGCAGGGACGTAGTAGGTAGTAGTAATCACTAAAGTTTGTAATGAGTGATAACCTTAGAGACTCGGGTTTACCGAGACTACAGCCTGAGGCCATCTTTGAAGTAACTTTTGCCAATGCCCAACGTCACACAAACTCTTAAAACATTTTGATGGTTTAGTTTTATTAATCTGCTCTAAAGAAATATTATTTACGAATCTCTTTATCAGGTATTACGTTAGTTTTCGTTTTGATGTCCACGAATCTAACGTCGTCAATAAAATTAGATCCAGTCTCAAGTGGTGGGTTTGCTAACATGGCTAGTTTCCACGTCATCTGATAGAAATCGTACAACTCTATGGGGCACCCTGCCACAATATAGAAGTGAGCGACTAGCCGCAACGCTGAGTAAAATGAAAATGGTGAATTGTTTTTTGTCTGATAAGGAGGACTTTGAAACTGGTCGGCACTGAAGTGAGCGCAAAGCAGTTCTGCCCGTTGCCGCTCTACTACCGCTCACCGCCTATCCCAGTTTTAAAATGTTTATCTCGCAGCTCTGATATATATATTTTTTGTTGTAACGTATTATGCATCTCTTCTTGTACACAAGAGTACTGAAGAGTCCTGAAAAAACATTAAATATGTACTGCCCTGCCTGGAATGTGGCCAGAATTTTTAATAGATAGTTTGGTGTAGGCAGAATAACGGTTACATATTTTTTCAGACTGATGTTTAAAAAACAAATTCGACAATTAGTTATGAAGTGAACGCCATATTTGTTGGTCTACGCTAACCTAGTCTACACTGAATTTCAACAGAATGTTTTAAAATTCGATTAGGAGCTGGAAAGTTTTGTTCGGTGAAACCATTTTATTAAAATACATATGAAGCTCCGCTCGCCTCCTGGCCACCTTGCCGCTCGGTTGCTCGGTCACTCGTATAGTAACCACCCAAAGTTTGTGCAATATACAAATATTAACTAGAGATAAAATTATACTTTAGTTATTATTTTTCCTTGATAGCATAGCTTAGAATAAATAACCAAGGCTAAAAGTTACTGTGCATCCATATATTAAGTTAAATATAAGGTCAAGATTAAGCTGAATTACAGTAATTGTGTAGGAAAAACGTTACAGTAATCATTAAAATGTGTATACAATATTTTGTTAAAATTTTAGTCTCGAATTTAGTGGATAAATAAATATTTCAATAAAAACATTTTTATAATCATAATGCTGTATATAAATTAGTAGACTGATTAATAAATAATTATATGCAAGAAAGCCATGACCTTCCACACTGGCACTGGTCAAGGCAATATGGTAATGGTCACCCGCATCAACAGCTCTGACTCTTCCGTTACTATGCTAATGATCGGAAGTCGGTAGGAGACAAACATATTAGACCCTCGGATGTAATAACAAACCTCCAGGTGCCATTTAGCAGGTTGCATAGTAATTAAAACAGTCCCTTTTTTTATTTCAAGGTAAATTTTAATTTCTTTATCCAGTCTCAATTTTATATTTTGTTTTGCAAATATAGGTATATCTTTGGTATAAACTAATATTTCCACCAATTACATGAGTAATAAGCTAATATCCTAAGCTGAGGATCTGCGCATCTAAATCACGATTGTTATAAGGCAGATGCTGCACATCTGACACAGGTTTGTCCTATTCCTGTTACGTTTAGGCCGATGGCATTTAAGCTCCTATCAACACGCCTGAGAACACTTGAAAAATCCTCATGCATCATAGTTATGGATCGACTAAATGAACTATGATTATTGTACAAAAACTATTACCTATGCTGCAGAGCAAAATTGATCAGGCATATGCCACTTCAACCAATAGTTTAGCCTATTAAAATAAAACTGTTAAAACAGTATATTTTATTTTAGTAAGACACGTGTTAACGTTTAAAGCCAACTAAACATGATTAAAAAATATAATATTATTATATCTATACTTAACCTACAGAGATCAAACTAAAAAAATCTATAAATAAGCCATTAACATAGTCCTAGGAGGAGATACTAGGAGTTTCTCTTTACCTAGTAATTCATTATTGAAATTACGGCTGAGTAATACTTCTTATGTGCATTTCTTGACATCGATGTTTCAAATTAAAACTTATTTAAAAATAATTTAACCTAGTTAGAAAATTAGGCTGTAAATAAATTGAAAATATATTATTTTATTTCATTCTAGAATCTTGAATTGTACGTGAATATGTATTTTTAATTGACACATATCGTGTTAATCACGTTAAAAACTGTCATTACATACGTTAGATAGTGTGTCTGTGCTTTAATTGATCTATTACTGTGTCTGTAATATCTGATTTAAGACTTAATATTATGTAACTATAACCATCATAAGGAGTGCACTGATTGCTGCGCCTCCCCTAACACGTTACATCTACACGCAGACATTTCTACGACTGAAAAAGGTTAAATTACCTGGTTGCTAGACTCTATTATCCAGTTGTTGGGTAACTATCGTCACGGGAACAAAAGTTCCCTTCCTCAGATCCTACGGAACACCAAGCTTCTTCACTCATATCGAGGTCGTCAAGACATTGAAGTTCTAGTAGCAACACGTACATAGTAACTAACACTAAAGTCTTTTAAACAGAATATGTAGCCGTAGACGCGCACTGCTCGGTTAAAATCACTTGACAACCAGAAAATTTAACCTTTATTAATAGTTATAAAAGTGATTTGGAGACTAGAAACAAACAACAAATTTGTTAACATGCATTTTTCTAAAGTTTTCAACATGGAATAAAGAGATGAAACAAATTGGATATAACATTGAATAACTCATAACATATCAAATTAAACCAAACATAAACGTATAAAACTTAAAGCAACAAATTTTGAAACCTAGGAAAATTATCTATTAAACCAGAATAGCAGATGTGGTGCAGCGCCTCTGGCGGTGGACCAGCGCACTTGACTACACGAACACGACGCTGCTTGTTTCACGCTGCTACTACACTACGTCAGTGGAAGTAAGGAAGTAGTCTAATGTCCTGTGCCGGTCCGTGATCTGTGTAGGTGTAAAGGTGTGAGGAGAAACCTGTATACCACTGGGCAACTTTATGTCAGGCAACAATACAAAATATATAATAATGTGAGTAACAAATATATTTGTTCTTGAAATATACAGCGTGTATATTTCAAAGTGTATGTTACAAAGTTAATAAAGTGAACTTACTGTTTAACAGTAGTTACTTATTAGGTTAGTTTTGTATTTAATTAACGTTTATTTAAATTTAATTCTAATTAAGAAAGAAGTCCTCTGATACATAATAATATTCAATATATATCACCATTGCATTTAATTCTGAGGAAATATTTAATACAAGATTTCTTATCTTCTTTCTATTCTAAATTGTTTGAGAAATTATTTTGTTCTTTGCACTTTTTAATTTGAATTTTAAATAAGGAAGTAGTTTTTTTGTACATCGTATGTAATGCACTAATCTGTAGCCGAAACGTGTGATTGACTCAAATAGTTAGCCTAAATGGTCAGTATTAGTTTGAATTTACACTGATGAACTGATGAAAACTACTTTTAAATTGGCCACAGGTTAAACAAATTTGAATTTCTAACCACGGAATAAGTCATGTAATCTGCTGTTAAAGAAAAATATTGCTGTGATATATTTTATTCTAACATTAGATTTTCTCACAGTGAAAATATCATTCCAGTTGTTCGACCTGTTTTTAGTCTCTGAGCCGGTTTTCGACTTGATATTTTTACAGGACTATTGTATTATGGTGTTAGTAGGCTACATGCATTGCATTTAATTTTTAAACCCGTTGCTCTGGTTTTTATCAATATTATATAGATAATTGGATGCATTCTTATTTAACTATTTATAAAGCTTGGGTATCCTCTATATGCTAGGATTTGTTTAGAAATTTGATTAAAAAACCAGTTACAACATTGCACCAATATTTGTTACCATAAGACTTGTTTATCTTGTGCTTACAAACATGTCCAATTAAACAGTTTTTGTAATAACAACATGTGGTATATTACAATAAATATAGGTTTAACATGAGTAAAAAATTTAAAATTTTAAAAATGTATTTGTAACAAGAAATAAATACAGGTATTTTGTAGCGGATAAGGATAGGTGAGTTCTGTGGGCTTTGAAATAATGTACAACATGACATGTGTTTACTTTTGAAGATTTCAATGTTTGTATAATATTCTCACTTTTTGGAACCCTCTGGATAAAAAAAGGATTGAACATATTTTCAAGTTATCTTTGGGGTTAATTTATTTCGTGGGAAATAGTATTGTTACCCCTTTGAGTTTATGCCATTTTTCAACTGGTGGTTATTTAGAGATGCTGCTGTCGTTATTTTTTGTATGTTTACCGGTGTAGGTTCAACATTTTAAAATTGTTTAAATTACGATAAGAACTGGAAGAAAAACACAGGGAGCATAGTTCAAATAACCATTTCAGTTATAGTGTTTTCATTTGACCAAGGAACAAGCCGTTGGTTCGTTAGTAACTTTTCAAATTGAAGAGTCTCATAAAGTGTCATTTGCAAGTTAATTAAAATCAAATACAACATTTGAGGTTCAAACTAAGCAGCACTCCTTTAAAGAGTATATTTAATAATTCAGGAAGTCATCAAAGAGATAATTTATTCAGAACTTTAATTCGGGGTTCATTGTCCGATAATTTTTGCACATGGGAAAACTTTCCTGCTTATTTGAAATGTAAATGTCTCTCCAGTAGTTATGAATGGGTGTGATGGCATCGCGTGTGTTCCCCGGCCAACCAGCCTTGCCCGACTTTGCACCTCATTCGTCTTTGCATTATGCCTCCAAAACATACTTAATTTGCCGTTGAAGACAGAAAAACAGTAATTTATTACATCATAATGAATTTAATAATAAAATATACAATACGCAATGATATGTGAATGTAAATTTATACTAACAATGCTTTTAACCCAGTTTTATCACTTTAACTACCTAACTTTTTTCCTGGGCAAAACAAAATTATTATTATAAAATGTTGCGAGAATATTTTTATGGCTATTACACTGCTCTAAAATAAATTATAATTGGTTAAACCAACTTCTAATAAAAACAATGCCATCAGTTGGCCAATAAGTCAGTTAATTATTTGTGGTCTGATATCCAAACCTAAAAATTTTAGGTTGTTTAGTTTTTACGGTTTAACCCAAAAATGTAGTGGAAAAAGAGTACTGTGGTAGGCTAAACTGTAAAATGGTATAGGCCTATCGCGTTTGTTAAGAAAAAAAACAAGAACAAAGATTTGGGCCTAAATAATAAGAAATATTCAAATTGATATACGAATAACATGTATTTCCAGTAGGCCTATTTTCTTAGATCTCATCCTTACAAAAATCTGCTTTTGGGTTAAATATTAAGATTTGATATTCATAAACTACTAAACTTACTACGCTTTGGGTTATGCGTATTTATAGTGGTATTCTTATTAAGGTTTATTTTTTATTGTTTTAATTTTTATTTAAGTTTTAACAAAAGCAAATATTTAAAAAATATTCTCAAAAGAAACGTCGTGATACGCCATTTGTATAATATTGAATGACATTCATAACTGGACTGTCAGTTGTGATGGCTACTGACACAATGATTGATAACGATCGCTTATTTTATCAAGCTCTAAATAATGAAAACTGTCGATAACTGACAGATAACACAGATTGTCTCCTTGCAGTTTCTGTATTTCCTTGCAAGAAAATAATTAAATTTAAAATAGTTTAAAGAATTTGTTATTCTAGAAAATTGTCCATCCTAGGTGATTTGTTTTTACTTGTCAAAAATCCATCCGATAAAAATACAAAGAAGATCAAATCACACATTGTATTTTCTGACCTCTTATGGTAAAATCTTGGTCATTTAATATATATTTATATAGAAAACTAACGCGGAATTCATGTGTAAATAAGTATTGCCTTCTTAGTAAACTTTATTGAAATCTATGTATAACCTAACGGCCCTAACATCAGTGTTTTTGTACAGATACTTTAACCAAAATTTACTTATAAACTGCTTTAACTAATCTTTTAACCAAGCTAACTAAGATGTTTCCATTGAATAACACACTAATCCTCGTCAGGTGAGGTTACAAATCACACGAACTACGTCTAGATTAACCAAATACTGCTGATGGGCAGGTGGGAGCTTTCAGCGCTCGGCACCTGCTGTCCTAGCACATCTAGATAGCATCTAAAGCACCCAGGATCTCTCGGAACTATCTCTAAACATTAAATTAGATACGTTCCAAATTTGGATAAAAACTCTAATCCGACAAGATTAAATTAATATGTACTAAAGATGCTCGGTTTTTTAATGCTAATATAAATTAAAATTCTTTTCAAAATCAAATCAAGCAATGGATTCCTATTGCTCACCATGACAGCTGAATACATTTAGAGAATGGAACCGCAGCTTGGAACGTGTAGCGGGCCTGAGTGAGCCCGCATCTGTTCTCAACTTGCAGTGCGGCGCGGCGCGGCGCGGCGTCTCGTTTCACGCTTGGCTTTGTTCTGGATCGTCTGTCGTTGATTTGTTCAATCGCATTATCATTATCACGTTAAAAACTGTGCTACATTTATAAAGAGTGTTCAAGGGATAAACTAAATTAATAACGCATCTACCAAGCAACATAGTGAACATCAATAGTGAACAATGGAAGTATGGTAAATAGTTGTCCATTTTGTCAAAAAAACTATACAGATTCAATGCTAACTGAGGAAAATGGAAAATATTTAAACTATTAATGTCACTTATGAAGTTCTTACTTTTGGAATTTCTAAACAAAAAGGGAATTTGGATAGCTTTAAATGCGTGGAGTTACATGATTGATATAATATACATAATTAATGATTCATTAGCGTAATAGTCAAGGTGACGGACTTAGAAAACACGGCAGTTCTAACCCCATCGTGGGTTAGAATCCAATTCCTGACAAGGATCAGAATTTATCAGTACCGTCTAACCACTCGCTTTGCTGGAGACGTTCTCTGCACAGGTCTTTGTGTTCAAAATAACATTGTATCACTCCCTCTAAAAAATGAGGGAATAAGTTAAAATAAATAATCTACTAATCAATAACCCAACACAAAAATAAACCGTATATAAACCCACAAAATACACAAAAACACAAAGTATAACCGTATCATATATTTTAAACGCATTTGCTTGAATGTATAATCAAATGGGAAATCCTCCGAACCAAATGTATTATGTGATCGTGCTATCACATACGTTTATTATAACTATTATAAATACATTTTATTTTGAGTTAATTTTTTTCTCCTTTACTTAAATACTCTATTACTGTTAAATTATGTTTTTCTCTTTAAAAAAGGAGAAAATACAACAATTTATATATATATATATATATATATATATATATATATATATATGTATAGGAAGTATAAAAGAACCGCAGAATATAATGATCATCCATATTTAGACAAATCTGAATTACAAAAAGATTCAGCAGCAAAATACCAAAACATGATGTAGTATAAAATACCCCCGTCGCAGCAAATAAGTGATATATAGCAGTTTATTTATTCTCGAAAAGCATAACATTATAATTGAGTACGCAGGTTTGCTGCAACAAGGAAGGTAAGAAATGTATTTTTTTGCAATTATCAATATAACGCAACCAGGTGAAGCTACATACCAAGTTTTATTAATTTAGGTTCATAACTAAGGGATATATAAAACTTTACTTATTCTCCATATGAATAACATGGGGGCCGAGAATGCAGGTTTGCTGCTACCTTGAAAATCAACAAAAACAGTTTTTTTGTGCTAATATCAATACTTGTTGATATTACTTGAAATACTTGAATACTTGTATTGTACTTGAATAGTATGAATACTTGTAACTAGTTGAAGCCACATACCAAGCAAGATTCATCAATATACATACATAAATAACCGAAATATAACATTTGATTTATTCTCCATAAGGATAACATTGGACAACGTACTGTGTTTAGCACTTTGAATGACACTGCAACGGTTGGACGTAAAACAACAATTAAAACGCCAAAATGATTGTTTTGTTGAGCTAAACTGATTGGTAGATAGAAATGTGGAGTTTTTTGTGAAATTATTTGAGGAAAATCTAAAAACCGTATTCCCATAAGATTAACATAGGAAATGTTATGGACGCATTTTTTTACTTTTCTCCACAACCACTAAACCTATCTTAATGATTCAAGGTACAAAATTGTTTGTTTTTTTAAGCTCTATAAAATGGCTATAACCAAAATCTAGTCTTTTTAAAATTTTAGGGTAAAAAGTTCAAAAAACTGATTTTTGGTAAATTTTTAACCCCCATAAAATCCTCTTTCCATAGACCGATCGATCTGGTTTTCGAACTTAAAGGCATAAATGTTACTCTCTTACATTTTTGCCAAATTTCATCAAAATTGGGCGCTTCTTTCAAAATTTATCGCTGTAACGGACACACATACACACACACACACACACACACACACACATATATATATATATATATATATATATATATATATATATATATATAAATTTGAACGAATACTGTTTTTGGCATCTGGGGACCTCAAAACAAAAAGTTATCATGGTCTCGGGCTGAAGTCTTACCATGCCACCTACGGTAATAGCTTCTTCCCTATAGGGGAAATTCGCTAAAACATAGTTCTCTATACACAGGTGTTATTTATAATTATAATAATAGTAAGTGAATGTGAATTAACTCGTTTATTTATCAACATCTATAACATATTCAAGAGCTCACATCGCCCTTACATACTTCAGTAGTTATTTAAGGCAGACAACTATTTTATTTGGTCAGATCATAAACTAAACTTAACAGCAAATGTTTTAATCCCCAAAAGTTCATTCTGCATATGATGGTGCAAAGATATTGTTTCAACTAACAAACAACACATTTAAGAAAATTAATGTGTTATCGAAGTTGGCATGACCTTATATGTTTATACTGTATATCAATTGTAAGAAGTTATCGGTAAAGTACGCTCTGATTATAATATGAAGCATACTTTCATAAGTTAGTTATTCCTTTTAGGATGGAAGAAGAAATCGGATTCCCGAACAAAGAGAGATTCGACAACAAAGAGTACCTTAGAAGAATCCACGTCCCCAATTTCGTATGTATGAGCAACTAATATTCACGCCGAAGTTTTACACAAACGCCCGTCGTGGGTTGAATATGTATAAGATTGGAGCTAAGTCGTCAAATACTTTAAATATGTTTGTTATGACACAACGCTTAAGAAACTCCAAACCAACGAACTACAAATAGTACAATAATCCGTTTAACAATATGATAGTCTAAGACATTTATCAAATATTTAGTTTCTACAATCGTCTACATTAGACTAATTGAGAAATGTGGGAGTCATACAATTTTCTTTAAACTTTAATTTATAATTATTAATGTACAGTGGATATATATAATGTACAATGCGTTTAGATAAATGTAAAAGTAATAAATATGCTACTTTAACACCCGACACGACAAAGGTAAAACTCCTTTTTAATTAACAGCCCAGGGAGCTATTTTAATTAAGAAGAACTAAAGAGTTAACACGTGAGCACCTTAACTTGTATTTTTCACCAAAAGCTCTCGGTCTTGGAAAAGTCTCCAAATTCAACAAAAAACAATGAGATTTTGAACAAAAGGATAAAAGTTAATAATATGACTCAATTAAACTTTTGTTTTACTTAAATCTACTGTTGCGATCGTTTATTTTCTAAGATAATAACTTAACTATGCAGTCAATATAAACTTTTCAACCGCTTCTAAACACCGATTGCTAAAATATTTCTTGTCTCTGCTTACTGTATTTAATACAATGACCATAATAGGATATATGCTATTGATTTTTTCCAGGGACCAAACTTGTTTCACGTACACTATTTTATTTCAAATTAAAAAGTAAGTATAGTTTTATTTACTTGTTTCTAACGAGGAAGGTTAAACATTATATATACAGTTAGTTATACATTGTCTTTTTAGTTATACATTAGTTATAATAGATCCATCTGTCATTTCTGATGTATTGGGCTATTAATTAATTATCCCGGCATCCTGGCTAAAGAATCAGTCGGTCTTAGTCAGTAACAAGGCTACACACGCAAGGCATCTCACCCAAGGCATTCTACATTCATCATTCATTCACATTCGCCTTAAAATACGCCGTAGTTGCGTCGGCGTCTTCAGAGAGATTGAGAGTGTGGTAAGATTAAGAGGAGTGATCATTTTTCAACAGAGAATGATTAGGCCTAGCTCTTGATTAATTTTGACAATAAGTCTTAAATTGATAACTGTGAACCATCTACCATATGAGCAAAAAAGGATTATTTAATAGGTTTAGATGGACTAATTCACCAGTTGAATTTATTACTTTATGTCCAAGAGTCAATGGCCACAAAAGTAATAATATTGTTAAAGATAAAAATTAAAAGCCCTGGCCATTTTTCCAAAAAGATAATGTCTGCCAACTAGAAGATGTAACAAAATAGTGTTCAAATATATTTAAATGGTTGAAATAAACATACAGTTATCATACCAATGGACAGGCCTTCATACATGTACAATACAACAGTTGTTTATTAGCAATCGAGAGTTAATTCAAACTAATGTTATTTCTCTGATTGATTTTGAGGGATAGGTGTGTTAAAGCACCTTTGCTTGTAGTGCGTATTCATATACAAAATTATATGGATTTTTCAAAAGTTTGTTTTAACGCGATAATGTAGGCAAGGCAAATAAAGTATTATATTTACATTATATTTTGTAAATTTAAGTACATTTTTACAGAATTATTCAAATTACATGATTTTTTTATTATTGGTTTTTAGTATTTGGTAACAACCAATAATAAAGTTCCGCAATTCGCTGTGGTAATTTTCAACCAAAGCTTTTAGCTGTTTCGTCCATTTTAATTTCATGCTAAAGGTATAGTATATTATTCTTGTGTATCCAAAACTAGTTACTTGAGAGGTATTTCTTTATCACGCACTAGAAAACAGCTCCTGTAGTGTCAGAAGGGAGTCCAACCTAAAGATACCCTTGCAGCACAATGGTCACCCAAGAAAAGTGAAATTCTACGGGCGTGCCTCAGAAATTGTACCTGAAACAAATTGAAAGGTACTTATGAAATTGTAAGCGCCAAAACCCGCAATCCAAACCTTGACAAATATTGTTTTTCCTATACATCTTAAATAATTTATCGCAAAACATAACAAATATGAATCTGTTTATAAGCAAATAACGTTATAACGACATTTGCAGTTGTAGTTTGCCACTTACTACCTTTTTAATTGCATTATGAAATTAGTCGGATGAAACGTAGGTGTCGATTGGATACAAGCCGGTCGATTGGTTAGCCGGTCGATTAACAGAACCGTGAATATCTGGCCCACACGAGGCAGGTGTTGTGGTGGGCAGAGGCAGAGGCAGGTGCAGGCATAGCGGGCGCGGGCGGGTGGAGTGGAGCGTGTCAGTCACCCAGGATTTCGGTCCTCAACATGCCGCTCTTCCACCCTGACCTTAACCGATAAAAAGACATTTTATTCTTAAAGCCCTCAAAATTCCATAAGTAAAATGTATTATAAAGGAATTTCAAATATGGAGAGATCACAGTTCTGTCAGGGTTTAGTTTAAGAGGATTGAACGTACAACAACAAAGCTCGGCTGATCCGCTGTCAGCGGCTGTCACTCCGTCAAACGGCCACATAGGGAACAATGGTGCCTCCCCGTCCATCTGGTAGCGATGACCAGATACTGTGTGTAGGCTTGTTACAGTTATCCGAGCTAGCTATAACCGTTACTGCTCGTTAAATTAATTAAATTCACTTTATTGATTTTTCCACATCAATACAAACGTTTCCAAATGCATTTTATCGTAAACTCATATAATTGTCCATAACCCAGTTAATCCAAATAAAAACTTGGTACTGTAATCAGGGATTTTTTCGAATTTCTGAATTACTAAAATACTTAATTTGACTCCATATTATGTTTGTTATAATTTATTCATGATGTTTTTATGGTTTATAATGTTATAATTTTGACACAGTGGTTTATAATGAATGGTAAAAACTATTTTTTTCCTTCAGTGCTGTATCTGTGACAAAAACAGGTGCCGCGGCGGGCGGTGTGGTCCTGTCATGTAACCTCTTAAAGTGAGATTTAGTGGGCGATTTCAGGCGAAGAGTTAAGTGGTCTGTTTTAAGGTTTAAATATTGTAGACTCTGCCAGAGAAGTCTATGGTCCACAGTCTGGGTCGTGTATGAATGGCAAAATAGGATATTCTGAAACAAAACTTATTCAGCGTTAAATCTAGAGAGGTGACCCTGATTGGATGTGAAACTGTAGGTCTGACACTGGTGATTGGCTTATTGGTTAACGATCTTGGGCGTGAACCAGTCGGTCCTCGATAGCAACGAAGCTGCACGAGACGTGGTTCAAAGATATATACAAAGTACTGCACATAGAAAACCATTTGACTTAAGTATCTTACTGTGGAACCAATTTGATACCAGTTGCCAGTTACATAACACACTGTATTAACAAAATTGACTGTGTACGGTTTGTTTCTAAAACTAGTTTGATGTATTTAAGCATATTTATACAATAAATGAATTTAGTCCACTTTTAGCGAATTTCCCCCATAGGGAAGAAGCTATTACTGTAGGTCTCATGGTAAGACTTAGCCCGAGACCATGATAACTTTTTGTTTTGTGGTCCCCAGATGCCAAAAACACCATTCGTTAAAATTTTTATATATATATATATATATATATATATATATATATATATATATGTGTGTGTGTGTGTGTGTGTCCGTAAGCACGATAACTCTCGTAAAAAAAGTCCGATCTTAATGAAATTTGGTACAAATGTGTTAAGTACCATTTATTTGAACGAGTTCGAAAACAGACGAATCGCACCATCCAAAGGGGGGTTTGGGGGGAGGGGTTTGTACCAAAAACATTTTTTTTGGGGTATTCACATGAAATTTTAAATTAAATCAAATTTAAATTTATACCATTGAATTCAGCTTAAAAAAAACAATTTGGTGTTTTGATCATTGCTCTACGTCAATTTGATACTGAGATATTGAAAGTGCTAAACACAGTACGTTGTCTAATGCTTTTCTTATGGATCAAAATAAAAATGTTATATCTCACTTATTTATGAAAATAAACTGACGAAACTTGGTATATGGCTTCATCTGGTTGTGGTTTGTTGTTGTTTGCAGAAAAAACAAAATTGTCACGTATGGTTCCCGTAGCAACAAACCTAGGTACTCGGTTCCCATGTTATTCATATGGAGAATAATTAAAATGTTATATATCGCTTATTTATAAATGTATATGCATGAAACTTGGTATGTGACTTTACTTAGATGAGTTCTATTTATATTTGCATGAAAACCCATTATTTTGTGTTCCTTGTTGTAGCAAACCTGGATATCATGCCCAATGTTATTCTTAAGGAGAATAATCAAAAATCGCTTATTTGTGAATATATTTTCATGCAACTTGGTATGCGGCTAATATGGTATTAAGACATTGGAAATTCGCTGAGTACGCAGGTTTGCTGCGACGGGGGTATTTTATAATTGCGATAAAACTCTAAACCAAATACTAAATTGTTTACTGTTCCATTGTGTACTTCATTTCAATTTATTTACGAATGCCAGACAGAAGCTCAGTCGCAAGGGTTTCTCAGTTCCTTTCCTCCTCAATTATTGAGTCAAACGGCGTATCATCTTTCCGGTACTGGATAACAATATAAATCCTTCGAATTTAATAATTTTACTGGAGACGTTTTGGATGCAGTGGAAACAATTTGACATTTGTATTCCGTACCACGGGTAAATCGACACTTAATAATCTAATCCATGTATAAATGTAAAGGAATTATCATTGAGTAATATTGTAAGAGTATTTATTTACAGATCTAGTAAATGTTTTAAGTGAACATGATAGTTTTGTAAGGATTTTTCTAAAACTGGTTTTTTTTCTAATATTTATATGACGATTAATGTTGTGAATATTTACATTTTCGAAATTCAGAATGCAAAGACGGTTGTAGTCATATCGACCCGCGGTAAAATACAGGAGAACGTCGAGCTTAAACACACCATCAAATCCATTATCAGACTTCGACAGGGCTGTGTATGGGCTGTGTCTATGCAAAGAGGTGGGTAATATTTCAGGTATAGTAAGTAATATTGCGTGTACTTCGGCGATATTTCGACTAACTCTAAGTTTAATGCTGCATTTCTCTTTTAAAATCATTCTCAATAATTGCTTATACACCTCGATTGAAAAAATTTTATATTTATGCATTTGTGCACCGAATGATATTTGATTGGTCTGGAATGACCTCTGAAGACCGAAGCACAGTTTTAGCATTGTGAATGAATATATGTTACTGTGGCCAAACAGTCTCTGTAAAACAACCTAATCTTAATCATATACCGCTGTAAAGCTCACGCTTACGCTGTGTAGCTCATTTGGCCTGGAGATGACTGGTGTTACTGGTCGAAATAGATTGCCCTTCATCATATTTCACATCTAATTTCCAGCTTAAAATTAAATATCTGTTATAGAGTAGGCATATTAATCACATATCCATATGATATCCAATAAACGAGAGGCTACTGAACCATTTTAACCGAAACACGGACTGTGCATTCTTCTGACTCAACTGGTCAGTACGAAACACTGGACACATAGTTAAACAAAATTTAAATTATTAATTTTTCAAAATAAAACTTGCAATTGCAATTAAAGAACTGCTTAATTAATCTAGCAAGCTCTCTGATCCAAACACGAGCAGAATACTAATTGAGAGCTAGCCAGTAACTCCGCACTCTCAATTTACCCACGGAACTAATGTTTTAATATATTTGACTTTGTTTTAGCGAATTTCCCCTATAGGGAAGAAGCTATTACCGTAGGTCTCATGGTAAGACTTAAGCCCTAGACCATGATAACTTCTCATTTTGAGGTCCCCAGATGCCAAAAACACCATTCGTTCAAATTTTTATATGTTTTCCTTTTTTAGCGAATTTCCCCTATAGGGAAGAACCTATTACCGTAGGTCTCATGGTGACACTTAAGCCCGAGACCATGATAACTTTTTGTTTTGAGGTCCCCAGAAGCCAAAAACACTATTCGTTCAAATTTATATATATGTATATATATATATATATATATATATATATATATATATGTGTGTGTGTCCGTGAATGCGATAACTTGAGTAAAAAACGTCCGATATCGATGAAATTTGGCTCAAATGTGTAAAGTGTCATTTATGACTTTAAGTTCGAAAACCAGAAAAATCGGGCCATGGGAAGGGGGGTTTATGGGGGTTTTAAATTTTCCAAAAATCAGTTTTTTACATTTTTCACCCTAAAATTTTTAAAAAACTTAATTTTGGTTTTGACCATGTTATAGAGCTTAAAAAACAAATAATATAGTATTTTGAATTATTAACCTAGGTTAAGTGGTTGCGGAAAAAATCCAAAAAAACCTGCTCATAAAATCTCCCATGTTAATCTTATGGGAAAAAGGTTTTTGGCTTTTCTTCAGTTAATTTTACTTTAATCTTAACATTTGCTTTTACCAATCACTTCAGCTCCACAAAACAATCATTTTGGTGTTTAATTTGTGATTCTACGTCCAACCGTTGCAGAGATATTCAAAGTGCTAAACACAGTACGTTGTCCAATGTTATCCTTATGGAGAATAAATAAAATTTGATATCTCGATTATTTATGAATGTATATTGATGAAACTTGGTATGTGGCTTCATGTTGTACTGGTATATTGATATTTGCACAACAAATAAATTTGTTGTTGATTGTCCCCGTAGCAGCTAACCTGCATACTCAGCCCTAATGTTATTCTTATGGAGAATATGTAAGTTTTATATCTCCCTTAATTATGAACATAAATGAATAAAACTTGTAATGTAGCTTCACCTGGTACAGTTATATTGATAATTGCATAAAAACTCATTTCTTTCTTCCTCGTTGCAGCAAACCTGCGTACTCAGTCCTAATGTTATTCTTATGGAGAATAAATAAAATGTTATAAATCACTTATTTATAAATATATTTTTGTGAAACTTTGTAAGAGGCTTTATGCAGGAGTGAGAAACATATAAATGCATTGGAAATTCGCTGAGTACGCAGGTTTGCTGCGACGGGGGTATTTATATATATATATATATATATATATATGTGTGTGTGTGTGTGTGTGTGTGTGTGTCCGTAAGCACGATAACTCTCGTAAAAAAGTCCGATCTTAATGAAATTTGGTACAAATGTGTTAAGTACCATTTATTTGAACGAGTTCGAAAACAGACGAATCGCACCATCCAAAGGGGGGTTTGGGGGGAGGGGTTTGTACCAAAAACATTTTTTTGGGGTTTTCACATGAAATTTTAAATAAAAACAAATTTAAATTTATACCATTGAATTCAGCTTAAAAAAACAATTTGGTGTTTTGATCATTGCTCTACGTCAATTTGATACTGAGATATTGAAAGTGCTAAACACAGTACGTTGTCTAATGCTTTTCTTATGGATCAAAATAAAAATGTTATATCTCACTTATTTATGAAAATAAACTGACGAAACTTGGTATATGGCTTCATCTGGTTGTGGTTTGTTGTTGTTTGCAGAAAAAACAAAATTGTCACGTATGGTTCCCGTAGCAACAAACCTAGGCACTGGGTTCCCATGTTATTCATATGGAGAATAATTAAAATGTTATATATCGCTTATTTATAAATGTATATGCATGAAACTTGGTATGTGACTTTACTTAGATGAGTTCTATTTATATTTGCATGAAAACCCATTATTTTGTGTTCCTTGTTGCAGCAAACCTGAATATCATCCCCAATATTATTCTTAAGGAGAATAATCAAAAATCGCTTATTTTTGAATATATTTTTATGCAACTTGGTATGCGGCTTAATATGGTATTAAGACATTGGAAATTCGCTGAGTACGCAGGTTTGCTGCGACGGAGGTATTTTATAATTGCAATAAAACTGTAAACCAAATACTAAATTGTTTACTATTCCATTGTTTACTTCATTTCATTTTATTTACGAATGCCAGACAGAAGCTCAGTCGCAAGGGTTTCTCAGTTTCTTCCTTCCTCAATTATTGAGTCAAACGGCGTATCATCTTTCCGGTACTGGATAACAATATAAATCCTTCGAATTTAATAATTTTACTGGAGACGTTTTGGATGTAGTGAAAACAAATTTGACATTTGTATTCCGTACCACGGGTAAATTGACACTTAATAATCTAATCCATGTATAAATGTAAAGGAATTATCATTGAGTAATATTGTATGAGTATTTATTTACAGATCTAGTAAAGGTTTTAAGTGACCATAATAAATTAAAATATTACCTTCGTCAATCAGCTCATAAATTTGTAACAAATGTTACGGCCGTTTCAGCATCACTGTGCCATCCTCATTTGTTACAAATTTATGAGCTGATTGACGAAGGTAATATTTTAATTTAGTCATAGAAGCAGCTCAGGGGCTAGAAAAATGGATTTTAATTGACCATGACAGTTTTGTAAAGATTTTTCTAAAACTGTTTTTTTTCTAATATTTATATGACGATTAATGTTGTGAATTTTTAAATTTTCGAAATTCAGAATGCAAAGACGGTTGTAGTCATATCGACCCGCGGTAAAATGCAGGAGAGCGTCGAGCTTAAACCCACCATCAAATCCATTATCAGACATCGACAGGGCTGTGTATGGGGTGTGTCTTTGCAAAGAGGTGGGTAATATTGCAGGTATAGTAAGTAATATTGCGTGTACTTTGGCGATATTTCGACTAACTCTAAGTTTAATGCTGCATTTCTCTTTTACAATTATTCTCAATAATTGTTTATACACCTCGATTGAAAAACAACAAATTTTATATTTATGCATTTGCGCACCGAATGATATTTGATTGGTCTGGAATGACCACTGAAGACCGAAGCACAGTTTTAGCATTGTGAATGAATATATGTTACTGTGGCCAAACAGTCTCTGTAAAACAACCTTATCTTAATCATATACCGCTGTAAAGCTCACGCTTACGCTGTGTAGCTCATTTGGCCTGGAGATGACTGGTGTTACTGGTCGAAATATATTGCCCTTCATCATATTTCATATCTAATTCCCAGCTTAAAATTAAATATCTGTTATAGAGTAAGCGTATTAATCACATATCCATATGATATCCAATAACGAGAGGCTACTGAACTATTTTAATCGAAACACGAACTGTGCATTCTTCTGACTCAACTTGTCAGTATGAATCACTGGACACATAGTTAAACAAAATTTAAATTATTAATTTTTTTCAAAAAAAACTTGCAATTGCAATTAGAGAACTGCTTAATTAATCTAGCAAGCTCTCGCGAGCAGAATACTAATTGAGAGCTATCCAGTAACTCTCAATTTAGCCACTGAACTAATGTTTTAATTTATTTGATTTTGTTTTTATAATTATTGTTCTTACTGTTGACCTGCCCCACCAGCTTAATGTATACAATTGTATTTAACTGTACACCTGGTGCAAAGTATGAGGCAGTGTAAGACAAACAATTATTTTAATGTAACCCTCTTATTCAATGCTCATAAATTGTATTCTTTCTGTTCCAGATAACCCATGAAGCTGTAGAGGTAAGATTACTTTTTGATTTTTCATTTTCTTATCGCTCGTCAATTTATTTTCTTCTCTTTTAATTTTTGTGTAGTTATCGTTTTGTTAAGTATACATTTTTGGGAAAATGAAATTAAAAAATTCTACATATTATACCCACCTTTACATTATTGTGGTTTTAATAAAACTGCTTAATAGTTTAAAAAATAAAATTGCAATTTTATTTTAATGAAATATTAGTAATGATAGACAACTGTTGTGCACGATCTAGGTGTAAACAAAGTAATGTATTATATGACTTGCTAATTGATCTTTCTATAAATTATTTTTACAAGCTCGATTCCAAGTGACTCCCTAAGTTGAGATGACCTTAGTAATTGATCAATTCAAGCCAACATTCTGTAGAGATTGATTCTGCTGCGGTAAAGGACTTCGTGATTGATATTCTTCCTTTTCTTGCCTTATTCGACGGAAGTCCTACCTAACCCTAACATTAAGTTATTGTGATTGAAGTTATTAATAGATTTATATAAGATACAATAATTAAACTTTCTTGAAAACAAAATTAAATTAAATTGATAATCCTAACAAAACTTCTGAAAATATCCTTGTAACTCCTTGTAAATATTTCTGAAAAAGTTCTATTAAAAAGCTTAGTTTCACAATACTGTAGATTGTAGAGCAGGCGATATTGTGTAACAGATACTGGGAACGAAAACTAAGCCACAATAGTGTGTTAAGTACTGAACAAACGCTGTGCAATATTACACCTTGTTTGTTTCTATGCTATTTTGATTGTACCTATCAAATAAAACTACCGAGAATTGATTCGCTTTGAACAAACTGCGAGATAGAATTGAACACTTTAGATTAATTATATACTTTTCTTTATAAGTGTAAGTATAAAGTATACGAAATAATTCTTGAGTTTAATCTCAAGTTTAATCTTACTAAATCAACCCTGCATCCCTCAGAAGTTTTAATTTATTTGGATATTCAACTGTATTAGGCCTACCATTAAAGTATACATGAATTTCATCCCCTTGCATTTGTTATCCTAGCTACCTCAAAGACATAATCCCAAATACAAGTAATATTACAACGTATTTGCAACTAAATAAAATGATGACAAAAGGTTCTCTTTCAGAATGTGTTGTACCTTTATATCCCGTATTTATTACCTTTAAATCCCTCGGACTTGAGTTCCTCCCTCTCTTTCATATCTGCGGTCCCCTCAGCGGCGAGGAGGGTAGCTGCGATTGTGTGCGTGCCCGGGATCTGATGTATAGCGAAACCTTCGCAGAGTATTGATTGAACGGTTAACTGATCAAAATAACGTGGGAGCATTTTTTTAATCAGTCATAGAAGAGTTTGCATTATATTTATTCTACACATAGCTCCATATAAACTATATTTTACGGAAAGTCTGATTCAAACCTCTTTTTGACGTAGTTTCCATCTGAGCTAAAATGTATGGTTAAACTTATATTAACTCTTTTAATATTTATAACATGTTTTATTATTTAAGTTCGATCATTTATGTATAATCAATGGTACGATATGCCAATATTAATACCGGTAAGGTGAAACCTTTGACACTGCGTGGCTTTATAAATCTAAAAAATGCTTTATCCCTGTGTTAAACTTTTACAATTCAACTTATTAACTAAATCAAGCTTTACAATACGTATGTGCGTATGTTTATTCTATCAGATTCTTTGGTTTAAATAGTTCTAAAGTATTACCCATTTTACCCCATTTTACCGCAACTCAATATTCATTACACTTTTTCAATGATTATGACTCAGGTCTATTCTTCATCACAGGATTCATAAGAGCACGACTTGAGATATCAAAACAGCAACCTCACTGTCGGGCTTCAATGAGGTCGGACATGAAACCCGCAGAATATTAGTATACTGTATCATGTTTCGAGCTCTGTCGAAGCAGCTACAAGAGACTTAATTGAACCAGACAAATATGATTTATCGGGGAGATAATTGTTTGAACGATTAAGTAACAACAATAAAATACCCTTTTTATTCCCTTCTTTATAAGTTTATATAATATATAAAGCTAAAACATTCATGTTAAAAAACGCTTATTGATTATAATTGCTTTTTAATAACCGTTGTTATACTGTATTTAAACAAATTTATTTTTGCCAACTCTTTGCTTTAAAGACCAACATGCATAGTTCTTATTAGGTTTTATATCTAAATATAGACACACATATGATAATTTAACGATCAACATTGTAACCATGACGGTAGGAAATCTTTTTATGGCATATTTCTCCTCCCCTCGCTAAACATCACTTCAGCTAGCGTTTACGTCGCAAGGGCAGGCCCTTCACCACAAGTGGAAGGGTTAAAAACATCAATTCCCCTTGTATGGTAAAGCCTTCTTATCGGATTTCCTTTTCGCTTCCTTTGTAGGGCCTTCCTTATAGCGAGGGTATAAGAAAACTGATATAAACATCATCCTGGGGATCTCGTGATTTGATAACAATGTATTTTTATAACAATGATTTTGGTCATATTGCTGTAAGAACAAAATAAATATAGTTTTTCTGTGGTCATTAGGGTTTTATATTTGAAAATATGATTAGTCATGAATATGAGAAGACTAAGAACAAAATATAAGGTTCATGAGTGTTCTTTCACAAATATTCTGTAAATGTTATATTGAGGATGATCTCTAATGGTCAATAAAAAATAATTGATATGGACTGTAGGTTCATCATACTACATATTCATTCTACGTATTGCAACGAAATGAATAATAAGTCTACATGGACAGTAATTTATTCAAAAAATAATATTTAGAACATCTTGCTCAAACTTTAAAACGCCTACTTAATTCTATTCAAACTAGGTACAGTATAATTGGTCAGGATAAAATAAAGATATTTCTATTGCACAGAATAAGTGATATTCAAGCAAAATATACCAAACATATCATCAATAGTCAGTATCTATTATGATTATCCTAACCCTTGTAACAAAATGTACGCATTACTGTTAAGCCTTTTTCTACAAAGCAAATTCTTACAACGGTTTTCCTGATGGTTTGCCTGATGTGTCCTCTCGCTGTCGTTATTACAGCGAACCACAGAGCCTAGCTCAGTGTCAAGTATCATACCTGGTAGTGATTCAAAATGATTATTATTAAGAGCTATATCTTAATGTCATCAAGATTTGAGCCATGGTATCTTAAAAATATTTTGAAAAGTGTGGCTATATTATAAATGGTTTTAAAGGTAATTTGCCAGCTTTGGTCATTGCATTTAAAAAGTATTCTTTAATGAAGACTTTAGAGGGTATTGAAAACACCCAAATTCACTCAAATTTCATTTTGAAATTCTCAAGCAAGGGTAAGTTGTATTGATTAAAAAGCAACCGTATCAAAAAGGGGATCTCAGTTGAGGAACCCAGCCCAAAGAACTTCTCACGGTACATATACTATCTATATAAATCTTTAGCCCTCACAGGGGAACTAAGTAAAGCTTAATGTGGTAGGGTGCATCTATAACGTACTGTAGTGTCGTGTATTCATGATTATGTAATCTTGAATAATGACAATTAATAATATTACAAAAGAACAACCTCCACCCCTTTTGACTATCGAACCAATGGGCGTATCGTACTTCCGGTCTGTAGTCACGAAATAGAGTTTAACCCTTCTATTGAAGAAGACTAGGAGCTAATTGAGTAACGGTTGGCATTGTTCTGGAAATTCGACTTATTTTCCTTATGTGATCGTTTGTTACATACGAGGAAATAGGAATAATTCGTATGTAGAATGTTTCATACGAGGATAGTTTGTTAAAATAGAGGAACAGACTGGGCTGAAGTTAACTCAACTAAAACTACGTTGATTTAACACGTCTCTTAAGACCTCTTGGTTGTAAAAATGTTGCATTTAAAACTGTTTTCAGTTAAGTACTTTGGAAACAAAATATAACATATTCAAAAAAAGAACTATTATGTTAATAATATCAAATGGATAAATGTAATATTTTTACGAGCAGTAGGTTATAAAGAAGATTGAATTCTAGCCACTATAATGGACCGAGTTGTGGCATACTTACCAGTGTCTGAGCCGTTATCAGTTGCCGACAGCGCTGCTCCTCTTGCAAGTTTTAGAATTAATCTATTTTGCACATAATATATTCCATGATTCATTCAATACCATACTCCATACTACATTCAATAAGCAGCTATATATCCTATATCAAAAATGTCTACACTTACTTTATACATTAACTGTGAATTATTGTGAACAACCGCAAAATCCAATGCAAGGAGATGCATCAATGTAAGAACGCGCTTTTTAAAGTAAGTACCTGGGGGCCGAGCTTTACTCGGGGAAGGGCAGTTAGTTTTTTTAGACGACTTGGAGCATATTTCACCAATTCCCCCTACTGATAATCAGATTTGTATAACTCATTTGCCTCTTTTCTACATTTTTAAGGTCACTCCAGTTGTTATTTATAGCTCAATGTCCCTTTGATTTATTTTACTACTCTATATATGTAATCTTCACCCAAACCTTTTAATCTCTGCTCTCAGGAAACCAAATGTTAATAATCATAAACAACATGAGTATTACTTTGACAGTTCCCCGGTTGATTATGATTAGCTGTTACAATTCTTTTTTTTTATTTGAGACTCCATAAGCCCAATGTTAATTTTGTTAACTTTTCATTTTAGTTTTTTACATTATTTGATTTTTCCTGGGGATGAAGCCTGTATAGAACTTATTTCATCCAAGAAATTAGTTATTTCGAACATTTGAAGGAAATCGTTGGAGCCGTTTTTGAGATCTGTGTCGCAAGCAAGCAAGCAAACCTTACTCATATTAGAGTATAGGATAATAAAATAAATAATAACTGACTAGTTCAAATGAATGTACTACTATTCTGTCGTCTAACGTATATAACGTCCAAATTTATATTGTGATGATAACTTCTTTTATTCCCACACACACATTGCTTCTCCCTATTGGTCGAAACAAATAATTGTGTGCAAAAAAACAAATCCTTTAGGAAAAAAGCAAAACACGGTCTTATGAAACTGTTAAGTAGTACGCTATTTTAATCATTATTATTCTATGTAATCTGGAAAACTGTTAAAGACCAAAGAAAATATATTATAGATAAAAGTATGTTTTATGATTGGTTAACAAAATGTATACATTAATAAAGTCCAATTTCATGTATAGTTAGACAATTGGATGATTATTCTCGTATTTTAGTTAAATCCGTCATATCAGTAGTGATACAGGGGGTTAGCATGTTAATTCCCAATTCAGTTAAATACGTGTTTACGTCCTTACGTGCTGATCCTCTTCCCGTTGACTCGATGTGAGGATGGGATGGGTCATGTAGGCTCACTATGCAGTGAAAGATTCTGCTGCATAGAGACCCTTGGTCTATTTATTTCTAATCTAAAATATCCTCCATCTTATACAGAGCTCTGCCAAGCAAATAATCCTCTAATTATGATTTGAATTTCTGAGATTATTTATACTGTTAAATTCAGGGGGTAGCTTTTGCAGGATTTTTTCCCTACATATTCAGGTTGTTATTAAAATATTTTGAGGTTACGGGCCATTGCAAACCTACTTTTCCCCCTTGTGTTGTATCCATGTGTTCTTGGTTCATGATGCCCATATTTCTTGGTGAACACCGCTGTCACCAAGATATATAGACTGGGAAGTGTCATAATTTTGTGCCTTTGAACGCTTCTGCACAATGTTCATTCCTATCCAAACCCGCTATCAGCCTGATAGCCTTTTTCTGTAGGACAAACAGTCTTTTTTCTGCTGTCTTACTGGTACTACCCCAGAGTATTACTGAATACCTGAGGTGAGTCTCTATGAGACTATGGTATACCATTTTTGTGATGTTTTGATTTTTGAAATTTTTTTGAGGACAAACAAGTTTGATGAAATATTTTGAATGCAGTTTTTCAATCTATGGATTCCAAGAGAGATTGCAGTCAACCCTAATTCCAAGAAAGTCGACAGAGTCCGAGCACAATAGCTCCTCCTCACCTATAGCTAGGTTCGGATGGAACGTCATCGCTCTGGACTCTCGTTGTACTGTTTGCATGTCCATGAAGCTTGTTTTGGAGTGGTTAACTTTTACTTTGTTTTGCGCAAAAAACTGTGGGAGGCAGTTGATTCTTTCATTCGCGTTAATTTTAGCGGTGTGACAATTTTGGTTCCGAATCAGAATTATTGTGTCACCTACAAACATGAAAATTTCGCTGTCTGGGATGACTTAATTTTTGACATTGAAATAAATCAAGAAGAGAAGAGGTCCAATGATCGATCCCTGCGGAATGTCGTATTTGACTGCACATTTCCTTGATTGGACCTTACTTTGGTTTGAAATTACTTCATTATCCTGGTGGCAATTTGCCAGGTATGATCTTAGGTAATGTGTTGCCTGTGATTCCGATCTGTTTTATTTTCCTCAGCATAATTGAATGTTGACGCAATCAAAGGCCTTTGAAAGATCAGCAAATCATGCAATGGTGCTTTCGCCTCCATCCAAGGCCTTGATACATTCTGTGACGAAATCAACCAGAGCCAGCTTAGTCGATTTGCTCTTTCTGAATCCGAATTTGTTGGGGTGAAAAAGGTAATTTGTTTCCAAAAAGTGGACTAACTGATTGTACACCACTTTTTCAAAAAAAGTTGAAATTGCTGGAAGTAATGACACCAACCGGTAATTGTTCATGTCTGTTTCATCGCCTTTTTTGAAGAGTGCGATTGGTTTGATTTTTGCAATTTTGAAAACTTCTGGAAAGTCCCCACTAGACAGTGAGTCATTCACCAGTTTCTGCAGTGGTACAATCGGTTCAGATTGACATTTTTTGAGGACTTTCATCGACACTCCGTCCATTCTGCAAGAGTTTTTGGGTTTGAAGTTGTGAAAAGGTTTGAGGATTTCACTGTTTTTTTTTTTATAATCAAATAACTTGTTATACTTTTATTACTTTAAGTTATGTTTGACATATCAAATCTACTACATTCAGTTAAATAGAATTGGCTCATTGCCTCGCTAGTATGTATATTGTGCTTAATATCCGTTAATTGTTGCTATTAAACATTAAATTGATTTATTCTTGTAGAAGCTGTGTATAATATATTTTTTTTAAAAGCGCACTACTATTTTTCGTTTTGCAAACGCTAACTATTAGAAAGCCAACAAGTGCTCAGTTTGATATATTAATAAATATGCTAAAGTATGTTTAGTAAACTCATATTTCTATGAATTTATAAGAAAAAAACTTTGAGTATACAATTTGAGTTCTGGGAAATTAGTTATATCCACTGATTTAAAAAGGTCCAATCTATGATATAACAATGCACGAGGTTGTGTTCACATTAAAACGTAGGGTTACGAGCTATTTCTATTTTTCAGACATATATTATTTTAATCTCTGCTGATTAACACTCTTTCGCCCATTTTTTTTACTTTAAAAATAAGGTTCATGTCCACTACAGTAAAGGTAGTCAGTCAGTCAGTCAGCAGTATATCACAGACGTCCTCGGTGACACATTGAAGCCATCCAGCTGCCGAGATTGGCTCTGCTGCACTCACGGACTTCATCCCTTATACGTCTCAATCATCCTCGATGTATTTTCAAGTAAAAGAACTAGCATGCAAGGGAAGCCTTTTGATATTTTGACGTTAACAAGGATTATTTTATATTTTTACTATAAATGTAGGGTAACAATGTTTAAAACGTACTATAAGCACGTGTTTAATTTTTCTCCAGATCTAAACTATTTTGTAGGAGTGTGAAATATCTAATTCATCATGATACGATTATTTTCATAATGATATATTAGTCGAACGAGTTTGTCTCTTAACTTTTTAGCGTACTGTTTGTTAGTCTCGCTAGAAAACCCCCTGCTTGAAAAGTTAACAAGGTAATATGATTTTATAAACAGCGAAGGAAAAATCAGTATCAAGCCTAGTGATTCCTGTAATGAATGTGATCAGGTGGAGTGATGTTTTCTAAAATGCAGTGCAATTGCGAATTCTAAATAAGATAACAATCTCATTATGGTGTAAAATAAAATTAAAACTCATGTATTTAGCCTCGAAACTGCTATTAGACATATTAGGATGTATAAATAAATGTTAGCAGTTACAAATTGAATCCAAATGTGTGTTACATATGTTGTGGGTTCCCGCCACTATAATTCCTGGTGTTTAAAAATTGCGTTAAGACGAAACATATTTAACACACGTTTGGATTCATTTTGGAACTGCTGATGGAGAAATGTATATATCCTAATATGTAAAATAGTAATTGATGACTCGGCTGATTATATACATATAATAGTTTGAGTAATAAAATCATATTTAATTTCAACTCAGAAATTATTATTACATAGATTTTTTTAAATACCGAATGGAAGAAATAACTTTTCTTAAGTGCCTGAGGTAAATGCTCTGCGTGTTTAAAGCAATATGAGAAAAGTTGGGGTCGTCAGTCTTCCTATGCTCGCCTCTTGGCTGTGGGCCATCCCACACACTGTCCCACACACCACACAGCCGCTACTGCCGCCTCGTTGTCCGGTTTGTGTTATGTCCCTTGAGTCAACCATAGAGCCATCCGTTGACAGTAATTACCAATATTTTACCATCATTACTAGCCAGCTTGAGACGTCTTCTTTGAAGCTTATTTAGTTACATGTTTCAAACCTTATGATCTGCAACATTCATTTTGTTGGAGGAGGATGTTTTTGACCTACCCCTGACCTCTCAGATAAAAACTAAAGGACCCTGATTTACTAAATAAAGTCGATACGTTAATTAACAATTCGTACGATAGGAAAATATCTCTAACGATCTTATTCCAAAACTAACATATGTTATAATCACCAAGCTTTAGATTGTACTGATTTGAGCCTAGTACTGATTTTAAAAGATATTAGAACATTTAAGATTAGAACATAATGTAAAATTACTGCACTATCGACATTTTAGACTACTCACAATATTTTTTTATTTAATTGGTTGTTGCAAAAAGTACTAAAAAAACAAATAAAAAGCTAACTTTAACAAGGGTATGAATAAATTGTACAATATGGCCATTGAAACATTGCATATTTTTTTTTAAATATTGAGTTCATAATTATAATTTAATAGCTACATAATTATCCTACCTTTAATGAGGATAACATCCTTAACAATTATTTACGTGAAATCTTGAGGATATGATCGACGACGACGGTACGTGCGATATTGCTTGCCTTTTATAGTTATTAAAAAGGAATGGAAACTGAAGGCGATCAACAAAAACATCCTCTCTCCTGGTAATGAACAGTCCTTGAGGTTGCAGTGACGTCACTATGTCGTGGTAGTAGTAGGGGAGAGTTAAATCACGTCAGTTACCCCCAAAATAAAACTACCCTTTTGTTTCATTGGTGTTGGAACTAATGACATTTGCTAGCAGTTCAATTTGATATCAGGTTTGATTTAAATCAAATTAATAAAACAGAAATTTTCTAAATCAGAGTTATTTTAAAAATTTATTGTGGCTTATTGTGGATTTCTGAGGTGAAATCGATGTATAAAACAGTAAATTTAATGGTGAATACATAATAGCTTTGATAAGTTTTAAACTTAACACTCAAGCAATTAATATTAAAAATGCTAATTTAGTCGAATAATAATGGTAGAATTAAATGTCTTTGACCTCTAAATTTTAAAGAAATTACTGTTAGTCTTAGTCGCTTGATATTTAGTTTAAAAATGAATTCGTACTTTGATGTTTTTTAATAAAAAGTATTTACCAAGTATTTATTTAGGTAAGGGGATCTTTGACGTGCGTCCTTACAAAATACGTCTACGACTCACTGTCAAAATACTCAGATATTATGTAGAAATCTAGCCTGATCCATCCAATCCCTTAAAGCTACTTTCGGAATGCTTGTAAACTTTGTAATTCATAAACAGCATATCCAAATGCAAAACCCTAATACAATGTCCTACATTTAAGCACTACAATTCACCTCTCTTCCTCAATAACGGTTGATTGAAATGTGATCCCAGTGATAATAAAAATCAAAATTAAATACTTGTTGATATTAGACTTGACACTGAGGACAGTTCTGACGAGCACGAACATTGACGTTATAATAAATTCAAACTGTGACCAACCATATAATTGAAGGACGTTAGTAATTATTTATACAGTACCAATCCATGATGTAAAACATTGCTTCAATACATTTCAATTGTATTTCAGCTCGGAAGTTTATTTCATTTTGAACATGAAATACACCTTTATCCGAGACTCATTTATTTATTGTCCTCCGAGACAAGGGGTGAGAATGTTGTGATTGCACTGGGACTCTGAGTGCGAGTTATTACTCCCCCTTAGGATTTCCTCGGAGTTTTGTGCAAGATTGCACACCTTAATAGTATTTTGCTAAAAATAAATATTGCTCAGTCTATGCGTGTGTATTTTTTTTAATTCGTCCACTGCTAAGGGAATTGTACTGTTGATTTAACAACAATAAACAAATCAGAGAATTACTTTTGGGCCTATATTTTTGGTATTACAATGCAATTAAAATGTCGCCCGGGTATCGATTTAAACAAATGGTACTTTGTCTCAAGTCCATACCGACATTACATGAAGGTTTCGTTTTAGTAGGAAACACCAAGAAGTTGGAAACTATTCAAATCAATTATGCAATTTACTTCCTCTTTTCACTTTTTCTAATATTTCATGTCGCAGCAAAAGAAGATGTGAGCTAAGAGTTGAGTGTAAAGGTTAATTTTTCACCCTTCGTATAAATTATCCACAACTTGTGTTTATTAAAGATAAAGCATCTTGAAGTAAATTAGGACTTTCTTTAAATCTAACGACCATTTCTTTCAGTTTACCAGTTTTAGGCCACGTCTAGCAGGAACTTATTTATTTTAATGTCCGATTGATTCCTTCCCATCAATTGTTATTATCTATCACAATTGGCAGGTACCGACCTTATGACGGTCATATAACACAGCATTATCATTTCCAGAGTAATAGAAAGGATTGTCTTGTCCAGCACATAAGAGAGTGGTTGAAGGGGACGGGGGTGGCGTGCCAAGCGGTCTGGTAGTGAACTGGCGCGTCTGGTTTTGGTGGTGCGTCGTTGTTTAGTCTCGTGCCGGCTCCTAATCCGGTGTTTTACTTCCACACTTTTCCACACCACTTTTGATAGGATGGAAATAAATGTAATGGGAAATAAATTTGTATTAACTTTTTTAAAGTTTAACGTAACAAAATGACGTATCCGTTTTTCCGATGTTCAAATTAAGGAAACCTTTGTAGTACACCTTCAGATAGGAAACTAATCTTTCAATTATCTAATGCAAAAAGGCAACTAAAACTTAGTTACAATAAAGACCCAATCTCTGAAACTAACATTTTATTTTATTCCCCCAAATTAGGTTTATTGCAAAACGATACATTCCAATGGTTAGTTACAATTAGAAGTTGTTTTATTCTATTCTGGTGATTTATATACATGATTTATTTTAATATACATTCAACCCTTTTATAAGCACGTGTAAAACCTATAGTGTCTATAGTGTCTGTGTGTGTCGAGCCAGAAAATCCTGTCATCCGTTATTCCTCGATAATTTTGAAACTCGTAACATATGCATTATTCAAATATAATTTCTTAAATATGCTTTTTTAATTATTCTTTTAAACTAAGGTATTTATATTTCTCTTACAGTACCATCTTAATTTCCGTCGTTTTAAACACTCGTAAAATTACAATTATATCACCAACTACAGTTAATAGGATTGTTTAAATTTAGTCTATATCCCAAACCTAAACATATTGTAGGATTATTATTTCAATATTAATTCAAAATTAGTTTACATTTAGAATTTAGTATTTCTTAATCATCACTTAAAAACATAGGAAACGGTCCAGAGGGATTTGTTTGGTATCAAATGAGTTCAGTTCCATAGTATTAAAATATAGATTTAGTTATTTAAGTGGAGACTTATTCCGTGGCAAAATAAATTAAGTTATTATAATGAGGTAAATATTGGATGTTTCATGTGATATCGCTAAGCATCTAGTGGTGGGTTAAATTTTAAAGCATGTAGGCCTAAATACCAGTTATACATTTAAGTAATAGAACAACGTTTTAGTTTGTAAACATAATACATTATCTTTATTAATTATTTTATTACATTATTTTTTTACATTTTACACAACACTAAGTTCAGTATTTTTCTGAATGAGTCATCGTTTAATATATTTATATTTTAATAAACCAAAGTTGAAATGGAATCCTGAAACGTTTGTCTTCAATATATTATAATGATAAAAGCCTAAAAAAGCGCTTAGTTACTAGTTAGATGTTAGGTTGGATTACTGGTTAGTAAAACGACTAGTTGTAAATTGGTTCTTCAATATACTTTATTAAACTGTAAAATAATAATATTATACAAAAATATTGATTCAAAGTTATTAGTTAGTAAGTTTAAAATGAGTAAATTACATTTTAAAATTATTATTACATTTTAAATCATATGTTTAACATATTTAGCTTGAAGAAAAAAAATAGACAGAAGATGTGATCGTGGCTGATGAAAGGTTTAGCGTCAATGAGCCCGCCCGTGTCTGACACCTGCAGGACCATATCTAATTTCAGGTGTATAATAAGTCCACTACAAAGAGCTATACGAGGACAGATTTAAATTCAAAAATAATTGTTTACGTTGTTTTCTCTATCAATTTATGACTAGTTGTGATGTCTTCTATAATTTCTTAAATAATATAGATAATATTGTTTGTAGTTTATATTAACAACAGTGCTGCACAGTATTCTTAGGAATTCATTATTAGCGGCTTTCAAATCAGTTTGGATGTTATACTGATGGAACATGATCAAATAATCAAACATCCTCAACATAATCAAATTTTCAAGGTGTTTCTGCTGACGAGGTTTAAAGATTTTCTACAAACGAGAAACGATATTCAACGGGACGACTTAATACACGCGCTCACTGAAAGTAGCTCTCGAGCAAAGATCATCCCACAACTTGAACAATGGAGCGAGTGATGGGTGACTCGCTGTTCCTTAGATTTCCTTAATATAGTTCATAACTCGAACATATATCAATTGTGTTAGTTACGTACGATAATCTTCACTAAACAGTTATACTACTAATCGAAAATAACTCTAAACTTCCTATACCTTGCTCAGCTAGCAAACTTTTATCCCGCTTTCCTCCCCTTTCTCAATACTCCACCCTAGCACGAGCGTTTACCCCACAAGGGCAAGCTCTTGACAACAAGTGGAAGGGTTAAAACATCCACTCCGGTCTCCTCTTGTATACGGAAAATCTAACCTCTGATCGGATTTCCTCTTATTTTCTTTTGAAGGCTTCGTTTCACACTTCCTGAAGTATAATGGTACAAATGAGCAATTTGTGACGGTCATGTTGCTTATTGATTTACAAGACGTGTTTATGTCTCCTGTTTCAGTCACATTGGTCTGTAGACCAACACCATCCGTATGATCTTTGAACGAATGGTAATTTCAGTAGCTATCACGTTTTACAAATTATCGTTTCTTAGAGCTGTTGAAACTAAAAATAAAACTATATAACTTTTAAATCTTTATTTCAATTTACATACTTTTCCGATACACCGATCATTAAGGAATTTGCTAAATCTAATCGTGTTCTTATAGATCGGTTACCGTACTCTTTTCTTAAAACTTCTATTGGACAGTCATCCTTAATATGTCATATTTATATGACTAAAACATTTACTTTCCATTATTTTGACAAATAAAATCAGGTCATCTGTCATGGACTGAACAACTAAATACAATATTACAAGAGTCGACTAATCAAAATTAATTTATACACCACGTTATTGCTTTTGTGTTGTTTACACACTGCTGAAATTTGCCGACATGTAGAAATTCTGTTTATGAGTAATTTAATTAGCTTATATTGCAGCATTATTGTAAAAACAATACACTCTACTTGATGCTTTTATAGTGCGTTTCGTCATGCATAAATTCGGAATCTTCTAATATTTCAACTTGTTCTTAGGTAACTCTATACAAATTAAAGGTTTAGCTTTTATCATTAGTTATCCAAACCTAACAACAGTTAACTTAATCTTTTAAGGTAAACGGTTCTTTGAAAAATTACAGTTGAATCAGCTACATTTAGCTTATATCTAATTGGCTTATACTACCCTTATCATATTTAAATAAACAATCGGAAACATTGCAAACACCCTATGCTGACTTCATAACAAATAACGAACTTTTCTACAGTAAAGTGATTTCTTTTTTCATAAATATTCCAAGGTATACTGTTGGATAATACGACGCAAGGTTCCTCAGGATACTGATAGGCTAGTCTGTGACCGTCCGCCCGTGAAATTGAGCTCGACACGAGATGGACAAGGTGATGATCCTGGCTATCTAGGGACTAAGCAACTAACACTCTGCTGCATACGTTACAGTTTTATTTATTTCCGTTAACAACTTCATCACTGTATTTTTATAATATTTATCTCAATTCGTTTATCCCTTGGTTTCCACAAGGACGATATGTACTTATTTTGGTACTATACTTATTTAAGATGCTCAGACTACATATCAATCAAAATTTACAGCAAAATTCCTTCAGAAATAAAATCTTTAAGTTTCATAAGACAATTCAAAAAAAAATTAAAGTAATACCTTATCGTTAAATGTCCTTACAAAATTGAAGATTTTTTAAATGAAAACAACAATGAAAATATAATATAAATTTAAAATCAAAATGTTGTGTTTCAAGATTGGATGAAGATTATTTTGTAAGATTCAAGGATTTAAATAATCAAAATTCTATCAGTTATTATTAGCATTACATACTCTGTTAATGTAATTTAGTCTTAACCATAATTTAATTATGGCAATTAAGATACTTACCAATAAAGAAATAAAGAAATACTTTTATTTCCATAAAACATGTTTGTAATACTAAGACGTGTGAATATTATTGAGAAGGTTTAGAATTGTATAAAAGACACGAGAAAACCCTCCCACCTTGAAATCCCCGATCAAGAGCTACTGTGTGTGTTGTATCTGAAGTAACAGAGGGGGGAGAAATGGGTCTTACGGGGCGCGCAACGTAAAGACGATCTTACGCTAGATTTAATACACAAAATAGCCCGATATGGGGAGAGCTGTAGTTATAAAAGTTTATATTCGTATTTTAGACACATGTTCGCTATGCATCCATTGCGTTTTCTGAATATATAAAGTGTTATTACGTTTCGTCGTCTCAGGGCAGAAGTAGAACATCTCCGAAGTTTTACTGGTCGCTAAAATTATGATTCGAGATTTTCCACACTTGAAAATCATATGAAAACACAAAAGAAACATTTCATTCTTGTTTTAAACTAACGTCTGTATTACTTTAGTACATTAGTAATAGAGCCGTGCCTGTTTTACAAAGTCTTTGAGTTACTGTAAGAGATAGGGTCTATAGGGGTCTCCAATACCACGATAACATTATAATTATAATTTCTATTGGGTAAACAAACTGTATCGTTGCTCTGTATTATCGACATTTGTTTTCCAATTAATATCAGAATATTCAATGATACCCTGGTTTTATTGTCACTTAATGGCAACCATATATAATACATCAAGTGTTCTGGTAAGTACGTGATCCCGCAAAACACACACGGAATGTGTTCTACACCCTAAATTGTTACTGTAATATTTAATACCTTGGGATGGGTATGAATAGAAACGCTATACAGTAAATGTCCTAATAATTGTACACCTTAAAGATATGTAATTTATTCAAATAAAAAAATGTTCAAATGTAATATGTATTTGGTTGTCATTTTAATATACGAAAATTTATTATAAAAATGCTGAAAATATTATATTTGTTTAAAATGATTTAATTTACTTCAGATTAAATTGTATATGTGTAGAATCTGCAATTGTGTTTTGCAATTACCCAACACCGGTTAATTATTGCAGCAAAGCTGTTGTCAGCTCCGCCATCAGAATATTAATGAAGAACCAATCGATTGTGCTTGGAAAATAATTTCTCTTAAGTTTATATCAAGAGAAATTTTTAGAAATTTTTCACATTAGTAAAAATTGTTAATTAATTTTCCTGTTATAAATAATGACGTTAGATAAATGTGTTTTATAAGTTTGTCAGATGATAATTTATAAAGTAACTTAAGTGGTCATTTGTATACATTAAAATAAGGTACTTTTCAATCTGTTAGTGATCCAGTTATACAGTTTACTCAAACCCCTTTAAAAAAAATCAAGTTTATAATATTTTACTTCATAAAGTCAACATTACTTAATAAGCTACGTTAAAGAATATAATAATTACGTTACTAATTAACGTTACCACTGGTAGGAGATCGTCCTTTAACCCCGTGAGAAACTGAAGACCACATAACGTCCTTTATTTACTCAACGAACAGATAACGTCAAAACTATATTGGCAGATTTTGTAAGATTTGTTTTACCAGGCAAAGTTTGTTAATACATAGTCTTCTACCTCAATTTGCGGGATCAATTACCTTGGGAGACATTCTTTAATTTTTCTAAGTGAAATGAGAAACCTTGCAAACTCATCTTGTAATAGCTGGTCCAGGATTTGAACCCGGGACTTCTCGAATGTCGAACTGCAGCGTTATTATCGTATTACCTCCCTCCATTTAGTATTTGGACACCCAATTGAATTACAAACAGAATTAAAATATCAAGCCAAATACTAGTTGTTTTATTCATTTTGAATAATTTGTTAGCACCATAGTCATAAATTTATCTGAACCCTTTGATGTAAAGGGCGTGTTAAAATAAATAAATAACTAAAAAGTTTTACAAATTAAATAAATAGTATTTATTTGTATTTTGCTTATAATATTGATTATATTATAACATTTTTGAACATTTTGAATTAGTAACCCATGCAGGGATAAATTAAATGAGGTTTTAAACCCAACTATCTAAAAAGTTAATTTTGGATTTTAAAAAGGGAATGTTTAAACTATTGCTCACAAACTTCGAAACATCAACCTGTTGATGCTTGTTGTCCCTTTATATATAATCTTTATAAAGAGTTGGGCCGTTGACCTCTCTTTCCAAACATCATCACTTTGGTTCGATCAACGAAAGAGGGAATCCACTTTGATGTTTAAGTAAGCAAAGCTGGCGAGGCAGTGGCCTTCCACCTGAATAATCTGATTCAGCCTCCGTTTACAACGCCTCTGGGGTAAGATTATACTGACCTGATAATCCTTACATAGATATGAAACTTTTTAGTTTTATACTAGATTTACTAATTCGTACTTTAAACATTTAATCTTGATTTTTGTCGGGGGAGGAGGGTAGTGAATATTATTGTTTTGAAAATATACGAGGAAAAATAAAATAAAACTTAATAGATGGTTTTATTTAAATAAAGCTGCCCGGAGTGTGAGGGTAAAGTCAGTGGACCAATTGATTGCTTTTGGAATTCTTAAAAATTGTATGAATTTGTTTATGTAAATATAAGGTTGTACTATAGGATGCTGGTAATCTTATTCTGACCCATATAAAGCGACTCACCAAAAAATAAACAAAGGTTTTAGGCTCATTACGAGGAAATGTAAGTCGCATGTGAATAAATGTGACTCAGTATTATTTTTTTTTCACGCGCTTTGTCCTAGGTGCACTTTATTGTTATTGTTCTTTTTAACAACCTACGAAATAAATTGATAACACAATCACTGGAGGACCTCGGCCCCAAACACTAGTCAGGGTTTCAATGGAATGTCCAAAGCCTGTTAAACAGTCAGACTATTTATAAAGAATCACCGCAAATATTTGTATTTACCTATTTGCAAATATTTATGCTTGAATTCTTTTATATATGTCATTATTTGTATACTATTAATTTTACTTGGGTGAAATTACTTTGTAAAATTCTGTTCTTGAAAACTTTTTCCAATGAATAAAAATACTTTTTTTCATTATTAAACTCATGTAGAAACCGCACTTCCTTCCAGTTCTGACATAAAAATAGTAAACATATGATGACACATCGTCATTTCGTCAAAACCCTCATTGGCTGGCTCCGCCGTGTATGAGCATCATTCTTCTCGTTTCATCATAAACTTTAGGTCTCCCAGTCGTGCGTGATACACATTATAACGGGTTTAACTCATTGCGAATCCATGCTGATCTCATTGTAATGTAAATAGCTGGGGATTAGGTTACCACTGTACAAAGTCAATGTTTATCTATTTAATAAAACTTTGACCAATGGAAGTGGTTTGAATGACACAATCATTTCTTGATCACCAAGCCAAAAGCTCCGGCGGTCGGCATGCATCTTACTACGAAGGAGAGGACCGTACCATTGTCGACTCTCCATAAGATACTCACCACGGTCTTATTCTAGAGACGTTCACGATCGTACTGAAAATTTATCTAACTAATCTGAGTAGATGTTACTTTTGGAAGTCAAGGTTTTGGAGACTTTTAGACGGATCCTCAACAAATCCTGTGAATGTGGGGCTGACTATCAAACTACGAACCACATAGTTTATAATAATTTATAATTGTACTCTGCATGCGTTCAAGTTCTTGGAAGTTAGTTAGTTGATAGAGGATCTAGTTATTAGATGGAGAGGTTGGTCTCCCTCAAATTGTCAGTGGAGCGGCTCTTGATTGGTTGAGGGGGATAGCTTTATGACATTTTTGTGATACTTTCTTTTACCTTTGATAGAATAACTGTTTATATCAATTTGCGCAGCTACAATAAGTATCAACAAGATTTTGTATAAAACTTAAACTTAAATAAAACTACAATAATAACTTGATATGGTTGCTGTAAATTATACATAAGCAAATATAACTGTAACAGTAAATAAATATAATATGACTGTTTTAATAGTTTTACAAAGTTAACAAAAGTAATAAATAAATATTCCTACACTATTTTAAATCACTAAGAACTTATAGATTTCAACAGAGTGGGAGTAGCAACCTTGGTGTTGCCAGTTATTAATTTTAATATAGTTCACACTTGTGAGTCAATCAATCTTTATCGGGCGGCGTAAATGAATTTGAACCCATCAAAGGATGATGACTAGGAGCAGGATGTAGTTTAGTCGAGTGCCGTCCGTGGCCGCGGTCTCGCTTCGTTAGGCGCAGTTGGCGATTAATGGAGAGATGGAGTGCGGCGCCTCGAGTTGAGTTGACAAAACGTTTGAGGGGTGCTTTATGAAGCATTTGTGACATCACTTAACTGCCTGCGTACTTGTTCAGATGAATAATTCCTATCATATCTGCCAGGCTGGTGATTCATATTATTTTGTTTGTGGCCCAAAAATATCCTCGAATTAGCTAGGTGATTTCTGGGACCAAAACATGATCCTATACTTATGAACTTCTTCCATCTTTTTGTTTGTGTACTACTACAAATATAACATGTAAACCACAAGACAACCTGCTAGATAATGGTACACGTAGTACGTGCCAAAAATATACTAATATTTATTCACAAAACATTACAATTATAACATTAGAGTAAGATTCCATTAATCAGATATTCTACAAAGAATATTTTACTCACCCTAGACACAAATTTAAACATATTTTTATTGGATTGTAGGCTAAAAAGTTTAGGTTACCTCTTATGCGATATCATATGTGTAAAAATCAAAACATACAAAAAACGGTTTTGTGTCTCCATTTCCTTATTTAACTTACAATTTATATCTTAAATCAAATTTGGAGTATTACTGCTGATTTTATTCTGACTGTTGAGGATCTGAAAGTTTGAAAACCAATTCGATGAGCTCTGAATAGTGTATTTAAATACTATTGATGTTGTGGAAACTCCTATTCATGTTGTAGTAAAATAACAGATTTGCCTACTAAATGTTTCGCCATAATACAAATACGGTCAATTGAAATTACCTCAAAAGAACGACCTGTTTTAAAATAAATCCAAATAAAATGGGATGGCTGATTATATTTACATTTTTTAATATATATAAAGTGAAACCCCCCATGAGTGTTCAAAACTCATAAATATATGAAAAGTAATAGTGATGTTATAAAGTAAAGAAGTTTGTTTCATTGCTTTTTTACTATACCTTTATTACCAAATTCACAGGCATTCATGACGTAACTCCAAGACTCCCTCTATCTCACGTCTGAGAAAGCCCAAAATCAGCAATAAGGGGAGGTGAGTGCGTGCGTGCCTTGGGTTTGATGTTCGAAATATATAAATCACGGAGTACTGATAGATTACAATTACATTTAGATTGGCTGATTAAGGCTCCGCTCTACCTCTGCCGTGAGGTTTGCAGGATTTATCTTTAAAACCCTTCTCATATAAACCCTTCAGTTAAAATTTAAGTCAAATATTGCAAAGCAAAGCAAATTAGGCTATCTTCTCTGTATTTGAAAATTTTTAGCTAATTTCCCCTATAGGGAAGAAGCTATTACCACAGGTCTCATGGTAAGACTTAAGGCCGAGACCATGACAACTTTTTTTGAGGTCCCCATATGACTAAAACACTATTCGTTCAAATTTATGTGTGTGTGTGTGTGTGTGTGTGTGTGTGTGTGTGTGTGTGTGTGTGTGTGTGTGTGTGTGTGTGTCTGTCCGTGAATGCGATAACTTGAGTAAACGTCCGATTTCGATGAAATTTGGCTCAAATGTGTAAAGTGACATTTATGACTTTAAGTTCGAAAACCAGAAAAATCGGATTATGGGAAGGAGGGTTATGGGGGTTTTAAATTTTCCAAAAATCAGTTTTTTGCATTTTTTACCCTAACATTTTTAAAACACTTAATTTTGGTTTGGACCATGTTATAGAGCCCAAAAACAAATAATATAGTATTTTGAATTATTGACTAGGTTAAGTGGTTGCGGAGAAAATAAAAAAAACCTGCTCATAAAATGTCCCATGTTAATCTTATGGGAAAAAGGTTTTTGGCTTTCCCTAAGTTAATTTTAATGTAAATTTCGCATTTGCTTTTACCAATCAACTCAGCTCCACAAAACAATCATTTTGGTGTTTAAATTGTTATTATGCGTCCAACCGTTGCAGAGATATTCAAAGTGCTAAACACAGTATGTTATCCTTATAGAAAATAAATAAAATTTGATATCTACATTATTAATGAATGTATATTGAAGAAAATTGGCATGTGGTTTCACGTAGCATTGGTATAAATGCCTACTTTTGATATTTGCAAAAAATTTTTTTGTGGATTATCCCTGTAGCAGCAAACCTGCATACTCAGCCCTAATGTTATTCTTATGGAGAATAAGTACAGTTTTATATCTCCCTTAATTATGAACATAAATTAATAAAACTTAGTATGTTGCTTCACCTGGTCGAGTTATATTCATTATTGCACAAAAACATATTTCTTCTCTTTTTTTGCAGCAAACCTTCGTACTCAGCCCTAATGTTATTCTTATGGAGAATAAATAAAATGCTATAATTCACTTATTTATTTATTATTTTTATGAAACTTGGTAAGTGGCTTTATGTGGTAGTGAGAAACATATGCATGCATTGGAAATTCGCTAATAACGCAGGTTTGCTGCGACGGGGGTATTTTCATTTATTACATAATGACTTTCTAAACTACAAACTTAAGACCGAAATATTGTTTTGCAATTCTAAAACCAAGCAAAAGTGGCATTAACTTTCTTCTAACAAATTCCGTTTGTAATGTGTTGATAAAATAATCATCGTGGCTGTGAACTGAAACCGTGCAGACTTCTACAATGCTATCATCGTGGCCGTGAACTGAAACCGTGCAGACTTCCACAGTGCTATCATCGTGGCCGTGAACTGAAACCGTGCAGACTTCTACAATGCTATCATCGTGGCCGTGAACTGAAATCGTGCAGACTTCTACAATGCTATCATCGTGGCCGTGAACTGAAATCGTGCAGACTTCTACAATGCTATCATCGTGGCCGTGAACTGAAACCGTGCAGACTTCCACAGTGCTATCATCGTGGCCGTGAACTGAAACCGTGCAGACTTCTACAATGCTATCATCGTGGCCGTGAACTGAAATCGTGCAGACTTCTACAATGCTATCATCGTGGCCGTGAACTGAAATCGTGCAGACTTCTACAATGCTATCATCGTGGCCGTGAACTGAAATCGTGCAGACTTCTACAATGCTATCATCGTGGCCGTGAACTGAAATCGTGCAGACTTCTACAATGCTATCATCGTGGCCGTGAACTGAAATCGTGCAGACTTCTACAATACTATTTTTCCCTATCTTAATAATAAATTTACGTGCGGCGACGCAGATTTTTCCGTAGCGTAGCATTAAGTTATCGTCTTGTAATTTCCCATCATACGTGAACCCAATGCATTCAACGTGCTAAGTGTCTGCCTACATTGATATGAAGATCAAATTATGTTCATTTGTAATGACGATTATGGTTTTGATGACATTTCGGAGAAAAACCCCCACAGATTAAACTATTTCGTTTACAACGCAAACTTCTTTTATGTCATACTACAATATTAACACGTTTATTCTATGCAGCTGTTTTTAATGTTGTTTGGAGTTGTTAAGATGTTTCAAGGAGCGTTCATTAGACTTAAGGATAAAAAACTACGAAGTTCAACGCTCATTAAAGTGAATATTCTCGCTGTCTGTTGAAATATGAAAACCCTCATTTCAACACGAGTCTCGCCTATCTTCTCCTCCGTAGCATGCAGGATTGGATCTGTCATTACACTTGCCTTAACTTATTTATGTATTTCTTATGTACTTTTAAAATAATAATATAAAGTATTTGAATTTATTTAGCCAAGCACTGTTATGTCATTAAAGACCATATTAAAAAATTGCTCACGTAAACTACTTCCTGCCTTCTGTTTTGCATTGATGCTGTAATGTTCTGTTATATTGGTCCTGGTTTAAATAGTATCGAAATAAATATATTACATAGGCCACGTGCAGTGATTTCGTTCATATTGATATAAAAGTCATCATGTTTCAAACTTTCAAGGTTGAAAAGTTCTTACTGTTTTTTTCTGCTGATGTTTTCTATATCCATCCCGACCATTTAGCCTACTCCATGCTGAGGATATACCTTTTAGACGAAGGGTTTGTAATTGCATTATTTTATGTGCAATTTAACTATTTCCTTTATTAGGTAAGAGTCTTAAATTAGTTTACTTTAACTCTTTTGATATATTTCTTACATATGGTACTAAGAGTTGTTTCTCGTTATAAACGTGTTTACTAACGGAATCACTGATACATGTTTACAAGTAAGATATTCGCATGTGATTAAATATGACAATCTTATTTTACAGAGTAAATTTCACAGCGTACAGCGCCATATCGCTAATGGCCAATATCAAGTCATAAATATAGCCTCTGAAAGCGTTTGCGTGAAATTAAACCTGCCATGAGCCTACAGATTGGTCATGGCTATTCGGTCAACAAACACACAACATTCATCACATAAAAACACCGAAGTTCAATTCTTTTATTAAAAGGTAAAAACATACCTCTTTATATAAGTATTATACAAGTTATATTTATATTTCTGTTCGCTTTTACACAAGTACACTTTATCTTGTATTTATAAGTTCTCGTCTCAGCATTTCCTCACCCGTAAAAATGTATATATATTCTAAATATATACATAACTATTCTGGATACATACACATATTCGGAAGACCCAATATAAAGTAAATTTTTGATGTTCCAAGCTGTGGCCGAAAACGGAATATCTCAATCAGTCTTCAAATGAATCTGTCAAAGAGAATGTTTAACTTTGATGTTAAAGAAACAAAAATACGAATGGCTCAAGATACTGTAACGATCTGGCTTTAACCTAAATTAACTGTATCCCCCCGCCTACAACATGGCCAGATTATGTTACTAAAACTAATTTTATTTATATTTGGGTTGATTATGCGTAAATTACAGACAAGTTATTAATATGCCTTAGGTTTTTATAAAATTGTTTTTATTTTTATTTTATGGAAATGTTATGGTGTGGGGATAACGCTACCTCTTAATTTACACTATTATACTAACACTTTTTAAATGTTCATCAAAAATATGTTTGGTCTTCACAATTGTATTTTATCGGTTTGGCTGTAGGTACGCTTGAAACTAAATCAATAACTTAATAGTTTACCAATCTTCAATTTCAAGTACCTACAACTTTAATTAATAATAGTCAATGCCAAAGGTATTTTGCAAGCTTTATTACAAGTTCATTGAATTAAAAACTGGAGTGAAAGCATTAAAAGTGGTTGATTAAGTGTTAAATGTGTTATTAAAACATAAAATTGTCCTTAACGGCAGTAGTTGAGCTTATTTATTAAGTTGAGACCACAATACCGAGTTTAAGATGGTGAGTTAATCATTAATTCAAATGCGTAACCCTAAGATAAATCGAATCCAAAATCATGAAATGTTAAAGTTACCTTTGTTTATGGGTTTTCTACGATTACTTCCGTGCTCTCACATACTTATCTTGCAGTTTAAAACTAAATACAATATGAAGAGAGAACGCAGACCTTTTGAAGAGCAGATAAGATTAATAGACTAAAACACTTGTGTTTTATGAGGGCTTCTAGTGGGTTTTTACAATTTCCGAGTCACCGCCGGGCTAATAATACCCCCTGGCAGGCTGCCACCTCGGACCTGGCTGTCTTTGTGTATCCCCGCGAGGTCAGGGAAATACCCCCTCGGGTGCCAACAGAGCTGAGGTATTGACAAACAAAGAGCAGACGGCAAATAAATATGTACAATAGTTCGGAGCATACTGGTGATGTGAGAGATAAACGGTGTAACTTTCATGGTTTTTGGAAGACTCCACATGGCATAGATCTCGCTTTAGATTATCACACTGACCATGTTTTCTGTTGATAACAACCTTGAATCGCACTTTAAGCGTAACTTGATTACATGAAGAACAACTGACCGAAACCTGGTTTGAAGTGTTAGTGAGTCATTTAAAATTATCATGAACAATGAGTTTGATTCTCTCGCCTAGCAAAGACCAGGAAGTGAGCTTCAACTAGTGTCGACTGCTCCTTTCTTCGTTAAGCCACAGAGAACAGAGAGGCTGAAGATAACGAAGAAGGATAATGTTTATTTTGGGTGGCTAAATATGGAGGATAATTTTCATATTTGTTAGAAAGTAATGTCCCGTTACTGTTTAAATAATCAACACTATTATTTATATGGTTTTTGTGTTGTTGGTGTATTTTATTTTATTTTTAACTAAGTCCCGTTAAAAATAGACTTCAGTGACATAACATGTACCCTAATAATCACCAGGTCTTTTAAAATAGGTTTAATAATTTTTATTGTTCCGTATTTATTTCTTGATTTGTTTATCGAAAGGCGACGTATTATTATTTTGCTTGTGCTTTAAAACGACAAACTCAAATCCGGTTAAACTTAGTAATACTTATTAACCTGGTATGGTTTTTGTCTTAAATGTGAAGAAGAATATACGTAAAATATTTTATATAATTACAGTCAAATTTATATGAAACATCCGTTAGCATACTGATTCATTTTATACTTTACTTTAATAATACAGTTGAAAGTACAGTTTACTGAATTAACAGTTTAAACTCAATTCTGAAACAACAGTAATACACGTTAATGCATTGATAAGCCGACGTGAAAGCAAAGCACGAAAGATAACGCACTTATTCAGGGCACGATCAGCTGATACTGCGTTCTTGCAAAACACCTTCAAGATTAACTCCAAGACTTGGATGAAAAATACTTTTTACAGGTGAAAATATTAAAGTTTAAAAATAGAGTGAAAACATTTGTGAGTATTAATGCAATACTCTACTATACAGTACTACCTAAGTAATCGTTGTTTTACAGTTACTCTAAATTAGTATAAATTTTCTAGTAAGAATCATGCCGTATAATTTAATTGTATATTTTGGATTAAAACCATAAATAGGCGGTAAATTCCGTATATACTTGAAATATCACATTGGTTATGACACAATTGTGCGGAACTTAAATTTTTTACGGGTATAGCATGATTTTCACAATCGGATGGTAAAAACGCGTGAACACCTTTCTCTCGTGAAACTCCAATTGAAACTCTCTCAAGCAGGTCTAAATTATAGTCTTAAAACCCTTATTTTTAGATGTGGACTATTTTTTTTACGCTGACTCTTGGCATTCCGAACCCACCAAGTTTATATTTTGGACCCAGGATTATACCGATCGGGACTCACGAGGTGGAGTTAGAAATAAACATCAGTTTCACTATCTAATTGTTTTTTCATTACGTAAATATATATATTTTTAATGATACTTAAGCAAAAAGAGATTAAATGTTACTTCTATGTTGTAGTTAACCTCAATTCTCATCATTATCGTTTTAATTTTCAAGCTTAATTTTTAAGGGTTTATCATAATATAATTTTTATGTTAGTTTAAAGAACATTGTTGTATGTTTTTATTTTAGCATTTAATTAAATTGTTATGAATGGAATAACAGGTGTTATAGAAATCAGAAACATTAAAATATTTGCAAAATTATGATTTTTACAAAATTTAAGTTTTTTTTACATTTAGTACGATTATGTAGCGTAAGATGTGAGGTGGTAGAGGTATGCTCAGGTGTTACAGTGTGTTATATGTGGGAGGGAGAAGGTTTTAAATGACGAAAAATTCGTTACGTAATACTTGTATGGCCCCTTCAATATATTTTATTTAAATGTTCGTGTCACCACCCTTCATTTTAGTGCTCTGAAATACATATTAAAATATTCGCATACAAAAAACTAACATTGCCAAACTTAAGAAAATAAGACTTGATAATGTTTCTTATTATCAATGTAATTACAATGTTAAGGAAATTGTACTGTTTATTTTATTAGATTTCTATCGTCTAATAAAATAAACGAAGTATTGTTTCAGTGCATAGCTAAGAACGAAACCAACTTTAAAACAATATAGTTTTATTAAATAGCATATGAGCCAAATAAATACAGGTGGCACAAACCTCTTTTTCATTTAGTCTCTTGGGCATCCTACAAAGGGCTAATTTTCTCGGCTGTGGCGGAGGGGGCTGCAGTGAAGGGTGGCGCGCCAAGCGGTCTGTAGCTGAACTGCTCTCCACGAGGCTGCGTCGTTCAGTTTCAGTGTTGTTGTGCCGGCTCGTGTCTCGTGCTCTGTGTGAAGCCTGCCTTGGGAGTTATTGCTCTTTGGCTTATAAGGATAATGCAGATTTAGAAATCCACAGCTGACTCGGTCATAAGTGAGTAACACCCTTTATAATTTTGTTGGTGTCTTTGGATGATTAATAATTGACCGATGATTTAAATTTACTTTTTTTTGGCTAACACGCTTCATAAAAAGTACAATCTATTTGTTAAATAATTCGACATTGAAAAAATGTAGACAAAATTAACTTTAAACTTATCATTATACAAAAATACCTTACTGGAAGTATTAGTACACCCAACCCTACAACCCCCCAGCCGTATTCGTTAATGACAGCGTTTTAATAAACTGCTGTACTGAACACACAACAAAGTCCTACAGAAAAACACGTTTTCATAAAAAAAAACTAATTTAGTCAGAAAGCTAATGATTTTTTTCATTAATTTTGTACCGTATGTTGGACTAACTGGAAAATTATTAATTAAAAAAAATAAGTTTTAAGTTATGTTAAAAATTTAAACCCTTTGGCGAAATTTACAAATTCGTCAGTTGAGTGCGCACAATTTCTGTAACAAGAGTAATTTTAATTATGTGTTATTCCAAGTTATTGTAAGTTATTTGTTAAATTCAACGAATAAACTCATAACGACAGACATCAATAACACGCATACATGTTCCTCAATTCATATTAAACATGGTTTTATAAAGGTCATAGAAGTTGTATACCTAAGAACATAAGTCAGTTAAGAATACAATACACTTAATAAAGTCAACACTTAAAATAATAAAGTTGGTGATTCATTTTAAAATAACCACGACATAGTTAAAAAGGATGGAGACTTTTAAAACTATTTTTGGTTCTCAGAATAAAGAAACGATCGCTATTACAACAGTCTCGTACAAAAAAAGCCATTACATTATTTCGATAATGCAGTGAATTTATACGATTAAAATACCTCACCTTACTCGCCGTTCGGCAGTATTTCAAAGGCCTCCCTCTTTTATCTCGCATCTGAGTCGGCCCCAAGGGGAGGTGTGGACTGAGCGTGCCCCGGACCTGACGTTTCGTGGGGGATCCACCGAGTTCTGTTGATTACGATTTCAACGGTTACCTTAAGAGGGCGCTCCAGTCACGAAAATGTTCGTGTTTCTACGGTGTACCATCTTCCCCATAAGCCCAATGCTAACTTTCAAAGCCCGTTCGTCCTCAACGGATTATCGTTATTTATATCGTTGATTAAGGATAATTTTAAAGAAAAAAATACCTAACGATTTTAGCGAGCAAAATTTTGATATCACAAATAACAATCGATAAACAAATACTCAAATATACATTATTATGATTTTGTATGGCTGAATTAATTGTGATATCGAAATTCTGTTCACTGAAGTCGCTAGCTATTATTTTTATCTTTAAAATGAACCAAATGTCATCGACTAATGATAATCCGTTGAGGAAGGACGGTCTTTGGAAGTTAATATTGCTCTTATGGGGGAAGTAGGAAGACGCAGAGGACTGGACCCCCTCTTAATACATCCTTAACTTATGGGATAGCAATCATTGTACACAAATAATTGCTGTAATTGACGAATTTTACGTTAATTTAATTAAATTCTTTAAATTCTACTTATAACGATTTTTACTCTAGATAGGCCTACATTTTTTATTGACTATTCGTCAAATTATCTCTGCTTCCTAGCAATAGACATTTTAACCATTTAATATAACTTCTACCCTAAATAAATCTTATTCCCCATAGACTTTCTGGAGAAATCATTGGTATACATATTAAATACAATACCTTTGTATTTAAGTTGTTACCAACATCACAAAATTGACACTTTGACAGAGTTGTTAACGAGTTAAAGCCGCCGCAGGATAGTGGACGCCCGACAACTCTGCAAACCACAATTGACGTACCACGGAAAAAACACATTACCCAAAGGTAAAAATAAAGTACATCAGTATCATTGAAATTAAATATTTTTGTAATTAGTGGTACACAATTTTGGTTTGATTGTTATTTAGATTAAAACCATCTCGTGTCACATCAACGTTTGATTCATAACGTTCGATTTCAGTTACAGTTAATTAAATTCCTCCCGTTTGCTAACAGTTCGAACGGTCGGATTCCGCTCACAACATTCAGCACGATATACTTTATCTTAGTCTGTATTATGTATCACTCCTAGATATGGACTTGGGACCATTTTAACTCAAAGACGAACGCCTTTAACAATAACTGTCTCAATCTTAATGGCTGGGACTAAACAAATATTCTAAAATGTTCTTTGTCTTTTGGTGCAATTTTGAATTAAATATTTTTGTATATTTCTAATCGAGGATTTTTTATATCAGCTAAGTTTGGTTTAGAAATTCAGTTTGTCTTGCCTCTTTATACACAGATATATTCGATGAAATCACTTTTCGGGAATAACATTCCGTTGAATCTTTTCCCATATTGATGGAGTAAGCCCAATTTGACAGGGGAGCGAACACGATCATCTCATGCTACACTGATCGTCATAGGAAGGTCTTATATCCTCGAGGGTGTCCAGTAAAGCGTTTGTATTCATATGTAATCTGCTAAATACTGTACATATGTTTAGAGACGTAATTTTTAAACATTTTTCGTTGGAAAAATAATCAAAACTTATATGTATGCTTTTACAATTATTCGTATTCGTATGTTAATTGGATATGTTATGAATTTTAAGTATTGATTTTATCGCCCAACACATTCTAAATGTCCCTATCTTGGGAGGCAAGTAATGAGCTTTGTTACAGACCAGGGAAGTAATGACTCACAGTTTCTTATACTGTAATTCACTAGTTAATTGCTTTAAAATGTTATTAGAATGGTGTTCCAAAATATACTGACAGTTTATTCGTAAACTAGCATAGTCAGCTATTTTGTATTGACACGGATGAGCGAATGCTGAGACATTAACATAAAATACTGATTATATTATTGCCCGTCATTTAGCTTTGCTGTTATAATACAATCAGCAATTCCCACCATCATTTGTCAAAATGTTATTCGATTGAGAGGGCAAGAGTGCATATTGTCACATGATAATTACTCAAAACAATCTACCCTCTCTATGTTTGTCATATGTATTTAATAATCACCATCTGTTGCCACATAGAGGATCAATCGATTGGAAATCGAAAATCGCCATATCATTGTCGAAAGTGCATTAGATAACAAGCTGATTTGCATGGTAAATTTTAAATATTGTTCTATTTCGTATTCTCGTCAAATGAAATAAATATATAAATGCTTTTAAAATGTGATTGAGTCATGCATATTCGATATTAATATGAGGTTTGTGAGTCAGGATACTTTTTAGGAAATAATGTTCCAATAACTTGCTTCCGACTTAATATCATCAATTGCCGTTTTAATATTAGATTTATGAGATCTCTCTAATGTTCATTTTAACCATAGTATTTGCTACTGTGTTTTTAAATATAGATTTTTTAATATTTAAAATCTTGAAAGATACTTGAAAAATATTTTTCACTAAGCAGATAGAATTTAGCTATTGTTAACATCAGATTAAAACCCTTAAATTACTTAGGACAACCCCTCATTACCGTATTTATCGCACTAATATATATATAATCAAAAAATGATATATTTATGTATTTATTTAATTCCTTATGAATGTAGCTATGTATATTTTCATTCTTACTTGAAGATGTAAAGGAATTTATTTTATTCTCTCTATATTATATTTCAACCAGATTAATAGCCTTTAACAACAAGTAAAACAGCATTAAGACAAGAGATTTTAGAACGAAGTGTAGTTGTTACAGACACAACTAATTACGATGCAGTTTGTTGACCGTATGATTCAAAGTTATACCACAATGGTTTACAGTTTTTCGCTGTTTCACTACTAACCTTAAGGTAGCTTTCTTACTAAATTGTTTATACTGCTATTAATTCCTCTTAAATATATTGTTGTCATTTTTTTGCATATTAAGTGTCTAGGTTAAGATTTATTAATTATGAACAGTTTAAGTTAAATGTGACCGAATGGTACATAAACATAATTAAAAAGTTGGAGAAGTGTTACCCAACAACAGCAAACTGAAGTATTGCAAGCGTTCAACTTCTAATTGATGCGGTCGCTGTGTGACGATGGGTTCGTCAGTTAGTTGCTGAAAAAGCACCATTGTCGTTCTATAACTATACTGTGGTTGCCGAGGATAATGAGTTTGTCAGTTAGTTGTTGAAACACACTGTTGTCGTTCTATAACCATGCTGGGGTCGCTGTCTGATGTTGGGTTGTCAGTTTTTGAAACACACTGATGTCGTTCTATAACTATACTGAGGTCATGGTGTGATGTTGGGTTTTTCAGTTAGTTGTTGAAACACACTGTTGTCGATCTTTAACCATGCTGGGGTCGCTGTCTGATGTTGGGTTGTCAGTTTTTGAAACACACTGTTGCCGTTCTCTAACCATACTGCGGTCACTGTGTGATGTTGGGTTTGCCAGTTAGTTGTTGAAACACACTGTTGTCGTTCTATAACTATACAAAGGTCATGGTGTGATGTTGGGTTTTTCAGTTAGTTGTTGAAACACATTGTTGTCGATCTTTAACCATACTGGGGTCGCTGTCTGATGTTGGGTTGTCAGTTTTTGAAACACACTGTTGCCGTTCTCTAACCATACTGCGGTCACTGTGTGATGTTGGGTTTGCCAGTTAGTTGTTGAAACACACTGTTGTCGTTCTATAACCATACTGCGGTCACTGTCTGATATTGGGTTTGCCAGTTAGTTGTTGAAACACACTGTTGTCGTTCTATAACCATACTGGGGTCGTTGTGTGATGTTAGGTTTGTCAGTTAGTTGTTGAAACGTACTGTTGTCGATCTATAACCATACTGATGTCGCTGTTTGATGTTGGGTTTTCAGTTTTTGAAACACACTGTTGTCGTTCTATAACCATACTTCGGTCGCTGTGTGATGTTGGGTTTGTCAGTTAGTTGCCGAAACACACCATTGTAGTTTTATAACCATATTCATTACTATCAAAAATGTATAGATTGGTGATAGTAAAACTAGATAATTTCAAATTAAATGCTTTATGTAACAAAATATAGTTTTGTGATAGTTAAAAATCTGTTACCCAGGGTGTGAGAATAAAACCCATATCCACTTGACTAATAGAACAAACATTGGTTATAAAACATGATTGTAAAAACATATCCTAAAACTGCCTAGCTGTAATCTCAATTGACTTATACATTGATAAACACGATATGCAAATAACTTTTAAACAAGTAAATTTGTCTAATTATATTTACTTAAAAACACAATAGTCTTGGTTAGTTTTGGGTGATATTTACAGAAATTCTGATACTGAAGCCAAACTGATTTATGAATTTTTAAAGTGGTTCAACTTTCTTTCCTTGGTTTCAATCTTGTTCGTACAGTTCTTAAATTTGTTTAATGGTTGTTTAATGAGAAGCGCTAGAACATTTAGTAATTTAAGCTTTATTACCATAACCCACCACTCTTTGGAACTGGACTTTTTTCCTAAAAGTTATTTATTTTTAACAACAGTGTGCTTCTTTTTTATCTAAAAAACTTTGAATTACAAAACTTGTTTTGAAATCCCGAAACAAAATAGGCAAATTTGTAGCAGTGAATAAATAGGAAAACCATTCAAAGCATAATTGTTGCTTTTTACTTAATAAATCATATCGATGGTGATCGTATAAACTACTTGATTACCTCTCCCCATCGATCACAGACTGTATAATTAGTTTAATCAGCAAAAGAGGATTATTGTACGATACCAACCTTTCGAAACATTTTATATTGAGTACATGTTTTAACTGTATTTTCCTAGCGCAACTGTGTTTCTCATTAGAAATTTCTCGCGTGAAAGTGAGAAGCAATAAGCATTTAAACGTGTCAGGATTTTAAGCTTTCAATAACAAAGATAAAAAGATCTTAATTTTTCGAAATAAATAATTATTGTTTATACAGTGAACTGTGTCGACGACCGCGCCTCTACAACTAACTATCTTGATTCGATCAGTCCAAAGAGATTCGACTTTGATGTCCTGTGAAGCCTATGCTAGCCGGCTCAGCGGCAATAGTCGGCTTATTAATGACTTTTCGCTTCGCTGACTTTATCCGTTAGTTACAGTAATCCTGTAGTCTAGCACAGTTGATAGTTATACACAGATTATATTTCTGGAATTTTTTTAATTACATATTTTAAAATTAAATAGGGCCAGAAAATGCGTTATTTTAAACTTGAAGTATGTGAAAACGTTTAACCACACGAAAGGCGTAATTTAGAGCTCCAATATTCATATGAGGATGTCGAGGTTTCATAAACCCACCGCCCAAACCCTTCCCCCCTCCACCCTGTCACGGTCGTCACACCAACCGCCCAAACCCTTCCCCCCTCCACCCTGTCACGGTCGTCACACCAACCGCCCAAACCCTTCCCCCCTCCACCCCTGTCACGGTCGTCACACCAACCGCCCAAACCCTTCCCCCCTCCACCGCTGTCACGGTCGTCACACCAACCGCCCAAACCCTTCCCCCCTCCACCCTGTCACGGTCATCACACCAACCGCCCAAACCCTTCCCCCTCCACCCTGTCACGGTCGTCACACCAACCGCCCAAACCCTTCCCCCTCCACCCCTGTCACGGTCGTCACACCAACCCACAATATTCTTCCCTGTCACGTCGTCTTTGCATTAAAGAATTCTCCGTCAAAAATCGGATGTTAAATGTGACTCATTCTATAACTTGAATATCTTTTATTATTCAACAGGTGTAAACAAAATTAAATTATTGAACATGGGATTCTGTGTAAAACTCATAATAACCGTTGAAACGGATTACTGTATTATATGAATTGCTTTATAGTAAGTTATATTATTTTGAAACACTAACATTACTGTACTTATTTGTATGTGCAAAATTAAAGTCACATTGTAAAATAATAGAACACAGCCTCTTAATATTACCTTTTCCTTAAGTACAAGATTAGGTTTAAATGGCTTATGAGGATCTTTCACAGAAACAATATCTTTCAGCTCTGCCTAAAAAAATATATCACTTTGCAAGCAATGGATTTGTTGGGAATTTCGGTCTGGAATTAAATTAAACTGGTTTGACATTGTTTTCAGTATACGATTTATAATCTGTAAAGCAATGTGCAGCAACAAATCGTTACGGGATCAAGGTTGCGTGTGGCTTTAATCGATGCACTCGGCACGCCACTGCAACTGCACTCTCTGCTACGAATTACTAAGCAAAATAAGAGTTTTAAAACAGTTAAGAAATATTAAAGGAGTTATTTTTATAGAAAACCTTATTGTATATAGATATAAATTTGAATTTGTTGAGTTTAAATTCATTAAAGATACTAAATAAAGAATTACATTTAAATTTATTAAAAACCTTTTTGCAGATGATAGTTTCCCTAACGGTTCAACTAACTGAACCATTATAGATGATCTATGAAAAATTAATATTACTGAAGTACCGTACCACCACTCAACGCTGAAGGTCCACAGTAGGGATACAATATTCTCTCCACCCATACCGGCACTACATTCCCAGTTCCGTGAATTCCACTTCTCAACATTACATTCCTCTGTTTCTGAATCCTATGGTGTCACACGTCTTGTAAGAGGTAAATAAATTGGAACCCATAATTTTACGTTGAATTATTCTGATTAGTGTCACTTTGAGTTCTGGTAAGTCTCGTCAAGCTTTTTATGACGTTTAAAAAGTGGACCAAGATTATCTGACGAGAGACGATGGAATACAAGCTTCTGGTCAACAAGAAGTCGTTTGGCCGGTTGCCCGCTAGACGGCGCGACGTCGACGCGACGGTGGCGGTGAAGTGTGAGGTGTGTGACAGGCCACGTGCGAGGTGAAAAACAGTACTCATGAGGTTTTATGCCGGGGAGAAACCGGAGAAACACGTTAAACCCATTGTGAGAGTGAAATGGTATGCCATACTTGTAATAGGCTGCATCAATAGACATTAGGTGGCTTCTTTCTGTCCCATTTGCATTGTGGAAGATTTTAATTGCTAGCCTATGTGATTGGCTGGGTACCAATCGCATATGACTGGGGAGTGATTAGCGTGCTCGCTTCATACTCTGAAGTTCGCCAGGTCGGTCCTAAGGAAAATCCTGAGAGAATTGTGTGAAGTTTCGATACTGGATCCACCTGCCATTGGTCATTGGGCTATTAATTAATGATCCTGGATAAATAATATACATCAGTAACAAGGATACACAAGGCATCTTACCCATTCTACACTCATCATTCATATAGCTTTAAAATACGCCCTAGTTGCGACAGCGACTTATGCACTGATTAATTGCGAGTGATTTGTTGCGAAGTCTGAAGTACCAACAAAGTACCATGTACTGTCGCAGTACCGATCTAAAAAATTGTACTTTGTACCCTTAGACAGCCGGCGGCCAAGTAAATGTTTCTTTGATTCGTGTAGGCATTATATTTTCAGGAAATCAGGACTTATAACGAAAATTAATCACACTTTAATTTTAAACATTGATGAACAAAAAATTTGTTAACTGTCTAAGTTAAACATTTGTTTACGAAAAGCCAATCAACAACTTTCTACGCATAAAGCCTAGCAGTGCGCGCTAGGCTTTAGGGATTCAATTTTAGCTTCTTCCTTTCGTGGGAATGTTTAACTTTAGAAATTCCAAGGAAATTTAAATTCAAAATATATTGCTGTTGTTGTTTTTAATTATTGAATTATTGTTTTAAGAAATTCCCTTTCCAACCAGATACGAACACAGTGATTTATGTGTACAGCAGTGTAATCGTTGTTTTTTTGCACGTGCTAAGTTTAAACCCACCAATGAGGCGTGGACATAGCTTACCAAGTTGGGCTAAGGGTGAATCCGCCCACGCACTGTGGCGTGTAAATTGCCAAAGTTTTGACGCTCGGTGTTCCGCTGGCGAGGCAATATTTTGCGGGATCATTGAACTTGTCATTACGCGCGTATAGTGTCAAGACGCGTTCTGCCTTTGGTAAACGACCGTTATCTGTAAATTTTGTGATTTTATTGTATTAGTTTGCCAAATTGTCATACATGTTAGAAAAAATGACATGACGTAATATTAAAACAGATAGTTTTTCTGGAAACTAGTCATATACTTATTTCAAAATAACTATTTTAGCGTACGGTATATAAATTGTTTTATTTCTACTTTATATAATTTACAGCTGAATCTGCAAGTCTTTAGACCCCTTATAGCGAGTATAAATATGTTCACGTAATTTGAAAGATACGATTGATGGTAATGCTTTTTCCTTAAAATTCCTATTGAACTAGTTTACGGATCGACTATACATGTTTATCCGTTTCGCCATGCCCAATCATTGTCGTTTGCTATAAAAAAAAAACTCTTAAATATTAAATCTCATCTTGCTATTAAAACGTAATAAGGTTACGTTTTATAAGGTTTTAAATTTAAAAGTTAAAATTTGGTTTCGTAAAACTAAACCACAGGGTCCACAATTTCACGAGGTGAATGGTTTTGGCTGATGGTCGACCCAGCAACTCGATCCTAACGCTGATTGCTATTTCTGTCACTGCAAACATTATAAAATGATGGCGTCATCGATACTCAAACATTCCTCATTATCCAACTTTACATCCGCATTTCGCTTTGCTTATAACCACATAGTGTCAGCGTAAAAATTAACACTCTACTTATTCTCAACCGTAGCTTAACCGTAAATTATTTGAATCTACCACTTGCAACAAAGATATTTATAGCATATTTCGCTATTCGTCATTATTATTCCTCATTTTGGACCCTGAGGAACAATTCAATTACTATCATCTGTAAACAGTTATTAAACATAATATATTCTTTTTTCAACCATTGCTTGCATAAATACCTGATCCAGTAATTATTTACCTGATAAATAATTTTCCATTTATAATCCTATTTTATTTTACTTATTGATATCCTACAAAATACATTCTCCTACCCTCTCTTTTTTAATCTTTCTGTTTTTATATATAGTGTACTTTTTGTTCTCTTTATTTTGCTTAGTATTTACAATTTTGTTATACTCTACTTCTTCTACTTTCTTACATTAGATGATAACATTTAAATGAGAATATTCCTGAAAACTTGCTGTTTAAGTTCCTGACACAGACGTAATACAGAGAACAGAGGAGGAATCGAATTTGATAAACATATTCCTGTATATCAATGATTTATGTATATTAACACTTGTTACAAGATATGAAATTATATATGGACAATGTTGAGATTTTGTATCCCTGCAGCAGAGCCTCGGCGTGGTGATCCTCGGTGTTAGGGTTGCCGAGCAACGTGATAAATAACACCACACCGTAGACTGCGTGACTGCAGTGCGAGTGGAGGCCAGGGGAGACCCCTGATCGCTTACAGTCTCACTACCTCTCTAACATTACTGTCGCTCAATATCCTAATAAAAATCATTTAATAAATTACCAATATCATTTTGAAAGAGAGGTTCATTAAAAATACTATTAAAATAAACAACCATGAAGACTTCGCTTGACATTGTTGATTTGTCGTTAATATTTGCATACCTTAACTTATTTCTTAAGACATAACGGGAACTAAATTACTTTTTGAGATTTAGAGATAATTTAAGACACAAATAGTGAGCATACACTATACATGATACGATTTAATTGTACACATTGTCAAGAAATAACTTTTTAATGTTTTAAAATTTAAAGTTTTTGTCCGTTATAATATAAACTCCAGCGAGTAAAATACCGCACAAGTAAATACCCCTTGCATACAAGACATTATTAACTTAACAGCATTTTACCTTATTACTAAATTTGAATTGCTAACGTTTTTCTATTTCAGAAAGTCCATCCCCAAATGAGAACGTCATAAATTGTTTATAAACTACAAAGGTTAGTAACCATTTGCATTACAGTAGTTTATTTATACAGTTAAGCCATTAACAAGTTATATTTTACGGTAGGTCGTGTATAGCTTTGTTGTTACAGTTATATTTTTTCTAACTGAACTATTTTGTACATACAATGTACTGATAAAACTAAAGTCATGTGTAATAAGGAAACTTTTTTTAATTATAATAATATTCGTAACAATTAAAAATAATGCAATACTTACTTCAAAGCCCACTCTATACTATTTTTCTAGCAAAATTAGCATAAACTAAACATTTGATTGAAATTGACTTAGAAAACTAAAAATCATCTTAATTTTTCTTTGATTTTGGCACAGTTTTTAAATGTGCCTGAGTATAAACAATAAATTTGATAAGATAAAGTGTAACATTATTGAACTTGCCTAATAACATAAGCAGTCTATAATATTATTAAGAAATATTACATTACGATCGGTAAATTATTAACTGGATTAAATTTCCTGAGTTATAAGTTGTATATTTCTTTAAAACTACAATTTTATAAAATAGTTTACTAGGTTAAATGTAAGGTTAGAGACAACAATACTGTCCACACCTTCATTATACAATGCCTGAGGAAGCGACGATTTAATTAATCAAACACATTTACTTCTCGTTCCAACACAACCGGGTTCTACTTAATTAAAGTTAAATCATATTATCTAATTTTTCTGTCCCCTGTCGTTGTTGATTTATAAAGTCGTGTTATTTAATTATTAAGAATTGTAGATGTTTTAATATATGCAGCATATGTTACTGTTTGTCTTAATTGTGTTATAATTTAAGTAATTTCCAGGAAAAGATTCATACTTACTTTTGAATTTACCGGGTAAATACCTTTCTGGTCAAAATATAATGTCGGTAAAATCTTTTAAAGTGTCGGTAAAGCCTTTAAAGTACTGTACGGAGATGTCCTGATGACCAACAAGTAAACAAAGGGATGCGGGGAAAGGTCATACACTCTCCACTGGTCATTGACCCAACCCACCAACAAATCTATCAATGGAACGTAACCTAATGCTGTGTAATGATCAGCTGTGATAAAAGTCTTGCAATAAAAACCAATCAAATCACTTTGCCCAATGCCATAAGTAAGGAAGAATTGTAGTAGGGGTAACTTTCCCCTCACCTCATTGTCAATTTTTTGGTCCTAAATTTATTTCCGTACAGTACGTTTTATATAGTGGTTATCAATATGATTCACTACTTTATTTTAAATCAGGAAGAGTTCATGGTTATTGCTTGGATTTGAAAAAGAACTAACTCTATTACTTATTATTAGTTTTATTATCTTACACACTTGAGCTAAATACTAAAGAATCCAGCAATATTATTGACTAATTTTCGTATGTCACCTATTATTATGGTTTTAATCTTAATTTGTTAATCATTAACACTAGACAAACTCAATAATACATAAACTCACATAATGTAATGAAATCTAACAAATATATCACCAGATTACTTTTAGGTTTTCTAAATGTCAAAATAACTGTGCAACACACAACAGCCCGGCGCCACTTCGGGGTGAGGGCGGAACAGCTGTTGCCGATATCGGCTTGGAATATTTCAAGCACTACATTCTTCACTGCATGCCAAACAACCCGTGCAGCGTTTTTCAAATAGAATTAGCCTAAGCCGAAAACACTTCGCACCGCTCTTGTATTCTGGACGTGTTATTCTAGTTCGTTAATAATTCTAAATTAACAATTTAATTTTATAATAACTATAATATTTTTAATCACTTAGCTTATAATGTTGAGTGAGATATTATTACTCATCATTGGTTGGGGGAGAGCTTGTTTACTGTTACCACGTTATTGCAATTTCAGAAGCACTGGTGTCGCCACGGTGGTAATTTAGATCGGAATCATCGTATGATTAATTGTAAATTAATCTGTACATTTGTAATTATGAAATGTCACAATTTTATTTGTAATTTATTTCCTGACCTTACAAATTAACACTTTTGGCTTTTCTAACTTTGAATAAATGTTGTCTAATCACATAGAAAGGATCGAAGGAAGCTTATTTGATTCGCGATAAGTGTTTTTTTTTTATAAAAACTCTTATATTTCAAAAATACTTCAAAATACTTTTAAAAAGGCTTTTGAAGTATTTTACAATACTCCAGTTGAGTAGAGGAGTGACGGTGCGTGGCATATTGAAAAGATGCTTCAAGATTAGACCCATAAACTTTTAAACGTTGTTGTCTGTGAATAAAACTGCTTGGCTAAGTATAACATATTCCAACCGTCTGACAAGGCCTGAAACACCTGATGTAATAGAAGTCATAAATCACGCACATTCTATATTAATACGTGTAGCATTAACAAACTATTCACTGATTAATCACTTGGAAATTGTTGTAATACGGCCTAAGAAAATTGACTGTTTATAATTTACACTGGAGTTAATATGAAGAAAATCTTGAACCAGTTCTGGCATTATTGATGTAGGTACTGCCGATCCTCCTGATTTATTTATAATAATTCCTTCCTGGATTAAACAGCAGCAATAACTAAGTGCAGAATCATTAATTTAAACCCTTAACCACAAACTGTACATACGAGTATTAAAAATAGCTTTACTATGTTTTATAAGCTGTTCACGATTTTCAGGCAAGTGAGTTTATATTATATTTTAATCAATCGGAACACTAACATTCACTTATTCACGTTGTCAATGCAAAAACATAACTGTCAAAGATTAAGGTCACTCACTGCCTATGCATAGGCCCTACTAGATTGGTTATCAATTCAATCATACTATATACGTTTTGTTTACTAAATGTTTTTATTTCATATTTTACTCATCCCCAAAACATACATTTGAAGAAATTTCAAGCAATACCATCATTTGGTGAATGTAGATTGAGAATACCAGTCTCCATCAACCCCCCCTCACCACTTCCCACCACCACCTCCTTCCCTTTATCACTCTACCTCATTACCACTCACCACATCATCTTGGTTGGACCTTTGTTGTTTGTTGGTATATCTGGGAATTGAATGAACGTGACGTGAAAACGTCCTTGTTGCTGAATAGACATTAAAATATTTATTTTAAGAAGATTAGTTTTATAATTTCATGACGTTGAATATCATTTAACTATTATTCTATTACATTAGTTTTGACCGGGATATATTTAACATAAAACTAAAATGGAAATGCCTATGCTCTTTTTCTTCATATGAATTTATTTTACAAATACAAATGTTTAATTCCAATGAAGTTTAAAATCACATTATGCGATTCACACCATGTATATGGTATAAACTATCTCATAAACTTCTGAAGTGTGTGTTATTCTTAATCCCGCCTAGTTGCCTGTTAAAATATTAAACCAGAGCGAATATTAAAAAAGAAGAAGACTATTTTTTATGTATAATTTGGGTCGAATAAATATATGTTTTCCTTTTTATTGAGTGGTTATGTCATATAGTGAGGTTTGAGCTAACCCCAGGAGGGGAATTCATTTAATGAAGAGTTTACTGCTTGTACAGCGATGAGGCATTTACTGACAACAAATCGTAAAACAGCATTCGCGTGTGACCTGAATCTATTGCTTCTAACTGCACACGACATGCAACTGCACATAGCTACAGAGTACAGACGTCACTGTGAAGTCTCATTTACCTACGATTAGCAGATCTTTAACAAATGAACTATTAGCATGACTCGCACGGTGAAACTTAAGCCCGGGACCACCATAGGAGTTCCTATAACATGACCCCCTGAACACTTTTTGGGGGGTCGCTAACAACTTTATGTATATGTATTCAGTATATATATATGTGTTCGCACTCTAGCGGTCGCATTTGTTGTCCGATTTATTTGAAATTTGGTGGGAACCTCCCATTCTGTAAACAGTTGGACCAGTTTGTTGGGCAAAACAATCGGACAACTCTAACCCCCTTTTTTGGGGATTTTAATTTTTCAAATTTTGAGTTTTTGGGCCCAAAACGGGTCAGAAAAGCCCCGAATGTAAAATTAATGCAAGTAATAAGATGGAGATTAGTAAGGTGAAAGTTTTAAGACCTATCTCATCATTCTAGCACAATAATATTTACCAAGTTATATAAGATAATTTAATAGTCTTAACACAGTACGTTGTCTTATGGGGATTTTACACTGGAAAAGGCCGTGTTTCATACCTTAGTTTATGACCTCAATATCACTATACCAACTTGTTATCCTGACTATATCTCCTCCTAACCTTATAATGTACAAAATTTCCATCGTAATAGTGAATTTAAATATAACCAATAGCTTAAAAACAGCCAAAAAATTACATTTTTCAATTTACAAAAAAATGTTAATGCAGAAATTCTCTTCCCTCACGTCAGCGCGCTGCGTGCTAACTCGTTGAATATGTTTCTACTGAGTGTTAAAACAAATATTATAGCTGTAAATGGTATAAATATAAATAATATTATCAGTTATTCTTACTGTGCGATAATAGGTACTTAGCACAAAACTAGTTCAACTAGATCAATATTTCGAGTTATTATTAAAATTACATTTTCATTAAAACATGTGACCTTATCATGTTTTAAACTCTGCAAGAGAAAAATTACGTTCAGTGATTTACGGGTCCAATGTTTGAACCAGATGTGGTGAACGTTGTGATGTTCCTGTCAGCAAAAGAATAGTGAGGTTTGTTGCCTGATAGACGACCCAACGATGGAAATATGTGTGAGGTTACGTTTACACTGGTGAGGAATTGCGAGATAAATTGCCGAGTTGGGACCAACAGTGTTGTCAAAAGAAACTAACTGTATGAGAGCAAAGGAAGGGATGTATTTTAGTTACAGGTTTTATTTTCACGTTGGTGTCTCTTGGAAACTGTCATAACAATACGGTATGAGCCCTCGAAACTAAATGTGGGAACTTGCTTAACGTCCCACAATTGAGTTTACCGTGAGACCACTCATGACACTGCTGATGGATAATTTATTACCACAGTTGCCAGTTCCCTGTCAGGACAGTAGTAGCTAAAAGAGACCGAACACGTGCTGCCCCAAAGTTCTATCTTGCCGTCCTCGTATTAACTAGATAAGCACACAGTAATGTAGGAAAGACAATGTTCAAAATACATTTATTAAAATAAAAGAAGTAAAGCTTTGAAGAAGAGCCGTTTGGTTAGAGAGTTTGGTAAAGGGTGAATCCCGCCCACGCACCGTAACGTGTAAATTGCCGAAGTTTTGATGGTCGGTGTTACACTGGTGAGGCAGTATTTCGCGTGATCATTGAGCACTAAGATTTTAAAGAAAATTCTGATGAATTTGGTTCTTGTGGCAATAAACTCAATTAATTTAATAAATTTAAATTTAAAATGTCAGTTATATGTAAAAATGTTTGAATACTTTAACCTACAAGCTTTTCAGCCTGATGGTTAGTGTACAAACTCTGAAGACAGCCTGCTTCAAAACCAGGCAGACTCAGTGGCTCAGAAATACTGTGTTGATGATTTCTGATATCATAAGCTTTCAAAGAAACATTTTACTAACAAACACAACTAAACATACCGTAAGTGAGATTTGCAACCCCTTAAACCTTCTAGGATGGGTGCCTGAGGTTAGCAATTCAATGGGATTCCAGATTAACCCCAAAGATTGTTGTGGTTTATACTTACAACTATTTTAATTTTTGTTATAATTGAGAATAGTTATAATTTTGATTATTTTTATTCAAGGGAGCCATTTGTTCCTAAATTAATATTTTACATGTGTTTACTTTGAAATATATTACATCGAGCATACTAATTTAACTTGTTCAACTCGTTTTCTAGTATTTGTCACTACACTATTTATATGCTACATGTTACGGATATTTTAAAGGCCTATTATATAAAAAAACTTCATTATGCGATGAACTGAGCCACCAATCCATATCTTATTAACAAATCTCGAGATGAATTACATGTTCCGTGAGCCAACTACTGCAAGCCTTTAGTAGTACACAGTCTTAATAGTAACTTATATTCTTAAGGTTAAAACACTTCTTATCATACTTTCTTAATGACCTGGGATCTCTAGATCGGTGAATTAATGTAATATCCACTAAAAAAGTTCGTATAAAGTAGAGTTGAGGGAATAAAAAGCTAATCTCTGGTGACAAGAATCATTTTAAACCCATTTTGTAATTATTAAAATATATTTTCACAGGTTACAGAATCGCATTAAAGATAAATATAACATAATGTGTGTGATCAGTAAACACTACGAGGAGCACAATGCAGAAGTGGAGAAACGTCCAAGATATTGGCTCTTTGTTCTGACAAGTTATTGGAGCGCAGTTTAGACGCAGTTTAGAACATATATTTTAGCCACAAATTTTGTAGCTAACAAAAGCTACACAAATCTTTATTTGTTAATGCTATCAGCTGTTTTAGTAACTATTTATACATTTGTAACCTTGATGAAAACAACCATAAATTATACTTAGCGATTGTCTTATGAAATTTTAATGTACAATCGTTAGCTTTGAATCAGTTTGTTTAGGATGAGACTTGTAATGTCCTTCTTCTTGTGAACCTTACATCATACCACGTTGTCCCTATTCGGCTCCGATTATTTCCCCCTACACCGCTATTTGTCTTACCTCGTAACATTAGTTTGTACTTACCTCTAATGTTATATTTATTCACTTCAAACGCTTTTTTATCACATACTGCAAGGAAGGAATTGAGGCATATAATAAAATCACACAAAGTAAAGCCTCATCCCAGCAGCAGAGCCTCGGCGTGGTGATCCTCGGTGTTAGGGTTGCCGGGCAACGTGATAAATAACGCCAACACCGTAGACTGCGTGACTGCAGTGCGAGTGGAGGCCAGGGGAGACCCCTGATCGCTTAAATAAAAGCAGTATCAATATTCTTGAACAGTTATTGAATGTTACTTAGCCAATATTGTTGAGAGGGGGTGGGTCGAAAATGGCAAAGTAGTCGAAACTCGATGTTTTATTCATGTTATGGTGTACAACAGTTGTTATGTCGTATTTGGAACGCTTTAAAATGATAAATATATTCCATACCGGTAAAAATACTGGATGTAGCTAAAAGGAAATGTCTGATTAAGCGTTTTGAAAAATAAATTTATTTTAATGGGTCGACAATGATCAACTAGCTGTGGCGATAACTGAGACAGCGTGGGTTATTTTAATATCGAAATATTCTTCTGCAACTAAGATTATACCGCTATGCCTAAAATGCCGATTTTTCTTAAACTTTCAGATTCTGTATCAACTTAGATCATACATAATTTCTGGAGTTCTAAAAAGGATACTTAACGTATTAACAAGTAATAATGCTAAAATCTGTCCGAAATCTACAAATTATATAACTTTAACAGTTTTGACACTAAAAGCTAAAAATTGAGTAGACGCATTAGGGTTGTATTTACTTTTATCTGGTGATTAGAAAAACAATAATACTTGTGATTGGTAAGGGAATTAAAATTGAAATAGTGTTTCCAGGTTTTCTCATAGAAAATCAACATTAAGACCGAACATTAAGTCGAAAAGAAAAATATCTATAAAAAACAGTCAGTATGTCAGGTAAAGGCAAGGAATGTTATGGCGGTGTTTGTCAAGTTATTGCCCAGTGGAGGCCCTTTGTTTCCTCAGTCTACCGTTTGTGTACAAACTTACCTCAACTAATTAACCCTCTGACATAATTGTAGTTTTGACCTGCGGCCAATGGTTGTTATAAGGTTATTTCCATCGAGTATCTTGTCAAAAATAATCACTGTTTTAAAAGGTAGCAGACCATTTACGGTTCTGACTAAAATTTTCAACATTATTCACAACAAATTATATATATTGTATAACTATACACCGCTTATTTTTTATACTACTTAATAATGCATAAACAATTTTATCTTATCAATGTTCTGAAGAGTATTAAGCGTGAAATAAACAAATTATAAGCTCTTAACGGTGTAACGGTGTTCATTAGGGTGACGAAGACTGATGACACAGCGCAATAAAAAGGCAGATGGAATGCGCTGAATTTTATATGTGCAATAAAGAGACGGCTGCCCGCTGAGGCCAATGCATCTGCTGCTCTGGTCACATCTATAACTTGACACGTGAGATTCGAACGACAACCCCCATGGACTGACTGTTGAACCTCAGTTGGAGAAGATAATAGTTTAAACTATCATACATCATTAGCTATCATCGGTGATCAGGGCATTATAAATTCTGATAAGACACTATCTCATGTGTTGATGAAACTCTAGTGCATAATCACAACTAATCTTATTTTTTTATAATTCATGTGGAATGTTATGAGAAACGGTTTTTATTTTCTGCCAATTTGTGTATACCTATTGTATTTTGTACAATATTTTATGAATGTAATTGTCTCCGAGCCAGGGAGCAATTATTTTAAAGAGTCAAAATTATTATTTAGTTTTAGACGTCAGTGACATCATAAAAATCTATATTATCGAATTTTGTTTCTTAATGTTCAACACACTTAGTATATTGTGTTGATAATTGTACAAAATTATACTAAATATAGTGACCTAATATCGTGTTATTAAAATGAACAACGAATTAAATTGAACATTAGTTTTAAAAGTTAAATTTAGCTTTTGTTAGTTATAAAAACATGGACCGTGGTTTAGAAACTTTGATTTCAACTGACGGCTCACAATCTCTTTTAATTGGTAAACTTGCATTGAATATACAAAAGGCAGATTTAAATATAAGCTTAACTGGAATACTTTGCTTTGAACTAAATCAGCTGAGTGTGACAGTTTTTCCAGACTCGTCACTGGTCTATTTTTATACTGGACTATAGAAGCAGAAGCTTTTTATGTTTTATTTTAAAACATTTTTCCACAAAACTAGAATTATCTTTGAAGTTATTAAATAAGTATAAGCCCTACTCGATTTATACGTGTATAAATCCCCTGTAATTATCTTTTATCTGAGCATAAATCTATGAATATATGTGTGAATTCTTAATAACTCTCTGATTGTTGTCAATCATTCCTTTCTGAAAGATTATTTTCTTCTGTGTTGGATCCGTTAACTTTTTCATGAGTAATATTTACATGTTTACCCTTAAATAATTTACCCTGTTTTTGTTAAAATAAATTATAACGATTACACACAAAACACTGATGGAAGTCAAACAATGCGTTAGTTTAAGTTAAAGAGAAGCGTATACGTAAGTAATACATGTCTTTAAATATTACTTATCGCGGTGAACATATGCATGACAATTCGGAGTAATACTTATATTATCATGCATTGCTTGTGTTAGGTTACAAATCATAGAGAAATACTAAAAAGCTGTATAATACACTTCAACTGGGAGGGATTTGTTAAATCTAAGACCCGCTCCCAAAAGATAGAACCCTTTAGATTACATTTAACAATCCATACTATTTTGTTCTAGCGAAAACGATCTTTACCGCCATGGTACGGAATGACAACAGGTTAAAATTCCGGGGTGTACACAAACATTTGAAGGGTTTTGATCGCTTTCCTTTTTTTGTGAGTGTTCTACAGAAAAAATTCCGTTGGCGATAAAATAAAAAAGAATCAAAAATACAAAACGCATTTCAAACTTTATCAAGAGAAACCTTCTTCTATACTGTTATTTTCTTCTTACAACAAAGAGGAGAAGAAAGAAAATTTATGAAAAATACAAGCTTGTGATTTCAAATAAGAACGAGACGGGGAACTCCGCACCAGAAGCGGAAATGCAAACACGGAGATTGCGGGACAAACACGAACACGACTGCCGCAGACAATCCCACATCTGGCCCACATCAGCTCCGCCTCCGCGAGTGTGGGCGAACTTTTAACACAAAATCTTGATAATCTTAAAGTTTTTTTTGTTTGTTGTCTTGCCATATCTCCCCGAGTACTTCATCAAAACCAATAGTAGAGCCATCACTTTGAAGTTTGCCTTCGGCGCTAAATTCGAAACATAAACAAATCAATTAAAAAGAATTACAATTATAATTTATTTTGTGGCTCTTAATTATTTATTTGTCAAAATACTAGTGCCTTCTTGTGGTGTTAAGTTCAACTAACTCTAAACAGGTGACAGTAAGTTATGAATGAGATTTTTAGAGTACATTTGGATACAGGTGTTTGAATGCGCATGATGCGTATAGGCAAACTAGTATACTATGTTTCTTCTGTTCATAATAATATTTGTTAGGCTTCCAATATGAATCAGGCCTGCAGAGTTTATAAAAAGAGCTATTTTGTGTGCTATTAATCGGGCAATACAACAACCTAAAAATAATACGGGTTCCAAATATACGGTGTACGGAGTTTTTTTTTAATAATTTATTATGTTAATTAACATAATTGCAAAGTACTCAATGGCTCTTGCACGTAAGCTTACATTTGGCGTTCAAACAAACAAAATATCGTTGAAGTAACTTAAATGTGACTCATCGTCATTTTTACTGTCTGGAACTCTCATATAATCTATCTGAAATTCAGCTCTACAATAGGCATGAGTTTGACTAAGAACAATGAGGTATCAGCATCAGCTTTAGTAGCATACACACCATAGGGGTAACTACAATGACATATCAAGCTGCAGCAATACATTCATAATATCGATTTAAGGAGTATGTAAGAAATATATAATATTTACCCTAAGTTTTACAAAGCGCTCTTCTAAGTTTCATAAATTCGATCCTTAAATCAATCGTTTTTCTGAGTGTTATATGAGTGTAAATTTAACAGTAATAAAAAACTATCACTGAGTCATCTCAGTACCTGATATAAACAATGATTTAATTAAACAAAGACACTTACGATTCGTCCTAACGCGGCGGCCAATTAATTAAGGAGGAAGTCTGTGCTTTCATTTTCCAGATTCCATTTACGTTTATTTACAAAGCCGTTTAATATAATGCAGTTGTAGCGTTACGAAGGGCTTCAGGCTTTGTAAATGACTTTGTTTCGTTGGAATATAATAGGATTTATCATTGGCGGGAAGGGATTTACCGTCGTGGAATTCAATATACATGTTATTGTTTAAAATGGAAGCAATTCTATTATCTCATTCTTATGATTTTTTAGTGTTAACTATACAGAATGTCACAAAAACGTATAGCATGATATGCAGACCCGGATTCTACATACAAAAACAAGTCGAAAATTGATAGTAACATTTTTCTGATTTCGGCTTTAGCCACATTTTAAAGTTTTTTTTTTTAACAACTACCAAAACTTGTTTGTTTATTAATCGATTTTACAATCAAAGTGTCATTTGATTTGGATTAAAAAGTCCTTTAATGTTGATGTCTTGTAGAATTTTGTTTTAGTTGCTAGTTTTCATTACATTTGACTTTGAAATCTTTAAATGGCCGCCATTTTGAAATTTTATAAGTTTCAAAAAATAGTTTTGGAAAATTTTAATAACAAAACACTTAAAGTTGATACAAAATTTCATAAAAATATCTCCAAGAGTTTATGAATTATTATTTTTTTTCAAAAAAATACAAAATGGCGGATAACGGCTAAACTAAGTCGAAAGTTAACAAATGTTACTATACATTTTCGATTTATTTTTGTATGTAGATTCCGGTTCTGCATAGCACTCTACGCATTTTTGTGACACCCTACATATTTAAGAAAATGTTAATAATTATTATCTCTGTACTTAATGTCAATGTTTAACAAATAACATTTATGCGAGTATGTCTGCGAAAACGTTCTTTAATGATTCAGCACAAAATAAGGGGAGCGAACAATAAAACGGCAATATTGGCTTTGAATATATCAAGGGCTCACATTCTTTACAAAATGCTAAAGCAGTACGTAGAGATTTCCAAGCCATGTATACTGTCACGTTTAAAAAACGTTCCCATTACATGGCATATGTTAATCTTGTTGGCTACAAATAATGTGTTCTGAATTCTTAGTAGTTTCCTTTAAGCGTGTATAATTGAATATCCCAAATTAACATTAACTATATATATATATATATATATATACACACACACTTTATTAATCTATACTCTGATAACCTTCAGCATAATTATTATTTAATAATAGAGGTTGACCTAAGGCTTTTATAAATTTGTACCTTAAGTTTTAAAGCCTGTCTTTATCACGAGTAATGATCAAGGCATAAGTCATAAACAAATAATTAACCAAGCAATCTGATGGCGTCCACGATTTTTTTTTGCCCGTCCAATTACCGAAACGGTGTTTGTAGATGTCAGACGTCATGTGGGGAATGCTGATAGGGAATGTGGAAGCCTTCATCAACTCCTCCCCACCCCTTCACTCTCTAAACCATTCTACCAGTCATGTACAAGCTTTATGATAACATGGAAACAGCGAGGCAGGATGTTCCAGTTGATTACCTTCAAGCCTCATTTGTCTTGAGTTCTTTAAATAACAGCTGTTATGCCGTTTTAATTACTGCACGAGAATTACCGTCGTAGACACAAAAAAACATTCCTAGTAGTTTATTACAGATGTGACAAATAACCTTTAAACGGTTTTGAGTTGTTTTTTTATATAATTTGTACGCTGTTTTTTATGATAGTAAAATAAAACACATTCATTACAAAATAATAGCATGTATGATTAGATCCAAAAAATTGTGTATAATTTTTTTAAGTTTTCCATATTAAAATTAATCAAATCAACCGATTACAAAACTAATATTTACCATCAAAAATAATAATTTGGAGTAGGTGAAGAGTGCCTCTATTTGTATCAACATGTTATGAACGAATTTTCATAAATCTATTAAAAATTTGTGTTTCTCTGAAGATATTGAAATAAAATTCCAGCTCCAATACAATTTTTACCTCAAAGATTCAGTAATATTGTGTTTATCTGTGTTGTCGATTGAATGAGTCATCCCCTCCAAGAGGGGTGACGCGGCAGGAGTCAGGGAAACGAAATTGCGACTCCGGTGACATATTATCCCCATTTCCTATTTCCGCAGATCTGAACAAATTGGCTACGATGAACCACGCGTTGACTGCAGTGCAGCGGCCACGTGGCGTGTACATCAATAACTCAGTCTCAGTTTTCATATTTGCTAAAAGATAGCCAATTATTTCCCTCATTACATTGTATTATGTAACTTCGCCATTATGACACACGTTTAGTAAACATTTATTATTCACACACAACACTTCTTTATAACTAATCATTGTAAAGAAGCGTAAAAGAATCATTACAATCTCCTTTGGGACAGACAGCAGTGTTGAAAGATGTAAGATGAAAGGATATATAATAACCATCGCATTATTTGTTTTATAAATTCAAACTATTAATTATTGGTGCAAGGTGAATTTATTGATCGCTTAATTTATTTATAGTTGACTGTAACAAGTTTATAATTTCACGAGAAAACTTCCACAGTTGTAAAATACGAATACACATATTAAATGCACCCTGGTTTTGTTAACATTGGTGCACATGTAATTAAAATAAATGTCAGGCCTATTTTTTCATTTTACCAACCTTATTAATTAATTCCTAGGACCAAATCTAAACTAGACAAATAATTTGTTACGGCTTTTCATTAGCCATGAAGGTATTCTCTAGGAGATGCATATTAATTAGCTTTAATACAATTTGATTAAGAAGATACCTTGTCTACTTTTTGATTCAAAACATAACATTAATTTGCAAAATGTACTCCTGATGAAGGCTTCTGCCGGAAATTTGAGTGTAAATTAAAATTAGGTGTAATAGGTTTTGGTTTAATCGTATGTTCTTCTTGGTCGATGAACAGGGATATATTTACGTATTTTTTCCATTCTTACTTTTTTAAATTTTTCCCATATGATTTGAATCGTAATACGCATCAGCAGTGTGGCAAGTTTCAGAAAGATATTACATATTTTCCGGATGTCAGATATTTAAAAATACAAGAGTATATCTTAAAATAAAAGCGAAACACTAAAACGAGTGTTTTCGCTTAAACGAGATTAAACTTAGAAATACCACTCATGAATTGAGATTATCCAGTTATTAAATAATTTGTATTAAATTCCTATCGATCTCCATTTATGGAGTACTTTTTTGGCACAGTTTATTACTTTTATGAACAATGTAGCTTTAATCGTAATAAATCGTTAAAGTTTGGGTGTGATACGGATTAACTGCACGTGCATTGCACACGACACAGCTGCAACCATGGCTGAAATTGTCGATTACATGGGTTAAAACTCATTATGTAAGTAGCGAAAGATTCTCCCTTGATTATTAATTAAAATACTAACTGTTGATATTAATTAATATTACTAGGCTTACATTTCCTTTTAAAATATTTCCATATTTTTTCCACTTTCTTTAAGCCTCTTCTATCACTACTTGTTATAGGTTATGTCTCTATTTTTATGTGTTATCACAGATCGGTACATATGCGAGTTTCCACTGCAAACAAAACACTAATTTATAAATAAAAGTTGTAATCATGGATTCTCTATTTTTAACCATGAAGTGTGAGAAATTCCTGATTGAAAGTATACTACCAGGCTAGTTTAGACATTGATTTGTTGTTCCAGAATAATTCAGATCACATCCAAAAAAGGTGTTTCAATTGAAAAACCCCCATTGCTATGTTTTAACTGTAGTAAGAAAATACATACCTATAACTGCCACACAAATCATAATATTTTTTATGGAACAGTATACGCATAAGATATTGAATTAATATTGCAGTTACATTTCAGAGCGGAGTCAGTTGTGAAAATTACTAACTTACTACTTTAAATATATTGTATTACAGGGTGATCCAAAAAGAATGGTGCAAAAATAAGGTTAATTTATATACAGTCAAAGAGTCACAAAATTATTAAAACTGCATAAAACAATTTGTTATATTAACAAGTTTTAATGTACATTACGACAATTTCAATTATGTACTACAAATGCTTGATATGAGCGTCGTTAGTTACTCTGCAAATATCCAGACGATATTCCAACTCCGCCCACACACTCTAAAACATTCCCTGTGTTATGGATTCACTGCTTCTGTTATGTGCTGTCTTAGGTCTTGCAGGTTTTGAGGCGTAGGAGGATAGTAAACAGTGTCTTTGATGAACCCCCACAAGAAAAAAGAGGCGGCCAGCGCAACAGGGCTTCATATCCAGAGCGGCCAATCCAACGCAACGGTCTGGCAACAAGACATTCAAAAACTCGCGTACCTCCAATTTGTAGTGTGCAGGAGCACCATCTTGCTGAAACACTACGTTTGTAATGTCTTCTATAAGCTGAGGAATGAACCATTCTGACATGGTATCTAAATAAACTATGCCAGACACGGTGCGTTCAATAAAGAAGAAGGACCCATACACTTTACGGTTGCTAAGAGCACAAAAAACGTTTAGTTTGGGTGAATCCCTTTCGTACTAATCGTACTAAATAAACTTCCCTTGGGTTTTCTGATCCCCATATGCTTACGTTGGGGCGATTTACTTGTCCACTGAGATGGAAGGTAGCCTCATCGCTCAACACTAGCCTATTAGCAAATCCATCATTTTCAAACTGTTCAATCATAGCAAGGCAAACCTCTCCGCGCTTAGGCTTTTCACTAAGCCTTAATGCTTGTAACAGTTGCAGTTTGTACGGTTTAAGTTTCAACCGCTTGCGCAAGACACGCCATAAAGAAGACTGTGGTGTCTGAAGTTTCCTACTAGCTTTTCGAGTTGATGTCTTAGGACTACGTGCATACTTAGCTTAAATTCTCTCAATAGCGTCCTTCGGAGTCTGTGGGTGACCCGAACGTTTCTTGGCACACAAACGCCCAGTTGTCTCAAACTGTCTCACCCAACGGTCTATGCAGTTCCTATGTGGAGGATCCTTCATGAATTTCGTTCGAAAGTTTTTTTGAACACTAACAACAGCATGACTTCGAGCAAATTCCAAAACACAAAACGCTTTTTCTTGCTTCTTGGTAGCCATTTGAAAAACTGTTTTGCATTAGTCAACCAAGCATCGTAACGTTATACAAACAAACTTATAAATATGCCTTTTCCATTGTTGCAAAAATCAACTGTTTTAATTCATGCAAACAGGAGTACCAACTGTTTAGTTTTGCACCATTATTTATGAATCACCCAGCGAATTTCCTCTATAGGGAAGAAGCTATTACCGTAGGTCTCATGTTAAGACTTAAGCCCGAGACCATAATAACTTTTTGTCCCCTGATTCCAAAAACACACTTCGTTAACATTTGTATATATGTATATATATATGTGTGTGCCCGTAAGCACGATAACTCTCGTAAAAAAGGTTTGATCTTAATGAAATTTGGTTCAAATGTGTAGAGTAACTTTTTTTGAACGAGTTCGAAAACCAAACGAATCGCACCAAACAAAGGGAGTTTTTTGGGGGGTTTTGTATCCCAAACTTGTTTTGGGGTTTTCCCGTGTAATTTTGATTTTAATCAAATTTTAATTTTTACCATTGGATTCAGCTTGAAAAATTTTGTATTTTGATCATTACTCTACGTCAATTGGTTACTGAGATATTGAAAGTGCTAAACACAGTAAGTTGCCTAATGTTATTCTTATGGAGAAAATAGAAAAATGTTATATGTATTTTGCTTTTTTATGAACATAAACCGACAAAACTTGGCATATGGCTTCATCTGGTTGTGGTTTATTGTTGTTTGCACAAAAAAACTATTTTTCGTCATACTGGTTGGGAAACGGTTGTTTTCAATACATACGTTGCGGGGCGAAAGGAGTTCTTTTCAGTCCTAGTTCGGAAAAGAATCAGCTGGTGTCGAGGTCATCAGCTGTTCCGTTTCTGTCATTTATACATATTAATGTAGTGAATCTGCAAACATTTGTACGTCGATTGTAAGTAATCGATTGTATAGAGAGTTGTAATAAATTATTTTATGGATTGTAATTCTTTTTTGCAATGTTGTCGGTCTAAGTGTATTTGTTGCGTTTCAGGCCGACAAGATGAGTGACACGGGAAATAAATATATATTACAATTTAATTTTGCCTCAGGGAGAAGATAAGCTCTAAGCGATAACGCTGTTCGCAGCGAGTCTGATTCCTGATATAGCTCGAAACGGTTGACTAAAGTATTCCTTCTTGTACTCGAAAGTCCCACAGCATTCGATATACCTATCGTTATAGGTAGGCTAACCTAAAACTAACACAGATATAACAGACAATAGTTGAATACATCTGTAGTAACAGCTGTTTGTTTTAAATAGCAAGAACAAGATGGAAGCCATTTTGGGAGCAAGCTTTTAAAGGTAAACCAGTTGTAAAATATTAGTTTTGAGAAAGCAGTTAGCTTAATATATTGTGCAGCAAGACGAAAAATATAGTTCATCACATGGGCCAAAAGTGGCTTTTCGATCCTCGCTCATTTTCCGACCTCGGCTTCACCTCGGTCGTTAAACTTGACCTCGTATCGAAAAGCGTCACTTTCGGACCTAGTGATGAAATATACTATTTCGCCTATGGCTCCCGTAGCAGCAAACCTAGGTACGTTATTCTTATGGAGATTAATAAAAATGTTATAAGTCGCTTATTTATGAATATATGCGATATATTTATATTATATGCGAATATAAATTATATATAATAATTATTATAATATATTATTATATAATTATATTATATTATTAATATATAATATATTATTATATTATAATATAAATTATATATGCGAATATTTATTGATTAAACTTGGAATGCGACTTCATTTAGATGAGTTCTATTGATATTTACATAAAAACCCATTATTTTGTGTTCCTTGTTGCAGCAAACCTGCACTCTCATCCACAATGTTACTCTTATGGAGAAAAAGTAATATTTTAAATATCGCTTATTTGTGAATATATCTCTTATGAATCCTGTTAAGTAGCTTAATGTGTAATTAAGACATATATATTTATTGGAAATTCGCTGAGTACGCAGGTTTCCTGTGATGGGGGGATTATTAAGTTTTAGTATATTTCTTTATTTCTGTTGACTGATAAATAAACGTTAATAACGTTAGTACTTTGCTAAAAACTATCTAACTGTGATAGCAAGCCTCGTCAATACATAGAGGTTACAGTTAGAAGTCAGCTGTTGTTGGGGGCTTCGTCAGCAGCTGATGAGTAACCCGCCGCTGATTGCTGCAGCAGTCATCAACTGGGACATTGTCAGCACTAACGTTGCAGGGCTCGGCACAGGGTATGCTGAGTAGGCAGTTGTGCTGGAACTTTGAACCTGATTCACTCACTGGATACGCATTACAGACTAAAAATATGACGTTACTTACAGCTTATGTCAGAATTATTATTTTTAGTGAATTTCCTTTGGAAAGTGAACTATTAGAGTAAGGGGCATAATGCCCCCTACTTATTAGCATGACCCGCACGGTAAAACTTTAGCCCGGGACCACGATAGAAGTTCATAACGTGACCCCCTGAACACGTTTTGGGGGTTCGTTCAAAATGTTATATGTGTGTGTATATATATATATATATATATATATATATAGGGGTACAGAGGTATATATATATATATAAATATATATATATATGTGTGTGTTTGCACTCTAGCGGGTGCATCTTTTGTCCGATTTACTTCAAATTTGGTACGGACGTTCCTTTCTGTAATCAGTTGGACAAGTTCGTTGGGCAAAACAATCGGAAAACTCTAAACCCCTTTTTTGGGGATTAATCTTTCAAATTTCGAGTTTTTGGGTCCAAAAAGGGTCAGAGAAGCCCCAGATGTGAAATTTATTCATGTAAAAAGATGGGAATTAGTGAGGCAAAAGTTTTAAGCCCTCTCTAGTCATTCTAGCATAAATATTTACAGAGTTATTAAAGAAAATGTGTATCGACTAAACACAGTACGTTGTCTTATGGGAGTTTTACATTAGAAAAGCCTGATATTCATTTGTAGGTGTACTTTTCTCATCCCCAGCAACCTCACGTCTACTTTCAAGCCTGACTGGACCCTCTCCTAACTTTATAATGCGCAAAATTTTATTCCCAGCATTGCAGGTAAATAAAACCAGGAGCATCAGAACAGCCAAAAAATCAATGTTTTCAAATTTCAATAAAAATTGGAATAAATGTTTGTTTTTACACTGATTCTGAGTTTTACAATTTTTTCTGTGGAAATTCATTTCCCTCACGTAAGCGTGCTGCGTGTAAACTCGTTTTATTATTTAGCAAAGTAATAATTGTATTTTATTTTTAACTTTTCAGTCGGCAATAACAGTTTCTTTTTTCATATTTAATTGTTATTTATAAATATTATTTTTATGTTTTATGTTACAGAATCGTGATTTCCATATGAGGGCCAACAAAACTTTAAAGTAAATCATACAGGTAAGTGAAGTTGTATATGTGTACGTGCAGTTAACATTTGATGTGGGCTGATATTCTGTAGACCTTATGCAGTATATAGATCATTAATGAATGGTGGTGCAACGGCTGAAGGGAAAGTGAATACCCGTAAGTTCTATCAAATTTAAAAAGTAATGTAATTCACAAACCAAACAATTAAAATGATTGAGTCTTAACGGTGCCGGCGTAGCGTTCGATATTAGGGATAAGAATTTACAGTGGTTTTAACTTGTGTTAATTAAGACAGGAGGGACATTTAACGAGGTGCAATAATTAACGGTTGTAAGCCGAGGACCACCTGTCCCTACCCCTCCAGTCGTTTGCTGAGTGTCCTGTAAGCCGAGGACCACCTGTCCCTACCCCTCCAGTCGTATGCTGAGTGTCCTGTAAGCCGAGGACCACCTGTTCCTACCCCTCCAGTCGTGTGCTGAGTGTCCTGTAAGCCGAGGACCACCTGTCCCTACCCCTCCAGTCGTATGCTGAGTGTCCTGTAAGCCGAGGACCACCTGTCCCTACCCCTCCAGTCGTGTGCTGAGTGTCCTGTAAGCCGAGGACCACCTGTCCCTACCCCTCCAGTCGTGTGCTGAGTGTCCTTTGAGGCGAGGACCACCTGTCCCTACCCCTCCAGTCGTGTGCTGAGTGTCCTGTAAGCCGAGGACCACCTGTCCCTACCCCTCCAGTCGTATGCTGAGTGTCCTGTAAGCCGAGGACCACCTGTCCCTACCCCTCCAGTCGTGTGCTGAGTGTCCTGTAAGCCGAGGACCACCTGTCCCTACCCCTCCAGTCGTGTGCTGAGTGTCCTGTAAGCCGAGGACCACCTGTCCCTACCCCTCCAGTCGTATGCTGAGTGTCCTGTAAGCCGAGGACCACCTGTCCCTACCCCTCCAGTCGTGTGCTGAGTGTCCTGTAAGCCGAGGACCACCTGTCCCTACCCCTCCAGTCGTGTGCTGAGTGTCCTGTAAGCCGAGGACCACCTGTCCCTACCCCTCCAGTCGTGTGCTGAGTGTCCTGTAAGTCGAGGACCACCTGTCCCTACCCCTCCAGTCGTGTGCTGAGTCTCCTGTGAGCCGAGGACCACCTGTCCCTACCCCTCCAGTCGTGTGCTGAGTGTCCTGTAAGTCGAGGACCACCTGTCCCTACCCCTCCAGTCGTGTGCTGAGTGTCCTGTAAGCCGAGGACCACCTGTCCCTACCCCTCCAGTCGTGTGCTGAGTGTCCTGTAAGTCGAGGACCACCTGTCCCTACCCCTCCAGTCGTGTGCTGAGTGTCCTGTAAGCCGAGGACCACCTGTCCCTACCCCTCCAGTCGTGTGCTGGGTGTTCTGTAAGTCGAGGACCACCTGTCCCTACCCCTCCAGTCGTGTGCTGAGTGTCCTGTAAGCCGAGGACCACCTGTCCCTACCCCTCCAGTCGTGTGCTGAGTGTCCTGTAAGCCGAGGACCACCTGTCCCTACCCCTCCAGTCGTGTGCTGAGTGTCCTGTAAGCCGAGGACCACCTGTCCCTACCCCTCCAGTCGTGTGCTGAGTGTTCTGTAAGACCAATGACCAATGGAGAGCTTATAGTGTGAATAAAGCAACAACATTTATGAAGAATAAAATTTCGGAGAGTGTGTTTGCCAGGAGACTAAAATAAAGACTTGTAACCCCACCACTAGTAGTGATTACGAAAATTAGACTACTTTTTAAATTGAAAAAACTGTTTAGTTTGTACACTACCACAATATAACTTGTTTGCATATACAATAAAACTAAGAATATTTTAGATAGACTTTATTACCATCTACATGACCATTTCCTTCACTATGTACTAAAACGACAAGTAACTTTAAAAAAGAGTATAACCAAAGTTTATTTAATCACTAGTTTAATTCACTTTTTGCAGTACAATAGTATATAGACCAATGGTTTATTGTTGATTGCAATAGACCGGTAATAGATTAAAATCATGTATACTATGCAACTATTTAATAATTTAAATTCTCCTCTATTAGACATACTGATTTAAAAAAACTCATATTATTACAGATATCACATTGAAATCGATGAATTTCTACATTAATACGAGGTAACTAAATTAACAGTAATTAAAAATGCCATACAGTCTTCTACGGAGTATTTTAAAACGGAATAGTCAAACGGAGATAGAATTTGGCTTGCAAGTAAACGTTGGCATTGAATGACAAACTGGTGGATTGTGACATGGTTGGAGGCTTGTCGCAGCGACTGGCTGCGTGTCACTGAACCGACGGCGCAACAGGGAAATATTCGAGAGAGTCTTTCTAAAACTGACACTTTTACTTTTCAATATATTTATTTAAAATGTTTAAATTAAAGTGAATGAATAAATGTGTCCTTGCAGGCTTTCCTTTCAGGAGTATAATCACTAAAGGTAAACTAAATTGTTTTTGTACGTGATGCAAGTGAAATATATATATATTTTTTTTCATTCCGACTTTACTTTCAACCAAGAAAATATAGTTATATCCAATAACCAATAGTCTTTATCATTCGTTTATTTTACTTTATTAGCAATACAAAGGTATGATTAAAACATAAAGACGTGTTTTTAATCAGTCTTTTAAAGTAATATCAATATCTACTAGTTTTTATTTGAACTCGCAAAATGTTACTCGAGTCATGCAAATATTTGTTACTGGGTATGACATTTGACAGCTGCTGTGGCATCGCTACGCAAGGTTAGCACAGCATGAGGGCCAGCCCTGACCCTCGCAACGTAGCGTTCGTTACATGTGCGATGTGCGATGTCGTTTACGCCCGCATACTTTGGTCCAACATGAGTTAAAAGGTTGATTAACTGTTAGCCTACGTATTAACGCTAAAAACACTAACGTATGGTATAAAGTATATATAAGTACGGTATTAACGTTAAAAACATAATTTAAGCAAAGTTAAGCAGTGTTTAAAGCACAATTCTAGTTTATATGAATAGTATTTGTGTTTACGTTGTTTCTTTACAAGTAGTTGTTGGTATTTGTCGCGAAACAAAATAGTTATTCACCGCTTCATACCTTTTCATGAAGTAAATACCAAGTGAATGTAAAGGAGGAGGATAAATGAGGATGACATACTCATTAAAACAGACAATATTAATTTCCACTCCCTAACTTTAAAAATACACAAATTCCATCTCTACAACCGTAATAACCAAATAAAATCTCATAAACTATTTTAAGACCTAATACTAATAGTGTGTCTTAATTAAACCTCTGTTACAATTTGTAATTCAACAGTTCTAGCAAATTATTGAAGGGAACTGTATATAATTGTAATAGTTACAAACAAATGAGTGTTACCTTTTTAATGAAGGATTTAATTGTTGAGTATTTTCGTGAACAAATGTAGATTTGTTTTTGATGGACATATTATACACTCATCAATGTGTAGCCTAAATTCCCCCTTTTTACTATTTATTTTAATTATTAGATATGACAATAAATTCTATCATCTGTGATCATTTCAGATTTTCGATCCAGACAAAAACGGTTTAAATATAGGCTAATAATTATTTGATGTATATATGTGTATAAAATAACGATAATTTAAAAAATGGGATTACATTTTGTGAACTGTAACAGTAAATAATAATAAAAAGGAAATTAGACAACTATGACTTTTAAATTTATAAATATGTTTAAGATGGCTATCTAGCTTTATTACTGTATTATTAGAGTTCATAAAAAATTATACTATTTGATATTCCATTATTGCCCAATAGAAGAGGAACATCGACACTGCAAAGTGAATCATCCCTTTCGAAAGCACCCTGGTGTTGTAGGGTGCAGAGCGGTTGAAGGCAGGCATAGCGACTCCGGTGACATATAATCCCCCATTTCCTATTTCCGCAGATCTGAACAAATTGGCTACGTAAAACCACCCTTTGACTGCAGTGCAGTCGCGGGGTGGGGCGCTAGGCACGTGGCTCGTTGTGTGCTTTAGTAGCTCTTTATAATATAAAGGGGATAAACAACTGTAGTTCTTATTAGAGATTGTGAGACAATATATTACTGTATATTATTTCACAATCTGTAATAAGAACACAATTTTCATCATCCGCACTGAACGTTATAATACGATATTTTACCTAATATTTACTCCAAGTGAAGCACATCAGAGGTAATTGAGCAGGTGTAGTTTGGTCAATAATTATCACTTTCATGTTGAATTTCTCCCTTAGTAACAAATAAATGTGTTCCTTATGCATTCTCGCCAGCCGATTCAAATATTTGTTTAATGGTGCATTTTTAACTAAAATGAAAAACATTACAAATCACTTCTACATTCTTCCAAAAGATCATATTACAAAGAAAAAAGAATACATTTGTTTAGCTTTCTCCTGCTGCCTCATCAAATAATATAATGTTGGTACTGCTTGTCGGTGATTGCAAACTCCTTCTAAGGAAACTTTTAAATATATGAATGCCTTGTTACATAATACAGATTTGCTTTTCCCCTCACATATAAAACAGTAAACTTATCTTGCCTTGAGAGTATCTATATTCTGGAAAAGTTCATTTAATTCTTGGAGAACTTGCATTATGTCTATAAAACTAAGTTGTCGGTTATTTTGTTGTTACAAGAGGTTTATATCATATGTACAAACGTCCTAAGTGATAATTTATTTTATCAAAAAAATACAATATTGTTGTTTTTAGTGAATTTCCTATCGAAAAGTTAACTATTAGCATGACCCGCACGGTAAAACTTATGTGTATGTGTGTGTGTTCGCACTATAGCGGTCGCATTTTTTGTCCGTTTTACTTTAAATTTGGTGGGAACCTTCCCTTCTGTAAAAGGTTGGACAAGTTGGTTGGGCAAAACAATCGTACAACTCTAACCCCCTTTGTTGGGATTTTAATTTTTCAAATTTTGAGTTTTTAGGCCCAAAAATGGTCAGAAAAGCTCCGAATGTAAAATTAATGCAAGTAAGAAGATGGATATTAGTAAGGCGAAAGTTTGAAGCCCTCTCTCATTATTCTAGCTCAAATATTTACCGAGTTATTAAAGAAAGTGTTAATTGCCTTAACACAGTACGTTGTCTTAGGGGATTTTACACTGGAAAAGGCTGTTTTTCATATCTTGATGTAGTTTGTCACCCCCTAGATCACTATACCAACTTGTTATCCTGACAATACCTCCTCCTAACCTTAAAATGTACAACATTGCCATCCTAATAGTGAATTTAAGTATAACTAGGAGCATCAGAACAGCCAAAAAATTAAATGTTTCTATTTTACAAAAATATGTTATCGGTGTTGTTTTAAACCCTTTATTAGATTTTTTAAAGATGTTGATGCGGAAATTCACTTCCCTCACGTCAGCGCGCTGCGTGCGAACTCATTGTAACTTATATTTCTCCCAACTATAATTTGGATTATTTTATATAAATGATCAATAATATCGAATAAAAGCTACAATATGTTAGGTATAACAGGTAGCAAATAAAACCTGATACTGAAAACGTAGAATGAAGTTAGAAGAAATGCTAATCATTATCTGATTTTTTGACATAAAACCCCGCATTTATGTTTTTTTTCTTTTTTTTTCTAGTGTGTGCAAGGCTTTAAAAATATAAATATATAATTTTTCTTGAAGCTCTAATACTGCTGGGAAATTTTATTGTAAAATTATAATCGTAATATAATCTAAAACAAATTCATATTTATATATACACGGAATATATTTTTGTAATTTTGCTTCAAGGTAATTCAATTTTACCTAAAGTACTTTTGATATTTTCCTCCGAGGCAGAAGAGTTGAATAAAGGAAATTTATGAGAAGTAAGAGCTTATGTTATAAAAGCGGGGCGAGACGGGGAACTCTGGGCCGGAGGCAAAAATGTAAACACGGAGATTGCGAGACGTGTCAGGCAATCTCGCCATCTGGAGGGTATTCTTGGAAATCAGAGGATCAATCTCCAAAGGTGAACTTTCCAAGATTATCAACTGAAACCGTTTCTAATTAATTTTGATATCAAAATATAAACCTCCAAAACTTATGCTAGATAATCCTTAAATTAAAAGGAACTAGCATTATTAAAGCAAAGCAAAACACGTTATTACTTTATTGCCTAAATATATTTAGATTTATATATTTATTTTATGGTTGTGTAGATTCCTTTGTAGTGATATCAGTATTTATTTTGAAATTTTTTCGTTGCTCAAGTTGTTATTTAAACAAACTCAATTTCAAAAAAATAAAATATTCTCTCCATAAGATAAAACTTGTTCAATTGCAGTCTTATATATGAAATATTTATTTAATTTGAAATAAAAATGTCCAGCAATGTATTGGATATTTGCTAATATATATGCTAATAATAAAGTTGTTGGCAATTTCATATTGTTTTCCTATTGTTTATCGATGAAGACGTCCAGAGTGACATCTAAACGTATAGGAAAATATAACACGTTTTAAGTATAACATTTCAAAAATTGTATTATTACTATCACAGTTATTTTTAGTTACAGTTATTTCTATTATTACTATACAATAGCTTAGTCAAGTTAGAAAATTGAATTAAACGTACACGTTTATTTGGAGTGATACTAAATCAACCCTTGGACTTTTGGATTCACGCAGCCACAGAAAGAAACTAAGGTATATTAACCCACCGGGCATGACATTATAAACATATACACCTGTGTGTCTAGGGAGAGTGTGGTAATCGTTCCGGGACAGAGTACCGCACTGCCGCCGCCCCTGGGCACACGACAGGATTACTGTGAACATAGCCTGTCATCGTCAGTGTGGTAATCGTTCCGGGACAGAGTACCGCACTGCCGCCGCCCCTGGGCACACGACAGGATTACTGTGAACATAGCCTGTCATCGTCAGTGTGGTAATCGTTCCGGGACAGAGTACCGCACTGCCGCCGCCCCTGGGCACACGACAGGATTCCTGTGAACATAGCCTTTCATCGTCAGTGTGGTAATCGTTCCGGGACAGAGTACCGCACTGCCGCCGCCCCTGGGCAAACGACAGGATTACTGTGAACATAGCCTGTCATCGTCAGTGTGGTAATCGTTCCGGGACAGAGTACCGCACTGCCGCCGCTCCTGGGCACACGACAGGATTAATGTGAACATAGCCTCTCATCGTCAGTGTGGTAATCGTTCCGGAACAGAGTACCGCACTGCCGCCGCTCCTGGGCACACGACAGGATTACTGTGAACATAGCCTGTCATCGTCAGTGTGGTAATCGTTCCGGGACAGAGTACCGCACTGCCGCCGCTCCTGGGCACACGACAGGATTACTGTGAACATAGCCTGTCATCGTCAGTGTGGTAATCGTTCCGGGACAGAGTACCGCACTGCCGCCGCTCCTGGGCACACGACAGGATTACTGTGAACATAGCCTGTCATCGTCAGTGTGGTAATCGTTCCGGGACAGAGTACCGCACTGCCGCCGCTCCTGGGCACACGACAGGATTACTGTGAACATAGCCTGTCATCGTCAGTGTGGTAATCGTTCCGGGACAGAGTACCGCACTGCCATCGCCCCTGGGCACACGACAGGATTACTGTGAACATAGCCTCTCATCATCAGTGTGGTAATCGTTCCGGGACAGAGTACCGCACTGCCGCCGCTCCTAGGCACACGACAGGATTACTGTGAACATAGCCTGTCATCGTCAATGTGGTAATCGTTCCGGGACAGAGTACCAAACTGCCGCCACTCCTGGGCACACGACAGGATTACTGTGAACATAGCCTGTCATCGTCAGTGTGGTAATCGTTCCGGGACAGAGTACCGCACTGCCTCTCATCGTCAGTGTGGTAATCGTTCCAGGACAGAGTACCGCACTGCCGCCGCCCCTGGGTACACGAAAGGATTACTGTGAACATAGCCAGTCATCGTCAATGTGGTAATCGTTCCGGGACAGAGTACCAAACTGCCGCCACTCCTGGGCACACGACAGGATTACTGTGAACATAGCCTGTCATCGTCAGTGTGGTAATCGTTCCGGGACAGAGTACCGCACTGCCGCCGCTCCTGGGCACACGACAGGATTACTGTGAACATAGCCTGTCATCGTCAGTGTGGTAATCGTTCCGGGACAGAGTACCGCACTGCCGCCGCTCCTGGGCACACGACAGGATTACTGTGAACATAGCCTGTCATCGTCAGTGTGGTAATCGTTCCGGGACAGAGTACCGCACTGCCATCGCCCCTGGGCACACGACAGGATTACTGTGAACATAGCCTCTCATCATCAGTGTGGTAATCGTTCCGGGACAGAGTACCGCACTGCCGCCGCTCATAGGCACACGACAGGATTACTGTGAACATAGCCTGTCATCGTCAGTGTGGTTATCGTTCCGGGACAGAGTACCGCACTGCCACCGCCCCTGGGCACACGACAGGATTACTGTGAACATAGCCTCTCATCGTCAGTGTGGTAATCGTTCCGGGACAGAGTACCGCACTGCCGCCGCTCCTGAGCAAACGACAGGATTACTGTGAACATAGCCTGTCATCGTCAGTGTGGTAATAGTTCCGGGACAGAGTACCGCACTGCCACCGCTCCTGGGCACACGACAGGATTACTGTGAACATAGCCTCTCATCGTCAGTGAGGTAATCGTTCCGGGACAGAGTACCGCACTGCAACCGCCCGTGGGCACACGACAGGATTACTGTGAACATAGCCTCTCATCGTCAGTGTGGTAATCGTTCCGGGACAGAGTACCGCACTGCCGCCGCTCCTGGGCACACGACAGGATTAATGTGAACATAGCCTGTCATCGTCAGTGTGGTAATCGTTCCGGGACAGAGTACCGCACTGCCGCCGCCCCTGGGCACACGACAGGATTACTGTGAACATAGCCTGTCATCGTCAGTGTGGTAATCGTTCCGGGACAGAGTACCGCACTGCCGCCACTCCTGGGCACACGACAGGATTTCTGTGAACATAGCCTGTCATCGTCAGTGTGGTAATCGTTCCGGGACAGAGTACCGCACTGCCGCCGCTCCTGGGCACACGACAGGATTACTGTGAACATAGCCTCTCATCGTCAGTGTGGTAATCGTTCCGGGACAGAGTACCGCACTGCCGCCACCCCTGGGCACACGACAGGATTACTGTGAACACAGCCTCTCATAGTCAGTGTGGTAATCGTTTTGGGACAGAGTACCGCACTGCCTCTCATCGTCAGTGTGGTAATCGTTCCAGGACAGAGTACCGCACTGCCACCGCTCCTGGGCACACGACAGGATTACTGTGAACATAGCCTGTCATCGTCAGTGTGGTAATCGTTCCGGGACAGAGTACCGCACTGCCGCCGATCCTGGGCACATGACTTGATTACTGTGAACATAGCCTGTCATCGTCAGTGTGGTAATCGTTCCGGGACAGAGTACCGCACTGCCGCCGCCCCTGGGCACACGACAGGATTACTGTGAACATAGCCTCTCATCGTCAGTGTGGTAATCGTTCCGGGACAGAGTACCGCACTGCCGCCGCCCCTGGGCACACGACAGGATTACTGTGAACATAGCCTGTCATCGTCAGTGTGGTAATCGTTCCGGGACAGAGTACCGCACTGCCGCCGCCCCTGGGCACACGACAGGATTACTGTGAACATAGGCTGTCATCGTCAGTGTGGTAATCGTTCCGGGACAGAGTACCGTACTGCCGCCGCCCCTGGGCATACGACAGGATTACTGTGAACATAGCCTCTCATCGTCAGTGTGGTAATCGTTCCGGGACAGAGTACCGCACTGCCGCCGCCCCTGGGCACACGACCGGATTACTGTGAACATAGCCTGTCATCGTCAGTGTGGTAATCGTTCCGGGACAGAGTACCGCACTGCCGCCGCCCCTGGGCATACGACAGGATTATTGTGAACATAGCCTGTCATCGTCAGTGTGGTAATCGTTCCGGGACAGAGTACCGCACTGCCGCCGCCCCTGGGCATACGACAGGATTACTGTGAACATAGCCTCTCATCGTCAGTGTGGTAATCGTTCCGGGACAGAGTACCGCACTGCCGCCGCCCCTGGGCACACGACAGGATTACTGTGAACATAGCCTGTCATCGTCAGTGTGGTAATCGTTCCGGGACAGAGTACCGCACTGCCGCCGCCCCTGGGCACACGACAGGATTACTGTGAACATAGCCTGTCATCGTCAGTGTGGTAATCGTTCCGGGACAGAGTACCGCACTGCCGCCGCCCCTGGGCACACGACAGGATTACTGTGGACATAGCCTGTCATCGTCAGTGTGGTAATCGTCCCGAGAAAGAGTACCGCACTGCCGCCGCCCCTGGGCACACGACAGGATTACTGTGAACATAGCCTGTCATCGTCAGTGTGGTAATCGTTCCGGGACAGAGTACCGCACTGCCGCCGCCCCTGGGCACACGACAGGATTACTGTGAACATAGCCTCTCATCGTCAGTGTGGTAATCGTTCCGGGACAGAGTACCGCACTGCCGCCGCCCCTGTGCACACGACAGGATTACTGTGAACATAGCCTCTCATCGTCATTGTGGTAATCGTTCCGGGACAGAGTACCGCACTGCCGCCGCTCCTGGGCACACGACAGGATTACTGTGAACATAGCCTGTCATCGTCAGTGTGGTAATCGTTCCGGGACAGAGTACCGCACTGCCGCCACCCCTGGGCACACGACAGGATTACTGTGAACATAGCCTGTCATCGTCAGTGAGGTAATCGTTCCGGGACAGAGTACCGCACTGCCGCCGCCCCTGGGCACACGACAGGATTACTGTGAACATAGCCTTTCATCGTCATTGTGGTAATCGTTCCGGGACAGAGTACCGCACTGCCGCCGCCCTTGGGCACACGACAGGATTACTGTGAACATAGCCTCTCATCGTCAGTGTGGTAATCGTTCCGGGACAGAGTACCGCACTTCCGCCGCCCCTGGGCACACGACAGGATTACTGTGAACATAGCCTGTCATCGTCAGTGTGGTAATCGTTCCGGGACAGAGTACCGCACTGCCGCCGCCCCTGGGCACACGACAGGATTACTGTGAACATAGCCTGTCATCGTCAGTGTGGTAATCGTTCCGGGACAGAGTACCGCACTGCCGCCGCCCCTGGGCACACGACAGGATTACTGTGAACATAGCCTGTCATCGTCAGTGTGGTAATCGTTCCGGGACAGAGTACCGCACTGCCGCCGCCCCTGGGCACACGACAGGATTACTGTGAACATAGCCTCTCATCGTCACACACTCCCACTCCACTATGAGGGGAGAACATTTTAATGGATTTTTAGTAACTTTGACAAAGTATCTGGATTTATTTTTTGGAACTTGATTAATTTGTTTAAAACATTGTATGTTGATGGTTCAGTATAATTTCCTTATTCATTGTGTTAAATATATGTTCAAAACTTTTCCTAAAATTATCAAGTCATTAGTTTTGTATCACGGACAGTTATATATAAAGCGATGGGCTAAACTGGAGTTATACTTAGACTTAAACATAAATAAATAACGAAACATAACAACACACAGCTACACAATAATAAACAAAGCTTTGCCGATGACCCTAATACTAAGTTTTTTTGAATAAGAGTAGAGGCAATATGGGGAGTCTGGGACAGCTGAAAAATAATTGTTTTTAAATCAGAAGTGACGTTTGAGTGACGTGGTGATGACGTATGTGTGACGAGAGGGTGTGATGACGTCACGGCGATGAGGTATTGGTGTGACGATACACATACGTCATTGGATGTGAGGTAATGTGAAAGTGGGTGGATTTATATTAAGAAACGGTTTAGTTACGTCGGTTTGCGACTTGAAATGGCCAACCGTCCATTTAAGTCGGTTTGCGACTTGAAATGGCCAACCATCCATTTACGTCGGTTTGTGTTATCTTATCTTATCTTATCTTATCTTATCTTATCTTATCTTATCTTAGATCTAGATCTTAGATAAGATAAAAATCTAAAATCCAGACCCCCGGGCTTGCTACGCTCCCAAACCCACGTAATAGAGTCCCCCTCCACTATTAACCCCCGCCACATTTACAGCTTAGCACAGAATCAAGCGTTACGATCCATTCACACTCCTGATCTTAGCCGCAAAGCAACCATGGCTCGCAACTTACAACCGATCAAACGCCCTGCTGACTCTTCTGACGACGACTATTCGGACGAAGAGGGTCACAGACGTCGCAGGAAACAGTTCAAGTTCTGCCAAACTAGACCGACGGCTGCAACTACTCCTGTGGGGAGAGCGACGATTATAATAAAGCGAGACATCTTCACTTACCGACAGATCAACCAACTCATGGACATCTTGGACCGCTACCGACACCTCGCCGATCAGATGATTATCGAAGTTAGTAGCGGAGATCACTTCCACCATCCTCCAACATCAACACTTGGACACAGTCGACGCTAGCCTACGCCGACAACTACAACTACGACAAATTATTCGGGTCGTCGCTTCCATCCCCCCACACTAAATCCAGGACTCCACTCCTTCTACAAACAGCCTTTATCAAGGCCACCACTTATATCATTCGTTGTCAATCAGCCTAGCAACCATACATCATACTAAACCTACATTAAGTACATTTCAATCCAGATTCTCAGGACTTAGTCATTTAACATCAATCATTTTGGTGGCCTTTACAAAGGCCATTTTTACAAGTCTCAATTATTTTTACTTTCACAGTCTTAGACGATTCCTTTACAAGTATCAGCCTCACATCTTGTTACTTCTTTTACAGGAGGAGTATTCAACATTTTATGGACTTTGTCATTTATCCAACTTCAGTTTAGTGGCCTTTATAAAGGCCGTTTTAATAAGTCTCAATTTTGCAACTTTCGCGGTAACAAAGAATAGTTATTCAGTTGTCGCTATGAATGTTTTAGGGGGACTTTAAATAATTATAATTTATATTCTCCAAACATGTTCAATCGTGTTCAAGGTCATTTTAATACTTTAAAAAAAAGGATCTTGACTGTGGCGGATTGCCCTGCCGACCAGTCAAGAAGGGTCAGTTCATTCGTGGCGGTTTGCCCATGCCGACCGATTGAACTGCTTAGGGTATGGGTGGACCGCAGAACTCCACACTGCGCGAACCACCCGGGTTTGTTTTTGGGGTTGTGATGGGAATAGGGTAAGGGACAGAGTTTAACTTGTACAAATCAACAAATTGTGTTAGTGTTAGTGGGAAACCAGCGAAGCCATGCAAGACAGAAAAGGATTGTACAGAGAAGAATAAGAGATCGGCGCTGAGTTTAACGATCCAGATCCATTGCCCACCGCACTGTTCACCCAACGCCCGGAGCAGTGCTGACCACACAGGGGGACTTCTCTCAGGCCTTGTGCGAAATTCAACTGACCAATAGGAGAAGAGTGCTGTGTCAGCAACGCCTATATAATGAGAGAGTAGTGCGATGTTTCCTCATTCCTCCACTGAGCTGATTGCTGATCTGATCTCCAAGTCATGGACTCTTCTGAGACTTCTGCAGCTGTAGAATCCATCCTGGCTGAGAACAAGGTGAAGTCTATCTTCGATCCGCCGGACGCACCTTCTACATCCACAAGCGTGGTTTCGCCGCCAAGTCCCCTGCACTTTGAAGCACCGACAGCAGAGTCATCGGATGAAGATAATAGGAAATTCATTTCAAAACATGACCCCTTCGTACCGAAGGCAACTTCATCCTCCAGCATACCAAGAATATTATTGAAGAAGACACCACGGGTAAGAAATGCGCCCAAGTGTACCCACCAATTTAAGAGAGGGCCGAAGAAGGGTGAAGTGTGTGCAGTCTTCTGCAAAATAGGAGAAAAGTTCTGCGCTAAACACAAACCTGCAGAGAAAAAGCCGCCAGCATCTAGTTTTGACTTTGAAACTATAGCTCAGGAGGGAAAATTCCGAAGATTGAAAGTTTCCAAAAAATATAAACTCCTACAAATTAAAGAGCGCAAAGTAATTTTGGAAAACAGCGGAAGAATCCTAAAGGTAAGACTGCCTGGATATTTGCAACCAATACCCAAGACTGGGTCATACTTAGTATTTCAAAGGGCGGGCAAAGGCGAACTGGCAAAGGCGATGTGGGAGTGCGTCTAGATTGGATCAGCAGCTCAGAAACGGCCTTTTTCAAGGCCACCAATTGTTTCACTCGTTATAGTACTCACAGTGTGCTAACTCTGTTGTCTTTCACAAACAAAGTATATTATGTAAAATCCTACAACATAATTAACCTACATTGCGTAGCTTTCCTTCCAGTCAACAATGGTCGAGACCAGTCGTAAACCTTGGTGGAGAATTCAAAACGGCCTTTTTAAAGGCCAAAAATTGATTAACTCGTTATAGTACTCACAGTGTGCTAACTCTGTTGTATTTCACAAACATAGTATATTATGCACAATCCTACAACATAATTAACCTACATTGCGTAGCTTTCCTTACAGTCAACAACGGTCGAGACCAGTCGTAAACCTTGGTGGAGAATTCAAAAACGGCCTTTTTAAAGGCCAGCAAATGATTAACTCGTTATAGTACTCACAGTGTGCTAACTCTGTTGTATTTCACAAACAAAGTATATTATGCACAATCCTACAGCATAATTAACCTACATTGCGTAGCTTTTCTTACAGTCAACAACGGTCGAGACCAGTCGTAAACCTTGGCGGAGAATTCAAATACGGCCTTGTTAAAGGCCAGCAATTGATTCACTCGTTATAGTACTCACAGTGTGCTAACTCTGTTGTTTTTCACAAACAAAGTATATTATGAGATGAAATAAACTGATAATGCAAGCTGCAGACTGAATTAATATTTACATCTCTCGTTTTAGTACTCAAATTGAGCTAACTGTGTTGCCTTTCACAAACGAATTATATTATAAGATGAAATGAACCGATAATACAAGCTGCAGCCTGAATTAATATTTACAACTCTAGTTTCATCGATTCTTTGCATTCAAAACAAGATTTTGTTTGTTTGTTTGTTAGGTTGACCTTGAAAATAATAAAAGCATTGTCAGCAGTTAAGATAAGAGACTGCTGAAAAGCATTGTCAGCAGTTAAGATAAGAGACTGCTGAAAAGCATTGTCAGCAGTTAAGATAAGATACTGCTGAATATGCAGTAGTTATTACTATAAATAGAGGCGTTCTGTAGAGTTGATCACATCCATCTGCGACGTTTACCTGACAACATGGTCTACGAGATTGTTCACCACCAAACAGCGAGAAGGGTTAAACGCTCTCCTCTGTGGCTGAAAACATTCTACCTCCGTGTTCCGATTTATTGGACGACGGAGATAACTCAAGAATGCGACTTGTGGACAGTTTCTGAGGCTCTAGACAGTATCAGGGCCGACTGCCGAGCGACTACTATTAAATTGACAACGTCCGACGTAGGGTTCTGGATGGTGCCTACTCCTCTGGAAGATGACTTACCCTTCAAGACCAACGTCATCAAAGACCTGAAGCGTTTGCTGCGGCTTGGCCAAAGGGTGACTCTCACCGTCATCGTTTCTTGAGGACGTATCCTGCAGACCCACAACGCCATCTCAAACTCCACCTTCTGAGGGCAACTACAAACGGCCTTTTTCAAGGCCACCATGAATTTCACTCGTTTTAACTAAGCTAAGCGTCTTATTTGAACCATACCAATTATTTATCTTTTCGATTATTAATGTTTCTACTAATAATGAAATTAATAATTACCAACACATGGTTTTTAAAACTTTTAGTTGTACAAAACACATGGTGGTTTCTTAATTTTATCTCAACTAACAATTGAAATTTATGATATTAAGTATGCACAAGTGTATCTCTTTCTCTCTCTCTCTCTCTCTCTCTCTCTATATATATATATATATATATATATATATATATATATACATTTTTTGAGATCAAAACCTATGTTTACGGTTTTTCTACCATAACTTAGCACTTTTTTTACTGACTAAAACCTAATGCTCTTATTCGTTGTTTATTTTTGCTTGCTCATCACAAAATTCCCCTATAAATAAAGGTAAATAGTAGTCACCGGTCATTCATATCCTATCTACCATCATGGCACCACTAGACATCCCTCACCACTGGAAGCAAATTGGAGAAATAATTGAAAATGTCTTACAGGAAGATGTGGAGGAGATTGAAGATACTAGCGACTCCGAAGACCTGACCAACTCCGATGACAACACATCATCACTAGATGTCTCTGACATAGAAGATGCAATAGCATTTGTTCTTCACGAGGATTATCCGGAGTCAGTCGCCGACAGTATTGAATTTTATCTCCTGTCCGAAGATGAGGATGACAACAGGACTCCTGTCCTACGTGATGTTCCCGATGCAAGGCGGAGACTATTCGATAGTTCCAGTGGTGAGGAAGACGATGATGGCGTTGCATACCTGAGCGACTAATTAGAGAAGTCTGTTTCAAACGGCCTTTTTCAAGGCCACCAATTGTTTCAATCGTTTTAAAACTCAGCCGAATTCGCAATTTTTTTTTCCTTAAACTAAAAAAGCCACAAGCAGAGTATAATAAACGAATGAAAAAATGGTAGCCGTTAAAACGGCTGTTTGGATGTGTTTTTCAACTGTATAAAGGGTTTATTGTTCAACAATGATGTCATCATCTGATAGATAATCTGCCCCTACTAATCTTTCTAATGCAGCCATTACTTCTCTGGATTGGATAGTTGTTCTGCTTGATACAACGTTAACCTGTACTGGTTGATCATCACTTTCTTGTCTTTCCGTGGGTGTTAATGATAATTGAAAAGGTTGTGTTGTGGAGGATATATCTGGGACCTGTATAGGCTGCTCCATAATTATGTTGTGGTTAGTAAGCTTATAGCAATACTAATTTATAATTTCATTTATGTTTACTTTTTAAATGAATGAACCAATGGCAATGAAAGCGATGATGTTAGCAAAAATATAAACCAATAGTAATTCAATGCTGAGGTCAGCATTTGCTATAAAACTAGAACATGTGAAAAATGGCTCTCAATACTACTTTTGGAGCAGTCTATAACACACTGAGAAATTTATTCAATCACAATGTACTATTGTCAACGTTGTAATGAAGATTTCATAAATGAGGATTTATATATATATCACTGTGAAATTTACCATAATGCTACTAATAATGCATTATCCGATTGTGAAGACCATCCCGATTTCTTACACTTCCTTGCTGACACTGAACACTCTACACGGCAGAGCAGACCAAGCGTAATTGCATATGCACCTCCTAGCAAACAAAACTCAGTGGATCCTGAAGATGAATCCTCACCCTCTACTTCTAGAGGGACTGCGAACGAAGATGCAACGTTGGGAGTCAACATTTTAGTGGAGGCGTTTGACAGATCTGTCGTTCGACATTACAGAATAAATAACATCAATACACTTGAACTACAAATATTTCTGACCCTCGTTAAAGATGTTATAATTGCAAAATTAAATTATGAACTTAACCGTTTGAATTTCATTAAATTTGGATTACTATTGGACACAACATTTAATAATGTAGAAGGAGAAATATCCAACAGAGGGTTTCTTTCTAGAAACCGAACTATCATGGAGACGTCAAATTTAGATGAAATAGTTGATGAATGTTTACAAGAATTGGTGCTTAAAATAACTGAACATGAAGCTCGTGGATCCGGATGGTCCTTGCTCAATGTAAACAACCTGGATTTACGAGTTCATAAACGTGGATACGGTGAACGTGGCAGCAGTTTTATTCCATTGCCAGCAAAGATTAAAGATAATAAATCATGTATTAATGTTCAAAACAATGACAATGAATGTTTCAGATATTCCATGTTGGCGAAATTTCTTGTTCATGAAGGTGTCCAACATCCTGAACGACCGAATAGAAGATATCAAGAACTAAATGGTAGATATAAATTTAATGGATTAAACTACCCAGTGTCATGGTCTGATATAGGAAGTTTTGAAAAACGTAATGCAGGTGTATCTGTTAACGTGTTTGGACTGGACAGAAGAAACAATGTGTACCCGTTAAAAGTGGTACCACGTGAATTGACTGACCATACTGATTTACTGTTACTAAAAGATGAAACTGTTTCACATTATGTGTACATAAAAGATTTCACTAAGCTCATTCACTATCAGCTCACCAAAAGAAAGTCACCAATAACAGTGTGTAAAAGATGTTTCTGTTTTAAAAATATCTCTATAAATAGAGGAGGTCGTAGTTGGCTGACGGAACACTCTAAACTTTGTGGAGATCATGCAGCAGCAAAAGTTATCCTTCCAACTCTGAATAGTTCTATTCTAAAGTTTAGAAATATCCATCACCAGTATCGCATCCCAATTGTAATTTACGCAGATTTTGAATCGTCATTGATACCAGTGGAAAATGTGGATCCTGACGCAGCAGACAGTAGGAAATACCAAAAACACGAGCCAAACAGCTATTGTCTTTTGGTAAAATCAACACTTTCATACGAGCATCTTCAGCACTACGATATTCCAACGGAGCCAAAGCTTTACCGTGGGGAGCAAGCTGCAACACGATTTGTTGATGATCTATATGATATTGCTGAAAAAGTATCTACCCTCTACAGTTACATTGTTCCTATAGAAAATCTCACTGACCTTCAAGAACTATGTCATCAAATGGAGGACATTTGTTACTTGTGTAAACAGGAGTTTTCTGAGGACAATATCAAAGTGCGTGACCATGATCATTTGACAGGAGCCTATAGAGGAGCAGCTTGTAACGCCTGCAATATCAACTTTAAGCTACCTAACTTTATACCGGTTGTATTACACAATTTAAGTGGATACGACGCACACTTTATTATTCCAGAACTTGGACGAGACAAAGGACAAATTGACGTATTGGCTCAAACGACAGAAAAATTTATTAGTTTTTCAAAGAAAGTAAAAAATATAAAATTAAGGTTTATAGATTCCTTAAGGTTTATGCCATTCAGTTTGATGACACTCTCTAAGAATCTGGAAAGAGATGACTTAATTGAAACGAGGAAGCTGGTTCCAGAAGATAAGATGGAGCTCGTATTAAGAAAAGGAGTGTTCCCGTACGACTACATAGATTCCCTTGCTCGATTTGACGAGACTGCGTTACCTCCACCAGAAATGTTTTACAGTAAACTCAATGAATCTCCAATAGATCCAGAAGATTATGAGCATGCTGTCAAGGTATGGAAGGAACTTAATATGTCGACGCTCGGAGATTATAATGATTTTTATGTGAAACTTGATGTAACTCTCCTTTGTGATGTAATGGAGGAATTTAGAAATTCCTGTTTGTTAGCTTACGGACTGGATTGTTTCTATTACTTCACATCTCCGGGGCTGGCTTGGCAAGCTATGATGAAGGAAACTAAATGCGAACTCCAACTTTTAACTGATATTGACATGGTTCTTATGGTTGAAGCTGGTGTTAGAGGAGGGCTCACACAATCGGTCACACGATATGTCAAAGCCAATAACAAACATCTTCAAAATTATAACTCCACTAAAGAATCAGTCTACCTAGGCTACTTCGACGCCAATAACCTTTATGGATACGCCATGTCAATGCCATTACCTTTTGGCGGATTTTGCTGGGTTGATTCTAATGTTTTAGGAGACATTATGAGCATCCCGAAGTTCAGCGATATCGGATACATATTGGACTTTGACTTCGAGTATCCTCAGCACCTTCACGACCATCATTATGACCTTCCTCTATTACCAAGGTCCGAGGTTCCTCCAGGAGGCAAATATTCAAAGTTGATGACAACACTTGAAAATAAATCTAATTACATTGCACATTATTGGATTGTACAACAAGCAATTGAACTAGGAATCAAAATTGTTAAAATCAACCGAGTGCTTCAATTTACACAAAAGACCTGGCTAAAACCGTATATAGAATCGAATACTTCAAGAAGAGCAGCTTCCACATCAAGTTTTCACAAAGAATTTTACAAACTGATGAATAACGCCGTCTATGGGAAATGTCTTGAAAACAAAAGGAATCACATGAATTTGAAACTTTGTTTCTGATGAAAAGAAAATGTTAAAATTAGTTCAAAAGCCTAACTTCAAAACATCTATCATAATAAACGAAAATCTTGTAGCTGTATGCATGAACAAAACAAATGTTGTCATGGATCGACCTCTTTATGTAGGAATGTGTATGCTTGATATTTCAAAGACCCATATGTACGACTTCCACTACAACAAGATGGTTGCCTTTTATGGACGAGATCGAATTGGAATTAGCTACATGGACACTGACGGGATCGTATATTGGATCAAGACACTTGACATGTATGATGACCTTAGAGTGTTTCCTCACAGGAATGATTTTGACTTCTCCGACTACCCAGTCAACCACCCGACATACGACAACTCTGTTAACAAGAAGGTTTTAGGAAAGTTCAAGGATGAAACTTGCGGAGTACCACTTGAAGAAATTGTCGCCCTCATGTCGAAGATGTACGCGTTAAAATTAATGACAGATAGAACAGCGAATGTCACATCAACAGTTGCAGTGGATGAGGATGAAGCAGGGATTATCAAGAAGGCAAAAGGAATAAAAAAGATGTACATAATGAAAAAAATGAAATTTGAACATTACTACAACTGTTTATTCAGAAGAGTTGGGTACAGTGCATCTTTTAACACAATCCGGAGCTTCAATCATAATTTATATAGTATAACTGTGAAAAAGAAGTCATTGGCAGACAAAGACGACAAACGTGTGATCCTTCAAAACAACATCCACACACTTCCTTATGGACATTATTCATTAACATAAATTGATTAAGTGCATCATCATCCTGAGAAGTAAACTGGTGGAAGATCTATAAAATGCTAATTAATTAAGTATATGTTAAATAAAGTTTTTAAAAAGCCACTTCAGTGGCCTTGACCCAGTTTTCGTGTGTTTAGAATAAGCAATTTTTTAAATTAGCAAAAACTACATTACTTATTTAACATTTGGCCTTTTTTAATAAATGAAACAGTTTTATAGTTCAGTTACTAAACGATTGGAGGATAAAGCGAACCGATGGACGAGAGAAAATCCATCGTTGAAGAACTTCACAAACCAGTTCGAAGAAATTTTCCTAGAAGATCAACGGTCGTGAAAGGCATTCATGACCTATATCAAGCGGACCTTGTAGAAATGAAACCGTACAGTAGGATTAATAAAGGTTTTAGGTACATTTTAACGGTTATTGATTGTTTTACAAAAGTAGCCAGTGCAATTCCACTGAAAAACAAAAGTGGATCGTCTATTACAGAAGCAATGAAAGAAGTACTTCAGGCGATAGGGAAACGTATAAAAAATCTGCAGACAGACGATGGTACAGAATTTTTTAACAAAGATTTTTCTGATCTAATGAGGAAAAATAAAATAAATCATTATTCAACTTATAGTGAAAAGAAAGCCGCTATTGTAGAACGTTTCAATCGCACTTTGAAAACTTCAATGTACAAGAAATTTTCAGAAAGAGGCACCTATGTATGGTATGATATTCTTCCTACTTTAATAAAAGATTACAATGATAAAAAACATCGTACAATAGGTATGAAACCAAATCAGGTGAATAAAGCAAATGAATCTAAAGTTTTGAAACGCATAAAGAAAAGTACTAAACCAATATTAGATAAGAAACCACCCAACAAATTTGCAATAGGAGACAATGTGAGGATATGTAAATATAAACAGATCTTTACCAAAGGTTACCTTCCGAATTGGACAAACGAGGTTTTCACAGTGCATCGAGTACAGCCTACTATTCCTGAAACTTATATTTTAAAGGATGTTAAAGGAGAGATACTGCAGGGAGGGTTTTACGGACATGAGTTGTTAAAATCCAAGACTGGCAATGTTTATTTGGTTGAAAAGATATTAAGAAAAAGAGGTAATAAACTTTTAGTGAGATGGTTGGGATTTGACAAGAGCGAAGATACTTGGATAGACAAAAAGGACCTACTTTGAAATAAAAAATCAGTAACGGGACAGCATTTGAGAAGACTGTTTATGCAGTAAATAAATTATGGAAATTATCTGCCAGAATGAAAGACTTGATATTAACAATATTGATTGTTTGACACCGGATATTTTTGATAATGAGGTAAGTAAACATGGCTGTTTATTGCCTAACACAATGAGGTGTATTATTAGTGGGCCTTCAAACTGTGGAAAAACCAACGTTGTTTTTAATTTAATAATAAAACCAAACGGCTTAAGCTTCAATAATGTTTATATTTTTTCCAAATCTCTAAATCAACCAAAATATTTATTATTGGAAAAGATTTTGCATGATGTACCCGATGTTTCATTGCATAAATTTGACGCAAGTAGTGAGATTATAGAGCCTAACAATGCTGAACCGTATTCAGTTTTTATTTTTGACGATGTTTCTTCTGAAAATCATGATAGGATAAGAACATACTTCTCTATGGGTAGACATAATCATATTGACTCTATTTACATAGGTCAAACATATAGTAAAATTCCGAAACAATTAATTAGAGATAACGTAAACTTTTTAATTGTTTTCAAGCAGGATGAAAAAAATCTCAAACATATATACAACGATCATGTTGGTGCAGATATGTCATTTGAAAAATTTCGAGATGTGTGTGGGAAAGCTTGGAAAGAAAAATATGGGTTTTTAGTTATAGATAAAGAAAGATCTATGACAAATGGTCGTTACAGAATAGGGTTCGATGGATTTGTTTTATTACATTGACTTCTGCCTATAACAAATTCAGTATTTGTGGTGAAGGCGTTGAGAACAGTCGGAACTAATAATGTCGAACCAGGAGGAGTTGCTTAGTGAAATAAAAGTCCTAAGTGACTCAATACGGAAGAAAACCTGCTACTAAAAGAAGGATTGATGGCTAGAAATAAATATTTGGAGGAAACCTTCAAGCCCATTGTCGAACCCCTGAATAAAATAAATGATAAAATGACCAAATCGACTCTACTAGATCAAGAAGTAAAAGAACGAGATAAAAATATCGTTAAACAAGATGAAACTTCAGGAACATACGGATCAGAATCTGGGTCAGAATCATTTAGCAGAACGAGTCGTTCAGGAGAAGAAGAAGAAGAAGAAGAAGAAGAAGAAGAAGAAGAAGAAGAAGATAAAGAAGATGAAGAAGAAAGTAAATCCGACATTGAAGGTGAAACAGATCCTTTAGAACCAACAGAATCCCCCACAAATATTAGTATTTTAAGTAAAGAAATTGGCAAAAAAGGACCTCTTTCACGAAATTATATACTAAAAATGCTACATGGTGCACATAAATCGAGTAAATACCACGTGTATGGAGCACGCTTGGAAAAAGACGGTCTTCGTATGGGGGATAGTATGCTAGAGATAGATGGCAAAGATAATATAACAGTTAAAGACCAAACTTTTAAGGGTACCGCTGGACTGTTTGAATTGATCTTTAAACCCTCTCCAAAAAAATATACTAAGAAGGATTTGAATGATTTTAAAAACATATGTATTTTAACCAACTCCCATAGAAAAGGTTATTCACATAATACACCTATTCATAGAAATAGATCGGAGAAGTATAGAAAAGTTATTTCAAAGCTGTTTTCTAGTATTAGAGGAAAACGTCCGAAGGCTAAGGGTAAAGGAATGTCGATGAAATCGGTGTATGATACAAATATTATATACTATAATAATGTGAATAAGCTGGTTGACAGAATGCGATTAATATATGAATCTATACAGGCTGGGCATTTCGGATTGGATAACGAAATGATTGCTTTAACGGAAGAGTTAAAAGGTCAGGGATACATAGCTTAAGTATTCAGTCTAAAGATGAGTGTTGATAAGTTCGGTCGTCATGAGAGCTCTTTGGTTCGAGAGGTTTTGAGAGGTCCACCTGGAGAAGGTTTTCAGTTGACTCGAGACGGAAACTATGATCTAAGAAGGAAACGTTTGTGCAATATTGCAGATCCTATTAACAAAGATGAAGCAGTAAACCTTGGAACAATTCGTACATTTACATTAAATTGCGAGACAAATGACACCATGTTTGATGCTAAATATAAAAGAATTATACATGTGGCAATTGCAGAAAAAGATACAGATGCTGTGAATAGGCGATTTGTTTTGGAAGAAATAAAGCAATTAAAACAAGATATTTACCAAAAAATCGACAAATTACAGTCTATGGTGATTCTTTTCACCTCTTCGAAGAAGGAAAGTCGGGGAACACCTTCAAACAGTGTAAACGCAATATATGATACAAACAGTGATGCAGAAGAGTCATTATCACTGCCAGACGTTAGAGTAATCTAATGAAGTAAGGTGTTAAAACAAAAATAAATTATCATACATGGAAGGAAGACGTTCAGTAGTGAACTATCACTCATGAAAAGAGGACGAGGACTCACTAGTAGCGCAGTGTCTCTTTTTAAAAAAGCATTTTCCACTTTACCTACAGGTGCATTAATAAACACAGCTGTTGACGCACTTCCAATTGAGCTACATTTGCCTGGAGGTTATCAGTATTGTGGTCCAGGTACGAAATTGCGAAAGCGTTTGGTACGAGGAGATCCTGGAATAAACAAATTGGACGAAGCTTGCAGAGCACACGATATTGCATATTCAAATTACTCAGATTCGGAAAGAAGATCAATTGCAGATAGAGCTCTTGCTGAAAAAGCTTGGCAGAGAGTAAAATCAAGTGACGCAAGTGTTGGTGAACGAGCAGCTGCATTAGCAGTAACTGCAGCCATGAAAGCCAAAACAGCAGTTGGAGGAGGATCGAGGAGAAGAAAAACAAACACACGTCGCAGAAGAAATATTTCCGGTGGGGGCACTAGTAAAAGAAGGAATACTAATAAGAGAGTTAATCGTAAGCGAAAAAAGTGTTCAAAATGTTCAAAAAAAAAGGTAAACGGAAGAGGATTATACCTAAGACCATACCGTGCATATTAAATAAAAACAAATTAATTTTGCCGAATAAACCTTTGAACAACGAGGAACTTGAACGGTATGCATCATGTTTAAAAATCCCTTTTTTCAGAGGGGTGTTCATGCGAAACGGATTGCCAAGAAAAATCTGGAAAAATGAAGCCGCAATTGTAAACCTTGATTATGCTAATGGTGCTGGGACACATTGGGTTTGTTATAAGAAAATATTTGATTCTGTTTTTTATTTCGACAGTTTTGGGAATCTTCCACCTCCTAAAGAGTTACAAGTGTATTTCGGTGCAGTACCTAACGTAGTTTTCAATTATGATAGAAAACAAAGAGAAGACACGTCAGTATGTGGACATTTATGTTTGGAATTTCTAGCCACAAGTGTCAGTCAACTGTAAGATGTCGTCTTGTACTGTAACAGTTAGTGGTTCAACATCAACTTTACGAAGTACATTATTTCCACCATTACACCTGAGAGATGATAGACAGTGGGAAATTGCACTTTTGGATTTTACTACTTACAACTCAATCCCAAACATAATAGAAGGTGTTAATAATAAATTTCACTACGTGAGAAAGAAAAATACTGAAGGTCTGGCTGATGTACGTGAATTTGTTGAGATTAAAACTGGTGCTTATGAAATAGCTGACATAAACAGAGAACTTCAAAATAAGTTAGGAAAGGATGTAATTGAACTAAGAGCGAATAATAACAATTTAAGAAGTGAAATAAAATGCAAGTTTTATATGGATTTCACTCTACCAGCATCGATTGGTCCTTTACTTGGTTTCCCATTATACAAGTCGGTTCTTGAACCAAATATCTACCATACAAGTCCAAAAACTGTGAACATAATTAAAGTTAATACTATAAATATCACGTGTAACATAGTTCAAGGGGCTTATAAAGATGGATCGAACCAACATATTTTACATTCGTTTTATCCAACCGTTCCACCTGGATTTAAGATAATTGAAAAACCTCATAATCTGATATATCTTCCATTAAACTCCACTCATATTTCAGACATCGTATTGAACGTACTAGATCAAGACGGTGACATCGTGGATTTCAGAGGAGAAATTATTACTGTACGTTTACACATTAGACAGGCACCGTAAAAGAACGATGGGACTTGAATTTACATATAACACTAAACAAACATCAGACAATTCTAGTATATCTCCTAACGTAGAGAGGTTAACTAGAGAGAACATTAAATTTTTAGAAGGACTTGGTTTCAGAGTCAATGATAATGGACATACTGGATATAAAACATGGACCGGTTTTCGACGAAACGTTGTGGGAGAAGGAGCTTCACACTCACAACCCTTACGCTTCATCGAAATTAGGAAATAATGATGAGATCCGAATTCCAATACAACATCAAGATGCATATACTTTACCGTCTGAAAGCTATATTTATATTGAAGGAAGGGTTTTGGAAAAAGATGAAAATACAACATCAAAAGTACCATTCATAAATAATCCAATGGCCTTTTTGTTTGAAGAAATCCGGTACGAAATATCTGGCATTGTAGTAGATTCGACTAAAAAAGTCGGTATAAGCAGTACGCTTAAAGGGTTGGTTTCTTTATCACCTAATGAAACGAACGCTTTAAAAACAGCCGGATGGATATTACCAACTACGACCAAAATAGTACCTAATTCAAGTGGTTATTTCGACTTTTGCGTTCCGTTGCGGCTCTTACTAGGATTCGCTGAAGACTACAGAAGAATAATAATTAATGTCAAACAAGAATTGGTTTTACTGCGATCATCCTCTGATGTGGATATTATACAAGCTGATAGTGGAACAACTCCCACAACACTTGAATGGAAATTGAAGTTAGATAAAATAGTTTGGAGAGTACCTCATGTACGGTTGGCCGATGAACGACGAGTAAGTCTATTACGGATTCTGGACTCTGATAGGGATATTGTGGTTCCTTTTAGAAGCTGGGAAATGCATGAATGGCCTGTCTTGCCTAAAACTCAACGTCAAACGTGGGCTGTGAAGACTTCGAGTAATTTAGAAAAGCCTAGATATGTTATTTTTGCTCTGCAAACAAATAAAAGATCTAATATTACAGCTAATGCCAGTAGCTTTGATCATTGTAAACTTTCAAATATTAAGTTGTTTTTAAACTCACAATTCTTTCCCTATGACAGTCTTAATGTAATGTTTTCTAAGGACAGATATGGTATTTTATACGATATGTATGCTAGGTTTCAATCGTCATACTATGGAAGGACGAACTCGCCTCTCCTCAACCCTGAAACATTCAAGAGTCTCGCACCAATTGCAGTCATAGACTGTTCAAAACAAAACGAATCAATTAAATCATCAACAGTAGATATTCGCATCGAGTTTGAGTTGGAAGAGAATATTCCAGACCAAACAACAGCGTATTGTTTGATACTACATGATACAATCGTAACGTACACCCCTCTAACAGGCGTGGTTAGAAGAATAATATAGATGTTTTTACCACATTATTCAGCACCTACATATATTTACCCCCGCCACAAGTTTATAAAAGGGAGATTCTTCTGCGAGAGGACATCAGTATACCACCTGCAGACATCAAGACAACATTGATAGTTAAAATGGACAGTATGCCATCTAATTTTCTTGAAGATGTAACGCTCGAGTCTGGATCAACAGAGGTGACAGCTGCATCTAAAACGTCGAATCAAGACTTACCTGAAAACACAAAACCTAGTGAGGACTCTGCAAAAACAACGGAAACTACTTCTTTTCCAATTGACAAAGACACAATTCCACCTGGTAATCCTAGTGAGGACTCTGTAAAAACTACGGAAACCACTTCTTTTCCAATTGTCAAAGACACAATTACACCTTATAATAATAATAATGATGATGTTAAAACTAATACAACACCAGCTGAAAATGTAGAAGAGTCCGCAGAAAAGGACACAACAACTACTGAGGAGATTAAGGCTGGACTCTCAGGATTTCTAACTTTCGAAGGAAATGATCAGAGGAAAAGGAAAAGATGTGAAAATGAATATGATGAACAAAATATGGATGTGATATTTGATGTATTTTTACGCGCAATGTATCCATTGAATTTAAACATGGATAAAACTGTTACTGTTGGTGTTTTCAAATCTTTGAACTTTAATCCTGCTGTGCTAATAAACCATTGCGGGAAAGCCTCATTGCTACTTACGATAGACATGTGGGATAAATTTACTAAACATGTATCTATCATTGAAGCCTACTTATACAACAACTTGACAGGACGAAAAACTGCAATTGGATTTAACGAATCCGATTTAGAAATCGACAACATCAGACTTCGAGGTACTCAATTTGTGAGATTTAGAGATCTTTCTAAACACAATAAGAAAATCCTTTTAACTTTGGAAGAATTTCAAGTCCTGTCGAATCTAACACCAGTAATAATCAGATACATTCAGCAACTCGTCACATATGCTCCACTTATTTTTGATTACCTCAACAGTTCGGTGAACACACATCCAGTTTTACCACTGATCTATGGCCCGATAGATCATTCTATATACAACAGATTGCCTCAAGAGGTGTCGTTCTACAGAAGGACCGGACTCTTTTTTAATAAACTTCGAAGTGAAGGAACCAAAATTAAAGTTTCTCCAACAAAGGAATTGCCGGAGAATATTTCAAATAAACAAAAAGTGTAAAATTATTTGAATGATTGCGTCAAGCAAGTGCTCATGTTGGGAGCACTAAAACTTTTTAAAAAAAGATTTACGTGACCTTGAAACAGTTCAGGTTTGCATATGTTATTCTTCTTTTCGCTGACTATATACATATGAAAATACTCACGCTGTGTGAGTGCAGTTGATTCCAAGCTTCCAAACAGTACCTATCCTACTCAGTCTTGTTTATTACATGCTTAAGTAAACTTCATAAAATGGAAAGATACTGTTGTGAAAACAAGTGTTTTGTGCGACCGAAACTAGAGGTAGACGGATTAGCCTGTGAAATATGTAAAAGTTATGGTATTTGTAAATGTCGATGTAAAACATATAAACTTCCAACTCCAACACGAGAAACTTTCACATTGTACAAATCCCAACACTGTTATACATGTTGTCCTAAAATGTGTGTGAAATTTGGACTGTATAGCGATATAATAAAATATTGTAACAAATGTCGCAAAGGTCTTTGTGAATGTCTACTACAATATTGTGCAAACAGGAAGAGTTGGGATGTGGATATAGAAGTAGAGTCAAAAGTAATAACAAGACGGAATAGCATGTAGAATATGTGAATGCTATGGTTACTGCAATAGAGTGTTAATTTTTAGGAAATGAAGGTTTGCATTAGTATAAATAGCTGTCACACCACCCACCCCATCTCAGAACAACTCCAGCTCTTGCCCAGTGAAAACCAACTTCATGCGCTCTCGTAGATTCAACAAAAAATGGAGGAGTATAACCTGTGGAAACAAGCGTTACTCAAAGAATATCAGGATACGAATGATTTAAAAAAAATTGTAAGCCAACTACCAAAAAGTATAGCTGAAGAAATTATGAATGAACATTATAAAAATTGTGCGACGGCTTTAATATGTTTCTATGAAAAAGATAGTCTTAGGATTTGTCGAAAGTGTTACGAGGATAACAAAAATGAATTTGCGGACTACGAACAAAAAGTTCTACATGAATCTTTTCAAGTCAACACGTCAACGCTACAATTGAAATATCAATGTATGAAATGTAACGGTACATGTGTAGAAGAGAGATACACTAAATGCGAATGAATGTTAGCAAACTCTGACTGTTTATACGGTAGATTGCATCAACAAAGTGCTCATGCTGGGAGCACTTAAACATTTTTAAAAACTAATTTACGTGACCTTGAAACAATTCAGGTTTCCACATGTTATTCTTATTTTCACCGTATATATATATGACAATATTGGGGCTATATGAGTGCAGTTGATTGCAAGCTTCCCATCAGTTAACAGTTGCAAAAATAAATACATACTGCTGCAGTGAGAAATGTTTCATAGAACCAAAATTACATTGATACGGAATGGACAAACCAATTTGTTTTAATTATAATATTAGAATGTCCAAAAAGTGCGTAGTAGAATTTCAAGCTTTCAGGAACAACCAAGACAAATATATCATAAAAGAACTAGCTTTTTTTGACATATCTACTAATGTCATTAACTATTTTCTTTTTAAGCCGCCTTTTCCTTTTAAGAAGTTAAATAGCAAAAGCTCTAGAACCAATAAATGGTTAATGAAGTATCTTCATCACATCACCTGGGACGAAGGATTTACACAATACAAAGAGCTGGATAGCATAATGTACCATTATTGTCAACAGTATGACGAAATCTACACTACTGGGGATGAAAAATCAAAGTGGATCAGAATGTACAGTACTTCAAATGTGACGGATATTGTGTTGGATAAGGAATTTGCAACGGAATTAAATGGTCTTTGCATCGGAGTAAAAAGCCCTCAGCATAAAACTGCAAATTGTGCATTGTCACGAGCATACAGAGTAGGCCGATTTATATCCGGTGGAGGGGGAAATCCACATATACCCATGCACGTACCTCCGTAATATCAGTTGGACACAAGATCTCTTACAGAATACAACACCTAGCAAAAGAATCATATCAGCTTCTCCACAATGGCATCACCTTCTCCACTACAATCTCTTGCAGAAAAATTCAACCAACATTCAAAATCCGATCTCCTAGCAACAAAAAGATGTAGCGAACTTCAAGAGAAAAAACATTATGCTGTGCATTCGATGAAAAAGTTGGATACATCAGTTGGTGAAGCAGTTATAGCTGTTCTTGGAGATTCACCCTACAAAGAAGAAGATAAACCTAAATTCCAAGTTTACCTCCCGAAAAGATTTGTTAATGTTCTTATGAACGAAGATTTGGATTCTGTCAAGCCCGGCGTATTGTATTTAGTTTCCCATGGACATTCTGGAAACAACTCTACAGAAATAACAATCCATGTTAACAATACTTTGTAAAATAGTTTTGTACATAGCGTAAAATTCCATTGTAATCTCTGATTATTTTACCTTTTTAATTATGTATTATTTTTACTTAGGTATTATGTAATTATATTTTTAAAAAACTCATCACTGTGACCTTGACATAGTTTTGAAAGTGTCGGACTTACCCCCACCATTTTATTCTGAAATAAATAGAACCCGTACTAGTGGTCAGCTATCATTTCTCCATCAGCTCTCGTACCGTCAAGAACGAACTTAACCCATCAACATAATGAAATTTCATCTGGTGATGCAAGACGAAGTGGATTTGGGAATACTTCACGAAACACTCCTGCATTTGATGACGGAACATCCTCCGATGGTAATGAAGATTACTGTTGAATTCGACAGCACAACCTTCTGCGATTCGGAGACGACTGAATCACCCACTGAATGGTCTCCGAATGCCACATCCGAAAATACAGAAGAAACCAAACTACAAGAACCTCCAAAGTACGAAGAATAAAGCCAACCACAAGAACCTCCAAAGTACAAAGAAGGAAATAATGTTTAATACAATATACCTAGTTTGCTGTAAAGATAAGTTATGTGAACCTTGATTAAATCTTTGTAATTTTTGACAAATAAATTATCAAATCTTTTTTTAAAAACCACTTTCGATGACCTTGAACTTGTTTCTACATGTCCGTAACCACCCACCCACTTGGGAGTAACAATGACTCTAGGTTTTTTTCTATAAAATGGTTACATTTAATTGGATAATTTTTAGCCAATTACTTGTCAGTGTTTCGTGATGACTAAGCATAAACAAGTAATAAAATCATGTCTGTCTGATCCTCACTACCATCCTCTCGTCTGACACCGATCCGCCAACATGTCTGCATCTACTCTGTGGTCCAAAGACATCGGCGACGAAGAGTTGGTGGAGATCACCCTGATTGCGGAGCATGGGGAGAGAATGAGAGCAATTTCAACTATGTCTGAGGACGAACTACAAGAAAATCACTTCAATGAGATAAAGGCGATCATGTCATACATTGCCCAACCGACGATGCTTCCAGAGCAGTGGCCGGCGATATCTCGGCGGATGGAATATCTCGCTGCGCTGAAGGCTGAGATCAACAGAAGAGGTCTATCAACTGAGATTTATGCAATATTTGTGTAAATTATAGATTTTAAGGACATGTGACAAACGGCCTTTTTCAAGGCCACCAGATGTTTCATTCGTTTGACACTCAGCAACCGCCAAATTCATTTTCAAATCACTCCCACGACTTCTATCAGTTTCGGAACAAATATTAATCCATCCGTTTTCACTTTACCCCACATCCAATAACGTATGTCGTTCGTCACACCAAAAGATTTTAAATACATGTAACAAACGGCCTTTTTACAGGCCACCAGTTTGTTCAATCGTTTGACACTCAGCAACCACCAAATTCATTTTCAAACCTCTCTCTCGACTTTAAACAGTTTCTTAACGAATATAAATCCACCCGCTTTCACATTACCTCACATCCAATGACGTATGTGTATCGTCACACCAATACCTCATCGCCGTGACGTCATCACACCCTCTCGTCACACATACGTCATCACCACGTCACTCAAACGTCACTTCTGATTTAAAAACAATTATTTTTCAGCTGTCCCAGACTCCCCATATTGCCTCTACTAATAAGTGTTAACAGTTCACATTTCGGCCATAATTTGTATAATTTATGTAAACAGTCCGTTAATGTTCGTATGTTATACTTTATGAAGCTTTTTATTTTAATCAAACTTAATAGATGTTGTCAAGAATATTAATGGTTACACTCTCTTTTTTAATCACGTATTAGATGTAGCAATTTCAGAAAGAACAAATTTTAAAAGACCTTGAGATTCTTTATGCCCCACTGCTTACAAAGTTTTAAGTCGCCCTTACGGAAATGAACATTATTCTCGATCTTATAGTTTCAGAATCATATTTTAAGTAACAGAAAAATAGTTTTGTTTACCCTAAAACCCGAGGCATGCAACTTGTTTACAAATTTCAAAGTAATTTATTTCATTTAGGGGAAACTAAGATCAAATCATTTTCACTCTGAATGGTTATTGAAGTGGAATATTTGTAGGCAAAAATGCAGTAAATCATGAATAACGTATTCGCTTCGCTTTATCTTCACATAGATACATTTATACAGTAAAGGTTTAAGAGGTAAAGCGTGTAAAGTTTGCACTAACGGGAAAACAGTTATCTATTCATCATACAACCCCTGAGAAAAATTACGATTTAATTAAACAAAGATATTTACGATCCGACAACACACAGTAGGCCAATTAATTAAAGTGAAAGTCTGTGATTTCATTACATTGTTCCCTGTTTTGTTTATTTGTAAAACAGTTCCATTCAATCAAGTAGCAGACGTTCCTGAGGGGTTTGGATTCGGAAACAGCTTTGTTCAGTTGGAGTAACCTACAATAGGATTAGTCCGTGTAAGAGTTGATACATCTTTTGTGTTACAAAATGAGGAGACAGTAATTGTACTTTCATATTGTTTACAAATAACTAAGTCAATGTATGCGAAGCCAACATAATTTATGTTCTTTAACTATATGCATAGCGTTATAACGAGTTGATTTTGGACAGAGTAATTTGTACAGCATGGTCATAGTTTATAGATTTTATCTATAAAGATATCTAACATATCATTATTTGAGGTGTACTAAATATCATACCCAAAAACACAAAGTGTTGACGGGTTGCCAAGTCCTAAAATTATATGATATCAAAATAGTTTAGTAAACGCTATTATTTTTCGTCCAAACTAAATTAAGTTTGAATTACTTACTTGTACCTGACAAATATGACATGGCCCTAACTCAACGTTCAGACAGTCAAAATGAAAACATTGTCACTATGGAAGTTTAAGTTTCCTTTTCCCTTGAAGATGATTACTAAACCATGTAATAAATTAATATCCACGAGACTCTGCAAATAAAACAGACTCATACAAATCTTACAAAAAAATTTAGCCATTGACTTTATGAATACAAAGAACAAAGAGTCCTTTTCTGTCCAATATTTCATCTAGAAACCCTTGTAAGGAGGATAAAGGAAATTGATGAAAAATAAAAATCATGTTATATAACGGCGAAATTGGAAACACTGCTCAAAAGGCGGGAATGCAAATACAGAGAATGAGGGAAAAACAACGGCGCGGCAGACAGTCTGAACAAGTGAAAAGAAATCTGGAGACTGGGAGACCCAATTCTATTCATAGCAATGAATTTTAAAGACGAATTATTGTTGTCATTCGTTCCTTAATTATTGCATATCAGATATTCATCTTCAGTGGTAATAACTTCATCTGTGTAATAGGTGTCATTAACAATTTATTGTTCTGTGAAATTTAAAACTAATAAGTAATGAAAGTCATTTGGTATGTGTCACGTTTGGTTCATATTACATGCTGGCAAAATACAATAAAGTGGAATGTTTATGTATGTACAGTGTGTGATAATACAGCAGAAGTAATAATAAAATAATAATGCACCCTATAATCGCTGTAAACATAGTTAAATTAGATGTAAGGAGGATTACTCTTATAGCCTTTATACAAGTGTATATACAATTTTATTAATCATTTTACTATAAACAGCAGCTAGTGGATATTCCACTCTTATTAACTCTGACATTTAAACGTAGGAACTTTCTCGGATATTAATTTTACGGAATATTCACACGTTCTTCATCTGGACTTTTAACTTTTGCCCTCTTGCATTTATTTTCTCTGCTAATTCCTTTGTTTCCTTACAATGACGCTTTTATGGTGTAAATAACGTTAAATAAAAAGTAATACTTAAAAATATACAATATGATTTGTATAAGGGTTACGGAGAATAATTAACTGTCACTCGTTTTTTCTAAATATATTTTTAAAATATAACGTGAAAATGTTAAAAACAAATGAAGCCTTTAGAGTATTTAGTGTTTCCCCGGTGACCAGGTGTAGGAACAAGAGAGTGTGATAACTGTTCCGGGACTCAGCTACACTCTGTCCGGTCATCCCTAGGGAACGGTTGAGCTGTTGTAAACATTATTGCCGCTCTTTCATTGTAAAACACCAGCCACTGCTAAACGTGGTAGGTTTCCAGCTCCTGCACAACTTAAATGTATATTTCATCACTGGGACCAAAAATGAGGATTTTGTATACGAGCTCAAGTTAGTTCAAGGTCGAGGCCGAAGAATGAGCGAGGATCTAAAAGCCAATTTTTGTCCTAGTGGGGTGAACTATATTTTTCGTCACATTGCAAACAATATTAAGATTAAACTCACAAAATTTAATTCCACAATATTTAAAATTAATATTGATAGTATCACAATTTCGCAAAAACTCAAATTGCATTACCTTCAAAAATTTTCTTCCATCTTTATCTTGCTACATAAACAAACATTTGTTTACTTACAATCGCTGAATAATCCGTTAAATTCATATTTTATAAGCAAAGTAACAGGTGATGAGCTCAACCAAAAAGTTTCATCAAATGGTTTTTTGCTCTAGGACGAAAAATATCATAAAAACCGCACGTTTTTGTCCAAGAAATAAAAATAAAGACGTTATCATCGTAATGCATGTGTTGAAAACAGCTGATTTTGAAGTAGTATTTCGGAAATATAATTTGTTAAGTAGACTCAAAATTAAACGTTATGCCAGTCACAGGCTGACGCTTCTTAAGGATGTTTAACGAAGATGAAAAATAAATTAACTTTAAATTTTCGAAAAACCTATCCAGAAACTTCATTTAGCCATAACGAAACCGATGCTAATTTCCTCGGATGTTTGTTAGAAGGTTTCACACACGTGGGTTCCCACGCGGGGTCTCGGCTCCTTGTTATCATTTGCATCTGTATCGCGCCAATCACTCCTTCAATACCGCTCCCCCTCAGACCGTGGGGTGATTGACATTTTGTGTTCGCACGTGTTATTATTTGTTCAGCGCATAATGAGTCAGTCGTTGCCGCTGTTGCTGGCTTGATCGGCTCCGTGTCGGCAACAGGCGTTGTGAAATATCGCCTCCCCGCGTCGTCTACGAGGTAAACGATTCTTTGTTAACTCCTCTTTGATCATTTCCCTTTGATTAAATTAGCGAGCTAAGATGTGCTTTATGCCGTTACATAAGCAGAGCAGTGTTAACTCTGCCGCAATAATGCTGACAATCACTTCAAATACCACTTGGCTGACAATCCCGTTGGTGATGTTAATTATTAAACGAAGTTGTAGATGATGGGATATCTATCATGGATCTCCAGTGTTCTAAATTACGTACAATTTTCTTCTCTGTTTGATATTTTTCTAAGGTACTACATTTTTTTAAAGAGGCAAAGAGACCGACTTTTTCACACTTCCTGAGAGTATTTGGTTTTGACTTCCGGTTAGAAAATGTTGTTGAATCGCCAAAATAGATAAATACTTATTTGTAATGGGTATTCGTCAAAGGTGTTCATCAAATGATGATATTTTGAAAGGGGCTCGAGTTAAATTATGTTAGAATAGAACCTGTCATTTTTAAAACATCTATAAACAACTTTGACTTGATTTGGTTTTTGCCATAACCAACGAAAGTTTTACACAATTCGTTTTTTATTTCGGTAAAAATGGACGTTTCTGGGAAAACCCATACTAGTCAAATAAGCTTTGTGGAGATTGTTCTGAGAGCGTCTCATTTCACGTTTTGGCGACATTGCATTTGCTGCCTGTCCTCCGGAGTCTAGTTTTATGATTATTGGTTGAAGCTAAGTTTACAGTTTTTCAAGCCGTACACCATTGTCAAGTTCGACGAACATTAAGTTATATCAGAATAATGACTGAATTGACTGAATTGTAATGGTTTGAACCTTAAGTCGAAATTAGTTAAGGAAGCTTTAGCTGGTTTTATATTTAGCAAGGGCAAATACATTTTATTAACAATTTTTTATGTTATAAATTTCAACTCTTAATCATCTCAAAGCATGAATATTTTGAAAGTTGCCAGGTGTATTTGGCCCAACCAGTTCAACACAAAATAAAACTTAACCTTTCACAGCTTAAATGCCTAATCTCCTTTTACAAATGCAACAAAATGATGAACTAATAATTTACAAGGTTGTTAGATATAAGCTAACAAATACGAGTGAAGGTGCTCGCATATTCTTTAATTAATAAATATTTAGTAGCCAAGGTTTATGATTGTATATGAAATAGAACACGTTTGTAACTAAGCCCGTTTACAAAGTAACATCGCATTTCTCTTGGGTTTTTAGGAGAAGTTTGGTAATAAAGCTGGATGAAGGAGGAGCAGGTATTGAATGCTGCGTGAACGGTCGGCCGAGTTGTGATCCCGTCTGCCTGGGAAGTTCCGCGGCTCAATTCAAACTAAAATCTCATGTTTCCAGTGGAATAATCATCTGGGCCTAATACTGATTTTAAATGTATAACATATTTTTCTGCGTTCCTATTTTCCTGTTTGTCGTTAAGTAATTACCATTGTATATTAATTTATACAAACTGAGAGAGATTAATTTCATTACTCATCAAACTCTCTACCATTAACTGTTGTTTCTGGATTATCAAATTAATTTTTAAACAATTATCCTAAATTCTATAAAGTTATCAGTCGTAAGTACACTAAATGTAAAAAATACAATTAATGTAAACATTCTAATAAATCTCGATATTGCAATTAACTTTAGCTGAGGAACTCCAGAGAAAAAATAAGTTGCAACGCGTTTTATCACTTTTTGGTTAACAACTTATTAGTCCCCAAATAAAAAAGTTCAAATCTCAGTAATATCAAACAGATACTCTTTATTACCGGTTCTATTAAATATTAATGAGGCTCGCAATAAACAACAAAGCCTGCATCTTGATCGCTAGCAACAGCCGTTTCTTACAAAGCAGTGAGAGAGAGAGAGAGAGAGAGAGAGAGAGAGAGAGAGAGAGAGAGAGAGAGAAAGTGAGTGGCTGGGTGGGTGGAGAGGAGAGTAAGTAGCTAAGGGGTTTTGACAAAGAGTGCAGTTGCACCCGTTCACCCCCCCCCCCCCAGCCACTACTGCATTACTGACATATGTCATTGACAGTAGACATCGCCGTGGGCAAAAATAAATAAGTATTTGTATATTTGCTTTGTTGGTTACTGTTACATTGTCTGAAAATTATTCAAGGAAATTCGAAAGAAATATTATTTTTAATAAAAATGCTAATAAAACAGATTACTTTGCTATGGTTATGTTAACGTCAAAACGACGCTATTAACAAATATTCATCGACCCTGAGGCTCTAGCCTTACATTGACTGATTTGTGTACAAAGCAATCTAAACTTTAGAGTTTGTTGCAACCTGATTTCGACCAGCTACTATAATATAATTAGGTGCAACATTACGATGATGACATTGTTTATGGTTTGAAATTAGTCAGTTATTGTAGTTTTGGCTTTTCTGATTTGATATGGAGGAAATATAATTTTCAATAATAATGACAAATTATTGTTGTCTAACGTTCTCTTTGCACTAATGTTCGCTTTGAATACTTGGTTGGGTTCCATATTATTGCGTATAAACAAAGAATAACGAGAAGTACCCCTTACCAAACTTTGGATTTTTTTATCAAGATACCAACAAAAATAATTTTAATAAACTTTCTTTCCATTCTTCTCAGTAGAATTCTCTGGGGAGTATTTTCCCATAACTGTGCTCGTTTATACGCATACTAATCACTACGTAACACCATACGTAACCATATCATACTTAACCATACCAAACGTAACCATACCATACGTAACCATACCATGCGTAACAGTTTCATACCTTACATTTATTAGCAAACTATTCAAATAACTTTTGCTTTTCACTAACTTACTATTGTATAACCAACTATAACAACATTTTTACTTAATATACCTCCCGTGTAATTTCGTGGTGGATGAGCAAAAATGGTTTTATTAAATAAAAAGGCAAATATATTAATTTTCATAACGATATGATGATTTAACATAGAGTGTTCAGTAATACATTGTCCAGCAAAGAGCACGATGTTCCTACACTTGTGCTCTACCGGTTGATAATTTGCATTTAATTGGAATGTAATGTAAATGCACAGTTATTTAAAGTTTAATGTTGTAAGTATAAATATAATATTGAAAATATTGTAAACAAAACGTCTTCCCAAACTAATCCTATTTCAACTAGTCCCATGAATATTTCAAGCAATGTCATTTGATATGAACACATACTACAAGATAATTGGTTTAGTTTAATAGAAATCGCTTCAACGCATTGTTTAAAAACATCTAAATCAGAAATGTTATTAGTGAGCTCAGTAAGAATGAGTAGTTTTAATAATAAGTTGCTAGTTTATATCCTAGTCTTTGGGTTATACTTTAAACGTACTTAAGTTAACTGTACAATGGTTCTAATATCTTCAGTGCTAACAGCATGGTTTGATGTTTCCTAAAGCCAGATACAAATTTGGCTTAATACAGTTTACCTACTGTTAATCTAATAAATATGATTATATAAATAACTGTAAATGATTTATAATCAGTAATAACGAATAACCCATGTTTTTTATATTTGTTAAATGGGTCACCTGTAAGCATGTTACGGTTACAGTGCAAGTACGTTTCCCCACCAGCGCACATGTTATTACACTAATAAATGACCCCTCGATAGTATGAGAGGGTCACGGGGCGCACAGTGGGCGCATTACAAATGCACCAGTTGCACTCCCTCCCCTCCCCTCACCACGTTACTCACTGCACCATTGCTGTACCGATGCTTTCACAATTCGAACGTCACTTTCAATTTAAACAAAAAACCGTTTTAATGTGTACCAGTACCTATTCCATAGAAAACTGGTGTTTTATGCTAAAGTTCAATCTGTTGGGGGTTTAAAAGTCATTTCGTGATAGTTTTCCCTTTTCAATAGGAAACGATTTACGGTATCTAGAACAACCAATATCCAAACCGGTAATCCCTTTGGTTTATTAACCAAAGTAGTTTTTTGGTTTATATTTTAATCAAGTTATTGTATATGTAAAATATTATATTTTGTTCAAATAACATGACAGAACTTAGTTTCCGAAAATGAGGATCTATAGATAAGTTGGGTCATGAGAAAGTGTAGCCTATATATGTATATATATATATATATATATATATATATATATATATATATATATATATAGTAGTATTTCATTGTTTTATTTTCTGGTAAAATTCATTTTGATGTATTCATACACTCTAATATCAGTGTTACAAATAAAGTTATAAATATTAGGGCAAATACCATAAATGTGTTTTTTTATTGGACAGTTTTCCTTTATACCTTTATAGAAATGTTATTGCACAAAACATGAAAACGGCGCAGCTTTAAAATATATAAGAAAATAAGGAGTAGATCCATGCCTTCGGCTCAAAACTATATTTTCCTCATAAGGGATTATTAATACATATCATTTCAATTTTGAGCTAAAAAATAAAAACATAAAAATTCCAATACAAATTATTGTTTATTGGAATTTGGATTCTTGATTTTCAATTGCAAATGTAGATTTGGCTATTATTGTTTAGTACTTCACACACAACGATCAGCTATATAATACGTGGTTCCTTTTAATGAATATATAAAGGATATGTTTGACAAGTTGCATTCAAGGTATATTTTAGAACTGTTTACCTACATTAAAACTTAGTTAAAATAAGTTATAATGAATTTAGCACATTATGGAGGAAAAGAAATACTAAACTGAAAACTAATTAAACACATTTGAGTTTATTCAACCAATAAAAAGCTCAATATCAATATCAACTATCAGAACCTCTGTTTTTATATCGACAAACAAATTAAAATAAGAATCTGACAGAGTGATTAATCACGAATAAAAGGTACTCAGAAAAAAGTTATTTAGTTGAACTGAACAAATTTTAAATTAAAAATAAAATACCTGTTTGACATCTGAGAAGAGATAATTATTTTATACACAAATATACGATTCAACATAAGACACTTAATAAAAACCCTGTTTGGACAGGAAAAGGCACTAAGTAAATCGTTGTTCACTAACATCAAGAAATGAATGATAAATGTTGAAGCTTTGCATTTCCTCTAACATTATTCCTAACTTCGGGTTCTACATTTTGACTTAAGTTTTCTCTGAAACAGCTCTCTGTTGGAACGGAAATGTTCAGTTTGTTCTTCCTAACTGATTTCGCTGAAGTTGCCACTGAGAAAACCGTATTACATTTATCATTGAAACCGCTACGATAACCGTTTCTCATGATAACCAAAAATTTGTGTTTTTATATTTCAAATTATTTTTTACATAAATCAAATTAACTAGTGGCTTGAAGGGGCTGCAGCCCCTAATATTTGATTTTTGTGTATGAAGATAGTCTGTTTTCTGTTTACACGCTGAGGAAAACAAATCACAATGGAAGTACGAGTATAAATACATATTAATAAATAATAATCATAATGCAATCACATTTTTAATTATTAAAGCTGATCATGAGGTATTTTCAAGTTTTTGACATTTGTTTATACTTTAAGGACATTTTTGAAAGGAAATAAGGGCAAAACCTCGAAACCGGACTACGTTGCCTTTTTCAATCTAATTGTCTCTGAATGTTCCAAGTTTCAGTTTTCTACGTCGTGTTACCTTCAGAAACCTGCGCAAAGAATTTTTCCTTGCACAATTATATACTCGGATTTTTTAATTGTAATGATCTGACAGTAAGGTTCAATATACTGCATAAAAATAATTTTAATATAATCAAATCTTTTACCAAGTATAAAAGAATAATTTAAACTTTATAACGTTTTAATAAATAGCAAAAGATGAAAAAATTAATTAGCTAACCAATAAACAAATCAGATGCCAGTTTACCATGCACATCACAAAATAGACATGAAACCCATCTGGTCATTGTAACTCGTAAACATTACCTTTTTTGCCCCATATACACTTTTTAGGTTGGGGGGGGGTGTTGATATCAATTACCCACCTCATATCAAAATGTTATCGTTTATAAATTCATTGTAAAACGTGTACTGATATGTAATAAGAGTTCATTTATGTCAAGTTCTGTATTTTCTTATAACTTTTTTATCGAGAAAAGAAAATGATTACCATTATATATTTAAATCTGCAGTTAAACTATATAGCGAGAATTTCTAGCGAGTATAGCGGTTTAAAATAGAGATGTAATCTCAGACGCAATAAAATTCGTATAAAATGGATAAAAATATCGGCATATTGAGTGAACGCTCGGTTTGGGTTTTGATCCGGGATATCGTCCGCCTGTACCGGATGGTTCAACCGATGCGCTGGTGAATCCCATCCCACTAAGCTGTGGAATTACCTATCAGTGCCCAAAACTCCATGTGTACTTGGATTCAGATTTTCCATCACTACATTTTTATTGGTATTCAGGTACAGAGAACATATTGTTTCCAAATAAGTTTGAATAATATCTTATGTTAGTCAACGATTCTTTGAAATTTTGGAACTAACTGTAGCGATTAGTAAATTCCAACTAAATGAGGTCATCAATGTTTATTTTGGACAAGTTGCACCTTTACCATAAATTTATTTGCATTAATGTATAATTAATGTCAAAAACAGTATTATTACTTTCAGGATACAAGGTGACGGTATTTAGATAATTGCATATTATAATTTTTTTTTCAATGTTAATTACTATTTTTATCATATACTCTAATATGAGTAAGGTTTTCTTCCTTGCTTGTTTGCTTGCGACACTGGTCTCAAATACCCCCGTCGCAGCAAACCTGCATAACCAGCGAATTTCGAATGAACATATAACATAACACATTAAAACACTTCACAGGATTCATAAGAAATGTATTCACAGACAAGCGATATTTAAAATATTAATTAATCTCCATAAGAATAACATTGGGGATGAGTACGCAGGTTTGCTGCAACAAGGCACAAAAAATAATGGGTTTTTATGCAAATACCAATAGATCTCATGTATGTGAAGTCACATACCAAGTTTCATCCATATACATTCATAAATAAGCGATATATAACATTTTAAGTATTTTCCATAAGAATAACATGGGGACCGAGTACCTAGGTTTGCTGCTACAGGAACCATAGGCGAAAAATTTTTTTTGTGCAAACAACAATAAACCACAACCATATGAAGCCATATACCAAATTTCGTCAGTTTATGTTCATAAATAAGCGAGATATACAATTTTTCTTTTTCTCCATAAGAATAACATTAGACAACGTACTGTGTTTAGCACTTTCAATATCTCGGTAACCAATTGACGTAGAGCAATGATAAAAATACCAAATTGTTTGTTTTTTTAAGCTCAACCTAATGGCATAAATTAAAATTTGATTTAAATTTAAATTACCTGTGAAAACCCCAAAAAACACATTTTTGGGGTACAAAACCCCCCAAAAACCCCCCTTCGGATGGTGCGATTCATCTGGTTTTCGAACTCGTTCAAATAAATGGTACTTTACATATTTGTACCAAATTTCATTAAGATCGGACCTTTTTTACGAGAGTTATCGTGCTTACGGACACACACACATATATATATATATATATATATATATATATACATATATAAAAATTTGAACGAATGGTGTTTTTGGCATCTGGGGACCTCAAAATGAAAAGTTATCATGGTCTCGGGCTTAAGTCTTACCATGAGACCTACGGTAATAGCTTCTTCCCTATAGGGGAAATTCGCTAAAAACGGCTCCAACGATTTCCTTAAAATGTTCAAAATAACTAATTTCTGGGATAAAAATAAGTTCTAGACAGGCCTCACCCCAGGAAAAATCAAATAATGTAAAAAACTAAAATGAAAAGTTAAAAAAATTAACATTGGGCTTATGGGGTTTAAAATCAAAACAAAATAATTGTAACAGCTGTTTATAATCAACCAGGGAACTGTCAAAGTAATACTCATGTTGTTTATGATTATTAACATGTGGTTTCCTGAGAGCAGAGATTAAAAGATTTGTGTGAAGATTACATATATAGAGTAGTAAAATAAATCAAAGGAACATTGATCTATAAATAACAACTGGAGTGACCTTTAAAATGTAGAAAAGGGGCAAATGAGTTATACAAATCTGATTAGCAATAGGGGAAGTGGTGAAATATTACCCCAAGTCATCTAAACAAACTGACTGGCCTTCCCCGAGCAAAGCTCGGCCCCCAGGTACTAAATATGTAATCCATCAGTCCCAAATGTTACATTGGCTAGAAGGCCCCTAATTGTATTTATTAATTCCAACAATATAAGAGGCAAAACAGCATTTTTAAATCGTAAAATCTAATACTGAATATATTATATATGTGTATTTGTGTACTCTTAACCATTACCGCTGCGGATTATTGATTCAATAAACACATATTGTAACTTATAAAGGAAAGTAAGTAATATTTAAAGACACTTTTCATTTTTATATAATACAATTTGTATTGTATTACGTTTTTAACAACATACTATGGATTGATGTTTCCGTTTTGATAGTTATGTATATGGTGAATTACGGATTTTCTTCCCCTAATCCGGATATTATTGAAGATTTTAAAACACTTTTCTGTAATGAGTAGTTCATTAGGAATAAATATTATGTGTCTGTTGGGTTGAGTATAATGAGGCAAAGAAGAATGAATAGGTAATTTTAAAACAGTCGGGCCAAGTTTTTTACCCGAGTAGTCGAATATGCAGATAAAGAGTTCATAGTTGCAAGTGAGCTCCGGGGCGAAGTGAGGCAGAGTTGCCGGGGGAACTCTATATCAATGCTCTACCTTACTTTCAACTTGAACCCGAGAGTGCAACTCATTAAAACTTTCTCATCCCCGCGCCAAACTGCAAGATTAAAGAGAAACAACTCTCGGTCAGCGTGAACAAAAGAGGGTGGCTCAGACGGTTTGGCATTGACGCATAACCTTGTAAAACTCTGGTGTAAAGTTATTTTAAAACTATGAAAAGATTGATGAATTGTCATAGGTTCTATGAGTATTTGTTATTAAATTATATTTACTGTACTGTGTAGTTCATAATTTTAGTGCTTGTAAATACAATCGGTTTAATTTACATTTAGCATTTGCATTAAGTATAGTCAAACATATGCCAATACTAAATGCATGTAAGCAGATCTGTTACGTAACATTATTTTATGGTAATACTCAATACAATCAGTTAAACATTAGTTTCCAGATATCACTATCAATGTGAATGTTCGAGAATAAATGAAAAAATATGGGAAATTTCTTGTAGAGAGTCTTGAAGAAAACGAGCTCGCTTTTTTCAAGGGGCCTCCCAAGCGATTCGGGAGGGGTAAACTTTGAATGGAACGCAAATTTCTTAGTCTCCTTGAAAAGCTCTTGACCGGGAAGCGGAGGATAGTTTTTGGGTTCCCGGGAAAGTGTTTTAAACGTATAGGTTACGAAAATAAACAACCCTAGAATCATAGAATTTACATAACCGTTATATAAGTATTTATTATTAAGTTCACGTAAAGGCGAAAAGAGAATTTCATGAATTTTCATTTAGTAAAATAAATTCAGTATAGAAAATCTGTTTTTATGCCTTTAGCGAAATTGAGTTAAACATATTGGCCTTGGCTTCAGAACTATCCAAATTAGCATAAAATGTTGATGTTGTTTACTGGAATGGCCCGTATAATGTTTAAAACATTTATGATTAATATCTTTTCTTAGAATATCGTTAGTTTTCAAACGGACAAATAAAGTCGCAATGTACCAGGAAGTACACTATTAATTTTAACTTTAAAATATTAAAATGTATGTTTCGTGTCTAAGAATCAAATTACAAATAAAATAACACATAATAGCGCGTTCTGTACCACACAATTATACATGATATTGCACACAATATTCAGCAACACAAAACATTTTAAAATATGATATGTTAATTGTAATTAAAGACCGCAAATTGAGTACAGTAAACACTAAAATTGACAAGTAAAACTAAAATACAATCCAGTCTGTCCCAAGTTATTACACCGGTAAATATAATGCAGTTGTTGTTAATAATATCAGTGAAATGTAAAAGCATAAACAACAGTGATTATGTTATCTCTTTAAAAATAATGATAGGAAAATGTTAACAACATAAGGCTAGGGAAAACATAAATTTCTCAGAGAAGATTTCAAATGTTTCAAATTGTTATGCGAATGTAGACATCAGCAGTACGCTGACATTAATGCTAAGGGGGGGGGGAGGAGGATTTAGAGAGAATGAGAATGGATTTCGTTTTCGTGGGGAAGGATCGACAGGAAAAGCTATTGCGCATAAACCTCCAAATTATATCCCATATCATACACCCAAAATATTCCCCAACAAAACCTATATTTGGACTGGTTTTTATATGCATAGTTTTCTGATCAAATTTTAAGTATGAAATTAAATCATTACAGCTGTTCAGATCAGTATAAGCTGTTAGTGACAGATGGTAATAGCACGGGGTAGTGCAGTGCAGGGGCAGCGCAACTGGTGCAATTATAATGCACTCTTTGACAACACCCTTGGGCCACTTGACCCCCCCCCCTCATACAGCATCTTTCTAAAGTGCAGCTGTTACTGCTGATCAAAGAAAGGTCATGTTTGTTAAACTCTCAATTGTTATTCTCACTAATACCAAAATAATTGTTTAATAAAAATAGAAAAATAATCAAATGTTTATTTACTTATCTAGATTTTGGATAGTTGTCATATCATTACCGTTTATAGATTTTAGATCTTATAAATATGTTTTAAACATTTATCTCTTAACATATTATTTCAACTCTTTTTTCGGCCAAGTATTGGTTAATATTTTCCCTGCGTACTGTTGTGATAAAAAGATTTATTGTATGTAACCTATTGCATTATTTCTTGATACAATTTTAATCTTAATTGTAACATGCTTTTAGTTAACCATACATCGGGCCCTAAAGTAACCTCCCACTTTACTTTTTTTTGTATATTTACAACTGATTTTAATAAATTTGAATAAGTATAGCCCCAGCACACTATTCCATATTGAATAGCTTCTAAAATTCAATATGGAATAGTGTGCTGGGGCTATACTTATTCAAATTTATTAAAACCAGTTGTAAATATACAAAAGAGAATTGTTCGTTGCATGCTAAAAAAAACTATGATGGAACCTTCTTTTCCTCTTTTTAAATCGTTAAACAGAGGTTAAACTCCCCTTAAATTTAAACTCCCCTTGTAGATTAAACTCCCCTTAAAACACTTATACGTTTTTAGAATAGTAAGCACTTTTTTTATTAAATCTCAAAAATGGATTTCAATTGAAAGAGGTTATGAATTAAGGCACCAACGATCGAACTCATTCTTTATACCATTGCCTAGGTTAGAATTTTCTAGACATTCTTTTGAATACATTGGTCCAACTTTGTTCAGTAAAATACCAAATCACATAAGGAATTGTTTTAGTTTAAAGAAGTTTCAAAAATTAATAATTATTTGGCTATTTGATATTCCAGATATAAATATTCTTTTTGAATTCAATTTTTGAGTATAGCGCTTTGGCCAGGTAAAGCTAGTTTGATAAAATTGTTCGGTATTATGTCATTATGCCTGATACTGTTTATTATTTGTACGATATATGTTTCTTTATTACTATAGTTAGCACTTTTTAGCGAATTTCCCCTATAGGGAAGAAGCTATAACCGTAGGTCTCATGGTAAGACTTAAGCCCGAGACCATGATAACTTTTCATTTTGAGGTCCGCAGATGCCAAAAACACTATTCGTTCAAATTTTTATATATGTATATATATATATATTTATTTATTTATTTATTTATATATATATATATATATGTGTGTCCGTAAGCACGATAACTCTCGTAAAAAAGGTCCGATCTTAATGAAATTTGGTACAAATGTGTAAAGTACCATTTATTTCAACGAGTTCGAAAACCAGACGAATCGCACTATCCAAAGGGGGGTTTTTGGGGGGTTTTGTACCCCAAAAATGGTTTTTTTGGGGTTTTTACATGTAATTTTTATTTAAATCAAATTTTAATTTATACCATTGAATTCAGCTTAAACAAACAAACAATTTGGTATTTTGATCATTGCTCTACGTCAATTGGTTACCGAGATATAGCACGTTGTCTAATGTTATTCTTATGGAGAAAAAGAAAAATTGTATATCTCGCTTATTTATGAACAGAAACTGACAAAATTTGGTATATGGCTTGATCTGGTTGTGGTTTATTGTTGTTTGCACAAAAAAACAATTTTTCGCCTATGGTTCCTGTAGCAGCAAACCTAGGTTCTTGGTCCCCATGTTATTCTTATGGAAAATACTTAAAATGTTATATATCGCTTATTTATGAATGTATATGGATGAAACTTGGTATGTGGCTTCACTAAGATGAGTTCTATTGATATTTGCATAAAAACCCATTATTTTGTGTGCCTTGTTGCAGCGAACCTGCGTACTCATCCCCAGTGTTATTCTTACAGAGAATAATTAATATTTTAACTATCGCTTGTTTGTGAATACATTTCTTATGAATCCTGATAAGTGTTTTAATGTGTTATGTTATATATTCATTGGAAATTCGCTGAGTATGCAGGTTTGCTGCGACGGGGGTATTATTTATTGTCATTACTATTACTTTGTTAATTCAGTTTTTGTAATGCACCGGCCTGCATCCCTTTCTTATTAAAATTATGGTCACCCCGACACAGGTTCGTCTTTGGGGGACCTAATTTCTGTTTAGGTACTTTGTTTACTTATTAACTGTCACTTAATTATCTTTGTTTTGTTAGGTTAAGACTCTATGTTGAATCATTTGTTGTTTATTTATTTTTTATTTATTTATGCAATAAGTGAATTCAATGTTATGTTATGTACTTGAATAGAAATAAATACTTTCTTTCTTTCTTTCTTTCTTTCTTTCTTTCTTTAATTAAGGTGTTTTCCCAATTCAGATGTTTTGTGTCTTATATCGTATTTAAATATGTGTTTATTTTTAGAGCGTCGCATTTCGGTTGGTTTAGTTTTTAAACAAGGGCAAATATAAAACCTGAAACATCTAGCAGCCCCGTGTAACCCCGTGAGTTTTCTACTTATTCCTGCCTATGATTACAGCTGACTTGTGTGGCGTTTTCCCATTTCTGCTGGGTTTACTCTTGAAGGATTTGCTGACACACAAGCGTTGGGCAAACTGAACCATGCTTTATTATCATAATCAAAATAACAGCTAACTGTCAAAACCTGAATGGTGTTTCTTTGCATGTATTTTTAAATTTTTGTTTGAGCATTTAAAGTCTTGCAATGCACGAAGTTTTTGTTTCAGACGTTAAGTTTGAATTACTGATTTTTAATCATGAAAACAAGCTATAAATTTAGATATTTCCTAATAATAAAGAAATAGATTTATACAAATTATATAAGTCCGGGTAGCTACGGACCGGAGCTTGAAATTGTGAGTAGCGATTTTGTAAAGAAATTCCCTTGTCGAATGACGGGGTGACTTAGAATGGACGCTGATGCAATGGGCTTTCAGTTGGGGTAGGCGGTTTCTGATCGGAAGGGGAATACTGAATTTAAGGAGTTGGAACGAAATGTATACGCGAGGAACGATTCCACTGCAATATGAGTCTAGACCATGAAAGCTTGTCTACAAAAAATATAAAGTATAGAGGTGTTTGATAAAGCTGGCAAATTCTGGCTCGATACAATGGAAACCAACTTTCAAATGTAATAACTGGTGTTTTCCCTTTTATATTAAACTGCATGGACCAGGTTTGGGGGTCAACCGAAGCAAATATTGGGTTGTTACTGGGTCATTATGCATGAAATGATCACAATCTCCCCTCGCCACTGAATCCCTCCCCCCCCCCCACCACAAAAGGGGGCGTTTGTTCCATAAATAGTTATGCATAAGTGAGGAGTATTTGCTATGCGTCGGTCAGTTATTTTTTTGCGTCACTATTAACAGTGATTTTATTAAAAACATAGGGACAATTTTGTAATTTGATTAGTTTTGAGTCATAGTTATAGTCATATGAATCTAATTGTCAATATCAGATTGTTTGTAATATTATTGTTATTTTAATCAAGTGTTACGTTACTGTAAGCCTTACAACAAGTAGAGCTGTATTACATGTTACATCGATATTATGTGCTGCAATTTCTGCAATTATGTTACTATTTAAATGAAAATTTCCTTAACGATTGTTAAATATAGTTTGTTAAACAATCCAAAGAATTAAACAACTGATAATCACTAATAAAATTTATTGCTCGAAAATAAATTAGCTCAATTGAATTGATGCTATCTCAACTCTGCTCTGTTATCAAGAGTTCCGATCAAACATTCCATTAGGAAGAGTTCCGATTAGGACCATTGTTTCCAGCGATTGACAACATATTGTGATCCCCTGTAGCCTTGATCGATAAGTCCACTCCCATTGTCCGGTGGAGACGGGGGACTGCTGACAGCCGCCCCGGGCCAGCGATCGTCTTGTGTAACGTCCAACAATGAACTTCTACTTAAAACAGTGCCCGGAGCTCTAGAGATATCAATCCGGAACGCTATTCTGCAAGGTCGACTTTGTGTCATTATTTGAGATAATAAGAAGTTTAGTCATCCCCTCAAGGTATTTTTAAAATCGATGAGACTGTTAGAACAAAACAAATGTTATATCCATATTTTTGCAAATAACTTCGTATAAAATTGGTTTTTATATTTAAAATAGAAAATTTTAAGAATTTGCATTGATTAGTCAGTAAAATTAATTTGTTATTAGGAAACTATAATATTTTACGGAGATGGCTTGATGCATGGCCAGTAAACAAGGTGGTGATGGGAAATTGAACCGATCACCATCCTTCCTTACCTATGTCATTGGACAACGTGATTTTGTTTTTACTCCAGGATTGTCACAACTGAGCATTAAACACCATTACTTTTCATTGTTTTTTGTTTTTGTTTTTTTGCTGTGTCAATAAACAGTGGTCGTAATAACCCTCCCCTCAACCCTTTGATTACTAGCCGGCCATCAAGTCAGCTCTTTCAGAAGAAGAGTTTATTGGTGTAGATATAGGAACATAAAATGTAAACTATTCAAGTTCATACCAGAAATTCTGATTTAAGTTTACATATATTAATATTTAACTCTCTATCAGTACTAGCTCATATAACTGTTAAATAGAAAGTATTTGATGTTAATTTTTTTATCAGACTACTTGTTATGTATCTTAATTGAAATATACGTATATCTTTTACGTATCACTGCTTGTGGGTAGACCTCCTTAGACCTCCTACCTGATATAGATTTTCTATCACACCGGGTTTCCCCATCAGAGTGATGGCCGGCGGTCCCAGAATTCAGTATTGAATTACTTTTTCACTAACTAAAGGGTGACTCACCACTTTTCCCCCAGGGCGTGGCTTCACGCCAAAAGGTAGTCCTCAGTCATTGCATTTATGATTGCAACGTTTTGTTACAACTCTTAAATAGTCATTAAGTTTTAAAATTTAAGAATTTTTTTACTTTAGGTTTTAAACAAATTACCACCTAAATATTAAAGACAGGATCAATCTGAACGATTGTTTGTGCTCCAATTACTTATGTTTATTGATTATTCTTTGAATATTTGTGATATATCCAAAATATTATCCAATATTCGGCATAACATTTTACTTTATTTCTTTCTTTCCCAAATACCTTATTTCATCAAAACTGAGCACATAGCAAAGAACGTATTGAAACAATCGCAAATTTGGTTTATTACATGAAGTGCATGGGTTGCACACAAAGAACGTTCTATATAGGTTGTTACTAGGAGAATTGGGGTTATAGAAGTGAATCGTATATAATATAATAAAAGGGGCTGTTAGTATAACACAATGGTAACATATTAACATATCTTCCTCATGTACTTCAATAAATATACCATCTTTTACAAATTTAACCAAAATTATGTTTTAGATAAAATATATTGTTCATAAGATATTCAGCCTAAAAAATTATAGGTGACCATAATTGTAGACCAGTAAAAGCTATTTATTTGAAACCAAGTAAAAATATAACTTATTATGAGTCATATGATGGCAGCGTTTGTCTAAATTGGCCCTTGGAATAGTACTGCAAAACCATGGGTAAGTGGGGATGGTTAAGCAGTGGCATTTATTACCCAAAGACCAAGCCGACAGAAACAGAATTAGGTTATAGTTATAGTGTTTATGTTATATGTTCCAATTCGTTCCATACTTGCGTAGCTATATTGTAAAGATCGGTTATTTATACAAGTTGCTGAAAGTACCAAACATTTTATGTATAAAAGTCATTATTTATTTAACCGTTCATGTTTCAATTAATGTCGTCACAACCACTGTAGCCTTTGTGATAAAATTTGAAACAAGTTATTTATGAAACTGTTTTATATGTTTTCGGGTTAGCTACTAGCAATCGAAAGTTTTGATTTGCTTTTAACGCAGTCTTGACATTAGTGATGAAATCAAAGCCTAATGGGTCACCAATCAAACTCAATAAAGATGTATAAATATTCATAACCATCAGTCACAACCACTCTGAAAAATCATCAAAGGAATTTCAAAATAAATCTGTTGGAAGAGGCGCCGTATTTTAACAAGAAATAATGAATGTTCGACGCCTTTATAAACACAGGCTTCTATATGAATACAGAATCTGTATCAATTACGCGGGAATATTGGATATGCAGGTTCTGCATTTTTATCTTGTTTCCTGCAGTATTTATTGCCTTCAAATTTGTAATATTCCCTAAAAGTTGCCAACGCAACTCAAGCTTACTTCTAATGTTAGTTTATCTAACAAAGTTCGTCGTTTCAAAGATATGAGGACTTCATAAACAATTTCACGGCCCAATTAGTGACTTAGTGACTCAAATATACTTTCCAAGTTGAGACTACGTTCTTTAGTTTACTATTCTGAGATGATGTAGCTTATCGTCACAATTAACTTAGAAAGTATTTGAGTGGAAATTTCTATTTATTAAATGCTTTCGACCCCAATGGGATTTATTTTGAAAGGTTAGTTTCCAATTGATTGCGCATGGGCAATTTGTCTGCCTTAATCATAATTAAAATAATTTTAAAATCGTAAAAAGAACTAAATTTATTTTGGGTTTTTTAGTAACCTATATACAATACAATACCTCAAAGGTAATGTAATCTAAATGTACATAGTATTTGAAAACTCACAGTAATAAAACTGTTGTGTTCGTGCTGCACTCTGATGCAAGTACTTGGTGCACTCTTTCGGTTGATCAGATTAATTTAAACAGTTTCATAAGATATAAAGTCAAATTTTCAAAGCCTTTGACTCGAAGCTCTAAGACATTTTTTGTGTAAATATCTCATGACGTGTGATTATAGATACCTGCAATTTAAAACTAATCTAGGATTAAGCAAAACTGCAAGATAGAACGGTCAGTCTGCCTCACTTTTTGGGTTTCTCGGTATACAAACTGTTTTATCAAGGGACATATTGAACATCTTAAAACAATAAATACACATGTATTTAAAATATTTAAAACATTTTAATATCGCTGGCCAGACCCACAGCATCTATATTCTCACACGCACACGCACACGCATGATGTCTTTGAGCCAAGCACAATGCAACCTAATGAGTTCTTACAGAACACCTTCCTTTTCATCCTTTGATCTCTCTTGGCTATTGAAGATTTTGCCTTTATGACACAGTCTGGTAAACGTCCAAGCAGTTCAGACTTTTTATAGTGCCCGAACTCTCGTATTTCGTATTGCGTCACGTCTTGAGTCGGGGGAAGCTCGATTACACATCATATCGATGGTCCATCGACCCTCTGATATGTTGAAAGAAATATTAAATCTCTAAGGAAGGGTCTATGGCCCATCGAGCCATTTGTGAAAATTTACTTTTATTTATAAAAGGGGCCGATGAACCATCGACCCAGTTTGTATATTTCTCTAATAAAAAAATAAGGCTCGATGTACCATCGGCCCCAAAATTAAAAATATTAAGATTATATTAAAGAAATAAGTAAAGATTCGATTACACATCAAATAGATGGTCCATCGACCTATTAAAACCTTAATCTAAATATGTTTTGTTTGGGGGTCAATGTACCATCTATATGATGTGTAATCGAACCATGCGTTTAAAAATCTAATAATATAAAGTGTAGGGGCCACATCAAGTAGTTAGTGCATCGATAGTACATCAATAAAGTTAAAACTTTATTCTAAATATGTTAGTTTTGGGGGTCGATGGTCCATCTATTTTATGTATAATCGACCCTACGTCTTTATTATACAAGGTGTACATAAAGTCCCGCACGGGTTTAATATTTTTTGAATGATAAGAGATAAATCAATAAGATTTGGTACATCAACACTACACCTAAAAATCTCCTTTTTGAAGGAACTATCAGTTTTCTGTCATATCATGGGGACGTCCCGCAAGGAGCCAGAAGGAAATTTTAAATAGGAGCATAGGTCAGTATTCACATCACTTTAAAGGGCTTATCTAGCAGAGTTTAATGCCGCAAACCGCACTAAAAAAGGTTGATCCAGTAAAAATTGACAGCTGTTCAAAGGTTTTACTTGGTTACATTTTATTAGTATTAGTATTAGCCACAACCCCATTAAAGCAAAACTGCAACTAAATGAATACTGCAGCTAAATACTACATTATGCCTGTCAATACAGAAGTGAATTATGACGTTAGTTATCCTCAAGGGTTACAAATTTGGTCCTAATCCATTGATAATGGGAAAAACTGGTAACAGTAACAATTAGAAAGATCTTATCTTTTTTTAATAAAACCTTTGAACAGCCACCATTTTTTACTGGATCAACCTTTTTTAGTGCGGTTTGCGGCATTAAACTCTGCTAGATAAGCCCTTTAAAGTGATGTGCATATTGACCTATGCTCCTATTTAAAATTTGGTACTTTGGTATTATACGGATGCCACTATTTTTGGAGGTTAAATTTTTACCGGATACAAAGGATAACTACATAATTCGAAAAAACGTACTTTTATTGACTTACTGTAAAAATGTTACATCACTCTGCTGAGCGGTCTTTGTTTTGTGCCTCCCAAAAGGCAGCGATGTCCGCTAGGATCGTGTTGAATGCGTCGCCGCCGCTAGCAGCCACACCCGATCGCCACATGTACTCCGCCAAATAAACAGCGCGCTGCGGCAGTTATGTTAGGATGGGTTATCATAAAAATACGTACGGTTTCCTCTTCATTTCGAGGTTAATCCCACACCAAAAGAACGTCACTCATTATGAAAACACATGTAACGTAGTGCACGGCAATAAATCACTCATGGCACTGACCCAGATACAGGCGGTGACAGGTGATGCGCGCGCTCCGGTCAACGACCTGACCTTGGCCTATTTGGAGGGGGTTTGGCGGCCGGAAGTATGACTCATCAGGTATCATTCGATTTGTAACGAAACAAGGAAAGTCCTACAATCATTTTTATGATATCCCATCCTAACATAACTGCCGCAGCGCGCTGTATAAGGATGGCATCCGTATAATACCAAAGTACTTAAAATTTCTTCTGACTCCTTGCGGGTCGTCCCCATGAGATGACAGAAAACTGATAGTTCCTTCAAAAAGTAGATTTTTAGGTGTAGTGTTGATATACCAAATCTTATTGATTTATCTCTTATCATTCAAAAAATATTAAACCCGTGCGGGACTTTATGTACACCTTGTATGTTATTATATGTTACATAGAGGGTCGATGGTCTATCAGACTGAAATATAATATTTTATCTTAATTTATAAAATGGTCTGATGGTCCATAGACCCGTTTATATTTTAAATTAAATTTCCTAATTAAAAAATTTTATATTTTAAATGGTCCATCAATCGTTTATGTTATTTTATTTATTTCATTCAAGGGTCAATGTACCATCTATTTGATGTTTAATTGGTCCAGCTCCCAAAAAGGGATTTAGGCTATGTCCAACATGTTTTTGCGGAGTTTCAGTTGTTTACACTATTCCATGTAATAGCATTTACGGTTGTGAGGGACTCAAAACTCACCCTATATAACAATGAACATTGGTATAAATTTAGGGATAAATGTGCCGAAACATTTAGGTTCGTATTTTATTGTTGTCTATACTGTACAGGAATTATAGAGAATGCGGTGTTAGGAAAACGTGATCAAGCAAACAGCTACCAATGATCCATTTCAATAAAAAATTCAGGAGCTTGTTTCTGCTGATCCTTATTTGATAAAACATCTGTGGAGATTCTCTTTGTCAGACGCTGCAATAGATCATACAGCATATTGAAAATAATAGTAATTGAGTAATTTTTACATCGTTAATTACCTTTTTCGGAAGGCATTACATTGTAACTGAAACTACTGATCATAACGTAAAAAATTTGAAAATATGATTTTTAAAGTAATCGAAAAGATAAAATTGGAAAATATAAATAATTACTGTTATTGGTAGTGTTTGATAGTTTATTCAAAAAATTGGTTTGAATGGCATGAATAATTTACGATGTGTTCAGTATATACAACTATTTGAACACGAAAATAAAATGTTATAATACTTTAATCGCCACAGGAACGATAACTTATTTATGACTAAACATTAAAGTCTTATCAATTTTTTTATAAAACAACATTTTGATCAAGGTGGTGCAATTATTGTTACCATTTCAAATACTTTAGTGATGGTATGCGCTTTCCTGTAAGATGGATTTGCTACTGCACGTTTGCCTGTACATTAAGGTATTAGGATAAGTTCATTTGAATTCCTGCCATTGGTCGCTGTTAATTAATCGTTGTCGTGGCTAAAGAATCATTCTGTCTTAGCCAGTAACAAAGATATCTCACATATCCTATACTCATAATTCAATAAGTTTCGCTTTAAAATATGCCAAAAACGCGTTGGCGTCTTACACAGTGATTAAGTTATTAGGGAATGTCATTTCAGTACTTTAAAACATAATATTATTAGTAAACGAACGTCAGTTATAAAACTTGGTTGATTTCATGTGATCAAACTGTTTGAATACAATTTTTTGAAATCCACAAATCTATATTGATCCGTAAGTACGATTGTTCAGGATAATCACCTCCAAAAGGAACATCCCACGGGGTGTCACAACAAAATATACATCATATCATGGAGTAAACTGTGAATAAAATATTAAAGTTCATCGTTGGTAGAAATGACAAAACATCAAGCTGATGTAATATTATATGTTTTAAGATTTGAACAATTCCAGGGAATGAAAAGACAAGACGCTCCCTCGAGCGTTACTGTCCGGAGAGTTGCTTGTTTTTCTTCTAGACAAACAAACTCCTGCGGCACTCTGCAATATTTTAGACTCAGAAAATGTTATTGCACGTTTAATGACATATTCTTTGGTAAAATAATTGGTAAATATAAATAAATTACAAAATAGATAACTATACCTGTATATAGTGTCGCAACAATCAATATGAATTACACTCATCTATTTACTTGTCTACAAAGTATAAATACAACTAAAAAATAATTATATTTTACCCAACAAAAAACTAAGTTAATGGTCGATTCGTAAGGTATTTTCAAAACCACATTGTTTCAAAATGTGTAAGTCCATGAAACCAACTTATTATATCGTACTTCCCTGCCAAATATGAACATAATACGATACAGTGTTGTAATTTACTTGATAAGTTTACATTGAAAAATTGCTTTCAAGTACATTATTTAATAGCCCGAGAAACAAACGTAGCTATGATAGGGAGGAATTTAAAGTAAAAGACGTGATAATACTTATGATATAAATTAATATTCATCTTTTTTAAATGCAATAATTTTAAAAGTATCACTTTCATCCAGGTTTTCTCATGTTAATGAAGTACATTCCATGTTATTTTAACTTGAAAACCTGAAGATTTTATCCAATCAGAGATTATGGGGAGGGTGGATGCAGTGACTATGAGTCGGGGGGGGGGGTTGTTAATTGATAATACCATGTATATTTGCATTGGGAATTCGCTGAGTACACTCATTCACTTGTAAGTAAAGACTTATCCGAGTTATTACTCAGGTCAACATAATGAGTGACAAATTCTCATCATTTTCCACTGCTATCATGCTGAACCGGAAAGCTGCTTATTGCTTCAGGTCAGGTCCAACGTCAAGGCGAGTATTAATTATATATTGGTTTTAAAATCAATACCGGTTGACCCCGTTAGACCTACATATTATTCTACGAAATCGATTTCAAAGATAACGTGGCCTTGGTTACTCAAATTTATATTTCCTTCTTTAAATTTGTCCATTAATTTTAATATTTTTAAGGAAGAGCTTTAAATATAAATTAGCTAAATATTTATGAATCCGCAACTTTTTAAAACACGTATTACGTTATAATTGATAAACGTCCTTCAATCAAAGGTCATTCTTTCATCCTCACCAAGTTAAATTAGTAGTGCACCAAACTGGTTGGAGTTAGTAGTTATATTCAATTACAAATTATTTTTTCACGATATAATTTCAATTGCAATGGTTCATCATAGCATCAAAAATGCCACATGTTAACCAATAACAAAACGTTTTCTCCGTCAGTTAGGTCTTAAGGTAGTTTTTAAGTTGAGTGTACAAATTTATAAGATAAGAGGATGTGTACAGGATTTATAAGATATCGGATAAACCGCCGGAAGTTTCAAGAAAAGCGAGCAGCTGCTTCTCCGGAACGCGAGGGGCCGAGTTTGAATGGAACGCTGATTTAATATAGTCTTGTTGATCTCTTGACCACGAATAAAACATTCTGCTATATAGGATATTTTCTTCGATTAAAGTTTCCCCAAAAGAAAGTGCACTCTGATTAACGTATGATCAATCTAGGATTGGTGATCAGATAGATTTTTTTATTCAATGTAGGGGATACTCAAATTTCAAATTCATCCTCTATAATGTTGTGTTATTTTTAAAGTCATCATTTTTTTCTTCCTTTTTTGATATTTTTCAATAAAACTTAAAAAGACTCAGTTTTGGATTAGTTCAAGAGGTTTCAAATGCAATTAGTGAGATTATATTGCTCCCTTGTGATATTTATTGTTTACAGGTTTGGTTACTGTGAATAATGTTTGTTTCTTTCGTTAAATGTACAGTACGTACTTATTTAATAAGGATCCTGTCAGGCGTTATTGTCGTATATGATTATTCCAAGGAAGAAACGTACTAGTTGTAAACGTACTCTTTTAAACGTAATCCTCCGAGAATAGAACATCGTTTTCTATATACTACCAGCTAAGGGTAACCATAACACATGAATCCCATCAAAATCTCCTCATCCACGGTATTACTGACGTGTTCTCAACCCGGGACGCGTTCTGAACTCCATTTTTATTAATTCAGGAGGAAGGCCATCATATTTTACGTCCGATCGTGACTGCTCTGCATAAATGAATACTCAATACCGAACAAATATCTTTCTCTTCTTTTCATTGGAATTGTCTTTATTAAGTTTGATATCATAGTGTTTACAGTAAATTAGTTTATTTAATTGAATTGTCATTAATCCACTCAGTTGTCCTCTTGTAAGATCATGGCACCGATGATGTGCGTCTGTGGTCATCTTGTGCAACAGTGAACAATTAAATTGTTATCTACGTGTAGAGCCTCTAGGGGCAGTACTCAGGAGGCCGCAAGGTTTCAATCTCAAGTGCTAACTACAAGGTCGAATACATGTCATTATTTTAGATAATATGAGTATTAGTCACGCTCCCCGGCATTGATTTGTTATTTATTTATGTAATAAGTGAATTCAATGTTATGTTATGTACTTGAATAGAAATAAATACTTTCTTTCTTTCTTTCTTCCCCCAGATAATTTCTTATTAAACTATAATAACAGTGGTGATTACTACATTGTTAACATTTTATTATTTCGGATGACTTCACATATTTTTATTTCACACTATGTGTTATAGACTAGATCAATAGAAAATTCACACTGTAAAACAAACCTATTACGTTGTAACAACAACTGTACCATGCTTTCAGTTTTCCTATCTAAGCAACCTAACCAATTTTTCCGACTTGGAAAATTAGCCCAAAATACCTTCGTAATTATTTTCAAACAATTTACAGCTGTAAAATTGCAATACATTGAATTTTGTTAGAGTAATTGTTTACTAAACTAACACAATAACGTTTACGGGAATTTGATTAGTTGTAATAGTGATTTGATGGGGGAATTTAATATTTAGTAATAGGATATTGTGCAAACAAATCATTTCATTTGATAGAAAATAATAGTTTTTTTACATGGCTTCCGATTCTAGATTTGTTGCTAAACAACTTAATTGACGTTTTAAGTAAACGTTAAAGTAGTTATTATAATGTACTCATAAATTAAATATTTTGTACCATTAAGGAAGATCTAACTATATTTAAACTCCTGAATCCTTAAAATAAATTGATAGGTAATCAGAGAAATTCAATAATGAATGTTACAAGGATTATTATGGCCGTTTATCGGATTCCAATCAAAAAGGTAAGGATCAAAGTGGTTTATCAAATTACTCATTTTTCAGTTTACACAATACTGGGTCTTTCCAAATTTAAAGAGGAAATATTCTAGCAGTTTTTTTTTCTTTATCCATAGTGTACGGAGTTGATAAATATTGATATTTACTTGAATATATCAGGTTTATTGTTATTTTTAGTATTTTGAATAAAGACTTCGAATATCCAAAACTGAACACTAATATAATTCACTATAAATTGCAAAACTGAACGAGTTATCAGCCATGCTGACATATTGGGTCATAAAGTTCACGAGCAAAGTCCACATACAACATGACAAGTTTTAACCTGCCTCGTCATCCTTTGATGGGTGGTGTCCACTACTGCTCGGGGATTTACTTTCGTATGTGAAACATCCAAACAACTTCAACGTAAAGGACAAACGAAAGTGGATTTCCACATTTTATTATTACAAATTATAGAAACTATTCGAATTGTTTAAAAGATTACTGAGATTGATGTATACAAACGCTGCTGATGTAGGTAGGAGATATTCTATATTGTAAACAATGTTGTAACATCCCCTTAGTCTCATTAAGTTCCCTTAGAAAGTATACGTTTCATAATTAGATTACCGCGAGACATGCATCCGACCATTCAAACACAGATCCTTATTCCATTAAAAGTATTGGCCATGTGATCCTACAATCTTAAATAATGTTAATCGCCTTTGTATTATTTATTTTATTTTAGAACCACGTGACGTTTAGTTTTACAATTATTTCTCCCAAATATTAATTTAATTTATTTAACCTTTGATAATTTTGAAAAGGGAAATTTGAGTTGCACAGAAGTATGATTTTTTTAAGAAGCTGTAATTTTTATGAATTCTTTATATCAGACAAAACGAGCATCGTTACCCACTTGGTAAAGTATTCTAATTGCGTGATTGCTTACCTACGTTTTATTGCTGATTCAAACGGATCAGTTTGATAAACATGTTTTAAGATTATAGTTTTAACTTGTGTATATAAAAAGGTAATAAATAGTTCGTTTATTTTTCTTAGTACCTACTTACAAGCCTCGTGGTTCTACTCTTCTTGCCTATTGACTTTTAAAACATTCTTAGTATTTATTTATATATTAACTTACCCTTCGAGACCAAGAATTTTAAAATCCTCCAATCAATGTTATACTCAAGGATTGCTAGGACGTTATTGAACAGATTTTACTTGATAAAAATAAGTCATTAAAAGTTAAATTAACTTTTCCGAGTTTGAAATATCGCAGAGTGCTGCTGGGGACAGTTTGTTTGTTTGAAGACAGCAAGCCTCTCCCGGGACTACGGGCCGCCCGAGGACTCGTCTCCTCATTTGTTGGGTTTTAATCTTCTAGGAATAATTTTCTACTAGGAATATTAAATTGGGAAACATAGTTGATTCCGTTATTTTTTATAAAGAGCGAAAATATGTGCTGAATTTTTCTGAAACGAAAGGTTACGTATTTCATGAAGAGGGGATGGGAAATCACCTGTAACTACAGTTGACGAGGTTAAGAAATTAATGTTTACTGTACAATACGTCTTATGTCTTACATTGCAGACACGTTTATCGTAAGCCTACATGTTTAAAACATTACGTTATTATAGATACAATTTTAGCTATCCAGCACTCACTTTTATATATTTAATACAAATTTGCAAATTCTGTTACCCTTAAAGGTTTTAGAACACTTTTCATTAAGTGTTACTCATTGGTCCTTTCGTACTAAATGAATTAAAATTTCACAGATAGAAATCAACCTATCAATCCTAACAAATGTGTACATTTATTTATTATAATAAATTGTAAAACACATATTTTTTATTTATAAATGATTTTAATGCGAATCCTTAGTATGTTATAATTATAACAATAATTTGTGAAATTGTTGGTCGTCTTGTAATTCTGTTTCCGAAAAATGTAACTGAACGTTAATTTAATACTGTAGTGTACATAACACATATTACAAGGAATTTCTTTATTTTTGAATCGTACACCAAAACAACTAATTTATCTGAAAAATGTAATCTTACAGAAACAGTTTTAGCGCAGATGTTGATTTACTGAGAACTCAGAAAACCCCGCCGCTCATGAATTTTTGATTGCGATGGATCATTGATAGTCCCAAGTGTAACCACGTCTCATCGCCTTCTCTCTTATTTCTTGTTCCTAACTATAACAGAATTCGACTTTAACCCGATTGTTTGTATTTTTGTTGTAATTTCCATATTATATTTTACTCCGAATAACTTACACCATAGCAGTACTTTCAAATTTCAGTATTGTACTTCGTGGAATTACGAGTTACTAATTAAAGGGTGCCCGAGTTTATATTCACATTTAAAAGTGGTAATTTGTATTTTATTTTCACCTCTTTTGACCTGATTGCGGTTAGAAAGTAGCAGCTTAAAAGGTATTGAAGGATTAATTTCAAATTAAAATTCTTCTTATGCACTAATAATATGTTTTGTTTTGGAATACCTTTTTAATGAATGATAAAACATTCAAATCCACCGATTTTTCTACATGATTTCAATGTCTTTATCGAACAAGTGTTGAGAACATGTGGAAATATTCGGTTTCTTTTTACTACGATGCTAACCTAGTCCTGAATTGGGCGTCGGAGTACAGTACTGAGTAAAGGGGTAAGGTTTATGTATATGTGATGATGATGATGATGATGATGACACGATGATGATGACAAGATGATGACGATGATGATAACACGATGATGATGATGATGATGACAAGATGATGATGATGATGATGATGACACGATGATGATGATGATGATGGCATCATGATGATGATGATGATGATGATGATGATGATGGCACGATGATGATGATGATGACACGATGATGATGATGAGGCACGATGATGATGACTTGATGATGATTATGACATGATAATGATGATGATGACACGATGATGATGATGATGATTATGACACGATGATGATGATGATGATGACACGATGATAATGACGATGACACGATGATGATGATGACACGATGATGATGATGACACGATGATGATGATGTTGATGACACGATGATGATGATGATGATGATGATGACATGATAATGATGTTGACAATGACACGATGATGATGAAAACTACATACATTAAAACTAATATTTTGTCTTACAACATCAAATTGAGAAAACTCTTATAAAGAATCCAAAGTTAATATCTTAGCCGTATATACTGAATTACCGTAGATATACTGAATTTCAATGATGCCTTTATTTCTCAAATATTCAAACCCAGCATCAAATAAATATTTTAAGATTCACGATTTAATCCAATATCCGAATGGAATCGTTTGGTAGGACGGGATTGGAGTCAACCTTATTGCGAATGGATTAAGGGGTGCAGGAATGGCCTGGCGGAGCGCCTATACAGTAATGTGGCCATTATATCTGACGACCACTTCACTGGACATAATCCGGGCCTCTACAGCCAATACGCCGTATTTATAGCTTATAACATCACACGAGCACGTCTTCCGATCGACAATATCAGTTGGATGAAAAAAGTCATGAATATCAAACTGTTTCTGTACTTAAATTAAAAACTATTCATATAATTATTTAATACTAATTTCTTGAAGTGTGGCTAACATTTAGTATAACATATCTTGAATTATATTCGATAATAGTCATCATTATAGTCAACGAATTATAATTAAAACAGATCAGTCTAATTTAGATAAACTAACGAAATGTAAAATTATAAGAAATTAATGTAATCTAACAAAATGTTCAAAATCTTTAACAAATACATAAGTTTTTTTGGTAAAAAAAAAAACTGAACTGATCCTGTTCATCATATCATAAGAGAACAATTTCAGTTAGGCTACAGGTTTGATTATAACAAATATACGATTATCATTAATATTAAACTATATTTACGGGAGGAACAGTGAACAAACGATGAAGTATCATGACGGTTGATGTAGTATAATATAGATAGTACAGTAAGTCTGGCACTAGTTGCCATCATTGCCCGATAAAATACTTAAGACAATTTGAAACGCGCATTACTCTATTAGTATATCAGTTGAAATGAGTGTCTTGTTTCCATACAAATTACAACTAACGAACATGCTATCAACAATGGCTATAAGTCCTATCAGAAATATTATTTAAATAATAATATTCTTTACTTTAGCTAAACCTTAATTAAGAATTTCAATCATTACTATAGATCCAACAGAAAATCACTCCATCCACTTAGGCTACGTAGGCCTGTACTAAATCTGACATCATTATTACTTGCGGGAAAGTCTTATCAGCTAAGAAATCCAAAAGGGAATTTTTGGGTGTAGGGTGACATGCCATGGAGCAAATCATTAGTGACAGTTGATTGGTTTCCTAGTTTTATGAGATCTCATAGCTGCGGAGGAGGTGACTCATAGACGGGAGAGATTCTTGGGTGGCATGGAGACTTACAAATTCTGTTCAAATTACAAGAAATTACCACAATTTTACTCGTAAAAATTGCAATTGCACTGCTATGGGTTGAGTGATCTTGAAAATGTTTATTCTATCGTTTTTGGCTCATAATTTTACATGTTTTAATTATGTGGATAATTTACCAAAATATTATCCAATTTCAATAAATTCAACTTTAGAAACTGGAAATGGCCGCCATTTTGAAACGATTAAAGCTATAAACGTAAAATGAAATACTAAATTTTCCCTAAGCTAGTATAATAGTTTTGTCAAGTTTTAAGTTAATACCTCAAGCGGTTCTTAAGGTGTGTTGAATTGATTAAAAACACGTACAGATACACAAAAAGGTAAAGGAGCGAGATAGGCCCTATTTTTATATGACATTTTTTGTTTGTGTTGACCCCAGGAACAAATCCCAGAATTTTCCGTAGACAGCTCGGGGACACTGTATATTCCGGATTGTATTTTAGATACAGTCTTGGTCTATACAATATTTTATTCATAAAACAAAATAAAACCTTTTTGTAACATATACATGTTGCAGACAAATTATAAATTGGTATTATAATTGTTCTATGACACATTGTGTTTAAATATCCTTGATTATTGATTCAGTACCAATATGACTGTTAAAGCATTTAAGCTACTCCATATAGGGGGACGTCTGGCTCCCTCTTCCTTCCCCATTCTCTCTCGCCCTAACCTTCCGGGGCCTCGGCGGATGGCATGTTGCCTCCCAGCGGCCGGGGGTCATAAAATAGTCAGTTTTATCAGTTAATTGAACAGGGTACCTGAGTCTGTCCATGACACAAACCGTCTCCCGGGAACAGTTCTCGAAGTGTGTTGGAATCGACATTTTGCATTGTAATGAACTTAGTCGCGGGATATTAAATGCATTTACTCATAGATGCTTAACACCTCTTTATTACTCGTACCCCCACCCTGTGCCCAGTAAAGTGAGTGAGGTGGATCGCAGGGTGTCCCCTAATTGAGGCGGCGCTCGAGCGCTATCTACACCGGAAGAGGAGAAAATCGCGGAGATCGCAGGAGATCTGTAATTACACCCTCGCTTTGCTGCTCCCTTCACCCTACACCTCTCATACTCTGCACTTTGGCTCCTTTGATCTGTTAATTGAGTTATGTTAATTGGTGTGTTTGGTTTCAGGCTGTCGCTGGCGATGAGATCTGCGATGCTTCCGACGTAGCCAGGTAACAACAATCTTTTGGCTTGATAAAGCTTTTTTTCTGTATCCATCCTGTGTTTCTAGTTAGTGTTCAGTTAAGTTGTTTTTTATTTCGCTCTCGCTCGTGTTATTTCGTCTTTTACTTTCTGGACGGCACATATTCTAGTGCAAACAACTTTCTTGTTCACACAGGAAACACGTTAAAATATTACTCCCGATGAATATTACAAAACTATAGATCTTCAAACTGACCTTGCAGTAGTATATAGTTTTATTGCTAAATTTAATAAGTGCTCGTAAAAACTTAATTCAAATAAAATTTGTATAATGTCACGATTGGCGACGTTTAAATTATCATCCAGATGAGGGTATTGTAAATATATAAGCTGTACTTTTTTGTATATATTTCCAAAGGCAAAATATTTGTTTACAGTTTGATTTGTTTCATTTACATAGGTTATCTTACAAACTCTTACAAAATATACTATAGGCAATATTGAAGGGATTTACTCATACTAACGGTTCTCATGAACACTCTGTCTCCTTTGTGCTTTTCTTAGGTCAGAATCCAACTAATCCTTGCATATGATAACGCGAGTGGACAATTTAAAATTACCCATTAAAAAGACCAACAATATTTTAGTACTACCGATTATCTAGTATAATTTTACTAAGACTCTACTCTACTCCTACAGTCAACTTCAGATAGCTAAAGAGGAGAATATGTAAAGGAGATGCGATCACATTTGCAGTCAGGGAAGCCACAGTGCCCTAGGGTCGACAGTCCAATCTCCGGTCTACTGGGGTTTACAGCGACATAAACACGCGTATCTCACGCCACCTCCTCCTCCATTACTGGAAGCTGAGGAAACTGCATGCGAGCTGGCGTTAGATCTATAACCGATAACATGATACATCTTAAGGATTTTTGAAAATTTTCATCAACAATTAGGATAGTAGCGAGTTTTTCAACACCTTCATTGCAATTACGTGTTAATTTGATTTTCAATCATTTTATTGTGCTTTTTTTATAATTGAAGAATTCCTATTGAAAAACTTTAAGAGTTTGTAGAGTCAGTTTATACTTGGTGTAAACTTAAATCTACGTCTTTACCTCCACATCTTTGGCAAGTTCTGCAAGGTGTGTTGCTCCATGGAGTATTTCATTTGCCTAAAATGAAGGAGAGTATAAAGTGGGGGAAGGGGAAGGTCTTGCTCAATATCGTGGTAGCCGCGGGCTGCTATAACTAACACCTCAGGCTAATTGGCCTATTACCCCCTCACCCTACCCTTTCCCAGTTCCCCACTATATGACTATTTCTGCTCAAGGAAAGGCAAGTTAGTGAAATAGAGTTGAAAATCTACAGTATTATTTAAAGTTCCCGAGACTGTATTTCATCAAGTAATTCTTTACTGTAAAAATAATTGTTTAACACAATTTTCTGCAGACACAACCCCGTTAGAAGGTTATTGTTTGCGGTGTTTCAAAGCACTTAACGTGAATATTACAGTCGGGGGTATTAGTCCGTGAAAGAACCCTGAAATATTCAGTAATGGTGAGTTTTAGAGGGGAATTGTATTTAAATGTGTGTTTTAGAAACAATAGTGTAACACAGTAAAAAACTACAAAAATCTTCGTAGAAACATTACTCAGAGTTAAAGATGCAAGTGGTCTCCACTCACCTCGCCTTGCTGTAGGGCTGCAGGCAGTCGCTGATTAATGTGGGGTCAAGATTAATGGCCTCCCTCTGACCCTAGTCTACATTTGTATTATACCGATAAGCATCAAAAGTAGGGGAAGTAAGCTAAGGGTGACTTTCCCTATTATCATTTAAATATATTCTCATTCTTTTTACATGGCACTCGCAATGAATAGTGCAGAGTTTTTGTAGGGTCAGAATGGTTTTCTTCAATTCCCTTTAAATTTTAAATTCAAATAATACTTATACTAAATTTTGAATATTGAATATAGGATTGATTCCCATAATTTATTCAATTATCACATAACAAATGTATTCAATTATAAAAACACATTTTAGTATGGTGTTTTTTAAGCTTTGTATAGAAAGCTTATCTTTTTAAACTGAAACCTACTTTTGGATTATTATTCTCGTAGAAATCTTATCTATTTTAGTCGTTTACTTCACTTATCTTGATCTCCCGTTGACGATTAATGTAATAGGATAGAATAAATTGATCAGTTAACTATACAAAGTAATAATGACAATATACCTTTATGTGCAATGAAAACCCCTTAAATTAAGGTGTTCTATTATTTTTAACAATGAAAAATATGGTTCATTAAATTATAAATACAATTGTTCTATAGTATAAATAAACTTACTACACAGTTTTTACCTTTACCGCTTTCTCTTATTTCAAATACAATATTATTCGAGGGAACGAGAAAAATACATACTGTATTTTCACCAATAAATGGCTTTACTATAATTGAAACTATGACAGAGAATGTTAATACATATGAAATCATTATTCAAAAGAGGAAACTGCATAAGCAATTTATCATATGTAGAAGAGACAAACTGACTGCAGATCACATATACAGTCAAGAAGCGTTAGATGCCTTGAGAGTCGACAGTCGACAGTCGACAGTCCAATCTCTGGTCTGTGGGTCTGTGCTCAGCACGACAGCGCTGCACTGTATCAGCAGTCTTGGAAGTCTAGTGCGAGAATACATACATGGCACAATTGCGCCGAATCGATATTCAGGGTGATAGTTTAATATAAGCTCAACTTATTTACCCTGTTAAGTATCATACGTTATTAATTATATTTTCATGTGTGCTTGCATGAACTATTTAAATTTCAAAATAACAAAGAAACTGTTTTTTTGTACACAGAATAATAAAGATTTGTCTTATGCCAGAACATCTTTAGTTGTGATTTATTCATCCGAAAATCTATAAATGTGGATAGTATAAACCAACTGTCTGAAAGTTCTAAGAGTAACTATTTATTGTAGATACTGAATTTGCGGCAATTTAAATATTTGCCTTAATTTTCCGTAATAACCCTGTGCAATATAAATCCAATTTTGAAGAAATAAATCAAGGTGGTAAAATAATTGATGGGGGCGGTCCAATCTTGATTTTGTTACTATTTCAGGTTGATCTCTTATTAGAAAGCGTAACCTCAGTGACAACTGACAACTGGGTGAACTGGATCCAGATGCCAGGGAACTCGGGAACCCCATATTATATTATGAGAGTGTTCTGAACGTTATTTATATGCAGTTTATTTTAAAAAGCCGCCTTAATTTTTTATATTCAAAATATTTATAGATTTAAGAATTTGCTAACTTACACAAAATCTTCTCAAGGAACTAGAGGTATATCAATAAGCCTTTGCTTTCAAAGAGGCTTACTGCTCACTGGAGTGTTACATCGCTCGGGGTTGGGATTGAGGGTAGGTGAAGACAGGAGAGCGAACTCAGGCAACACAGCAGCATGGAGGAGACCTGGGGTTGTAACTAATACCTTGGATTAATTGTCTAAGTACACCTCCCTTACCCACCCTCCTACCCTCCTACCCTCCTACTCTCCACCAAACCCCTGCCTATTCTTATTTACTCCGCTGCTCTGCTGTGCGCTGAAGTAAACACATGTGGAAACTTATATGTAAAATTATATGTTATGTGAAAGTTATACTTATGTAAAAATTTAAATAAATCCTCGTCGAAATGCTCTGAGTACAATAAGAAACTGAGGAAACCCTACTTCCGTTTCATATTCATATGGTAGGAACTTCTATGTGATTGATTATGTTGTTATGTGTAGATAATGTAATTTACAGTTTGTTTTGCATTCTTATGTATTATTTATGCTGGAAGTTTATTTGTTCAAAAGAGAGGTGTGTAAAAACTGTGTGTATAAGTAAATCCCAGATTATAAATCTCCCTCTATACCGAATACGATGATTTTATTATGGTTTAGTATACTTGTGTCAAAGAGTGATACAACAAGTGATAAGCAATTTATAATTTTAGAATTTTTCGTTACGCATTTTAGTAGAAATTCATTGAAACCCTCTCTTTTTATTTATAAGACACATTCTAGGTACTAGGTAAGCTACAATACACATACTAGGTAGCCATGAAATACTCAGTACAGTTATAGGTTTATCAACATCGATATTTCTGAAGACAGAATAAAGTTTTGGATTGTTTAGTTGGATTGTAATGAGTACAACCGGAATAAATATAGTGTAACATTGGCCTGATCTTGTAATCAAAACCTATAACTTTTAATATTCCAACCCTAATTGTTTAAACATATGAAGGATGAATATAGAGTATTGCCCTGAAGACTTATATGTTCCCCTGGATAACTTTCGCTTGGGTCCGTCATATATGAATTAATGTGGTACAATACCTGTTAATGTTTTATAACTGAATGCTTTGACACAGTTTGTCTAATACTCTTAAGATTATGTTTACCTACCAAGATGACTTTACCCTTGTACACTTTATTAAGTAAAATATGAAAACTTTAAATAATACACTGTTATTACTTACCTTGTTTTATTGTTTTAAGTGTTAAAATTCTATTTCAGTTTCATATTAATTTTGTATACAAAAAAAGTACTTTTACAAAAGTGTATTTATTTAGCATCAGTATTTTTATAACAGTGGTCATAAGAAATTACAAGGACTTCTTCACTTCGCTGAAGCAGTAAAATCTGAAATTTATTAAAATATGAACAGTAAATAAACAAAATTAGAAATGTATTCCTAATGTCTATGATAAGTAATTCCACCCAAATTCTCGCCCAAAATGTAAAATCCCCTAGGATTTAAGCGAGAAGCTTACAACCCCTCGTAGCAGCCTTTACATATTTAGCAGGGTAATTTTTGAACATTATAATGTGGAATAACAAGCATTAACGCAGGCTTGACTCCTTAATGTTCACATTCATACTATTTTAATAAACTGTGGGCCTTAGCAAAATACTGCATTTGGTGTGAACCAAGTGAAACGCTAATATTACAAGATAAGTATGTGACGGATGAGTGCATAATTTTGTTGGCTCTTTAAACAAAATGTTTGATATTGAAATTACTGTATTTAAAAAATGATATAATGGATCAATACTACTACCGATTATCTAGTATAATTTTACTAAGACTCTACTCTACTCCTACAGTCAACTTCAGATAGCTAAAGAGGAGAATATGTAAAGGAGATGCGATCACATTTGCAGTCAGGGAAGCCACAGTGCCCTAGGGTCGACAGTCCAATCTCCGGTCTACTGGGGTTTACAGCGAGATAAACACGCGTATCTCACGCCACCTCCTACATTACTGGAAGCTGAGGAAACTGCGAGCTGGCGGTAGATCCATAACCGATAACATGATACATCTTAAGGATTTTTGAAAATTGTTCATCAATAATTAGGATAGTAGCGAGTTTTACAACACCTTCATTGCAATTACGTGTTAATTTGATTTTCAATCATTTGATTGTGCTTTTTCATAATTGAAGAATTCCTATTGAAAAACTTTAAGAGTTTGTAGAGTCAGTTTATACTTGGTGTAAACTTAAATCTACGTCTTTACCTCCACATCTTTGGCAAGTTCTGCAAGGTGTGTTGCTCCCTGGAGTATTTCATTTGCCTAAAATGAAGGAGAGTATAAAGTGGGGGAAGGGGAAGGTCTTGCACAGTATCGTGGTAGCCGCGGCTGCTATAACTAACACCTCAGGCTAATTGGCCTATTACCCCCTCACCCTACCCATCCCCAGTTCCCTGCTAAATAACTATTTCTGCTCAAGGAAAGGCAAGTTAGGTTGTACAAAATAATTAGTAGTAGATGTTTAGTGAAATAGAGTTGAAAATCTACAGTATTATTTCAAATTCCCGAGACTGTATTTCATCAAGTGATTCTTTACTGTAATAGTATATTACGTTACTAGCCCGGTAAGTGGTGTTTTACCGTGCGAGCACGACAGTTCCCGCCCGAGGCGTAGCCGAGTGCGGGATTTTCGTGCGAGCACGGTAAAGCTTACCGGGCGAGTAACGTACGATACTTTACATCATACTACACAGAAAAATTAGTACATTTTAATTAGTTCATTGTATTCCTCACTGAAATGCATTTTCAAAAGTTTCCTTTAGTATCATATAGAATTGTTTGTTCTCTCAAAATGTGTTTACTATTCAATACTCGTAATTACTCATGTGGTTTAACGTTGTATTGTTGCAATCAGCTGTTTATTTCATCAGCTGACTAAGTGCACGGTAAAAAGCTGTTACCGTGCAGTGCACGGTAAAGTAATTTTCCGTGTGTAGGCACGGCAAAGGGCAACTTTCCAGCCTATCAATATGGATGGAAAAGTACCTGTTTCTGTGTAGTATGATGTAAAATAATTGTTTAACACAATTTTCTGCAAACACAACCCCGTCAGAAGGTTATTGTTTGCGGTGTTTCAAAGCACTTAACGTGAATTTTACGTTCGGGGGTATTAGTCCGTGAAAGAACCCTGAAATATTCCTTAATGGTGAGTTTTAGAGGGGAATTGTATTGAAATGTGTGTATGTTTTAGAAAAAATAGCGTAACACAGTAAAAAACTACAAAAATCGTCGTAGAAACATTACACAGAGTTAAAGATGCAAGTGGTCTCCACTCACCTCGCCTTGCTGTAGGGCTGCAGGCAGTCGCTGATTAATGTGGGGTCAAGATTAATGGCCTCCCTCTGACCCTATTCTACATTTGTATTATACCGATAAGCATCAAAAGTAGGGGAAGAAAGTTAAGGGTGACTTTCCCTACTATCATTTAAATATGTTCTCATTATTTTTACATTGAACTCGTAATGAATAGTGCAGAGTTTTTGTAGGGTTGGATTGGCTTTCTTCAATTCCCTTTGAATTTTAAATTGAAATAGTTTTTATACAAACATTTTAAAATAGGATTTATTTTTATAAATTATTGAAATATTACCTACAAAATAGTATTCAGTTGTAAAAGCCCTTTTTACTGGAGTTTTTTGAAGCCTTGTATCAAAAACTTACTTTTAAAACTGCAGTCTCCTTTTAGCTTCTTTTTAAACAAAATCGTTTTAATTTGAGTCGTTTATTCTACTTAACTTTATTTCCCGTGGACGATTAATACGATAGGATATAATTCATTTAATTAGTTAATTATACAAAAGTGTACCTTTAGTTTCTAATGTACACTCTTAAATTAAGACCCTCTTCTATTACTGTTATCAATTAACAATATATTATTTAATGTGATTCGAGTAGTAATATAAGAAATAAAAACTGCACAGTTAAAAATTTTACCGTTTTTATTTTAAATAAAATATTATCCAAGCTTACAAAAAAATACCTACTTTCTCCAATAAACGGCTTTACTAAAATTGAAACTATTATGAGAATTTTAAAACATATGGAATCATTATACAGAAGAAAAAACTGCATAATCAGTAAGGTAAGTAAATGAGACACACTGACTGCAGATCACATTTAAAGTCAAGAAGCGCTGAATGTCCTGAGGATCGACAGACGGCAGTCCTATCTCTGGTCTGTGGGTCTGTGCTCAGTACGAGAGCGCTGCGCTGGATCAGCAGTCTTGGAAACTCTAGATGCGAGAACTCATACATGACCCTATTGTACCGTATCGATATTTACGGAGATAGTTTACTGTAGGTTCAACCTGTTTTCCTGTTTAGTAATATACGTTATATAATATATTTTCATATGTGCTTGTATGAAAAAGTTGTATTGCAAATAATAAAGAAACAGTTTCTTTTGTACACAACATATTAAAGATTTTTCTGCAGTGTTTTTTAAGCCAGAACATCTTTAGTTATGATTTATCCATACTAAAACCTATAAATTTGGATAATATAAACCAACTGTCTTAAAGTTTCCGGAATACATATTTTGTTGTAGATGCTGAGTTAGCGGGAATTTTAATATATTATGCCTTAATTTTCCTTAATAACCCTGTGCAATATAAATCCAATTTCGAAGAAATAAATCAAGGTTGGTAAAATAATGTATGGAGGCGGTCCAAATCTTGATTTTGTTACTATTTCAGGTTGATCTCTTATTAGAAAGCGTAACCTCAGTGACAACTGACAACTGGGTGAACTGGATCCAGATGCCAGGGATCTCGGGAACCTCATATTATATGATGAGAGTGCTCTGAACATTTGTTATATGCAGTTTATTCTAAAAAGCCGCCTTAATTTTTTATATTCAAAATATTTATAGATTTAAGAATTTGCTAACTTACACAAAATCTTCTCAAGGAACTAGAGGTATATCAATAAGCCTTTGCTTTCAAAGAGGCTTACTGCTCACTGGAGTGTTACATCGCTCGGGGTTGGGATTGAGGGTAGGTGAAGACAGGAGAGCGAACTCAGGCAACACAGCAGCATGGAGGAGACCTGGGGTTGTAACTAATACCTTGGATTAATTGTCTAAGTACACCTCCCTTACCCACCCTCCTACCCTCCTACCCTCCTACTCTCCACCAAACCCCTGCCTATTCTTATTTACTCCGCTGCTCTGCTGTGCGCTGAAGTAAACACATGTGGAAACTTATATGTAAAATTATATGTTATTTGAAAGTTATACTTATGTGAAAATTTAAATAAATCCTCGTCGAAATGCTCTGAGTACAATAAGAAACAGAGGAAACCCTACTTCCGTTTCATATTCATATGGTAGGAACTTCTATGTGATTGATTATGTTGTTATGTGTAGATAATGTAATTTACAGTTTGTTTTGTATTCTTGTGTATTATTTATGCTGGACGTTTATTTGTTCAAAAGAGAGGTGTGTGAAAACTTCGTGTATAAGTAAATCCCAGATTATAAATCTCCCTCTAAACCGAATACAATGATTTTATTATGATTTAGTATACTTGTGCCAAAGAGTGATACAACAAGTGATAAGCTGAACAATTTATAATTTTAGAATTTGGCGTTACGCATTTTACTAGAAATACATTGAAATAAGACAAATCTCTTTTGATATATAAGACACATTTTAGGTAATAGTAGCTATGAAACAGTCAGTACAGTAGTATTTTTATCAATATCGATATTTCTGAAAAGAGAATAAAGTTTTGGATTGTTTAGTTGGATTGTAATGAGTGCAACCCGAATAACCATAGTGTAACATTAGCCTAATTTTGTAATAAAAACCTATATCTTTTAATATTCCAACCCTAATTGTTTAAACATATGAAGGATGAATATAGAGTATTGCCCTGAAGACTTATATGTTCCCCTGGATAACTTTCGCTTGGGTCCGTCATATATGAATTAATGTGGTACAATACCTGTTAATGTTTTATAACTGAATGCTTTGACACAGTTTGTCTAATACTCTTAAGATTACGTTTACCTACCAAGATGACTTTACCCTTGTACACTTTATTAAGTAAAATATGAAAACTTTAAATAATACACTGTTATTACTTACCTTGTTTTATTGTTTTAAGTGTTAAAATTCTATTTCAGTTTCATATTAAGTCTGTATACAAAAAAAGTACTTATACAAAAGTGTATATTTACTTAGCATCAGTATTTTTATAACAGTGGTCATAAGAAATTACAAGGACTTCTTCACTTCGCTGAAGCAGTAAAATCTGAAATTTATTAAAATATGAACAGTAAATAAACAAAATTAGAAATGTATTCATAATGTCTATGATAAGTAATTCCACCCAAATTCTCGCCCAAAATGTAAAATCCCCTGGGATTTAAGCGAGAAGCTTACAACCCCTCGTAGCAGCCTTTACATATTTAGCAGGGTAATTTTTGAACATTATAATGCGGAATAACAAGCATTAACGCAGGCTTGACTCCTTAGAGTTCACATTCATACTATTTTAATAAACTGTGGGCCTTAGCAAAATACTGCATTTGGTGTGAACGTGAACCAAGTGAAACGCTAATATTACAAGATAAGTATGTGACGGATGAGTGCATAATTTTGTCGGCTCTTTAAACAAAATGTTTGATATTGAAATTACTGTATTTAAAAAAATGATATAATAGATCAATAGTACCTGGGGAAGGCTAGTCAGCTCGTTCAATAAAAGGCCTGCCATATTATTCACCACGGCCCTCTGCGTGGCGAACATATTGCTAGTTCAATTGCCTCTTTTCTGCTTTGTGGGGCTCAAGTTGTTATTATAACTCAATAGTCACTATCTAAACAATTCACATGTGGATACTTTACCATATGAGTGTTACTTTGATAGTTCGCAGTTGCCTGGTTTTTTGTTCAGTTTTTTACAACTCATTCATTATATGCCTCAGATTGCTTGATATATATGAGAAATCTAAATAATAAATAAATAAATAAATTCTTTATTTCCATAAATGTACAATACAATAAGCATTACAATTATACAGTAGAAAACTATAATTACATAGTTTTCAAATATATACTAAGTAATAAATACCTTATGTTTACAAGGTTCTTAGCCAGTACATTATGGATAGCCACCTCTTTAGCATTAGCTGTGCAGAGGTGGCATCAGGTTATAAGAAATGTGCAATGTGCAGCGTGCCAGAAACTCCCGGTCAAATTACAGATTATTAAAAAAATTCATTAAATGCTATACATCATTTCAGTGTCTAATTATAACAATGTAACAGTTGTACTTACTTTCAAACAATTCCAACAATAATTTAGGAAAAACACTACCTTATAAAACTAAATAAAAATAGGTGTAACAAATATAAAAATAATGTTACAAAACAATAACATATATTTGTTATACCTACATAATGATAAAGACTAATTATATAACACACAATAAGACTAAACACAAATAGTAATGAGTAGAATCAAACATACGTTTAAACTTTATAGATACAAATAAAATAAAATATTTAAAAGCAGTATTGGTAAAGATGCAGATAAATTTATCAAAACTCAAGGGTGCATAGGTAAAACTTATAAAAGGCAAGACAGTTCCCATCAGCCTATGAATTTTTCAACATCACTGTTAATAACCATGTTTTCAGACTTTTAGTAAATGAAAAAGAAGTTGTTATTGAAGATGTTACTGAAATGGGTAGACAATTATATAATTTTGGAACTGAAAATGTATAAAATCGTTTATAAGCTTCTATTCTAGGAAACGGGACAGACACTCGATTTAAATTTTGTAACCTTCCAGAGTGGACAATTATGTTACCCTGTAGATGACCTCCTCTTAAGAAAAAAATTCGAAGGACACGATCGATATATAAATATCTAAGAGGGGAGATCTTCAGCGACTCATACAAAGGAAAGGATGAATCCCTCCTCTTTTCTCCACTCATCACTCTGATTATTTTATTTTGACTTACCTTAGCAATCTAGTTAATTCAGTTAGTCCTTAAAATCCGGATTTCGATTCCCGTAGAACCATCATCAGTTGGGACTATAAGGGTCAACCAAGCTAAAATATAACTGAGTATTTATCCGAAGGACTTCGTTGTGATTTTTTAAAACTGATTTCACATACTACACAAACACTAAAACATATATTTAAAAACTGTCTTCTCAAGCTTTTTGTAATTCATAAAAAGCTATGTCAGTTAGTGTGATAGCGTGCATGCAATGTGTAGTTTGAGGTTAGGCTCAAGAAATATGTTTGGAATTACAAAAAGCTTGGGAAGGCAGTTTTTAAATATATGTTTTAGTGTTTGTGTTGTATGTGAAATCAGTTTTAAAAAATCACGATGAAATCCTTCGGACGAATACTCAGTTATATTTTAGCTTGGTTGACCCTTACAGTCCCAACTGATGATGGTCCTACGGGAACCGAAATCCGGATTTTATGGACTGACTGAATTAACTAGATTGCTAAGGTAAGATTTCTCAAAATGTACACACATTTTTACAACTGCTTTGATTATTCTATTTCAGTTGAAATCTCCATAAATCAGTGTTAGTGTTTTTATTTCAAAATTATTTATTTTAATAATTAGCCTGTTTTTGGGGATGGGAACTGTTGAAACCTCATTTCTAATCTATAAATCTTATCATTTTATTATTTTAATTAATAATTTATCATTAATTATTATGTTAATTTATCATTTGCCGGAAATAGTTCGTTTTTGAGATAAGATTTTCCATCAAACATAACACCAAACCATACTCATATTATAATATAGGACACGATATATAGGATCTAACTCGTGATACGCTCTTTGAATTGAATGATCTCTTTCAGTTATTTACCCTAGATGCTCGAGGCAACTGATTAATGTGGTTCCAAGATAAATGGGCCCACATTACCCCTTTCGACATTTGCATTTAGCGATAAGCATCGACAATAGGGGAAGTCTGGTTCCGGACTGCTGCACAGTATTTATTCACTTTGTTCAATTGAACATATAATTTTATTTTGGGGTAAGGTTAAATTAAGTTTCTTAAGTATATTTTGGAAGAAGGGGACCAAGTATTTTCATACATCGCCCATGTTTGTCAGTCTTAAGTTTTTTTAAATGTTAAAAAAAACCCATGTTTGTAGGTGTAGGCCATGTTTTGGTGGTTTGTAGGCCCCATATACGTGTAGGCTATAGGTCAAAACGAGTTCGCACGTAGCACGCTGACGTAAGTGAATGAATTTCCAAATAAAAACTTTTAAAACTCGAAATCAGTGTAAAAACATACATTTATTCCAATATTTATTTAAATCTAAAAAACATTGGTTTTTTGGCTGTTCTTATGCTCCTGGTTTAATTTACCTGCAATGCTGGGAATACAATTTTGCGCATTATAAGATTGGGAGAAGATCCAGTCAGGTTTCAAAGTAAGCATGAGGTTGCTGGGGATGATAAAAGAACACCAACAAATGAATAACATGTTTTTCTAATGTAAAAACCCCATAAGACAACGTACTGTGTTAAGTCGATACTTATTTTCTTTAATAACTCGGTAAATATGTATGCTATAATGACGAGAGAGGGCTTAAATCTTTCGCCTCACTAATTCCCATCTTTTTACATGCATTTATTTTACATCCGGGGCTTTTCTACCTTTTTTGGGCCCAAAAGCTCGAAATTTAAAAGATTATTCCCCTAAAAAGGAGTTTAGTGTTTTCCGTTTGTTTATCCCAACGAACTTGCCCAACTGATTGTAGAAAAGAATGTCCCTACCAAATTCAAAGTAAATCGGACAAAGAATGCGACCGCTAGAGTGCAAACACACACACACACACACACATATATATATATATAATTTTGAACGACCCCCCAAAACGTGTTCAGGGGGTCACGTTAGGAACTTCTATGGTGGTCCCGGGTTTAAGTTTCACGTGTGGGTCATGCTAATAGTTCAATTTCCATAGTAAATTCACTAACAAATTCGCCTGCCCCTTATAGGGAATTCAAGAAAAGATTTATTCCGCGTAGGTAATATATTGAAAATATGTGGTTCCTATTTAATAATTGATTTAAAGTTTTAGCGAGGAAAACTAGCAATTAGTATACTTTGTAAATATAAACCGCTACTGTTACTGACTTATTGCAGAACATAATTGATTATAGTGATTTATCAAGTTTTTTAATCTTTCTTTACCCTTCCCGTCAATGATTGATGAGCTGGTATCCGTTGAACAGAGAAGTATCCCTGATTGATGGAACGTTAAATACGGATTTTTAAAACCCGTTATTTAATTAATAGTAATGCCAGCTGAATAATGTCTTAATAAATAGTCTGCCCACAATGCACATGGTCTAGCTACAGCGTTAAAAAAGGCTTTATCTTCATTTGTATTATTTGTAATATAAAGTAATTCAATAATCTCAAGTTATTTGGTATTGATAATTTAAGAATTAAATATTCTTTCAACGAACCAGATCATCTGATCGTCAGTGTGGAACGTTATAACATTTCTTGAGATTATCGCATGTTTACTCCCTGCAGGATAATGTGGGCGAGTAATTACACTGTATAAACATGGGGTTGGGCAACAGTAACATTACAACTGCCAGGCTTGTGTTACAAACATTTCACAAAGGCGGAAGAAAGGCAGTTTTTTTTTTCAAATAAGTCTTAAAAAAAAACATACAAAATGTGTTTTGCTAGATATTATTTTATTTTACCAATAGGTTAGTACTCTCTATTCCTCTAGAAGTATAATTTCCTGTTTGGTAAGTAGTAAGAAATGTATAAATCTGTACGTGTCCCCCTGAAATGACTGCAGTTTCGGTGTTATTTTTCCCACTATTTGCAGAAATAAGTAACGTACAAATTAATGTATTCATTTTTAGGCCTAATCCAGTCACAATACATTTTGTTGAATTGAATTGTATACTTTTCATGCAAGCGGTGGAGTATTTTTGACAGATTATCTGTATTGATCCATAAAAATGTATCAGTGTTACATTTGTTTATGCATACTTAATAATGTATTACTTAAATCTTGTGTTCATGATCTGAATATTAGAAAAGTAAGGGTTTTGAGCGATTTGGTCATGATAGCGAAAAATGCACAATGGCTGCGAGGTTGAAAAGTTGGATTTTTCATCAGAGTTTCAATATCCTCTATAGAGTTCGATTTTCTGTGATATAACAGACTTTAAAATCAAAATACTCCACATCTTGAATGTCAACTCCTCATCTTTGATTACTCTAATAGACTAATACAATACCGGGGTGTCAAACAAACTGAACACCTTATATGACTACTTTAATCTGTTCACGCTTACGTAGATCATTTTAAAGGTGACCACATGATAGAAAAATCGTTAGAAATTATTTTTATACTATAACTTGCAAAGATTAGATGATTCATTGCTGTTACTAAAAACTTCAACAGTTAAAACGTGACCTACAACACTCCACTCAGCTCTAAACCCCATTCCCCCACGGTCTCCGCACCTCAAAACATGTGATTTCGAATGGGGTCATGCTAAAGACAAAATGTATAAGCTTAAAGTCAAACCATCTTCAAGAACTAAGAACATAAAATATCCTTTGCAACATAAGTAATGGAATTCCCCGTAGAGTGTAGTCAGAACGAGATAACCGAAATGTATATATATATATATATATTTGCTAACTACAGACTAATCATGTTAATATTCACCGACAAAACGTATAGCCAGTTTACACTCCAACAAAAATGTTCAGTTACTTTTCAGACACACGGTCTCGGTACTATATTGTACTAATATATTGTAATGTGTGCGATATGAATTTTGATTGTCTCTCGCTTTATTGTAGAGAGGGGCAAAATCCCATGTGGTCTGTTCACAGCCGTTTAATCCACATGCGATCACATCGACCGTTTTTATTGAAAATAAACCGTTATTGTTTTCCAAGTGATATTCAAAATCAACCGTTTTTAACTCCATGAAAGTTAATCCAGTACACATTTTGAATGTTACATTTTAACCATTTTAAAACTATTGAAATCGTTTAATTATTTTAATGCACACAGATAATAGCATTAAAGAATTATTGAAAAATAAATAGGGGAGATCTGATTGCATTTTCAGGCAAGTCGCCTGGTCGACAATACAATTGTGTTGCGACTCCTAAAGAGTGTACAGTGTAACGTAACGCTATGGTATACCATGACCCCCCCCCCCCAACAACAAATCTTAAACATTCACGTATTTTACCCATTTTTCACCGTAAATTTTATTTTGACAATCTATATTTTTCCTCCCTTTATGACCCCACCTAAAACGATAGTCTGTACCCGCCCCTGGTGTACCGGAATTCTTAAACATACTCTGGCTCTGGCTGTAGAAACAACTTGCTGTTTGGTTTATAAAGTGCGGTAGCTGGGATGTTTTAGCTAAATCTCAAACCATGATTGAAAATTATAGACTAAAATATGTACATACCTTGTCGTCAACAGTTCAAATTGTAGAGATTTAATCCACTACATGTTTCACCGAGAATACGGCATTTTCAAGTGGTACATATGCAAAGAACGTATTATCCAAATAGGATAGGTCAAAATTTAAAATTGGCACAGTGTACCACTTGAAAATGCCGTATTTACGGCGAAAAATGTAGTGGATTAAATTTCTACAACTTTAACTGTTGACGCCAAGGTCCTATTTCAGTCTAATATGTAGAGTTCAGGGGCTACAACAATGAATGGAAATTATAAACAGAAATTGTTACGTTCAAATTTATTGTATTTTAAATATGATATTGTAAATGTGTCAGTTTTAGTTTACGCATCATGAAACTGGTTCTGATGTTCCTAGCTTCAGTTACTTCAGTTACAGTCCTCTGTTACTCTCTGGTTACAGTCCTCTGGTATAGCCTGATGGAGACGGCAAGATGGAGGGAGCAGTCGGAGACCCGGTTACTCGTGTTGCTTGTGTTGTACTTCGTCATCTTCAGTCATTAGACATACAGCCCAAAGCGCATTGTATAACAACCGTGTTATAAAACATTTAAAAATAATAAATAAATAGTATTTTGTAACCCGTCAAGGTAACCTTGAAAATCGACTTCTATATAACCTAATAGTTGTATAAATTCACAACTGATTTTTTAAAGTTGATATCTCATTCTATTTTTGATAGTACAAGGTATTTATGTTTTATGTTTTTCCAATGAAAATCAAAACTCTTATTTTCTGCTGGATATTTAAGTAACGTTATTAATATTACTTAGAAGATTACTAAGCGATAAGCCTCCTTGAAGGCTCATTGCTCACTGGAGTATTGCACCGTAGAAGTTGAAGAGGCAATCTGAGGATATTAGAAGGCTTTCTCGCAATATCGTGAAGGCCGCGGGCTACAAATAACACCTCGATTAATTGACTAAGTACCCCTTATCCCCACTCCTCACAACCCCCTCTCCCTTCCAGCACCCCTGCCGCTGTCTGGCGATTGTTGAGATAAATTCGCAGGATCGAGAATTAGCGTTATCAATTAATAAGAGAGAGCGCGTCTTCGTTTTTGTTTAAACACTCCATGTTGAAGTTCGGATTACGGTGGAATTAACGTAGTTATAACTTGGTAGCAATGATTTTAAGTTTAACAGCAGGAAGGGGTTGGGGCATATCATCTGATTCCTTCCACTTATTCAGTTCATTGGGAAAACATACTTTGAATGCAAGCTCTTTTAAATATAACTTTTACGTAAAATGCTGATAAACTTGAATACTATTTCCTGGTAATAACGTAATGCAGAAATAGTGTAAGTTTACGAATTTTCGAATTATTACCATTATTAACTTTAACTTTCCATGGAAGAAATCTTTGAGCTACTCGCTATTCTAACGATTAGAATCTTGGACTTGGGTTCAAGTGGGCACGGGTTAAAATACCGGGGTTTTCACAAAAGATTTAAGAGTTTAGTACTCTTTATCTTAAGATATTTTGCAATGCGCTTTGCACAAAAATGTTGCTGGCATTTAAAGAGAGAAAAACATCGTCCATTATCTTAGTTATATTTCGTTTAATCTTGTCCTCTGTGACGGCTGTTGATTAATAATTAGTGCATATAACGATGCATACATTCCATTATCCAGCAGTTTGTTTTCATGTTATTCATAATTTCCTTGATAGTATGTAATGTTTAAACGGTTTAATTTTGTGTTTAACTATGTGAAATAATGTTTTAAAGGTAAATAAGAATTTTCGTATTTTTTTATTTTTTATTATTTTATCCCACCGACATTATACATCGGCTGTTATGGTAGAGGGCGAGGGAGGCTACCACGTCGCGATCATCGACCCCTCACACAATCAATACCTCCGACCTTGAACCTCTCTCGCCAAGGTACAGGTGTGTTGCACTCTGACCTTACGCGGATACTGCAAGTTAAACTTATGCAAATTGCTATATTTAAGCCACTTACCTGTTTGCAATACTAGATTCGTCCAATTTATACGATATTGCGCTTTTATAGCCTTAACCGTTATTCAAACAGAACACAATTTTTAAAATATAATGTTCAAACTGACGTGATCGCTTCTTCATTTATTTATTTAATTGGTTCTTAAAGCCTGATTTTAGTTTGCAAAATAATGTTGTTTTAAGTAATTTAATTTAAAATATATTAATTAATGTTAAATTGTTAGTTAAATTATAGACTGAACCTTAAACTGATGAAAAATAATTAACTTGTAATATTAATGGTATTAATCACTAAGGCTTTCTTAAATTTGTGGCTTGAGTGGTTTACAACTTATGTGCTACATAACATCTTTAAAAGGGAATGTTTAATATTGAAAAACGGGTATAGCCCTCATAAGAATGTTAACCTTTACTTTTTTCTAGGTTGACTAATTCTTAGTTGGCTGTAAAAGTAGTTGGGGAAATATTTGGATTGATAAGACTTATAACTAATACATAGCGAGAATCCCTAAAACTACGTATCGTTACTTAAAAGAGTCAATAAGTAATTTTATAAACTGTTGTGCTCATAGTAGTCATGATTTTGCGCACGGGTATAAAACATTAAACTTCAAGACTATGACTATGTATCTCGGCCCCGCTGGACGAGAGCATGTATATATGCGTTTAAAAAATTGTTGACTCCACTAAAATTTGCATTTCAAGTTTTCATAAATATTACAATCCAGGCTAATTATTGATATTATTTAATACATTTAAATGTTGTAAATTAGTAAATGTTATCGTTGTGTATTTATACTTATTATGTAACTCAAGTTGCACTATACAACTTCAACAATGTTTAAATGTGTTACAAAACAACTGCGTATTCCCAATAATTTGTAATCGTATAACTTACAGTAGAGCGGGCATTTCTATTGGGAATTACAATCCGTTGTTGTTAATCAACCTACAATTTGAAACATGATTCTACATATTTGCTTCATAACAAGATTATGAAATGTAACAATTGCCCCGGTGTAGTTAGAGGGCACAACATGTGGCATACCCGCCGCAGTGTCACAGTGGCCCGGCGAGTTATTACACTAATACGGCGCTGTGGTCGGTAAGCGTTGTCGCGCCACTACGCTCGCCCATCTCGTTACATAAACACCAAAACCCCTTTTATTTACAACCGTGTTCTGTCTAGAAAAATTAGAGCGGTAAAACTAAATTTTCACCTCGTAAAAATACTAACTCAAGCCGAATTTTTCTGCGCCTCTGTAACTATGTATGATGAGCCTTTTGCGTAATTATTGGTTATTATCAACTAAGTTTCAACCGGTATAGGTTACAGATACTTTAGACAAGGCAGAATAATTCCTTTCAGTTATTTATAATTTGATGACTGGTTCGATAAAACTAAAGCATTAACTAATGCATTTATTGTTATTATTATTTGTATTCATTTAAATTTGTGGGCTTAGTAACCTATTCAAATTTATTTTAAATCCTATCATTACAACATATAACCAATTACTAAGTACGTAAAAGGTAACGTTTAGGATGTATCATACATTATTATTTATTCAATTAAAGTTACCGCAATTAAATTGGAATTTGATTTATTTCAATCTAAATTCTTTCCATTTATTTTCCATATTTAATGCCAACAATTCAAGCTATATATATTTTGGTCAAGAGCCCCTGCATTATCTAAATTGCCCTTTAGCCTTAGAATGGACAAAGTTACCGGAGTCCGATGTGTCGTCACCCTTTCTCCAAAATTGGATTGCCCGACCCTTCTCTGGGTTTCATGATGCCCAGTTCTTAAGTTTTAACTTGATTTGTGTCTGCCACTGAAAATTAACACTCCCTCGTTTGTTTTTGTTCTAAATGATCACATATATTAATCTATTTCTTGGAAATTGCACTAATGGTAAATTTAATTTCAACTGACCGGCTTAAACTAAAGAGCTTAATTAAATTAGATTTCAGTTCTCAAAGGGAATTAAAACGCCATGGCTTCCCGGCCTCAGGTAGAATGTGCTCTTCGTTAATTAGTGTTTGAATTATTTCTGTATTGAATGCTGTGTCGGATTATGGTTTTATTTTTTTTACCTTCAACCGGATAATCTAAATACTTATGCACAATGTTACAAATCGTTTAATCTGCGTTCACCATGCACTACAGGTCTCACGAGAAATAGCCATGCTACTATCTAAGCTGTATTTATGTTTGCTGTCATGCGGGTTGCGTCAACTTTCCTCACGACCCGCGTGAAGCGCTGAAGTTGATTTTATTAATTGCTGTACTTTATAATAAGTAAGGCCAAATTGATGATATCTTCTGTGCCTTTATCACGATAAAAATGTTATGGTAGAAAAAACGACTGACTAAAAAACAGTCAGTCAGTTTATGCTTGCATGAATTAAACACGATTACAAAGTCAGTATAAAGTTAATGTTTTCAGGCCGGCTAATAGTACCTCTCGAACCGCCATATATTAAATGCATGGCTTATGTGCGCTCCGTACAGCATGATAAACGTGGAATTGTACATCTTAGCTCAATAAGCTCACTACATTACAAAACAACAACTGCCATAAATCCAAATTTAGATCACAACATTTAAGGTCAGCATTTAACATAAATATTGCACCTCTCAAAGTGCCCAAACTGTACTTCAGTGTCTTGGTAGTAGCATTTTCTTATACACAATCAAAAAGGAAGTATAAAACAATGTTAATGACACCATTTGTAACAAAAATTGTTTTTGAAAATAGAACCGTTTCCCAGGCGAGTATTAATTCAGTTGGTGCAATGACATTTGTTATATTATTGTTATAGAGGGGACGATGCTCCCACGTGTTTCATTCCCACCGTCCTAATCCCACGTACATTGGCAAAATACCGTTTCATGAAGGTAAATAGATTATTATTGTTATGCGACATCACTCAATAATTATTTATTCTACTATGTTTGAATACTACGTTCGTGGTGTTCAATTCACAGGAATTCAGCTATTTGTATGTTTGTTAAAAATGTTAATACATAAACAAAATAACAAACAATAGTAAGTTTTCACGAATTTATTTGATCAAATCATATATTTCACCGTGTTTATTCACATTTGATTTTTATGATGAATAATCCCAACATTACTCGTCGAACACCCCCCCCCCCCCACCACCCTCCCACATACAACGCAGCTCCAAGCGCTCCAAGTGGCCTCCCATGGCAATCCTCTTCGCTGGATTGGATTGCTTGGCCCTTCCCCCTGAGTTGTGTGTCTGGACTTTGAGGGTTTTATTGTATGTGACACTTGTAAAAACAATGCAGTGATACGATTGCACTTGTTTTTCGTCCGTGAATTATCACTAAGCTTATTAAATACAAATTCCTGTTCATTGATAAAGTTCGTTGAATAAGTTTAATTAAAAGTTTAGCTCGTTTCCAATCTGCGTGGAATTATTAAATTCCAATAGCTGTTACATTTTTATTTTTAAAGATTATTCGATTTATCTGATTACAATTCAAACAGTCGCAATGTAATTACCTTCTAAAACTAATCATTCCATAGCGTGTTGACAAATTAATTTTTGCTTTGTGTGCGTAGTTTTGTTTAATATAATTTAAATTATAAAATCAATGCTATATAAAAGCGTATTTAATTTTTTAGAGGACTCCTAAAATATGTAAAAACTATCAAATTATTCCAGTAGCTAATCAGTGTAAAGGTAGCTGTACATTTACTAATCAACTCATAATTAATTGTCGTTGTTTTTCAGTGGGTCTAACATTTGTTAATACATATTCAACTTTTTATTCAATTGCGATTATTGTATTATACTTTTGCTCTACAATTTGACTAGGGGCTCTACTGACAATGTAAATACAAAATATATTTAAAAAATGGAACAATCAAAGGAAAATTTAATGCATATTTTCCTTAGATAGGATTCTCAAGTTAGGTATCATAATACGCTTTGGAAATTAAAATAATCATTTTAAGAATTTAGAAAATTTAAAAATCTCTATATTTACATTTTGTAGATTTTTATAAAATATAGATAAATGTAGTGTGTAAGTGTAAAGTGAGGGTGAGAAATGGGCGTGGGCGCGGCGCAGTTATTGTTGTAATGCCGCCATGTGGTCAGTTCCCACCCCGCGTATATCACCACAATAATCGTCCTCTCTCCCAAATAAATAGACCCTTTATGAACGTTTAACAAGGAAAATGTTTCCCTTCCAGTCGGAATTTATGTCCTATTTTGGAGAATAAAAGATAAATATTTCATCTCCTGTAGTAATTTATTACATTCAAACATCATTTTGTATATTACGCGTAGGTTGGGCAGTATTGTGATGGTGAGAATCAAGCGTGGGCTGACAATAACATCAGTTTCTATTGTAATCCTACTTTTGTAAGAACAATTATAATACCCCCGTAGCAGCAAACCTGCGCACTCAGCGAATTTCCAATGCATATATATGTATCTTAATACCACATAAAGCCACATACCAAGTTTCATCAATTTACATTCATAAATAAATTATTTATGATATTTTAATTATTCTCCATAAGAATAACATGGCGGCTGAGTATGCAGGTTTGCTGAAGGAAGGAACACAAAAATGGGGTTTTATACAAATATCAATATAACACATTTAGGTAAAACCATATACCAAATTTCATTAATTTATTTTCATAATTAAGGGAGATAACACGTTACTTATTCTTCATAAGAATAACATGGGGCTGAGTACGCAGGTTTGCTGCTGCGGGAGCCTTTGGCAAAAAAAATGTTTTTTTGAGCAAATATCAATGGTCCACAACCAAATGAAGCCGTATACCAAGTTTCGTCAGTCTACGTTCATAAATAAGCGAGATAACAATTTTTTCTTTTTCTCCATAAGAATAACACTAGACAACGTACTTTGTTTAGCACTTTCAATATCTCGGTAACCAATTGACGTAGAGAAATGATCAAAATACCAAATTGTGTGTTTTTTTTAAGCTGAATCCAATGGTGAAAACCAAAATTTGACTTTTTCCAAAATTATATGTAAAAAATTCAAAAAACCCATTTTTGGAGTACAAAACCCCCACAAAATACCCCTTCGGATAGAGCGATCTGGCTGGTTTTCGAACTTAAAGTCATAAATGTTGCTTTACACGTTTATACCAAATTTCATCAAAATCGAATAATTTAACGAGAGTTATCGTGCTCACGGACACACATATATATATATATATATATATATATATACACACACATATATATATATATATATATACAGTTTTGAACGAATGGTGTTTTTGGGGTCTGGGGACCTCTAAACGAAAAGTTATCATGGTCCCGGGCTTAGGTCTTACCATGCCGACTACGGTAATAGCTTCTTCCCTATAGGGGAAATTCGCTAAAATTAGGGTTGCTGGCCTTGAAAACATGTATTTAAATACCGTATATTAGAAACTTACCATTTATTGGTACAAGTAGCCTATAGGTGTCAACTTTCTGATTTTTGCGAGACTGGTTTAGATCAACGACATCAATGTATTGAAAGTCTGATAACCGATAATAAATATTTTATGTATTGCGATGGTAAAATAGATATTTGTCACTTGAGTGAAAACTCGAATTACATACAACATTCTGCCTACAACTGAAAAGTAAGGCGCAACGAGCGAAAAATACTTTTGGTTGTGTTCGTTGTTTCTTTCCTATTTACAACATGTTGCTGTAATTCAAGATTTGTATTTCTAAAATCTATTAAGTAGATTAACAAATGGTGTCATTTTTACAAATTGTATCTTTAACGACGCTCTATCCACTCAATTCTTTTTTTTAATTGAGTAAAACTAATTACTGAAGGAATTTTATATTTCACTTTATAGTACGACCGACGCGGCGCGGCGTAAGACCGAGCTGAATTTGTAACCAACTTATTATAACAGTAATGCATTTTAAATTTCCAGCACACCCTGACCTCTATTATAATAGATCTCAAATCTCACACGACGATGATTGCGTGGGCGGGACAAGTGAAGGCGCGACTAACGGAGCGTCACACTGTGTCATGTGTGTTCTGCGTGACGTTATCTTCACTTCCGGTCCCCAAAATTCGCACATCCGGCGGCGGGTTTATCTGATGTCCCTCGTCCGGTCCTTTAAACCTTTGCTCTGCTGAGAGTTCTACCGCCATTAGCCCGGGGTGATGTCAGATAAGGATAATTTCATTTTACTTGTATTTCGTGTGTAATTTAAGACAGTTTGGACATTGTTACTTAAGTATTCCTTGCATTTATAATGGAACTAATTTACAATTTAATTGACTTTTGGTTTATTTTGTAAAAAAATAAAAAATAAACTATTTTGAAAATACAAATCAAGTCGTTTTGGCCTCTAAAATGGGGTCTGTAATGAAAAATAGTGTTTTTTTTCATAAATTGGTTGCTCAAAATAAATTTGTATTGGTATTCTATCCAAATATAATCCACTCAAGACTGATTTTTTTCTTCATACATTAGCTAGATTGTAAAGTGTTTAGAAGATGTATCATTTACCGTATTCGTTGGTCAATTAAAAGGTGTCCAACTACACGAACTAGTGAATCTACGAGTACCAACCTTTGCACTAGGAAGGTCAATTATTATCTTTGCTGTCAGCCACACTCCGTGTTGATGCGCCTTCATGGAGAGCGATTTCCCCTTCCTCACTCGTTATGGTACTACATTATACCTCAAAATTGCTCAAATATTCAGTAATTTATAAAAACCAGGATCGCTATTCTGCGATGATATGCCGCACTATTCTATTAGTCGTCTGTTTTGATATGTATTAACTATTTTACACATTCGAATTCAATATTAAAAAAACATTTAAGGCAGTGGAGAATACATTGTACAGTGCGAGTTTCAAGGATAGCAGCTGTTCAATAAACGTTAACACGGCCGCGTCGCCGCCAGTGGGTTGGAACTAATGTCTTCAACTTTTATTGAAATTCCCAAGGCCCAATCAAGTGAACAGTAATACCTCTCCGTCTGAGCTTCTAGCCAGCTTTTCATTACTTTCTTCATTTAAGTCTTGTAAACTGCTTTTAGTTAATCATCGGAAAGGTGATTGAAAATGAGTAACAAATTGTTGGTTTGTATTTATGTATTTTCCAACCGCGATCAAAACATGTTATTCTATAGGTTTAAATATACCGTAACTATAGGTCAAAATGTATTACGCCTTCATTGTGTCTAGAATTCAACCCGCAGTACATCAAGGTACCTGTTTTGCGTTTAGCGATCGAACCCAAGGCCGACTACACCTCTTCTGTGAAAACAAAATTTGTAGATTTGTTTTTTAATTCGTTTCTTTATCACCAAGTCTTGCTCATATTTCTTAACAATTTAAAAAATTCATAAATAAATAGTCCTTTACCCTTCAACGCCTCTTAACAATTTGGCGTGCCGTTATCCCACTTAGTGTGATAAAATATTGGTGAATATTTACAAACTGTAATAATTGTTATTACTTTATTACTGTTTATACATTACTTTACAAACGGTTAATTTATTTTATTAAAAAACCGCTGTGAATAAGGATAGTAAAATAATAGTGGGACTAATATAATATGTTCGTTATTACGGTAATGTTTGGAACAAAAACCGATCGTAATTTTGGTAAGGATGTAATACATTTAACCAAAAACCAGAACCGTCGGTCTGTTAAAAGTAAGTTTTTTAACTATTTTTATATCTGTTTTATCCATCGCACAAAATTTGACTATTTTAAATATCAACTATGTTAACACGAGAATAATAGTTTACAAGTTAATAATTACGTTCTAAAATTCCTTACGCTAATCTTATGGAGAAATGGGGAAAAATAATAATCAAGTTCTAAAAATGCCCTATGTTCTTATGAAGAATAAATATTTATAAGTTTGGTAGCCACCTTACATTTGCATTACCAATGCGATCACTTTTATTCAATCAGTTATATATTTTTTAAATTGCGAAAACAAATTCTTTGCTTATAAACTAATTTAGTTTTGATGAACTCGGTAAGTGCCTTTATCTATTTGAAATATTTTTATGAACTCCTTGCGTTTCAGGTAACCTGTAGAGAAACCTCAATATCGGAGTCACAATTTTTTGCGGACTTCTTTAGAGTAAGCTTTGTCATAGTTTTCTTCGATACCGATCCCGACGGGCCACAACCCTTTTGCCTCCTTTCTACAAAAGTGGTGTTAGTAAATAAATAACGATCTAATTTTTTTTCAAGCATTCTCTTTTCTCATAATTCATTATCTATCTTAACACGCTTCCAGGCTAGAACACGTAAATTTAATTTACGGTAATTAAATTTTTTTTCAAAAAGAATTGTGACAAGTTGCTTGAAACAACCCATCGTTTAAACATTTTAAAGTAATTTGCTATTTAGACGCGGGAAGTGTTATAAAATCCAATCAAGGTGTAATGCAGCTCTTTTCTGCTCCTTTTACGCCTTTAACGGCAAAAACTCCGTTGCGATAAAAGAGGTGATTGCTCAAAGTGGCGGCCTAAATGGTTGAAGGGAAGGGGATAGGGAGGGGTGCTATAGACGTCTTAGCTAATAACGTTAAAATAAAAAGCAATTTCAGCTATTTCTCTATCGTATTAGCAATTTAAACGCAACAAGTTTTATAATCAACATTTCATGAGGTGATTCCTAAATTTGTTAGTAAAAAATGCATGTATACATGCAGGCTCGAAATGTTTAATTTTGATAAATAACCCACTATGTTACATCAACCTTAAAACTTAATTTCTGGGAGCTGATTTTCCTCTTGATTTTTATTCCAGACAAACTTTAAACATTTTAGTTTTAAGAACAAGCTACGATTATTTACCACATTCCTCTAAAATACTCTTGAATTAAATATAAGGAATTATTTCATACGGCTCAGTGTGTACATTATGTGTTTTTCCAGTTTCAATCGCTCCGTAAAATATTTTCTAAAGTAAAAACTTTCCTTATAAAAAACATAATCCCAAACTTTCTACATAAAACATTTCCCCTGTCTGAGTTAATATTCTACGGTGGCATTGCTTCCAAACCTGTAATGCACTCTGCGATAGCGGCCGTCGATTCGTCACCCCGACAGGCTGAGCTCATCAATCATATGTTTTCTGTGTGAAGGGAAAATGCACTCGATGCTTTTTACCTAACCATCAACCCCACCCTTTTGCCTATCGCTTCACTCGTCCCATAAATGATCGGGTTCGCAGACTATGTTGTTGTTATATAGTTTATTTCATTTTTTAAGTACGGTATAGAAGCACTATAACATACCGCAGGTGCCCAAAACGTCCATCAGCAACGCCATCATATTTTGTTTACGATTAAACCTACCACAAGGAAACTCTAGGATATCTGTACTGTGTTTTCAACTCTTTGATAAATTGAACTGTTATTCTTCTCCATATCCCGTGGAGGAGGACTCCAAAATTGAATTTAAGTATTTTGTAATGATGAGGAAGTTACGATCGTCCTGTGGTACGGTTGGATTGAATTTTACATCATTAGAATGAACCTACTTCATATGTTATGCAACACAAAGTACCAGGCCCCCTAAAAGAACAAATTGATATAGAATGATATATTTGCATTTCCAAATTTACTAATTACGCTCAAACTACAAGTTCGGCCGCCTAGGCTGCCCATTTTCGACTTAGTTTGTTTAAGGTCGGATGTGTGGCAATCATCGCCTCTTCAAGAAGACCAAGAACAAGAAAAACCAGCGAGCTATCTTGACCATTAAGATTTTCGAGACCTCTTCCACGGAAAGTGTGTCTACACTGAGATCTGTTATCTATGCTAATTAAATTAAAATAAAGAGTATTGTAACTATCGTGTATTGCTGATCCTAAAGATCTCATCCTCCTTACTTTAAACTATCGGTAAAACTTTCACTAGGCCATTTACTAAGCAGAAGTTTATTTTTGTTTTGCCCACACCCATACCGTGCAATGTGCAATTTCCTGTTGCTATCCTCGAGACGGATTGTTTACAAACAACCCCCATAATTCGCGCATTGCTTTCGCATCCGTTTCACCCAGTAAGCACTGACACAGTATCGTGGACCGGTTGCAGCAACAACAACAGGTGTTGGCGACCAGACACTGATTGTAACGAGGCGCGACACACGCCGGCAGGTGCGGGAGGAGAGAGAGAGAGATAGAGAGAGAGGGAGCGAGGTAGTGAGTGAGAGGGGAGCACGTGGCACACGGCGCCGAGTCCGGGGCGCAAGGAGCGGGGCCCGGGGCTAGGCAGATGTCCGGCGGAATCTCGGAGAGCACCTGCCGCCCAGCACCTGGCCCCCTTCCCAAATCTCAGCCCCGGCTCGGCCCCGGCAGTCCCCCTGGTGCTATGGTGGCGGTATGGCGTCGCTAGTCAGTGCGGTGATTGGGCTGTCGTGTTCCAGGCCCAGGATGAACGGCTCGCTGGTGGCTGAGGGCGCCAAACCCACGGTGGTGGCGCCCAGACCCCCGCCGCCCCCGGCCAAGGGCGCCTGCTGCCGAGCCCACCTCAACACCCTCTGGAGCGTCTGGTACGGGGTCTCCGCCGTGGGGCTGCAGGCCTACATCGCCTTCCAGTCCGGCCTTCGCTTCCTCGGTAAGTCATTACTAAAATTATCATTATTTTGAAGAATGTACGAGTATTTTCTGTACGAGTAAGAATCGGGCGTCTTTAGGGGTTGTAATACACTTTCTAAAATCTCGTGATAAATATTTCCAGTCCCTTAAAAGCTGCATTAAATTATCTAACTGGTCATAAAACAAACAAAAAGCATTGTTTTCATTGCTTTTCGTCGCACGAGTTTTTTCCGCCCACCTCAAAATCTTAACCATGTAAATATCAGCAAGTATGTCAACTATATATATCAGGTTATTATAACGAAAGCCTACTACACCACAGTAAAGCACCTCGGGCTTATCTCACCCGGGACATCAAAATACGGAAGCTCTCTATGATTTATTTTTTTTAAACTGCGCATTTCACAAACGGTTTAGCCCCTAAACAAACTGGAATGTCCACGTCCAGGAATTGTTTACCATTACCAAACAATGGGCTGCTCGGTTTATGTAAATGAAGCTACGCACGCGAACATACGCGCGCACACACGCACACGCACGTCAGTTTAATGGTCCGGCCGCCGCATCGCCCGCCGATCAATTAACAACAGAAACATTGCTGTTTACGCGCACAGTAATCGGGTTGCCGAGAATGTATCGGTAGTGAAACACAAATACTCTCACCCCGTGGCAGCAATATACTGTGCTGTGCCGTTCAATTATAAATTGTTCTACTATTCAACAAGGGTGAACGCGGTTTTAGTACAGTAATGGTAAAGTTGATTTTAACCACCCCAATGCTCTCGATAATAGACAGCGATACCCTAAACCGGTTTTGTCTTAATAATAATAATATATAGAAATTCTAAATACAATTCATTAATTCGTAATAACTTTATTAACACTTAATTGTGATTCTTTTCATATAAATTATAATTTGATAAATCTGTTAAGAGTCTTCATCACCGGAAGTTGCTAGACGCCATCTAGGAGTTTTGCTCCATAAGGCCAATGTTAACTTTGTGCCTCCATTACTCCTCACCTGATCGTCACATAAAATTAATGTTGGTGTCAAATTAAAGGTTTCGCCATCCTCTAGGGAAATACAATGTCGAATTTTTTAATTTGGGTACCATAGTTGCAAAATAAATAGTTTAATTTTGAACTGAAACACTGTACATGGTCTCATTAATTTGTGACAAAATCCAAATTCGACTATTGTATTTCCCTAGAGGACGACGAAACCTTTAATTTAACACCAAAATTAATCGTTTGTGACGATAAGGTGAGGAGTAACGGAGGCACAAAGTTAACATTGGCCTTATGGAACAAAACACCAAGATGGAGTCCGGCAACTTCCGGTGATGAAGACTCTTAAGCATATAGATGTAATGTAACGTTCATTTGCCTGAAGGTAGTTTCATATAAATCGATTCCCTCACTTCGTTCCCTCATCAACTATGATGAGTAATTTAAATTTTAAAATGTAACAGCCTCATTTACATTAATGAGTAAGTTTTAACTTTTCCTCGTTCCGTTGTATTTTAGCTAATTATTAGGAGATTTGCTTGGATTTGTTACTATGTAAGAAATCCCTATTCGCCTGAAATAATTGTAGGCGTATTTTGAAAAGGTTCTACATTCATAAACGCAATTTCTGATAAAAAGACGATCTAATTACATTATAGGGCCTACTCCCCTTTGCATAAAAATGATAATATAAGGAAAATTAGATTCTACGACGAAGCCCCGCGGAGAATAAGGAGCTAAGCTTGGGTCTCGGGTTCTTCCTTGTTTCTCCTAAACTAATTTTCCGTCAGATGCTATGCCATGATGAGGTTTATGTTTGCATAAAAAGCATCTGAATAACATCAAAACAACGGTTCTAAACTTATTGTTTCTTTTTATTCATATTGTATCCCTCATATTCTGATTTTGTTTTCCTAGGATTTCTTATATAAGATGGGTTAATCAAATAGTATATTTATCTGTATATAAAGCCCTTAGCTTGTACTAAACTTGAGCATCCAGAGTGAATGGCAAATTGTTCCAAACATTTTTTAAAGTTACAGGCCCCACCCCCATAAATACATCCCCTCTCAAGAGCGCACTTTTTAAAAGGCATACTTCATGTACATGTACTTCATAATATATATAAACAAAATTACTTTTGAAACCATATCTTTGTGTTTTTATTAAATATACCCCTATTAACATTAATTTTCCCGAGCAAAACTATGAAATAGGGTCTGATATTGATGATTTTACAATGTTATTTTAAGTTTCATCAATGTTTTTACAAGGAAGTTAAATTATTGAACAAATATTTTTGAATTCAGTTTTAAAGTAAATTTTAAATAACGAATTACTTTAACAATACGTTTTCAGAACTTAATTTTAGCAATAACCTTTTTCTTTTAAGTTGCTGCTTTGCCTCATGTCTTAGTAATCCACTTATAATATGGTTTTCAGTCAGCTGATAAAGGTTGGGATTATTAAATTACCCGGATCCGTGCCAGGGATAATTATGCCTGCATTCCTATTCAAAAACATGTTTTGGTTTACTCTTATTAAGAGACAGGTGTTAGTGGTTTAGTTGGATTATAATTATAGTCGACTTCATTTTATATGGGTCAGTAATTAACCCTTAGGGCAGATTAAGATTTAACAGCTGACCAATTTTTCAGGTTTTAGTTAAGTATTACACTTGCGTCATAACATTACGTTTTTAAATTTACTACATGATTTGTTTAGGCACTATGACTTGTTAATGCACAATTCACTATGACTGGTTTGTGCACTCCCATTGCATTATCGTATTTTCAAACGGTCTGAAGTCTCTACAATGAATACAGACCTTCTCTGTATTCATTGGTCTCTATGTCCGTACGAACTTTGTGTAATCTCAATCCTGTACCTCCTTTTAGTTATTGTTATCTATCTCGGCAAATACAGGTGATAAGGTTTTTACCAATATTGGCAGTATTCGTATATTCCTCAAGATCATACTTATATGATACTATCTGTTTCCCCCAACTCACATTTCTTGACATCCCATACTTTTAAGAATAAGAAAATGTCTATACTCCGATTGTTATGAAGACCTTATACTGCTAGATGTTTTTTCAAGTGACAAGTTGAACTGACCAACTTCCTCTTTTAGTTTATTTAAAACTATTTCAACCACCCAGTTCCAAATTGGGTCATTCGTGCAGATACTCCTTTCCAGAAATCCCCGATAAAGTGATTTTATATTACCAGAATCACTAGAACCATTGCCTATAGATAGAGCCAAAATCATCTTGCTAGTTTTTTCCACAACGGCCTCTTGCTGAGGCTTTCACCTCTCACACTGTGCACATTACTCAGAGTTAGCTTGTATGAGGATGTCGTTTGTATAAGGCAGTTGGACGTATATACAACCAGCGAGTACAATTCTACTATATTTCCATATGTTGTAGATTACCTGGAGCTAGGGTGGCCGGCGTCCTCGGCGCCCCGTCTAGAGCTCCACGCATACATCGTGCTGACCGGGACTGCCGTGCTGCTGCTCCCCGTGTTCCTGGCGGCCGCCGTGTTCAAGGTGGGGAACCTGGCCAACGACGGGTGCAAGTTGGGGCGGAGTGTCAGCAACTGCTCGGCGGATCCCCCGGCGTCGGTGGCCCTGGGCGGCGGCGGACCCAGGGGCTTCTGGCGCCACTCCGGCCCCACGGCGCCCTTCCTCCACATCATCACTGCCTTCTGTCTTCTCCTGCCGCGCCTCCTCATCGAGGCCAGGCTCATCCAAGCTGGATTTCTGCCTAAAGGTTGGTTGTTGTCTGAAAAAATATTGTTATTGTCATTAGTGGCTTTTATGAAAGCTTTGAATGATCCACCTTGTAGCCAAATATGTCATTTCACATGACACAAAAACCTTAAGACCTTACAAATGTCTAGTGTTCGAATCAACACCATCAAATTTGTCAATATGGATTTTACTTTCTTTGAGGGGTTGAACTAGTGTTCAGACTTTCAAATCTCGATTATTAAAACCTAATTGAAAACCGCGTATAAACAATGCACCGCATTAGAATCTAAATATCCCATTGTATATTGAAACCCGCAAATTAATCTTTTTCTTGAGTGCCAAAAACACTTATCTTCCCCCGAAAAGTGAACCGATTTTGGGGTTGCAATAAACAGGCCGGTGTCGGAATGTTATGGGGGACAGACATGCGACTCTTTGTCCCCGCGACATGTCATAATTCTCGCGCTAATGGCAACGCGCACGGCACACACGAACAAGGGACATATTTGGTTGATATAACCTGCTCTCTCTCAATCAATTGCGGCTTTAATGTACCGAAGTTCTTTCCTGAAATAACTGTTTGCTATATCTGTTTAGGTATGGTATTAAGCAATTAAAATGACTGCTGGGATTAAGATACTTTTATTTACATCAAATATATTAGTAACAAGAACGGGAAAAGAGCACTATTGTGTCTGTTGATAAGGTATGACAATCATAAGTAATGATATTGTATTGATGTTTTATACAATGCTCATACACAGAAATAATCACAATTGTTTTTAATTGGAATTGAATTCTCGACCTGTTTATTACAGTGTCAATAGGAAATGTGCCCGAATGTGAGCCTAACCTTTTCTGCAGGCGCTTTCTTTCTTTGCGTCGCGTCGGTCGCGTCACGTCGTCGCAACGTGGCGCTCATGCAACATGCTGCCACTGCAAACACTAGCTATTGCATTACCACCTGCAATTCCTGTAATATAATATTACGATGATATATGGGAGTATTGTAGGATTTTGACTGGATTTTTCATACCAATAGGTTATTATCACACTTCACACGATAGTGATCCACGATAGTAAAAGGTCTCCGGTCACTTGTCAAAATATTGTAACTGTTTTTTTAGATTGTTTTGAGAACAAAAATATTTGTGCAATCAATACTTCACTTAAACTATGTAACTGATAACCATAAGTTGTACTTTTGTGCCATCTCTACCTTTTTCTCTTATACCTATACCTATCTTCAATCTTATCGTCCCTGGCTGGCTTCGCTTCCCCTTATTAATATCGTGTAGAAGCTCTTTTTATAAGGAGCAAAAATGATTAATGACCCTATTTTTTCAGAGTCACGTAAATCTGAGGCCTAATGAAAGTTGAGATTCCCCCCTTGATGAATGCGGATTGTGCTCGCTCATCTTCCTTCTATTACCTCTTGAAAGCGTTTTATTTTCACGTTGAATGCCATTTTCCCTGAGAGGAAATAACAGTTGTTTTGCAGCGTTAACTTTTATAAAATATACTTTATTTGGGATTATACGATACTTAATTTGTTTTTTATTATTATTAAAGTTATTGCTACATAGACTCTTGGTATTACTGATTACATTTTTTTCAACATTTATATTTGAAGTGTTCTTTTATTTTTATTATAATTTTCCGTTTAAATACGGATGATTTTGGCGTACCTATCTACCTTCTGTTTTACAAATCAAGTCTTGCTTTCCTAGGTCGATTTCCTTTAAAATTATAATTTGTTTGACAGACATAATTGCTATCAATCGAAAGCTATTACCCTATAAATGCAATTTGTTTAAGGGAGGGGGAAAATATCGAGGCTTTTGGGTTTATTTTTGGTTCTCATTCGTTTTAAATATAATTTCGAACAATTTGTGTGGACTCGAGACGGTGAAAGTGTAATACGATGACGAGTGCAGTGATCTGTTGACTGTTACATGTGGCGCTCATCTGGACTGGAGTGTGTTTAGAATTTGAATAGTTTCCTAAAGTACACAAGCCACATCGGCGCCACCGTCGTCAATGCCCCTTAACGCCCTGTTCTGTTAGGAGGGAATTAATCACATTGTCTCCATAATGATCGGATGCGGTCCATTCCTCCATTGAGAATCAAAGCTGGTTTGCTCGGTTACACGCTGTAGTTGTTCAGTTCTTCCGTGGGTGGGTAACCTTCACGCGGAAGACATATTTTAGGAAATCATAAAGTACAATCTTAGTCTGCATCTGCCCCTCAATCATATGCAAGCAGCTGTTCAGCTGTTGGGGGTGTGGGTGGACCATCTGTTGGGATTGACCCGCTCAGGTAAGCGGACCGGCCTGTCCTTCCCTTCCCCGACACATATATCTGGCTTTTAGATGATTTTTTGTTTATTTATTTATTTTTTATTACAAAACCTATAAGTTTGTACTTGAAGTATTTAGACACATTTTTATGCACGAAACATTGCTAGTATTCTAACCTATAAATCTATGTCTTTAAACGAATGCGTATGTAGTTGTTTTATAGTAGCCTAAATGGTAAACTGAAAATGCAGATTGTGACTATCAATAAATAATCCCTACATAAAAGCAATTTGCATAATTTTAATCATTCTAATCTTAACTTATGTTCTCGGGCACGCTTCCTTGGAAAGTGTTTGCTGGATTAAATACCTGTTTTAGCTCATAGTTTGGTTCATACAACGCAACTCTATTATATTTTTCTATTTCTCTATTTTTCATTAGACAAACAGTTACATTTCTGTTTTCCTCTTGTAAAGTTATATGTAAATACATATCAGTTTTGTGATTCAAAACTTTAAGCTAAACATAAAATATTAAAATTATTTTAGAAAATGCATGGCCTAAGCTATCAAAAATGTATTGATATAACTCATTTCGAAGTCCGTCGAACAGCTCATATGCACTTATTTATCCAATGCGCGATCACTATCATTAAAGTAACGTAAGCGACAGACCCCACATTCGCTCTTGGTTATTTATGCCATAAACATTTCTGTTGAGCTTGCCTATTGTCTGGTCTGTAAATAAACTAGATAAGCCGTTACTACAGGCCGGGTGTCGATAGGTGAACGGTGCGGCTATTTCCGCCTGATGTAGTGGTACAGGGCCACTCCTGCCAACACATTACCCTACACGTTATGAACTCTGCTGTGCAAACTACTTTCGATCACAATTCTTTCTTTCAGGCTGTTTGATTCGGGATGGTAGGGCCTACTAGAAAGGGTTCTCATTCATCCCAAAGTTCAATAGCGGTTAGAGCAAGAATCCAGTATTAGGTATTACCGAACTCTCTACTTCTAAATGTATAATATTTAAAACATTTTATTCAACTTTATACCCCCCATATAAATTAATGTCGATTGTTAGTTTTATTTCCAACATTTTTATTATTTCGGATTCGCATTCCCAAACCGCTCGTCAATGTTGTCGACACAACCCTAGAGTCGCGTGCCAATCACTGGGTCGCGCTGACACTCGACTACTTTCTGACTACCGCAGTCGCTGGGCGGGCGGGGAGGTGGCCGGGTGTTCGATGAAATTTAAGCCACAATCTGTGAGGAAGGAGAAGGAGCCCGTTTGGTTTTTCTGGCGTCAGATGGCGCGGCAGCTGTTGCTTATTATGAAACCTTCACCCAACCCAACGTTCACCGCTGCTGTCTATCTGTACTATCTCCATCTCCATCTCCGATCGCACGTCCCTCGACGACGCGTCCCATCCATCTTTGGTTTTGTCTGACTGATAGTTTCATAACGATCGTGATATTAAATTCGTACTACGGTACCTTTTATGTTGAATGGAACAGGGAAATAGTAGGTTTCATTACTAGGAGCAAAAGTGGCTCTTTTTGGTGCGCAGTCGTGTTTTAAAAGCGAGGTGCAGCCGACAATGTTTTTGATCATAATGCGGAATTACACTTTTAATCGTTGAAAATTGTAACTATAAAGTTGTATTTTTGAGGTTATATTTACAAAGTAAGTAATATACAGTGTTTACATTTCTGTTATTTACAAACAATACTGTTTATAACGTGTGGTAAGGAACGCTTCTATCATGTACAGATAAAGCAAAAAGCTGACTTTTTACGTCCTAGGACTTAAAAAAGATTACAGCTGATTTTTTAGGTTCTAGGACAATAAAGTGACGTTTTGCGTAGAGTAAGAGGCACGTAAGTTGGCACAAACAGAAATAAACAAACTATTATCTTTTTGCGAACGTTTGCATAAAATTCAGTCTTAAAAACATATTTTCCATATGTTTTGTTTCTTAATCGTGTTTTCAATGACAGCTGTTGTTGCAGTTGTACCTGCAACGTAAATTGCGACAGTTTTAAAGGCAATTACTTGCATTAAAACTTAGCAATTTGATTGCTGGTAAACAATTTGTTTTGGAATTTATTTGTAAACAAACACTATCTGACAGCTTGAGGTAACTGTAAACAAGTGGCACATGTGGTTCAACCACGTTTGTAGTGTGACTAGTATACAAAAAGTGGTTGAAATGAATAGTACACTCGTGTGCCAACCTACGTGCCTCTTACTCTACTATTTAGAGAACAAAAAACAAGTGGATTTCGTGCAGAATGATAAAAATTGGTTTATCTTTTGTAAGGCGAAAAACTATCATTTTAAGTGATTTATTTTTACAAAGTACAAAGATCTACTTGCAGTACCTAGTAATTAGATGAAACGATCACAACACTATATTTTGACCTTGTTTTTAGACGATAAACTGTTTATAAAAAGCGATTTTATAAACTGGACAAACAGTTGCCACCGACATTGATGTTTAATAATACCGGTATGTTGTTAGTTCAAAGAAAACCTTGTGTCAAATCTCACTTGTGTTCAGCAGGCGCTCGTTGGCTCGCGTCGCGTCGCGTCCGTCGTCGTTGTGACAATACTGTCAGCTATCATCACCTAGCCACTCAGCACGCCTGCAATAATTGTAATACCACACAATATACATGAGTGTGTTGCGGGCTTGTTCTGGCCTATTCTCTTGTAGCTTGTAGCAACGAAACTAATTTTTAAACTCAGCGTTTGTAAGCACGTAAAAAACCTCATCAAAATAACATTGGAACTTTTAAATCCTACATTGTGAAGCCCAAGAGTTTGCATTACCCAATAATCCGAAAATACATATTTAGATAACGTTAATCTTATTCCAAATAATATGTTTTCAAAACAACAGTTTTCAAAGGTGAAACCCACCGTTATAAATCTAAAAAATGTTAGAACACATTTCCCATTTCTGACTTTGAAAGTGTTGCATAGTTTACAGCCTTATAAACGCTATCAAACTCAGAGCCGTATTTCCCTAAGGGTGCACGGGGCGAGCGCCCGGGGCCCCAGGCTCGAGGGGCCCCCAGGCCACGTAAGTGGGTCCCTAAGGGCAACTAAGGTGGACCTCGCGAGGCAGTGTTTTAATTTTGTTCTGAAAAACTGTGATCATTTCTCAATTGACAATAAAACAAATAATTTTAAGTTGTAAAAAATGTACGTTACAAATAAGTCTCAAATCCAAAGTCATTCAGCAATGTTTATTATTTTAAATACTGTGTGCAGATTTGATGAATCTGTCCTAATCCAGTAACAGGAATACAGGGATAAGCCAGATAAGATTTGAAGTGTATAACTACTGACAGTAATACAGAGCACCTTACTTTGTTGAGTATAAGTTTGTAGATATTCTATATTTGCAATAGATGGTCTTGATCTTGAGCTATAATATTTTAGCCTGTCCCCTAACCCCCTAAATTGTTTAATATCCACTATAACTTGGAAGTTGCAGATTCCGTTCAAGCCGATTTTGTTCTTGTTGCCCAAAACTCAATATGGCATATTATAAAATATTAGGAATAAACAACCAAATATCAGAAAGTAGTTAAATAATGGTATCCAAATTATACTGATACAAAGGTCAGTTAACTAGCCGAATACTGAATAGTCTTGAGTGTTTTAGGTTATCCTAGACATGATATGATAGTAATAAAGATGATAATAATAATGATAGGGTAGCTTGTAGCCTCTTTTTTTGTTATTTTGTTTTTTCGTATAATTTTTCTGGATTTGATAATAGTTTGAAGATTGTTTATTTTAATCAATATATACTCAATACGCCCCAGTCTCGATGAGGGTTACGGGATATAAGCTTATCATTGTTGCCAACACTGAATTCTCCGATTACCCCCCACAGTTTAAAATAACATAGGAAGCGATGAGAGCCAATGATGAAGATTAACATTTCATTGTGTCATCATTATGTAAACTTAACATGAAAATAATGTACAATGAAAAATGATGAATCGTCTTCAATATAACAGAATTGTTACTACATTTCCAAATATTTAAATCTCTTCAAGAATATTTTACTGTGTGATAACACAAATGCATCCAGAAAATAAGATTTTTTTTAAAATTTCCTTTGAATTAGCATTCAACTAGAGTGATTAAAAGCTTTAGCATCCTGAGTATAGACGATGATACTCTGCGTTGCCTTGACTTTGATACTTAATTAATGATTTGTCAGCCAATAAATGCAGAAAGAAGGAGTTTTTACTATATATACTGCATGAAATACTATTTAATAATGTCTATCCAGGAGTATGATGACAAAAAAAATTAGAAGAGTTCCTAATCAATTTATATAGATCTTTCATACATGCTATGTTTTATTTGTTTTTAATTATCTTAGTACAATTATGTTTGTGGTAAAGCAACTACACGAGATTTTATTTACTTATAAATTTGTGTTGTCATTTTAACTAGTCATAATGTTTTTGTTCTAAATCAACTTAAAATAAGCTTATTGGATGTAGCCTTAAGACAGCTAGAACCATACTTGTAATCTTATAGTCTTGTAATGTAACTTAAATACAACATTTTTATTTTGAGAGTTTTTGAAGTTTTGATAATAAATTAAAATTTGTTATTTATTTGTATATGTAATTTGGTGTATTTATTAAAGACTAGACTGTTAAAAATAATAAGGTTATATTACGAAATAGAAAAAATTACTTTCGTATGTACATATATCTACATACATGCTTGTATAAATGTTAGAGGGCCCCATTTTCGTACACGCCCGGGGCCCCAGTGGTCCTAAATACGGCCCTGATCAAACTATCTGCCAACGGTTTTTCTATATTTTCTCTTCATTATTTCTTTGCTCATTTTAGCGAATTTCCACGAATATATATATATATGTGTGTCCGTGGGTGCGATAACTCTCGTAAAAAAGGTCCGATTTTGATGAAATTTGGTACAAACGTGTAAAACAGCATTTATGACTTTAAGTTCGAAAACCAGACGGATCGACCTATCCGAAGGGGTATTTTGGGGGGGTTTTGTACCCCAAAAATGGGTTTTTTGAGTTTTTTACATACAATTTTTGAAAAAGTAAAATTTTATTTTTCCCCATTGGAATCAACTTTAAAAGACGCACAATTTGATGTTTTAATCATTGTTCTACGTCAATTGGTTACTGAGATATTGAAAGTGCTAAACACAGTACGTTGTCCAATGTTATTCTTATGGAGGATAAGAAAAATTGTATATCTCGTTTATTTATCAACTTATCCTGACGAAACTTGGTATATTGCTTCATTTCATTGTGGTCTATTGATATTTGCACATAAACCCATATTTTGCCCGATAGTTCCAATAGCAGCAAACCTGCGTACTCAGCCCCATGTTATTCTTATGGAGAATAATTATTAACGTGTTATCTCCTTTAATTATGAACATAAATTAATAGAACTTGGTATGTGGCTTTAACTAGTTGAGTTATATTGATATTTGTATAAAAGCCCATTTTTAGTGTTCCTTATTTCAGCAAACCTGCATACTCAGCCGCCATGTTATTCTTATGGAGAATAATTAAAATGGCATAAATCGTTTATTTATGAATGTATATTGATGAAACTTGGTATTTGGCTTTATGTGGTATTAAGATAAATTAATATGCATTGGAAATTTGCTGAGTATGCAGGTTTGCTGCTACGGGGGTATTTTTTCTTATTTTCAAATTGTCCGAGTTAGTGAATTATTACTCTAAAACAATATATCAACTGCAAATAAAGTGAGCGTTCATTATTTATCTATTTGATATTCACCAACAACGTGCCAGAGCATGAATTTTTAAGTTATTATAAATTCATATAAAATATACTTAATTATGATTACATTTACAATAATGTTCTAACTCTTCTTGAAATTGATTTTCTTCACCTTGTAATTTGCATTATCGTTTTTCAAAAATCTCATCAAGGTAGTAAAACAGATTTTCCATTAAATAAATCTTGAGCATTTTTTAAAGTTATCAAACACATATGATGGCATCGTAGACTTATGGCCATATGGCCACAGGTTCTTAATACCTGTAGTGCCTACTAAAATATACAAAACTGTTTGCCAGCGCAGAAGCTTATCAGAACACAACAAACAGCCAATCAGCTCGGCTCTGGACGTTGACTTGGACAAATTAGATTAGACTCGCTCAAGAAAATTGTTTGCTCAAGGAATTGCTTGTTTGAGGCAGGCTGATTTCCCAATTGATTGGCAAATAATCTATAATGTAAGATTGGGATTGCTCTTTTACAAAAAATTAAATATAAGAAGAAGTACTAATTAGGTGAAAACTCGAGTCACCATCTCGACATAAAATTCAGAGTCGATGACGATTAAGTTTTGTGATCTGTTTTATTATGTCTACTTGATTCAGGAGGCACACAGCATGAATACAAATAAGTTAAAGCCTGTTTCTGGTATCATGTGACAACCATATTAGGAAGAAAAATAATTTCTGAAAACAATAAGATTTTTATGATATGATATTCCAGAGAAAATTTGATTCACCATCAGGAAAGGTTATGACAAATTCCTATCTTCCACCTTCTTTGGAACATGGACAGATTTAGGTTGTGATCTTTGAGGTGCAAACATACTGATATTGGGGCGTATGATGAGGTATTCAATTTTAATTGTTAACACCTGACTTTACGGATGCTCCATCAAATAACTGACCAACCAAAGTAGCTGAAATTTCTTAAACAATCAAGAATGATTTGGAATAAATTATTAACATTTTGTGAGAGTGAAACATCTTTCATAGCAATAAGTCTTTCATTGATCTTAAAAAGTAATAATTCCAAAATTTTGGGGGTGCAGCGCATCCCCCGTAAATCCGCTCCTGCTTTGGAGGTTTAGCTTTCTATAAATATATAATTAAAATTGTAATCGTAAAAGGTTCTAGTTTAACCTTTTGTGTCGCAGATCTGATCTGGCGCACGGACCTGGACTTCCTGGTGGCTCAGAGGGATCGATTGGTGGTGCTGAGCTTCATGACCTCACCCAACGTCAACATGACGTTCCTGCCGACACCCCTGCCCCAGGACACCAGCAGCCACAACCCCCTGGCCTCCAGCAAGCCTCAGACTATGCCCCTCACCGTGGGCATACCCGGCCAGGATCTCTCTGTCAATGGTATTGCTCATTCAATTGTTACTTAACGTATTCACTGCGAGTGTCCCGGAATCGGAACATTGCTCAACATTGAAATATATGAGATTTTCATGTTTAAACATGTAAAACGAAGTGAAAGTGTTAACATATTTCATTTTCATAATGGTTCACAATGTTTTACAACTAAGATAAAGTGCTTTGCCTAATGAACAAACAGGCAGCTACTAGATCACAAATAATTTAAATTTAACTGGGATTAGAAATATTTGGCTTCTAGCAAGCCTAGTGGTTAACATTTTGGATTTAGGTTTAAAAGATGTAAGGTAGTTCAAGACATTAAAATTTTGTATCCAGCAAATGTCTATAGAAAATCAATACTTAGTAAATAAATTATTAAAGGCTAATAGCAAATAACTTTATATTTTTCTAGAGATTGAGTGTTAATTTCACTATTTATTTTTAAACCTACAATCACTGAATAAGTTCTTTATCTCTAATTACAACAATATTACAATTTTTAAAGCTTTGTGTTCACAAATAGTTTTTTTCCAGATGAGCCAAAGTGGGGTCCAGTATCTCCAGAGTTGCTCAACTATGCGCTAGCATTGTTCGTGTACGCAATTAGATATCCAGCAGTGTTTTGGAACACTAACAAATGGTTTGGAGCTCTGTTTTCTATCCAGTTGTTGATCAATGGAGCCCAATGCATCCTCATGTATGCAGGCATCTCCGTTCTTTACAAGGTATAGTTGTGTGTTTATACAGAGTCAAATTTACAGTGTTTTCAGTACATGGTTATTCATGTGGTGCAGCTTTCTTACCAAATGCAAACAATTTTGTATAATCTTATTCAGAAAAAAAATCTATATGTTTATTTAATCTAGAAAACAGCATTTTTTTTACAGAAATTGAACTGTCATATAATTATCGAAAATAAATAGATCAACACTAATTTGAACTAACAAATATTAATAACCTTTTCTTTTTCAATTTAATTCGTATGTTGGTTTTATTTTTTTTGTGATAGTCTTTAGTCAACTGTATTTATTTTTTTTCACCTATTACTTTGGCTACCATTATGGTGCAAGGATGTTTAGTAGTAACATCCCACTAATCTTTACAATTTTAAAGATATACCTTATAAATCCAAACAAGTTTTAGTCAGTAAAAGAACTTATTTATATGTGAGTAACTTTGTTTGTCGAAGCCTATTGACTACCTTGTTGTCCATAAACATCACAGCAATGCTTCTCCGCAGGTTCACGTGGTGGGCCCCTCGGAAGCTCTGCCCCTCCTACACCAAAGAGTCGGCCTTAGTCCCAGCATGCCCCAGCACTTCCTCCTCAACCGGGACGTCACCTTGGCACTCTTTATCTTCTCAACCCTTCTAGTTATCAAGTCTAGTCTTGTCTTGTACCTATACGGGTACAGCCGGTAAGTTGAATTTTCAATCTAATCTTTCTACTCCACTGTGCATAATTTATTGTTCATTTATTAGTTTTGTCATTAAACGAGGTGATGGTAAGCTGCTCTTTGTCTGAGATCTGGCTTTTGGTTCTTAATAACTTTGCTTTTACTAACATTGATCTTGCTGTGAACAAGAACACTTTTTTGGTTTTAGTTCATTTTTATTTTGTGTTTGTAGATATATTATTTGATTGAAAACAATATTTTTGTTTATTTTAAATGTTTGTGTACTATAGTGTTTTAGTCACATATTGCCATCTTCTGAAACATTTTTTTCCCACTTTACACATGTTTGTTTTAAGTATATAACAGTATTATACATTTTTACGTCAATGTCACTGGCCCAGCCATGTTGGGACAACCAAGTAAAATAATATCTACGATTTAGTCCCTGCCTTTTACTGCTTAGCACTATTTAGATCATATATAGAGTGCAGCCTGGTATTGCGGTAATAAAACTGTCTTTGGTGTAGGCTGTGGATGTGGACATTAGGCGACTATGATTCACACCAATTACCACTTTGATAATACCAATGCCTGGTGGTTTAGAAGCTATCAAAATTGCCTCTGTATTTTTTATTTTTGTTAATCAAGCACAGAAACGGTTTTGGGGAAAGCAGAACAAACACCTCAATTTTTATGAAGACGCTAACCGAAAATGCCCAAGAAAGATGAATTAATTATTTTCCTCTATTTAGTACCTACATTTCTGAGCTATAGTGACACAGACATTAAATTTATTAAAATGTAAAAGTATAAACTGCATACTCAGTATTAGGGCATGCATGTTCACCATACAAGTAACTATTTTGAAAACTTATAGCATCACATTAAACAAATTACAAACTTTTACAAAAAACCTCACTGAAGTAAATTTAAAGATCTACTGTATAAAACAAATGACACATAATCCATTATGAACTAAAACCAGGAAAGTGTTCACCTGCCTAACCTGACGCGTAGTGTGGTGTTGTTCAGGTTGAACGCGTTTGTCTCTCGTGAGCGAGCGCGCCGTGTGATCAGCATGGACAGCTACGCAGGCAAGGGCTGGGGCTACTTCACGCACTGTGCGGCGCTTTGTGTGCTACTGGCCATGGCCGTGTGTCAAGCCCCACTGCTGTACGACTCCACTGTAGTGTACCGGGGGAGTCTCAGCTCAGCTGTGTTGGCCTGTGTCGTGGGAGCTGTGGTGAGTGTTGATACTGTTATATACATTGGGGGCCAATGCTTTTGGTTGATTTTACATGAGTAAGTTGAACTTACGAGCCTAAATACTTGTACGTTGATTTAAGTAATGTAATGATTTTGAGAATATAAGAACGGGTTTTCACAGTTTCTATAGAAAATTCAATTGGAGCTTAATAGAACATATTCTTATTAAAATGCTCTGTATTATTTGTTATGGTCACTTTGGAATTGATTTTTAAATGTTTAAACAAAAATAATACTAATCTATGCCAATGGACTGTTGTATTTATCAAAAGTTTATAAATCTTAAGGCCGGTATACACGTGAGAATTTTTTCCTGTCAGACAGTTTGGTACTGTCAGACATTACTCCCAGAAGATTTTATACTGTGGGTGATTTGTTTTGATGCAAAGGCTGATCCCATGTACATGACAAGAGTCAACTCGCAAGGCGACTCTCAGAGATCTCCTGTCACTCTCGGACACTGTCGGACAGCTGACTCTCGGCGCCTTTCTCTTGGCGTCGTTTAAACGTGACATATTATTCTCACAAACTCTCCGAGAGTAAAGATCTCTCACGTGTATACCCGGCCTTTAGATTTGCTGGTGTACTCTTAAATAACTTACACAGATTCCTAAAGCCTTCATAACGGTAATAAAGTATTCAGTAGTATTAAATAAATAAGAATAATATATATTTAAACTTTGAAGGCCTATGGGATGGTGCTGAAAAGTGTTGTCACAATGGTATCCATTCCATTCTGCATGCACGGCTTAAACCAATAGATTCCTAAACCCGGTTCTTACCTTCTTGGCAGACCCAGATCCCAACCCAGACAGATTGACCTATCAAAACCGTCCATCACACCAGCTATGCTCCCATGTAAACCGAAAATCAGTGGGTCTTGGTACCGACTCCCAATTTACCTCTGCCTATGAGACTCAACTTCATGACCAAGGCTTCCCGCAAGGAAGCAGCCTTAAAAGTGGGACCCACCCACAAAGATTCTGAGAGAGTCTGCTCACACCTGACCAGTGTGTTGCCGTGAGCCTGGCGGCTGGTTGCCTATTTTCATCAATCGCAGTTGGCTACTTCCAGAGGGAGGGGCATGCCAGCTACGACCAAGCGCATAATCAGCACCACCCTCACTCTGAAGGGTGTTGCAACGGTCTGTATTATGATCTTGGTCATTGTGGATCTTGGATATTCAAAATATCTTAAACGTAACTCATTATAAGTAATACGACATGAAAAATAAAGGGAGGACAGCCTTAATTTTCTTCTTCCTGGAAAGTTTGATTTAGGGGAAATGGTCATTACATGGTGAAAGGGTTTTCAAATATTTTATAATATTGTATGTTCTGTCCAGGTGCACCTGTTCCTGTGGGTCCTCCTGTGGCTCGTTTTGACCATCAAGCAACACTGGAGGTTCAAACTGCGAGTGACAGTCGGGCGAGCATCGGTGCGCTCTGCTCGCTCCATCAAGCTGGTCACTGAGGTAAAAGAATATTACAATTTGTTTAAAAATGTTAAACTATTTGTTCATTTATTACTATAAGTAAACAATACTTAAAAGTATCTTACCTTTATTTTATTAGACTCAAGTTTAGTTAACAAACACTTGGTAATTTGAATTGAAGGTCTTATTTTGTTAACTGGCAAACACCGAATTTTAAAGTATAATATGAGATAGATGACTGAAAGTACTTTAATATTTTGTAGCATGTCTAAAACTAAAGATTTCACTGAGTAGGTAAACGATACAATAAATAAAATCTGTCTTACCTTTATTTTATTGGGCTCATATTTGGTTAATACACATGGTATTTTCAAGTAAACCATCACTGAAACGAAGGGCACATATCTGAAAAATGTCCACACAAACATTCTTTTTTTAATCTTTTTTGAGTACAGCATTGATATTTCAATTCTAAGCATAGGTGTCGCTTCGGGGAGGGGGGTTTGCTCTCCAACTTTCAAGAAGTTCCTGTTACATTGCATCTCAGCTGTAATCGTGTGGTACAGTCATCCTTTTTTTGTCCGTTATGAAATGGTAGATTTGTTGTTTACAATCGATATTAGGCGGGTAAAACATAATTTACAGCTGATATTAAGTGAATACAGCGGATCAGCATTGGGCTATCCCAGATATGAGTCCAATTATTATCTTCCGAGACAATGACACTTCTCTATTATCTAGGTGTGCCGAATCTTAGTCTTATTCATTGCTTCAACAACTGTTATTTGTCCTGCCAGGTGGACCTGCTGTCATCCACAGACTACGCCCAGCCGCTACTGGTCGTAGGCAACGGCCGCACCTACACCATCTCCGACAATTCTCCCAAGAAGGCCATCATGGGTGTCATACAGAAGTGTGCCATGGAGAAGAAGGCGAGGAGTCAAGGTGAGCTAACATCACCAACCTCAGTAGGAAATACATTTGAGAGATTAAACATCATGTCATAAGTAACTAAAAACTGTTGTGAAATTTTTAAAATTGATTTTAGTTATTTTAATCCAGCTAAGTCACAAGATAGCTTTTAGATGGCACGAGAAGGATGCTAAATTATCCAATCTAATACATTCAATAATCGTACAACCCCACATACCATATATAAAGTTTGTATAACCATCAGTTTATTTATTTTTATTGTTTAATGTTACCAAAATTATTCTTACTTCATTACTCCACTCTTCTTTAATCAATCCTTGACTCTTTCTTAAATTGTTCCTAACACAACAAGTGTATTGTTGTGGGCTTTTGTGATAGGTGCAGGTTGGGTGTGGTTTAATCGGTTAAACTATACACAGTGTGTTACGGAAGGTGTCTCAAACATATTACAGACAAACTACTTGACCTAAAAGGATGACACAACATTTTTCCTATTAAATTTACTCCGAAAAATAACATGTCAATATTTTTAACTATTTCAAAATGCAGATTTGTTCAAAAACTCAGAGTTGTTAGTATGATTCTCTGAAATTTTAAATTTAAACATATGTCACGTTGTATATAATTTTAAAGCCTTATAAATATACAAACTTTTGGGGGTAAGCAGAACTCATTTATGTCGTTTTAAAATGGTAGCCATTTAAAAAAATAAAAATAAGAGAGTTCTGTTTTTGCCAAAACATTTGTCTGTTTTATATCAGGGCCTTAAAATGTTGTACAACTTGACATATGTTTGCATTTGAAAATTCTTAGAACCTCACAAGTGACAAGTCATCAGTTTTTGGAACACCTTTTTATTTTGATAAAAGTTTGATTTACTTTCACAATATTTCTCGCGGTGGAGAATGATTTTTTTTCAACCTTCTAGGTCAAGTAATTTGTCTAAAATATGTTAGAGACACCTTACGTAACACATCTTGAATACAACTCTTCTCTTAGTGTTGAGATGTATTTGATATCATCCTGTTTAATTGTAACAACACATATTATGCTTATCAATAAATCATTTATTACTCTTAACTAAATTAAAATTAATTTAATAATCAAGTTTCAAATAGCTAAACATTGTATTACAAATATTAAACATCATCAAACAGATCACAGTGTTATTTTAAAATATGTATGTATTCTCTATCAAATATTGCTCTTCACAGTTTCTATTATATTCAAAGGTGAATGTTATGTGTTATTTTGATAACCCATTGGTCTTTTGTTTTTGTTAATTTAATAAAAACAAATAAACTAGTAACTTAATTACAATTTTAATGCAATTATTGTTCGCAGGCTCTTCCAGTAGCAGTGCCAAAGACTGGATGGACAGAGAGGAAGAGCAGATTTATTGGCTGAGGCCAAAGCAAACAACTCCGAAACATTCCCCGGATTCTGCCTCCTCCGAGAGATTGGAGTGGTTCAGAAAACCTAACGGGACGAAACATAAAGTCACCTTCGATCCAAGCTCAAAGTAAGATGTCTAAATAATATATATTAGGGTTAAAATGTTACAGTTAAATTTAATCGAATATTCAAACTTTTCTCGATCACCCAAAATTTGAATTATCAAGGTGCAACAGTGTTTACCCTGTACTTATTTATTTGCTCATACAATACATTACAGTACATCTTTATTATTCTAGTTGAATTTTCACAAGACTAACCCTTCGAAGCAGCTCTTTTGTAATGTTCGGGGCCCCCTCAAAACGGGAGTTTTTAGTGTATTGACCAAATTGATGGTGTTTATTGACAAATTATACAACTTTTTTATTTATAAACCAATTTTCATGATTTGTTCACCAAAAGGCTCATTAAATTATGTTCTATTATAAGCGCACATATACATTACCGCCGCGGAGCTCAATATCGGTATTGATGGACATCTACGTCGAGCTGTCTTGAAGGGCTAATCTAGTAGTGCATTAACATCCTCAATCGTTTCCATTTATGTCAGGTAGTATGTCATTACTCTTTAGAGGTTTGAAAGAGGTTGTTGGTTAATCGTGCATAACTTGCCATTGCAGGAAGTGCAGGAGTAGCAAAGTGCACGAGTCAGAAGATGACGGAGACTACGCCAGGCTGCGAGAACTGCCGATGTTGAGTGTCGGGTCCACAGAGCAGAGTGACGGCGACACAGCTTCTGAGGACAACAAGGTGATTACATGCTCTCACTCTGTTTTATTTTCTTCTTATGACTGTGTTTGAGAGTTTGATTAACACTTTATGCTTATAGCGGTATTGCTGGTATTTTATTTTTATAATGAAAAATAAGGAGGGAAAACATTATAAGATCCAAGACCCAACTTTATATTTAGTTTGAGTAAATATGAATAAGTAATATTATTCTCAATACATTAATTATAGTAAAAACAGAAATGTAACTTTCATACACTATTTGTACAATATATTTTCAATCATTAATCAAATCTGGATCCAGTAAAAGTAAAACTACTATTTGGTAATTGTGTCGACTACAAAGCTTAAACCTTAAACAAATTTAAACTCCGGGTTACTTGGGTAACCCAGCATGTGGTGGTGTTACTAACCCAATGCTTGGTGTGGTGTGGGTGCAGCTACTGGAGAGTGTTCGCACGGCCAGCGTGACATACGCTCGCACCAACTGTGACCTGCTGATGCCTCTACCGGGGGCTGGGGACTACGAGGACCCCTCCCCTCTGCTTACACCAGAGCCTCACGATGACAACGACCTCCCCCCTCCCCCCACCCCTGGCCCCTCCCCTCCACCCCCTCCACCACCGGTGGCAGTGGGTAGCGACCAGCCGGTGAGTACAGAGGAAGTTTTGCTTAAAAATTTACTTATAAATAATTAAACCGACGTTCAAATTTACGGTAAAAGTTTTGCTTAAAGTAAAAAATATTCAGTCATAAACTGAGACTGCTAAAATTAGTTGTTTGCTTTCTCATCCCAGGCAAATTAATGAGGTGGTAAAACTTACTAAACAACCTTTGTTGATGAATCATTACAAATTAACATTAATTCTATAAGTCTTCTAGGTTGGAAAGTCATTGAACAATTTAGAACAGAATATTAAGCTAAAATCAATTTTATATGTGGTATTAACAACTGTCTTAAGTGGTATTTCTGTTAAGTGGTATTTCTATAAAAATTTCTGTTAAAAATACAAATATCAGTTTTTTTTTATTCAAACAATGTTTGTGGGCACACTTATAGGTTTAATTTTTCCAGCAACTTCAGTTTTCTGAGTACTTAAGAGGACCAATCATTTAGTTTTAGTAGTGGGTTTTCCTTTAAAATATTGAGTGATGAAAATAATAATAATAAATTAAATAACAGTTTGTTGTACAGGTGACGCCCCGATGTCTGCGCCGGACTGACTCAGGAATGCCAGGCGATGAACTGACTCCGAGGTCAGACTCGATGAGCACCGAAGCATCCGGAGCATCGCCCCCGGAGCAGAGTGAGGCTGGAGCATCTCCTCCAGACCACAGTGAGACGTCCAGTGGAGTGCACTCCAACTCCAGCAGGGAGTCTGCCACGGCCAATACTCAGCGGCGCTCCACCAGCGTCGACGATCTGGCCTCCGACGCTGCAAACAAGGTAACACCACCTCCTTGCCAACACCACTTGCTTAGGAAGCGAAAAAAACATTGAAATTATGTATTTCATGTTTAACTAAGTAGTTACACAAGTTTATATATTCTTTTACCAGAGTGGTATCTGTACACAAAATGTATAAAGACTAAATTTGTTCTCAAGGAAAGATTATATTCACTAAGTGCAAGTCAATAATATCCAACAAAGTCAAGTTAAAAACTCCATTAAGATGTATGCATAAATAGTCCAAAAATTATTATTATTATTTAATGTTATACAAAAAGCATTTTACACCATATTGTGTTTGTCTACAACTACTTGACCGTACATGTTAAGAAAGCAGATTGTAAGCGTGATAATATTTCAGGTGCAAGTGCAGTGGCGCAGTGTTTCTCTTCAGCGAGGGATGCAGCCTCCTCAGCCAGACCAGAGCTACAGCTCCTACAAGGCACAGCATGTTGACCCGACCTACGGGATCTTGAGAAATGGTCCTCAGAACGCTGAACCTACGTACGGCATTATGAGGCACAACTCACAGCAAAGTGTCGATCCCACCTATGGTATTCTGAGGAACGGCACCCAACAGAACGGTGTGATGAGTAGGGTGACGACCCATCCTCAAGAGCCGATCTACGCTCCCTACCGGCCCCAACAGCTGTACACCAAGAGTCCCCCGGTGATCAGTGAGGAGGAAGATGTAGTGATTAGGCGGAGGGTCAGCAGGCCAGAGGTTCCCCCGACTGTCACGACTGTGACAGAACCCTTCGGACGAGCCACGAATATGAGGCTGACATCATTCACAGACCGACCTCAGCAATCGGCTACACTCCCCCATTATCCGACACAAGTGGTGAACCCCACGTACCCCCACTGTTCCACCATGCCTCTACCCATGTCCAACCCTGCCGTACCTCCCCTACTGGGCACAGGCACTAGTTGTAACTCATTCCCTCGCCAACACACCACGATACCCACGCATCACAACGGGGTGAGGCTGTTCCACCCGAACCCCTACACCAAGCGTCACTTCCCCCTTTCCCTGAGAGGCTGTGCTCCACCCGACCCCGGCCATCACTCGTTCCCACAAATCATAAATTTCAAACAAAACGTCCAACACAGGTCAGACAGGGATTCCGCAAACTTCTCCCTCGCTTCTAGCGGTGATTCCGACACACACACGTGAACTACTCCGAGTATTCCATGTGATATATCGTTATAAATGTATACAGTATTAGTATGAATATTTGATATGACATTACCAAAGATAGATTGCTGTAAGGAAATAGATACATTTATTTAACATGTTTTTAGCTTTTGCACTTTCTTTTAAATTCTGCTTTATTGTATCTGAATATGACTAGTCAGATTTTCTGTAATATAATAGGAATAAATTTGTGTATGGTAAGATACAAATTTTTCTAATAGAATATTTTATTTTATAAAATAAAGTTGTGGCTTTGAATTATGCATTTAAAGATAGTAGCCATATACATCAGAGAACTATTGAAAAACAAATATTAATACCATAAAAATATTGGATATTGTAATTTTCTGGTAAAGTACGATAAATTTGTTGTTTACTAATTCTCAAAGGTTAGATCTGGTGTTATATTGTCATCAAAATAAAGGAGGGCTGTTTCAAAAGGCATAATTTTGGGGTCCAAGGGGGGGGGCGGTTGTCCCCCAATAACGTGGAGAGTTTATAATTTTATTTCGCCCCCCTTCTCAATCGTAATACTAAAATTATTCTTATGGTTGGTTCAGCCATTTTCAAAAGCCACCATTATCTAAAAACAATTTAAAACCCATTTAATGTTTAGAAGTACAACAATTATAGGTTAATGGAACTTAAAGTTGAGCAAATGAAATACTTTTATACATTACTTTTCATTCCAACATTTAAGTTTTTTTTTCACCTGGTATTATTAATAGATTGTTTAAGGTAACTGTGAAAAGGTATCCTTTTAATTCACTTAATGAAAATATCAAGAGAGTTTAAAATATTAATACAAAATAAATTTAACCTTCCGAAAAATAGTATTTTGGACTAACTTCTGACCAAATTACATAGGGTTTGCAACATCAAAACATTTTATACCTGACTTTTTATACCTATTTGTAAAACTTCAGTGAGTGAAATTATTGACTGAGTACATGGTACCAACTGTAACAATTCGACAATAACCTGGGATAGGTTAGAGCAAATTAGATAACTTTAATACATTTAAAATACTTAAGGGGAAATATCTGAGCAGTTTTATAATAAATTATCTATTTGCACAAAATTTGTACAATATTTTGTAAGTGACTGTATTTGTGTAGATATTTATATATTTTGCATTTTTATATGAAGAAGATAGTCATGTTTAGATAAATTGTAACTAAAATTAGCTACTTAGACCTTTAATAGCTAACACGTCAGTGGTGAGGCGTGATATTGTCACTCAGTCATTGCACAGTAACATACCTCAAGTTCACTTTTTTTAAGAGGCAGAAAGTTACACAAAATATATACACACGTTGTGACAGTTGTCATTGACTAGGTGAGGGAATGACGAGGAGGGGGTGGAAAGACTGCCCATGGGTGAGGAGGAAGGGCAAAGCGAATCCCTCACAATGAAGTGAATTCCACAACCTCGGGTGCATGGGGAGGGTGACTTGATCGCTTTTGGCCATTCACAGACTCATTTTTTCTATAAATTCAGATCAATATAGTTAAGGACATATATGACTAAAAATGATTAAATCAATTAATTTATTTTAGTCATCCCCAAAACTAGAGATGACTTACGGGCCTCACCACTGCTAACCAGCAAACATTTCACTTAATGTTGTATCTCTGACTATCTCCAACCTGAGTAACTTGCATCTGTTTTTAACCTAGCACCATAGAAGATCTATTCTTGAGTTCCCATACTGTTAGTGATGCTATTTACTTACATATCTGCCGTGAGTACAATTAAATAGTTTTGTGAATATTAGAATATGATTGTTATTTTGATAATTACTTTTATATTATGACAAGGTATTCTCTAAATATTATTCATTTCCATGTTTTTATATGTTTCATGTTGCGATAACATTAGAGTACCTTATAAATTATACTAATAAACACAGGAACCTCAGGGTATAATCTTCCCACTGCCATAGTTATTTTCAAATAATATTTTACTTTTACTTTTTTGTTTTATATTTTTATCAACTATGCAATCCAAGTACAATATTACTATCAATTCCTTAAAACCAAAGTAATAAATGTATTTTTGTGAATTTTTAAACTATGGTATATTTTGGGCCAATTTATTTGTACATTATTAAACAACCAACCATATCAACAGTTATAGCAATATATTTTAAAAAATAGGTTTATATACTGACAACAAAGAAGTGTATTTTTTATTTTTTATTCAATTACTCTTGTGTAGGATGTCAAGTTATGAAATGGCAATGAAGAAATATCACTAGTTCTTCGGATACTATCAACTGTTTGGCAGGTTCTCTTTAACCCATATTGATTCATATAATGTGTGCGATAACAAATTATTACACAATATATTTAGTTTTACAACGTATACAAATAATATATTGAAAATATTTGTTTCTGTTGGATAAAAAATTAGAACCACATTAATGTATTCAAAGTAATATATTGTCTACAGTCATGGTGCTAACTATTTAAGACTCCTAAATGTAAATAATTGTGTAGTCATATCATGCAGAGTTGTACTTTATTTCAGTTTTGATTTTAAAAATATCACAACAAATTTTGTTAAAGACCATTATATTTATGCTTTATTCTTATGTATTCTTCAAGTTGAAAAAACATACTTCATACAGTGGCTTCTGTTAACCAGTTGATCTTCTGGAATTTACTAGTTTTATTATAATTCTACAAAATTAAGCAATTGACAGTCATTGTTACTAACGTTCAGATATTTCAAATACTTTTTTAACTATGGTTTCTCACTAATTAAACAAATTCATTATCTAAGCAAGAAAGTATACTCGCATAGTCTTTTCAAAATATAATATGATGGCGGTTATTTATTTTGACGTTACATCTATTTTCAGTTTTCACACAATTTTGTCTTAATTTTAGAGAATTATTTTGGTAAGCTTAATAACCACTCCAGTCTTATAACAGAAGTGTGACATTTATTTAAAATTAAAGGATTATCTAAAAGAACTTATTTTAAAAGTTGGTCATTTTATTTTCTAAATCCAACCCTAGCATTGGTTGTTGTCTATGTGCTGTATTGATATTGTCAAATAAATTGTTCGCTATAAGTGAAAATAAACCACCGCATATAAATTACAGTCAAAATAAATTATACCCGAACAGGAAATTACATTGATGTCTTGTTTAGAACCAAGTGCATGCTTATATTGTACATACCACTAGGTATTTTAGTGTCCATATGAACCCATATCAAATTCATCTTTCCCCTGTATAGATATTGTATTTAAATTTGACGTATTCTTTATAGTAACTTCTAAAATACATCACAGATAGTTATAATGTTTTAAAAACTAATTACAGGAACAAAGACAAAACCACTGTCGGCTACACATTTGTGCAGGTATCTTAAACAGATATTTTAGACCACTAAAAGTTTCTTACATTTCAGATTTATATCCAACTAGCTAATGGGCTCAAGAGCTTCGATCATTCACCTGATTTCAGTTTGAAAATATCAAAAATTGCGTAGCTGATTGTTGATTTTTTTAATATATTAGGGGAGGGTTAGTGGTAAATTGTATACGATTCCTCATACTTTTAGACCAACCCTTTCATTGAAGTGTATGGTTGATACACCTAGGGTTAAATAATATTAGGCTCATTTTTGTTACTTAATCCATTCCAGTTTCTATGATAATAATAATATAGGTTTAAAACGACTGTTTACTTTACGACAATTTTTAGGTATTGCCAAAACTCAAAATCTCAAGCTTTGTACTCTAACTGTATTATATTGTCATGATAAATAATTTGTAAAGTTTGTTTTATATAGGAGTCTCATTCTGTTTTTATGTAGTTTTGTATATTTTATGACTGTATTGATAAACCGTGTTTGAACACTTTGTATAAAGACTGACTAAAAAAATGTACATAATGTAAAAAATGATGTAATTTCTTTCAAATACAAGACAATGTGTCATTTAATTAATGCTGTATTTTACTGAACTACCGTACCTCATTCATCTCCCTATTTAAAATTTTTTTTGCGGGGGAGAGGGGGATGGGACGCTCTAGATTATAGGCAGATAGGACTTCACTTTGCTCATTTATCTTAACTGAGAGGAAAGCACTCTAACTGGCCACCATATACCTGACAATCTATATTATAAAAATTATTTTTTTATTTTTGTTTTTGTTCTCTAAAACTATTGTTTTTGTTTGTTTGGTATGAGTACAAATCTGTTACCCACCAGGTGTTCCTTCTGTGGATTTTAAAATATCCACACTATTCAGGGCACCTCCTCATGGGCTTTCAAAGTTCCAGTTTTAATCTTAGGTAAGAATAGAGATCAATTGAACTGAATAACGAGTTTGCACACAGCACGCTGACGTGAGGGAAGTGAATTTCCTCATAAAATAACATTTAAAAATCCAATCCAGTGTCAAAACATTCTAAATTTATTTATTCCAAATTTTGTTGTACTTTGAAAACATTTATTTTTTTGGCTTTTCTTCCTACCAAATCAGCTCAATCGATTTAGTAGTTAGAGCGTGATTGAGCCACAAACTAATAAACAAACAAACAAACTCACAAACTTTCAGCTTTATAATATTAGAATGATTAGTATGATAGCTGGTACTTCGAATTTTGTCGGTTGTCTCTTATCTCTTAAATTTGTAACATATTTTAGTAGACACGTTAACGTTTGCTTGCGGACCTTTGCAAAGCTCCTTAGTTTTATAACATATCAATTCAAATTTTCTCTAAGTATTTTTAAATACAAGTAATCTGTTGAAATATTTAGTATTTGTATTCGTACATTCACACATTTTTAATCTTTCTCTGTCAGAATACAATATAAAGAAATTATAATTATTTAGATATGTTGCATATGGTCTAGATATTTGTTGACCTATTGTAAAAGTGTTTGGCTAAACAAGGTGTAAGTTAACAAAAGCTAAACTTGTCTATTTAAATATATAATTAAAAATTCAGTATTCGTTCATCCTCTTACGGGAAGAATGAGCGTACACCTAGTACAATATTGCGCATTATAAGGTTAGAAGAAGGTCCAGTCAGGGTTGAAAGTAGGCGTGAGGTTGCTGGGGATGATAAAAATACACCACCAAATGAATACCAGGCTTTTCTAATGTAAAACCCCCATAAGACAACGTACTTTGTTTAGTCGATATACATTTTCATTAATAACTTGGTAAATATTTATTCTAGAATGATGTGATAGGGCTTAAAACTTTTGCCGAACTAATCACTACCTTTTGACATGCATTAATTTTACATCCAGGGTTTTTATGACCCTTTTTGGGCCCTAAAACCCAAAATTTGGGCGATTAATCCCCAAAAAGGGAGGTAAGAGTTTTCAGATTGTTTTGCCCAACGAATTTGCCTAACTGATTACAGAAAGGAATGTCCCTACCAAATTTGAAGTAAATCGGACAAAAAATGTGACCGCTAGAGTGCAAACACACACACATTAATATATATACAGGGAGTCTCACATAAGATGTCTAAAACAGATTTCAGACAAACCAATTGATCTAGGAGGATGAAATAAAATTATTTCCTACCAAATTGACCCCAAGGAATAACATAAACATATTTTTAGTTTGTTACATACACAGGGTGTTCTAAAAACGAAAGGTCACTAGTTTCAATTAAGGAATTTTCAAATATAAACATATATTAAGCTATACTCCATTTCAAATCTCTACACTCAACTAACATTTTGGCAAAACAGAACTCACTTATCTTAATCCGTTTCAAAATGGCAGCCATTTTTTTAAAATATTGACATTTACAGAATAACCCGTATCTGCTAGACCAAAAGACATATTTTAGTTCTGGTTCAAAATTCTTACTCGTTTTAAAATCAGCGTTACCGTTATTTGCTACACGACAGTATTTAAAACAAAATACAAATATACAAAAAATACTTTTTTTGAACATGTTTATGTACTCAAAACTCCAAAAGGTCAAGTAGTAAAGTATGTCAAAAAGTATATCATGTTAAAGGTCTTGGAAATCCTTGCAACTTCCTTATTTACACCAACCTCGTATCTCTTACAGTTTTTTATCAATCAACAAAAATCATCATTTTCCCATATAAAGTGCATGTAAGTAATACATAACACATTTATAAAAGAGGCCTCAGAGTACTTTATAAGTGTTATTGGCAAATAACATGCACTTTGGGGAAATGATGATTTTTGTTGATTGCTAAAAAACCATAAGAGATACAAAGTTGGTGTGAATTTGAAAGTTGCTACGATTTCCAAGACCTTTAACTTTATAAACCTTTTGACTTTGTGGAGTTTAGGGTACATAAACATTTTCAAAAAAAGTGCTTTTTTTATTTTTTTATTTTGTTTTAAGTACTGTCATATATCATATCAGGGTAACGCTGAGTTTAATACGAGTAATAATTTTAAATCAGAACAAAGCTATGTCTTGTGGTTTAGCAGATACCTACAGGGTATTCCCTAAATGTCAGTATTTTTTTTGAAATGGCCGCCATTTTAAAAATATAAAGAAAATGTTCTGTCCACCAAAATATTTGTCTGTTATAGAGCTTTAAAATGGTGTATAACATGACATATTTTTATATTTGAAAATTCCGAGAGTCAAACTAGTGACCCTCCGTTTTTGGAACACCCTGTATTAAAAAAAAAAACTAAAAATATTTTTACGTTATTCCTTGAGATCGATTTAGTTGGAAATAATTTTATTTCATCCTTCTAGGTCAATTGGTTTGTCTACAATCGGTTTGAGACACCTTACACGAGACACCCTGTATATTATTTTGAACAACCCCCAAAACGTGTTCAGGGTCTCGTTAGGAACTTCTATGGTGGTCCCGGGCTTAAGTTTCACCGTGCGGGTCTTGCTAATAGTTCACTTTTCCATAGGATAATCATTAATAAACAGCTGTTTAAAGTGGAGTCTCGATTATCCGACCTTCAGTTATCCGACCTTCCGTGTTACCCGACCATCCCCGTGCACAATTGAAATCAATTTCCGCATGCCTAGGAAAAAAAATCAAAATTTTTAACAATTTTATTATTTTCCGTGTTATCCGACCTTCCCGCTTATCCGACCTTGCAGCGGCCGGTTTAGGTCGGATAATCGAGACTCTACTGTATGTTGATACATTTAACAAAATGCATAGCAAGAAAAGGGGGTATTTTTAGCAAATTTCCCCTAAAGGGAAGAAGCTATTACCGTAGTAGGCATGGTAAGACCTAGGGCCCGGGACCATGATAACTTTTCGTTTTGAGGTCCCCAGATCCCAAAACACCATTCGTTCGAAACTGTATGTATATGTGTGTGTGTGTGTGTGTGTGTGTGTGTGTGTCCGTGAGCACGGTAACTCTTGTAAAATGATCCGATTTTGATGAAATTTGGTATAAACGTGTAAAGCAACATTTATGACTTTAAGTTCGAAAACCAGCCAGATCGCTCTATCCAAATCGGTATTCTGGGGGAGTTTTGTACCCCAAACATTTTTTTTTAATTTTTTACATACCGGGTATCATTTTTGAAATAGTCAAATTTAAATGTTACCATTTTTCCCATCAGCTTAACAAACACAAATTTGGTATTTTGATCATTTCTCTACGTCAATTGGTTACCGAGCTATTGAAAGTGCTAAACACAGTACGTTGTCTAATGTTATTCTTGTGGAGGAAAAGACAAATTTTATATCTCGCTTATTTATGAACATATACTGACGAAACTTGGTATATGGCTTCATCTGGTTGTGATCTATTGATATTTTCTCAAAAAACTATTTTTTGCCAAAGGCTCCCGTAGCAGCAAACCTGCGTACTCAGCCCCATGTTATTCTTATAGAGAAAAATTAAATGCTATGTCTCCCTTAATTATAAACATAGATGAATAAAAACTGGTATATGACTTCACCAAGTTGAGTTATATTGATATTATAGCATAAAAACCCATTTTTCGTGTTCGTTGATGCAGCAAACCTGCGTACTCAGCCCAAATTTTATTCTTATGGAGAATAATTAAAATTGTACACATTGCTTATTTGTGAATATATTTTTATGAAACTTGGTAAGTGGCTTTATGTATTATTAAGACATTTATATCTAAGAATAAGAATAATAAGAATAAGAATAATTTATTTTCTCCAAAAAAATATTACATTTTTGTACACTTTCAAATTTTGCACATAAAAAATAATAGTCTAAAAAATGCCCATTCTTTTAGCAAAAAAATTAAAAGTCCACAAAATGTCTATATTCAGAATGACTTAAAAATACAACAATACAGATTAATGCATAATAATTATGACTAAAAAAATAAATGGTTGTACATTTTTGTTGTGCATAAAACTAAGGAGAAAATGTAGGGCCTCCAAGGCAAAGCCTGTTAGGAGGTTCCTTTCCTTTAAATTATCAAAATAAAATACGGCGATCAGGCAGAATTGAAAATATGTAGAATAAAATATAGCGATCCCTTAAGTATTTGTGCCATAAATTTTACTAATCCAAAAAAATACATACAAAACTACTTCAACAATTAACAATGACTAAACTATGGTTTGATCTTCAAACCGCACACCGCACTTTGCTACCAGGCGGCTCATGGCACCAGCCCAGGTGCCGTCACAGCTCATAGCATGCAATGCTTAGTCCCTGAGTATCAAAGCTCTCCATAGTGTGCCCTTATCATGACCCATTTTCCTATCTACCTTTGTTTTAAAATTAAAAACAAACATTATTTCTTCCAAACTAAAAAGCCACTTCTTTAACTTGTTTACAAAAATATCTCCATTGGAAATTCGCTGAGTATGCAGGTTTGCTGCGACGGGGGTATTTGAATCCTTATGAACTTTTCACCCAAGGTTAGTGGAGTAAAGTAGTGAGTCCGTTGTGGAGAGCTGCAGCATGCATTGCTTGGTTGGCATTTCCAAGGTTTTACTAGTTAACTGGGAAATAACTCATACAAAGTCCAGAAACAGCTGAAATGCCTCGTGATTATCAGTCCAATTGTCAGTGTTACTGGAAACACAATGTTTAATGTAGATGTACTGTATATTTTTTATTTTCCTTGTAATTTCAATTTTGTATGAAAACTTTTAAAACTGTTTACATTCTTTAATCACCAGTTATCACATTGTTTTTACTTCTATTACCGGTATAAGTTAAAATACGCATCTTTATTATTAAAAGGATGTCTTGATTTTTGTTTGACCCTTAAAACTATTATTTTATATACATATTTGCATTTGCTATTAATCTAAAGCTCTTACCCTCTAGTAGACTAGTACTTTTAGGGTTCGACCTAGACAAAATTAGGCCACGAACGAATATGACTGCAATGTGTTCGGCACATGTCCCTGAACATTTCCTGAGAATTCCCAAGTTTTCCCACTTGGGTAACGTCCGCCATCTTGGAAAATGGCGGGAAAAGTGTAGAATAATGCATAATAAAACTAAATTGTGTAAAAACCGTAATATGTAGAGAAGTCAAATAAGTTGTTGATTATTTCACATAAGATTCCCTACACGGTAACACCATTAAAAGAGGCCATATTGTGTTTGTAATTGCCGAAGATCCGATTAAAAACTGATGTTTTGTTAACAAAACATGACATGTTTTCATTTATTTTTATTTTGTACCATTAATACTCAAATTATGAATTTTTTACAACAGTAAAGAATTGTAGAAAACTAAATTTCGCATCTAAAGCATATACATTACACAGTAATACTTTTGATCAAAAAATAAGACTACACCATGCTTTAAAGTATATCGTTTTGTTCAGCATATCGCCAAAGCAGTGGAACCTGAAACCATCATACTACAAAATGCTCTTATCAGTTGGTACGAAAAAACGTATAACAAATAAAATGTATGATTTTATGTAAACCCTTTGTCCATTAAACTTTGGTGAGGATTCCAACATTATCCTGAATGGGCAAAATCCGCCATATTGGAAAATAACATGGAACATGCATTTAATAACGCAAGCTTTTACTTAAAATTAATTTTACTCAAGACCACACCTTTTGGACAGAACAAATAAGTTTTACATTATTGTTAGTAAGATTTCATACACGGTAACAATAAATTAACGAGGTCGCACGCAGCACGCTGACGTGAGGGAAGTGAATTTCCACATACAACAATTTTAAAACTCAAAACCAGTATAAAAACATACATTTATTACAATTTTATTTAAATCTGAAAAGATTGATTTTTTAGCTGTTCAGATGCTTCTAGTTTCATTTACCTGCAATGATAGGAATACAATTTTGCACTTTTTAAGGTTAAGAGAAGGTCCAGTCAGGCTTGAAAGTAGGTGCTAGGTTGCTGGGGATGATACAAATTCACCAATAAATGAATAACATGTTTTTCTAATGTAAAAACCCCATAAGAAAACGTACTTTGTTTAGCCGGTATACATTTTCTTTAATAACTCGGTAAATATTTATGCTAGAATGACGAGAGAGGGCTTAAACTTTCGCTTCACTAATTCCCGTCTTAATATAAGCATTAATTTTACGTCCGGGGCTTTTCTGACCCTTTTTGGGCCCAAAAACTCAAAATTTGAAAGAATAATCCCCAAAAACGGGGGTTAGAGTTTTCCGATTGTTTTGCCTAACGAAATTGTCCAACTGATTATAGAAATGAACACCCCTACCAAATTTGAAGTAAATCGGACAAAAAATGCTACCACCAGAGTGCATACACACATACATATTTTTTTTAACGACCCCCCAAAACGTGTTCAGGGGGTTACGCTAGGAACTTCTATGGTGGTCCTGGGCTTAAGTCTCACCATGCGGGTCATGCTAATAGTTCACTTTTCCATAGAAAATTCACTAATAAGGTGGTGATATTTATTTTATTGTGGTCATAATGATGATTGAAAGTTGATATTTTGTTGAAAAAAAAACATGATATGTTTTCATTTTTTTTCTTTTTTGCGCCATTAATACTCCAAGTATGAATTTTTTACATCAGTAAATAACTATAGCTTTAAATTGCGCATCTAACGCATATACTATATCATACCTTCTATAAAAATCAACGTCCATACCATGCATTTAATTACATTGATTTATTCAGCGTATTGCCAGTGTAAATTTATACATGCAGGGTGAGTCAAACCACCCGTCCAGCATGTATAAAGGGAGAACGGTTTGGTCTAAAGTCATTACAAAAATTTCTTCCTACTAAAATGCATATGAGCTATCTATTAAAACTATTTTCATCAAAATCTATGTACAGGATGTTCCAAAACTGAAGGTCACGGGTTCGAATCTCAATGTTTTCAAATATAAACGTAGGGACAGTTATACACCATTTTAAAGGTCTATAGTTAAAAGAAATATTTTGGCAGAAACAGAATTCACTTATCTTTATTTGTTTTAAAATGGCGGCCATTTTTGTGTAAACTATTGACATTTACGGAATACGTACTCTGTATTTTCTAAACCACTACTCGTATCTTTTTTTCGACTTAAATTTCTTACTCTTCATAAACTCATCTTTACTTGTATGCTACATGAAAGTTTTTTTTGAGAAAATCTATATTTCCAAAAAAATATTTATTTTGAAAATGCCTATAAGCTCAAAATTCAAAAAAGTCAAAGTTAGCGTATGTCAAAAATCATTCCATTGAAAAGGTCTTGTAAATCCTAGCAGCTTTCTAATTTACACCAACTTTGTATCTCTTTTCGTATTTATGCAATTAGCAAAAAGCATTATTTTCTCATATGAAATGCATGTTAATTGTACATAAGCAGGATAAATAAAATACGTCTTACAACACTATAAGTATATTTACTTAATGCAAGACGGTAAAATATACATAAAAGATGGTACAAGGCGATCGATTTCAACCAGTGACAGCGGTCATCATCAGGCCCAATCAGAGAAACGTTGTAACAACACAAATCATGCTAATAAACAAATTAATTGTACATAACACATAAAACTAATGTGACCACAGAATACAAGCAAGTTTTATGCAAATTAACATGCATTTCATACGTTTTAGCTATATGTTCTTTGTTTTTGTCATTTGCACTGGAGTAACTCGCACGTTGAAATATAATTATCTATACGATCATTTAATTTTACTTTAATTGTGGACTGTTATGAATGTTTCCTAATGACTTTGCTGTAGACTTCACAATTGTAAAGTGTATGTTTTTGCTCATGTGATACCTCTGTATTAGGATAAGATCTGTTCTGACCTTGTCTGTTGCTGTATATATGCTTAATGACAATAAAATTTTATTTATTTATTTATTTTATTTTTATTTACGGGAATATAATTTTTTTTGCTGATTGGCGAAAAACTAAAAGAGGTACAGGTTGGTGTAAATTAGAATGTTGCTATGATTTACAAGACCTTTTCAATGGTATATTTTTTGACATACACTATCTTTTGACTTTTTTTAATTTTGGCCATATAGGCATTTTCAAAATAATTTTTTTGGAAATAGATTTTCTCAAAAAAACCTTTCATGCAGCATACCAAGTAAAGACGAGTTTATGAAGAGTAAGAAATTTAAGTCGGAAAAAGATACGAGTAGTGGTTTAGAAAATACAGAGTATTCCGTAAATGTCAATAGTTTACACAAAAATGGCCGCCATTTTGAAACAAATAAAGATAAGTGAATTCTGTTTCTGCCAAAATATTTCTTTTAACTATACACCTTTAAAATGATGTATAATTGTCTCTATGTTTACATTTGAACACATTGAGATTCGAACCCGTGACCTTCAGTTTTGGAACATTCTGTACATAGATTTTGATGAAAATATTTTTAATAGATAGCTCATCTGCATTTTAGTGGGAAGAAATGTTCTTTAATGACTTTAGACCAAACCGTTCTCCCGTTATACATGCACTGGACGGGTGGTCTGACGCACCCTGCATGTATAAATCTACACTGGCAATACGCTGAATAAATCAATGTAATTAAATTCATGGTATGGACGTTGATTTTTATAGCAGGTATGATATAGTATATGCGTTATAGTATTTGCGTTAGATGCGCAATTTAAAGCTATAGTTCTTTACTGATGTAAAAAATTCATACTTAGAGTATTAATGGCGCAAAAAAGAAAAATGGAAACATGTCATATGTTTTTTTTCAACAAAATATAAATTCTCAATCATCATTATTACCACAATAAACTAAATATCACAACCTTATTTATTGTCACCATGTATGAAATCTTACTAACAATAATCTAAAACTTATTTTTCCGTCCAAAAGGTGCGGTCTTGAGTAAAATTAATTTTAAGTAAACGCTTGCATTACTAAATGCATGTTCCGTGTTATTTTCCAATATGGCAGATTATGCCCATTTGGGATAATGATGGAAACCTCACCAAAGTTTAATGGACAAAGAGGGTTTACATAAAATCATACATTTTATTGGGTATTATACGTTTTTTCGTACCAACTGGCAGAGCATTTGTAGTATATGATGGTTCAGGTTCCACTGCTTTGGCAATATGCTGAATAAAATGATATACTTTAAAACATGGTGTAGTCTTAGTTTTTGATCAAATGTATTATAATTTATACGCTTTAGATGCATAATTTATTTTTATACAATTCTTACTGTTGTAAAAAAGTCATACTTTGAGTATTAACGGTGCAAAATAAAAATAAATGAAAACATATCATGTTTTTTTAACAAAATATCAGTTTTTAATCGGATTTTCGACAATTACAAACACAAAATGGCCTCGTTTAATGGTGTTCAGGCCCGACGAGAGGGGGAGGGGGCAGGGGGGGCAAAATCCCCGGGGCCCGGGCCTAGGGGGGGGCCGGCATTCTAAGAGAGTACTCACTGCTAGTCGTATAACAATAGAACGAAGAATTAAAATTTCAGATTATTTTTTGTAGGCCTAGATTAAGAGTTTTATTATTCGTTCACGGTGACAAACAATTTTAATATTGCCAAACATAGGAAGTTATTCTGATCGGCGGATGATTCAAAATATAAAAGCTAAGCTTTGTAGAGTCGGAAGACCTAGAGAGCTCACAGCACATCGCGCGGGCCCCCGCGGCCAGCCTACCTACAGCTGATAGGCAAATAATTCGAACATTTACCGAAAAAGGCCAGAAAAGTGTTGATACCTACCTGTGTAGTCTGATAGTGTTTTTATGACTTTGCCTCAAGTTAACTTAGTAGCTACAAAATCAGTTTTGGATTTTTTCACCCAATGTATTCCTAGCAACTGAAGGCATCCCGCTGCCGCTGTACACCCGGTCGCTTACACGTTCATACAACCAATAGACTAACTACTGTAGTCTATGACACAACTCCAGTTCGTTCTGCCGTGATTTGAACGATTCAATAAATCTATAAAATGCAATTACATTTTGAAGTAATGTTCTGCATTAGCGTAGTTTAGTGATTGGCTAGTTTGTATTTGTTTAAGATTGATCGAATATTAGTGCGGTGTTGGTTTTAGTATTTAAGAATGATGAATTTTCCCAGCTACTACACCAATAATTGGTCAAGATGAAAACTGAAGCAATTCACAAAGAAATTACGATTCTTGACAAACATGTTTAGTACCGGTACCTAATAAGTACTCATTTTAATGGAACATATGAAGAGTTTGTAGGGAAAAAACAGATTAGACTACATTATGTGGTGGTGGGAGGGGGCCCTTGCCTGTGTTTTGCCCCGTGGCCCACCATGGTTCTCGGCGGCCCTGATGGTGTTACCGTGTAGGGAATCTTATGGGGAATAATCAAAAACTTATTTGACTTCTCTACATATTACGGTTTTTACACAATTTAGTTTTAAGTAAATGCTTGCATTGTTCTATACTTTTCCCACCATTTTCCAATATATGGCTGCTGTTGCCCAAGTGGGAAAACTTGGGAATTCTCAGGAAATGTTCAGGGATATGTTCCAAATACTTTACAATCGGATTAGTTCGTGGCCTAATTTGGTCTAGGTTAAGACCATATTTTACCTAATGGTCCTACACTATAGTTGTGCTTTTTAGGGTTTTGAAAAACATCCAACTTCAGGGCTCCATCTCATTGGTTGGCTCTTAAGTTCCAATGTTAATCATAAGGAGTTAAATTTTATTTAGTCAAACAGCTGATTATAATGTCAAACAAAACCTCTGACCCTGTGCCTGCGAAATTCCCGGGAGGAGAACGGGGACACCTGCTAGTTAATTTTTCAAATACAAATCAGGGAATCTCAGTTGACATTTTTTTAAACAGAAGATGGGTTTTATTCTCTTCCTGTTTTATATTTTCATTTAAAGTTATTTTCTTTGAGCGTTATAATTATTTGGTATAATATGTAGTTATTTGATATCCCAAACGTTAGACAATTAACATAACTTACGTAAAACCTTAAAAACGAGATCGCATGCAGCACGCTGACGTGAGGGAAGTGAATTTCCTCATTAAAACCTTAAAAAGATCAAATAAAGGGTTTAAACTACAACCTGTTGCATTTTTTGAAAATTGAAAAATGTTATTTTTTGGCTGTTCTGATGCTCCTGGTTATATTTAAATTCCCTAATAGGATGCCAATGTTGTACATTATAAAGTTAGAAGAAGGTATAGTCGGGATAACAAGTTGGTATAGGGGTATTGGGGGTGATGAAACGATATTAAGATATGAAAAACAGCCTTTTCCAGTGTAAAATCCCCATAAAGCAACGTACTCTGTATTTTGACAATAACATTTTCTTTAATAACTCGGTAAGTACTTGTGCTAGAATGATGAGGGAGAGCTTAAAATCTTTGGCTTTTTATGTACAATACTTTAATGTGCAATAAGTGTACATTCGGGGCTTTTCTGACCCTTTTTGGGCCCAAAAACTCAAAATTTTAAAACTTGAAATCCCTAAAAAAGGGGGTTAAAGTTTTCCGATTGTTTTGCCCAACGAAATTGCCCAACTGATTATAAAAAGGAATGTCTCTACCAAATTTTAAGTAAATCGGACAAAAACTGTGACCGCTAGAGTGTGCGCGCGCGCGCGCCACACACACACACACACACACACACACACACACACACACACACACACACACACACACACACACACACACACACACACACACACACACACATACATATATATATACATATATATATTAAGTTTTTAGAGACCCCTCAAAACGTGTTCAGGGGGTCACGTTAGGAACTTTTATGGTGGTCCCGGGCTTAAGTCTCACTCTGCGGGTCATGCTAATAGTTCACTTTTCCATAGGAAATTCACTTACAAGTATATTAAGTTGTCTAGCTACAATTAAACACAAAACTATCACATTATTTATTTTCCTAGGATGCCAACACTTACACGTTATTGAAAATGCACCAGCAGAATGACTTCATACAACGTTGAGGTGTGTGTGAACATTACTTTCACGGTATTGAGCACACCTTCTCAGCATTACATACTGCTCCTCCCTAGACCCTCCAGTCAACTCACTTTATTCTTAGCTAGTTTTATATCATTGTTAAAATTCACCATACTAGGTGTGAGTTGATAGTTCATCTAACAATATCAAACATTGAAAAATATATTAATTTAAACCATCTATATAACTTTTGAAAAACAATTTTATATTATAATTACTTACGATTTACGAAGGTCTGTATTTAAAACCAAACTAGGTTTTTTAATCAAATTGTATTTAATACTTTTGTGGAAAATCTAGTTAGCAGCTCATTCTTAATCATTTCCATTATTTCCTGTTTACATAAAGAAAACAAAATTTACTTTGTGTCAATAACCCATACATTTTCTCTCACCAGCTTTTAGTCAAGTGAATTGAAGTGGGTGGGATAGCGATCCAGTGAACAAAAACCAATCTAAAGTAAATTTATCATGTATAAATATATATTTATACTAAAATATACACAGAGAAATCTTGTGCATTTGACATAGGCGTAATTCGGGGGTGGCAGTTGCACCCCTAATAATTTTGAGGAAATATTATTGTAATATATATAAAGTAACAATAATGACAATCACGACCATTTTTGCCTCTCCAATCAAAATACTGAAATTACGCTTACGGTAATTGGATGTAATAAATTGAAATACTGTACACTATATTCTTAAATAAGTTTTTAGTTTTATCTACTGATAAAGCAAAACTAGTGAAGTGCGTTACTCAACTCACACTCACTTTTGACCCGTTTTAAAAATAACAGATTTAATCGTGAAGTATAAATATAATACTGGCACCAAGAAAAGGGCAATTGAAAAATGTTCTGAAAGTCTGGGTGTCAACCCATTTGCAATATAGAAAAGAAAATTGTTGAGATGAATTCATCCCTCGTAGTAAGTCAAATAGCAACGATAGAATAACGCAATCCCCTTCCATAGAAGAAAACAATTGTAAAATAAACAGTATCAGGAAACTGACACATACTTTCTCCCTTTTAGCCTAACTTTAATGAATAAATTACTTTTTATTTACTTGAATATATGATATAAAGTGCGGTCGAGTACAGATAGTCTTAATAAGTTGTTTTTAAAAATATCCACCCGAATCCCTTTTATGGAGGTACTACAGAGTCCTTTGCTACACATACGTAGTATATGGAGAAAGTATTGTTTTTCGTCAAAATTTGAGTTGTTTAGTGGGAATATTCGTTTTGGTGCTACCTGAATGATTTTTGAGTGATATCTGTATATCTATCTGTCTGTCTGTCTGGAAGTGTACAGAGCTAGAGAGGACACCAGTGGACCGATTTTGATGAAATTTGGTATTTAGGTACTAATCCACGATATCTCCCGATCTCCAGGATAGGCGTTTTTTTAATTTTTTTTAAATTTTTGGTTTTTAAGGGTAATTATCCCCCAAAAACAGCTAAAAACCTAAACAATACAAATTTCTCAAGAACGGCTCTAACTTTTCATTATACTTTAGTGGTTTGTAGAGATTTACGTATCCAACAAAGTGACACCACCCGCATTTCTGTAAAAATTTGGATTTAGTCATTGTGCGTTTTCATACTGGGTGACACGACACCTGCACGACAGCGGCACGGTGCCATCCCGGTGTTGTGGGGGTTAAGCTTCAATAATGCTGACCAATCTGCTAACCAGGCGCAAATCCACGGGGGGGGAATGAGGGAAATACCCCCCCCCCCCCAAGGCCAAAGTTTGGAGTTGCTCGCGCCCCCGCACCAGCGCTACGTCTGCTCGGTGGTGTCTGCCCGTCATCACGTAGTGGTCATATCATTGATTATACATCCTGGGGATTTTTTCTGGGGATGAGGCCTGTCTAGAACTTATGTTTATCCCAGAAATTAACCGTTTTTGAGATCAATGTCGCAAGCAAGCAAGCAAACATACAAGCAAACCTTACTCATATTAGAGTATAAGATAGGATATATAAAAATCAATGTTTGTACGTATGTACGTCTGTTCGTCTGTCCGTTCGTTTTTTTTTTGTGCGCTGCCATACCGTTCATCCGATTGCTTTGAAATTTTGCATAGTAACATAGGTTAATCCTGGGAAGGTTATAGGTAATTAACCTTCAACGTTAATCTTATGGAAGAAGGATTTATTTTTATTTTATCAGATGATATCTATAACTTACAATATCATAAACAGCTGTTTATCATTATGTAAATAAAAAACTACTGGAATGGCAACTCAAACTCCATCCGGGAGACAATAAGTGAGCGAAGCGAACGAGCTAAACCGGGAGGCGAGTAGCGAAGCGAACAAGCTCATTTTTAAAATGAACGAGTATCTGACATAAAACAAATTCAATGCCTCTTCTGCGGCAGCAACGCCTTTCATAAGACGCTAGTCTTTCATATTATTCAAATTTCCGAGAAGCGGTACATTTTTAGACCGTGGGTCTATTTTTCGTCAATAGCCGGCACGATAAGTTTTAAAATGAGGGGTAAATCATGGAATTTGATAAAGGAATAAGGAAGATCTCGCGGACTGATCGATAGAAAAACAGGCTAGAGAAATAATATATATTATATATATATATAAACTATTTGGGGTACAAAACCCCCTTTGGTTAACTTTATTTGTCTGGTTTTCGAGCTTAAAGTGAACAAATGTTGCTTGAAATGACTAGTGTACCAAATTTCATCAATATCTGACCTTTTTTTACGAATCTGATTATTGTATTCTTAAGGACATACAAATTTGAACGAATGGTGTTTTTGGCATCTGAGGACCCAAATCATTATTTTCAAGGAAACTATATATGTTGCATTTTTCTAAAACTATATACGTAATTTAAAATTTTAACTCATAGCTCATGCAAGAGTTTGAAAACATTTCGATTGTTAAAACAATCGATATTTGTTTCGAATGGTGTGGATCGATCTCACGCATCACGCAAGCTTGCAATCACTACTAGCTGCTCAGTGTTCCCAGATCCCAACCGTACGATAATTAATTATAGTTCTGAACGATAATTTACCTTTTAGCGAATTTCCCCTATAGGGAATTAGCGAATTTCCCCTATAGGGAAGAAGCTATTACCGTAGTCGGCATGGTAAGACCTAGGCCCGGGACCATGATAACTTTTCGTTTTGAGGTCCCCAGACCCCAAAAACACCATTCGTTCGATACTGTATATATATATATATATATATATATATATATATATATATATGTGTCCGTGAGCACGATAACTCTCGTAAAAATGATCCGATTTTGACGAAATTTGGTATAAACATGTAAAGCAGCATTTATGACTTTAAGTTCGAAAACCAGACAGATCGACCTATCCGAAGGGGTATTTTGGGGGGGTTTTGTACCCCAAAAATGGGTTTTTTGAATTTTTTACATATAATTTTTGAAAAAGTCAAATTTTAGTTTTGACCATTCGATTCAGCTTAAAAAAACACACAATTTGGTATTTCGATCATTCCTCTACGTCAATTGGTTACCGAGATATTGAAAGTGCTAAACACAGTACGTTGTCTAATGTTATTCTTATGGAGGAAAAGAAAATTTTTTTATCTCGCTTATTTATGAACGTATACTGACGAAACTTGGTATACAGCTTCATCTCATTGAGGTCTATTGATATTTGCTCCAAAAAATTGTTTTTGCATAATTCTCCCGTAGCAGCAAACCTGCGTACTCAGCCCCCATGTTATTCTTATGGATATTGATTAAATGCTCTGTCTCCCTTAATTATGAACATAAATGAATAAAAACTGGTATACGACTTCACCTAGTTGAGTTATATTGATATTAGCATAAAAACCCATTTTTGTGTTCCTTGTTGCAGCAAACCTGCGTACTCAGCCCCAATGTTATTCTTATGGAGAATAATTAAAATTGTATATATATCGCTTATTTGTGAATATATTTTTATGAAACTTGGTAAGTGGCTTTATGTAGTATTAAGACATTTATATCTCCATTGGAAATTCGCTGAGTATGCAGGTTTGCTGCGACGGGGGTATATATATATATATATATATATATATATATATATATATATATATATATATATATATATATATATGTGTCCGTGAGCACGATAACTCTCGTAAAAATGATCCGATTTTGATGAAATTTGGTATAAACGTGTAAAGCAACATTTATGACTTTAAGTTCGAAAACCAGCCAGATCGCTCCATCCAAAGGGGCATTTTGGGGGGGTTTTGTACCCCAAAAATGGGTTTTTTGAAATTTTTACATGTAATTTTTGAAAAAATCAAATTTTAGTTTTTATCATTGGATTAAGCTTAAAAAAACACACAATTTGGTATTTTGATCATTTCTCTACGTCAATTGGTTATCGAGATATTGAAAGTGCTAAACACAGTACGTTGTCTAATGTTATTCTTATGGAGGAAAAGAAAAATTTTATTTCTCGCTTATTTATGAACGAATACTGACAAAACTTGGTATATGGCTTCATCTGGTTGTGGTATATTGATATTTGCTCAAAAAAAATATTTTTTGCGAAAGACACCCGTAGCAGCAAACCTGCGTACTCAGCCCCATGTTATTCTTATGGATAATAATTAAATGCTATGTCTCCCTTAATTATGAACATAAATTAATAAAATCTGGTATATGACTTCACCTAGTTGAGTTATATTGATATAAGCATAAAAACCCATTTTTTGTGTTCCCTGTTGCAGCAAACCTGCGTACTCAGCCCCAATGTTTTTCTTATGGAGAATAATTAAAATTGTGTATATAGCTTATTTGTGAATATATTTTTATGAAACTTGGTAAGTGACTTTATGTAGTATTAAGACATTTATATATCTATTGGAAATTCGCTGAGTACGCAGGTTTGCTGCTACGGGGGTATTTTTACAATGGGCGTTTTGGCTAAGTAGAATAACTTATACAAAGGTAAAACAAATAATTAATTTAGATTACAAATACATACTTTAGATTCATCTAGTTTTGAGACTTTCGTTTACGATTGAATTGAGCTATAATAACCAAATATTATTAGTCTCTTGCAATTTATTAGTCATTAGGTTTTTGGAATGTTATATTAGTACGCTGCATTTGTGAGACGGGATTCAATAAAAGGGTGGCATATTTTAGTAATTAGGAAACATTTTCATTGGATCACTATCCAAGTCTTTTTCCTTGGCCGAAATAGGGTAAACAATAATTAAAAAAACATATGTTTACATTTAAAGATCGATTAGGCAAAACATAAAATCCAGGTTTTACGTCGAAACTACTGCGGGCTTTTAAAATTAACAATTAAAAACCCACGAGAAGGTTCGTAATGAATTTTGTTGTTTGGTATTTTTTTAAGATAGTTAATTTATTTTAATAGGCCCTATTTAAATTGAATGATTAAAAAAATATAATCGTTTTTATGGAGCTTGACGCTTAATTTTGTTATTTTTACACTTTTAAATTAATTTGCTCATATAATATGTTATTTCTCAGCACTAAATTGACTTATAACTGATAACCTAAATCAAATCAAATGCAGTATATAAAAAAGGTCTTGTATAATAACTAGTAAAAATTTAAGTAATTTACTTCATAAGTTTCAAGTAATAATAGTATCCAAAATGTTGTCTTTAAAAATATGTAACTCTGAACTATTGGGAACGGTGCGGCGTGTGTAATATAACTGCAACCAGGAGCAAAACAAAATAAACGGATGAATAAAGTTATGTATGGTTTTGTATATTGTTTAAGCCTATTTATTTATAACAAAACAAGGAATAATAATTCTGCCGATGTACTCGTGAGATAAAATACGATAATTTAGGACAGCTCTACGATAGTTTGCCCCAGAGCGGTTGGCAACACTGTAGGCTGCTGCTCGCTCGCTGCTGCTGCTGTCTGATGGTTTGCTCCGTCGTTGCTGTCTTGCTCTTGTTCGGGATCTTCACGTTTTGAGTTTGACTTCACTCTATCACTCTTGACTTACTTTTACTTTAAAAGGAAGTAGTTCTGATTAAATTTGTCTCAGGATTAGTTTAGTATGTTTTAATTGGATAAACGTGGTGGACTTAGTGAAACGTGCGTGGATCTGTGATAGTTTTAGTGATTATTTTAGCGTGGTAGGCTTCTTATTAAAAAGGAAGGGCCTCCAACGAATTTCATTAACAAATAAGGCCTTGGCCTAAAAGTAAGTTTTGCCTTTCAGAATCGACATACGTGGGCATATTATAAAAAAATATGGAGAACGTATCTAATATCGCTATATCCCAGGATGATGGAGCTGGAGAAAAATTGATGGACGAAAAGAACGGACATAATTCTAAAGGAATTGAGGTTAAATATATGACTCCAACATCACAAAATGGAGATGCCAATATCAACATTGATCTAAAATCAGCATTTGCAGGAATGGGAAAAGAAGAACTAATGAAATTTGCTACTGATCCTTTTTGGATCAGAACAAGATGGTTTCTCTTCATATTGTTTTGGCTTTTGTGGATTGCCATGCTGGCTGGAGCTATAGCAATTATTGTCCTTGCTCCAAAATGTGCTCCTCCAACTCCCAGAGAATGGTGGGAACAGAGTCCTCTGTACAAAGCAAATGTGGCAACTTTTGCAAAAGACTCAAAGAAAATGCAAGGGGATCTGAAAGGTGGGTAGAGGAAATCCAGTCAATATTAGGGGCCAACTTGGATTCCAGGGTAATTGGGTGTTGTTTGAAGATAGGGAGATTGTTTTGGTACTTATTTATACAAACGGGAATCAAGGGAATTTTTCCTATAGTTTGTTTTGGTACTTATTTATGCAAACGGTAATCAAGGGAATTTTTCCTATAGTAAGAAAGATTTTCCAATAAAGGTATATTGTAGGTATTTCCTCAAGTAAGCTTCCATATCCACTTTTTTTAAACATAAGTTATTGTTGGGAAATTGCTTGATTTAAAACGTAAAATCCATCATGCCCTTACAGATGTATTGGGCCTATGACATCTCATCCTACTTAACTGGGGCGGATACAGAGGTCATGTTTTGGGGAACAGTCACCGAAAGTTACCCCTCCTCCTCCCCCTGGGTGGTCCCTGGCACCCCCATTATTTTTTTAAGCACCGGTAGGCCTACATGAAATTACACAACGAATGAAAGGAAGTAACCATAATATATCAATAACCTTGTACTCAAGAAAAAAAAACAATCATAACTTTATAGACAAATTTAGAACTTTTAAAAACAAAAATTAACTTTAGTTCTACTGGGCCCAACCATAAATGAAAAATAAAAAATATTTAGGCATTACACTTTTTTCTACGTCTTCTGTAGGTGTCTAAGAACAAGTAAAATAGGCCTACCTAAATAATAAATAATTTATTTTAGTAGGCCTAGTTACCCATAAAAAAATGTATTTACAAAACATATTTGAAATCTGCAATACTGAACTATGCTTCGCGAAGACACAATGAGGATTGAGGTTGACAGCCAAGGTCAACAACTTGAAAAATTGAAATGTCGTACCACAATTTTACAAAATAAAATACTTGGCATTTGAGCTTGTGTTTGCACGCAATTTAATCTTCGTTTCCTCTTATTTCATTACCGTACATATAATTCAAGGCACTTTGCTTCTAGCCTAACCATTGGATATTTATTGCCTAGCAACAGACACGGTTTTACACAAAAATCAAACCTAACCTGTAAACAAATCATAGCTGACAGCAAACGACGACGGTAGGTGGGCGAAATCCAGTAAAAATAATCACCGAATACAATGGTAGCAACCTTTGCAAATCTACCTCCAAGACCATGTTAAAAACACCAACTGCCAAAACTGCAACAACTTTGCGATACTCGGCCACTCGGGAATCTCCAAGTTTTTGTAAGATGCTTTTAGGTAAAAGACATTTATCTAAGTATTGTGTTATATACTGAAATGGAAGTTTAAAATTTCACCTGTCTAATAGTATGTATTTTATTCTATTTATCCAACGTTTAGGTGCATTAGTTTGAATTTTAATGTAACAATGTAAACGGAAGCAGCAAAATTTGACTCTCGAACCAAAAAACGGCGTTTTGGGAGGATTTTGCTACTGACACTTTCATTTGGATTTATTAAAATTTTTATTGTATGCCTGAATAATAAAATAAAACACAATAATTTTTATGTTTGTGGGGGGCAACCGCCCCCCCCCCCTTGGGCGTAACTGCCCCTGCTCTTTAATTTATCCAGTGTACACCACCCTACGAGTCGTGCTCATGAAGGTTTCCGCTCTTAAAAATAAACCATCACGGAGACTAATATTGTGACTCATAGGCTGGGATACAAGGGAGAAATAAGGAACAGGGTGAGATGTTGTAAAGCAGCTGTGATTTAGAGGCATATCACATTGACTTTTATGTAATTTTCAGAACATAATGTAGGCTAAGTCATGTCCTGGATTAAAATAGACAACTGAACAACATGGTTGTTCATAATCGCACTGCAATCGGCTGAAATATCCTTGTCCCAAAATAATCTAGAAGTAAATTAAATCCTGCCCGAAAAATTATTTTATTCCGAAAATATTCGGAATATTTGTGTTTAGGGTAAAATTCCGTCCCCAATTGGAGTATCCACAAAGCTACATTATTACGTACGGTACAAAATCTGATATCTAAATATTTCAGTTTTTTGGAAATTCCCTTCTTTTCCATTGGGAAAAATGTCATCCGTTTGAAAAAATCAGATTCTTAATACCGTAGGTACCGTGTATGCCTTGTGGTTGGAAAAATTATTGTATAGGTAGTAGTCTGTTTCATCATGTGTTGCATAGCACAACACGGAGATTATAAATAATTTAATTTATTGACTTAGGTAAGCCTAGTGATATAAATTACCCGGGTATTTAAAACTCGGGAGTAAATAACCTGGGTATTTAACCGGGTAATTATCCAAAATTCATAAATACCCGGGTATTTTGGGTATTTTTGATATTTTACATAAAAACGCCAATGTAATTAATATCTACCATTATTAACCTTGTCATTATCAATGTGTAACATTTGAGGATATTTTATTTATTACATTATTAATTATTTTACCAATGAATAAATAATAACAAAGCAATTTTTTTTAAATACCTGTCAAATGTGCAAACCACATCACCACAAAACTATGAAGGAGCTGGTTGAATACAAGACATTTTATACAAATTTAAAAATTATAATTGTATTTTTTAATACAGAACAAAATTACAATTGCATTGAATTTAAATTAATTTCCTCCAAAATGGTAAATTTATCAAACATTCCAAAAGGCTTGTTCAGAAGTTAAATGTTTGTGGTAACCATGTTATAGGCCTACTCTTTAAAACAGTTTTTATGATGTTGTAATCTTCACAGCAGGGGAATTTCAATGAACCTAGTAAAAATCTCCTAAATGTTATAAAAATCATAAATACCCACGTTTTAGGTATTTACCCGGGGCTTGGGGTAAGTGTACCCGGGTAAACACCTATTTTTTATTTACCTACCCGCTGGGTATTTACCCGGCCCACATCACTAGGTAGGCCTAGGAATTTAACTCTATAAACTTTTAGTCATCGTTACAAAAGTTTTGAAAATTCCATTTAGGCTTCAAGTTACATCTAATCTAATGGGATCATGGTGAATAGGCCCAGGACCAGCGAGAGTAGCTAGTAAGGGCTCAGCCACTCCTCTGTCCGTGCTGCCAGCTGGTTCTACGCTGTGACGTCACAGGGTTGTAACCTGCGCCACTACTGCTTTGCATTAGCCGGCAGCATTTATTAAATAATGGTACCCCCCTCGATACCCCTGATTTTATTTTTCCTTTTAAACACTTTAGTTGTGATTTCAAACCCAATATTTCATTTTGTAATCATTCAATAAACCCAGATTAACGTTCACAGTCTTTACAACGGATTGAGCTTGGTAGGCTATTTCTACACTTTCTTCAGTCTCACATTCGCCGGGATTGTCAATATCCTCAGTAAGCTACATCTAGTTTGATTTTTTTATATTTCTGCTTCTGTCCGCTCCAAGTACTGAGGTTTGACTTAATAGTACTTTCATTGGGCAGATTATGAGAAGAGACTGCATATTTATTTAGTACTCTTTTCAATAGAACTCCCAAAAGGAGGGTTTTCACATCTCTTGATAATCAGTAGGCAAGAAATGCGTGCATTTTTTATTTTAAAACTGTCTTTCCTGTGGCACTTAGCAACCCATTGCCTTGAAATTTCACAGTCAATTGGAAATTGGTGGTAGATGGTGCATACCTCACAGTCCTTGGTGTTGCGGTAGGTATTTCTACAGTTAAAACAGCACAGCTCATGTTTCATTGCATTCTAAAATATGAAACCGTGTATATATAATTAATGATGAAAAACTAATTTTCAAATAAACTGAATTACATTAACAGCAAAATGTTTTAGACAAGGTAAAATGAGCGACTAGAAACAAATATTTTTACTTCTCAGATCTCACCCATTTGGTAGTTTTTTGTTTTATTTTACTATATTGGTTTCTGTGTTTCTATTTACTTTTCTTATCCTAAAAATGTTATAATTCTTGTATATACAGTACGTGAATGGCCGCTTTACATGTAGGCCACATTAAGTATTCAGGGGCGGATCCAAGGGGGGGCGGTAGGGGCGGTCGCCCCCCCCCAAACCTAAGAATTATTGTGTTTTATTTTATCATCCAGGCATACAATGAAAGTTATCCGACTGAAAATGTATGTAGCAAAAGCCTCCCGAAACCCCGTTTTTCGGTTCCGAGAGTCAAATTTTGCTGTCTCGTTTTCATATTAAAATTCAAACTAATGCACCTAAACATTGGATAAATGGAATAAAATATATACCATTAGGTAGGTGAAATTTTAAAGTTCCATTTTAGTATACAACACAATACTTAGATCCACCTCTATCACCTAAAAGCGTCTTACAAAAACATGATATTTCCGAGTATCGCAAAGTTGTTGCAGTTTTGCCAGTTGGGAGAGCGAAATTTCAGTGTTTTCAACATGGTCTTGGAGGTAGGTTTTAGCCACACACAGCAAAGGTTGCTACCATTGTATTCGGTGATTACGTTTTACTGGATTTTGCCCGCCTACCATCGTTTGCTGTCAGCTGTGTTTTGTTTACAGGTTAGGTTTGATTTTTGTGTAAAACCGCGTAACCGTTGCTAGGCAATAAATATCCAGTGGCTAGGCTAGAAGCAAACAGGGCCTCGAATTATATGTAATGAAATAAGAGGAAACAAAGATTAAATTGTGTGCAAACAGAAGCTCATACGCCAAGTATTTTAATTTTTTTAAATGGGGTACGACATTTTCATTTTTCGAGTCGTTGACCTAGGCTTTCAGCCTCATTTCTCATTGTATCTTCGCGTAGCATAGTTCAGTATTGCAGATTTCAAATACGTTTTGTAAATAGTTTTTCTTGTGGGTAACTACTGAAATAAATTGTTTATTTAGGCATCTTCTACATATGACGAAGAAAAAAGTGTAATGCCTAAGTATTTTTTATTTTTATTTAAGGTCGGGCGCAGCAGAAATAAAGTTAATTTTTGTTTAGGTTGTTTATAAAGTTATGATTGCTTTTTTCTTTAGTATAAGGTTATAAGGATTTATTATGATAACTTACTTTCATTCGTTCTATAATTTAATATAGTTAAACAAATATGGGGTGCCAGGGACCGCCCAGGGTGAGGGGTTACTTTCGGTGACCGCCCCCCCCCCCCCTAAACATGACCTCTGGATCCGCCCAGCTGTAAGTATTTAAGTATGCAAGTTAAGTTTTCAGACTTTCACTATTCTGTGATCATTGTTAAACGGGAGTAACGGGATGTAATAAAATACGTCTTACAACACTTCAGCATATTTACATTTATACTGTATTCACATATCAGACAGTAAACATATAAGTACAGAAGATGGTACAAGGCAATTTTTTTAACAAAAAGCCGTTAACATACGTTTTATCTCAACCCTTATTGTGCGTTTTTCTGCTCAGCGCTGCCCGACCCTGACGCTGTTATTAACTTGAGCGAAGGGATTTTCGAAGACGTGGTTGAAATATTTTGATAAACTTCTCATTTATTAATATTCTAAAATGTAACAAGTAACTTAACTCTTGTTCTAAGTAATTTTCATTCAATTGAAAAAACTGGCAAATTGATTAAATTTTTCAATAAAGATTCTACCTTGAAATTGATTTGTATGGCATTTTATTATGTAGCTCTTTTATTAATCGGGATACAGTCTCATACCTAATAACCATTATTGCCGTTCTTAATTTTGTTCTTAAAAAAAATATAATAACGTTTTAACTAATGTTATATCTCATACCGTTACTAAGATATGGTCATTTTACCCGTAGCGTCCCCCGTCATCTTTATCCCCCCTCCCCAATGTTGTCAACCACCTGGAAAAGTGACAGCATATATTTTTGCTATCACCACGGTCCATATAACAATAATCAGCAAAAATATTGCGTCATAATTTTATGCATTCTCAACACCCATAGATCCTAGACTAATTTTAATGCATTGGGGAAAGTGCAGGTTACAACCCTATTGTATCACGCGGCCAATGTCTCCCTCCCCTCATCGGCAGCGGCTTCGGTCAAACTTCAAAAGAGTAGCTGAGCCCTTACTAGCTATTCTCACTGGCCCTGAATAGCCCTATCATTTATAATTAACATTAGTTAAAACTGAGAAAACTAAAGTCACACCCATTACAAAGAAACATGAATACCTTTTAGCAATAATTGTTTGAATATTAACCAGAAAACTTCCTGAACAAAATAGGCCTAAAGCCTAGTTTTATTTAAAAAAATAAACGGTATCAGGAAACAGATTTTTGGGGGATAATTACCCTTGAAAATAAACAATTCAAAAAAAATGAAAAATCGCCTGGAGATATCGTGGATTAGTATCTACATACCAAATTTCATAAAAATAGGACCATTGGTTAGGGCTCTAGCTCTGTAGACATCCAGACAGACAGATAGACATCACGTAAAAATCACTTTTTTGGGTTCAGGGAGTACCAAAACGAATATTTCCACCAACAACTCAAATTCAAAAATGTCGATGAAAACAATACTTTCTCCATATAGGCCCTACTATGTTTAAGGGGAGAAAAAAAAATAGTTATTTGTGTATTAAGGTAGTAAAGTGCAACTTTGTCTCCCTAAAGGAAATTGTTGGTGCCAATTTTCCCAAAGGAGACAATGTACTTTACTCCCATAATGCAATCCGAAATGTTCATCATGTCATAGCTACAGCGTTGCCAGTTCTCCACTGAACTGTGTTGCCAGATTGTCAATGTTATTCTTATGGGTTTATATTGTCTCCCTAGGGAGTTAAAGTAGCACTTTACTCCCTCATTACAAGGAGTAAAATTTGACTTTACACAGTGGATGGGAGAAAAATATATTAACTTATTAGCTCAAGGGCAAATGTAAATGTTAATTATATTTCCTATTTGTGATGTGATATTTTTTTTATTTTTCAGCATTTACAACAAAGCTAGAGTATCTAAGCAGTCTTGGTGTTAAAACGGTCGTCCTCTCTAATATTCTTAAAGTGTCTGATAAAGATTCGGACGGTATTGATGAATTTAAAAATGTTGCACCATCTTATGGAACACTTGATGATTTGAAAGCCCTCATCACTGCTGCTAAAGAAAAAGGTTGGTAACTTAAGCTTAGTCTAAATTATTTTAAATGCCAGTGGGCGCAACTTATTGTATTGAGAGGCAGTAACTATTATCCACCATTGTGAGTAAATTGTTATTATTGTTTTCCCTTGTGAACCAGTGGCATATTTTAAATAATTTTGTTAAAGGACAAAGGTCCAATTATCTCAAACTCATAGAATTTTATAGGTATGTAGAAACGTTTAACTTAGGCTACAAATGGATGGAAGGAAGTTGTCTGTAACCTATTTGCTTTTTTATAATAGAAAAATAAGAACTATCACTGCTTAGAGATCGGTTTGCCAACTTTGAACAGTGAGCTTAACTGATTATTTTTATAATCTCTATTTTTTTATTTTTAATTAGCCTAATTGGATTACTTTTGCTTTTGTCTGGGGTTTAGTGAAGAAAACTGGAAATTTTCTTGGGTTCACCGCTAAAGTGCAGCATTGTCAAATTTGTAAAATTTGAAGAAAGAATAAAGATTTTGATCGTATTAAAGAAGTTGGCATTTGAGTGTCTCAGACCCTAGTGTCCCTTAACCCTTTTAGTGTCAAGGGTCGATGATAGACAAAGAAACACAGATTCAACCACGCCATTCACAAGATTTACACTAGAAGCGTTAAGCAATTGGTTATGATTCAGTACTTCATTGCAGTTATTTTGTAAATCATAGACTAACAATATGAAGGTATTTTTATAGGTTTCAGTTGAGTTGTAGGAGGGGTTGAGGTGAGAGGTGCTATTGAGGGAGTCTCAGTGCTCCCATACCTTGGCCATGGTATAAATCAATATTAAATACTTTCATTGATCTGTAGTTTGTATATCTGGTTACACACTATGTATAGTAAGACACATGCTTGAATCTTGATTAATTATCCGAGTAACAGGTTTTAATATTTTTTTTTTCGTGATACAGGTCTTGAACTGCTGCTCACTTTAGTACCCAACCACTCTTCGTTGAACAATCCGTTCTTCAACAAATCAGCAGCTAAAGAACCTCAGTTTTCATCTTACTATGTTTGGGCTCCAGCCAAGGGACAGGACTCTGATCAAAAACCCATCCCACCAAACAACTGGGTAGGTATCAATCAATGTATTGTTTCCAGTAAGGATTCTTCTTTGTTTCTGTATTTGTAAAATGTTTGTACGGTATGTGGTCACTGGGAGGTTTTCACATTTTTCTGCTGTTTGAGTTTCTGCTTTAAAGCTAAGTTATCGGGTGTATAAATGGGCTTCTGTATTCTAGATTCTTGTTTCAGTTTAAATTTGTTCAAGTCATTTATATTTTTTGAGTCATCTGTCAAAATATGTTGTTTACATACGCTTTTCCGGCTGTTCTTCTATAAGAGTGTACACGACAATTCCTGGCTGCCATGCGAATACCACACTGACCCGCACAAGTGGCGGATAAGCCTTGGACTACTGAGCTAGCAACAACTAATTTTTTAATAGAATACCATTTTTACCCTAATGTAAGGTAATTCAGTTACTACTCTGGAAAGTCTGCTTCAGTTATTATAACTATGATTATTTCAGGTAGTACAGGGTCATTGAAAAAGAATATCCATATTTTGAAAAATATGCTATTTCGAATAGGATGAACATAGCGAGGCAAATATGGTATCAAATTGAAGAGGAGAGTTGGGAGTTTTTGTTTTTACAATTAGTAGTAGTCGTTGCGTTGAGTTGATTGGTTGTCGACCTTAGTACAAAAAATAGCGTTGTGCGTCGCTGTCCCTATCTAGCCAAATACGATGTGGACCACGCTGCAGAAAGCTCGGTGTGGTTTGCGGAGCTGAAATCAATTTTGTGTGCGTTAAAAGTAATTTTAGACAAACTTATGGTTGTTGCGATGCACCTGATAATAACTCCATTCTTATTGGCTGCCATTGCTACTGTTGCTCCAGCATACAAGGTGAGAAATCGAATATTGTTTCAATGTCTCCCGTGCTACTATTGGGGCACATATCGAACTTTATTAGGGTATGTAAAAAAAAACTCCAAACTTTCCTCTTTATTTTGAGACCATATTCACATCAATATGTTCAACCTAATCGAAGTAGTCAATTTTTATAATATAGGCATTCTTTTTCGATGACCCTGTATTTATTTCCAAGCCCATAAGAGGAACTTTTGAAGTCCATAATAAGACTACCAGTATTATGAAGTTTAACTAATTCGCGACCATCTTTAATTAACACGGTGATTGCAGCTATGTTTATTGACCTTTTAGACATGTAATTAATGCTTTTAGCGAATTTCCCCTATAGGGAAGAAGCTATTACCGTAGGTCTCATGGTAAGACTTAAGCCCGAGACCATGATAACTTTTTGTTTTGATGTCCCCAGATGTCCAAAACACTATTCGTTCAAATTTATATATGTATATATATATCTATATATATATATATATATATATATATATATATATATATATATATATCTATATATGTGTCCGTGAATGCGATAACTTGAGTAAAAAACGTCCGATTTCGATGAAATTTGGCTCAAATGTGTAATCTGACATTTATGACTTTAAGTTCGAAAACCAGAAAAATCGGACCATGGGAAGGGGGGTTTATGGGGGTTTTAAATTTTCCAAAAATCAGTTTTTTGCATTTTTTACCCTAAAATTGTTAAAACACTTAATTTTGGTTTAGACCATGTTATAGAGCTTAAAAAAACAAATAATATGGTATTTTGAATTATTAACCTAGGTTAAGTGGTTGCGGAAAAAATCCAAAAAACATGCTCATAAAATCTCCCATGTTAATCTTATGGGAAAAAGGTTTTTGGCTTTTCCTCAGTTAATTTTACTTTAAACTTCACATTTTCTTTTACCAATCACTTCAGCTCCACAAAACAATCATTTTGGTGTTTAAATTGTGATTCTACGTCAAACCGTTGCAGAGATATTCAAAGTGCTAAACACAGTACGTTGTCCAATGTTATCCTTATGGAGAATAAATAAAATTTGATATCTTGATTATTTATGAATGTATATTGAAATTTGGTATGTGGCTTCATGTTGTACTGGTATATTGATAATTGCACAAAAAATAAATGTTTTGTTGATTGTCCCCGTAGCAGCTAACCTGCATACTCAGCCCTAATGTTATTCTTATGGAGAATAAGTAAAGTTTTATATCTCCCTTAATTATGAACATAAATTAATAAAACATGGTAAGTAGCTTCACCTGGTTCAGTTATATTGATAATTGCATAAAAACTCATTTCTTATCTTCCTCGTTGCAGCAAACCTGCGTACTCAGTCCTAATGTTATTCTTATGGGGAATAAATAAAATGTAATAAATCACTTATTTATGAATGTATTTTTGTCAAAATTGGTGAGTGGCTTTATGTACTAGTGAGAAACATATCAATGCATTGGAAATTCGCTGAGTACGCAGGTTTGCTGCGACGGGGGGTATTTAATTATTTTACCCTAATTTGGATCACCCACAATAAGCTGAATGTAAAGATATTATATTTTAAAAATTTTCTCATTTTAAAAGCGTTGCAGTGACTAATACCGGTATTATTTTCTCTATATAAAATAGACGATTAGCCTATCAGTTGTCATCAGTAGGCTAGTTATCAGTTTAAAAATCTTACTGTTTTTGTTACAGGTAGGCTATATCAAGAGAGGTCTTTAACCCAATCCAATATTAGTATATGACAATTATTTTCATGTAATATTTCGAGAGGCTATTAGGGTTAAGAGGTCTGTCATTAGTTTACACTAATGGGTGCTTATCTCTGGCTGTTAATTATTCTTATCTTTAAACACTGGTTTTTCTTTATAGTTCCTTTCATAAGCGTAAACAACATATTTATTGACGTTTCATATCTAATCTTTCAGTGATGGTCTTTAATTTTTTGACCTAGTATAACTTAAACTCATCCTTCTCACTGATATTATTGGTAGTTATTGTTGTCTGATGTAATGAATAGAATGGCAGCAATGATATAAAACTTCATGTAAAGAATGATTTATTTGAACATATGATGGCCAAGTACCACCAGTACATGAATGTGATATGAACTAAATTATAACTGGTTTTACTACTTAAGAGGTTTGAACAAATGTTGTGGCAGCTTAATTTTTTAAGAATCTTCAGACTCCTTTTATGCACTCCAATGTCCCTCCTCCGTTTACGAACTTATCTTTTTTTTAGATAGGCGCATAATTTTTATAGCACCGTTGTAGGCTTAAATGTTTCATTAATATCTAGATAAAGATGGACCTGTACAAGGTTGGGGGATTGTACACTATATTCAAATTAATGTCGAAGTGAGGCAGAAACCCAGTGGACCATACCATACTTATAGGTATCCCCCTTGGATCTATTGTGTGAGCTTGGCATTGGTCGCACAGGCGGCAGCCTGGTCAGTGAGTCATACTTCTGCTCCAGTACCATTATGCTTTTTGAGATCAAAGTAAGTTTTTGTCCATTTGAGGATTAAAACCAGCACACATTCTCTCACATGTGCATACAAAGAGCATCGTTAGTCCGCTATCCATTAAAACAACTTACAGTTTTAAAAACCAAACGAGTTCGCACGCAGCACGCTGACGTGAGGGAAGTGAATTTCCGTATAAAAACAATAACAACTCAAAATAAGTTAAAAATATACAATTATTCCAATTTTTATTCAAATCTGAAAATATTGATTTTTGGCTGTTCTGATGCTCCTGGTTCTATTTACCTGCAATGCTGGGAATACAATTTTGCGCATTATAAGGTTAGGCGAAGGTCCAGTCAGGCTTTAAAGTAGGCGTGAGGTTGCTGGGGATGATAAAAGTACTCCAACAAAGGAATAACAGGCTTTTCTAGTGTAAAATCCCCATAAGACAACGTACTGTGTTTAGTCGATACACATTTTCTTTAATAACTCGGTAAATATGTATGATAGAATGACGAGAGAGGGCTTAAAACTTTCGCCTCACTAATTCCCATCTTTTTACATGCATTGATTTTACATCTGGGGCTTTTATGACCCTTTTTGGGCCCAAAAACCCAAAATTTGAAAGATTAATTCCCAAAAAAGGGGTTTAGAGTTTTCCGATTGTTTTGCCCAACGAACTTGTCCAACTGATTACAGAAAGGAATGTCCCTACCAAATTTGAAGTAAATCGGACAAAAAATGCGACCGCTAGAGTGCAAACATATATATATATATATATATATATATATATATATATATATATATACAATTTTGAACGACCCCCCAAAACGTGTTCAGGGGGTCACGTTAGGAACTTCTATGGTGGTCCCGGGCTTAAGTTTCACCGTGCGGGTCATGCTAATAGTTCACTTTCCAAAGGAAATTCACTAATAAGGGGGAAAAAAATAAAAAAAATAAAAATAAATTCATTATTATTGATTTTTTAAATATGTTTTTTGTTTTACGAAAATTTTTCAGAATAAAATCAAAATAAAAAATACCCCCGTTGCAGCAAACCTGCATACTCAGCGAATTTAGAATGGAGATATAAATGTCTTAATACTACATAAAGCCACTTCCCAAGTTTCATAAAAATATATTCACAAATAAGTAATATATATATGCAATTTTAATTACTCCCCATAAGAATAACATTGGGGCTGAGTATGCAGGTTTGCTGCATCAAGGAACACAAAAAATGTATTTTTATGCTAATATCAATGTAACGCAACTAGGTGAAGTCATATACCAGTATGTTCATTTATGTTTATAATTAACCCATTGGCTTAGACATACGAGCTGGTCTCGTTCCTTACTTTTAATTTTATTAACCTGTGAATTGGAGTATAAAATTGGTGTTTTTAAATGGATTAATGGCGTACTTTAATTAAAATATTGTTTTCTTTCAGTTAAGAGACTCGCATTGGCACACACACAGTAGACATAAGTAAAAATTAGCAAAATTAGTGTTGACCATGTGCAAGTCTCAAAGAATTAACCGATCCTGTCAGCTTTCAAGCAAGCCTGCCACCGTTTGTTTTACTTGGGCCCTACCACCAACGTTGCCACAGACCGGTTAACTCATTGAGAGTTGCACAACTGGTCAGTTTTGGTCATGTGCGGGAATCGAACCCACGAACATCGTATCACCACCTGGCCAAGGTGTTTCCACGACCTAGCCAACTCAGCTAACACGACCAAAGGCCTGGCGGCAATATTAAGGTTTTTCAGTCAGTCCGCGCCTCTATCGGATAGAACCGTAGACACCCGCGGTCATTAGTTACATATTTTGCTACTAGAGTGCAGCACCAATCAATTCCCGTTATAGGCTACTGCAAATGGAATAAAATTACTACCTCAATGGGTTAAGGGAGACATAGCCTTTAATTATTATCCATAAGAATAACATTGGGCTGAGTACACAGGTTTGCTGCTACGGGAGCCTTTGACAAAAATTTTTTTGAGCAAATATCAGTGCACCACAACCAGATGAAGCCGTATACCAAGTTTCGTCAGTGTACGTTCATAAATAAGCGAGATATAACATTTTTCTTTTCCTTCATAAGAATAACATTAGACAACGTACTGTGTTTAGCACTTCCAATATCTCGGTAACCAATTGACGTAGAGGGGTGATCATAATACCAAATTATGTGTTTTTTTAAGCCGAATCCAATGGTAAAATTGGGCTATTTCCAAAATTATATGGAACAATTTCAAAAACCCATTTTTTGGGGTACAAAACCCCCCCCCCCAAAATACCCCTTCGGATAGAGCGATCTGGCTGGTTTTCGAACTTTAAGTCATAAATGTTGCTTTATACGTTTATACCAAATTTCATCAAAATCGGATAATTTTACGAGAGTTGTCCTGCTCACGGACACAATATATATGGTATATATATATATATACAGTTTCGAACGAATAGTGATTTTGGGGTCTGGGGACCTCAAAACGAAAAGTTATCATGGTCCCGGGCCTAGGTCTTACCATGCTGACTACGGTAATAGCTTCTTCCCTATAGGGGAAATTCGCTAATAAAATATTAAGTGTTCGTTTGAAATAGCAGCTGAAAATATACCTATTTACTTCAAAATTGGTATAAAAATATGCAGACGATCACAATATACGTTATGTGATTTATTTATATATTTTCTTGAAACAAAAGTCTTCATAACGGTATGGAAATATGACCAGGCCGCCACCTGTGCTATGAACTGTAAGCTCACACAATAGACCCAAGAGGGAGGCGCATTAACCCTTTTGCCGCCACAGACGTATGCGACTTGTCCCGCCGAGCGCTAAGTCAGCTGACCGTCTGAAGGTCGCCGACCCGACAGCTGGCGCCACGACTGAAAACCGCCGCGCCGAAATCCATGATTTTACTAACATCTGTTAAAACGATCATAACTCCGCTTAGACAATACCTAGACCTATAATTTTTTTTTTTTTTGTTCGCAGTTAATTATACTACACTTTCAGATAACAATGAATAAGTTACTTTTGTTTTTCTATGTAAAAAATAATAAAAATAAAAGTTTTTAAAAATATTTTATTTATTTTTTTGTTTTTTAAATTCATTAAATACTATTATTTATTTTTGTTGTTGTAAAAACGATATATTTTTGTATTCACCATTATCTAAAGAAACTGCCATGAAAATTTGGACAGTAAATATTAATAAATAACGTAAATATACAAAAAAAATAAAAATATGTAACAAGAGTAAAAATTCTTTATTTTCAATACATTGGCTAGAAATATTTCAACATGATTAAAATATTACTGAATTATGCTAAAATATTTCATCATGAATGTTGTGCAGTAAGTTTTCAAGCTTAAAAACATGATTCAGTAACAAAAGTAACACATTATGGAGCAATTCTGCTAACTTAAAATTAAAATAATAAAATATTAAATTTGACTTACAAAATTGTCCAGTTTTTCCTCCAATCCAATCCATATTATTGATATGCAATCTCAAGTTTGTAGGAACAAAAAACATGAATCGTTGTACAATATTAAGAAATAAAAGATTAAAAACAAAACACAATTGAATACTATTTACATATTTACAAGAACTGACATGTCCTTCTGTCTTATTGTTTGCATTTGTGTTGAGGCAGACAGTTCAAGTGGCAGCCCGCCTTGCAATTGACACAAACCGTCTTACTCCGTCTTCTTTTTCCTTCTGGGTTATTTTTCCCGCTACATACAGTACAAATGTTTTCTTTTACCCCTTCTAATTTCTCAAGTCCAAAAGTCTTTTTATTATTTATTGGCCCATCACCACCACCATTACAACCTCCAACGTTTACAGCGTTCTTTGCTGAAAGCCATTCCTCAGCCAAGCCATCAATAACAGCTATTTGGAATTGCAGGCGAGAAACTGGTTTGTCCGTATTTAATTTGTAAAGCACGTAAGAATTAAGAATCATCCGACCAAATATATTGAAAATAACTTTTTTCCAATGCTTCATTGTTCTTCTTTCCTCTAAGTATGTATATAGCATCTGGTCGGTGCCGTCAATTCCACCCATGCCATGGTTGTACTGGTACACTATTTCGGGCTTGTTTTTTATCACCACTTTACCACTTTGACGTATGGTATACCTTACATTTCTTGCTTTTGATTTTGAGGAGAGCACTATAAATTGCGTCCTATTTGTGGGTTTCTCCCTAAAAGCCATTTGCTGGATTGGGCCTTTTCTGACATATACTTTCTTTCCAACTGGGAATTTTCCTTTCAACTGACGAGGAACTCCCTTTCTGTCAATACGGACTGTGCCAGTTATGTTTGTACATTTATTGTACAGATATCTAGCGAGCTTAGTGCTTACAAAGAAGTTGTCTAGGAACATATGGTATCCTTTATTCAGTAGATTTGCCATTTCAAGCAATTTCACAACAACTGTGGAACCTAAACCATACTTGGTGATCTTGGCTCGATCCGTTTCATACACAGCTCCTTTATAACAATAAAATTGCACGCAATATTTTGAATCAGCATCGCATAATACCCAAAGTTTAATACCCCAACGGTGATGTTTTTTTTTAGGAATATACTGCGTAATTGCGATTCTCTTCTTGGTGCCAACTAAGGATTCATCAACAGATAGTTTTTCGTACGGTGTAAAATATAGGCGAAACAGTCGATTACAATGATCAATCAGTGTTTGGAAACGACCACATGGATCGTAGCCAGGGTCACCTTGCTTCTGAAGAGTGTTACCATCAACAATATGAAAAAATTTGAGTATAAGTTCAAAACGGTTCCTACTAAACATATTGCTAAACCAGGGGGTGCCTTGACTTGAATTTGTAAACCAATAACTTTCAATGGATGGTTTTCTAATGATACCCATATTCAAGATAACGGCTATAAAGCCTTTCATTTCCTCAATTGAAACATTTACCCATGATCTCAGTCTGCTTTTAGGTGATAAATGACGATCGGGGGAGCTCAGAAATTCATTGGCATATTTGTTTGTTTCCGTTACAAAAGTATTGAACAAAGCATTTGTGAAAAATAAGTAGACATAAGCTAAAGGGTTGGAGTTACGGGGGGGGGGCAATGTTTAGGCCCGGGCATTTCTGCAAAATGAAAAGTTTCTGGAAAACCACGATCATTTTCATCTTCAACCTCTTCCCAATCACTGCTCTCAGGGGAGTTGTCCTTGTTTCGTGGAGTGTTACTGTCTCGGCCGCCTCCGCGGCCACGGCCGCGACCTCTGCCCCTTGTTTGAGGATTTGAAGTTTGTATTGGAGACACATTTAGTGGCATGGGGGGTTCGTCCTCATCAGAACTATATTGACCTATATTAGGGTCAAAATCACAAAATAATCCAAAATTATTATTTGTTGAATGTGAAGGTCCAGGAGCATTTACGTCTACATTTGTATTTCTAGGCCTACCGCTGATTTGATTCAGAAATCGAAAACCCTTGGTCGGTTGTGGATCAGGATCATATGTTGGATCCTCATCCGTATCGTCCACGAAGTCTGAGGATTCATCAGAAGAAGACACGTCATCTTGTAGCGAGTTATTGTCCACATCATCGTTATTCACGATGTCGTACCCACTCGCGACTATTTCGTTAAAAAGAGTATTTTCGCTAACTGGAGACGCGCACTTTCTCTTTGAAATACTCATTTTACACGCACATAATAAAAACTACTAGGAATATTCACAACACCAAAATATATCACCACGCTTAACCAAAACTGATGTAAACAACGGTAGACAGCTTGGAACCAACAATAGGCGCGAACAGACAGCTTGGCGCCAAGAATAGGCGCGAACAGACAGCGTGGCGTCGCTGTTACCACGGCCTACCTGATCGATATTATTCTTGTTGTTAGGATACTATAATAACAGTTTTAGGTATTTTACACAGTAGAACCATTTAGAATGGCTTTGTAATAGTATGTAGTTTACGATTATACGAGCAAAAATAACAACGCAATAACAAAAAAACGCAAAACCGATATGATCGGCCCATGGCGTTTTTCGTTCAGAATCACGAAAACGATCACATCGGCCCGTGGCGGTCTTCGAGTCAAATGGGCAAGCCGATGAGATCGGTCGATGGCGGTCTTCACAACATAATGTAGGGCCGACCTGATCGGCCCGTGGCGGTAAAAGGGTTAAGCCTGGTTGACTGGGTTTCCGCCTCACTCCGACATGAATCTTACTATACCCCTGATACCGTGCACTTGCTACGTTTTAATTTCTATAAATCATAAATGCATTTTTAAAACATTACCCATTAATTTAAATGTAATGTTATGATGGATTTGGCACTACCAAAAATTATGGGATTATGGGTAATTGCAAACTATTCAGGCTTATTTACCACAGCTTCCAACACAAAAATTGTTAAATTGGGAATCACTACAATTGTTTTTTTAGGGACTTATTTTACCAAGGAAGGTAGAATTATAAGAGTCCTCTCTACCACCTAATCTGACAAGGTATAGCCTGTAATGTAGCCCATGCTAAGAATTGCTTGGCATAATGTTATATTGTATTGTGGTGAAAAATTTGGTCCTAATTTTTAAGAGATATGCTGTTGAGCGTTAGCAATTGACCAAAAATATAACCACAATTATTGAGCATCAGTCGCGTAAATCGAGATGGCTTAGCGTTACTAAGTTTTCAGTATATTTAGGTTCAGTTGAGATATTCTGGTGATTTATATGTGTAGGGAGTGTAATCGCGATGATATCTGTCCATACTATTATAAAATTATTCTTATGGATATTTACTTCTATTTGATCAGATGATGTACCGAAACAAATGCTGATTTTACGAAATAGTTTAAAAGGTTACTGCAGAATGCAGGGCACACAAGCTGAAGCCGAGACAAGCAGCAAGTATTGCATCATGAACTACAGTTGATATTGCCACTAAAAATTGTATAGATCTCTCGATTATTAATGTCCTTCGTAGATATACAAATGATAATAGATACCTAGAATTTTAAGGTTTTTACCATCCAAACCTGGTAATACGCATGATTTGTTTCTACGCATCAGGTTGCAACCCTTTAAAAGTGTTAATGGTAACATTACAATTAAAAATTGTAGTACTATTGCAGCATTTTGCCTCTTCAAAATGTCCCTTGCTTAAAAAATTTGTTTTCAGTATAGTTAAACAAAATTACCAAACTATGTTATAATGAACACTAAACTGTACCAGCCAGTTCTATACTTATTGGCTTGAACATAAAACATATGTTTATAAATTGAATTACAGTTCTCCTTTGGACATAAAGACAAAACATTGTCTTTATTTGTTTTAAGTGAAACTTAACAATGCCCAATATTCAGATTTTCAGATTATTAACTCATGTTTAAAGCAAATTAGAAGTTTAAGTTGCTTTAGCTTTTTTGTTTTAAAAACATATCTCAGTATAATTTTGAATGTAGCAGACAGATTGATTTAAAACATCTCATTAAGACGATTTTGATGGTTGTTAAAAAAAGTTAAAACTTGCAATAAAAATGTGATGTGTCATATTATTAAAGGTCTTGTTAACTCTGAGCAAATACACTGTACCATTTCAATATACTATAGTTACAGTTGATTTCAATTACTTAAGTTATATTTAATTAATTGCCATTTTTTAATTTTAGTGATTTATTTTTTCCAGATCAGCAAAAATGGTGGATCTGCATGGGAATGGAACGAAAAGAGGAAAGAATTTTACCTCCACCAATTTGCTGAAAATGAACCAGAGTTCAATTTTCATAATCCTGATGTTATCAAATACTTCAATGTAAGCAGCCCTTCTTTAAAAGGTTTAATTTTATTAGAAGATTTGTAGCAATGCTTGAAACAACAATGTATATTCAAATAGCTGAAACATAAATTGTTATGTATATTTAATGAATAACAATTAAATCAGTAAAATGGTTTTAAGTTGTGTAAACTGATTATATAATTGAACTCTGAACTTGGTTCATTATTGAGTGCTTGCCAAAATTTTATATTTATGTAATACATCATGATTGTGACCTTAAACAGATCACATTACACTACGATAAAACAGTTTCAAGGTTCTCTAACCTCAGAGCAGTCTACAGTTACAATGCTGGGACAATTGTCTGTCCTTTTTTTAGTTTTACTTGTTTATTTTTCTGTTATTTTCATTTTAATAAGTGTATCATTTTTGATATCCCTGTGATGTGAACAGTATGTAACGTTAATGTGTAAGTATATTAAGTAATATTAGTAAGTTATGAAAAACAGTTAAACACATTTTTTGCTATACCGCCAGTAAACAATTGATTCGTATGTAAATTTTAACCTTTGCAGAAACCTACAACTACAAACAGATAAAGACTGAACTTGTATAGTTTTGCAAGTGTCAGTTAGCACACTAATATACTTGACTGTGTTGTAAGAACAACATATATTTTTTCATTTGTGCCGTTATTACACTTTTGAAAATAACTCATATCATATAGGCTATATTCAAAATCATTAATAAAACATTAACATTATCACTGTTGCACGACCAGGAGGTGATGCAGTTTTGGTTGGATTTCGGATTCAGTGGCTTTCTCTTAGACCGTACTCCCTACCTGATAGAAGACAAGGAACTGCGCAATGACACCCAGAAGAGAGACTTTGGCACTGCCACTCACATTGACTATGAGTTTTATGACCACATTCGCACGGAAAATGTAGCTGAATTAGCCCTCCTCCTTCGTGGCTGGACTACGTTTGTTTCTAACCACTCAGGGTAAGTAGTATTCAGCATTAGTTTCAGCCACAAATGATACCACTGAATAATAACACAAATCAGTTTACCCAGTCATAATGCATTGTTTTAACTTTTCACTACTATAGTGGAGTCTCACAAATTCATTAGCTTACTCAGTGAAAGGGAAGAGATGCCAGAGAACTTACCCAGTGGGAAGAAGGATATGAGAAAGTTCCATCACTTGCACATTAGTAACATGATAAATGTTTATGCAAATTACACTTGATAACGATGGATAATACACTTTTACTCTCAACTTAGGAAGGGAAAGGGTTTCCTGAAAATTAAAAATTATTATTGTACATCATGTGTTTATTGTGTCCATAATGAATCTTTTGTATTTACGTACACTTCTTCCCAAAGGGTAAGCCACCCTAACCTAAAACTCATTACTTGGTGACTCGGGGCCCCCCAGGAAACTTGAGGCTTATTTGAAGTTCTTTTATGTATGTACTAGCGGCAAAGCCCTTTGTTTTTTATAATCTCTAGAAAAACATACTACTAACTTTAATATTATTTTTAAAAAAATTGCTGAATTTTACTGTATGTAAGGGAATATTTTTATACCTTAGACAGTGTTCTAAAATTATATATTATGCATAAAAAACTTAATAAAATTAGAGCCAAAATTTGAAAAATAACAATTTTGTCCCAATTTCTAATGTATTTTATTATGGGGTTATCCCGCAAAAAAAGACTAGCTACATGATTACAGTTTTTCAATGAGGGGTTGGATATTAAAATCCACCCTGTGGAACTCCAGATTTAATTGTATATATAAAACCTTTATTGATATTATATTTCTCAAAATATTAAACTGCAGATTCTGAGGTTAATTTTGGTTTTTACGTAAAACTAAACAGCAGAAAAATCGAGTAAATTGATTGGGTTGTGATATTCTCAAGGTCTAAAAAATGTCCCATAAATTACTGTCAGGCATTTCTTGAAAAAGTTATTAAAAAACCCACTCAACAAAAAATACAGTTCAATTTTATAAAACATTTATAAACATGAAGCATTTTAAATTTTGTACGCATAAATCATAAAGATCTCCAATTTTCATGTTTATAAATATTTTGCTAATTTGCCTGTTTTCAAAGGTTTCCAGTGATGTGTCCGATGTAACTTCAGATTTAACTTTGTTGTACAAAGATAAGATCTCTAAGGGTGGCCAAACATTTATTTTGCCACCCTTGAAACAAATTACCCAGTGGAGTTTTAATGGCACTAAGAATAAAATTTAAGAAATTGGAGTATTTCACAATCAGTAGGAACTGAGTAGTAATATTTGTGTGAAATCACAGCATCCTGGTAGTGGACAATGTGGCGGTGGCAGTGAACCGGTCGGTGGCGCACTTGGTGGTGAGGCCCCAGACTCTGGAGAAGTACCCCACATTCTCAGCTGACGACCTGGCCAACCTCATCAACACCACTCTGGCATCCAACCCCTGGCCTGCGTGGAACGTATGTTGTAATATTTAACCTCACATAGAGTTTTACACACTATTTTTTCAAACCAAAGTTACATAGGTTTTTGTTAGTAAAGTAGACTCTTAGACGGACTATTGTGGTGGACGGCCGGTCCGGATTTAGAAAAATCCGGATTTTATGGACCTGGGCATGAATCTTCAATTCTGCCTTTATAGTGATCAAAAGAAAGCCTTTATAGAAAGCATAGTTGGAATACAAAAAAGGTCTGATTATCAGGGGAACACATTTACATGTTAGGTACATGAAAACATGATAGCAGAAAATATTGAAATGTATGTACATTTATAAAGATTTAATGAAACACTGTAAATCATAAATAAAGTATACTGCAATAAAAAACTGATACCGGTCTGCTGATTTACTTCGTCAGTGATGAGTCATCAACAGGAGAAGACCTGAACGGAGCAGTGCACAGGATATGTAAACAATAACAAACACCGATAACGGGACAGTTGAGCTAAGCGAGGTCTCATCTCACGATACAAATAGTCAATCATCTTTATTCATGAAGAAGTACAGAGTACAACATTTGAACAGCGTCGAAAATGGTACAATTAATAAACAATCGCATCACCATCTTAATTAAGTACAGCAGGAGCTAATCAAGGATTTCAACTTCCACTTTAAACAATTGTTTTTTATACGTGACTTAATGTAGACTAAATCCCTTTAGAGGGAGATGGAAGAATTCCTCTAACGAGTAAATGGCCGCTTCAATTAAATATTCTTTCAGTCGTTTTTTTAAATTTAATGTGATTTTTTCATTTCTTATTTGTTCTGGGATACTTTTTAGAAATTTTTCCCCATCATATGAGGGCCTTTTCTCATACAATTTTAATCTATGATGATTCTGCATAACCGCATTCTTTTTTCTTGTATTTTAATGATGCACAGGTTGGTTAGAAACTTCATTTGCCATTTTATTTTTGACCAATAAAATAGAATTGAAAATGTATTGCCCATATACAGTAAGTATTTTTAACTGTTTAAAGTGTTCTTTGGCTGAATCATCATGGTTTAGTTTAAGCATTATTCTTACTGCTCTCTTCTGTTGTTTTAATATATTATCCAAATTAACTTTTTTGGTTGCTCCAAATAGACAAATACCGAATGAAATGAAAGAATGGATATAATCAAAATAAATATCCCTTAGTGTTGTAACATTACAATAAAAGGACATTTTTGTAAGGGCATAAATTCCAGAATTAATTTTTGTTAATATTCTGCTGACATGCTCATTCCAATCTAAATGTTGATCTATTGTTAGACCCAGGAAATTTGTACTAGTTTTTTGTTCAATTAGTTGTGAGTCATACATTATTATTGGTTGAGGGTGAACTTTATTTTGTACTGTTTTAAATTTAATAAAATTTGTTTTTTTATGATTTAATATTAAATTTTGGTTTAGCAAGTAGCTGCCCAAATTTCCGAGTTCCACAAAAGCGGTCACTTCTGTTTGTTCTAATGTTGGGGATGATATCATTAAGTTGGAATCATCAACATAGAGGCATAGTTCACTGCTAGGTTTACACGACAGTGCATTACCTGTGCCCTTTAAATAGTATAAAAAAAGTAAAGGTCCCAGAATAGACCCCTGCGGAACTCCATATTTGACTGGTTTTATTTCTGATGCTGTCCTAATTATTTTATTATTTATTAAGTGAGTTACTTCAACATACTGTGTTCTATTGGTTAGATAAGAATCAAACCATTGTAATGAATTTTTTGATAATCCAAGTGATTGTAATTTTTGTAAAAGGATAGGATGTTTTACACTATCAAAAGCCTTGGATAAGTCCATGAATATGCCTATTGTGTTTCCACCTCTATCAACAGACTCTATTACTGACTCTAAAAACGATACTGCTGCCGTAATAACTGATCTTCCAGATCTAAACCCATGTTGAATGTTATCTATTAAATTAAATTTTTCAAGATATGATGTTAGCTGAAGCTGTACTATTTTTTCATAAATTTTAGATACGGTTGGTAGTAGAGACACAGGTCGATAATTAACAATATTTGCAGAGTTATCTTTCTTATGTCTTCAAACTACATGGCATTTGTGTAATGCGGGATAGTTGCGTGAAAAATGAAGGTGCTAAACCATTTTTTATTTGTAACACAAATTTTTTAAATTTAAGATTCAAGATACAGTAGAACCTCGATAGTTCGACACGTTGTGGACTAGAGGGGTGTCGAACCATCGAAATGTCGAACTATAGGGAGTATATAAACAATATAACACAGGGAGTATTATGAGCAGAAAAACAGTAGTGTATCACGAAAGAGTCAAAAATATGTTTAACTCCCGCAGTGTCTCGAGCGAACTGACTTGATCTACTTACTGGGAAAGGCGGGAAGGGGGTTGATAGGACGGGGTAGGGGATAGGAAGGATAAGTTATTTATAGAAAGGGCGGTAGTACACGTTTGTGAAAACAATAAGCGGGCTCCCATCACTGACCGGCGAACCCGTCAAGGACACCTTCGTCGCCGCTACTGTCATGTCCTCTCGTCACGGCCCTTGTCGAAGTATACAGACTGTCGAACTATCGAGTGTTGAACTATCGAAGTTTTACTGTATCATTCAAGATCATTGTTCGTGCGATCCGGATTTTCGAGAGTCTACTGTATTCCTTTTATATCTGTAGTACATTTCCAATGATGTAGCTAAATTTGTATAGGTGGAATGGAAGTATGCGTTCCACACAATAACTTTTGAAACCAATTTTGTTGACATTTTGTTTGGTTAAGTTACCCTGTATTAATTTTTCATGAGTGCAAAACCCAGGAAGGTCGCTTATACTAGGGAATGGAGAATTTTTATCCTAAAAAGCGGTTTTACTCAAAACCGATTTCACTTGACGTAAAAACTCAAGAATTTGTTATGTATTTTGAATCCTTTATCCTAATTTTGAGTGGTTGTGTAAGCAATGAAAGTTTTTCTGAGTTATAAAGTATCTTTTTTAATTCTGAGATGATACTCCACAGCATCGCAGCCCTTACTCTGCAGTGATGATTTATTAAAATTTTGTAAATCTTGCGTAGCAAATGTAAATGCCCGGCATTGTGAAGACAATGAAAGTTTTTCTGAGCTATATAGTACGATAGTATGTTTTTTATTCCGAGATGATACTCCATAGAATCCCAGCCCCTACTCGGCAGAGATGATTTTAGTTTAAATTGTCAATCTGTCTTATCCAATGTGAATGCCCGGCAGATCCAGGTGAAGGAGGAGCCGGAGGGCAGTGCTCTGTCGCAAGGCATGTTGCTGACGGCTATGCTGCTGCCCGGGATACCTGTGACCGTGGCGGGCCAGGAGCTGGGTCTGAGCGACCTACAGGACATCCCATGGGACAACACCACTGGTAGGCCTGCAGCACTTTGTACAAGCTAGCGTCCCGTTGACATCCAAAGAAAAATGCCTTTAGTATTGAAACCTTGGTATATTCTCCAGTATTTTCTGTTATATTTTTTGCATGTCAAAATAACAATATTATTTATTCCATGATGATGGCTAACAATATATTGGAATTTACAACAAAATAATTAAATTATGGGAAAATATCTTAACCAGATAAGGTAGGCATGAGTCCTACCTTCCCCTTCCTGACAGGGTACGGCCCGTTTTTAGTGAATTCCCCCTATAGGGAAGAAGCTATTACCATAGGTGGCATGGTAAGACCTAGGCCCGGGACCATTTTGAGGGCCCTAGATGCCAAAAACACCATTTGTTCATATTCATATATCTAAATAACTATACAGCCTGATGTGTATCTCACTCACTCACTCGCGTATACAAATTCTAGACCACTCTAGATGAGGTAGAAACGTGAAATTTAGCATGCACGTAGGTTGTACCTCGAAACCCCCAAAAAATTGCCAAAAGTTACAGTTTTGAATTTTAAAACCTCTGGTTTGTGTCTTGAAAATTGAAAATTTTAACATTGGGCTTATGGAGTTTCTCAAATCAAAACAAAATAATTATAACAGCTGTAAATAAATATCCAATAAACTGTCAGTGTAACTCTCACATGGTACAGTATTAACAAATGATAGGACCAGTGAATAAACATGCCACTTGGAGTGGATATATCCCAAATGAATCAAAATAGTATACTACATAAAAAATTCTTGAACGTACATTGAGTTATAATAGCAAAACTGGAGCTACCCCAAGCGGGGTCTGGGGGCAGAGCCTTCAGCGAGTGAAACGAGTATATATATATATATGTCCGTAGGTACGATAAATTTTGTAAAAATAGTCCGATCTTGACGAAGTTTGTTATAAAAGTGTAAGGCAGCATCTATTGTCATGAGTTTGAAAATCAGACAGATCACACTATTATAAAGGGGGTTTTGTACCCAAACAATTTTATTTTTTATTTTTAAATATAATTATTTTTAAAGCCAAACTTTAGTTTACACTATGGCATTCAGCTTAAAAAACAATCAATGTGGTATTTTGATCATTGCTTTACATTAATTGGTTACTGAGATATTGAAAGTGCTAAACACAGTACATTGTCCAATGTTAATCTTATGGAGAATAGCACAATTTTATATCTCGCTTATTAATGAACATATATCAATGAAACTTGGTATGTGGCTTCATATGGTTGGGGATTACTGATATTTGCTTACAAAACCAATTTTTTATGGTCCCCATGGCAGCAAACCTGCGTACTCAGTAGCTATAATGTTATTTTTATGGAGAATAAGAAACATGAGATATCTTGCTTGTTTATGAACATAAATTGGTAAAACTTAGTATGTTGCTTCATCTAGTGGTGATCCATTAGTTTTTGCATAAAAATTGATTTTTGTGGTTCTTGATGCAGCAAACCTGCATACTCAGTTCTAATGTTTTTCTTATAGAGAATAAATCAAATGTCATAACTCGCTTATTTATGAACATGCTTTGATGAAAGTTGGTAAGTGGCTTCATGACTTAGTGAAGTACCATTTTAAATTAGCTGAGTATGCAGGTTTGCTGCAACGGGGGTATTTTTTTCTCAGAACAGGAAATAACCAAATTACATTTTGATTTATTTATTCCAACGGTTTCACCATTTTATATATTTTATAATTGTTATCTAGCCTGCAAGATAGCATAGCAAATAGTATATTTATTATTATGACTGTTCATATGTATTGCAGTTCAGAACGTAAACATAAGTAGTATAGAAAGGGGGGTTCTGGGACTATGAGGGGTACGAGGTCAAAGTCCAAGGTCATCAATGAGAGGTACGAGGTCAAAGTCCAAGGCCATTGGCACGAGGTTAAAGTCCAAGGCCATTTCAAAGGTCAAAACTCAAATCTGAGCTTAAAATCACGTTTTTCGCGGGAATTGAAAAGACAAGTCTGTTTTTATCAACTGTTTGCCGTGTGCGGGTACGACATAGTCATAGGCGCTTTTCAAATCACAACCGGCCGCGTCCGGTGAACGTCTCACAGGTGGGAAGGCTAACTCTGACAATTTGAAATATTTAAAACTGTCATATAGGTACGAAAATCACATCACTATGCTTTCAACTACCAAATTTCAACTACCTGGATTAAATGGGGGAAAGGCGTTTTCTCGGCTTTTTTCTCCATTTATGGTGGCTATTTAGCAAAAAAATCGATTATTTTATAGTTTACCATGTAAAAAAAATCCCGATTCTGAGTACATTTGGTCTTCTAGAGGCACGCAATATTGCAAATATCCCAGCACATATGTGGTTTACACTACAAAAAAATTTAAATAATGAGTTTGTTAAAAGATTACACTAAACGCAACGCTTTTTACCTGGCGAGGTTATACGTTCAATCGTCTCCACCTTCGATGGGAACCATTACATAGTCGCGAGATTTTTACTCTCATGAGTAGGAAAAAATTACTTTTATTCTGTAAATTCCAAGTCAAACCTCTTAATTAGCGCCTTTGAAAAAACCAGCTATAACGTTTTACAATAATCGATATAGAAACGTGCCCAACTCAGTTTGATAAAGATCTAGTACATTTTAATATTTTTTCAAAATTTACACTTGATAAAGGGGGGTCTATTGATAGCACCCCCTTTAACTTTCAATATCAATCAAAATTTTTTTATTTATTTTTTATGAAATTTGGTTAGACCAAAATATGATACAAATCGATGCGGATATGTGTTTTTTAGGGTGGGCCCCGAATTGGGTCCCACATAATTCTGATAAAGATCTAGTACATTTTAATATTTTTTCAAAATTTACACTTTATAAAGGGGGGGTCTATTGATAGCGCCCCCTTTAACTTTCAATATCAATCAAAATTCAAAATTTTGTAGACTTGGTTTCCTCGACACTCAAAAAAATATAAAACAACGCAAAAACACATATGTAAGTAGGGTGAACGAATCGTTCCTCCCCTTTGAAACATATAAAACAGCGCAAAAACACATCTGTAAGTAGGGTGAACGATATTTTTCATTCTTTTAATATTTACAAAACTGATTATATTTTTCATTTTTTTAAGATCGATATTTACAAAAACTAATTAAATAAATTATATTTTTCATTCTTTTTTAAATAAATCATATTCAGAGCATATTTATATTTTTCTATACTTTTAACATAAAATGTTCAGTTTTTAAGGATATTTTTCGAAATTTACAGTTACAAGAATTAATTACCTATATTTTCGTTTAAATAAGAGATGTTCACCTATATTTTTCTTCCTATCTGATGTCAGCCCCAAGTTAGTTCTATGGAACCGAGGTTTGTCCTCAGGCGTCTTTTCTGTCGTGACCTCATTACTCTCAACATCTTTGTCTGGCGATGTTACAGGTAACCCCATGCCTAACTTCTGTTTTGCCCACATCGCTGTTCCTGTAGCCAAAGCTAAAGGTCTCTCATAAAGACTGGCATCAGGTGCAATAACACGTTCAAATGCTCTATCCTCTAGTATTTTGTCTGCTTTCCATCTATCCTCTGCTCTTTTGTGTTTACTATACCATATATCGTGTTCTTTTGCTGCTTCATCAAGAGGATTTATACCTTTAACACCTCTAGCTAAGCGTTCTTGGAGTTTCGTCCCAGGTCCTAGAAAATTCATACCCGGCGCGTGAAGTTCAAAGGGCAATTTGTTGATAATATCGTTTAAAATTCCAGATCCTTCTATTATTTTCCCGGGTAAAGCAGCCAAACATTGTGCTAAATACATAGGACCATCTGGAAGATCGATCTGTTGTTTGAGAGTGTCCCAGATAAAATTAATAATATCAGTTGCGTATTCTTTGGTGTCATTTTTGTCTTTTATTAAATCAATCACGTATTTCGCAGAAGGTTTCGGTAGAGCAAGCACACACCGCATAATGTACTTGTGCCCTTTTGGTTTTGCTATTAATTCTACCAATCGATCGTAAATAAATTGAACAATACCCAACTTTTCATTGTGGAAGTTGTTATTGCCAGCTCTATCTTCTGCCTGTAGGAAATATAACCTTTTGATAAGGTCTGCATATTGTTTTATATATTTATATTCAACTGGATTGTTTGTTTCTTCCAGCAAACCGGATCCCATAGCTCTCACTAATTCAAGTGTTTTGCTATTTTTTAAGCCGCTTCCCGTTGGTTTTCCGTGTAAATTCTCCAATCGATGCTCCTCCCACATAGGTCTAATCACTTTTTTCCACTTGTACCCTTGACTGGATTTGGGACGTCCCGATGAAGGATCATTGCTTTGAAATATCGCACCAGTGTCGATTAAAATCTTTTTATAAGCATCTCTATCACTTTTCGTATATTGTTCACTCCCAACATCTCCAGACTGTGTTAAAAGTCTCCATAGGCCTGGAGTACCGCTATATTTTTGGTTTGTCTTGTCGATAATTATATCATCATTTGAAATAGTGACACTGGAATTTCCTACTTTGAGTTTTCGCTCTCCGATATCATAGTTAAGGCCAAATGTTCCATCGTTAGCTCTAGATAAATATTGTTTCGCCAAGGAGCCCATCTCAGTACCGCTTCTTTCAACGATAGCTTGAATCGATTTATCAAAACGAATATCGTCATCCTTGTCGGGCAACGGTGTGCTAGCGGCCTCTACTATCGTTTCCTCTTCAAAAATACCCGTTTGTTGTGGTAAATTCTGTTCTGGAAACATTGTTTCTTTTCCAAAAACGTCTTGTTCTGGCAAATTTTCATCATTTCCCGGTATTATTGTTCCCTTTTCAAAGACTTTACGACTGGGTGTACTCATTGCACGCGGTCTAAATAAAATGGGTCTGTTTTGTTTACTTCGCAGTTCTTTTATCTCTTCTTCCTTCTTTTTAAATTCATTTGTCAGTTTTTCCAACGCATTGACAACTGGTTCGTGTTGCCTTTCGATCGCTCGTTTCTCATTGAATTCTCGAGTGCGATATTCTTCCGCTTCACCTATTAGCTTGTCTTGTAATTTATCTATTCGTTTTGCTTCTTCAACTGTTAAAGGTGTGTTATCGTGTTTTGGTAAAAGTATCATTTGATTTTTAAATTTTTTAGGTAATACAACTGGGTGTTTTCTGCGAAACTCTGCTTGCTCCTCCGCTTGCTCCTCCGCTTGCTCCCTTTGAATTCTCTTACTATCCTCACGCCACCGCTCTTGCATTTTTCCAATTCTTTTAGCCGCTTCGGGTGTCATTACGTCAGGCCAAATTTCATCAGCAAACTTATGTTTTTTAACTAAAGTGCTGACTATATCGCTACCACTAATACTTCTTTTCACCATGTCTAAGTATAGATTTTGAAAGTTTTTATTTGTATATTTTTAACGAAATTATATTTCACATTTAATAAATAAATTGGAAATTACAAGTTTAATAAATAATAATAATTAGCGTCTATACGTGCGTCAAACGATTTGTTATAAAGTGCGTCCGTACGAAACTCACGCAAGTCACGCGCGTCACGGTAAAACGACCAATATCAACGTGTGTCTGACGAACGTCACGGTATAACGATCATCGTCAACGCGCGTCCCAAATTAGTCTGACGGGCTCAAAGTACATCTTGCATCAGCCAAGAAAGGGAACTACTCAAAGAACGAGTCCGCAGTACGGAACGGTTCTCTTTTTGGAACTCTTAAAAATTGAATTTTGATTTTTGAAATATAAATCTTGAATCGCTTATATCTCGGAAACGGTAAGAGATATCGAAAAACTGATGAAATTTTCAAGAGAAAAGTAAAGAGAACTGTTTCAGAATATGGGCTATATGATGACGTAACTTTCACCTTTGTGGGATGAGTTTTGGGTCGGACTTAACTATTGACCTTTGCCCAATGCTTAATATCTCCGTTATTATTGGTGATATCGAGTTGAAATTTGGATGCGTGTTCGCGGGGATCTCTAGTTTACGTAGATATAAAAAAATCCCAGATTAGTAGATGGGCATGGGCGCTACATGCGATAATTCGGAGTTTACAAAGTGACCTCGCATTTGGTTATTTACCGGCCGATTTTAATGAGATTTGGTATGTATGCTAAGGACGCTAGACACAGACGACCCACGTGTAGGGATTTTTGAAATAAAGTCGATTTGAGATTTTTAACTTTTTCCTGAATTCTCGTGAAAAAAACGCGATTTTAAGCTCGGATTTGAGTTTTGACCTTTGAAATGGCCTTGGACTTTGACCTCGTGCCAATGGCCTTGGACTTTGACCTCGTGCCAATGGCCTTGGACTTTGACCTCGTACCTCTCATCGATGACCTTGGACTTTGACCTCGTACCCCTCATGCCCCTCGTACCCCTCGTTGCGCCAGAACTGTCCTTTCTATACTACTAACATAAAAATCTCTCGAGATACACATTGTCAGACCTAGCTGGCACTAAATTCACTTATTACATTTATAATTAACCCTTTGCACTCTGGAGAAAAATTGTTGGTCATTGCCAAAAACTCCGGGTACTTTACTGAAAGTACTAGCCAAAAACTCCGGGAATTTTTAATAAATTTTGCAAGGGTTTGGAAAAAAAGCTGTAAATTTTATGTTTTAGCAGATAGAGTTATAATTCTTTTTTTGTTTTATTCATGATGAGTTTTCAACAAAAAAATATGGTTGTAACTCAAAGAAAATTTTGTTAAAATTGTTTATAAAAAAATAAATAAAAAATAGTTTACGTAAAAGTTAACTTTGAGGTGTAATAGCTAAAAGATAACCATTGGCCCCACATATTGATATTTTCAGATTCCCCATTTAGTTATAAACATGCTCACAAAATGGCATGCATTTATCTCGAAAAACAAGGAAGTAAAAGGAAACAAAATGAAAATTGGATTAGGCTCATTTATAAGGGGTCCTCCAAATTTTATCTTTTTTTAACTAAAAAAAATAAAAAAGGTTTTTGCCCAGAAAATATACTGCAAATTTGATGTACAACTCTAACTATAACATAAAATGTCATAAAACTTCCAAAAGTAATTAAATATAAAAATAACTATGCCTGAGGCTTAGTCTAGTCCAGGCCTAGCCTCAGCTAGGCTAGGTGAATGTCAAGTCGGCGATTTTAAAGTCCTACTTCAGAATAAATATCATTGTAATTCATTTTAGACTAAATATAAACTGAATATAGCACAGAAAAATAACCTACAACTTGAAATAACAACAAAATATGTCAGTGTAAACAACAAACATCTGATTCTCAATTAAACCAAAACATATGGTGGGCATAACATCAACAAAACAACTCGTCACACAAAACAACTATCTCGCTTCCATTTATCGCAAACGTAGCGCATTTGGATATTTATAAAGCCAGTAAAATTGGTTTCGCGGACGTCCGAAAAATCGATTGTCGGAGTTTTCCGCACATTTTGCGAATGGCCGATATATCGGACCGCTGAGTTTTTGGCCGAAACAGCGACGGCTGATATATCGGACGTCGGAGAGCAAAGGGTTAGTGAAATAAAAATAACATTTTCGCATATAACATAAATATCTAAATTATAGATTGTTTGAATTGAAAAATCTGATGATGTGTCAGTAGTGATTTCTGGATATAAAGTTTATTTACCTATTTATTTTGTTTGTTGTGAACACGTGTTGTGCTTAATTAGCAAGTCTGCTAAACCAAAGATTTATAATTTAGTCAAATAGTTTAGTTTATTTTTATAATTTCATGTAATTGGTTGAATTGTATACTCAATGTCAGCGTGCAAAATGTATCTCAGAACTTATTTTCATGAGCATTGAGGTTTCTGAAAATAGGGGTTTTAGGGGTTAGGCCTAAGGAATTGTTTGGCAGAATCCACAACCTCAGAAAAATGTAATTTGTCTAGAAAACACTTTTGAACATTTAAAATTTGTACTTTAGGCTTACGTTGCTTCAAATCATAACAGCCGATCAAAAACAACCAGTGTTAAAATAGCACTCGCTTGAGAAAGGATCAATGTATGATTCTCTTCTGAGTCTGTCTAACTAATTCATATCAGATAATTTTTAAAAGAATGTTTATAGATACAAGGGGTTATTATTAGTTTGATCAAGTAAGTAAATTTGAGTAATTTTTCATAACGTTTGTTAGTTGGCTGTCATGGTTTATTTCCTAAATAGCCAGCCATCGAGGGACTATAATTATCGGAACTATGTGGCTCTTTTGTTCAGTGACTCTTAGAACTAAAACATTCAAGAGGGAGAGGTTACAAACAACCTTAAAATATAACAATTAATTAACACGTTGGCTGCGGGCCGCCTATGGCGGGCAATCCAGGGTGCGGTAGCGAAACCCAATTGGCACAGACGAATCAAAATATTTTTGTCTGACGAATCGCAAAACGCTGTGCGGTGCTGTACTGCGTACCACGAGAGTGAACGTAGTTTGCTGAAACACCCACAGATAGCAGCACTGCCTGGATAGTAGCCAGTTCCCTTGTATTGCCAATCAGAGAGAGAAAAATGGGACAAAACGTGGTTTTATAAGCATTGCCTGACGGGAATTTTATGGGGAAATTTAGTGCCATAAGATATAGTACTGCGAGAAGATATAGTGTGCGGGTACCATTTGAACCGTCTCACCCAATATGCTGGGCAACACTGAACTCATATTGTTAGGAACGTCGACCGCAACTCAAGTTGTAGCGGTGGGAATCGGCACTACAACTCGAGTTGTGGCCCGCAGCGAACGTGTTAAGGAGAAGAACCATGTTATTTTTTTGCATTTCACATTATTATTATTAACAAAGTTTTGGTTATATCCTAGACCAGCCATTCCAAGTCGTGCAGCTTATATCATTTCTCATCTCACATGTGTGTGTCCGTGAGTACGATAACTCTCGTAAAAATGGTCCAAGTTTAATGAAATTTGGTACTATTGTGTAAAGCAACATGTATGACCGTAAGTTCGAAAACCAGACAGATCGACTTATCCAAAGGGGTATTTTGGTGAGGGTGTTTTGTACTCCAAAAATGTTTTTTTTTTAAATTTTACTTATAATCTTTGAAAAAGTCAAATTTTAATTTGCACCATTGGATTCAGCTTAAAAAAACACACAATTTGGTGTTTTGATCATTGCTCTACGTCAATTGGTTATAGAGATATTAAAAGTGCTAAACACAGTACGTTGTCCAATGTTATTCTTATGGAGAGTAAGTCAAATTTTATATCTCGCTTATTTATGAATGTATACCGACAAAACTTGGTATATGGCTTCATTTTGTTGTGGTTTATTGTTATTTGCAAAAAAAAAAACATTTGTTACCGATGGTTCCTGTTGCAACAAACCTCCGTACTCAGCCCCCATGTTATTGTTATGGAGAATAAGTAAAATATTAGGTCACCCTTAACTATGAACATAAATTAATCAAACTTGTATGTGGCGTCTCCTAGTGGAGTTATAACAAAATTTGCATAAAAACCCATTTTTAATTGTTCCCTGTGAAAGCAAACCTGCACACTCAGCCCCCATATTATTCTTATGGAGAATTAATTTAAATGTTACTTATTGCTTATTTATGAATGTATATTAAAGAATATTGGTAAGCGGATTTACGTAATATTAATACATATATATTCATTGGAAATTCGCTGAGTACGCAGGTTTGCTGCGAAGACCAGTAAATGTGGTGGCAAATATTAGCCCAAGTAACAAAAGATCTTTTAAAAGTTACTTTTGTATGCTTTACAATATTTAAAAAACACACTTCAAGACTTGCTTGTATTTATTGAGATTGTCAGTGTTATATCATAAAAGTAATTTTATCAACACGTTTAGATATTTTAGGATATTTATTTAAACATGATGAAAATTGGCTACAAAAATTGGGAATGTTTCATTCAAAATTATGCTAATTTACATTAAAAGTGTAAGGCTAAACAGCTAAAGAATTATTGAAGAACAGATAAATTGCCTTGGTGAATCTCAAGGGCAGTTCAATTTACTATCGTTCAACTTAATGAAGACATTGTCAAGCAGTTTAATGCACTCTGTGTAATCTTAGATGGTACTGAGGCACACAGTTAATTCTTTGTAAGCACCAGTCAAATAAGAAGTACCCAATAAATAAACAAGTGGTCAGTGTTATTTTATACACAGTACAGAAATGTGACTGTATTTTTCAACATATCCTACATTTTCGTTAAATCCTACGTTTAGGATTAAACTTTTCCATTAAAAAGCTTATTTAACCTGTATACAGGGTTAGTCAATAGTAACCCTCTCTTAACTTTTCAACAGGTAGTAATACGAAAGGAAAACTTAACACACCTGAATAGTAAAGAAAAGTCTACTTTTTGGTCAGTATCAAAACTTTTCTCTTTTCTTATGCCCCCAAAAAAGTAAATTTTGTGAGTTGTCCAAATTTGTTAAGTGTAAAGCCCTGTTAAGCAAAACCTAATTTTTAAGGTCTTTATAAAAGAAGAACAGCGAAAACTATGTTTCATGTTCACCGTGCAGTTCGGGTCTTAGGGAAGATGGCCTAGTTACTACCTGAGCTGAGCACATTGTTGGTGTTATGCGGGTTGCATCAGCTAGCCTTGCGACCCGCGTGAAGGCGCTCAAGTAAATCCTTTCAGGATGACTAACACAACTCAAAATGCCCAATTAATACATTGCTTATGGACGCTCCATACTGTATGGTGAGCATAGGCCAGATAATAGAAGGTTTTGGCACAAGCCAATACAAAATGGCGCCCAATTGAAATTGTTATCGAATGATGAGATTTTAGAGAAACTACTTTATGAGTAAACATTGATTTTTTTTATTTGCATGTTAAGGCCTATTTGATAAGCTTTTTTTACCAAGCTTTACCAATGAAGGGAGTTAATTATTTTGTATTAGTCAGGGTTGCCACAGACCGGGAAAACCTGGAAAACCGGAAATTATGCGTGAACTTTAGTGACCGCATACAAAACCGGGACCGGGAAAAATGCATGGATTATGCGGCAATTTTCGGCCGAACCGGGAATTTCAGGTCGCGATCGTCGGTGATTGCGTAAAGCGTTCGGAATAGTAGGTGACGTTAGCGATGTGTTCTCGATTGCCAGCGACGTTTGCGATGGGTTCTCGATGATCGGCGACGTTAGCGATTCGTTCTTGATGATCGACGACGTTAGCGATGCGTTCCTGTTAGTCGGCGACGTTACCGATACGTTCTCGATTGCCAGCGTCATTAGCGATGCGTTCGCGATGATCGGCGACATTACCGATGCGTTCCCGATGGTCAGCGACGTTAGCGATTCTTTCCCGATGATCGCCGACGTTAGCGAAACGTTCTCGATTGTCGGTGACGTTAGCGATGCGTTCCTGATGGTCGGTGACGTCAGCGATACGTTCCCGATGGTCGGCGACGTTAGTGATACGTTCTCGATTGTTGGTGACGTTAGCGATGCGTACATGATTGCCAGCGTCATTAGTAGGGGTCTGCGGTGCACCGAAAAAACTGTACCGGTACGGTACACAACTAATTACCGTCATCGGTTCGGTACAGAACATAACCCCGGTACAGATTCGGTACTACAGTTTACTGCTTCAAACAATAAACAGAGATAAGCTAAACAATGTTTAACAAAATAAGTGGTTTAAATAAGACCGACTCCTATTTATAACTAGTCATTTCCTTTAAGGAAAACAAGACCCAAAACTCGGAAAAGAGACGTTGACAGGTGTTATTTATAGCTGAACGAGAATGGAGATAATAAAGGTAGGCAAGGGGAGTGGGGAGTAGCTGGGTAGGGTCGCAAAAAATGTCCTTGAAGACAAGAAAGGTTTAGACTAGGAAAGCGTGAGGGGTAAGGGGGGAGGGAGGTAATTAGCTGTAAATCAGTTGTTTGTCAACAATATTCCTAGGGTGAGTGGCTGTAAATCAGTTGTTTGTCAACATTATTCCTAGAGTGAGAAAAGGAATACCTACTATCTTTTAAATCACTTTCGTTCTCCATTATGATTTCAAATTAAACTGCTTTTATTTATGTATTATTATTATTGTTATTGAAGTATACTAGTTAAATTTTTAAATTATATTAAAAAAGGTTTAAAAAATGGTTGAAAACTAATTCAAATATAGCCACTAACTTGATAAATTTCAAATGGTAGCATAAATTTGTTATTTTTTACTGTGCTGTGAAATTTGTACATACATATATCTGTTATATGTTAGATTATCTTGTGTGGTTTTGGAAAATTCAACTAAAATTTATTATTAACAATAACCTAAATTTATTTTTTGATAAGGTTAATAGCTAATTATTTCAAATATGATATAGGCAAATTAACATTATATAAAACTGTCTTACTTTTATTACTTTATTTATTTATTTTTCAGTTTTCCATGGTACTTATGTTTAAATAAATGTACTGTAATATTTGTTATGGACTTCAATTTTGAATTTAGTAATGTAATTAAGTAATTTTAGAATTATTTTGATTTTAATCTTCAGTATTTATTGGTCTAATTTTCTAATTTCTTATAGTTTCACATCATACATAGTTTTATTTAAGTTATCTGATTTTACTTTGTATTAATGATACAATAATCTCCCAATGCAACAGGAATAGTATTAATAAAACTTTGGTTTTTGTTGTTTGTATGAATTAAACCAATAGTTTTTATTTATATTGAAATCAATATAATTAATCAGTTAGCAACTTATGCAATTGATTGATTTTCAAGTAATTTTTGAATTTATTTCTCATGATTATTTCAAGAACTTGCATTAATACCTAATAATAACAATGTTAAAATAATGTAATACTCCGAAGATGCAGGTTTTAAAAATATTTTTATTTTTAGTATAGTTATTTATTTGTTTAATCAAATTAATAATAATAATTGTATATGACCTTAATTATTACTCAATAATTTGTTTATGATACATTCAAATTAATAACTAAATTAGTATATATGACGGTACATTGTACCGTACCGAATTTGTACCGAGAACCGAGGTACAAAATCTTTTACCGTACCGAACCGTACCGATCTGAAATTGTTGGTACCGCAGACCCCTAGTCATTAGCGATGCGTTCTCGATGATCGGCGACATTATCGATGCGTTCCCGATGGTCGGCGACGTTAGAGATACATTCCCGATGGTCGACGACGTTAGCGATACGTTCCCGATGGTTGGCGACGTTAGCGATACGTTCCCGATGGTCGTGACGTTAGCGATGTGTTCTCGATGGTCGGCGACGTTAGCGATACGTTCTGGATAGTCGGCGACGTTATCGATGCGTTCCCGATGGTCGGCGACGTTAGAGATACATTCCCGATGGTCGACGACGTTAGCGATACGTTCCCGATGGTTGGCGACGTTAGCGATACGTTCCCGATGGTCGTGACGTTAGCGATGTGTTCTCGATGGTCGGCGACGTTAGCGATACGTTCTGGATAGTCGACGACGTTAGCGATACGTTCCCGATGGTCGGCGACGTTAGCCATGTGAGTCTTTATATGAGGAAACTGCAGTCTTGTCTGTCGACAACATTTTTATTAAGATTAATAAATTAATTTGTATGTTGTTACAAATAGTGGGTAATAGAAGTGGCTCATTTGTAATTAATTGCGGTCTGGTCAAAATTGTTAATCGTTGATATGGAGCTCAGTTTCTAATATGTAGTCTTTGGAGGCTGGATCATTTGTTGAAGCATAATTATCTGGGTAGTGTCAAAGAGGCCAGGGCGGTCGCTTCATAATCTGAGGTTTGTTGTCAGATTGATTCAGTGGCGGATCCAAGGGGGGAGCGAGGGAGGCGATCGCCCCCCTCTGAAGCTCAGAAATTGTTTTTATCAACTGTATAAAAATAGTGCAGTTATGTAATTTGCATCTGGTTGATGTGTTGCGATTAATTCTGTATCGACAATCCAATTTATGCTTTGTCCACCATAGGTTATTTTTCTAAATGGTCTGTATGCATACTAAAGGTGTGGAACTAAGCTTAAACAGTTAGTGGGAGTAATAATTTCGTTCTGATGACGCCTGGGTGTTGGCTGTACTGACGCAACGACGCAATTGCCCTTACACTCTACCTCATTTTTTACCCGCGAAACCACCGTCACCGTCGCGTACTTGAGTGTGGGTGCCGGCAAACGTCAAGATTAACATTATAGTTATCAGAAGATCTCAGATACAACAGCGGTAGCTTGAGAGGGCGGAGCGGCAAGGTGCAGGCAGAGTGGTGCATACGTCACGTTACCATGGCAACGGGAGTTTGACCACGCATCCTCTGTGTCCACGTGATATTATTAGTCATCACACCCTTACACTGCGCATGAACGCTGTTCTGCCTTTCCTATCTTAGTTCAGTTTTACTTCAATAACAATAACAATGTTTTTATCAATAACAATCAGTGGGTGGGGGGTATTCCACCACTGTGTTCGCGCCCCCCCCCCCCCCCGATTCTAAAGCTGGATATGCCACTGGATTGATTCCCAGCAAAAATCTTGAAAATGTTTGGAAAGTTCAAAACTGGATCCAGCTGCCATAATAATGCTTTCAAAGAAAATTTTTAATTTAGATAGTAACAATATCAGGGTTTGGGCTCACTCCCTATCAAGAACTTTGAAAAATATGTCTTTGTTGTCGATATACACACAAAAAATATTTGTATATACTATTTCCTCATTCTTATAATAGATAGTATATTACCAAAGTTAAATGGAATTTTAATATAATAATATAATTTTTAATAAAAAATTTTATTTTTTAAAATAAAAAATGGATGTCAAATTTTAATATATTTAGGTGGATCTGTTGACATAATTTCCCCCTCATATCAGTTAAAATATTGTAATGTTACATTGAGAGAAAAATCAAGTTCATTAATTCAAATAATTGGCCCAGCCTTTATACCCATTTTTTTTTAGAAAGCATAACAAAATATGAGGTATAAATTTAAAAATAAAAAATGATATTATACTTTGTAACAAGTTCTACTGTAATTGTTTGTTAAAATATTACTTTTATTTATATTCTAAATCGTTATAGGTTTCGCAAATACATCAAAAATGCCGCACGAGTTTAGTTTTTAAATTTTGAGATTTTTACCTGGAAAACCTGGAATTATGCATGAATTTTGAAATGCAACCTTGGTGGCAACCCTGGTAGAAAACTTTGCCCCACCATTTCCAATATGGAGTAATTTTGGGGTAGCAAAATAATTTATAATATAAGCCTGATCAAATAATATCTCATTTTAAAATGTCGTGACAGAGTAATATGTCCTTTTAAAATGTTTATTTGTAAGTTAGTTTCTCCTACTTACAAATGTGCTCATCATTTGATGACAATTTCAACTGGGTACCGGTACCAATTTGCACTGGCTTGAGACAGAAACCTCTAGTTTGTTCTTCTTCTTTTATAAAAACCTTCAAAATTAGGTATCACTCAACTGGGCTTTACAATTAAAACAGTTGGGCTGCTCCCAAATTTTCCCATTTTGGAGGGATGGGAAAAGTTTGATACCGACCAAAAAGTATATTTTTCTTTACTATACAGGTGTGTTGAGTTTTGTTTTCCTACGTGCGATCGCCCAGAGGTCGAAATTTGACCAAAAATAATCCTACGTGAACCCAAAGTGGCACACATGGATGTTTTTGTGAATGTTTTGCCATATCCTATGCGAGCAGTTAAACATAGGCTTTTGAACCAGTTTTATTTTAAATGTTGAACTTTACAAATAACCTCTCTCTCCTCTATGCTTCGCAACCCTTATCCCTCCCCAACTCTTGTCTTTAAAACACTGATCAAATGGAATGAGTTTGTAAGTTAGTTTTGAGGTAAAAATTATGTTTTGGTTAGTTGGGTAGTTGTTTATACTGTATAGTGACGCCATTCTGTATTATTATGTACATTTTTGGAATAAAGTTATTTTGATTGATTGACTTATTGACCCGACCCGTTAAAGTGCATATTAAAGGCTATTTAAATGACAAATTAATTCGGATTAGACCTAGCACAAGTGATACAAAACAAATATTGTAAAAGAATGAAATGTACATAAACATTATGAGTCAATGAGATAGGTAAAAACATGATTTGGTCTTTGCATTTGAATCTGCTAGAGGAAAGTAACTTTATATTTTCATGTTGGGATATGCTGTCCAAATCTCTAACAGTTAAAAAGACTTTTTTCCACTTTACATCGTCATTGAAGTAGGCTACTATATTTAAAAATCAATTTGTACACATAACATAAACATAGTTTAAATAGTTAAAAATAAAAATAAGCTGTTTTCAATCTCAAATACTTGTGTTGTATTTACTTGAAATGTAGTTTGTTGATATAAACATTGTCTGTTTCTATCTCAGTTTTACTTAAGTATTAATGGCTAGATAGAATAATTCTTCGGTTACACATATCCCAAAAAAGTGTTTTAACTATCACAAAATACACCTTGGGTTGCCATTTCAGATTTATTTTTATTTACATTATGCCTGAAATGTCTGCTCTTGCTGTTTTGCTAGCATTTGCTATATCAACAGCTATCAAATATAGAATTATTCAATCAATTACCGTTTCTCCTTGAGATTAACATTGAAACTTTGAAAGCCTGTGGGGTGTAGTCCTGAGGGCCGATGTAAATCATAAAGGGTTTCTGCAGATCTACAGGACAATACATTTCTAACAGTATGTGTGGATATCTCCTACGATGCACACAAGCTGAGAAAAAAGGAAGGACAGTTTTGTGCTTGCCTATTAATATAAAGATTACTACCCATGGTAAAGTTAAGAGAAGGTTTTCACACTTTCAACTGACCCTGTATTCATAATGACCAGTTAGTAAGAAGTATCATTATCTAATGATTACTTTATGTGCACCACAGTTTTGAATATTATGATTATGTTTATTTTAATTTAAAGGGCCAAAATTAGTTACCACGTTACTCACGTTAACTAAACTTACCTGCGAATATCAAGTATTTTTCTTTGTGCAATTTTATTTATTTGAACAATGTTGGTATTGACTTTTGAAATTTAACTAGCTAAAAGCCAAGTCAAATTAAAAAGTCTTGCACCCACTTTCGTAACATTTTAATCTGTTCATTATTAACCTGAAAACCAAACCTTGAAGAGAGGAGCAAGAAGGAAATTTATGAGGGGTACTAGATAGAGTTATGTCTTTATTTGCTCTAGAATATTAAATTTCCCATGGTACACAGTAAATCAAAGTCAACCACAGAGGTTGAACTCACTGTTATTCCCAGACTCGGATATGTTGTCAGTGGTGTTTGATGTGCAGAGAGTGCAGACAAAGACGTGGCCAGTCAGCAGAAGAGTGACCACAGCTTCTACAGCGCCTACAAGGAGCTGGTCAAGGCCAGGGAGTCTCCTTCCATCCTTTACGGCACGCTAGACCTGCATGTCTTCAATGGCTCCTCGGTCGTTGCTTATACAAGGTCTGTCATTACAAGAGGGTATATTAGCAACTAACTTGGGTATTGAAATATTTTTAACTGTCAGATTTGTATGTTCTAACTACAAGACAAATTTTAACGTTTCAAGAATTTGTTTCTATGAAACAAAATTTCTTTATTGTTATGATAACTCATTTTAAATTAATACATACATCAATCAATAAAATTTAATTTATTTCAACGAGGCCTTTCAATTACAAAGTCATCAGGTTCATCAGGTGATTGTCAGTTTCTCGAACAACTATATAAATCATGATTATGATAATGGGTACAAGGAGATCTTGTTATTGAAATTAGAGTAAATGTTCTCACGCTTCTGAATTATAACCAACCCACAAACTAATCAATTGTAATGCCTACTGTATAATTGTATGTAATATGTATCTTGACTCAACCACTGTTCTAAATGTATATGTAATTAAATATAAATAGGGAAGATGGTAAATGTATATAAAAGAAAGTAAAATGTGATGATTTGACCAGTTACACTGTTCATAATCAGGCCAATTCAGAGAATGTCATGATTTACGCCATTCTCTGAATGGGCCTGATTATATACAGTTTGACTGGTCAGAATCGTTGCCTTGTACTTTGATACTTGTTTTATTGTCATATAACAATTACATTTCATTGCAGAAAATATTCTGCAGTAAACATATGGTGTCAACGATCACGTGCTAAATAGCTTAACTAATAATTAGCTGGCAAAACTATCTTTTTAAGCCTGACTAATGTTTCAATAGTTGTTAAATATGCAAATCAGTTGAATTATTTTCTTCCATCAAAATTATATTGAAGCTGAAGGCCTTTTGGATAGAGCCCGGAGGAGGGATGCAAATAATAATATATTTCTGCAATAATCTCTTTTAATAGACATGTTAAGCATAAAAGTTGGTTCAGTAGTTCATCAAATCTCAGCCTTTCACAAAAAATAAATTTAACTGCTTAAGATTTTTTTTTATTTTATAAAAATGAGTACAGTGAGTCAGGCGGTTAAAGTAATATACACATATATTTGCACGTTCACTGCCACATGAATCAGGTCTAATAAATAGACCCGTTTTATGCCAGGCCGCGTGTATCATATCTGATACACAGACCTGTTTTTGTTCTAGGCCTTGTGTCTCCGTAATGATGACTTCCCCTTGCTTTTGGCATTGCATAATTTTAGGGGTGTGCGAGTAATGATTTTTTTTAATCGAGTCGAGTAGTGCCAGTTATTTTTGAGTTTCGAGTATTTTCGAGCAAATATTTTCTATCAGTAAGTAGTTTAAAATAGTGTAATGGAATTTGGATACCACCCTAGATTTGATCATCTAAACATGGGTTCTAACTAATACATAAGTAGCAATACAAAGTTTTGGCCAGTAAAATCAGACTGGGTTACGTATTGACAAACAAAACACGGTTTGACATTTCCGGCCGATAAAACACGGTCCGGTTGTCGTTTGGCCAATATCACCTGATTCAGACATTGTTTATAATCAATATTAAATGACAAAATCGTAAATTAAGGCCGATATTAAGTGGCCCGGTCGCCACTTTGGCCGATATTAAGTATACCGTCATCATTTTCAGCCTCTATACGTGATCCAGTCATAATTTCGGCCATAAATGACGACGAAAAACATAATATCGGCCGAAAATGACGATGGTGACGATGGTAATGCGATCGCCTTTTGCGGCCGTTACTACGCGTTTAGACCGGTCAAAATTGTTAGCGATCGTCTTGAAATCGGCGGTAAATACTCGCTTGAACTTTCGAGTATTTTTCAAAACTTCGAGTCGAGTTCAAGTATTATAAAATACTCGGCCGAAAAATCAAAGTTTTGAGTACTCGCTCACCCCTACATAATTTTTCCTGTGACCTGGACCAAAAAACCTCAGTTTTTTTAAACCATTCAACCAATTAGCCAGCCAATCAAAATACTCTCGTCGCAGCAAACCTGCATACTCAGTGAATTTCCAATGCATATATTATATGTGTCTAAATACTACATAGAGCCACTTACCAAGTTTCACAAAAATACATTCTTAAACAAGTGATATATAGCATTTTATTTAATCTCCATAAAAATAACATTAGGGCTGAGTATGCAGGTTTGCTGCCACAAGGAATATAAAAAATGTGTTTTTTGCAATTATCTAAATAACTCAACCAGGTGAAGCTACATACCAAGTTTTATTAATTTAGGTTCATAACTAAGGGAGATTTTGCTCATTTTGCTTATATTCATTCAATAATTAAATATGGGGTTATTCTTTGGGGTTCTGCTTCGCGTTCTTCAGATGTTTTTTAAGCTCAAAAAAGTATTGTCCGATCAATGGTTAAAGCAAACAAACGTCAAAGTTGAAACATATATTCAAAAAACTGGAAATTTTGACTCTTCCTTGCATTTATATCTTGGAATTGGCATACTTTGAAGTTAAGATTCCAGATATTTTTGATGAATTTAAATCAAATAGTAAATCCAAAACTAGATGCAAATATTTATACAACTATCCTATCCATAGATTATCTCTTTTTGAGAAAGCCCATTGTATTTGGCACTAAAGGTTTTCAACAGTATCCCTCTGGAAATAAGGAATCAAACTCCAAACCTAATGTTATCAAAATTTAAACAATTTCTCATGGAAAAAGCTTATTACAGGGTTTCAGATTACTTGGTTGAAAATCCTGTGGGACAAGTTAAGTAGTTTGGGGCCTGTATAGGCCCTTGAGCTCCAACACATTTTGTTTTTGTTTTTGTTTTTTAACACTGGTTGAACTTTCATTATGTTATATTAAATGGATTGTATATTAGTATATTATGTAAACTGTTATACATTTTAAGTTATGAAAGTATTTGTAATTATGCAAGATTCTGGACAAAGCACCGGTTTGCACTATCCTTGTGATGTAATGTCAAATTTTATGAGCTAATAAATTGATTTGATTTGATTTTTGAGATATACAACTTTACTTATTCTCCATATGAATAACATGGGAGCCGAGTATGCAGGTTTGCTTGACAAAAACAATTATTTTTGCAAATATCAATATACCACAACTAGTTGAAGTCACATCCAAGTTTCATCAATATACTTTCATAAATGATTGAGATCAAATTTATCCTCCATTAATTATTGGACAACGTACAGTGTTTAGCACTTTGAATATCTCTGCAACCGTTGAACGTAGAACAACAAAACACCAAAATGATTGTTTTGTACAGCTAAACTTATTGGTAAAAAGAAATGTGAAGTTTTTAGTAAAATTATTTGAGAAAATCTAAAATTATTTTTCCCATAAGATTAGCATAGAAAATTTTTTGGATGCATATTTTTTACTTTTCTCCACGACCACTTAACCCAGGTTAATGATTCAAAATACAAAAGTATTTGTTTTTTTAAGCTTTATAAAATGGCTATAACCAAAATTGAGTGTTTTTTTTTAATTTTAGGGTAAAATACTCAAAAAACTGATTTTTGGAAACTTTTAAACCTCCATAAAACCCCCCTTCCCATAGTCCGATCGTTCCAGTTTTCGAAATTTGTCATAAATGTTACTCTCCACATTTTTACTAAATTTCATCAAAATCGGGCATTTCTTTCAAAAGTTATTGAGGTAACGGACACACATATATATATGTATATATACTAGCTGGCCCGACAGAGGCTGTCCTGTTCTAATGTCATTGAATTTGTTTTATGTCAAATACCCGTTCACTTTTCAATATGAGCTCGTTTGCTTCACTCACTCGCCTGTAGAAAAAAATATATATATCAAAAAACAAGTTCGCACACAGCATGCTGACGTGAGGGAAGTGAATTTCTACATAACAAACCTTAAAAACTCAAAACCAGTGTAAAAACATACATTTATTCCAATTTGTATTGAAATCTGAAATCATTGATTTTTGGCTGTTCTGATGCTCCTGGTTTCATTTACCTGCAATGCTGGAATACAATTTTGCACATTATAAGGTTAGAAGAAGGTCCAGTCAGGCTTGAAAGTAGGTGTGAGGTTGCTGGAGATAATCAAAGTACACCAACAAATTAATAACAGGCTTTTCTAATGTAAAACCCTCATAAGACAACGTACTGTTTGGTCGATAACTTTTAGCTAATTTCCCCTATAGGGAAGATGCTATTACCGTGGGTGGCATGGTAGGTAAGACTTAAGCCTGAGACCATGATAACTTTGTTTTGAGGTCCCCAGATGCCAAAACACTATTCGTTCAAATTTATATACATGTGTATACACATATATATATATATTTATGTATGTGTCTGTTACCTCAATAACTTTTGAAAGAAACGCCCGATTTTGATGAAATTTGACAGAAATGTAGAGAGTAACAGTTTGACATTTTAGTTTGAAAACCAGATCGATCGGGCTATGGGAAGGGGGTTTTATGAGGGTTTAAAATTTTCCAAAAATCAGTTTTTTGAACTTTTTATCCTAAAATTTTAAAAACACTCAATTTTAATTATAGCCATTTTATATAGCTTAAAAACAAATAATTTAGTATTTTGAATCATTAAGTGGTTGTGGAGAAAAGTAAAAAAAACACGTCCATACAATTTTCTATTTTAATTTTATGGGAATAAGGTTTTTAGATTTTCCTCAGATAATTTTACTAAAAAATTCACATTTCTTTCTACCAATAAGTTAAGGTCTACAAAACAATAGTTTTGGTGTTTTAATTGTTGTTCTACGTCCAACCGTTGCAGAGATATTCAAAGTGCTATACACAGTACGTTGCCCAATGTTATCCTTATGGAGAATAAATAAAATTTCATATCTCTATTATTTATGAATGTATATTGATGAAACTTGATATGTAGCTTCAACTAGTTGTGGTTTATCAATATTTGCACAAAACAAGTTTTTTGTCAATTTTCCCGGTAGCAGCAAACTCGGCATACTGCACACTCGGCCTCCATGTTATTCATATGGAGAAGTAAAGTTCATAAGTTCATAAGTAAAGTTTTATATCTTCCTTAGTTATGAACCTAAATTAATAAAACTTGGTATGTAGCTCCACCTGGTTGAGTTATATTGATAATTACAAAAACACATTTCTTATCTTCCTCGTTACAGCAAACTGCGTACTCAGCCCTAATGTAATGTAATTCTTATAGAGAATAAATAAAATGCTATATATCACTTATTAAAGAATATATTTTTGTGAAACTTGCTAAGTGGCTCGGCTCTAGGTAGTAGTTGGACCCATATATATGCAGTGGAAATTCGCTGAGTACGCAGGTTTGCTGTGACAGGGGTATTTCTTTAACAACTCGGTAAATATTCATGCTAGAATAACGAGAGAGGGCTTAAAAGTTTCGCCTTACTAATTCCCATCTTTTTACGTGCATTTATTTTACATCCGGGGCTTTTCTGACCCTTTTTAGGCCCAAAAGCTCGAAATTTGAAAGATTATTCCCCAGAAAAGGGGTTTAGAGTTTTCCCGATTCATTTGCCCAACGAATTTGTCCTGCTGATTATAGAAAGGAACGTCCCTACCAAATTTGAAGTAAATCGGACAAAAAATGTGACTACTAGAGTGCAAAAAACACATATATATATAAAATGTTGAACGACCCCCCAAAACGTGTTCAGGGGGTCACGTTAGGAACTCTTATGGTGGTCCCGGGCGTAAGTTTCACCGTGCGGGTCATGCTAATAGTGCATCACTTACCATAGGAAATTCACTAAACAGAAATAGTTTACGTCCTATTCTCAGACCTACCGAATATACACACAAAATTTCATAAGAATCGGTCGAGCCGTTTCGGAGGAGTTATGTTACAAACACTGTGACACGAGAATTTTATATTTAGATATATAAATTTGAACGCATAGTGTTTTTGGCATCTGGGGACCTCAAAACGAAAAGTTATCATGGTCTCGGGGAAAAGGTATACATGGTCTTACCATACCACCTACGGTAATATCTTCTTCCCTATAGGGGAAATCCGCTAAAATGCATTTGGTATTTGGTGAACCATTTCCGGAAATCGTGGTGGCAGTAAATGTGTTTTAACTACTATGCCATTGTCCATCAAAAATATATGTTTTGTATAGGCCTTGTTGTACAAGTAATTTATCTGGGGAGGTTTACATTATTTATGTTCTTACAGATTTTTTGACAGGAATGTTTTGATAACAACAATTAAACATTTCAAAGCTAATCATGTAATTTACTACTCAAGTAATCAATACTCAGCAGGCTTAAAACTTTAAATGCAATTAATTTGGTATTTTAAGTTCTGTTTTCTTTAAACTCTGTGGCTGTTAAGGTTTTGTTAGCTGCTGTAAACATAATTTACAGTTTGCTGCAAATAGAAATATTTGGAGGAAAAAAGGAGCACAACGTATGTTTTTAGTGAATTTCCCCTATAGGGAAGAAGCTATTACCGTAGTCAGCATGGTAAGACCTAGGCCCGGGACCCATGATAACTTTTTGTTTTGAGGTCCCCAGACTTCAAAAACATCATTCGTTCAAAACTGTATATATATATAAATATATGTCTGTAAGCACGATAATTCTCATAAAAATTTTCTGATTTTGATGAAATTGCATACCCACATGTAAAGCAACATTTATGACTTTAAGTTCGAAAACCAGACTGATCGATCTATCCAAAGTGGTATTTTTGGGGGGTTTTGTATCCCAAAAATGGGTTTTTGAATTTTTTACTTATAATCTTTGAAAAAGACAAATTTTATTTTTTAACATTGGATTCAGCTTAAAAAACACACAATTTGGTGTTTTGGTCATTGCTCTACGTCAATTGGTTACAGAGATATTAAAAGTGCTAAACACAGTAGGTTGTCCGATGTTATTCTTATGGAGAATAAGAATAATTTTATATCTTGCTTATTTATGAACGTATACCGACCAAACTTGGTTTATGGCTTCATCTGGTTGAGGTCTATTGTCATTAGCACAAAAACAATTGTTACCGATGGTTCTCGTAGCAGCTAACCTGCATACTCAGGCCCCATGTTATTCTTAAGGAGAAAAAGTAAAATATTATGTCTCCCTTAATTATGAACCTATAAATCAATAAAAATTGGTTTGTGGCTTCACCTAATTGGGTTATATTCATATTTGTATAAAAACCCATCTTTTGTGTTCCTTGTTTCAGCAAACCTGCATACTCAGCCACCATGTTATTCTTATGGAGAATAATTAAAATGTCATATATCGTTTATTTATCAATTAATATTGATGAAATTTGGTATGCGCTTTATGTGGTATTAAGATACATGTATATGCATTGGAAATTCGCTTAGTATACAGGTTTGCTGCTATGGGAGTATTTATTCTCTGTGCAGCACAATTATAGATATTTTGCAATGACCCATCTGTTAGAAAGGATAAGAGATGTTTTCTTGTTAGCTATCTATATATTTTGTCTACCATTGAAAAGTGCAGTTCTATGACAGTTGATATTTGTGGTTGCAGGATAAAAAGCGGCAACCCTGGGTACCTGGTGGTATTCAACACTGGGTCGGAGGAGACAGTCGTGGATGCTCGTCAGATAGCCAGTGTGCCTGATGAGCTCACCTTGCTGCTTACGTCTGACGCGAGCTCCATGGCAGACAAGTGAGTATTGCTGATTGTTTGTGCCACTGGCGTAACCAGGACTTGGCTTTTTGGGGGGATGGATCACATTGAATAGCACACCACACCGGGTAATAATACACAACATTTTGGAATTCCTGTTTGACATTGTGGAATCACCAAACTTTCACACTGATAAAAGTCTTCACTTACATACGCAACGACTGAACGACTACAGAACACAGAGTAACCCAAAAGCCGTCTGGCATCTGCACCAGGCTGCGTGTGCTTATCACTTCTGTGTTGCCACCACCACTTTTGTTAAAGTAGCCACATTCACTCCCACTGCGGGCTTCTCTCAAAACTCTGTGAAGGTTTCATTCTTTAACGTGAATATTAGTTAATTAGTTGATACACCCAGGCCTTGCTTTGCATCATATATACGTTCCAAGACAAAACAGGATACATACGGGTAATAAAAAAAAATTAAAAATGTCAATGTAAAATAATATAATTCAAGTAAACGCAAAAGTAATTCAAGAACGACGCAACATTGTCAAAATGTAAAGTGAAACGACACAAAGCGAGGCCTGGCTGAATTAATTACAGAAACCAGTTAGAACTATGGAAATAAACTACTAATTTGAATAAATTAGATAGGCCAAATTAAAACTAAATAATTTAATTATTGTATTTCAAACCAGTAGGATTGCTGTGATATGAATATTGATTTTTATTTTTAGAGTTCTGGGGGGTAGGTTCTATCTCCCTCATCCCCCCATAGTTACGCTACCGGGTTAGTGTGATCCATTGCAAATGGAATCTTATGCACTACTAAATGCTGTGTAAAATGCTTGGAGTTATCAAAATCCGCCAGGCCAGTTGGCAACATAATAGAAACATTTCTGCATTTTTTAGGTTAGGCTAACTGCAATGTGTTTGTTGTGTGTGATATAGTGTGAATGTGTTTTGTTTGATTAATAAATATAACTAATAGACTAATAAATAAAAATTAGCAAGAAAAAAGATGAGGGCTTATTTCCTACTTCGTCCTAATAATGATCCTACAGACAATAGATATGTAGATATGTAGTAATTAGGGGTGTGCGAGTAGTGATTTTTTTAATCGAGTCGAGTAGTGCCAATTATTTTCGAGTTTCGAGTATTTTAGAGCGAGTATTTGCCATCAGTTGGTAGTTTAAAATAGTGTAATGGGATTTGGATACCACCCTAGATTTGATAATCTAAACATGGTTTCTAACTAATAAATGTGTAGCTATACAAAGTTTTGGCCAGTACATTCAAACTGGATTACATATTGACAAACAAAACATGGTTTGACATTCGTTTCCGGCCGATGAAACAGGGCCCGGTTATCATTTGGCCAATTTCACCTGGTCCAGACATCGTTTATAATCAATATTAAATGAGAAAGTCGTCGGTCACGGCCGAAATCACGCGGTCCGATCGTCATTTTCGGCCGATTTTACGTGATGCGAACTCCTTTTGCGGCCGTTACTACGCGTTTTGGCCGGTCGCAATCGTTCGCGGTCGTCATTTTCAGCCGATTTTACGTGACGCGATTGCCTTTTGCGGCCATTACTACGCGTTTTGGCCGGTCGCAATCGTTAGCGATTGTCCGGAAATCGGTGGGAAATACTTGCTCGAACTTTCGAGTAGTTTTCAAAACTTCGAGTCGAGTTCGAGTATTAAAATACTCGGCCGAAAACTCAAAGTTTCAAGTACTCGCACACCCGTAGTAGTAATAAGTAGATCAGAAATGGTGACTAGAACTATCTTATTTTAGACTAAAAATAAATTTATTATCATAGGTCCTACTATATTATTTAAACATTTTTTACAGTGCTATTTTTCCTTTTGAATGTAACCAAATTCAATAAATAAGATACCATTTTAGGCCACCTTCACACTAGGTCGCTGCGACCGCGTCGCAGCCACCCGTCGGCCACTTGGCCCGTTGAAATTGCATTTAGCCTTTCAAACTAGTGGGTCGCAGCGACCCACCTCGGTGGTAGCGACTCGGTGGCCACGGAACTGCATTGCCAGGCGGTGGCTGCAACCCTGCTTTTTAGTGACTCAACCCGCTAGCGGGGCATTGAAATATACATAGCCCTCCCTTCACACTCGGTGACTGCGACTAAGTTTTCGGTATGCACACGTAGCTTGTTTTGGTTGTCTGCCTGCCTTCTTCCTGTGTCTGTCATTTGCTGTCTACTCGTTTCGCTGATCCCACTATTGTGAAACTATCTTGTTTTTTGTCTGTGTTGTATAGCGTGTATACGTTTATTGTGCCTTTTTAAAATTTAGTTGTACTTCACAAAATGGATGCAGAGGATAACTCATTAATTGAAAACAGTGAAAGTCTGTTATAACAAATAGATAGGCCTGGATCCAAAATGAATCAAAGGAACATAAACCTCAATTTTTGAAAAAGCCGTTTATAATCAGTTTATATAGTATTTAGAAAACTACAATCTCATAGATAGTGTTCAACATGGTTTTCGTTCTAATAAATCGGTGACTACTGCTACTGTGGGCTTTGTTGAATCTATTATTGAATCAGTTGATAAAGGAGAAGTTTGTGTGGGAATTTTCATGGATTTTTCAAAAGCATTTGACACCTTCCATCATCCTACACTCTTGCATAAACTAAAGACACTTGGCGTACATAGAACTGCCTTGAAGTGGTTCAAGTCATACCTGTCGAGAAGATTTCAGTTTGTTGAATTAAGTCATAAGGAATTTAATAAAGTTTCAAAAGAAAAATCAAATTTAAAATTAATAACACATGGAGTCCCCCAGGGATCTGTTTTAGGTCCACTCCTCTTTGTCTGCTATGTAAAAAATATCGCACAAACTCTTCAAAAAATACCTCAAGACAACTTGATATTATATGCAGATGATTCAAATCTGAAAGTGTCAGCACAAACCGTTGAAGATGTAGAAATGTTATCTTTCTTAGAATTGTAATAAACTTTTTTAACAATCATAAATTAAAATTAAATTATCAAAAACTAATTTTGTTTCCTTCAAGACTGCTCAGTGTAGTAGAAAGGTTGAACCAACAATTGTAATCGATTCTAGGCTAATAGAAATAAAAAAGTTTACTAGATTTTTGGGGTTGGAAATAGATGAGAATTTGAATTGGAATTGTCATGTGCAAAGAGTTCTTTCTAAAATTAATTCAGGAATTTACGCTTTACGAAAGATGTTATTTTTATGCACTGATATAAGTATGTTAAAAAAGATATACCATGCCCATACTCACTCCCATATTTCATTTGGCTTGGCTTTATTCGGGTCAACAAAAAAAGAAAACTTAAATCAAATTTTGAAGAAACAAAAGAAAGCTGTCAGAATAATTTTCAATTTGAACCTGATCACTCTGCAAAAGAATATTTCAGAACTTTCAAAATATGAATTGTATATGAACAATATATTTGTGATACGGTATTAATAACAATTCAAAATCCTTTAAAACAGAAATATGTTCACTCTCACCAATATAATACTCGAAATAAAAATACCATCATACCCACTCACCATAGATAGCATTTTATAAAAAAAACTTCATATATTGGATCAAAATTCTTACACAGACTTCCTATTTTGTTAAAAAAATGAAAATGATATCAATAAATTTAAGAAGATGTTACAAAATTATCTATTTGAAATCCGTTATGCTCATTTGAGGAGTTGTATAACACGTAATCATAGCCTTTAGTTTTTTGTTTGGAATTTGACACTATTCTCATGTATTACGCATACATATTGTTAATAAAGATGATTTGAACATTGAGCTATAATAACAACTGGGGTGACCTTAAACATGCAGAAAAATATGCAAATGAGCAAAGGAAATCTGTTCATCAGTTGGGGGACTATTGTGTCTGCAGAGTTTGCATACATTAAAAAGATTTACATTAACCTTATGACTATGAGTTCACTTACACCTCAAAGTCAAAACCAGTTTCTCTTATGAAATAGCTCGCCTGAATTTGCTATCATTCCCAATAAAATATTCTTTTATGTAACCAATAAGCTCCTTAAACAAAAACAGCGACATCCTGAAGAAGTTGAAAAACCTGTCTTCATGCCCGCAAAGTTCATCAAATGAAGTCAAATATAGGCTCTCTTCTTGCCTTGTCTCAAGAATAGGATGTACCCACATTCTTTGTTTTCTTGACCGCCTTCTTCTTTTTCGCAAAAAAAGCACAAGCTGGAGGTCCTCATCCTCATCACTTGAATCCATCGTGACGAATGAATTAATAAGATAGCTTAGCGAGACTGTGACAGCAAGTGGCAGATACGGGTGGCAGGCAGATGACCAAAACAAGCTGTGCGCGCATCCTCACAACTTGGTCGCAGCCACGATATGTGAGGGGCAAGCGGGCTGCGACTTCTACAGGTCAGTGGCTGTCACCCGGTCGCAGCGACCTAGTGTGAAGACGGCCTTAAAGCTTAAATCATCCGCTAATGCAGATTGTAAATTACAAATTATCTACTTTAAAAATTATATTTTAATGAGTGATTCTCACTTATTTATTCTTCAGCATGATCAGTCATCTTACAGAACAGCTACAAGTTTAAGTTAATATTGATTAGCTAATCTCTGTTTGTTCATCTAGTAGTTTGGGTTATGTTTGTTTCCCGAACCAACGATGGTAATTAGTTTCACACCATACTGGTACTGATTTTTTGGAGCCCACATACCACTAATTAACAACCTCAAACTGAAAAGCTCTAAATTTCTGCTTAATTACACAAGTAGGCATTCTCATACAGATCGGTCAAAAATTGACCTACCTTTTGCATTTTGGGTTTTCCCCATTTATATATGTGTACCGCAAACACATATACACATACACATGCACTTCTAAACTGTTTTATTTTTTCCAGGACCAAAGTGGAGAGTGAGGAAGTGTCCCTACCTGGCCGAACGGTTGCTGTATTCAGCTTTGTTCCCAAAGCTAAAGATTAAATTTTTCGTCTCTTGAGCTTGACATTAATTTTTATTATTTTTACTGTAGTACGTAGATGTTACTTTGTGTAATCAATTTTTTTACTTGATATTTTTTCTGTGTTATAAATGTGCATTTTTTAGTTTAACTGTGTAGTGAAATATAATTAAAGCTTGCAACTGAATTGTTGTCTGTTGTGTTACAAATCCATTACCTAAATTACTTTTTAATTGATTGATTTTCTTTATAAGCATTAAAGAAGGCGGTTGGATAATCTAAATAATTGTTGGTCCACAGTGCTGGGATTACCATGTTGTTCAGATGAGCAAGGATGAACTGATGTGTGATACAGCAGTAGCAATTATTATTATTTTTTAACTTGTGTAGAAATTGCTATCTTCTTATGTAGAATACAACTCAAAAACTAAATAATACTGGCAAACCACAGATTAAGGTGTACTAAATCATACTATTGACTTCAATTTTAAGTTATTTAATTCAAATTTTCAAACCTTTGATTTAAAAAAAGTTACAGTTTTAATAATATGTGATATTTTTCAATAATATTATACTATTTATTATGCTGTATATCAGTCAGAAGTGATACAATACTAACCACAGCATATTGTCCACCATTGAAAGGAAAGTTCCAAATAAAATGTGTAATTTAGTTTTATCAAAATAAGAGAAAGTAACATTTTTAAGGTGAAAATGACACTGCAGGAATACAAAAATGCAGAAAATACATAAGTTGGTAAGAGTAAGACTGTTTAGGGTGGGCGAGTACTAGCATAATCTTTAGTGTTAAATATTACTTGGTAGTCAAGCCCAGTAGTCGACTAGTGGCATCATTGTCAATTATGCCAATATAGTTAATTTCTTACAGATTTGATTAAATAAACGAAAAATATTCCTTTTCAGATTACCCCTATATATAGAAATGAATTATGTAGATATATTAAAAAATTTTAATAACGGGGTATACCCTAGTAACAAGATTCTTCTAAATTCCAAAGAAACAGACAATGATGGCCAGGACCGGATTCAAGCATAGGCTACATAAGCGCATGTCTAGGGGCCCGCACCATACAAAAGCCTCAAACAAGAAAAAAGGTCGCGGACCACACTCGGGAAGGGCCCGCACCATACAAAAGCCTCAAACAATAAAAAAGGTCGTGGACCTCGCCCGGGAAGAGACGCACCATACAAAAGCCTCAATCAAGAAAAAAGGTCGCGGACTTCGCCCGGGAAGGACCCACACCACTGGTTGCGCCTAGGGCCCACAGCTCCTAAATCTTGCCCTGATGATGACATGACAACACATCTCACCAAAATCATCCACTCCTTGAACATATTTTCTTACTGTTCTCTTGTGAGGCCACATTTGCAGTATTGTGGAGTCATCTGGATGGTCCCCTCACCAGACCAGGCCTATCTGAAGGATAGGTTGGAGAGTGTTCAACGTCGTTTTCTTCGGCTTGTGGGAACCCGTCTTGGATAGAGATACTCTGATTTCCCTTCGAATGAAGTAGCATCCACCCTCCTCTTGCCATCAATTGAGACAGACATGCTGCTCTGGACATTCTATTTCTGCGCCCTGTCACCTCTGAGCTGAATTGTCCAGAACTCTAGGAGAGAGAATCGCCCTCAGAATTTCATGAGGTTACCAGTGAGGTCCAAAACCTCAATGTGCCTCTTCACCATCCCGACGTCCGTTTTCACAAATTATGCCCAACAAATGGCTCAATCTAAAGAACTCCATCTAATTTTAATGTCTCTATGAACAATTTTAAGTGATACCTTTTCAAGGATTACACCATAATGTTTAGTGCCACAGTTCTCTTTAATTGTCACAATCTAAAATTTGTTGTGGTGGAGTGTACTCTGGCTTAGGCGGTGTGAATCTATAAGGAGCAAAGCCAGAGTCTGACGTGTGTGCGAACAAAACCCTTCTGACACTCTTAACTCCAACATTTTCACTTCAACCCGTGTTTTGTTGCTGTAAAGTTGTTATCCAACTGTGAGTGACAAGTTGTCCAATCATCATTATATTAAGTATCTAAACCGAGCGCCTTGAGTCACTCCAAGATTAATCTTTTCAACATAACAATAACATGGCAACTTTTTAAGTCCACTAAGGCAGAGTCCTCAAATTGGAAAAACGTATTCATACTAACAACGTCGTATGGTCCAGGAGCAGGTTTGAGGAGCCATTTAGATCTAAGATAACGTATTTTCTCCATAAGTGGCAACTTTTAGGGCAATGGGGTGGAGCCCTGAGATGTGAGGTTATTATAAAAACTGTTTCAAATTTTCTTGATCAATGAGAATTTGCTTAAATCACACCAAAATATGGAACGAATAACGTGGCAACTTTGCGAGGGGAGAGGGAGCCCTAACGTAGGGACATATCCAACGTAGGAGAATCGTTCAAGAGCTGCGGCTTTGTAAACAAATCTAAAGAATCATCACACACAATAAAATTGGATGTCGGGAGGTAATAGAAGAAACCTGAGGGTTGGAGCCCTGAGATCGGATAAAAAAGTATCCAAAGACATTTAGTCCCCCAACAACATGGAATAGTCCGGAAACAGATTTTAGGTGCCGTTTTTGAGCCATTTAGAAAAAAAAATGTTTCTGCATAAGAATAACATGGTAGCTTTTGATGCCAGTGGGGCGAAGCCCTCCAGATCTGGAGAAAAACAAAAAGGTTTGGATACCTACAACGTGGTATGGTCCAGGATATTAGCTTTGAGGAGCCTTTTCGCAATAACCTGGGATGCTCTTTTCTCCACAAGAATACCATGGCAAATTTTAGCCAGTGGAGCGGAGCCATAAGTTCGGGGTTACAAACAAATGTATCCAAATTAATTTTGTCGATCCGTGACAATTGGATTAAAACCCCCCCAAAAAATGGAGAGAATAACATGGCAACTTTGCCGGGGGGGGACGGAGCTCTAAGGTTAGTGCGGGGTCACGTATCCAACGTTAGGACATCATTCAAAAGATGACGCTTTGTGAAATAAACCCAAATAACTATCATTTGTCCAAATTGGACATCGGGAAGTGATATAAAAAGCCAGTGGGGCGGAGCCCTGAGGTCGGGGAAAAGTTATCTGAAGCCCTTTATTAGTCCTCCAACAACGTGGTATGGTTTACTACTTTATATTTTTTAATCTTTAGGTTAATTGGCAATCACAAATAAACTGTCCCTCTTTTTTCTCAGCGTGTGTGCAGCGTAGGAGAAATTCACGCATACCGTTAAGGTTGTGCATCCGCCAGGCTAGTCTGGCGGCGAGGAGCAGTAGTTCCGCATATTGCCGCGCACACCGCTAGGACGTCAATTCGGCTGATGCGGGCATGAGTGTGCTTGTGTGGGTTGGCTGGGGGTAGGGAGAGAGGCACTGGCTCCTTCTGCTCCTTCTCTCTCTCTCTCTCCCCCTCTCACCGTGTTTGTCATTGAGGCATACCTTTTACCTTGTGTTGGCCGGGCGGCCGGCTGGGGCTGGGCTGGGCTGACTCGCTCATTGCAAGCTTTTCGCCTTTGATTTAAATATTTTACTAACGGTTACTAATATTGGTGCTATTATTATAAAGCCCTTTCATTGTTACCAATTGTATTACCAACACCAAACATAATGATTGATAAACGGTATGTGTGAACTACTTTAAAAATAAATAAAGAGTTTGCTATACAAACTTATTTATGTGATTCTCATCTAAATAATTTCCAAATGTAAAACGTTTTTTGACTAATCGTTTTATATATACAAATATTATTAATTCGAATAAATAAGAATATTCTTACAAATAATACTGATGATTCAATTTTATATTAAACTTGTTATAAACATTTATGGTATACAATTTGTTAAATACTAGTATAATCAGATTTGTGTTGTTTACAATTGTTTTAATTTTTTGTTGAATCTAATTTTAAAGTAAATAAAAACCGTTGATACGAAAAATGCTTGACATTTTGACCTTGGCAATTTGACCGCATTCCATGGTCGCCGTAATTTTTAGACCGAAAACGACAAGTGAACGTAGTTTATCGGCCAAAAATAACCGCATCAGTTTATACCCAAACAGCAATTTACAGTAAGGCCAACCATCGATATATATACCATATGGATCGCTCGCCGAGTAGCCGTAGGTGAGTGATTTTCGGTCCGTTTCCCCCACCACAGAGGCGTATAGAGGGCCGCCGAGCAATTTTTAGCATTGGACGCGCTTTCAATTACAAGCTTCTGCACAGTACTAGGATTATTTAAATAGGACAAATTTTATATATTTGTAATCTGCGTAATATGTTGCAATTAACAGTATAAATATATTCCAGTTTGGTAAATGTTCGGAATTTATACAATAACAGATACTTCGATTTTTTTAATCGGGACAAGAAAAAGTAGTAAAGCGTAAACTTTTTTTATTTTTAGGGTAGAAAGAAACTTCCAGCGGAAAAGTTGTAGAACATTAGTTGATCTACATATTTTATTTCAAACATTTTTCAGTCAGATGTTTGGTTTGTCCACAAATCGCTTGCAAATAAGCGCAGCAAATATTATCAGGTACGTCGCGTCGCACCCACGTTCCCACCGGACGCACAACGCATTCGTCGCTGGAAAGACCACAAATTAGTAAGGGTGTCATCAGATGTAATTAGAATAGTGAAATTTATTAACCACACGGTAAATAATTCTGATTCTCTTATTCAAACCGATAGGTTGATTATGTTAACTTGCAGAGCATTTGTTGGTGAAGTATTTGTTACTCAACATTCAAATGTTGAGTTTGGAGAAGACACTCATGAAATTAGATTAATTAGGTTAATTGGAAAAATCATTTTTAAAGTTATGTGTCATAAAATCGCAAGGGAAAAAACATTGGCTCAAAATTGTAGAAAACTGGGAATTCGGCAAAAACTGAATAAGTTAGTGGTTTTCAGCAATGTCTAGTTATCTAACAATGTCTTGTCTGTATATCATAGACCTCGTTGCTGTATACTGAATAAATGACCTTGTATAATAAATATATTAGTATAGTATAAGGTAGACCTATAGTTTAAAATATTTAATATAATTTTCTTTTATACTTACATTGTCCTACAAATAAAATGTTTATTGTGCTTAGAGTACTGAAATAAAACACAAACTCAGAAAAGGCAATGCAAATCGTATTATTTAGTCCCCAACCGATTCAAAAGCTTTCTACACAATAAGTTTCATAATCAGAAAGTATTTTTAAATTAGTGGAAATTACTACTCTGTAATAAATAAATACATTGCTGTCACAGTTCTTGTTTAGTTTGAATGACGAACATACAGAGCTACGCGGTGCGACTGTGTACAAGCGTAGCACCTACTGTTGCGTTTGTTTGAAAGACATTTTTGAACAAACCGAACGTCTGACTGAAAAATGTTTGAAATAAAACATGTAGATCAACTAATTTGCTACAACTTTGCCGCTGGAAGTTTCTTTCTACCCTAAAAATAAAAAAAGTTTACGCTTTATTACTTTTTCTAGTCCCGATTTTATACGTAACAGCCCCCTTTTATAATAAATAAGGAGGTTATAAAGCTAACATAAATGTAAAATAACGTTCAATAATAAAATTAAAACTAAACCAATATTTAAAATTTTAAAAACGTAATATTTTCTTGAACCTATAATTTTTCTTTAATTATAAATGGACCGCGCTCTAAATGAGCGAAAACCGCGCCACTGAGACCGTCTGAAGGCATAAGAAACTCAATCCCAGAGGTATATTACTGAGGTTACATTTAATTAATATCAAATGCCCCCGTCACAGCAAACCTGCGTACTCAGCAAATTTTCAATGCATAATATATGTCTTAATACCACATAAAGCCGCATACCAAATTTCATAAAAATATATTCACAAATATACAATTTTAATTATTTTCCATAAGAATAACATTGGGGACAAGTACGTAGGTTTGCTGAAACTAGGAACATAAACAATTGGTTTTTAATCAAACATCAATATATCTCAACTAGGTGAAGCCACATACAGTGGAGTCTCACAAACTCGACTCAATGTGGACTAAGACCCTGTCGAGTTTGTGGAATGTTGAGTTATCCAGAATTACATTGGGAGGGGAGGAAAACATATTATTTAGCTGTAAATTGTATACTGTATTAGATTTTACTTAAACACATTATAGTATAAATGTATAATGATACTGTATTACAAACTTAAGAAAAATATAAACATTAGATAAATACTTAAAAATTGAGAATTAATAGCTAATTGTCCTCGTTTCCAAAATATATAGTCTTGTAATACATATACTGTATAGTAAATGAGGTGTCGAGTTTCCCAGAGTGTCGAGTTATCGGGAGTCGAGTTTGTGAGACTCTACTGTACCTAGTTTCATCAATATACATTCATAAATAAGCAATATATCCCATTTCGATTAATCTCCATAAGAATAACATGGGGGATGAGTACGCAGGTTTGCTGCAACAAGGAACGAAAAAATGGGTGTTTAGGCAAATATCAATATAACTCAACTAGGTGAAGTCATGTCTAAGGTTTAATTAATTTATGTTCATATTTAAGGGAGACATAGCATTTAAATCTTTCTCAATAAGAATAACATGGGGGCTGAGTCCGCAGGTTTGCTGCTATGGGAACCTTTAGCAAGAAATTTTTTTTGAGCTAATATCAATAGACCACAACCAGATAAAGCCGTATACCAAGTATCGTCAGTATACGTTCATAAAGAAGTGAGATATAATTTTTTTTATAATTTTCCATAAGAATAACATTAGACAACGTACTGTGTTTAGCACTTTCAATATCTCGGTAACTGATTGACGTAGAGGAATGATCAAAATACCAAATTGTGTGTTTTTTAAGCTGAATCTAATGGTAAACATTAAAATTTGACTTTAAAAAAAATTATATGTTAAAAGTTCAAAAAACCCATTTTTGGGGTACAAAACCCCCCCAAAATACCCCTTTGGATAAAGGGATATGAATGGTTTTCGAACTTAAAGTCATAAATGTTGCTTTACACGTTTATACCAAATTTCATGAAAATCGGAAATCGGACCTTTTTTACGAGAGTTATCGCACCCAAGGTCACATATATAATACAATATATATATATATATATATATATATATATATATACAGTTTCGAACGAATGGTTTTTTTGGGGTCTGGGGACCTGAAAACAAAAAGTTATCATGGTCCCGGGCCTAGGTCTTATCATGCCGACTACGGTAATAGCTTCTTCCCTAGAGGGGAAATTCGCTAAAACAGGTGAATTTGACAATTTGCCGCAGGGCCGCAGAATCCGTTTTGCCGGAATTTTACGCGCGAAACTGAAGAAGTGGTGGAAGTGCAGAGGAGGGAGACAGAAAGAGAGAGAGAAACACAGAAAGCGCGCGGAGTACGGTATGACCTTGAGCGGCGACGCACCTCGCCCCTCGACGCGTGCGGGCACTGTAGGTGATCACCACTACACTTGCAGTGCAGCGTGCTGACCCTACATGGTGCTACTTTTACCAATAAGGAAGCAGAACTGTTATACATAGAAAAGATTTAAAAACGCCTATACAATATCAGATAAAACCCACATCTATTAAAATAAAACTCGTTTTTTATTGTTTAAATCTTAATTTTAAAATAAGGTGTAAAACAAAAAAAAATAAAAATTGTTTTTCAGATTTTTATTATTTTTATTTTAACGCATAAAGGAAGCAATCAGAAAGCAAAAAATGTATTTTTATTTTAAAAAATATCAACGGGTTGCTTTGCTTATTGGTAACAAAACACCCAAAAATCGCCCCTTTAGTCCCTTGTAATATACCCCTGAATTTTTTTAAAATTTTTTAAACCTCATTCTCGTGTTTAGTACATTGTAACAAACACATTCATACATAGAAATCTGAAATTTATTTTTTGAACGAACAACCTTAAAGAGGTGTTGTCATGTCAGTGCAGAAACCCATTATAATTTACCTCGGCCCACAGGTCTACGCCTCACAGGCTTTCAAAGTTTCTATATTAACCTTATAATTGATAGCTGATGATATGCTAGTGGCTTGAAGGGGCCATGGCCCCTAAACTTGCTCCAATACTCCCTATCTGATTTGTAGGAACATATTTCAGTTTGTAAACACAGTAGACACTTAATAACATGTTTTTAGTGTAAACAAAGCAGACGTTTTTCAATCCCCATGCTTTTCTTATGGGGCACGGTAACTAGAAAAAAGTTACCATGTTATGGAGGATGTTTTACGTTGCATCTTGTTTGCTGGTAACATGTTGGAAATACGGCTATTTTTCCCGAGTCCCAGAGATTTAATTTGAGCCGTCTCCCATTATGCTGCGTTTTGCCAAACTCCCACAATTTTGACTTAAAAATCTCGCTTACAGAATTATATATAAAAACTCGCTTCGCTCGCTGAGGGCTCCGCCCCAGACCTCCGTTTGGGGTCGCTCCAGTTTGCTCAATGTCACTCTTAAGTATTTTTTATATAGGATACGATTTTAATTCATTTGGGAAATAGCCAATCTAAATGGCATATTTTTCCATTGGACCTATCATTTGTTTATACATTACCATGTGAAAGTTACATTGACAGTTACTGGATATTTGTTTACAGCTGTTATGATTTCTTTTGTTTTTATTTGAAACTCCATAAGCCCGATGTTAAAATTTCCAATTTTCAACATAAAAATTAAACGTTTTAAAATTTAAAACTGGAACTTTTGGCAATTTTCCTCGGTGTTTCTAGGTACAAAACTACGTGCATGCTAAATTACATGTTTCTAGCTCGTTTGGAAGTGGTCTAGAATTCGTATACGTGAGTGAGTGAGTGAGCGAGTTACACATCGGGCTGTAGTTATTTAGAAGATTAATTAATGCTATAGCTTAACAGCAAGAACAGATATTTCAGGACTAATGTAAATAAAAAATACTACTGACTACTGGAATGGTAACCCTTCTCTTCAACGAATCAATCAATCAACCCTTTTCTTATCCGTTTTAATTCCACGTTCAACAAATTAAACCTGGACGTGAGGGTGGAGAGGTGGCTGGAAGCAGTGGTAAGGGGGGAGAGAGAGAGGTTATTCGTGAAGTTACGTACTAGGGCACTGGTTTAAATGCATTTTATTTAACTGCTCGCACAGAATTTGGCAAAACATTCACGTAAACAACAATTATTCGTGTGTGCAGTTTTAAGTTTACTTTGAATTATTTTTGGTCAAATTTTGGCCTCTGGCCGATCACAAGTAATAATAAAATCGTTGCACATAGTTCTTCTTAATCTTATCAGAGCTGGATTTAAGCATAACTTAAATAGGCGTGCACCCAGGGGCCCGCACCACACAAAAACCACATCCAAAAGCTTCATTAAAGTAAAAAAGGCCCACAACACTGGTTGAGCCTAAAACGAGTTTGCTACCAACCAACCGCATTAATGCCAACCGACCCCTACCCCCTACCAAATCCTACAATGCCGACGCGACGATGGTCCAACGTTGGCCCAATGATGTGTACTGCTGGGGTAAAATCCGGGCCTGCTTCTTTTTGTAAAATATTTCTTACCGTTTTTGGTTGCGTTGACGTATTGCTTTTATTTGCGATTACTGTGTTATATTGTAATCATCATTATTTGTATTCGTTGTACTATGACCATGCAGTTGGAATAAAGGGTTACATGAGCTACTAACGTTACACCAAATGTGGAGTGACCTAAACATGCGAAAAAGAGCAGGCAAATGAGATAAGCAAATCTGTTAGTCAGGACGAGCCGGGTGTGGTGAAAAATTACTCAATGCATAGACTAACCCCAGGTAACACGTAAGTTTACGGCAAGCCTTGCCCTAGAATTGCCAGGAAAAACTTTCCGAATAAAACATTTGAAACGCTTGTGCAATGCATTCTGGGAAAGTGTGCCGTTGGCTGTCCGACCACAGTTTGAGGAATACTTACCGCGGAACATAAGAGACTCCTCGATTCACCGCTTGGAGCGCTAGCGGCGTAATCTGCCGGTGCGCTCTGATATTCCGGCCGCCATTACAACGCCATTGTTTATTTGTGTTAGCCAAGGAAGAAAAGTGCAGAAGTTCTCTGTTTGTTTGTTCTCTGTTTAACTTATTTGTTAATTTGATTCTTTGTTCAACGGCAAGCGGGAATAATAGCATCATAATATCAGGTAAGGATTGTGTTGTCACGTAAATTATAAGCAACTCTAGTATAATAATGTTAATAACGTCTACCGGTACGTTTTTATTGCATAGCTGTACTCGCTCATAGCTCATATGGTATCAATCTTAACAAAGCAAATCAAAATAAGTAGATAATGGGTTTGTATTATATTTCTCTCATGTATTCTGCATGAAAAATAATCGTGTGTGAAGTTGTTTGGCTAAAGAAAGTGGCAAGTTCCAACAGCCTCGGCCTAGGTTGGGTAATAGCAGTCTAAGGTAGGACCTGAATTGAGCTTGTCATCGATAATCAAGATGATGCTTTATTGAATTAATAATAAGTGTACTAGTACAACGAATGTGAATCACTAACTTTGGTGGTTTGTATTCTAGACTATTGTGAATCTACTTAATTAATATCCTTACTTAACCCAACTTTGTTTGTTCAGCTAACTTAGGCCTATCAATGTCTCTTATAGGCTAAGTTAACTTCTTATACAACTAGACTGTGTTAAGCCTATATTGGCCTAACCCAGTTGTTTAGTGATACACATACCGTACCTACACATCTTATCGTCCACTCAATTTTAGTCAACTAAGTACCGGTACTTTTAAAATTTATTTCTGGCATTATGAATTAAATGAGGCTAGCCTACTGGTATAATTTGGGGTTGCCATCACACCGGATTTCCCTAGAGATTACCCGGTTTTGAGAGTAAAAATATAAATCCGAGGGTTTTCCAAGAGACATTTAAAATTCCTCTTTTTGAAAATTTTTCCCAAAAATTTGTTAAGTAATGCAAATTTTGTGTTCAAATCCCATCTGTGAAAAAATGTAGGTTATTTACGTTTGTAACTCGTCATGGAACGACTGCAAAAGCTAACTTAAATCCTGTCTCTCTGTAACTCTAACCTATATTATTTGTTACTCGGGCTTTATTTCGGTGGGAAATATTGTTAACTTTCACGTATATTCGCCGTTATCTAATGCTGAAAATCAGTAGGTAAAGCCTATATTGTTTTAGACTATATACGGTACATTTGAGTTTTTATTTTTTTGTATGGCTAATGATTTAAATCAAACAAAAAATAATAATGTTTTCCCTCAAAGTGTACTAATCAATAGATTAAATTACTTTATTACTATCGAGTGATCCAAAATGTCGCTGTATTGGATACATAGCAGTTTGGTTATTTGAATATTAAGGTTCATGTAATGATGTGTGTATTGATGTGATGAATGACAAATTTGATTTAAAGCTAACAACAAATCTTTTAATAACCAATGTAATATATATGTTTTAGTTCAAGCCAAAATTATACTGTGTAAAAATCCTTTGTTTTAGCAGCTTCAATTGTGGGTTTCAATTTAGGTTTAAATTTATTGTTAATACATTTTCTATATATATATATGTGTGTACCATAACTTTCATAAACAAAGTCTGATCATGATGAAATTTGGTATAAACCTGTTGTGCAGCATCCATTTTCATGAGTGTGAAAACCAGCCAAATCCCACCATTTTAAAAGTGGAGTTTTCTACTTCAACAATTTTTTTTACTTTGTTCATATAATTTTTGTAGCCCAAATGTTAGTTTGCTCCATTTAATTCAACTGAAAAACAAACGATTTGGTATTTTGATCATCTACAACAATGGGTTACTGAAGTGAAAGTGCCAAACACAGTACGTGGTACAATGTTAGTCTTCCAATACCACTGACGGACTGACCTATCACGAAATCTCCATAACTAAAAGGCCTACAGAGATGAAATTTGACATATATAGGTTCCTCTTGGCCCTAGGTTCTTGTTGAGAAACGGTATTACTAAATTCCCCCGTGTTTCGCCCTGCTCGGTCCCAAAGTTCCCATGTATTCCTTATAGACATTCACTTTGGTTTGAGCTGACAGAATGCAGCATTTGAGAGGATATTTTTGAAAACAACTTGTTTCGACTGTGCTTTGTATTCTATATTTATTAAATAAAAGTAATTTTTCATTAAAGTTGGGCTAGAAGGGAGAAAGTGTGTGTCAGTTTTCTGATACTGTTTATTACCCCTAACTATCTTACCTACATAAATTCTCACCTTAAAACTTAAATCCCTTATGGGCTTCCGTCACCTCACACCTTCCTCCTCTACACTAACCTACGTTACATTTCCTGACTACCTACTCCTACATACACATTTCCTTACCTACTCTACATACACATACCCTCCCTCCAAACATGTTTTAACAGTTAGTGACAATGTTTTTGCTTTTTGCCCTACAGACGCTGTAAGAAGACGTCACAAGGAGGTCATAAATGATGAAAAAGGAGTATGAAAAGTTCGCTGCAACAAGCTACTCCGAGAATTCAAAAAAGGTAAAATTATTAATAATATAATTTTGCCAGTATTGGTGACTGACTAACTTTGCCATAAAAACTATGGACTACAGGGACATGACCATGGAAGCTTTAACGAGCAACTAGTATTTTTTTAGTAACAAATAACCATATAATGATTAGGGCTTGGCAAGATTCAAGATTTCCAGGCTCAAAGTAAACTTTTTGAGGAATTTGTTGGTACCTAAACATTTCTTGCACCCATGGGCAGTAGTATGCATAAGATTTTAATTTAAACTAGATGATTGTCACTGTCTCGCCCGTTAAACTAAAACATAGGATTAATTAATATGCAATGTTGACCCTATATCCTTATGTTTACAAATCATCCACACTTTACTACTTCTCCATGGATCACATTTTCCGTAGCTGATGTTTTATACCTTTTGGTTTTAAAGTTCTCTAAAAACAAACTTAAAATGTTTGTGTCGGCTGCTAGACTTTTTGAAAGGTAAAACCCAAATTAGTAAAACATGAAAACCCCTAAATTGTAATTTAGTCTGTAACATTATCTGATACACAAAATTATATTACTTTCAAAACTGCCTACACAGATTTCCCACACACAGATCACAGATTGGATTTTATGTCGTCTCAGAATCTTCCTAGGAAAAAACATCAGTTTCTATATCAAAATATTATTTAGGACTAATTTAAAATGATATCATATGATTCTCCCTCATAGAGGTTGATGTTTTCAGAAAACAAGTTTAAAGGCGGTTTCTTACAAACGTCTAAGTATACGTCTATATAAACAAATGTATACATTTTAAATCTTACACCTTTATTTTCTAAAAGTTTGAAATCTGAAGCTTGTTAAATCATTTTATGATTTAAATCTCTTTTGGATTGGATGTGCACTTAAAACAAGTTGTACGTAAGCAATAATTCAAGAATATTACAGGATTTAAAACCTGTAAATTTTGGTAAAACATTACAGACCTAGAATCGGCCTGAAATTTACAAGTAGGCCTACCGCTATTGTCCAAAGTCTCTGGAGAAATTTATATTGTTACATTTAAATATAAATTTAAAAATTAAAATTGTTTTAAATTAGATACACTCGGAACTGAGTTTCACGGTATTTTGTGGAATCCTTTAACATAGCCTATTACATTTGGTTGCAATTTTGTAACTAAGGTATATCTTTAATTACCGGACGTATCATCATTAACGTATAGTGTATACATTGCTCCCAATACTTATGGGATTTTGATCATTTAACCCCTAAAATGTCCTTGATGGTTTTTAGCGAATTTCCCCTACAGGGTAGAAGCTATTACCGTAGGTCTCATGGTAAGACTTAAGCCCGAGACCATGAAAACTTTTTGTTTTGAGGTCCCCAGATGCCAAAAACACTTCGTTCAAATTTATGTATATGCATGTATATGTATGCATGTGCTTATTGCAATGTATTATTACAATATTACCAAGTTTTTTTAATAAAAAATGGGAATGGTGTATATATATATATATATATATATATATATATATACCATTCCCATTTTATATATATATATGTGTATATATGTGTCCGTGAATGCGATAACTTGAGTAAAAAAAGTCCGATTTCGATGAAATTTGGCTCAAATGTGTAAAGTGACATTCATGACTTAAGTTCGAAAACCAGAAAAATCGGACCATGGGAAAGGGGGTTTATGGGGTTTCAAAATTTTCCAAAAATCAGTTTTTTGCACTTTTCAACCTGAAATTTCTAAAACACACAATTTTGGTTTTAACCATTTTATAGAGCTTAAAAAAAACAAATAATATAGTATTTTGAATCATGAACCTAGGTTAAGTGGTTGCGGAGAAAATCAAAACAAAACGTGTTCATAAAATCTCCCATGTTAATCTTATGGGAAAATGGTTTTTAGCTTTTCCTTAATTAATTTTACTTTAACTTCACATTTGCTTTTACCAATCAGTTTAGCTCTACAAAACAATCATTTTGGTGTTTAAATTGTGATTCTACGTCCAACCGTTGCCGAGATATTCAAAGTGCTAAACACAGTACGTTATCCAATGTTATCCTTATGGAGAATATTTAAAATTTGATATCTCGATTATTTATGAACGTATACTGATGAAACTTGGTATGTTGCTTCACCTAGTACTGGAAAATTGATATTTGAAAAAAAAAATTTTTTGTTGATTATCCTCTTAGCAGCAAACCTGCATACTCATCCCTAACGTTATTCTTTTGGAGAATACGTAAAGCTTTATATCTCCCAATCTCCCTTAATTATGAACATAAATCATTAAAACTTGGTATGTAGCTTCACCTGGTTGAGTTATATTGATAATTGCAAAAAAACATTTTAATCTTTCTCATTGCAGAAAACCTGCGTTCTCAGCCCTTATGGAGAATAAATAAAATGCTATATATCAGTTATTTATTTAAGTATTTTTATGAAACTTGGTAAGTGGCTTTATGTGGTAGTAAGAAATATATTCATGCATAGGAAATTCGCTGAGTACGCAGGTTTGCTGTGACGGGAGTATTGTAATTTGTTGTATGAACCATGTACAAAAAACTGGATAAGAGCGTGTTAACACAAGGTCTAATAATTTTTTGCGGTTATTTAAAAATATTGGTTGTACGGTATGCATTGTGTTTTAATAACATTTTCTGACAATAACACTAGTTGCTTGTTTGTCATAAAACCCCTTTCAGGTTGAAGAAAATTATTTCCAAACTATAAACATTGAATCTATGAATGATTAATTTGATGGTTTCGTAAAACCTTTGGGTTCAAGAATATTATTTTGTTTTCAGGGAAAAAAGACAGGAGGTTGCAGCCATTGGAGCCAGGGAGATTGAAGAAGACGGCTTGGAACAATGAAGTTTTAAATGTATTTTGATCATGATGTAAATAGTTAAATTGAAACAATATAAAACATAATATGTAAAGATTGTTGTTTATTCCTATCTTTGGTACCTATATTATTCCAATAGCCATTTTAACATTGGTTCACCAAGATTCACAAATTAACTTGTTAGTGAAGACTAATAGATCAATGGAGAAAATTAAACGTACATTGTATAGTTATTTTAATTATTATATATTTTCCATTAAATTTTACCTTCGCCTAAAAATATAATTAAAAACATTTTAATTTGGTATAACAAAATTTGGTATAATTGCAGTGGTTTTGGACAGGCACCTTTATATTTAAATGTAGTTTGTAGCAATTTGATAAGGATACTAAGGCCAATGTATTTCAGTCTACTAATGAATTAAAAAGGAAAACAATGTTATTAATCTGTTTAATAATGAAAGCTTGTAGTATAAATTAATACCATTTATAGTAACAACAATATTATGCAACTACATTTATAGTGACAACTTTATTTGTTTTCAATGAAGTTTTTGAGAATTTTGTTGAATACTAACAGACGTTTAGCCGATAGACCTAAGTATTTTTTTAAATTATCCAAGCAATCTATTGTTTTAATAAAATTATCTATTAACCAAGCAATTTGTTTAGTAGAAGTCTAAAACCAGTTATTATTTTACAGGAAGTGAGTGTGATTATGAAACATTATATTAATCATTAGTAATTAAATAAGTGATTTATTTAACAGTTTATAGCAGTTGTTTTGGTTGGTAGATTTTATTTGTTGGTAAGAGCACAAAGTTGTGTTTGAGGATATTCCAGGTAGGTTCATGCACAGTAATTACAATATTACCAAGTTTTTTTAATAAAAAATGGGGAAATTTTTTATTTTTCCTAAAAGTATACAAACTATTAATTCAGTTATTTCAACTAATATTAGCATATCCATTCAGCGAAGTACAATTTTGTGCACTAGTTGTGCAAAAATACTAATTATTATAGTATTCAGGTTTTCATTAAGGTATTACCGGTACACATAAACTTACCAGGAAAGTTTGCCAAAAGCTTACCAGGACAGTTTTCTAAAAGCTTACCAGGATAGTTTTCCACAAACATACCAGAAAGGCTTTCTCAATGTGTTTGTAAGAAAGCTTTCTGAAAGCTTAATTGAAAAGCTTTTGGAAAGTTTTGAAGGAGGGAACTAGAAAGCTTGCCTCAAACTTTTCACAAGTTTGGTTGCTTGCCACGGAAAACTTGTAGAAAGTGTTTAAGTGTGTCATGGCAAGTTTTGGGCAAGCTTGCCTCAAGTTATTTTTTCTACCTGGGACTATATGTCTACTAAGAAAAAATGTGAGCAAAGCTTAACCCCCCATATACTGTGTCTAGTATCATAAATTAACTTCTATATGTAACAACTGTACGAAACCAACGGCATTTTAATGAAAACCGTACGGTGTAGTATTATCTCCAGTTAGACCACTCAGTAGAGAGAACCAGAGAATTAAGTTCCAAGAAAGAATATTTGCATAACGATTATTTTGAAGATGAAGAAATGCAACATTTTAGGGTCTGTGAGAAAAAAAAAGATGTATACTTACCATGCATTTATGGTTTGCCAAAATAGACAAAGTGTGCTATATATACTTGTGAATTAATGTTAAAATTTTGTAAAATTTGTATTTGTTATTTTATGTATGCATGATAAGTATATTTCTTTTTATGATTTATTTAAACATGTTTACATTGAGTTTTGATTAAACAAATGATTTCTTAAAATTATGACTGCATTTTTAAGAATACTTGTAACTATAATTTGGTCAACTTCTTTCACAATTTTAAATGTTCTTCTGAATTTTAAATAACTCCCATTTAGAGTCCCTCTTGATCCAAAAAGAAGTCCGGTGACTGATGTAACATCTTTAATTTTGATATTTTTCTTTAAAATATTTAACAATTGGTAAATAAATAGATTGTTTTTCACAATATCTCGGACTGCTTCATTCGGACTGAACTAGAGGAGTCTTTTCTCTTTTGTGTAATGATAAGAGTTAAAAGAATCCAAGGCCTTTTTTCAGTATGTTTGATGCAGCAAAAGATTCTCGCTTAGACCTCATCCTCCATCCTCCCAAAGCACTTGTCCACCACCTTGCAAATGTCAAATCCCTTTAAATGTGTGAATCAATTCTTGCACTAGTTTTTAATTGCTACATTTGAATTGACTTAAGTTTGATTAAGGTGAACAATAACTGGCAAGGTTCGGAGAGCTTTCAGACCAGGTGTGCTTATTAGTGAATTTCCTTTGGAAAGTGAACTATTAGCATGACCCGCACGGTGAAACTTAAGCCCGGGACCACCATAGAAGTTCCTAACGTGACCCTCTGAACACGTTTTGGGGGTCGTTCAAAATTGTATATATATATATATGTGTGTGTTTGCACTCTAGCGGGTGTATATTTTGTCCGATTTACTTCAAATTTGGTAAGGGCGTTCCTTTCTGTAATCAGTTGGACAAGTTCGTTGGGCAAAACAATCGGAAAACTTTAAACCCCTTTTTTGGGGGATTAATCTTTCAAATTTCGAGTTTTTGGGCCCAAAACGAGTCAGAAAACCACCAGATGTAAAATCAAAGCATGTAAAAAGATGGGAATTAGAGAGGCGAAAGTTTTAAGCCCTCTCTCGTCATTCTAGCATAATATTTACCGAGTAATTAAAGAAAATGTTTATAGACTAAACACAGTACGTTTGTCTTAATTATGGGGGTTTTACACTAGAAAAGCCTGTTATTCCTTTGTTAGAGGACTTTTATCATCCCCAGCAACCTCACGCCTACTTTCAAGCCTCTTTGGACCTTCTCCTAACCATATCATATGCAAAATTGTATTCCCAGCTTTGCAAGTAAATGAAACCAGGAGTATCAGAACAGCCAAAAAATCAATATTTTCAGATTTCAATAAAAATTGGACAAATGTATGTTTTTACATTGATTTTGATTTTTAAAAGTTGTTATGTGGAAATTCACTTCCCTCACGTCAGCGTCCTGCGTGCGAACTCGTTTACATAAGAGTAATGTTCGCACTGTTCGCAGCAAAGATATCTTACGAGGGCGTCCAGCTGATTCATTAATGAACAACATACCATAAAGTGTTGCCAACTTTAAGGATATAATAATGGTACAGCTATTTTTAAATTGTCACTGGATATGTAGAAAGAAAATTTAAACCCTTAACCCTAGCAGTGGCCAATGGTGTAAGTGTGGAGTGGCAGCCTAATTTTGTCGATTTTGCAGACCTTTTTTTGAAAATTCGTATAAATTCAACCATAGAAGTAAACCTAGCCAAATGCATATTCATTTTGATTGGAAAGAACACGAGGTTCTAGAAATATTATAATAATATAGATCTAGAAAGGTATTTTTTCAATAAAGTGAAAAGAATAAAAAAATCGAAAATTTATTTTTTGAAATTTCAAAAGCAGCCTCGGTGAAATTTTTTCTACAGATTTGTTATGGAAAATTCATTATATACATTTTGTAGACAGTCTAACTCCCTACGTAGAAATATATAACATGTTGGGGAAAGAATTTTATTTTGTAAGTTTTAGTGGCGTGATAAAATAATAAACGGAAACCGGAAAAATGTGCAAACTGTACAGTGTTAGTTTGTGATGTAAATAAGTCATGTAATACATGTTATATACTAATAATTATGTATAATATTTGTAAAGCTAATGAAGAAAAGAATCCAAAAAAGTCATATAGTTGATGGTAAAAAATATTATCACTTATAAATATATGTATATAAAAGAATGTTTTGATATTTTTGCGTTTTCTGAAGAAAAATATTTCACATTATTTAGTATATAACTTTTTTACTAAATATTTTACCCCCAAACAAATATAAACAAGTTGTATTACATTCAATTACCTACATAAAAATGTAAACACCTAGGGTAAATTATTGTTTTTATATGTGTTATGTAGAAATAAACAAACAGTCGTGTACTAGGCAAATTTGTGAAAAGTAGCCCAGTATTTTTCATTGAGATATTTGTAATTTGTATAAACATAAATAATGTCATATTATATATATTTATTATTACTAAAGGTATTTACAAACAATAAAATGTATATATGTACATATACATAGGGTTGTGGCATATTATATACGAGATAACTGTCGGTCACTAGGCCTATGCAGGAGTAAACACAACACTTATAAGCACTATTTGTCACACTTCAGTAATATTTATGCATAATATAATGCATAATGATTACTGTTATATACACACAAATACTTCACTAACACTAAAACTCTGAAATAATAACATAATTAGTAATAAATAACTCATGAATAAAAATAGCAAACGCATAGGTTAGGATATAAATACAAGACGTAAACAGAGCAGAAATACTTCGAAATGCAGACAGCTGGGAGACAATGAATTTCAACCAGTGCTGCCAACGGCAGAGCACAAATTGATCTGCATCTCTTACCCTCCAAAATAATATATATTTTGAATAGTAATTATAACTTACACTGGGTATAAATCAGATTTTCCGGAACGACTGTGGCAGCTGTTTAGCCATTTCACAACAAAACCAAAAACACCTGTTTTCATAAAATCACATTATCTGCCCAATCAATATTTCGTCCAAACCATCCATATCGAAATAAAGCCCCTTGGTTTAGCAGTGCATTGGTACCAACCGCAACTTCCCACGACAAAAATTACCCGAGCTGGGTAATCTCAAAAAAGTCGTGTTTTGACATTTTCCTAGCATCGACTGCAAGAATCGCATCGCGACAAAAATTCATTGGATTTCTAATCGTCGTGACATTGTTATATAGCTGCTACAGGGTTTGTTTATGTAATAAAATGAAAGTTCAGAGTATTATCTTTCGAATGATATATATATTGTTCACTTTTGAGTTGATTATTAGTGGTTTTTTTACGTTACAAAATTATCGGTCCCAGAAGGGCTGCGGCAGCTGTTGGCCATTTAAGGCGACACAGCCAAACAGCTGCCGCAGCCCTTTGGCCACGGCTAGGGTTAATTGATTAATCTAATGATACAAATATATCAAAACAATATATTAGTTTCATAAAATAACAGCTTATTATAGAATTTAAGCAGATAAACAATGTTAATTCTAATTACACTGATGAGGAAAATATGGTACTCGTACGATAAATATTGTGTTTCCAGCAACACTGCAGATTGGATTTGAGATCACGTGACCTTACATCTGTTTTTACGAGTTCTCTTCCGGTTAAGTAGAAAACCTTAAATAGATCGACTTAGCACACCTGGTCTGAAAGCTCTACGAACCTTGAAGAACTGGAGGCAAAATGCTAACAAAGTCTATATTTTTACTGACTTGGCAATCTGAGTAATTGTTAGTGAATTTCCTATGGAAAAGTTAACTATTAGCATGATCCGAACGGTGAAACTTAAGCCTGGGACCGCCATAGAAGTTCCTAACGTGACCCCCTGAACACGTTTTGGGGGGGTCATCCAAAATTATATATACACATATATGTATATATATATATATGTGTGTGTGTGTGTGTGTGTGTGTGTGTGTGTGTGTGTGTGTGTGTGTATGCAGTCTAGCGGTCGCATTTTTTGTCCGATTTACTTAAAATTTGGTAGGGATGTTCCTTTCTATCATCAGTTGAACAAGTTCGTTGGGCAAAACAATCGGAAAACTTACACCCCTTTTTTGGTGATTATTCTTTCAAATCTCGAGTTTTTGGACCCAAAAAGGGTCAGAAAAGCCCCGGACGTAAAATTAATGCTTATATTCAGATGGGAATTATTGAAGCGAAAGTTTTAAGCTCTCTCTTGTCATTCTAGCGTATATATTTACCGAGTTATTAAAGAAAATGTATATCGGCTAAACACATTGCTTGTCTTATGGGGTTTTTACATTATAAATGCATGTTATTCATTTGTTGGTGTACTTTTATCACCCCAGCAACCTCACACCTAGTTTCAAGCCTGACTGGACCTTCACCTAACCTTATTGTACTGGTTGGCTACCCTGCTGGTTGTCATTTAACTTTGTTTATATTATCATATGTTTAAGATTGTCTTACTAGTGAGTCTAATGTATTTAATAAAACTTTACTTTACATTTATTCATGTTACCCTTATTTATTTAACACTTAAAATACAACTTAAACATGGCGCAGTCTTTTGCGTAGTTAGGGGTAAGTAAAACAACTTCAATGGTAGCTACCATTTTAAACTAACAAGCAACATGTCTCATACACAAATAAGAATGCCTGAACCTTTTTCCTTCCAACCATCGGAATGGTCATCTTGGAAGAGACGTTTTGAGCGATATCGTACAATAAGTGATTTAGATGAAACTTCTGAAGAAAAGCAAGTCAGTACGCTGATTTATGCAATGGGCTCAAAATCAGAAGAAATACTTTCGTCCTTCAATCTTACTGCTGAACAAACAAAATTCGATGTTGTTATGGCCAAATTTGATGGTCATTTTACTCCAAAGAAAAACATTATCTATGAAAGAGTCAAATTTCTACGTCGGAAACAAGGCACTTCAGAAACTGCAGAAGATTTTGTGACAGATTTATATTCATTAGCTCGAACTTGCGAATGGGGGACCCTTGAAGAACAAATGCTACTAATGGTTATTATTATTGGTATGCATGACCAAGATCTTAGTGACAAACTGCAACTAGAAAATAAAGTGACTTTAGAAACTGCTATAGCATCTCTTCGTAAATCAGAGGAATTGAAACGTCAAAAAGAAGAACTAAACTTGACAATCGATGCTGTGAACAGAAATCAACAGAATTCGTGCAGTCTTCAAAACTCTCGGTTTGATTATCCAAGACGTTCATTTAAAAAAGAGACACACAATCAAAGGCCTCCGAAGTATTCAAGTTCGACAGTAAACAAATACTCAGAATCTTGTGTATGGTGTGGTTCAATGCCTTCTCATCGAAGAGGAATATGCCCTGCAAAAAACAAAAAATGTTCTAAATGCAGCCGAACTGGACATTTTTCACACTGCTGTTTACAAAATAAAGTTCGTGAAATTGATTTGAATGATTCAGACGACTCTTCTGGTTGTGATAATTGACCTCGTCCATCAAAACACATTGTCGGATGTGTAAAATCCAATGAAGTTAAGAAAGATCCATGGCTTATTGACGTGGGTATTAACGAAAACGACACAGTGAAGTTTAAAATTGACACGGGTGCAGATGTGACAGTTATACCGTCCAGTATAAAACTCAACAAGAAACTCGAAGTTCAGCCCACAAAAAGAATGTTAAGTGGGGCAGGGGGATCACCTCTTTCTGTACTTGGAACCGTCACTGCAATGCTGTCCTACAAAGGACAAGCGTGCAAAGAGAAAATGTATGTGGCTGACAAGTGTACAACTCCATTGCTCGGCAGACCAGCCATAGAAAAACTTAATCTACTACCTGTTATTCGAGAAATATCTAAGACAACTGTACCTTCTAACAACTGGTTTAAAGAATTTCCTGACCTCTTCTGTGGACTCGGGAGAATGAAGGGAAGCTACAAAATTGAACTGAAAGAGGAGGCAAAACCTTTTGCAATTACAGTACCACGTCGGATTCCCGTTCCACTTTGGGATAAAACCAAGAAGGAGATTGAAAAAAATGGTGCAAATGGATGTCATAACTCCAGTTGATCATGCTACTTCATGGTGTGCCCCAATATTCGTCGTGCCAAAAAAGGAAAGTACTCAAGTTAGAATATGTGTGGACCTCACTATGCTGAATAAAAATGTTTATCGGCAAACACACCCAATTTGGGGAATCGATTATACAATGGCTCGAATAAAAAACGCAAAGGTCTTTTCCAAGCTGGACATCAACCATGGGTTTTGGCAGATTGCTCTTGCTGAAGAGTCACAAGACCTTACTACGTTCTTAACACCGTGGGGACGTTACAAATTCAAAGTTCTTCCATTTGGAATCACTAGTGCTCCTGAGTATTTCCAAAAACGAATCCAAGATGCTCTAGGTTCTCAACAAAACTGTTTGGCCCATATAGATGACATACTTATATGGGGCTCAAGTCAAGCGGAACATGACTAAATTGTACACGAAGTTCTTCAGAAGCTTAGGAATGCTGGAATAACCTTAAATAAGGAGAAAACTGTTTTTTCGCAGCCCGAAATACAATTTCTAGGGCATCACATTTCATCCCGAGGCGTTCAAATCAGCCAAGAGAGAGTTAAAGCCATTCTTCAGATGAAACCTCCAACTGACAAGAAAGAAGTACAACGTTTTCTCGGTATGATAAATTTTTGCGGCAAATACATTCCAAACAGATCTGAAATTCTGAAGCCCATTCATGACCTCCTCAAAGAAAAAAAACGAATGGTTTTGGGGAGAACAACAACAAAATGCCTTTAAAACTATACAGAAACTTTTGACCACCACACCCCAACTCGCATTTTATGACCCTCGCTTACCTACCCTCGTGTCAGCTGACGCTTCTTCATACGGGCTCGGCGGAGTACTCCTTCAGAAGCAAGATGATGGCAAATTCAGACCAGTTTCGTATATTTCGCGATCACTTACTGAAACTGAAAGGAACTACTCAAATATAGAAAGAGAAGCTTTAGCTGTTACATGGGCATGTGACAAGCTGAGAGATTATATAATTGGTCGGGATATTGTCATCGAAACTGACCACAAACCTCTTGTGAAAATATTTTCGTCAAAAAATTTGGATGAGATTACACCTCGCTTACAGCGAATGAGACTTCGTATGATGCGGTATTCTTACTCAATAACATATACTCCAGGAAAACATCTTGCTCCTGCAGATTGCCTTTCTAGATGTCCAATTCCTATTAAGGAAAAATATGATATGGAAGAGGAAATTGAAGCCTTTGTTAATAATGTGGTTGAATCTATACCTACAACTGATCAAAACATAACCAAGTTATGGAAAGCTCAGCAAGCAGATCCAATCTTCAAGATGATTGAAAAGTATTGCGTTACTGGATGGCCAGAAAAATCACAACTTCCAGTTCAACTAGTCCCTTACTTCTCAGTTAAAGACGAAATATCTTTGGCAGAAAACTTGCTGCTTCGCAATTCAAGGATAATTGTACCACCATGTCTTTGTGAAGAAATGCTTCATAGAATTCATGTTGGCCATCTGGGGGCTACTAAATGTCGAGAAAAGGCTAGATTCAGCTTATGGTGGCCAGGAATGGCATCAGACATAAATATCATGGTTGCATCATGCCCCATATGTATAAAGTATAGAGAAAATCGAAATGAGCCTCTCATTTGCTCTGAGTTTCCTTCTCGTCCATGGGAAAAAGCAGCAATGGATCTGTTCAAAGTCAATGGAAAGTGGTTCATTACGATAACAGATCAGTTTTCCAGGTACTTTGAAATTGCAACTCTACAATCGCTCACTGCCTCTGAAGTTATTGAGAAATGCAAGTCAACATTTTCTCGTCATGGTATCCCTGAGGTGGTATATTCTGACAGTGGTACCCAATTTGGAGTTACAAGTTCCGAATTTAAAAAATTCGCCCAGCAATAAAACTTTGTATGTAAAACCAGCAGTCCTCAGTTTCACCAGAGCAATGGGTCGGCAGAAGCAGCTGTTAAAATTGCTAAAAATATACTAAGGAAAAACAAAGAAGACCCCTATTTGGCACTACTTTCTTACAGGAACTCTCCCCTTGCCAATGGATACAGTCCAGCACAGTTACTAATGGGACGTCGACTTCGTGATACTTTGCCTACCCTACCACGTCACCTTGAGCAAAAGCCAGACCTTACTCATCTCCGAGAAAAAGAGATTCGTTATAGAGAAAACTACAAACGGAACTATGATAAACGACATGGTACTCGCCCATTACCAATGTTAAATATGGGTTCCAAAGTTTGGATTTCTGATCTTAAGCGAGAGGGTGAGGTAGTTGAAAAGCTGAACTATCCACGTTCTTATAATGTGCTGACAGACAAAGGAACTACAGTCCGGAGGAACCGATTTCATTTATTACCTATTCCAAGCCCACAAAAAGAAAACATTCGAATCCCACCAATGTCATACACCAATGTTCTGTTACCAGTGAATCAGCCTAGTGATCATGAAACAACTAATCACGACCACACTTGCTTAAAAAAATCTCCATCGGTTTCACATGGCACATCTAGGGAAACCTCAACATGTGTTATGACAAGATCAGGGCGTTGTGTAAAACCTCCCAAGAGACTTAATCTTTGAAGGGGGAGATGTACTGGTTGGCTACCCTGCTGGTTGTCATTTAACTTTGTTTATATTATCATATGTTTAAGATTGTCTTACTAGTGAGTCTAATGTATTAATAAAACTTTACTTTACATTTATTCATGTTACCCTTATTTATTTAACACTTAAAATACAACTTAAACACTTATAATGCGCAAATTTGTATTCCTAATATTGCAGGTAAAGAAACCAGGAGCATTAGAAGCCAAAAAATCAATGTTTTCAGATTTCAATAAAATGTATGTTTTTACACTGGTTTTGAGTTTTAAAAGTTTTGTATGTGGAAATTCACTTCCGTCACGTCTCACGTCAGTGTGCTGCGTGCGAACTCGTTTACTATATTACCTGTTTATCTTTTAGCAATCTGTCATAATATTACATAATATTACCATTTATATTCGATGATATTACTCTCTGGCCTTAATAACCAAATGGAACTGTTGTCAAAACGTCAGTCTGAAAAAATATGCAAGCCCTAGTAGCCCTACTTCCACCAATTCCTGAAGTTAACCCTACTACATTTTATACATGTCAAATGAGATGTAGTGAAAGTGTTTATTGCCTTTAATAATATGAACAACTACAGTCCAATGGAATATTTATCGTGTTGATTTAAAAAGTAATTGATATGGCTTCGGTTCCAGTACCCACTAAACCACCTAGGGGCGTGAAAAACCCCAAGGAAACGGTATGTTTTCCTATTCCATAACCTAGTCTATACTATATTAAGCTTATTTATGAACATATATCAGAGTGGTAAACAAACAATAAGGAACGCTTTGGAGTGTTACTATAAATATAACATAAGTTATAACCAAGCAATGACAAAATGTTAGTAAAGTTGCACAATTTACCAAGAACATTATCATTGTCAGTGCTTGAGGTAGTCAGCCTAGTCGATTCAGTCTTATTTTAGGCATTGATGTATGTTTGTAAACTTATTAATTAATGTATTTGCCTGATACAATTCTGTGATACTAGTACTACGTAGGCTCTATCTTAATTTTTATGTCAAAATTTACTCAAGGCATTATTTAAGAAGACATAAGTGACGAAGTCTATTGTAACGTTTGTTATTTAATGGTGAATAAAATGCTGGATTACATGGTTCATATAAAAATTATAAATTTTAAAACCTCAGACCGTTTATTTCCTTACTGTCACATAGCCTAGGACTCATTGCCTGATTAGGCCTATCCCAATCAGAACTCATTGTTTCATAGGCATAATTTCTTCAATTAAATCTTCAGAATTGATAAGGCGAACTCCAGATTATTGGTACCGGTATAAAATTTCCAGGAAACTATAACTAGAGGGAATTATTTCCGATGAGCTTAAATGGCATATTTTACTTACTTCTTGTCATTCCACTTGGAAAAAGAGCCTCCAAAACACTGTAAACCTAACAGCTGCAAGTCTCCTGAGCTTTCTCCAGGTAAACCCTAGCACTACCTCTGTAACTGCTCTCTATCTTTACTATGTTTCCACTCAGCCTCCCCCTTCTCCTCACACCCTGAGGTGTGATGATATGTATAGGCTCATAAATACCTAGGGCCCATATCATAAAAGAGAAGCTGATAAACTTGGCCAAAGCAACTTACCTGGCTGTCATAAGTTTGTTTTTTTATTAAAAAGTATACAATGCAAATCCTGGATGGGCGTATCACAGAAATTATCAATGTTTTTGCTAAATATCTTGTAGCCCGGGCCGACAGTTGTGGGCGTTACTGTACCTCAAATGGGCATTTTTCCACAATCATCCCAATACCTCAATCATCTCCTACTCACTCTTTAAGCCTATCTCACATGTCTCCCCTCTATCTCCGGGTAATTCTTCTACTAATGCCAGTTAGAAGAATTTTATCAAATTTAAATTTTCTTCCTCCGTATATACGTCTTCCCAGAGAGGGATATCTGCTTTATTTTGAAAATTCTGTTTTAATTTGCTGTTTAAATGTAGTTGACCAAGGGTGACTTCAATACTGTGTAAGTTATTATCGGCCACCGGTACCCACAATTGTGAATACAGACAGCTAACTACTATGTTTGACTCATGTAACTTAACTGTACTTCCACTGGAACCCACACATCATGCTAGAACAATTAAGGGCCATTGGCCATAGAGTTTTCACAGATTGTCCTTAAAGATTGTCCTTAAATGGCTGATATCTTATCTTTCAGATAGGCAGCAATGTGTTGATGTTGGAGACATGAGATCTTACTGGGAGACTGTTACTTGTAGTGTGCCTCAGGGATCAATCCTTGGGCCTCTGCTATTTGTACTGTGTACTGCATGTGAATTAAATTAATTCAATTCTTACTCTTAAATTCATCAAATGTAGGCTTATGCTGATGACCTGCAAATTTATGCTTACTTCTCGGAAATAATATAAACGATTGTGTTTTGAAAATTAATGAAGACATATAGGCTAAATCAAACCTTTACATGGATTTAACACTTTACCACCTTGAGTCAGCAATATTGAAACTAAATGGTCAGAGATCAATCAAAATTCTTTCACTGGCATTTTCATTCTTAAAAACTGGTTTTCCAAAATATTTTGAAAATGATTTCAAATTTGTGTCTCAGGGTAGTTTAAGGAGCTCTCAATCTGCTTTTTCCACATTGCGGATGCCTCAACATATGACCACAGTCTAGGTAGTTTTTTTCTGTTACTGCTTGTCATCTGTGGAATGACTTTCCTAGTTCAAAAAAATCCCTTGATAGCCCTAGGTTTGTGGCGGCACTGAAAAGTTATACTTTGAGCGAATGCGGATATCCTTGGCTAGTGTGTTCTAGGGTTTGTCTTGGGCGGGTTCACCGACGGGTGTGTGTTAGAGAGAATAAGTTAAATTATTGAACATTTTCTGTTAAAATCTAATAGTTAAGCTTTTTTTTATAAATGTAGGTATTGTATTATACTGATAATTAAGTTACCTCAATTTGTATGCAGTTTAAGTGTAAGACAGGGCCATGTGGCCCTGACGGTGCCTGTTACGAGGGTCATCCAGAAAGTAAAGAACGTTTGCTTGCTGCGTCTAGCACAGCTCCCCCATCAGCGCCATTGCGTGTGCGGCAGTCCACTCACCTCCCCACCAAAGTATGAGCCGAGTCTCATTGCTGTGTGGTCACACATCTTATTTCTACAGCAATTCAAAATGGTGGCGGTAATTTAAAATCCGCCATATCTAAGGTAAGCAGTGTTAATCGGTCTCTGAGTAAAAAATGTCCATACCGAAGAAATTTTTAGAAAAACACCAAAGAAAGTTTATGATGAAAGTGCAAAAAACAATCTTAAAATTGATGTAATGTGCTAAGATTTTAGCAGCTGTTTTCCTCCAATCTTCCGTCAAGTCTTTCTTTCAAATCGTCTTGCGAGCAATGACCTGCCACTCCGATCCTCGTCGTGCATAATGGATTTTATTTCATTAAACCTGTTGCACCATTTTTTCCCCTAAAAATTCGACTTGAAGACTTGTTTGCACTTTCACCACCAATTTTATTTGGTGTTTTTCTAAAAAATTTGATGGTCTAGACATTTTTTAACTCAGAAACCGAATAAAACTACTTATCCCATATTTGGCAGGATTTTCGATTGCCACCGCCATTTTGAATCGCTGTAGAAATAAGACATTTTGAATCGCTGTATGACACGCAATGGCGGTGATGGGGGAGCTGTGCTAGACGCAGCAAGCAAACGTTCTTTACTTTCTGGATGATCCTCGTAAAATGACAAATTTGTCATCTAATTTTATAAGTTTTTAAAGCTGTTGCCATCATTATCTTACCTAATTCATAACTTCTAATTCACATTTAAAAATGTGAACTTAACGATTTAAAAGAATACATTTACAATTTGTTTACTGTTTTAAATTGGTTTAAATTAAGATTTTACTTCTCTGGGGGTGGTTATAAAGCTATTTACTAATTATTTGACTTCGTAAAATAAGCCCTAGTACAAGGTTGTTTGAGTAAAAAAGACTAAGTTAGTATTTTTAAAGATAGAAGTATAATTTACTTTTGCACCTCATTACATTTATAATTTCAAAATAATTGTTAAATCTTGATCAGGGTCCATCAGGTCCCACCAAACAGCTACTTGGTTGTATTACCAATTTACAACTTTTACCTAAATATATTAATTTAGGGGCCTACATGAAATAAACCGTATGCATGATAAAAGTAGGGTTATATCAAGTACCGGTAGCCTACAAATTTATTTAACTTATTTTCTTTACAAATTATGAGGGGGTTGTGTGATATTTCATTCAATAAAGATCATTGCAAGGCCTTGGAGGTGTCAATTTGATTGATACAAGATCCATTCTAGTCTCTAGTGATCTCAATTGGCTGTTAACTCCTTAGGTTTCCTCCACTAGGTAGGTTTGCCATGAGAACAATTAAGTTTTTTAATTCAGAATACTATTTAACGATATAAAAATAAACCATTAAAAATTATTCGGAAAAACACAAGATTTCTAAAGTTGAACTTTATGGTCTTCTTGTGGGTGTCAGAAGAACCATACCTCAACTATTTCAATATTTCTAGAAAAAATTCAAGTTGGATAACTTCCTATGTCCTCAATTTAATAGCCTTAAACTTCTATCAGAATTTCAACTAATATTACTAAAAACATTGTAATCATTACAATGTTAATAATCAGAATTTAACCTTTTCAAAATCATTGTACCCATTCTTTTATAGCCTAGTACTGTATTCTTTGTTATTCAGAAAATTACAATGTGTAATAAGATGTTAATTTTTAAAATCAATCATATATTAATATATAAAATCCAAATACCACTGACTGACTGACTCACTCATACACTCATCACGAAATCTCAAAAACCACACAACGGATTGTAATGAAATTTGGAACATACCTTCCTCTTGGATCTTGGGTGCTCACTAAGGGTTTTAAGAAATTTCCATAGGGCTCCGCCCTACGGGGAGCCAAATTTACAATCCTGTGTTATTCTTATGGACATTCACTTTTAAGTTTGAAAATACAAACAGCTGATCTTGATTCGTAGTAGTTCCACGGGATAACCACAGAATGCAGCACATACAACTGTCAGTTTTGATATATTAAGATTATTTGCGGGGCGAAGACTGCGGGAACAGCTAATATATATATATAATCATTAAATGTTTATCTAGTGATTCTTTATTTTAAAACCACTTATTGAAATAATAAAATAATTATAAAAAATTCAAAACCCAGAACTATAGTAGAACTGGTAGTTATTTTTTTCTAAATGTGCTAGAAGCCTAATGCATTTCGGTTTATGTTAAAAATATCTTGTATGGTAATCATAATCTTATTACCTCAGGTGTTTGCGGGATTGGGAAGGTGTTGGAAACGTATCCACAACTAAATAAGTAGGAAAAGCCCTTGTTATTTTATGTTTTATTTTTACCTCCAAGTTCAGAGAAAAAATAGTGCTGAATGTCCCCACTACTTCATTGTGATCCCACTGCACGCACTACTGTTTACCTTTAAAATGTTATAATGTGTATGTTTGTTTGTAAACACACCAAAAGATAATAGATGCCTGTTGATATATTTCAGTCAGCTTTCGGGATTTTTACAATCAACTTTATCTGTAAACACTGAAATCCGGACAGGATAAATTCACAGTCTGTGTTCAGGGGGCATATTCCATAATCGTGTCCCTAGTTATTTGGTTACATATACATTTTTTAGGACAAAGGTTTCATTAAAATGTATATTCCAGTTGACAATACAATACCTTTAACCTCTGTTAGAGGTACTTGAAACACATCCCAATTTATTTCACATATCTTGCATTTTTATAAAATCACGGTCTTGTTTGTAAGTTCATTGCCTTAAAATTTTAAATATGTTATTTATTTTGATGATTTAACTTAACTTATATGATCAAAGAATTTGAAATTGGTTCAATTAAATTTCTGCCTACCATTGGTAAACTTTTGTTCACATTTATCAAGGAAACGGTTGTAATACATTTGATAAAATGGTTTTCTCATCATCATGTGAAGCTGTGAGTAACATTTAGACAACTTAAAATAATCATAGTACATCAATAGGGCTCTGCTCCGTAAACCGTCAAAGTTCCAATAATCTTATGGGGATGAGTAATTAATTTAATTTAATCTTTCACCACAGAGTCCTCACTCTTTTCGTCTGATGAGCATTTAGTCATCTGATCACAGATTTTAAGCCATACACCTGTACAGTAGCTTACTCTACAGTGGCGTACTAAATCACACAGTAATGACGTTATAGTAAAACATTGGACAGCATTGCAGGTAAATGGAACCAGGAGCATCAGAACAGCCAAAAAATCAATATTTTCAAATTTCAATAAAAATTGGAATAATTGGATGTTTTTACACTGATTTTTAGTTTTAAAAGTTTTTTATGTGGAAATTCACTTTCCTCATGTCAACGTACTGTGCGCAAACTCGTTTATCTTCTAACAAAAACAACGTTTCCTTATATTATAGTACGAAGTGTTGCAGGAGTAGAAGTTATAGTATGAAGTGTGAAAGGTTCAAAGTACCTTATAGCAGATTGTCAAAATTACAAAAAGTTATGAAGTCCTAGGTTTAAAAATGTCTAACAACCTTCCTTTAACTGACATACCTTTAGAATTGTTTAAGAGAAGCTTGTATAGCATCTTGGTTAATGCACCTTTCTATTCAATTCAAGAATTCTTTGAAGCCAGGGAACTGGCAATGTGATAGATGATTGTGATTTACTTTAGGCAATGTCATACTTTATTAATGAATTTCCTATGGAAAGTGAACTATTAGCATGACCCGCACGATGAAACTTAAGCCCGGGACCACCATAGAAGTTCCTAACGTGACCCCCTGAACACGTTTTGGGGGTTCGTTCAAAATTGTATACATATATATATATATATATATATATATATATATATATATGTGCAGGCGCTCTATCGGTCACATTTTTTGTCCGATTTACTTCAAATTTGGTAGGGACGTTCCTTTCTATAATCAGTTGGACAAGTTCGTTGGGCAAAACAATCGGAAAACTCTAAACCCCTTTTTTGGGGATTAATCTTTCAAATTTCGAGTTTTTGGGCCCAAAAAGGGTCAGAAAAGCCCCTGATGTAAAGTTAACGAATGTATAAAAAGATGGGAATTAGTGTGGCAAAACTTTTAAGCCCTCTCTCGTCATTCTAGCATTAATATTTACCGAGTTATTAAAGGAAATGTGTATTGACCAAACACAGTACGTTGTCTTATAGGGGTTTTACATTATAAAAGCCTGTTAATCATTTTTTGGTGTACTTTTATCATCCCCAATAACCTCATGCCTACTTAAAGCTTGACTGGACCTTCTCCTAACCTTATAATGCGCAAAATTGTATTCCCAGCATTGCAGGTAAATAGAACCAGGAGTATCAAAACAGCCAAAAAAATCAATATTTTATCATTTGAATAAAAATTGGAATAATTGTATGTTTTTAACTGATTTTGAGTTTTTATAGTTTTTATGTGGAAAATTACTTCCCTCACGTCAGCGTGCTGCGTGCGAACTCGTTTAATGTTATTCCTTATTTACAATGTCTGTGATATTAGGGTAGTGATTTTAAATGTTTGATTTACCAATGCTGGCCAAAATTTAAACTTTATTTCATGTATGTATTCTTTTGACCTTGTCTATTGCTTCTATGTGAAACTCAACGACAATAAAATTATTATTTATTTATTAGAACAATAAATCATTTAATAGGTTATAAACAGGGAAAGGCTTCAAATATATAGGATGTGTTAAGTCATAACTGTGGTAATTATTATAAATTTTTAATTTTGTTATAGCTAAATAACATGCTGCAGCCGAGTGTTCAAACCAACTTGTAGTGTAGAAAAAAGAATTGAAACTTCTTACAGAAAAGTATTTTAATACCACTTTATTTACCAGATCGAAGGCGGATGACTCCTAAAATCTGCACATCATTATTGTATGTTTTAGAGTGGGAATTTTTTGATGACTGTCATAAGAACACTATCTACTAGTGAATCAAATGAACAGAGAGATAGAGAAAAGGCAAAGCTGGAAAAGGATTACCAGAAGTGTGATAAAGAATTGGATGAGCTCATTTCACATCATGATGGAGATCTTGCTCAGGTTATGCAGGTAATACTTAATAAATAGTTACACTACATTTTCCTCTAATTTATGATATTATTAGACACGGTATACGATTATTAATATGATACGATTATTATTATGATACCACTATTATTATTATATTATTATGAGGTACGGTGACCAATTTGACAGGGAATATTTTGTATGCTTTATTTAGCAACTTTTATCAAATTTCCCCTATAGGGAAGAAGCTATTACCGTAGTCGGCATGGTAAGACCTAGGCTCGGGACGATGATAACTTTTCGTTTTGAGGTCCCCAGACCCCAAAAACACCATTCGTTCATAACTGTATATATATATATATATATATATATATATATATATATATATATACGGTATATATATATATATACACTGTATATACGATATATATATATATATATGTGTCCGTTGGGTGCAATAACTCTCGTATAAAAGGTCCGATTTTGATGAAATTTGGTATAAACGTGTAAAGCAACATTTATGACTTTAAGTTCGAAAACCAGCCATATCGCTCTAAAGGGGAATTTTGGGAGGGTTTTGTACCCCAAAAAAGGGGTTTTTAAACTTTTTACATATAATTTTTGAAATAATCAACTTTTAATTTTCACCATTGGATTCAGCTTAAAAAAACACACAATTTGGTATTTTGGTCATTCCTCTGAGACGTCAATCTGTTAGCCTACCGAGATATTGAATGAAAGTGCTAAACACAGTACGTTGTCTAATGCTATTCTTATGGAGAATAAGAAAATAATTATATCTCGCTTCTTCATGAACGTATTCTGACGAAACTTGGTATACTACAGCTTTATCTGGTTTTGGTCTATTGATATTTGCTCAAACAAATTTTTTGCTAAAGGTACCCGTAGCAGCAAACCTGCGTACTCAGCCCCCATGTTATTCTTATGGAGATTAATCAAAATGCTATGTCTCCTTTAATTATGAACATAAATTAATAAAACCTTTTATATAACTTCACCTAGTTGAGTTATATTGATATTTACCTAAACACCCATTTTTAGCGAATTTCCCCTATAGGGAAGAAGCTATTACCGTAGTCGGCATGGTAAGACCTAGGCCCGGGACCATGATAACTTTTCGTTTTGAGGTCCCCAGACCCCAAAAACACCATTCGTTCGAAACTGTATATATATATATATATATATATGTGTCCGTGGGTGCGATAACTCTCGTAAAAAAGGTCCGATTTTGATGAAATTTGGTACAAATGTGTAAAGCAGCATTTATGACTTTAAGTTCGAAAACCAGACGGATCGATCTATCCGAAGGGGTATTTTGGGGGGGTTTTGTACCCCAAAAATTTTTTTTTGAGTTTTTACATACAATTTTTGAAAAGTAAAATTTTATTTTTTCCCATTGGAATCAGCTTAAAAAGACGCACAATTTGATGTTTTAATCATTGCTCTACGTCAATTGGTTACTGAGATATTGAAAGTGCTAAACACAGTACGTTGTCCAATGTTATTCTTATGGAGGATAAGAAAAATTGTGTATCTCGCTAATTTATCAACTTATCCTGTGAAACTTGGTATATTGCTTCATTTCACTGTGGTCTATTGATATTTGCACAAAAACCCATTTTTTGCCCGATAGTTCCCGTAGCAGCAAACCTGCATACTCAGCCCCATGTTATTCTTATGGAGAATAATTAACATGTTATCTCCTTTAATTATGAACATAAATTAAGAGAACTTGGTATGTGGCTTTACCTAGTTGAGTTATAATGATATTTGTATAAAAGCCCATTTTTAGTGTTCCTTATTTCAGCAAACTGCATACTCAGCCGCCATGTTATTCTTATGGAGAATAATTAAAATGTCATAAATCGTTTATTTATGAATGTATATTAATGAAACTTGGTTTTCGGCTTTATGTGGTATTAAGATAAATTAATGTGCATTGGAAATTCGCTGAGTATGCAGGTTTGCTGCTACAGGGGTATTTCGTTCCTTGTTGTAGTAAACCTGTTTACTCATCCCCCATGTTATTCTAATGGAGATTAATCAAAATGGGATATATCGCTTATTTATGAATGTATATTGATGAAACTTGGTATACTTCACATAGTTGAGTTATATTAATATTTGCATAGAAACCAATTGTTTATGTTCCTTGTTTCAGCAAACCTATGTGCTCATCCCCTATGTTATTCTTATGGAGAATAATTTAAATTGTATACATCGCTTATTTGTGAATATATTTTTATGGAACTTGGTATGCGGCTTTATGTGGTATTAAGACATATATTATGCATTGGAAATTCGCTGAGTACGCAGGTTTGCTGCGACGAGGGTATTTTATGTATCAATGGTAAGAGTTAAGAATAGTCGATTGGTTGTGAAAAAGTAGGTACATTTGATTTGCTGGTTTATGAAGAGTACTATTGATTTATCCACTACTTTGAATCAGTAGCCACCCCCTCCTTGAAAACTAAAAGTAAGTAGAGAACAGTTCCTCAGTAATTAATATATTTTGATGCAGCTTCGTTGAAGATCAGTGTGTTGGAAGACCTAATGAGTAGGCTAATTTATAATCCATAGAATTGAGAGGAAAATGAACAAAATGAGTATTTTACCTTTCAGTTATTTATATTTCTAATGGGTGATTTATATTCCTAATTGGGAAAAGTATGTGTCAGTTTTCTTATACGTTTATTTTCAATATAAATGTTGCTAATTGATTTGATGCAGCTGTTCTTAAGATGATATAACTTATACTTTCCCGAAAGTGTTAAATTAACCCATATAGGATACCTTTTCCCCATGTACTTTAAATGACTTCTTGAAATCGTTCAAAATTTGAACATTGTTTTGGCATTTGAACAGACATTCGGCAGAGTGTCTTTGTTGGTCAACACATCTCGAGACAGAATCAGCAATGTAAAGGAGAATCTTCTCGCTTGTAAAACACTCCTCAGCTGTCGAAGAGATGAACTCAAGAAACTTTGGCTGGAGGGCATCGAACACAAGCATACACTGCAGTTACTGGAGGAAATGTAAGTTAAGAGTGTGTTTCATACAGGTTTCCATATTCAACACCTTTATTAGAGCCCGGTAGTTACCATCATTTAGGAGTAAAATCATTACAATGGTTTAATGAGGACAACATACCCTACAACTACAACCTGAAACAACAAATTGGAGGAAAGTACTAAGTACAGTATATATATATATATATATACAATTGTAACGGTGTAATATCCTATAGTTTGCTGGACCTACTCCGCGATAGTACCTTAAGCCTTGTATACGGTACTTAATTTTAACACAAATTGGTTCTTCTTATATTTTTTTGCCATTTTTCTTAACATGGTCATGGTTATTTTATATTTAAAAAATCACACAGTTTGATGAATAAAACATTAATAAATTAAATTGTGATTTTGAAACTTTTTACTCTTTGTTATTTGTATTTAACCCAAAAGTTCTTAAAATATAGGCTGTTATAGTTTTCTCCATAAATTTCTAACGGTACAAAAGTTGAACTTACACAAGTATAGAGGAAAAATACAAAAACAATTGTCTCAAAATTACATCAACAATCTAAAACTACCATGCAATGTGAAGTTTTATATTTAATCTTTTAATCTGGACACCAATTCTCCTAAATTTGTACTAAATATATTAAAAACAAACCAAAACCAAACTGGCTATTTTGTACCATATAGACCTAACTGTCGTATTTTATAGATCATACTTAGATTGGTACTGTGCGTTATAAATAAATGTATTATTGCAGAAGCCAATTAAAAGAGGTGCCATCACAACTATCGGCCCACCTAAGCAAGAAGCACTACCTTCATGCCACTCAGGTACATGTTAAAGCTTTGTTATTTGCTGTAGCCCTACTTGAGATTTAACTAGCTGGTGTACCCGTTCTTCGCGCGGTATAGGAAGATTAAGATCTTGAAACAGCTGATCTTGCTTCTGCTCTTTAAGCTGTCAAATGGAAGTAACCACAGCTGTTCGCATTACAGTTTCTGAATGTTTACTTTCGTCTGAAGTGTAAACATTGAAACTTAGGATCATCAGACACACACACACACACACAGACAGACAGACAGAATCTACCTCTTCTTTATAATATGTAGGATAGCGAGGAAATAATTATCTACAATTATTAGTTCTATACATTGACGTAACTTAGAGAGTGGAGGTAATTAATCTGTCCCTAATCACTTTTACAAATGTATAAAACGCCTACTAGTGGAAAATTAAGGAAGTCAATCCAAAGTTAGTGATTTTGTGTGGTCAGTGAAAGTCATGAAATAATCAGGAATCTCAGTCTTAGTTGGGAAGATAAACAAATAACAAAAAGCATAAGACCAAAAACCTTAAAAATGAAATTTATTCCCAACTCCAATTCCGAAGAGTAGTAAAGATCTCAAAATACTGTGTTGGACTTAACTCTTAGGAGCTCTAACATATGATGAAGTGCGATTAATTTGTTTCCATCTTACCTACGGATCTAAATTTTTTAACTCATAAATTAATTTGACTATTTTAAAGTTTTTGTCGGAGTTAAAAGTTTGACTTGATAATGTTTTCAATACCGTACTTTCACATCCTTCCCGCAGGCCAGTTACAGTAAAAAATAAAATAAAAATTTGAGTCTCAGTAATAAAGTTTCTTAAACAAATTTCAGTAATTTAGAACCAGACAAACCGACTTGCAAAGTTGTGTCAAAATTTAAGTGCTCACTGACACAAATTTCTATACTCATTATTCCAAGATCTATGACATGAATTAACTTTTAATATTCTTTTACAGGTGCTAGTCTCAGCCTTGGCCTTGGGTGGTTCTACGCTAGAAGATGTTGAGGCTTTACGAGAACTTCGTACTCAGCTGGAAGCCAGCAAGCAGGTACTGTATTAGTTAATACTGTAGGCATTTGAAAATACTGTATTTATGGATTTACAGAAATCAGATAATTGAGATGTACTGTTTATATTAGTTATCTTAAGTACTGGTAAACGATCATTGAATATTTAAATATGTGAGTTTTGGACTCTTGATATACAGGGCACACATTACAGATTCTGTGATCTAAAATTGCTCTTTAAGAGCTGCTTTCCCAATGTTTTTGGGAAGTTTAAACCCGGTTTATGTAAAACCTATTGAGAGAACCCTATTCATAGCCTTAAATACTTAGTAATAATATTTGTTTTCAGTTTAACTAGAGAGAAAACAAACAAAGAAAATCTTAATAAACATGTTGCTAGCTTGATATTTTGTGGATTAAACTAAACTTATGAGATACAATGTTGGGGAAAACAAATTGTTCCTTAATCCCAAGTTCAAAATAATCTCAGGTTTAGTTTAAACTAGAGTTGAGGAAAGGGGCCCTAAGACTTAAATTTGATGCTTAAGGAAAGGTTTGTATATTATTTAAAATAAAGTTACTGAAATATACAAATTTACTTTATTTTAGCCACTGCTCTAGTTAACAATGGTTACCTATCAGTCCATTGCTCTTTCTCTAGATGTGTCTCTGGGGTTTTTTAACAAACATATACCTTCATGGCTCCTTCCCATGGGCTTTCTTTGTTTTCATGTTAATATTAAGGATTCATTCTATTTAGTTGGTAAGCTGATTGTATTGTAAAATTTAAAAAATGTCTCTGTGCCTATGAGGTTCTCATTCAGAGAATGGGACACTAGCATCCAAAATGCTTTCCAAACTTTTGCTTAATTCGTAACTGTTTTTCAGCATTTATATACCAAACTCTTGGAGGAACTAACAAGGCATATTTATGTGGAATCAACCCAAGATGTTCTCACTTCTCGGCTGTTTCGTCAGGGCTCGATGAGAGAAAGAGAGTTGACCCCAAGTCCATTTGATAGATCTAGAAGAGAATTGACTCCAGGTGCTATCAACTTGAGGGAGTCTTTCAGATCCAAGAAGCGCTTAGACTTTTCAAATACTGTAAAGTAAGTTCCTAGTTAATACCTGAGATAGGTAGGTAGTTAGTTAGTTCCTGAGATAAGTATGCGTAATTTCCTTTTTTTTGTTTATTTTTAAATATTGGTATTCATTTTTGTTGTTGCTTGGTTCTTTAAGAATATTCAATAGCACAAGTCTGTACAGTAAGCTACAGACGGTGTTAGCGGAATGTCCCCCCCATCACAACCCTTTCTTTCTCATGCCATTGGACAGAGTGACTCAATTTGTTTTTTATGACTTATGATCAATCCAGGAGGCAAATAGCATGAATAAAATGTTTGTTATTGCAATATTTTATCATAGTTGATCGTTAAACACCATTATATTTCATTGATAGTTTCTTGGCTGGCTGTACCAATAAACAGTGTCTGAACAGTGGAGGGGGTAACTCCCACTCAATCCTTTGTATACTAGCTGGCCATCGAGTCACCTCCATATACAAATGTTATTTAACCTTGTTTTGTTTACTTTTACATGAGTGACAAGTCAACCCCGTCGAAAGTAACAGAAGACGTTGACCTCCTCAACCCAGAGGAGGACAGTGAACATTACATGTCTATTCTGGTGGAGTGCTTGGGTCTCCTAGGGAAGCTGAATGAGGCTGTTGAGGTTTGTGTTGAACAATTATATTAATATTAGAGTCATGTTTTTAAAGTAAGTACAGTTTTTGAATATCACCGTTGCAGCGCTGCGATTGACATTCCTGCATACTGCGCTGTATCCCTGCAAATAATGGCAAGCCTGGAACGTAACTACAGCAAAAATCAACCAGATTTTCATTTGTTTGTGAGCAATTAAAATGGTGCCAAAGATTGAGGTCCCCACCAAATGTGAAGTTGTGCTGCGATTAAATTTCACATTTGTGATTTAAAGTGTTAACCGTGTGAAAGCGGTTGTAATTCATCGGCAGATTAGAGAGTTTATGGAAAAAAACAAAATAAGCAATAGAATAGCACATAAATGGGTAAGAACATTTGAAGATGGCCACATGAATGTTCATGACAAGAAACGAAGTGGTGATCCTCTGTCATTACTGAAGGTTTGTTGCTTAAAGTTGATCACAGCGTGAGAGAGAACAGATAGTTTACGATTTTGTCGCTAACTTTAGAGTTTATTTTAGTGTTAAGAAGTGTTTTTATTTGTAATTGTTACCGAATGACTAAATTATTGAACGCTCATGCTTCAAAAATTTTGACTGAGGTGCACAAACCAAGTGATTAGGAAGTGCGTTGACTTCTCTTGAGTGGTGCGAGGAGGAAGGTGATGATTTTTAAGCCAATTTTTCGCAGGAGTCGAATCACTTCTTGACGCTAGAGGTGTCGAACACTTTGCTATACACTTTGCTGATCTCCTGATGAATTTCACCTCGCTTTGATACTGTTAACACTTAGAAATTGAACCACAGGGCGACTTAACAGTTGGCGACGTCAGTTAACGGCGCCATTTTAAATGCTCACAAACAAGTGAAAATCCGGTAGATTTTTGCTGTAGTTGTATTCCAGGTTTGCCAATAAGGGGCCATACACATATTACGTAACACACTTAAGGGGGAGGAGGGGGTATGGCATAGACCATACCCCCTCTATGACAGGGAGGAGGGGGGGGGTTTGGATCAACGTTACGTAACTCACACATATTAACCCAAAGAGCTGGCGCACTCCCATATCTATTGATACTGTTATAAACCTTTCAAAATAAACAAAAAATGTAATTCATATCTAAATCATGGTTACAGTTTGTTATATAAAAAATAATTCCGTCATACTATTTTAATAACAGTAAACTCAAAATAAATACATAACATATTTTGAGTTAGTTCTGTAATGCTTTACACCTATGTTTAGTGTTGTTTTAGAGTGGAAAATCATGTCTTGATACAGCAATGCCACCCACATCTTAAGTTTTTAAGTTGTTTTGTATTTGTATTAGTTATAAATTAAATTAGTTACATTTAGCTTAGATAGTTTACTTTTAGCGAATTTCCCCTATAGGGAAGAAGCTATTACTGTAGTCGGCATGGTAAGAACTAGGCCCGGGACTATGATAACTTTTTGTTTTGAGGTCCCTAGACCCAAAAACACCATTCGTTCGAAACTGTGTATATATAACACGCGTTGCGGTATATGCAAAATTATGTGTAAGACAGACCGCTTTCGAAGCACAGTAACGGACAAAGTTTACCCGATAGCTGGACACATGGATTGTTCATCCAACCATGCGATTTACCAGCTAACGTGTAAACTTTGACCTAAGGAGTACATTGGACAAACATCCAATTCCTTACGTGTTCGGATGACAGGACATCGGTTTTCTGTCAACCATAAAGACAAACACAAGCCGGTGGCCTTACACGCTGTTCAACATAATGCTGAGTTTGAAGATTGTTTCGATCTTAAAGCTATACGCAAAATCCAAAGTGTTGAAAACAAAGAACTAAATGACATGAATTTGAGAACAGTCAAATTGGCTCACCAATTAGTTTTAAGAACGAAGCAACCTTATGGACTCAGCATTCGTTAATTTTTTAATTGTTTGCTTCTTATTCTTTCTACAGTATCAAAATAGTTTAATTCCACATAATCTGATCTTAACCAAACGTGTAAATAACATCTGATCCATCGTTTTTATATTTAATTTTTCATTCATTTTTGTGCTTGATAAAGATATTATATCGAAATATTGCAACGTAATGGTTTTAATTTCTTAAATGAATATATATATATATGTGTGTGTCCGTGGGTGCGATAACTCTCGTAAAAATGATCCAATTTTGAAGAAATTTGGTACAAACGTGTAAAGCAGCATTAATGACTAAGCTTTTTGAAGTTTTTACATGTAATATTGAAAAAAATCTAATTTTAGTTTTCACCATTAGATTCAACTTAAAAAACACACAATTTGGTGTTTTGATCATTTCTCTACGTCAAATGGTTACAGAGATATTGAAAGTGCTAAACACATTACGTTGTCCAATGTTATTCTTATGGAGAATAAGAAAAAAAATTATCTCACTTAAATCTGAACATATACTAACGAAACTTGGTTTACAGCCTCATCTCGTTGTGGTCTATTGTTATTTGCACAAAAAAAGAAATTTTTAAGGATTACTCCCGTAGCAGCAAACCTGCGTACTCAGCCCCCATGTTATTCTTATGGAGAATAAGTCAAATTTAATGTCTCCCTTAATTATGAACATAATTTAATAAAACTTGGTATGTGGCTTCACCTTGTTGAGTTATATTGATATTTGCATAAAACACATTTTTTGTGTTCCTTGTTGCAGCAAACCTGCGTACTCATCCCCCATGTTATTCTTATGGAGAAAAATCAAAATTGTATATGTCGCTTATTTATGAATGTATATTGATGAAACTTGGTATGTGGTTTCACCTAGGTGATTTTTATTGATATTTGCATGAAAACCCATATTTTGTGTTCCTTGTTGCAGCAAACCTACGTACTCAATGTCATTCTTATGGAGAATAATTAAAATTGTATATATCGCTTATTTGTGAATATATGTTTATGAAACTTGCTATGCGGCTTTATGTGGTATTAAGACATATATTATGCGTTGGAAATTCGCTGAGTACGCAGGTTTGCTGCGACGGGGGTATTTTGTTTATATTATAAACAGTCTTGTTTACTTGTACTGTATACATTTTGCATTGAAATATGTTATTAAACATGTTCTTGAAAGAAAGTCATTTATTAATTATTATTCATTGAAATCCATATTCCAAATTGCTAATAATACAATGTTTAAAAGGTTTAAGCTATTTTAAAGCCTACTACGATTGAGATACGTAACACTTTGGAGGGGAGTATGGTCAAGGTGCGTTACATGGGGGAGGGGGTTATGAAATGACGAAATAATGAGTTACGTAATATGTGTATGGCCCCTAAATGCAGGTACTCAATGCAGCATGCAGAAATGCCAACTGCAGCGCTACAGCGGCGGTATTCAAAAATGGCACTTTCTTAAAAACATGCCTGGCAATTTACATTGCCCAACGGCAATTTAAATTGCCATTTCAAATAAATAATGTGCCTTGTCATTTATGTGTTAAGATTTTGTAACTTCTGTTGCCAATACAAAATCTTAACAGATTTAAGCGATGTTTGTACATTTACTTGTAATTTAGAAAAATGCTAGAAGTAAATTGGAATGGATGAGCTTACTACCCTACAAGTGTAACAACTATAATTGACCAACCAAACTGACTTGATATTCCAAGGTAGATAGTCTAGGTTTTTAAGAAAAATCTCAGGACTTAAACATTTTAGTAAAGAGGAAAATATAGGATACAGCTATTACCTTATTGAGGGAATGCATTCTCTTAAAGTTTGATAAAAGTTATTTTTTTCTGTACATTACTTATTCTTTCACTTATCAATAAGTTAAGTTATTGTACCTCAATAAGGTAAGTTATGTGTATCCTGTCTCCTCCCCCCGCCCTTTACTGAAAGTTAGATAGTTTTCAGTAATTTTTAATTAAGATTCTTATGTGATGTGTTTAAGAATACATTTTATTTTAAACAGTACAATTTTTTCAATTAGTTTCAAAGTATTTTGGATTATTGCGATTGAGGAAGAGGTACTGGTAACTGTGCTTTTCTCATCAGTTGATTGACTGATTGGTTATATCAGGAAGCATTTTCCTACTTAAGTTTAGGTTTTTAACAGTGTTATCTAGTAAGAAAAACAATGAGGAAGTAAAGTTCCGGTTTTGAGCATAACCAAAAATAATCTGCAATTATATGGTGCTTCTGTTTCTGATTATATATAAGGCAATCTGCATAACTTAACATCTAATTTCAGTTAATAAACAAATGAAGATAATATTGAGCCATTCAATTTTCATGTTTTTTTATTTTGCAAGAGATATACCAAAGCTAATAGCTTATCATGTTAGTAGCACCTCTTGAGACTAAATTTAATATAATTGAAAATTAAATGAAAGTTTATGAAGATGAAAGGTTTGGAAATGATCCAGTGATGTTACTGCACAGAATCTGAAGGTGGAGATGCAAACAGAGCTGTTGCGACTAGTGGAACGGACGACCAAGTCCCTGGTGGGGGTAGAGGCGCCGTCGCCCCTAGTCGAGCTACTGGCACTCCTGATGGAGCAGTTCCGCGCGATCACCGCGGCGCATCGTGTCGTGCTGGAGCAGGTCCGTCGCAGTGCCGCGACACACCGCACAACCATCAGTCTCTACGACCTGCCCGATGTCTGGGCCAGGATACAGGCTGTGGTGAGATATCAGCCACTTGATAAGCAGGGGTTTTGTGAAATATTGGGGATAGTTTTAATAATGAAAGTTACAATATTTCTTTAGTCATCAATGCATGGAAGTGTTTAAATGGTTTTGTATTTGTTAGGTGTGTATTTACGCTAGAAGCAATTTTTAATGTTTTGAAAGTGTCCGAACCCTGGTATTTTCACTATATACGGTCAACCTGTTCCTATGATCATTAGTTATTAGCTCAATGTTAGATGTTAGCTGCGGCCATTATTGAACCTTCACAACATTTCATTATTGAGAAGGTTCGAAACTGTTCCTAACTGCCATTTCAAATCAAATCAAATAAAAACATCTTTATTTTACAACATACATGCACAGTTGTACAATAATAAATAACGTTAAGACTTAGTCTATCTATTTCAAATACAAACATAAATATTATAACTACTTTTCAGAGTCGAAAACTCAAAATCAGAATTCAAAAATACAATAAGTTGGTCCCATTAAAAGATAATCAGTTAAAGTATTCCTCAATTGAATATAATGACTTCTCTATTAAAAATCTTTTTAATTTGGTTTTAAACAATTTAGTATTATTTTCATCCTTTAAGCTTGAAGGCAATTTTCTAAAAAATAAATATCCTGCATAAGTTGGTTTTTTCTTATAAAATTCTAATTTGTGTTGATGGCGTGAGGTTACAATATCTCTTTTGAACCTAGTGTTATAGTTATGAATTTCTAAAGGCTGTATTCTTATATTTTCTTCTCTCTGAAGACATATTGTTTCATATATGTATGCTCCACAAACTGTTAAAATATTCAGGTCTTTAAAGTGCAATTTTACAGAGTCATCAAACATTAGGTGTAATATAATTCTTATTGCTCTTTTTTGTACAATTAAAATTTTATTTAAATTAAGTTTGGAAGTAGCACCATATGATGCTATACCATAACATATATGTGAATGAATATGGGCAAAATATATGTTTTTGAGTGCATCTAAATTACACAAATATGACATCTGTTTCAATGCATACAATCCTGAACTGAGTTTTTTTGGCGAATTTTCAACATAAAAATTCCAATTTAAATGTTCATCTACATGAAGCCCCAAAAACTTTGTCTGGGAAATTTTTCCTATTGGCTCTGAATCCATTTCTAAATTAGGTTGAGGATAATTTTTTCTGTTTTTAGCAGAGAATGTCATAAAATTTATTTTTGATGTATTTAGAAAAAAGGTTATTTTGTTGAAGAAATTGTGTTATATTTTCTAGTTCTATGAATGCTGATATTTCCAAGTCATCCACTGTTTTCCCAGACACTTTTAAATTTGAATCATCAGCATACAGGCATAATTTACATTTTTCAGGGTGTACAATAAAATGTTGCATACCTTTTATATAACATAGAAATAAAATTGGGCCTAATATTGAACCTTGAGGTGTACTCCCCACTTAATGTTACGTTTTAATGAACTTATTGTACTAAACAAATTATTATTATTTGATTTGATTTCAAGAAATTGACTTCGCCCATATAAATAGGAGTCAAACCAATTTAAACTACTCCATTTAATACCAAGTGCTTTCAGTTTTTTTAACGAAGTTAAATGGCATACACTGTCAAAAGCCTTTGAGAGATCCATATAAATTCCTAATACATTTTCGTTCTTATCAATGGATTCTATAATAGATTCAAGAAAATCAACTGCTGCTGTTATTACAGACCTACCTTTTCTAAACCCGTGCTGCGAATTATCAAATAAGTTTGTTCCTCTAAAAACTCTACTAAGCTAGTGTGCATTGCCTTCTCATATATTTTTGATATACATGGTAGAAGTGAAACAGGCCGGTAATTGGAGATTTCTGTAACCTCACCCTTTTTATGCAATGGGATTACTTTTGAAATTTTCAGTTGGTTTGGAAATAAGCCAGAAACAAAAGAGGAATTTACTAAATGTGCAAGAGGTTTCAACAAGGTGTCACCTACATGCCTTAATACCTTAACTGGAATTTCGTCATACCCGCTTGACATTTTGTTTTTGAGTGAATCAAAAATGCTTTTAATTTATTTTTCTTCTACAGGAATACATTTAAACGTTTTAATATTAAAAAAATCATTTTCTGAGGCATAATTAAAATCTAGTTCATTATTCAATGACTGTGTTTTGCACATTGTATCTACGACATCGGTGAAATAATCATTAAATAGATTGGCGATATGATTTGGATCAGTTATCATTTTACCACTTAATTCTAAATTAATATCATCAGTTGGTGCCTTGCTTTTGTTTGATACCTCACTATTAATTATGTTCCAAGTGGTTTTATTTACATTACTAGAATTGCTAATTTGTGTGTCGAAGAAGTGCTTTTTAGTTTAATAATCCTTTTATTTAAAACCTTCTTACTCTCTCTTATCTTTGAAAAAAGACTTTTATCCCGAGTTTTTCTTGCAGTATGGCTCATCTCTTGCAGTATAGCTCATCTTTCAGCTTTAATTTCCGCATTCATCCAAGATTTATGATTATTGATAATTTTCACCCCCTTTTTTTCAAAACATAAACTAATACATTGAGGAATTATTAAAAATTTCATATTTTTATCCACAGGAGCCATAAATACATCATTCCAGTTTTCTTTCTCCAAAATCTTATAAAATAAGCTTAAGTTTTCTTCTGAAAACTTTCTAGTTTTTTTTTTTTAATTGCTTTATTATTTTGGGAGTTATTCATCAAATTGAAAATTTCCAAAGCTTGCCCGTCATGATCTGACAGCTCTGTTATTAATCCCGACACGCTCAAGACATGGGTCGGAATATTTGTTAAAATATTATCAATAGCTGTTTCGGAATCAGCTGTGACCCGTGTTGGGAAATCTACTAAATATTTCAATCCATATGTGCCCGTTTACTTACTAAGTTTTTATTCTCAATAACAAGCTTTTCAATCAGCTTTACATCAAGAGGTTCATCTCTCTTTAAGGCTTTTAGAATTCAATTGCCAGTACAGAGTAGATACCACAGTCATATCCGTTAGTTTGAATAGGGCCGTTTATCTCTAGGATTATAAGGAACAAGGAAGATAAAAAATGAGTTTTGATGCAATTATCAATATAACTGAACCAGGTGAAGCTACATTACCAAGTTTTATTAATTTATGTTCATAATTAAGGGAGATATAAAACTTTACATATTCTCCACAAGAATAACATTAGGGCTGAGTGTGCAGGTTAGCTGCTACGGGGACAATCAACAACAAATTTATTATACCAGTACAATATGAAGTCACATACCAAGTTTCATCAATATACATTCATAAATAATCGAGATATCAAATTTTATTTATAATTTTATTTTATTTTATTTATTCATAAGGATAACATTGGACAACGTACTGTATTTAGCACTTTGAATATCTCTGGAACGGTTGGACGTAGAATCACAATTTAAACACTTAAATGATTGTTTTGTGGAGCTAAGTGATTGGTAAAAGCAAATGCTAAGATTAAAGTAAAATTAACTGAGGAAAAGCCAAAAACCTTTTTCCCATAAGATTAACATGGGAGATTTTATGAGCAGGTTTTTGGATTTTTTACGCAACCACTTAACCTAGATTAATAATTCAAAATACTATATTATTTGTTTTTTTAAGCTCTATAACATGGTCAAAACCAAAATTAAGTGTTTTAAACATTTTAGGGTGAAAAATGCAAAAAACTGATTTATGGAAAATTTAAAACCCCCATAAACCCCCCTTCCCATGGTCGGATTTTTCTGGTTTTCAAACTTTAAAATAGCTTCTTCCCTATAGGGGAAATTCGCTAAAAGCACACTCCAGTGGGAGCCTCCAGGTTTGTCAAGGGTAATAGCATTGTTTACAGGGATTATCAGTATTTTCTGCTTCGGGATATCAAGATTAGTCAGAAAATGTTCAAAGTCAATTACATTCTCTATTGCATGAGATATGAGTGGATTTAGGATTAGGAAATCTGCAAAATACTTTAGCTGTCCACTTATTACTTCAAAATATCTATGCAAGGTTCATCAGATATCCAGTTTTGGCCTAGAAGTACCCCACACATAGCCATGCATGAGGTAACGCACTCAGTTTGTGTCCCAGAATTTGCAAGTTTATTTTCCAGAGGAGAGTCACATATTGTTTGCGATATTGAAGTATTTTGACTTAAGTTTATGTCAGGATCTAATATAGAATCAGTGCTAGAATTATGAAAAGTTACTTCAGACAAGTAACAAGCTGAACACCACCAGCTTCTACTCACTCTAGAAGTAGAGTTTGATGAATCCATATAAGAACCGTCAAGAGTTGTATTTTGGTTTCTTAGAGGGATAAAGCCTTTCGATTTTTAGGGGCAACTTCTTTAAATCTATATACCGGGAAAGCTCCTTTTGCTACCTAAAAACTTTCCCATTTGGAGATGTGATATAAATATCAATTCTGCCTTTATGTAGTCCATTTTTCGGTGGCACTTTGTTTCGTGTCCAACCTTTTGGCAAATGAGGAACATTTTCACTTAAGTTCATATATATACTTAAAATTGTAAATTTTCAAATATTAAAAGTTCAATCATTAATATATCTTATGTTAATCAAAACGCTCCCCCACAAAAAGAATTTTCATATACAAAATTCAATGTTTATTCACTCATAAATTGATAATTTAAAAATAAACAGGTCCTTGTTATTAAAAAATTACAAGTTTTATAAAATTTTACAAAAAAGGAAAGGAAAACTTTAACACATAAAACAGCCTAGTAATTTTTCAATAATGTAAATCTATATTTTTAATACGCTAGGCATATTTTTGTCATAATTGTTTTGGAGCGGTGGTGCTACCGATCACCATGTCCAAGGTGTCGTTAGAAAGGTCTTAGCATGTAGTTTTGCCATCAATTAAAAAAATTTATAAAAGTCACCGTGGACATGGGAAAATATGGGGTCAAAGTCACGATTTTCCCCATAGACATAATATGCAGTTACAAACCAACGATCGAGAAATCAGCTGTTTATTTAAGGAAGTGGTTAAACAAATAAAATCTGACCCTGAAAAATGGTTATTGAACGTACAGCTGGCAACAAAACACCAGGTTTTTATTTGCACAAAATCAAAACTTAACCAAAGAAACGTTCGACATAATGGAGACTATAAGACGTCGACCAGGATGGCCAAGACTTGCCAAACTTTCTCGGATTCGAGCAACAGGACACGCTAGTTAGTTACATAATTCCTTTTAAGTCTATTTATACAAAATAAAAAATAATAATTTTTTCAAATATATGTCAACGAAAAATCAATGTCTTTAATAATATTTAGTCTCTATACTACTACTCTGGTTTAGTGTAAACTAGCTGTAAACCCGTCCTTCGTACGGGTTGTATATAAATGGTAGATTAAATAAAGCAAATAACAATCCACATTATTTTACAATATAAAAATTACATTTTACACGTTTAATGTACAATGAAATCAAAGTTAACGAAATATACTGGCAGATAGTTCGGATCATGTTGCTAAGTCGAGGAACTCTGTCGGGTAGTAAACGGCGTGTGGTTTCTGACTCCAAATCGGTACACGTAACACTTTTGATACGCTTTTAGAAATACAAAAACTCAAGTACAAAAAAATAAAAAAATATCGGGGTGTGGGGGAGGGGAGCATCAATATAAAATCGGCGGGGGGGGGGAGCAAAATGTAAAAATCGGAGGCTGGGCAAAAATACAAATCGGGGTGAGGGGGGAGAGTAAAAATATAAAATGGAGTGAGGACATAAAATAAAATCGAAGAGGGGGAGGGGAGCAAAATATATAATTGGGGCAGATCAAAAATATATAATCGGGGGGGCAAAAAATATAAAATCAGGGGGGCAAAAATATAAAATGAGGGGGGGGGATAAAAACCGGAGGGGGAGCAAAAATATAAGATCGAGGGGGGGGGAAAAATATAAAATGAAGGGGGACAACATAAAATAAAAATATGAAATCAAATAGGGGGAGCAAAATATAAAATTGGGGGTGGGGCAAAAATAAAAATGAGGGAGAAAGAATTTAAAATCGGGGGGGCAAAAAAATATAAAATCGGGGAGGGGGCAAAAATATAAAATGGGGGGGACATCAAATAAAAATATAAACTCGATGTGGGGGGACAAAAATATAAAATGGGGGTCATAAAATAAAAATAAAAAATCGAATGGAGGGGGGAAATATATAAATTCGGGGGGGGGGCAAAAATAAAAAATGGGGGGCATAAAAAAATAATTCGGGGCGGATCAAAAATATAAAATCATGTGGGGGCAAAAATATATAAAATTGGGGGGGGGCAAAATAAAAACCGGAGGGGAGCAAAAATATAAAATCGGGGGAGCAAAAATATAAAATGCTGGGGGGACAACATAAAATAAAAATATAAAATCAAATATGGGGGGGAGGAGCAAAATATAAAAATGGGGGGAGGAACAATATAAAATCGGGGGGGCCAAAAAAATATAAAATTTGGGTGGGGGGCAAAAATATAAAATAGGGGGCAAAAATATAAAATAGGGGACATAAAATAAAAATAAAAATTCGAAGTGGGGGGAGAGCAAAAATATCTAAAATTGGGAGGGGGCAAAAATATAAAATGGGGGGGACATAAAATAAAAATATAAACTCGAAGTGGGGGGGGGCAAAAATAAAAATGGGGGAGAGAGAATATAAAATCGGGGGGAATATAAAATCGGGGAGGGGGGCAAAAATATAAAATGGGGGACATAAAATAAAAATATAAACTCGAAGTGGAGGGGGTCAAAAATACATAAAATCTGGAGGGGGCAAAAATATAAAATGGGGGTCATAAAATAAAAATATAAAATCGAAGAGGGGGGGCAAAAAATATAAAATCGGCGGGAGAAAAAATATATAATGCAGGGGGATAACCTAAAATAAAAATATAAAATCAAATATGGGGGGAGCAGAATATAATATTGGGGATTGGGTAAAAATAAAAATGGGGGGAGGAAGAATATAAAATTGGGGGGGGCAAAAATATAAAATCGGGGAGGAGGGCAAAAATATACAATGAGGGGGACATAAAATAAAAATATAAAGTCGAAGTCGGGGGAGGGCAATAATATCTAAAATCGGGAGGGGGAGAAATATAAAATGGGGGTCATAAAATAAAAATATAAAATCGAAGAGGGGGGACAAAAAATTTGAAATCGGGGGGGGGGCAAAATTATAAAATCGGGGGGCATAAAATAAAAACATAAAATTGAAGAGGGGGGAGCAATATATAAAATCGGGGATGGGGCAAAACGAAAAATCGGGGGGAGCAAAAATATAAAATCGAGGGGGCGTGGGGGGTACAGGAAGTATCGGTAAAAATTGTTTTTTGTGCAAATAAGAATAGACCACAACCAGATGAAGCCATACCCGATATTCGCACAGGGGCTTTCTCTACCCGTTCTTTAGTCAATGCAATTTGCATTTTAGTTAGCTTGAAACAGCTGTTCTTGCTTCTGCTCTAAGCTCTAAGCTGTCAAATGGAAGTATCCACAGCTGTTTGCATTACAATTTCTGAATGTTTACTTTATTCTGAAATGTAAACATTGAAACTTAGAACGTTCAAGGGGCGTAGCCCGAGGGGATTTTAAGGAAGTGAATACGCCTATGTGTTGCATGGGTTCAAGATCTACCTATATGTAAAGTTTCAGCCCAGTCGGTTCAGTAGTTTTTGTGTTCACCCGGAACATCAGACAGACAGACAGACAGACAGAAACCACCTCTTCTTTATAATATTATAGATATTGATATTTAGGCTTGTTCATCTGACAGAGACACAGTAGAGTAAGGCCACAGTTGGCTATCAGTTGCCTGTACAAAGGTCAGATCACTTGATTTGTCATTGTTATATTAATTAATGATACTCTCTAAGAACAGGTCGGCCTTAGATAGTAACAAGACCAGGGTTTGGACCATTCCCTATCAAAATATTAAAAAATGACCCTGGCGTAGACACAAAAAACAAAAAAAATCATTTTTCACACTTTACTCAGGATTGAACTGGCAAACCTCAGATTATGAGTTGAACACTCTAACTACTATGCTACTCAGCACACAGACATTAACATATATTTAATGTTGCACTTTTTAAATATTGATTACAATTATCCTATTATTATAAATGTGAAAGTTTGTTTGTATATTTGTTTAGATATTTGAGGCTCAATCACGCTCCAACTACTGGACTGATTGAGCTGAAATTTTGCAGAGAGGTGCGTGATAGTCCTGAGGAACAAATAGGCATATTCAAGTTGCAAAAATCCTATAGGGCTTCGCCCCACTGAGGTTCAAAGTTCCCATGTATTCCTTATGCACATTCATTTTGGTTTGAGCTGATGAAAATACAAACAGCTGATCTTGATTCGTTGTAGTTCCACGGGCTGACCACAGAATGCAGCACACAAACTGTCATATTATAAATCATATGCGGAGCGAAGCCTGCGGGTGACTTCTAGTTATTATATGACTGCTTCACACACGATGTACATTAAAAATTTGTGCTTGGTGAATTATTTATTAGCTTAATCATGTAAGTGCCCCTGATAAAGAGTTAAATTGAGCTGCCACAGCAAGTTTACAAAAAATTCAAAATGATTGCCAAATAAAAATAACATGTTTTAGGTATTTTCTAAATACATTTTTTAATAACTGATGTGGATGATGCACTACCCACTTTCAGGATAATGATATTTATCCATTTTCTGATGACTTAAGTAACCAAAACAAATTTTTCTTCATAAAAAAAGTTTGTACAATGCTAGCTTATGTTTGGAATAAGCGTATCAACATTATTTATTAATTATGGTCCCCCAAAAAAACTGTATCTCAACTTTGAACAAACTGAGCGCCTAACTATTAGTAGGCTTGGTTGAGACATGGTTTGGAGCTCAGTTTGTTAATACTCGACAAATTCCCACTGGTTTTTGGAAATGTTGATTGCATAAATATAGCCTTTAAATTTGATAGTATTAGGGGTGGCTGACATTGGATTTACGATCGGGTAAAAATTGGTTTATTCCTCCAAAATTTAGGATTTTTTAACTTGAGTTCAAAAGTCTCATTAGCCAATCTAACAAATAACTATTAGCCATTGAAAAACAATCAATATACTTAACCATAATAAATAAATTTATAATTAAATTATTTGATAAAAAATCCATTTCGTTATCTATAAATTTATTTAATAATAACTTCTTCAATAAAATTGAATAAAACTTCATATAGTAGATCTAAAAGGGGTGTTTGTTCCAGCTCTCAGTTCTAATGGTTTTTGGGGAAAACCGAGACCATAAAGTGGTTGATAATTTGCTTTTTCGATTTTTCGCGTGTGATGGCCATATTGCTTAAGATCAGTTTTAAATGACAATAGTACCAAAAAACATCTGCTGTAATTTTGAATACAGCTATACACACTGCTTAATGTCAGCTGTAATTAATGACCGCACCACGTGATATCAGCTGAAAATGTCAATCACATTGCTCTAAATTAGACGTTAATGACAATGGCACCGTGTGACATCGACCATAAATGGTTATCATCATCATCATCATCAAAAGGGGCGGACTTAGGTCCCAAGGCACATCAGCCACACTGGGCTTATTGCGCACCCCCGAAAAGAAGAAAGGAAGAAAGAAAGAAAGAAAGAACTGAGAAGGTATCAGTACTCCTCCAGGTTCAAGAGCCTGATGAACTGCATCATCCTGTCGACGAGCTCCTCAGGAGGCAGGTATCCACCCCTGACCATAGATCCCAGAGTTGAAGCCCTTACCTCCCTAAGCTCATCGCAATCGAAGAGCAGATGGTCTGCAGTCTCCTCGTACTGCCCACATTTCCTGCATGCAGTGTCACCATTGAAGACACCCATCCGAGAGAGGTGTTTCCTAAGGTGACCATGACCCGTAATCATACCTGTGATCCGCCTAATGTCCAGCCTACTGAGATCCAGGAGATTCCTTGTGACCTGCTGAGATGGTCCCTGGAGGTTGAGCTTGCTGACCCTATGTAGAGGGAGCCTTGCCCATGCTGACCCTATGTAGAGGGAGCCTTGCCCATCTCCTTCTGTGACAATCCCGAGCCCAAGCGCCGATCACCAAGTGCGAAGCACAAGAACGAGATATCCCACAAAAAGGGGGAGGGCCCATGGGAGCCAGGGAGGCAGCCGCGTTAGCCAGCCTGTCCGCCACCTCATTACCCACGATCCCTGAGTGACCAGGCACCCAACAAAGAGTGACCATGTTGCGTCTTCCAGCACAGGACACTGTTTTGTAACAATCCCAGACAACCCTAGACCTGAACTCAAAAGAGTCCAGCGCCCTCAGAGCAGCCTGGCTGTCAGAAAAGATGCTGATAGAGAGGCCCTCTTGACCCCTCCTCAGAATCTCCCCCGCACACTCCATGATGGCGGTAATCTCCGTCTGGAACACAGTAGGAAAATAACCCATTGGCACCCCGAGACTGACACCATCCTGCACCCCGTGGATGCCAGCACCCGACCCGCTCCTAGACTTGGAACCATCCGTGAACCACACTCGGTCTCCAGGAGGGAGCGGACAAGCACCTTCGCTCCAGTCGTCCCTGCTGGGAAAGCGCACCCGGAACGACCTGCTGAAGGAAAAAGTTGTGGGAAGATGATCAGAGGGCATGTCCAAGACCTCACTCTGAACCACCTGAATGATCTTTGTGTGGCCAAGTGGTTCGCCCGGCAACACCCAGAGGTTCTCACACTGGAGACGGTATGCACCCATTCTAGCCACCATCTTGATATGAATGTCTATGGGCAAAAGATCAAGGAGACACTCCAAAGTGGCACCTGGGCTGCTACTGAGAGCTCCAGTGACGAGTAGGCCTGCAAGCCTCTGAACGCCCGCAAGCCTCCGCATCGCCACGCCAGCTTCCAGCTTCGTCCACCAAACGATGGATCCGAACGTCATCGCCGGTCTTACTACTGCAACATAAAGCCAATGCATTAGTTTGGGCCTAAGCCCCCAGGTCGAACCTATCATCCGCCTGCAAGCAAATAGGGACCACTTGCCTCGATCAATGACCCTTTGCAACTGCGGCCCCCATTGAAGGGTACTGTCCAGAATGACTCCTAAATACTTCACCTGGTCCTGAGGAACAATGGTGGATCCCTGCAGCCTGAACGGCCCGATCCCCACAATATTCCTTCTCCTCGTGAAGGGAACCAAAACAACCTTTGAAGGGTTGACGGAGAGACCAACCTCTCCACACCAACGGCCCACCACCCTCAATGCAGAGTTATAAAAATATGGTTATCTCACCTCTCAATCTGGGCCATAAATTATGATCGCACCTCTTAATCTGGGCCATAAACTAATGATTGCAAAACACTAAATCAGAAATTAATGACGATCGCGACGCAATATGCTGTTTAAGACTATTGGACCACATTATATTAACAGCAAATGACAATGGAACCATGTAATCTCAGCTATAAGTAATGACCGCTCTGCTCGGCCGTAACAGATTATCGGGCCATGCATCACTGCTGTTTTCGGACATTGTCTCGTCCCAAGGTAACCCCAAAGTAAATTAAGTCTTGTCCGAAATAGTAAATGATTTTTTCTCAGGATTTCCACAAAACTTCCAAGTCCCGTTCATCCCTAATTTATATTCACATGAGTATTTATTAGGGGTGTGCGAGTAGTGATTTTTTTAATCGAGTAGAGTCGAGTAGTGCCAGTTATTTTCGAGTTTCAAGTATTTTCGAGCGAGTATTTCCTATCAGTTGGTAGTTTAAAATAATGTAATGGGATTTGGATACCACCCTAGATTTAATAATCTAAACATGGTTTCTAACTAATACATAAGTAGCTATACAAAGTTTTGGCCAGTACAATCAAACTGGATTACGTATTGACAAATTAAATGCGGTTTGTCATTTGTTTCCGTCCGATAAAACACAGTCCGGTTGTCATTTGGCCAATATCACCTGGTTCAGACCGCTTATAATCAATATTAGATGACAAAATCGATAGTTACGGCCTAAATTACACGGTCCGATCGTCATTTGCGGCCGATTTTACGTGATGTGATCGCCTTTTGCGACCGTTACTACGCGTTTTGGCCAGTCGCAATCGTCAGTTGCGGCCCATTTTACGTGATGCGATCGCCTTATGCTTTACTACGAGTTTTGGCCGGTTGCAATCGTTAGCGTTTGTCATTTTCGGCCGATTTTACGCCATGCAATTGCCTTTTGTGGCCGTTACTACGAGTTTTGGCGGGTCGCAATCGTTAGCAATCGTAATTTTTGGCCGATTTTACGCCATGCGATCGCTTTTTTCAGCTGTTACTACGTTTTTTGGACGGTCACAATCATTAGCGATCGTTGGGTAAACGGCAGGAAATACTCGCTCGAATTTTCGAGTATTTTTTAAAACTTCGAGTCGAGTTTGAGTATTAAAATACTCAGCCGAAAACTCAGAAGTTTCGAGTACTCGCACACCTTTAATATTTATGCTCAAGGGATCGTAATTAGAAATATTGCTAAAAGGTTTAGATCCCAAAGTTTGCCACAGAGCGATAAATAATGAGTTATGTAAAAAAGTTATGCTTTTACCCTCTAACCGTTAAATATTGCGATCGTGATGCAGTTGCACTAAGCGTAAACTGCTAACTCACGATTGCGAACCTTTTCTTCACGGTGTGATACATCGTTATAGTGTGATACATCGATACTCTAATTAGTGCCATATGATTCTACATGGAATTCAAAATGTAATCGAATGATGTATTTTGAAGTAGTCTTTCGGTGCTTTTTTGCATCTGATTATGAAATTTTGCGGCTTTCTACTTTTGCCACCATTTTTTAGTCTCGCGGTCATGGTTTATGCTGTTTTTTCATGAAAATAATTATTTTAACCCTAATAAAGCATATATTTTTGCAATCTGTGAATCATTTAGCACATTTTGGCTATCTTGAAATTGCAAACTATGAAGTTTTTTTGGCACTATGGCACATAGAGAAAGATTGTTTTGAAACATTTTGTGTTTGCCTCTGTTGTGTAAGCGTGTATTAAGTTATGGTATTTTTAGAGTCTTATTTCTTGTTGATCAAAATGAATATATGGTTGATATAGGTAGAATCATTGTTTATAGATTTTCAAAAAAACTCACTCAAAACAGTGAAAAATACCTCAGCAGTATGAAGAAATATAGTGAGCAGTTGAGGGTTAAGAATGTAATTTAGTGTATTGATATCAATGTAGATAAAAAAGTGACTCACTTAAAGATAACACAATGACTGAGGATTTATTCCAGATGCAACTTCTACTGACTGACTACCTTGACATCCAGAACACCATGAGTGAGGCTCACCAGGTCCCTTCTGCGTTCTCTGAACAGTCTTCCAACATTTCCTCTTACTTCGCAAGAAGACGGCAGACCTCAAGGTAATATTCAATCATGTTTATTTAAAGTACAAATTAAGAACGTTATACATTTTTTATGGATTATTCAGCTACTTCTGCTAATTCTACAGGATGCAGGAGCATCTTTATGTTTTGGGAATTGGTAGTATTGATGATCGCTGGTCATCTGTTCTTATTTAGGGAGTAGCTAGGAGTTATGTGATGTGGTTTGAATCTGTCAGTTAAGAAGTGTTATTTAGTGAAGCTGCAAGGCAGATTTGCTCTCTTTTGGTAATGGGTTAGGGCTAGGGAACAGTCATCTCCTTTAAATTGTATTAAATGCTCGGCAAAATGGCTTGGCTCGTGGCTCTGTCTGGGGATCGATCCCTTCTCGGACCTCAGGTAACAGTTTGAAACTGACCCGTGTTGTTGCAAGGTTATTTTGTTATACTCGAGAAAATGTTGCATTTACTCTTCGTCTTTTTCTTTATCAGATTCCAGCCCAAGCAATTTAATCTGAATACTTAAATACCTCGATAGCTGTTAGAGATCATGAAATGTTATAATATTCTAAGGTCCACAAACTTAAAATATGAGATTTATTTTTTTGTTTCAGATCCCGAAGAACCCCGCTCTTCAAATTTGAAAACTCCTCTCATGCTTTGACAATGACAAGTTTGATGAAAGACCAGCCATCAGTAACAGGATTTAAGGCAAGATACAATTTTGTCTCTCATCTCTTGCTAAAGCACTTAAAGCTTTTAAAGCCAACTTTATTTTTAATTAAATCTGTAATTATATCGTTAACTTCAATTTCAAATAAATAAATGCAAAAGATGGTTTTCAGTGCTAGATTTACTATCTAACAAATAATAAAGTTAAATCAGTGAGTAATTTGGTTGAAAGTTACGATACAGAATCATTAAGAAGGCAGAGGAGGCATCAATTCACTCACCTCCAGGGTGAGCAAAGTTGTTTCATTTGCCTTTCTATAATTATAAAAGTACATTTTTAGTTAGATAGTGCTCAGGATTGATATAAAAATCCCCAGAATTCAAGGTGAGTACTCTTACTGTTATACTGCACAGATTGTATCTTTTCTGTCTGTGGAACGTACATTATACATGGGTAAAATTACATAGGCAGACACCTTCTGCTTTCTATTATAGCTAGTGATGTGCGATGGTTGTGTGTTGCGATTCGGTGATACAATACATGTCAACATAAAATATCGTACCACCGCATTCTATCTGTCATTGTGAATCGCATATATTGTTATGCCTTATATTGTATCACTTTTGACATATCATGTCATTCAAACTTCACTGATGTATCTTATTTAATGGGTTAGGATTTGGGGTGTGCGAGTACTCAAAACATTGAGTTTTCGGAATTAATACTCAAACTCGACTCGAAGTTTTGAAAATTACTCGAAAGTTCGAGCAAGCATTTCCCACCGATTTCTAGACAATCGCTAACGATTGCGATCAACCAAATCACATAGTAACGACCGCAAAAGGCGATTGCATCACTTAAAATCGCCCAAAAATGACGATTGGATCGTGTAATTTCGGCTATAAATGGTGACAGAAAACATAATATCAACCAAAATCGACAAATTTGTCTCAAAATAAAGACCAAAAATTACGACGGTATAACATTTTGGCACTTGATTTGGGCCGTAACTAAAGATTCCGTCATCTAATATTGATTATAAGCAATGTCCGGACAAGGTGATATTGCCCAAATGACAACCGAACTGTGTTTTATCGGCCGGAAGTACTCGCACACCCCTAGTTTTAAGCCTTTTTTGAGCAACTCCTGTAATTTGAATTTTTATGTAGTTCAAATATTTTTATTGATCAAATATTTAAGTTCCACTGTTCTTGTTTTCAAAATGAGTTAATCTTGAAAAAGAATTTTGCAAAATAAAGGTTAACAATTATATTGACTTCCTGCCAAAAGTATTGTTTCTATGTGGCGATACAGATTGAAATATCAAAATAAACTATACAGTATTTTGATACGCTATATCACTTCACTAACAATAGCATAGGTGCATTATGTCTCCTTTCTTTCATGTAAAATTTACCCAGCAATGAAAGATACGTTTTATTACACCTTTGTGTTGATGTTTGTATTATTAAACAAGTTGTTGAATGTAGTGTTTAAAACTATTCCTGTAATTTCAGAGGCTAGGGGATACGTCGCAGCGGGAGAAGATTCTTGTGTGTCAACCTGACCCCAACAACATCACTCTTATATTTATTCCTCTCAGCAAGTTTCTGGAGGAAATAGAGCAAGTTATGGGATGTTCTTCAGGGTATGTCATCCCCAAAAGTTACATCAGTTTTAGAAATGCCACAGCAAAAATAAAATCAATCATATTCTTTCGCCAAATTATGATTGGAATGAAACACCACTTGTATTGAAAACTGTTTTTGAGAGCTTAGTTTATTGGTAATGGCATCTTATCCAAACCTTTCAGTAAACTTGTCATACTGTCTAAGAAGAAATATACCAGTACTATGAATGTACGCAAACTGTTTTGAAACTAATATATGTCATTCTGTATCTCAAATATAACCTTTTGATGAATCAACCAAAAAGGTGTACAGGGAAGACACAGGGAAGGTATACAGGTAGTGATCGTTTCTAAATTTGTGGATAATAGGTCTCAGAAAAGTATTTTGAATAAAGAAAAAGTTGTATTTTCATAACTAAATCCGATATCTGTTAATAACTAAATAGATTAAACTGTTTTAAATCAAAATAGTAGTGAAAGTTAAATTTTTACAGTAATCCATGCACTTTGAATGCCTTCATCTCGGACTATATCAAGGATTCATTTGTCCGACGACAACATGCCAAAATGGCTGCTAGAGTGGAATCTGCCACAAAGTGTCAAGAAGCTTGGAAATCGCCAATCTCGCCAGAACGTGCCGCTGAACTAGGACTGCCTCGCCCACTTTTACATGTAAGTTAAAGGTTAATTATTTTAACTTTAACTTTTTTAATTGTGTACGATTTTAAAACATTCCTTTGGGTACAGTAAATATACAAACATTTTTACATGTTTTATGAGCCCTAACATACAATATCTTTCTTGAAATTTTCTTATCAATAAAACTCAAAAGTACAAATATTTTTTTACAAAATTGATGACTGATTAAAGGACGCCAATAGGTGTAAAGACCTTTGCCCTTGCCCATTATGTGTTCATTATATGTATACCCTGACGTGGCACGTCGGTTCACTGCTGGGCGTCACAGTCAACGTGATCCTACAGTTCATGATTGTTTGCAGAGCACTGTGTCGGTGGAGGAAGGCATGCAGGAGATGAAGGGTCTGATGGAAGCGCTGCCGTGGAACGCTGGGTCACTGCTGGGCGTCACAGTCAACGTGATCCTACAGTTCATGATTGTTTGCAGAGCACTGTGTCGGTGGAGGAAGGCATGCAGGAGATGAAGGGTCTGATGGAAGCGCTGCCGTGGCACGCTGGGTCACTGCTGGGCGTTACAGTCAACGTGATCCACGGCTACAGGGAGACGTGTCTGGCGGCGTACCGAGGCATCGTGCAACCTCACCCCGAAGACAAGCGGGTCTGCAGCGCCGCCTGGCTCAACGACGAAGACATCAGCCGCTTCCTCAAGTGTGTAACAGAACTGCTTGCCAACAATCGTAGTCATCAGTAGAGTTTTTATACTTTAATGTTACAGTAGAAACTCAATATCATGACTTCTTTGATAACGCAGCATTTTTCTAATCTTCTTGCTATAAGATTGCTATAACACTTAATGGTAGCATCCTCTGTAGTACGACTATTATTATTTTAAAATCCTCAATAGTAAACATTTTTCCTAATTGAGATTCCAGCTCTTACACTCTTGATCACATCTTTTTGCGGAACCAAACCTTCGTAGCACCTCAGTAGTACGTCCTTTACTTTAACAGAACCCCTGTGGCATGATTTAAAATTTCCCAGTGCAGAGTTTCCACGGTCCACAAAAGAACGGATGTTTTGAACGAAACAATTTCCTGGGTTGAGGTCTAAACATGAAAACCCCAGTCCCACCATATTAACTGTGATAGGTCAGTTGCGCGACTAAAGTCAACACCATCTGGAACCAGTAACCTTCATAGCAAGACTTTTAGTCTACACTATCGTGATAGCACATAGTTCAACTAGAAGGGGACTTTAATAACAAAAGTGTTTGCCAAATCCCATGAGAGTCTTGCTATCAGGGTTCTACTGTACAAAGAGTCGTTGGTGTTATTTCGCTAATTTTCTATTACAGAACTAAACTTAAGTGGGTAAATGTCACAGTGTAATTGTGTGAACGATCACTTAATCACTTAATTGAGTGTGAAACTGTCGATGACATTTACATAGCTTTTATATTCCTCCAGTTCAGACATTTGGAATACAATTTAATGATGATTTTTCCCTTGGTTTATACGTAGGTTAATGACCAAGTGTAGTTCATAACAAATTTTTTAAACCCTGTCAGTGCTACGGGACAAAATATTTCAGTGTGTTAGCCTACAGATTAGTTTTACAAACATAGTTTTGTTGTACAACTTAAGGGTCGATTTATTTTTCCAGGTTGAATTTTATATTCTGTTGGTTCGGTTTTTCCTGAAAAATTGTATGATTTTATTAACTTCTGTTACACATCATTCAACGACACATCACTCTTCATATGCTGATGCAAATGCATCTCTTTGCATTTTGCTTATCTGTTTTGTATGTTGATGCAAGTTTTGAATAAAGATGATTTTGATTTATTTTGATTGATTCTTTTGCCATGGAAATGTAAATTTGTCAGTATTTCCTTCTTACATCTACGGGTTGCATCTTACATCTCTAACACTTTAAAAATTTAGTTTGTAAGCCCTCTCTGGCATTTTGGAAGTAAACTATTTAAAGTGCTTAGCAAAAATTAAATCTCATTCAAAGCTGAATGTGGGACTTTGTAGAGATATTAATTTTTCTGTCCAAAGGTGTAAAAAATGCAATCAGATACATATTCTAATTGATTTTAGGGTAATGTATTACTAAATCTTCAATAATTAAAAACTAAACATGTGATGTCGAATAGGCTGGATGTTATTTGTATTTTAACGTTATATTGGAGTAAACTAAAACAATGATAAAGTATATCTCTGTTAATCGTATATTTCTTTAAATCAGATCTCTGCCTAATTGGACTAATCTCAAGGCCCAGAAGGCACTTCAGTCGAGAAAGTCAATGAAGAGAGAGGACACAGTAGAAGAAGAAAGTCCAGAGGATGTGCGCCAAAGGAATATCAAAGAAGCAGAAATATTAGCCAGTAACTTGGGAGAAGGAGGCATCAACAGTCACGAGATCATCTCAGATGTAGCTCAACTCAAGTGCCTTGCTTTGCTACAAGAGAGCATGGTAAGTTTCTCAAATACTAAAAAATGTTCAGTTATATTTTTGTCAGAAATTGAAAGTTCTCCATCTTTAATTGATGATCTGCTTGTCACTCACTGATCCTCATTTCAGTTTAAATACATAATTACTTCATGTTAAATTGTTATTTCTAAGGAGTGTGAGAGTAGTGATTTTTTGAATAGAGTCAAGTAGTGCCAATTACTCTTGAGTGTTGAGAATTTTCAAGCGAGTATTTGCCATTTTAGACCTTAAAACATATAAACAGGATAAGCTTATGAAATAGTGTAATAGTGTAGGAGAAAACACAGAGGAATTGTAGTAATACTGAAAAATGTCATCAAATAATATTCAAAATATAATCACTCTTCTCTGATACTAAAGCTGGTGTGTGTGTTGTCAGGAGTGGTTCTCGTGGAGGATCATGCAGTTCACCGGCACACTACACCAGGGCCGCCAGTCCCGCCACCACTCCCCCGGTGTTCCAACATCTCAGTAACGAGCGCCAAGGTCCCAGCCATACTCAAGGGCACTGTCTTAATACTATAGCTGGTGTGTATTGTCAGGAGTGGTTCTCGTGGAGGATCATGCAGTTCACCAGCCAACTACACCAGGGCTGCCAGTCCCGCCACCACTCCCCCGGTGTTCCCAACATCTCAGTGACGAGCGCCGAGGTCCCAGCCATACGTGAGGGAACTGTCATAATACTATAGCTGGTGTGTGTGTTGTCAGGAGTGGTTCTCGTGGAGGATCATGCAGTTCACCAGCCAACTACACCAGGGCCGCCAGTCCCGCCACCACTCCCCCGGTGTTCCCAACATCTCAGTGACGAGTGCCGAGGTCCCAGCCATACCTGAGGGCACTGTCATTGCTCTGGAGAATCTTGCGCACGAGTTTGAGGAGTTGGCCAACACTTGCCTTCTTGTCCTACATCTTGAGGTCAATCTGACTTGACACATACTTTAATCCTTTCCAAAAACTTTGGAATATAGAATATAACACCTTCTGAGAGGTTCAAATGTTGTAACGTTGACCCAGGAACTGAAAATTTGTACTCACTAAAAACATTTGTTATACATTTAGAAACTGTTGGAGTGTTACAAAAAATTCTGATATTTTTAGCTGTAACTATTTTTGATAAATTTTTGGAGGTCATGAACTCTACCCGCAGTTTTGGATGGGCGCAATAGTAGTAGGTGCGTGCTGCGATGCAACAAACACAAAGATCCCAGACGACTAAAACACACTATTCACTGGAATACACTACTATTTACTTCTAGAAACGTAAAAAATACCCCTGTCCCAGCAAACCTGCATACTCAGTGAATTTCCAATGCATAATATATGCCTTAATACCAGATAAAGCCGCATACCAAGTTTCATAATAACATATTCACAAATAAGCGATATAATGCAGCTTGAATTATTCTCCATAAGAATAACATTGGGGATGAGTACGCAGGTTTGCTGTAACAAGGAACAAAAACTGGGTTTTCATGTAAATATCAATATTACTCAACTATTGTCCTGGACAGGCTTACTGGCGGGTGGCATAAAAAAATGCAACGTTGCCAATCCGTGCACTTTATATCTTGGAACTGATCACCTGACGGCTAGCAGAACAACACATATCTGTACAAGGTGTCTACTTAATGCAAATATAAACAAACGACTTCTGCTATGTTTAAATACTGTCTGTTTTATTTATTTAATGTTTTTAAAGCAACTGCATGAAATAATATGAAGATGAAATAAAATTAAGGTTATTGTTGACATGAAATGATTTGTATTCAAGTCATTCACGTTTAAAATCAATCTTTCAACTGGGTTATGGTATTTAAGAAATTTATGTTTTAATGTGAGGTTGAAATAACTTTGAACATTATAGTTTTATCAGCACAGTGGTTTTACATACTGATAACAAATGTATATATTGAATTGAACACATTTAAAATTTAACAATTAAAAAAAAACTACAGGATGTAGTGTGAATTTACAACAAATTTACAACTGGCAGTTGAAATTTAACGCTTACAAAACAAATTCTTGTAATTTTTGAATCCTAATGGTTTACAAGTGTGATATGAGTGTTATGAGAATAAATAATGATTAAAGGAGTTAGAAACTTGACACTTATAATTATATTAAAAAGGAATTAATAAATGTTCTGCATTGGCCTCTCCAGTGACAAGTTGTATAAAGTAGGGTAATGTAATCCTTACTTTACAAAAAGAGCCACCATGGTTAGAGACCCCTCTGAAAATCAAAGCCAAAACAAAAATGCAAATATACCATGTACAACAGAAATATAAATATATAGGGTAGTTGGAATGTTCTAGGTGTGTCAGTTAGGCTGTACTGGAACTGCTGCACAGTTGACAATTTTACTTACGGCACAATCGCTGAACTGATAATAAAATCGGGTACAAGTCCTCGTCCAAGTCTTCGATGAGTGAAAACAACAAAACCCCATAAATTTTTCTTCTTTTAAACTTACTTATCACAGGCATGGTGACTATGAATAACCGTCAAAAGTCCCTATATAGGCTACTGAATCACTGGCACACTCCACACTTGAATATCGCAGTTTAGGAAAATTCTTTTGCCAATAAACGCAGGTGCACTGAACAGAGAACATCCTGCGAGATTTGAAAGTACGCAACTGAAATCGGCAGCGTTATTCAATTACTCATTTTTAAATGGCTACAGTAAACTGATTAGAAAATACTTCACTTAATAATCGTTGGTTAAATTATAAAACTCAACATCAATAATTAATGTAAGCTTACAACAAATCTAGGAAATTTGCACCTTAAAATTGTAAATGTTTACACCACATCAAAATACAAACAAAACCCACACATGTGATTATGTAACACCTGGACAATACTGGCAACATCGGAAGCGCAGCATTGTCATTTACGCGTGTTAGAGAGGGATAGATATGCAAGATAAAGAGGACAAAAGTGGCAACAGGGCGATCTTAGCCACCCGCCAGTAAGCCTGTCCAGGACAATAGGTGAAGCCACATACCAAGTTTTATTAATTTATGTTCATAATTAAGGGAGACACTACATTTTACTTATTCTCCATAAGAATAACATGAGGGCTGAGTACGCAGGTTTGCTGCTTCGGGAATTATCGGTGAAAATTTTTTTTTGTGCAAATAACAATAGAACACAGCAGATGAAGCCGTATACCAAGTTTCGTTAGTTCATAAATAAGCGAGATATAATTTTGTCTTATTCTCCATAAGAATAGCATCGGACAACGTACTGTGTTAAGCACTTTCAATATCTCTGTAAACAATTGACGTAGAAAAATGATCAAAAGACCAAATTGTGTGTTTTTAAAGCTAAATCTAGTGGTGAAAACTAAAATTTGACTTTTTTAAATTTTACATTGAAAAACTAACAAAAATTTTTGAAGTACAAAACCCCCCCAAAATACCACTTTGGATGGATCGATCTGTCTGGTTTTCGAACTTCAAGTCATAAATGTTGCTTTAAAATTAAATTTGAGATAATTTGCACCAAATTTTCTCAAAATTAGACCTTTTTTACAAGAATTATCACACCCACGGACACTGCGTAGGGCTACTATTGTTATTATTTTTAAAATAAAATTATCAGAGTACCCTTTAAAATTCATTTTTTTATTCACTGACAAGTGTTTCGAGGTTTACCTCATGATCACAGTGCAGCTAATAACCTTAAACTTAAAATTAAATAATCTGTAAATTAACAAAACAGTATGATTATTTTGTTAACATATGTTAAACTATCCATCAAATATGATTAATTACTTTTGATTTTTTTGATGGTTTCAAAGATTGGATTTTTTTGTTGCGCCTGCATTATGTTTAGTATGTTAGTTTTGCCTTCTGAATAATTCATGCAACTGTGTAGCTCTTCTTTGGCATTAATTTTGTCACCTTTCTTTTCCATAGATAAAACTTCTAAACTTTCTTGCAGTGTATCAAAACTGTGATCTATAGTTAAAATATGTTCGGCAAATTTTGACTTTTGTGTAGTTTGTTTATTTGATTTTATAGCTTGAATATGCTCTTTATATCTACATTTAAAATTTCGTCCAGTTTGCCCAACGTAATATTTTGGGCATTCCTAACATGTCAATTTTTTATATTCCAGATCGGTCAAAAATGTTGGCGTTTTGATTATGGGTGCCTCTTGAAAATTTTGTAATCAGATGAAATGTATTATTCCTGGTTTTATAGCTGACATTTAACCCATTGAGGTAGTAATTTTATTCTATTTGCAGTACCCTATAACGGGAATCGATTGGTGCTGCACTCTAGTAGCAAAATATGTAACTAATGACCACGGGCGTCTACGCTTCTATCCGCTAGGGGCGCGGACTGACTGAAAAACCTTATTATCGGCGCCAGGCCTTTGGTCGTGTTGGCTGAGTTGGCTACGTCGTGGAAACACCTTGGCCAGGTGGTGATACGATGTTCGTGGGTTCGATTCCCGCACACGACCAAAACTGACCAGTTGTGCAACTCTCTCTTGGTGGGAGGGCCCAAGTAAAACAAACGGTGGCAGGCTTGCTTGAAAGTTGTTAATTCTTTGAGACTTGCACATGTTCAACACTGATTTTGCTAATTTTTACTTATGTCTACTGTGTGTGTGCCAAGCGACTCTCTAAACTGAAAGAAAACAATATTTTAATTAAAATACACCATTAATCCATTTAAAAAACCAATGTTATACTCCAATTCAAAGGTTAATAAAATTACAAGTAAGGAAAGAGACCAGCTCGTAAGTCTACGCCAATGGGTTAAGTTGGTATTTTCGAAGGTTTTTTTCATAGCTTTGTTCAACACAGAACTATAAGGCATGCAGATAAATTCTGTCTTGTTTTGGCCATCAAAATTTCGCGAAGTTTGATTTTTAATTTTTCTTATAATAGTATCAATTACTAAAAAGAAAGAATTATTGAAAAGAAAGGTGGCAAAATGAAATGCCAAAGAAGAGCTACACAGTTACATGAATTATTCAGAAGACAAAACTAACATACTAAACATAATGCAGGCGCAACAAAAAATCCAATCTTTGAAACCATAAAAAAATCAAAAGTAATTAATCATATTTAGATAGATAGTTTAACATATGTTAACAAAATTATCACACTGTTTTGTTTATTTAAAGATTATTTAATTTTAAGTTTAAGGTTATTAGCTGCACGAGGTAAACCTCGAAACACGTGTCAGTGAATAAAATAAACGGTATCAGGAAACTGACACATACTTTCTCCCTTTTAGCCCAACTTTAACGAATAAATTGCTTTTTATTTACTAAATATAGAATACAAAGCACGGTCGAATGTACAGAAAATCTTGTAAACAAGTTGTTTTAAAAAACATCCACCCAAATCCCTGCTTTGGAGGCACTACAGAATCCATTGATACACTCGTGGTTTTAAGAGGGGAAATGCCCCCTATTCCCCCCCCCCAGGGTTAATAAGGGACAACATATTTCGAATTTCCTCTGTTGGTCAATGCTAAATTGACAAGCATATCAAGTTTGAATGAAATTTATCAGTAAATAAGAGAGAAATAATAATTTTTGTATTCCCCATAAGAATAACATTGGACAACGTACTGCGTTTACCGCAAAATGAAAATTTCAATTTTCTCCGAAACCAGCAATCGTAGAATAGTAATTCAAAATACAAAATTATTTAGTTTTTAGAGCTCTTTTTAGTGGTGAATTTTTTTATATTTATGCCTTTTTATGAAAAATCCAAAAAACTGAATTTTTGATGTTTTAAGTCTTGTAATTTCTGAACCCGCATTTTTACAGAAATGCGGGGGGTGTCATTTTGTTGGAGGACTAAAGTTCTACAAACGACTAAAGTTTAATCAAAATCGTTAGAGCCGTTTTTGAGAAATTTTGATTTTTCATGTTTTTTGGCGGTTTTTGGGGGATAATTACCCTTAAAAATCAAAAATTCCAAAAAATGAAAAAAACGCCTGGAGATATCGTGGATTAGTACCTACATACCAAATTTCATAAAAATCGGCCTATTGGTTAGGGCTCTAGCTCTGTACACATCCACACAGACACACACACACACACACACACAGACAGACATCACGTAAAAACCACTTTTTTGGGTTCAGGGAGCACCAAAACGAATATTTCCACTAACAACTCAAATTCGAAAATTTTTACGAAAACAATACTTTCTCCATATACTATGTATAGGGGGAGAAAGTAAAAATGAATTTTGAAGGGTACTCTGGTAATTTTATTTTAAAAATAAATATATATTAGGGGTGTGCGAGTAGTGATTTTTTAAATGGAGTCGAGTCGAGTAGTGCCAATTATTTTCGAGTTTCGAGTATTTTCGAGCGAGTAGTTGCCATCAGTTGGTAGTTTAAAATAATTTAATGGGATTTGGATACCATCCTAGATTTGATAATCTAAACTTGGTTTCTAACTAATACATGAGTAGAAATACAAAGTTTTGGCCAGTACAATCAAACTGACAAACGTATTGACAAACAAAACACGGTGTGACATTCATTTCCAGCCGATGAAACAGGGCCCGGTTGTCATTTGGCCAATTTCACCCGGTCCAGACATCGCTTACAATCAATATTAAATAACAAAATCGTTAGTTACGGCCGAAATGACGCGCTCCGATCGTAATTTTCGGCCGATTTTACGCAATGCGATCGCCTTTTGCGGCCATTACTATGCGTTTTGGCCGGTCGCAATCGTTCGCGGTCGTCATTTTCGGCCGATTTTACGTGATACCATTGCCTTTGCGGCCGTTACTACGCGTTTTGGCCGGTCGCAATAGTTCGCAGTTGTCATTTTCGGCTGATTTTACATGATGCGATTGTCTTTTGCGGCCGTTACTTCGCGTTTCGGCCGATCGCGATCGTTAGCGATCGTCCGAAAATCGGCGGGAAATACTCGCTCGATCTTTCGAGTAGTTTTCAAAGTTTCGAGTCGAGTTCGAGTATTAAAATACTCGGCCGAAAACTCAAAGTTTAGAGTACTCGCACACCCCTAATATATATATATATGTATACAGTTTTGAACGAATGGTGTTTTTGAGGTCTGGGGACCTCAAAATGAAAAGTTATCATGGTCCCGGGCCTAGGTCTTACCATACCGACTACAGTAATAGCTTCTTCACTACAGGAGAAATTTGCTAAAACAAAATACCTCCGTAGAAGAAAACCTGCGTACTCAGCGAATTTCCAATGCAAAACATGTATCTTAATACCACATAAAGCCACACACCAAGTTTCATCAATATATATATTCATAAATAAGCGATTTATGACATTTTAATTATTCTCCACAAGAATAACATGGCAGCTGAGTATGCAGGTTTGCTGAAACAATTAACACAACAAATGGATTTTTATACAAATGTCAATATAACTCAACTAGGTAAAGCCAAGTTTTATTAATTTATGTTGATAGTTAGCGGGGATAGAATTCTACTTATTTTCCATAAGAATAACATGTGGGCTTAATTCACAGGTGTGCTGCTAAGGGAACTATCAGCAGAAAAATTGTTTTTTGTGCAAATATCAATAGACCAGAACGATATGAAGCAATATACCAAGTTTCATCAGGATAAGTTGATAAATAAGCGAGCTGTACAGTTTGTCTTATTCTCCATAAGAATAACATTGGACAACATACTGTGTTTAGCACTTTTAATATCTCTGTAACCAATCGACGTAGAGCAATGATCAAAACACCAAATTGTTTGTTTTTTTAAGCTGAAATCAATGATGAAAAGTAAAATTTTATTTACTAAAACCTTATATGTAAAAAGTCAAAGACAAAACACCCCCAAAATACCCCTTTGGATAGAGCAATCTAGCTGGTTTTCGAACTTAGTCATAAATGTTGCTTTACATGTTTGTACCAAATTTCATCAAAATCGAACCATTTTTAAGAGAGTTATCGCACCCACGGACACATATAAGTATACATATATACAGTTTTGAACGGATGGTGTTTTTGGCATCGGGGGACCTCAAAACGATAGGTTATCATGGTCCCGGGCCTAGGTCTTGCCATGCCGACTTCGGTAATAGCTTCTTCCCCATAGGAGAAATTCGCTAAAAACGAGTTTGTATCAAGATCGTACACTCTAGTTAAGAGATTTGAACCAAGGCAACACAAGAGAGGTAGGCTAAAATGCTCTCTGGTGCTATATTATTATCCAAGACTTTGACAATGTTAAGTTTGTAATCAGTTTTAGCTGTTTTTAGCGAATGTCCCCTATAGGGAAGAAGCTATTACCGTAGGTCTCATGGTAAGACTTAAGCCCGAGACCATGATAACTTTTCATTTTGAGGTCCCCAGATGCCAAAAACACCATTCGTTCAAATTTGTATATATGTATATATATGTGTCCGTAAGCACGATAACTCTCGTAAAAAAGGTCCGATCTTAATGAAATTTTGTACAAATGTGTAAAGTACCATTTATTTGAACGAGTTCGAAAACCAGATGAATCACACCATCCGAAGGGGGGTTTTGTACCCCAAAAATGTGTTTTTTGGGGTTTTCACATTTAATTTAAATTTAAATCAAATTTTAATTTACACCATTGAATTCAGCTTAAAAAACAAAGAATTTGATATTTTGATCATTACTCTACGTCAATTGGTTACCGAGATATTGAAAGTGCTAAACACAGTACGTTGTCTAATGTTATTCTTATGGAGAAAAAGAAAAATTGTATATCTCGCTTATTTATGAACATAAACTGGCGAAATTTGGTATATGGCTTGATCTGGTTATGGTTTATTGTTGTTTGCACAAAAAAAAATTTTTCGCCTATGGCTCCTGTGGCAGCAAACCTAGGTACTTGGTCCCCATGTTATTCTTATGGAAAATACTTAACATGTTATATATCGCTTATTTATGAATGTATATGGATGAAACTTGGTATGTGACTTCACTAAGATGAGTTCTATTTATATTTGCATAAAAACCCATTATTTTTTCTGCCTTGTTGCAGCAAACCTGCGTACTCATCCCCAATGTTATTCTTATGGAGGATAATTAATATTTTAAATATCGCTTGTTTGTGAATACATTTCTTATGAATCCTGTTAAGTGTTATAATGTGTTATGTTATATATTCATTGGAAATTCGCTGAGTATGCAGGTTTGTTGCGACGGGGGTATTTCCCCTCAGCTGATCACAAACTTAACATTATCACTGTCTCATCTGATAACAAGCGTCTGGGGAGCATCACAGCAGGTTTTCTAGTATCGCCTTCTTTGAACATATGAAATTAAAAGTTGAGGACAATTTCCCCTTTATTTCTTTTTCTCTGATCTATAGAGTCCAGAAAAATTATCGAAATTTGTTGTTTAAAAGTAATCTCAACAACCAGTTGTTTAGGAGTAATAGTTAAATGCTAAATCCAAATGTTTTATGTGGGCAGGTGCGGGTGCAGTGCTTCTATTATTTGCTACCACGGGCCAATGAGAGGTTCAACTCCAACTCGCAGGACCCGGACCCTCGCGTGATTGAGCTGAGCAGAGTGCTGGCGTCCATTGACGAAGCCATGACCTCCAGCCTTCAGCCTCGTAAGTCCAAGGTAACGGAACACAACCATCTGTAATGTGCATGAAAAACATCTCAAATACAACTAGGCCTGGGAAAATTGCTTTTCAAAATGTTGTGAATGAAATTTTATGTGGGGGTTCAATAGTCTAAAAACATATTCCAAATAGTGATAAGTCCAAAATGGATTGATGATTCCAGGATTTTTCGGTTCCGATACTAGAACTAGGGCAGATATATCAGGGGGTAAACAGCATATTATAATTAAAAGCTTATTTTTAAATCAGACAAGAAATATTACAACTAGGGATGAGTTGATTCCAAATGCCGATTCTCGAATTCAGTGATTCTCAGGCTAAGAATCAGAATTTAGACGTCTACAAAACTAAATTTAAAGCAAAAAACTTTCCAGAAACAATGTTAGAATTCTCGTAGTTTGCATCGGTAGAGCTCCATAACAAAAATAATTCTGCAGTGCTAATGCATTCGGTCCTTCGTACAAAAATAACCAAACATTAAAGTACTGTAATATTTTAAGCTGCCGACCTGATCAGTGATCAACCAATGCAATGGAGCTACTTTATCTACGTTCAATAACATCAAGTGGACCTATCTCCTATCACATTATTCCATTTGCAGTGCAGTGTTGCCGTTGCCCAGTTGAGTTGTGCAATCTTTCACGGTTAATAATAATTAATTCAACAACCGTACTGCTCCAGAGAAAGTACCACAGCAAAAAACTAAAATCCATAAAAACACTTTTTCTAACTGTTGCATCGGTACAGTCTTTTCTACAACTTACAACTTCGTACATTACACAATCATTATATTACCTGGAGTCTGAAATTATATCTGGCAACACTGTTGGCATACCCACTTTGCGAACTGCCTTAAGACGTTGAGTGAAGATGGTTATAATGTAATAATGATTTAACGTGACCAATAGCTAGGAACAAGGGTGTAGGTGATGAATGCCTAATAAGTAATAATCATGACGGTATTGTAATGTGCAGACAAATTAGTTCTCTCCAAAAATTGGATTTTTTAAAAATTGACTAATTGCGAGGTTCACAAAATCTAAGGATTTTATAAAAATTCTGAATAGTTATGGAACGCGTGTTTATAATATACCGGTGGTGGTCATATTATTTTAAAAGTTGATTGTATTTATGTACGCTGAAAGCCCTAACCAATAGCAAGACGCGATCAAAATGGCGCAGTGTTTTATTACACTACGCTACAGCTGTGCGATAAAATCATATTCTTAACTCCGCGGGATTGTTTTAATTTGTGAATAAACGTCAGTAGAAGTAGAAACCATATCATTTTGTAATTGTATGGTATCAAATTGTTAAAGTTGTGATGGAAGAATAATGCATTGACGATCCTCTGTCTATTAGGTAATAGGTTAGATAGAACATAATCTAGGCCTACAGTTATTGAATAATTTATTCCTGTGAGTACAATAAAATATAGGCTAGTTTAACTAACTTATATTTATAAAAGCATAACCTAAAATTTACTACTTACAAAACAGTTGAATGAAAGGTAGGCTACTGGGTTTTGGCAATTCCCAAGGCTAGGGCCTAAGTCTTTGGTTATATGGAGAGTACATATTGACACATAGTCAATTATTATTATTATGGTTATTAATAAATACTGTAATAACTGCATTAGCTAACCTGTGGTGGGCTCATCAGTCTAGTTAAAAATATTTTTTTCTCTTCCTTTACGTTATTTTAGCGAATTTCCCCTATAGGGAAGAAGCTATTACCGTAGTCGGCATGGTAAGACCTACGCCCGGGACCATGATAACTTTTTGTTTTGAGGTCCCCAGACCCCAAAAACACCATTCGTTCGAAACTGTATATATATATGTGTCCGTGAGCACGATAACTCTCGTAAAAATTATCCGATTTTGATGAAATTTGGAATAAATGTGTAAAGCAACATTTATGACTCTAAGTTCGAAAACCAGCAAGATCGCTCTATCCAAAGGGGTATTTTGGGGGGTTTTGTACCCCAAAAATGGGTTTTTCGAATTTGTTACATATAATTTTGGAAATAGTCAAATTTTAGTTTTTCCCATTGGATTCAGCTTAAAAAAACACACAATTTAGTATTTTGATCATTTCTCTACGTCAATTGGTTACCGAGATATTGAGAGTGCTAAACACAGTATGTTGTCTAATGTTATTCTTATGGAGGAAAATAAAAATTGTATATCTCGCTTATTTATGAACGTATACTGACGAAACTTGGTATACAGCTTCATCTGGTTGTGGACCATTGATATTTGCTCAAAAAAAACAATTTTTTACCCAAGGCTCCCGTAGCAGCAAACCTGCGTACTCAGCCCCATGTTATTCTTATGGAGAATAAGTAACGTGTTATCTGCCTTCATTATGAAAATAAATTAATGAAATTTGGTATGTGGCTTTACCTACATGAGTTATATTGATATTTGTATAAAACCCAATTTTTTGTATTTCTTGCTCCAGCAAACCTGCATACTCAGCCGCCATGTAATTCTTATGGATAATAATTAAAATGTCATAAATCGTTTATTTATGAATGTATATTGATGAAACTTGGTATGTGGCTTTATGTGGTATTAAGATACTTATATATGCATTGGAAATTCGCTGAGTACGCAGGTTTGCTCTATCTACTTTATATTGAATGACAAATTTTTCATTACTATCAACAAGTGGTCTCAATAAATCTTCCTTTTTAGTAGCCTACTTATTTTGTTATTTCCCTCTGTAGGCCTTTATTTATTTAATGTAGGAATAATGAATCTAGAAGAAGTGAATGAAAGATGACAAATATTGAAAGTTATAAATTGTTTTACATTACCAAAATGAATAAAATGTTTGTTCTTTTAAACAGTAATAGAAATAAAGAACACATATAGGCCTAATAAAAAATGCTCAAAGGTCAAGAACTTTGAGAAAATTCTGCCTGGTGTGGCTGATTAAAACACTAACCGATTAAAACGTGATTATAAAAACACTACCGGTATATTGCACATCCCTAGAGAAAATTCCCATCAAAAAAGCTCGGCTCGAGAAAGCTTGAAGCTCGAGAACTTTGAAAAAACCTCGGCTCGAGAAAGCTTGAAGCTCGAGAACTTTGAAAAAAGCTCGACTCGAGAAAGCTTGAAGCTCGAGAACTTTGAAAAAAGCTCGGCTCGAGCCAGAAATCACTGTTCGCACACCCCTAACAAAAACCAAAACAACTTCGTGAAAAACCAAACAGAGCTAAGCTAAACAGCGTTTAACAAAATAAGTGGTTGAAATAAGACTCCTGTAGTTGATAACTAGTAATTTCCTGGAAAGGAAAAGTAAGCCCAAAACTACTCTCATTTTGAAAAGATACGTTGACAAGTGTTATTTATACATGGCAGATGTTCAGATAAGTTATTCCACTCATCGCATAACTTTTTCATTTAATTTAAAATACAATTCTGAAAAAGGATAAATATTTTATTGTTTTAAAACAAATCCTACTAATATTATAAATGTGAAAGTTTGTAAGTTTGTATGTTTGTTTAGATATTTGTGGTTCAATCACGCTCTAACCACTGGACTGATTGAAATTTGGTAGAAAGGTGCTTGATAGTCCTGAGTAACATATAAGACATATCAAACTTATGAAAATCCTATAGGTATTTGCCCCACGGGGGTTCAAAGTTCCCATGTATTCCTTATGGACATTCATTTTTGTATAAGCTGATGAAAATACAAACAGTTGATGTTGTTTCGTAGTAGTCCCACGGGCTAACTACAGAATGCAGCACACACAACTGTCATAGTTTTTATAAATCATTCGCGGGGCGAAGCCTGCGGGTAACATTTAGCATTGCATAAATGTCGGATTTTTACTACTTTTACGTAAGAATTGCTATCAAGCCCCAAGACATGAAATATTGAGTATCGATGATTCAATACCACCAGGATTGAGATATCGAGAATCCAAATCATCCCATCCCTGTTTCCAAATATTCAAGTATTAAATTAATAACTAGATGATTTAATTTAAAATATGTATTTACAGTACCTGTTCTGCCCACTTCAGGTACTGTAAATCATATTTAAAGTTCAATTCCAGTTCAAGTGCTAAACACAAAAATGTTTAGATAATTTAATTCTATAACTAGTAATAAATAAATCAAAAGTCTGTGGAACTACAGAACATAAAAGAATTGTTATAAGAAAGTGTTCTGTTAACCCATATAAATATTGGCTATTGCTTCCTAATCCAACGTTATTGTTTTTGCAGTACGTGTTTGAAGGGTTGGGCCACTTGGTTGCTAAGATCCTGATGAGTTCGTCGCAGTATCTGGAGATGATAGATGAGAACGGGATACACAGAATGTGTCGGAACATATTTATTCTGCAGCAGACACTCGCAAACATTACGATGACCAGAGAAGTGGCTCTTGACCATGCCAACCAATACTTCCAGCTCTTCCATCTTTCCCTGGAGGTAGATCATCAAATTACTTATATGTGATGTTTTACTTTCAACTTAACAAGAAATGATTGTACGTTATGCTATAACCATACAAGTTACATCTACCATCAACGGCTAAACTTGTGCTTTGCTTGCAGGACATACTGAACCAGGTGTTGGAGTCCGGGCCACAGTTCTCGGAGCTAGAGTACATGAACGCGTTGCAGCTGATTCATCGCACGCGCCCCCAGAGCGACTTGCAGCGCCACCTACAACGGCTGTCTGATATCTTGGGTGAGGTGGGGGTGACGGTCTGATACTCACACCCTCCCCCACTTATTTCCAACTGTGATCCTCTCACTTTGAAAAGACATACATTAACAGACATTCATTTTAACATAGGTGTACATTTTAATTTTGCAATCGTATTTGTAATTCCTTTGTTTAAGATACAGTTACCGGTAACAAAGATTTTAATAATGAAATGTAGCTTTTAGCTGTTTGAAGGTTTTCAAACTGTAGTTTAAGAAGATTAGTTGGGTTTTTAACTTGATTTTTCAGTTTCAAGGTCAATTTGAGGCTTGATTAGTTTCTCAGCTGTGTTTTAGAAAGATTAGCAGTGAATTTTGTTTTGTAGGATATGTTAAATCTCTAGAAGTAAAAAAACACCAACTGTATATTACTTTGTTTGAGTGTCCAGAAAGAGAACAAAAATCAACGAATATCTGACTACCCGAAACCCCAGGTTTAGTCTCTGTGGTATACACTATATAAGTTGGGATGGATGGGATTGGATTTGGTGTTTGGGGCGGTATTTTTAATTCCTCTCAAATTTTGGCAAATACTTGATTGGGATTTTCAACTTGATGTTTAAAAGTCTTTAAAAAATACACAAACATTTAATAACTGACTATTAGTTATTGAAAAATTCATCAATAATACCCACCACAGTAAATGTATATATAATTAAGTAACTTGTTTCAAAAGTATTGTAGTATATTTATAAGTTTATTCAATTATAACTTTTCTTGTAGGGCCTACAGAAAATTAATCTTCAAATATAGTAAAATAATTAAAAACTTAGACTTACAAATTATTGGTTTTAGGGATGTATCAGTTTTATCAACTTTTGGGGAAAAATTGAAATTGAGAACCTATTAATTATTTTCGGTTTCAGTTATATTTTATCTGACGGCCGGATTGAGGTAACATCCACTGTAAATTATGGTCACACCGCCCTAAATCAGACGTTAAGACGTTAATTAAAATTGCACCACAATTCTCCATAAAAGACATACCATCATCACAGTTCTGAGAAATAATCCTGTCATAGTAAACCTGAAGTTAATTAATAAAACAAGATTTTCCCCCTTAAATTTCCAGAAATTTTGGATCTTGTCTATCCCTACTTTAGAGACTCAGGCTGTCTTCTGCTTTGGAAGGTGTTACGCGTTACCTGCCTCACAAAAACTCTAATTAAGTCATCTAAAATTATGCTATAGTTATTTATTCAGGGAGGTCACCATTTATTTTATAATCACAATGAAACCAAATTCCTGGTTTTGTTTGCTATGTTAAAATATTAGAAAAAAATTAATGTCTCAAAGCTTGATTTACTATATGGGTTCAAAAGTGTCTAAATAAATTTATTACCACTTTAAAACCAACTTCATTTACATTTTAGTTGGCCTTTGGCATTAGTTGCACCGTTTTATGATTTTAAAAGTAAACATATTCGTAATATGCAGTAACATTACTTCATTGTTTCAATAAAGAAAAAACAAACATAAATACAAAGATAATTTTTAATAATATATAATTGTTTTTGATCAAAACTAACTTTAAGTTTTAAGATTTGTTCCTCAAACTATAATCTATGTTGTAAATAATATATAATAGCTCAGTAACCAAAGCATCTCCTACTGTCCCACCTTTTGGAGGAATAAAATTATGTATTTTCTTGTAACATTTATATTACCAGTAGGCCTAGTATATATAGTTTAATTATTGACATTAGTTTGTAGCATGTATTTATTTATTTTAAACTTGTTCAATTTATTTCTTTGTTGTATGCAGCAATACTTTCTGGACCTATTATCTCATCTGTCATTAACATACAATGTTTATGCATGTAATTACATGTTTCGAACAATAAAGAAATTTGAATTTGAATTAAAATGAAGACCACCTCTCAACATGATTTTGAAAGTGAAGTTTTAAAATTAATTTAAGTTTCTACTGAAAAATAATTAGTACTTCCGGTATCATAGTTTAATTTTGGGTTTGATTTAAAGTGTTTGCAACTCAAAGCTGAAATGTGGATTGCATTAGAATTGGTTGTCAGAATAAATTACAACTTCTTGAAAATTTAGCTAAATAATAGTTTAAGTTATGAGAATAGGTGGATAGTCGAGTTCACTATAAAACTATGTTCAACCTTTCCTATTTTTCAGTAATACTTTTTTACCTTTTATATTGTATTTACTAATATTTAAAGAATTCCTACTATAATTAGTTTCATCATTGTCACTGGCCCAGTCATGCTTGAACTAACAGTTGAAATTTCTACCCTTTCGTACTGTTTAGCACTAAATATTAGTTCCTCTCAAAGACCTGGATTACTTAATTTAACTTAAGCTTTTTATGTTAACCTTATGGCAACCTGTCACAATTATGTCTCATTACTCAACTTTTACTTGTTTTACTTTGAGGTACTAAATGTTATAATAGAGGTAATGGTAGAAAATAAGCTCTGTGTAATGATATAAATATATTGATAATCCTAACAAATATAAATTTATCAACCCTCCAATAGCTAACATGGGGGTTCTTGAATAATTTAATTCTAATAGCATGCTTATGTGAGAGGTACTAATTATTTAAAGGTTGGTACTAAATGGTACAAATTTTGTGCTAAATAATTGCATATCACTTGAAAATTCAGACATGACCAGTTCGGTCAGTGATATAGACATTAATTGGTTTTGATGACTGAGTCACGTTTAAAAACATAAATATAACCAAACTGTTTATTATTATTTTAGGTATTTATATTTTATTTATGTTTAATCCACCCTCTAGTTGAGAAACCTATAGGAAACACTTCATTAAGTTAGTAATATAAAACTCGTTAGTAATATAAAACAAGCAGTTATACATTTTAAATTTAATTATTTTTGGATCAAACATAAATTATTAATGTTTTAAATAGGAATGAAAATATAATACAGCTGGGACAAATTTGTTAATCTTACACCCTTAGAAAATAGTACTAACCATCTAGATCTGTATTAAAGAGAGCTTTATCACTGTGAGAGTAATACTTGCACTCTGTAGAAATTGTGTGTTAGCTGCTTCATATTTGTTATAAGAAACCTGGTGTGCTCTGCGTAATGCAATAAATAATGTATAAATAATGTACATATGAATGCTTTAATGCAGTTTTAAAGAGTATTTTGTTGTAACTGTAGAGATTAAGTAATATGCCTTATTTACTAACTAGTGGTTAATTGATTAATGGCAAATAAATCATTCCTAGGGAATTACGAAGTTGATAGGGGAGCTAAGATTGAAACAGTGTGTAGCCTAACCGAACCTAACCTCCACTCATCTGAGCAAATCTCTACCATTCTAAAACTTTGTATTTTACAGAAATTACAACAAATTATGATATTCTGTTCATTTCAAATACGAGTGAGATAGCCTGTTGTTGTGAGCTAAACCTAATTTTCTAATACTTTGTTGATTGCTTAAAAACGTTAAAAACACTGAAAAGTTGTAATAGTTTTCTAACAAGTTACTTACAATAGTCTGGAAGATTTTAAAAGTATTTAAAATGCAGTGGGAAATAAAGTATTTTAATTTTTAAAATATAGTTATTTTTATCTTGCTAATGGACAAGTTTTATAGACAAGGCACAAATAAATATCTTTTATAATATTTACATTCAGTAAAATAATTTTTCCCCTCTTGAATTGTCACACATATCTGTAAAATCTCCGTTTATTGATATTGAAACATTTTATAAAATAGGCCTACTGATACGATATCTAAATTAGAAAAGTGTGGTATTGGTATACTTATTTTAAAGTTTGTTGAATTTATTTATTAAAAATTTAGTTTATGAAAACAGTTTTAATATTTTTAATGCCGCATGTTGCTCACAGTGATGAACGAGTCCGTGCGAAAAATGCCAATCTCGCTCACAGCGACGTTATTGTTCTAGTTTCAGTGTAGCAAAACAATTGTTCTAGTTTTTGCTCTTGTATTGGCTGTAGTTTGTTGTACCAGAAGCTGTAATATGAAATTGTCAATCACATTAACTCAGATGTTTTGCTCATTGTTCAGAGAGCAGCAAACCAAATTATCATTGTAAACAGCTGTGTTGTTTGGTGACTTTGGTATTCTGGTCAGGCATTGGTATTTGGCAGTATGCTATAGGTGTTGCTTGGTAAATTTTACTATTTGAATCAAAATATCAGTCAGTTACACATCACATATAAATTATAACAAAACTAAAAGTTCCGAAACAAGAAAACATATATAGATAAGTTGATTAGTTATTGTTTTTATTGGCTTATATTTATATTTATTTTACCTGTATCCAATAGGACTCTTTAGAACCTACTGAAACATTATCTATACCTTTAATACCATCTATACTTAACATAAATTTTACGAGTTTCTGCTTATAAATTCTAAAACGCACTAGAAATAAACATGATAGTTTGATATTTTAACTTAAAGCAATAAAGAAAAACACACTGCTGGCTGCACAAGCTTCAGGCATAAGAAATTATTTTGATACTGTAAGGATTAAATTCTAGTGCTAAAATTATGTTTTCTATAAAGGTTTTATGTATTTTTAGGTGTGGTTAACAATAGTACATTGCCAAAATCCTGAACATTAAATTAAATTATGTGTTTAAACTGTTATGGAAAAAGTCTTGGGATTTCTCGAGTATACTGACAAAAAATACCAAGCATTTTTAAATATACATATTTATGCAATTTTTTCAGTACTGAAATGCTTAAAATATTTATATATTCTTGTATTGTTTTGAAATATAGATTTTGTTCAGTGTAAATTTCATTTTATTAAAGTAGGTTAAATTATAAGCTCGGACAGAATAAAGAGCAAAGATGTTGTAGATAACATACTTTAATCTTAGTAAAAATATTTTTATTTTGACCTTATTCAGTATTGACAAAGAAATAACGTTTAAAGCTTTCTGACCATACATCAGTGATTACAAGAACGCAATGTATAATGGATACTGACTGTGGTTAGATCTAACAAAGAAGCTAGGTCCCCAGAAGTTTAGTCAATTAATTATTTATTATTGTCAGATATTAATAAAAAGATAGATAAAATAATTTAATTTGTAATCATAAAAATTACAACAGTATATAGATATGTATATGATCATAATGTAATATTAGTTTATGTAAAATAAATGTATGTATAAACGTTGAATAGATGTTGGAGGATAAATTAATAATTTTATAATATATAGAGTTTTATTATATAGATAAGGCTCTTAGTTAATAAATGTACATAACCAAAATGTATGTTGTAATCATTTCTTTTCTGATAACTACTTCCTCAATTATTTATATAAACAGGCTAAAAAACAATAGTTGTCTAAGCAAAATTATCTGATACTATTACTGTAGTAAACTGATACTAATAGTATACATATTATTTTAAGAATATAGAGAACTTTTCTTGTATATACAGAGTGTCCCGCATCTGCTACACCAAATTTTAGCAGTTTATTTGGCAGATCAAAACTAACAAATAATACAATACAACTGGTGTCATATTTCAATCTGATTTCTGCCTGTAAGTTTGTTTGTATTTTCTACAAAAGCCTCAGTATCTCAGAAAAGGTTATAGTAAAGGAAGGTTAGTTAAAGTAAAGATACAAAAATTAAATTTGGGATGAATATTTATCTAGCGATTTTACAAACTTCTCTCAAATTTTATTTCTGTGCGATATTCCGTTTTTAAAATGGCAGCAATTAAAAATTGTCAATGTTAAATAATCAAGATAAAATAAAATAAATACAAAACTGCAAAAAAAGTTTAGACATTTTTAAGCTAAATGAAAACTATGTGTAACTGAGAGAAAAGATTGGATCATGGATAATATAGTAAACTTAAATTTAGTGCTCAAAAGCTTGTTAGTTGGTTTAGTAGTTGGGATATGACCATATTCAGCAGGAAAAAATGCCCTCTTGTGAACACTAAATGTAGGATTCCTCCGTAATCCATCATTCAATCTTTAAACATGGCGCATAGCTCGCTTTTGCTGGAAATTGTCTAAATATTGGGTTAGATACTTATCTATTTTTTATATTTTTTTCCATTTTTCTAGAAATTAAACATTGAACATTTTAAACCGCCACCACTTCGAAAATCAATTTTGCACATAAATAATATTTTAAAGGAATTTGTCAACTTTTTAGATGAATATTCATATTAAGCTTCATTGCTGTATCTTTAACTGTATCTGATAAATTAATACTTCGCTGGCGTTCACTTAATGGCTGGCACTTGCTTTGCTGTCAATTAACCTGCATTCACTGTGAGTTCAGTTCGAAGGAGGACAATGCCAGCGAAGTCATCGACTCCACTGTACGGCCCTACACATCAATGGATCTGAGAAATTAAGGTTTATGTAAGAAATACATACAAACCCACAGACAGACAAGGGATAGAGATAGAACAAATGTTGTGTTGCATTGTTTGTTTGTTTTGACCTTCCAAATAACATGATAAGGTATGGTGCAGTGGAAGCGGGGCACCTGGTTATGATTAAGACTTTGAGTGCTACTAAACAACTGTACTAAATATCACTCAGTCACTAATATAGCTTCTACAATAAAGTTTCCTCGGAATAAGTTACTGAAGTGAACCCCTCAAGACCTAACAAGACCTTAGATATAATAATCTTTTCCCTTTTTATAAGCACATAATTAGCTACACTTAAGTATATTTGTCTTCTCCAAAAGATGTGGATCAGATGGCCACGAAAGAGTCAGACTCTAAGAAGTCGATGCTGTAAGAGTTCTTGTATTGCGCCACCTGGACCCAAGCGAGCTTGTATTTTTTGCGGGCTGACAGGCTTTCTACCTTGATGGGACTCTGGAGACCGGTCATTTCCTCCTGCAAACAGTATTTAGTTATAAGATCGAATGGAATCAATGTTTGATTATAGGCTACTATTTTGTTGAGCACGAGCAGTGCCTCCTGCCTAGCTTGGATAACAACTTTTCCTGAATCACATTTTGTCTAACTCCGTGGACACAAAATTAAAACAAAGGAATTTAAATTATTACATGTTCACTGGCCACTTTTTTATCAGCAAAGAGAATGAAAAAGCTCTCTACTCCCTTCTTACTCGACTTATATTAGCTCTTAAAATAATATTTATATTTTAAAAAATCCCAAATTTGGAAAGTAATACTATCAAATAAATCCCTATGAAAACAATCATGATCTTTTATTATACCACTTTATATATGGTCAGTTTGAAACAAAACTTTCTTGCGACCCAACAAGCTTAACCTTAATGCTGGTGAGATACTTCAACTATATATTTGCTATATGGGCCACACTTGAACAGCTCTTGATCAACTTTAACTGCATAACCTTCAAATTAACACTTGTGCAATAGACTTCCTATAATAGTTTGATGCATACAGACTACATCAGATACAAACAAAAATTCACAATAACCCATTGGTTGCTCACAGTAATCACTTGGTGATATTTTAGTGAATTTCCCGTATAGGGAAGAAGCTATTACCGTTGGTGGCATGGTAAGACCTAAGCCTGGGACCATGATAACTTTTTGTTTTGAGGCCCCCAGATGCCAAAAACACCATTTGTTCAAATTCATATAAACTATTTTGTTTAGTTTTTTATACAATTATGTACATATTTATACACCTTCTTTTATATTTATCTGACGAAGTTCACCAGAAGAAATGAAAATTAATATTTTCAAATTTGAATCTGGAGAGAACATTTCTAATATGTATAGCCCTTTGGCAATATCTGAAGAAGAAACTGAAGCCTTCTGGTAATCCTTTTATTCTCTTTACTAGCTGATGTACCCGTTCTTCGCACAGGGGTTTTCTTTACCCGTTCTTTAGTCAATGCAATTTGCATTTTAGTTAGCTTGAAACAGCTGTTCTTCCTTCTGCTCCTGCTCTTTAAGCTGTCAAATAGAAGTATCCACAGCTGTTCACTTTACAGTTTCTGAATGTTTACTTTATTCTGAAATGTAAACATTGAAACTTAGAACGTTCACGGGGCGTAGCCCGAGGGGATTTTAAGGAAGTGAATAGGCCTATGTGTTGCATGGGTTCAAGATCTACCTTTGTGTAAAGTTTCAGCCCAGTCGGTTAAGTAGTTTTTGCGTTCACCCGGAACATCAGACAGACAGACAGAAACCACCTCTTCTTTATAATATTATAGATGATCTCAAATTTGGTTTCCTTTTAAAGTTTAATTTTGTTTGTGATGTTTTTAATTGTTTTTTTTCCAATATTGCAAACAAAATACTATATAATGCTTCCTGCTTAGTTTTGTTGTTGTTGTGTTAAAATTTGTTAAGCTAAAAGAACATTAGGCCCAATGGATATGACATAGAGTAATCTAATCAAACAGCTTAAAAACCATTCTGTGATAGCAAAGCTGAACTGTTGTATTTTATTCATTAGTATCTGCCTGGATCTAGGATTGTGCCCTAAAGGCTTTGACATCAAACTACCAATATCTGGACTACCTATCAGATTCCACAAGGAAGTCAATATCATAGATGTGAAAACTAGTTTCCAGTTATCTTCTCTAGTTTTAAACTTTTATAAATGTATAGCAAAGGAACATGGCGCAACTCTTAAAGGAATATATGATGTCTTACTAACCAGGCATAATGATACCAACTATAAGCCTGACATTTATGATTTTCTTTTAAAAGTTGTCAGTTTTATTACAAAAAAGAATTTTACTCTGCATAAAAAATGTTAAATTTAATGAGAGATTCAAACCAAATGAAGGAAATTATTGCCAACATCTCATCTGACGGTGATAAGTTTCCAATATTGCCTACAATTTCACTTCCTAACACCGATAAATCACCTCCCATTAATTTAGAATCAATAATACAACCTTCAGGTAATCTAGATAGTTCCAATAACATTGAAAACCTCTCTAGATATACTCTCTCAACTGATGAAATATCTGTACTATCTAAAGGACTTAATTTTTGCCTACCCCAAAGTTTGACCAAATCACTCTGATAAATGATGCCCTTACGTTTGCATGTGATGTTAGAAATTCAGCGCACACCGGAGAAGTCGGACGTTGTAGAGTCAGCAGATGAGCGTCTCCGAGTAGGTGGCGTCTGACTGCGGTGTTGGGAGCGACGGGACAGAGTTTGAAGCATGGACTGAATGGAGTCAAACTGTCGAGCGAGGTCATCTATACGTGCTGATGTCGAGTCAGTAGAGGAGTCGGTGGCAACGGTCGCTGATGTAGAAGCAGTAGCGGGAACAATTACCCGATTTACGGCAGGATTGTGTGATGCGACGGAAGCGAATTGAGCCAGCACGGCTGGCGTCACTTCTAAAATGTTGTCAGCAATGGAGGCAAGTCGGTCCATGGTGATGGTGGGATCAATCATATGTGGTTGGATGATTGCCTGGACATGTGAGGGTAAACGCTGTGTCCAAAGCGTACGCAAAATGAAGTCAGGCACAGCGCCGGATAAAGAGCGGAGATGGCGGAGGAACTGTGACGGTGTGCGATCTCCAAGTTCCTCACCGGTTAATAGTTGACGGACACGCTGCTGCTCGGATACGCTGACGCGTCTGATGAGTTCATCCTTAAGAGTCGTGTACGTGCGTCTGCGGGTGGTGTCCGAATGATGTCCGCGATCTCCTGTGCCCCTTGCGCGTCAAGCTGACTGATGATGTAGGTGAATTTGGAGACTTCGTCGACTACATTGTGAAACCGGAACAGTGCCTCTACCTGAACAAACCACAGCCGTGGGTCGTTGCTAAAAAACGGGGGCAACTTTATGGTAGCACGATTTTGTGGATGTAGCTGAACCATATTTTGCTGCAGATGGGTGATGGCGGCTTGTTGTTGTTGTGTGATAGCGAACAAGCCTTGCAAAGCTTCGTGAAGGTGAGCGATGTTGCCGGCGTCGTCCTGTGGCTGTTGAATCGGTGGCTGTTGATGGTCGTTATTTGGCTGGGGCTGCTGTTGCGGTTGTTGTTCCTCGGCCGCTTGTCGATGTCCCTCGCGAGTAAGAACCATCGTTTAATCACGTCGGGGTCACCAAATGTAGTGAAATGAAAGACACAAATCGCATAACAAATGTACTAATTTATTCCTAACCCAGGAAACTTCTCAAAACAAAAACAAAACAAAATAATTATTTTTAGGTTACCTAGCAACCACTATGAAACAACTGTTTTTAAATTATTTTCAAACTCTAGACGCCGCAGAAACAAATATTACCAATCTCTTGATCCTAAACCATATTCTTCAGATGAGCCACAATGTTTACGTAAATTCAAAGGAAAACCTGAAGTGGAACCTAAACCTCTCCCATCCAATCACCCTGTTGAACAATTTATCAGTATTATTTTATCCAATTTATCTCTACTATACAGAACAGTTTTTCATCGTTACGTTATACTTGGAGTTACTCTACAAAATCTGTTACGTTTATTGATGTGGATGTTTACTTAGATTCTGGATACATCAAAACAAAACTTCACTTAAAGGAGACCAACACAATACAATATTTAAATTACAAGAGCTGTCATCCTACTTATATCAAAAAATCTATACCCAAGAGCAATCTATATTATTTAGAGCAAAGAAACTGTATAGTGAAAATTCAGACTTTTTGAATTACATAAATAGGTTGACGGTTTCCCTTCAAAAGTCTGGCTATCCTGAAAAAGTTATCTAGAGACAGGTTAACCAACCGAAGAACCAGCTAACTAACAGTTTTGTTGAGAATGAACTTAAATTCATCACTTAATTTTATCCAGGACTACATAAAATAAACAATGTGATAAACACATATTTTAACATTCTTCAGTCATCACAAGAGACAACAAACATTTTCTTAAAACCACCTAGAGTAATTTTTAAGAAGCCGCCCAACTTGAGGAATATGTTGGTGAAAACAAATTTATCGGATAAATCTGTTGATGGGAATCAAAAAACAGGTGTAAACCATGCAAAAAACCATGGTGCGGTACTTGCAGAGTAATGACAGAATCTAATAAATTTGAAGGCAGCGCCACAAAGAAAAAATACAGTATAAAAGGTGAGATGGAGTGCAATTCAAAAAATGTAATTTACCAACTTGACTGCAAGTACTGCAAAAAACAATATATAGGTCAGACGTCAAACCACTTAAGAGTACAAATGACGGGTCACCGTGCAGATATAGTACATGGTGACGAAGAAAAGCCAGTTGCTGAACATGCTACTTTTCATAATAAACAAAAGATCGAAGACTGCTACAATTTAAAAGCCATCAAACATGTTACAGAGAACTGCAACAAGAATATTACTAAGGTTAATCTTCGTAAGTCTGAACTGGCCCATCAACTAGAACTATTACTTTACATGTCATATTGTTAATTTGAATTACTATTTTGTATTTGTTTATATTAAGACCAAATTGATGTATTAACTACTTACCGTTACCTGTCATATAAATATGATGTTATGACTGAATAAACAATAAACTAGTCTTTCAAACACGACACCCGTCTTGTTTAAATCTAAGATAACTATAAAGTCCAATATTGGTTAACGTCTTGACCTGTATATTATTTTTAATTATCACCCAGCGAGTACATAATATAATAGAGAAGCTACTCGGAGCGGAGAGTGCGACCAGCCTGGCAGTTGGATGTGACAATCCAAGATGGCGGCGCCGCCCTAGTCCGAGCGTCTTCCAAGCACCACCACTTTATCAGATAGTCGCAGTGAGGGTAGATACGGCTGTTTGTTGTAGACCTAAGATGTTGATGTCGACTTAACACGATAGTGTAAATTGTGTTGGATTTGGTTTTAATGACCGGACACCTATTAAAAAAAAAAATCTGGGTATCAACCACCCGCTGGGATTACTTTTCACAAGAGCGCATTGTTTTATTTATTTAAATACACGTAAGTGGTTAGAAAATATCTTTGTTTAGCCATTGTATTGAATATTCCTATAATTCTCTGTCAATTCTCGTACCTCTAGATATAATAATGATTATTTTTGTGTAGGCCACAAACAACCATAGTGAAATGACCAGTTGTTATTTAAATATAATAAACAATATGTTTTTATTTATGGATAAAAATACATTTGGAATAAATAATAAAATATACATTGGTACTATTGTTTACATTTAAAAATCATTTCCATTCATAAATTAAGGGCTCGTACAACCTTCTAAAACTGTGGTAAAAATCTGCCGACTTTACGAGAGTTGTTTTAGAAGTACCTAACAAGTTTAAAAGCATTGGGTTTATATCTAACAATAAGTGAACAAAATATTGTTAGTGAAATGTAAATCCATGAACTTGAGCAATCTGTAGGTCAATGAATATTGATTAATGGTTTACGAATATTTGGAATGAGTTATTTAATACCCGTAATCATCTACATAGTGAAACTTCGAGGATATCATAAACATATGAATAAGTATCGTAACTGAAACTATTTATTACTTAGAATTTTTAAAATTTACCATTCCTTAAATGAATACAATATCATTACTAACCCTAGCTAAAACAAATTAACAAACAACAACTAAGCCGGAAAACAAATACACTGCACTGCTATGTAATTGATCGGGCGCGGCAGCGGGCGGCGGCAAAAAACAGTTTTGTCACGTTCTTATACCTGGATTTCTGAGGAAACCGACCACTTTAGAAAATAACAGTTGAAATAAAAAACTTTCCCGTTGACAAAATGTCTCTGACCAAAAAATAAAAAACTTCCCCACAGAACAACTTTTTCATGTCTGGATTTGGAAAACAAATCTACAAGTGTGTAATAAAATATTTATATACCAATTAATAAAATTATTATTAATTTTATCGTTATCGTATCGTTATCCTCAGACTCTATACTATAAGCATGCAAAATTTCAACAATATACTTCAACTATTACTGTTGAAAATGGCCGTGTATTTGTAGCGAAAGTTTACCGCGAATTGAGCTCGCGCGGATCGTAGATATCAGGCTGTAAGCCAGACCAACATGGTGGATCTTGCCACACTTTTAATGCACGGGGTATAAGCACTGAATTGAGCTCGCGCGGATCGTAGATTTCAGGCTGTAAGCCAGACCAACATGGCGGATCTTGCCACACTTTTAATGCACGGGGTATAAGCACTGAATTGAGCTCGCGCGGATCGTAGATTTCAGGCTGTAAGCCAGACCAACATGGCGGATCTTGCCACACTTTTAATGCACGGGGTATAAGCACTTGTCTTCTGTATTCTATTATGTCCTCGCTGCTATGATCCATCTGTTTTATATTGCATATGATTTTTATTATCTGTTTATACTTCGTTGTTAACCTATTTTGTTTAGATTTTTATACAATTATGTACATATTTATACACCTTCTTTTATATTTATCTGATGATGTTCACCAGATGAACGAAAATTAATAAAGATTTTCAAATTTGAATCTGGAGAGAACATTGAGAACATTTCTACTATTTATAGATATGTATCCGTATGCACGATAACTCATGTAAAAATGGTCTGCTCTTGATTAAATTTGGTATAAACGTGTAAGGCAGCATATATTTTCATGAGTTCGGGAACCAGATAGGTCGCTCTATTTTAAGGGGGATTTTGTACCTCAAAAATGTTTTTTTTTTTTACTTTTAACATATAATTCATCTTAAACTCAAATGTTGGTTAATACCATTAAATTCTCCTTAAAAACAAAAAACTTGGTATTGTGATCATCGCTCTACGTCAATTGGTTACCGAGATATTGCAAGTGCTAAACACAGTACGTTGTCCAATGTTAATCTTATGGAGAATAAGTAAAATTTATATCTCGCTTATTAATGAACATATATTAATGAAACTTGGAATGTGGCTTTATATGGTTGGGGTTTACTGATATTTGCATTTAAAACCCATTTTTTGTGTTCCCCATGGCAGCAAACCTATGTACTCAGCAGCTATAATGTTAATCTTGCGCAGAATAATAAATATGTGATGTCTTGCTTGTTTATGATTATAAATTGGTAAAACTTGGAATGTTGCTTCATCTAGTGGTGATATATTAGTAATTAAAAAAAAACTATTTTTCTGGTCCTTGACGCAGCAAACTTGCATACTTAGTCGTAATGGTTTTCTTATGGAGAAAATATAAAATGTCAAATCTCGCTTATTTATGAATATGCTTTGATGAAAGTCGGTAAGTGGCTTCATGACATAGTGAAGTACCATTTGAAATCCGCTGAGTATGCAGGTTTGCTGCAACGGGGGTATTTAGTGATATTATCATTAAAAAACCCCTGCTTGGGATGTGACTGACAAGTGATGAAACTTTGTTGGCAAAAACATAATTAATATGTTCAACAAAAAGCCTTAAATATCAAAAGGAAAACAACCCTGCTGCTCTGCTGATCTGATCAGTAGCTGAGTGGTCTAAGGTGCTCCTCCCCGAGGTGCATTTAAGTTAGGTGTGCTATTGCGCATCGTAGCGTGACGTCATCTGGTGGCAAAAGCGCGTCACTAAGGTATTCTGACTCTCCTTTGTGAAAGAGTAGGGGACATGGGGTAGTCAGAATACTTTGGTGACGGGCTTTTTAAGAAGCTAGTTTGCAAGTGGGAATCTTCAGGACGTTATGATTCTGATCTGGGTTTTTGGTTAAGCTCTAGCCGAGAGTAACTTCGGCTGTCACTGTAAACCGGCTGATCAAATAAACACTGCGACGTCACCTGGTGGCTGCGCAGAACGTGATCAAATTCCTACTTCCTTACTTAAATACACCTAGCTCTTCTCCTCCACTGAATTATTTTAGGTTTGATTTATATCAGTGGTTGCAAATTTTGCTAATTTCAAAACCAACTTAAATTTACCTTCAACAACTCAATTTTAATTCAAAATAGTTTGTTTAGTTGGTAACAAACCATTGTTACTATCCACCTTCACTCATTCTACACTCATAATACATTTTATTTTGATTTTATTTTATTTACATGCTCCAATACAGTTTTACAAACCAATTACATTGAAGCAGTTTAAAATCATTTTAGCAGTCCAATGGGGAATCATTGGGTTTTCTTCATGTCTTTACTTCTTAACTGATACAATAAAAAATACCCCCTTCGCAGCAAACCTGCATTCTCAGCGAATTTCCAATGGAGATATAAATGTCTTAATACTACATAAAGCCACTTACCAAGTTTCATAAAAATATATTCACAAATAAGCGATATATACAATTTTAATTATTCTCCATAAGAATAACATTGGGGCTGAGGACGCAGGTTTGCTGCAACAAGGGACACAAAAAATGGGTTTTTATGCTAGTATATCAATATAACTCAACTAGGTAAAGTTGTATTCCAGTTTTTATTCATTTATGTTCATAATTAAGGGAGACAGAGCATTTAATTATTCTCCATAAGAATAACATGGGGGCTGAGTACGCAGGTTTGCTGCTACGGGAGAATTATGTAAAAAAATATTTTTTTGGAGCAAATATCAATAGACCTCAACGAGATGAAGCTGTATACCAAGTTTCGTCAGTATAAGTTCATAAATAAGCGAGATATAAAAATTGTTCTTTTCCTCCGTAAGAATAACATTAGACAACGTACTGTGTTTAGCACTTTCAATATCTCGGTAACCAATTGACGTAGAGGAATGATCCAAATACCAAATTGTGTGTTTTTTTAAGGTGAATCGAATGGTCAAAACTAAAATTTGACTTTTTCAAAAATTATACGTAAAAAATCCAAAAAACCCATTTTTGGGGTACAAAACCCACCCAAAATACCCCTTAAGGTAGAGCGATATGGCTGGTTTTCGAACTTAAAGTCATAAATGTTGCTTTACATGTTTATACCAAGTTTTATTAAAATCGGATCATTTTTACGAGAGTTATCTTGCTCACGGACACACATATATATATATATATATATATATATACAGTATCGAACGAATGGGGTTTTTGGGGTCTGGGGACCTCAAAACGAAAAGTTATCATGGTCCCGGGCCTAGGTCTTGCCATGCCGACTACGATAATAGCTTCTTCCCTATAGGGGAAATTCGCTAAAACATATAATATTATAATAATAATTTAAATTGCATAGTCACAGACAGATTCAATAAGGTAGAAAGCGATCATACGATGATATACAACAATAGCCATTACATAATGTGCTCAGAACAGAACTAACAATAAATATACAAATGAAATAAATAAATAACCCATATTAGTAACTTAAATAAGCCAAGCATTTTACCTTAAAACTATTTAACGAGTCAACAAAAATATCAATGTCTGAACCAGCAACAGAAATTGAGTTGTAAGCCCTCATCACCCAGGAGAGGGTCGAGGACGCATGTGCAGAGGTACGGGAGTGAGGGAGAGAGAAGAGGAGTTTGCTCCTACTGTTGAAAGAGGGTACACAAAACGGCAGGGCCGCCAAGATAGCAGAGTCGACCACCGCGCCATGCACCAGTTTATACAGGAATACCAAGCACATAAGAGTTCTCCTCGAGGCTAGGCTCCGGAACCCAAACAACCCAAGCAACTCATCATACGGAACCCTATATGTATAAATATTAAAACACTTGAAATATAAAAACCTAAAAATCGTTTTTGAACTCTTTCCATTGCATCTTGATCAGTAACGTTAATGGGATTCCATATAATGGCACCGCTCTCCAACCTCGACCTGACCAAAGAACTGTAAAGTCTGATTAAGGTTTCAACATTTTTACTTTCTCCCTCTATACATAGTATATGGAGAAAGTATTGTTTTCGTCAAAATTTTCGAATTTGAGTTGTTAGTGGAAATATTCGTTTTGGTGCTCCCTGAACCCAAAAAAGTTGTTTTTACGTGATGTCTGTCTGTCTGTCTGTCTGTGTCTCTGTCTCTGTCTGTCTCTGTCTCTGTCTGTCTCTGTCTGTCTCTGTCTCTGTCTGTCTCTGTCTCTGTCTGTCTCTGTCTGTCTCTGTCTGTCTCTGTCTGTCTCTGTCTGTCTCTGTCTGTCTCTGTCTGACTCTGTCTGTCTCTGTCTGACTCTGTCTGTCTCTGTCTGTCTCTGTCTGTCTCTGTCTGCCTCTGTCTGTCTCTGTCTGTCTCTGTCTGTCTCTGTCTGTCTGTCTCCGTCTCTGTCTGTCTGTCTCTGTCTCTGTCTGTCTGTCTCTGTCTCTGTCTGTCTGTCTCTGTCTCTGTCTGTCTGTCTCTGTCTCTGTCTGTCTGTCTCTGTCTCTGTCTGTCTGACTCTGTCTCTGTCTGTCTGTCTCTGTCTCTGTCTGTCTGTCTCTGTCTCTGTCTGTCTGTCTCTGTCTCTGTCTGTCTGTCTCTGTCTCTGTCTGTCTGTCTCTGTCTCTGTCTGTGTCTGTGTCTGTGTCTGTGTCTGTGTCTGTGTCTGTGTCTGTGTCTGTGTCTGTGTCTGTGTCTGTGTCTGTGTGTATGTGTGTGTGTGTGTGTGTGTGTGTGTGTGTGTGTGTGTGTGTGTGTGTGTGTGTGTGTGTGTGTGTGTGTGTGTGTGTGTGTGTGTGTGTGTGTGTGTGTGTGTGTGTGTGTGTGTGTATGTGTGTGTGTGTGTGTGTGTGTGTGTGTGTGTGTGTGTGTGTGTGTGTGTGTGTGTGTGTGTGTGTGTGTGTGTGTGTGTGTGTGTGTGTGTGTGTGTGTGTGTGTGTGTGTGTGTGTGTGTGTGTTTGTGTGTATGTGTACAGAGCTAGAGCCCTAACCAATGGGCCGATTTTGATGAAATTAGGTATGTGGGTACTAATCCACGATATCTCCAGGCGTTTTTTCATTTTTTTGAATTTTTGATGTTTAAGGGTAATTATCCCCCAAAAACCGCCAAAAAACATGAAAAATCAAAATATCTCAAAAATAGCTCTAACGATTTTCATTAAACTTTAGCCGTTTGTAGAAATTTAGTTTTCCAACAAAATGACACCACCCACATTCCTGTAAAAATTCGGGTTAAGAAATTACAGGACTTAAAACATCTAAAATTCAGTTTTTTGGATTTTTCATAAAAAGACATAAATATAAAAAAATACTATTCACCATTAAAAAGAGCTCAAAAAACTAAATAATTTAGTATTTTGAATTACTATTCTACGATTGCTGGTTTTGGAGAAAATTGAAATTTTCATTTAGCGGTCTAAACGCAGTACGTTGTCCAATGTTATTCTTATGGGGAATACAAAAATTACTATTTCTCTCTTATTTACTGATCAATTTCATTCAAACGTGATATGCTTGTCAATTTAGCATTGACCAACAGAGTTAATTCGAAATATGTTGCCCCTTAATAACCCTGGGGGATGAATAGGGGGCATTTCCCCTCTTAAAACCACGAGTGTAGCAATGGATTCTGTAGTGCCTCCAAAGCAGGGATTTGGGTGGATGTTTTTTAAAACAACTTGTTTAAAAGATTTTCTGTACATTCGACCGTGCTTTGCATTCTATATTTTAGTAAATAAAAAGTAATTTATTCATTAAAGTTGGGCTAAAAGGGAGAAAGTATGTGTCAGTTTCCTGATACCGTTTATTTAAATTTATGCTCTGCCTAATAATAAAACCCATAATTTTACTAGCTGATGCTATGCATGCTTCTACGTGGCATTTAAATGACAATTTTGAATCCATAAGAACCGCTAAATCCTTGATTTTATCTACTCTATAAATTGAAACCCCATTCAACAAATGATTGTTCTTTATACAGTCCAGAGATCTTGTAAATGTTATCAGTTGGCATTTCGAAGTATCAAAGGTCATTTTGTTCATTGTACTCCCAACGATAAACATTATTAACACGCTGCTGCAATCATGTTTAAACTTGAAATTTGCATAAGTTTATATGTTGAGAAAAACCCCGATCGAGGTTCGCAGCAGCCAACGTGTTAAGATCGTTTTGTAACAGGACAACATCAGCATCATTCCTCATATGTTTGTACATTTTTAAATCGTCTGCAAATAAAAGTGCTTTTGAGGAACTAATATAATCGCACAAATCGTTAATTAAAATAGTGAAAAGATAGGGCCCCGAATTCGAGCCCTGAGGAACTCCTGATTGAAGGTTAAAAGTTTAAGACAAAAACCCATGGTTTCCTATTAATGATGTAAGACTTGAAAAACCTTAGAAAGTTATCTGAAATTCCATAAAAATGTAGCTTTTGTAGTAAAATAAAATGATCAAACTTATCAAACGCCTTGGTCAGGTCGAGAAATAATGAGTCTGTCTGGGTTCCAGAGTCCAGCTCCAAGGAAACGTATCCTGTGAAATTTAATAAGTTTGTGTTAATTGACCTTCCAGTAATGAAACCATGCTGCGAAGAAGAAATGTATGGCTTAAAGTGATTGAACAATTTATGCACAATAATATCAAAAATTTTAGCAGGAACTGACAAACTGCCACTGGTCTATAATTAATTATTTGAGATTTTTTACCGCTTTTGAAGACAGGAGTTATTTTAGTAGTTTTCCATTTATCAGGAAATACTTGCAAAGGCAAGCTTAAATTGTACAAAAAAGTAAGGTTTAGTTGAAATATCAGAGCAGCCTTTAAATAAATACTGTGGGAGCAAATCAGGACCAGCAGTACATTTTGATTTTAGTCTCGTGATGGCATCCTGAACATCCCGGTGACATATACGCCCGCCAGGGGCCCCGCCGCCGCGGCCTCAGTGCTGGGTTTAGTCACATATTTCTCGTATACCGAGCTAAAATACTCACCGAACGCATCCGCGACTGCCACTTCCGTTATCCAGTCTTACTCCATTGAACTCCATCATCATTTATATTTATAATTGCCTTAAAATAATGATATATTGATATTGTTTCATACAAATGAAAAGCTTCATATCAGATGAGTTTCAAACAATACTTACCACTTTCTTGTTCCAAAGGACTAAAAATCTGTCTCCAAATTTTGATTGCAGCAACTCTTTGATATCTTCAGGTTCGTTGGTGATAGCCTCACTCAATGGCTCATTTTTAGGAGGGAGAAGAAGCAGCATATATGATCTGGAACAACGTAATTACATTCTTTGAAGATATTTGCACTGATTCCAAATAAATTTGCAAATTATATGACATATCTTTTTGGAGGTCAGTCCAAAGAAAAACTACCTTCAACTCCTCAAGAATTTTCCCCCAGAACAATTTAAATCACTGTACCATGATTAAATTTATTGTAAGTCACCTCTAGGTGGGTTTTATTAATCTACCAATAACGTACTTCAGTGTAAAGCGGTCCATACACGGTCGTGCGCCGCACGCCCTGCATTGTTTGTCATGCACAGCACAGCACGGCACGCCAAAAACGTGCTTACAGCGCCTTGCCGTGGACAATTGCAATGTCAGTCAGCAAAGAAAAGTTATTGGTTAGTTTTATTAATTGATTCTGTGTGTGACAGTGAACCATGGAAAAGAAATACCCCGTCGCAGCAAACCTGCATACTCAGCGAATTTCCAATGGAGATATAAATGTCTTAATAATGCCACTTACCAAGTTTCATAAAAATATATTCACAAGTAAGCGATATATACAATTTTAATTATTCTCCATAAGAATAACATTGGGGCTGAGTACGCAGGTTTGCTGCAACAAGGAACACAAAAAATGGGTTTTTATGCTAATATCAATATAACTCAACTAGGTGAAGTCATATACCAGTTTTTATTCATTTATGTTCATAAAAGGGAGACAGAGCATTTAATTATTCTCCATAAGAATAACATGGGGGCTGAGTACGCAGGTTTGCTGCTACGGGAGGATTATGCAAAAAAATCTTTTTAGAAAATATCAATAGACCACAACCATATGAAGCAGTATATGTTCATAAATAAGCGAGATATAAAAATTGTCTTTTCCTCCATGAGAATAACATTAGACAACATACCGTGTTTAGCACTTTCAATATCTCGGTAATCAATTGACGTAGAGGAATGATCGAAATACCAAATTGTGTGTTTTTTAAGCTGAATCGAATGGTGAAAACTAAATTTGACTTTTTCAAAAATTAGATGTAAAATATTCAAAAACCCCATATTTGGGGTACAAAACCCCCCCCAAAATACCCTTTCGGATAGAGCGATCTGGCTGGTTTTCGATCTTAAAGTCATAAATGTTGCTTTACACGTTTATACCAAGTTGCATCAAAATCGGATCATTTTTACGAGAGTTATCGTGCTCACGGACACACACAATATATATACAGTTTCGAACAAATGGTGTTTTTGGGGTCTGGGGACCTCAAAACGAAAAGTTATCATGGTCCCGGGCCTAGGTCTTACCATGCCGACTACGGTAATAGCTTCTTCCCTATAGGGTAAATTCGCTAAAAGGAAGAATTGGCGTAAACAGTTGATTATTAAAAATGCAAGAGTTCTCAGATATGAACCTATTGAGGGAATTAAAAGAAAACAACCCAGACTCTTTCTTAAGCTTCACTTGACTTGTCCTCTTCTTCGTGTACTACCACGACGTCCTCAGTTAAATTACTTTTAGATGACCTCACTTCTTCCTGGTCTGATAAAAAAAGTAGTAGCTTGTAATACCAAATCTTTGGACTGTAGATTGAATCTGTTCCTGCACCCTATTTTGTTGATGCTTGAACCTTTTTGTGCTCCCTACGAAAACTTCCCCTAATTAATTCAATCTTTGTTCTTTATGAACTCGACATTGCAATCAGGAACTACTTCTTTAGCAAGATCAACAAGTTCTTTGTATGCATTGTCTTTTAATTGCTTGTTTGAGTTGGCTACTCCTTTGTTTTTATCGACCACAAACAACGATGACTTCTGTATGCTTTGATAAATTAACAAATTTACAGACATAAATGCGTTTGAGTTAGCCTTGATTCCAAAATACACTGCACAGTCACAAACAAGTATCAAAATCAACCAAAACTGACTTATCAGGACGATCACTTTTGCACGACTGCCTGGCAGTAGCCCACACACGTGACTGACGGCACATGCAAAGACTTCTAACTAGTCTTGATTTTAGACCAGCCATGCAATGCATGCCATGCCGCGAGCGTTGTAGCCCACACACCTGACTGACGGCACATGCAAAGACTTCTAACTAGTCTTGATTTTAGACCAGCCATGCAATGCATGCCGTGCCGCGAGCGTTGTAGCCCACACACGTGACTGACGGCACATGCAAAGACTTCTAACTAGTCTTGATTTTAGACCAGCCATGCAATGCATGCCGTGCCGCGAGCGTTGTAGCCCACACACGTGACTGACGGCACGTCATGCAAAGACTTCTAACTAGTCTTGATTTTAGACCAGCCATGCAATGCATGCCGTGCCGCGAGCGTTGTAGCCCACACACGTGACTGACGGCACATACAAAGACTTCTAACTAGTATTATATTTTAGACCAGCCATGCAATGCATGCCGTGCCGCGAGCGTTATAGCCCACACACGAGAATTTGTCATCCAGTTTTGCACGAACGTGCAGCTCACAACTGTGTATGGGCCGCTTAACCCAGTTATAAACCATATATCACCAAGTTTGGTTTTACTAATGTACATGATGTTTTACGGTTCATTAACTAAGAGCTCTATAAAACTTAGATATTATTATATCTCACTGCCCCTTTTTCAGCAGTACTCTCACAGATATTTCTTAATAAACCAGATTTATAAAGTTTTTAAAAATCTAGCGAGGCTTGATTACTATACTATACATTTTTCAAAATAATAAACTTTTATAAATACATTATTTTACCTCAACGAAATCTGTTTAATACATCGCTCCATTTGCCTGATTGTTGTGTTAAGCTTTAGTATCGTATGTTAAATTCAACATAAAATAGACCCGATATGGTTCTATGTTGCCAACGATATGAACCATTACTGGACTGTAGCAGAGTAATTTTTTATAGTTTACCTGATCAGGTTATGATATTGAGGTAACTCCCCCAACTCCTCCTGCGGTTGCCATGACAACGGCAGCAGAGACGCCACCTCCACCTTGGGCATCCTCATGAATTCCATGGGTGGAGGTGGAGTGTTGACTGTTATTACAGCCGACGTCCCAACATATGTATTCTTAGCAGCAATACTGATGGCATATGAAGACGCTGGTGTCAAACCAGTTGTCTGTAATATGATAACAAGTATTAATTTATTTATTAATTCGGTTAAAATTTCATGGTAAAGTTGAACAAATGTTTAATATTTCGCTTACTGTCCTGCGGTGAAGTTATTATATTGTGGTTGCTGACTGACTACCTTAATTTGGAAATGCTACTGGGATCCAGGAGACGGTGATCTTTTACCCAGACCAGAAAGCTGCTCCAGCCAGCTTTGATTTAATGTTTAAACATAACTGAAACTACTCCTATATCTAATATCACCTTCCAAAAAACTACAATGTAATACAAGTGAGAACTGCCATATAACTGAGGATATGTGAATCTAACTTATGTGCATACTGAAACTGAATTGATAGTGAATTTGACTTGTTACCACTAAAACATTTCCTGGGTGATTAATTAATTCCTTAGGTTGAAACGTGGTCATTAACCTCCATGAAATGGCCGATCAGTCTGAAGGACAACCGCCCATAAAACTACTATTAGACACCCCTCAAGTCAAGCCGCTGATGGCCTCCCCCTTATTTATTTACCTAGCCCATCATTCTAATTTGAACTGCTTAGACTACTTAAACCATGATACTTAGCACAAAATTGGATCAGATTCCTGACGTAATAGCGGTTGGAAAACGAAGACAAGAGGCAAGAGAGACAGGGGGTAAGAGAAGGTTTTCGCTTCCTGCTTAATCGTCACTCTACAACAGCCGACGGCAGACAAACTACGATTTCGCAATGCGGGACAGTTCAGTGGCAAAAATGAGTGCTTTACTGCAAAAAATGAACAGCGTAGAAATATTCCTTATGGGAGTGTGCACGCTATGCGTCACAACGGATAAATGCTCTAATATCATTCTCTGTAAGATTTTTTTACATTTTCATCTCAACAGATAAAATTTACAGGCTAAACTTTCAAATATACTTACTGTACAAATTGTATACATTGCATTATTAAAATAATTTAATTTAATTTTTTTGATGACTTTTATAGTACTACATCAGGGTGTCACAAAAAAGTGTGATGGGCTATACAGGACCTAATTCTACATGCAAAAATAAGTCAAAAATGAAGAATAACATTTTTTGGATTTCGGCTTAGTTTAGCCGTAATCCGCCATTTTGTTTTTTTTGGGAAAATATTTATTATTTCAAAAACCCAATGAGATATTTTTACGAAACTTGGCAAAAGTGTTTACACTAAAGTAAGTAACATTTGTAAAAAAAAAATATTTTTTTACCTTTCCAAATTTCAAAATGGCGGCCATTTGAATTTTTTATGCCAAATTTCATGAAAACCGGTACCTAAATCAAAATTTTTCAAGACACAAAATTTTTTGTATTTATTATAACAAATCCAACAAAACAAAAATGAATAAAATCGGTTCATAAATAAAGAAGCTGTGTTTATTTTAGTAATTTAGACTGAAATTTATTTAATAATAATTTATGTAATGTAATTAAGTAAATTCAGTCTAAATAATTAAAATAAACACAGCTTCTTTATTTATGAACCGATTTTATTCATTTTTGTTTTGTTAGATTTGTTATAATAAGTACAAAAAAATTTGTGTCTAGAAAAATTTTGATTTAGGTACCGGTTTTCATGAAATTTGGCAAACAAAAATTCAAATGGCCGCCATTTTGAAATTTGGAAAGGTAACAAAATATTTTTTTTTACAAATGTTACTTACTTTAGTGTAAACACTTTTGTCAAGTTTCGTAAAAATATCTCATGGGATTTTTGAAATAATAAATATTTTCCCAAAAAAACAAAATGGCGGATTACGGCTAAACTAAGCCGAAATCCAACAAATTTTATTCTTCATTTTTGACTTATTTTTGCATGTAGAATTAGGTCCTGTACAGCCCATCACACTTTTTTGTGACACCCTGTATATATAACTTTTTTTAATCAATCAAAGTCTTGTGGACTTAATTGATTAGTAAAAGAATATAATGTTGCAGTAATATGAAAAATAATAATATAAAAATTGAGGTATTGATCCTTGCCTCAAGAACAGGGGTCTCCAATCTACGGTCGGCCACATACGGCCGGCCAACAGGTGTTAGCTGGTCCGCGGTTAGCCCAATATATAATGTTGAATAAATTATTGAAAATGTGTTCAATTATTTTATTTAATAAAAATAAATATATAATGTGTGTAAACTTAGATATTTTCCTTGTTTGTATAACGGATCTGTTGACAGAAGAAGAGTGAACATGTACAGTGAAAGTGAAAGTCACGGCTGCATGTAGAGGAGTAGGGACCGGGGGGTCAGCTCTCAACTTGGCCAATTATTACTAGTTACATAACTTTAAGCCTTTTTTAACTATGTTTAAAAAATTGTGGATTTAGCAACTATGATTTTTTTAGACAAGTATAAGATACTGAGCCTTAAAACCCATGTTCAAATCAGTAAAAACTGTATCCGGTTTGTTCAGTCCAGTACAATTTGTCAAAATTACTTAAAATTAACCAAAAAATTAATTTAACAAAGTTAAAATAAAGGAAACGTCAAAGTTTGAAAAAAAAACGTTTAACACCTAAATTTTTAAAAATTTCTGGGGAGGACCCCTGGACCCCCCTACTCCTTGGGGGGTATTTCATACCCACCAAACCTCCCGCATGTTATTGGCCCGCTTGATCTCCAACGATTTATCATCTGGCCCTTAGGCTAAATACTGTAGGTTGGAGACCCCTGCTCAAGAATGTCCAAAAAGTTATATAATCCCCCAAATGTTGTCATTTAAATTTTATTATTGTAAGTAGTAGCAATTTCAAAACAACTGAGCTTTAGCAGTTATATACACACACATTTCCAGCCACGCATCACTTTCACACCAACTCAGAAGAGAGTGAAATCTAAAATTGGTTTTACCGCAGTGTCGTAAAAGGGTTTCTCCTCAGAAGCAGGCAACTCTATGATGGGAAATGACTGGCAACATTTTTCTTCGTCAAATGTTTCTGTCTCATCAATGTTGATGATAAAACTTTTGATTATTCCATTACTCTGGTTTGGATGATTCCACTGATAAATTAAACATGTCGAATTATGTTTGAAGACTCGTACATTTTCTGGAGGCCCAGATGCTGAAAACCAATAAGTAAAACAATATGAAGCAGCATTATTTATTATATCACACACTTATTAAAACAAATAATATATCAGTTTTAACTGTCCTAGCGTCTTGAGAAAACAATACATCACTCAACTTTGATCCATTATTTACTTGAATGCAAGGTCTTGAATAGAAAATGTGAGATACACAGAATAGATACTGAACTTAGAGCGTAACATGAATTAAATGGTGAAATTTAATCTTATTTCAAAAAGTGTATTAATTTATTATAGGTCAGCTTTGTTATCTGCTTGACTTACTTGTGGTTAGGTGAAGCCAACTAGGACAGAGCCCATGGAAGGGAAGGATAAACCCATAAACCGCTGGTAGAAAACTAGTGGCAAGTTGGTATGGGTTAGAAGCCCTTGTTGACTATAAGAGTCCTGATATCTTGTATAATTAGCCAAGTTTATATATATATATATATATTTATGAAAAACGGATATTTCAGACTGATAAAACTGCAAGTTTGCCTTAGATCTCTTATCCTACAAACACACAGGTGTGTGTGTGTCACTTAAATTACCATTGGGTAGATAGGATGTTGTTGTTGACAAGGTTTACTTAACCTTGTACGGTATGAGGGGAGTGAGATGAGGGGGCTAGTGGTGGGTAGGAAGATGGAGGCCAGCTGGTCACATTGTTGCTAACATTGCAGTATGGCATTTAATGTGACAAGTCACATTGAAAACGTTCAAGAGTGTGGTTATCAGCTGCCATGCCAACCAACCATGCAGGAGACTCGCTGCCTCTTCTCTGTTTTCCTCTAAAACGTTTTCCTACTCCACCACTGGATGATAGAAAAATGTATTCAAAATAATAATAATTACATGTTTTACAACCCTATTTCATTCCCAAACAATTTAGAAATAATATTTACAATTTTTGAATTATGCTAGAATGGAAATTTTAAGATTTTTTTGTTTGAAAACCTCAACTGGGCGGTAAACGACGATCAAAGACAACGAGCATTAGTCACATGGACAAGTCAGTGGTGGCCACTCGTGAAAAAGTATTCCTGCAGTCAGCTTGGAGTTAATCTATGTTTGACCATGACTGACATATGCCAGGCCAGTGGCTCTATCTCTGAGCTACGTAAGTAAATCCATGTTAAAAATTTACAAAATGCTTTAAAGTGGAATCCTTTTCCCCCAATTGCATCTCTTATTTGTCATTTTAAGGCTGGGTTTCAGTCATGAAACATTTGCCATTTCCACCTGGGCAAAATAGACACTTAATCACATGTTTTAATGTAAACACGCAGACGTTTTTAGATTCCCATGCTTTTCTTATGGGGGATGTTTTACGTTATTTCTCGTTTTCTGGTAACTTTTTTAAAATACTGCTATTTTTTCCGAGTCCCTGGGATCAAGACCTTTAAATTGAGCTGCCTCCCATCATCCTCCAATTCGCCAAACTCCCACAATTTTGACTTACTAATTTTGCTTACAGAATTATATATAATGATTTATGATTTTTTATGGGTGACCTTTTCGTGACATTCAAATTCTGCTCACTGAAAATGCTTGGTATTTTCTTAGTTCTTTAAAACAAATCATAAATTAACGATTTAGGTTAATCTGTTGAGGAGGGACGGACTTTGAAAGTTAACATTAGCCTTATGAGAGAAGCAGGTAGAACTGGAAGAGAACTGGAGACCCCTCTTAAATTCAAATCCTTCCCATATAGTTTAACAGATCCCCACATAGAATGCTCCTTATTTAACAGGTCCCCACATGGCATCATACATGGAATACTCCTTTTTTAACAGATCCCCATATGGCATCGTACATGGAATGCTCCTTGTTTAACAGGTCCCCACATGGCATCGTACATGGAATGCTCCTTGTTTAACAGATCCCCATATGGCATCGTACATGGAATGCTCCTTGTTTAACAGGTCCCCATATGGCATTGTACATGGAATGCTCCTTGTTTAACAGGTCCCCACATGGCATCGTACATGGAATGCTCCTTGTTTAACAGATCCCCACATGGCATCATACATGGAATGCTCCCTGTTTAACAGGTCCCCACAAGGCATCGCACATGGAATGCTCCTTAGCAAGTGAGTGGTTAAGTAGTGGGCTTTCGATTTTGGGGAAATTTTTAGATTTTAAAAACAATTGAAAGTGTGCAATTAGAGAATTGGTTAGAAATAACATACAGTATGTATAATGGTGTCTTACTGGTACATTAAAATGGCATGAATTCTGTATACTTATTTACAAACCTTCTTCTTTTGTGATTGCAGAAATGGTAACTTTATTTCCAACTTTCCCTCCTTTCAAAGCTGCTGAAATCTGAAACCAAAATTTTATAGGGTTGTTATTTATACGTTCACAATCGATTCTACATTCTCTCTTGGGCTGCTTTCGCTCCTAGACCCTCTTAAGTTAAATTATTTATGCCAGTTGTAAATATTTATGCATTATTTAAAAAATGCCTGTTAAAATTAAGTAATATATTTTACAGTATTGTATTCAGTTGCTGTAAAACAATAATCATAAAATGTCTAGTTAATCTGTTCAGCAGGCAAAGTTTAATTCCCACCATGAACCATTTTTACCATATAGCCCTTTTTTCATAAACCCATTAATCGCATAGCCGAAAAATTGTTTTTACTTGATTGTTTTCTTCTCCATCACCTCATATATAATTTGTTTTTGTAATCACTCACATTTATGGCCTCTCCAGTTTTTATTATATCTAGATGGTAGCCTAGATGGTAATTTTGCTATTATTTCTAAACAACTTCTTGTAGCATGATACTTGTTGCAATTAAACAAGATGCTATACATGAATTATGTCTCAAAACATTACAAAATATATGTACTCTTACAGTATATACAATATGGTAAATATACATAAAAGATGGTTCGATGCAATCAATTTCAACCAGTTACACAGGTCCCCTTATTATTAGGCCCTTTACATCTACTATTCCCCGCACGGGAATCTCGTCAGCATATAGCCAGAAAATTTGTTTTGAAAATTTGCCATTCTGTTTAACTAAATAAATAAAACAACTAACATTATCATTGTAACTTTGAAAACCCTTTGGGATGGAGCCCAGAAGGTGGATGATTTTCAAAATCCAAAAAGCACATCTAGAGGACCAGAGCTTTTGATCGATACCAAACATGTATACAAAATAAAAATTTAACAGACCGAAAATTGCTGAACAAAAATAAAGAAATTATTTTGATATGAAAGATAATAAATCCATACATTGTCCATGAAATTATTTTACAGAATAATAGTAAACCCATCCATCCAAACTTGACTTAAAACTTTTAATTTCACTACTTTGAAGTTTACGCTAATAATCGTACCCTTCGCTCAATACTTTGCTTACTAATTAGTGGTAACCACCAGATTTCCCGCTCTTTGCATTGGGATCTAGTAGGCATAGAGCCAGGTGGAGCCACGTAAATAACATTTTCAAAGTTTATTTACATTATCATCAGCTGACTAACTAAATAAAATATAACTCTCTCCATAAGATTAACATTGAAACTTTGAAAGTCTATGGGGCCAAGCTTTAAAGGGTAGGTTTTTCAAATCCCCAAAAGACATATTTAGAGAGTGAGAGCTTGTCATTAATACCCAACATGAATACAAAATAATAGTTTTAGGGGTCTAAAATCGCCGAACAGAAATGAAGAAATTATTTTAGTAATATAGATTAATGGAGGCTTTTTTATATTTAATGGTTTTAATCAGACAAAATTTATCTGAGTCATTGCTTTTTTTAAACCCTAATATTTTTACAAAATATTGTTTCTAATATGTATTAGCAACAATATATGTATTAGCAATAATATTTAATAGCTGCTATTATTAGCAGCTATACAGAGCATTTATTAAGATATTGACTTATAATATTTATATTTTTAAACCATAGTCCGATGGTTATTTTTATTTATTTTTTTATCCTTAAAGCGGTTGGTAATTTTAGTATATTCATCAATGTTTTAGTATTGTTTTCACAAAACTATACTTGAGAAGAAAAATTCCTTTTTTAAGTAAAATATTTATTTATAACTTATATTTAGAAACTGAGTTCTCTTACCTTGAAATCGTAAACTGTGTTGGGTTGTAGAGAAAAACCGTGAAGGCAGAATGACTCTGGCCACATGACACATGGCTCAGCAGCCCTCTCAAACTGTTCAGTTGAGTCCGACTTTCCACTGCTGTAGCTTCCGACAAATTTGTCTAACTGTTTCTTTGTGCCATTTGTTACTTCAACTCTGAAGTATACTTCTGATTTGCTCTTCTTGTACACTGCCAGATTTTCTATTGCTGAAATCAATAAAAGCAACATGTATATGCAATATGCAACTTCAATACATGTACTTCCTTTCGAGTCGACAAAATGCTCATAGCAATAACAAGTTTTTCTCACTGGGAGACAGGAGGAGCTGTGAATGTGATTGGCAATTCCAAGAATCACATTGTAATCCGAGGTTCGCCAGATCGATCCTGATCAAAGTCGCAAAATTTTGAGACGGTTCGAAACTGTACCTAGCTGCCGTTTGTCATTGGGCAGATTAATTAATGATGCTTTCTAAGAACAGCACCACCACTTTAGAACCTAACTAACAACCTTGGATACCAACAAGCAGAACCTTAGAGCCCCTTTGACCCCCCTCCCCCTTCGAACCTTAGATAGCAACAAGACCAGGGTTTGGACCGTTCCCTATCAAAATGTTAAAAAATGCCACTGGCGTAGATATAAAAAAATCAAGTTTAGATCAATTGCACCCTGGAGGACAGCAGCTCCGGCTGCAAACCATGACAATGCAGCCTTGTCACCATATTTTTTGAGCCAAATTAAATCACCTACGTCTGGTTCTAAAATTCACGTTGAAGTCCACAGGACAGTAACTACACTGATTGATTACATCATAATGGTTTACCTTCTGAGGAGCATGAAACTAATTGAGTGATTCTCAGTTTGCTCTTACCCCAGCACACATCGTTGGCCATCGTCGGCATTGAAGGATATGGTAGGGAAAAGGTCGGTTGGCATTAACCTGGTTGGGCCAACGAACCAATCGTTGGCTAGCCCACATTGGCTAATCCAACCATTATATTATTATTAATTATATATTCATATATATATATATATATATATATATATATGAATATATAATTAATAATAATATATTAGTAGGATTTGCCAACAGTAGCGTTTCATGGCCCAACCGCGTTAATGCCAACCGACCATTTCCCTACCATATCCTACAATGCCGACGATGGCCCAACGATTTGGGCTGATGGGGTATAAAAATTAACATTATATTTTTATTATTAAAATTATATTAAATATATATTAATTTGCTCGTAGTTTTTCATATTTCATAAATACATAAATCAAATTAACTTACTTTTATTACAGTGATTTTTACACGAGTAGATTCACGTAGAAGAATAAAACAAGTACCATCCAATCTTAGAAAAATAAAACATAATAATATATAGGCTAGTACAAGTCGTGCAGGTATAGACTATTTGTAATTTCTATATCTCAGTCCATCCTTCGATTCTCATCAGATTGGCCGTGGGGGTTAAGGCGAGTGTTCAGTAACTCAAAGGTTGTAGGTTCAAGACCCGACCGTAAATCGATAGTTTTGCAACTTAATTCCTTTTTTAAAATTTCTATAATTGGTTTACTAAACAATTCAATTAGATAAATCATGATTTTAAAAATTAAAATAAGCATTTAAATAAAAAATTATAAACCGTTGGCATTTGGTTGGGTATTGGTTGGCATTGTTGGATAATGGTTGGTTAATCATCGATGGGCCATCCTCGTGCCTCGTAATATGCCCACCGTTGGCCAACCATTTCCGCCGACCATTTGCCAACGTTGGCCCAATGATTTGTGCTGAAGGGGTAGATTGCTAATCCAATACAAATAATTTGTCTAGTGAACTATATTTACCTGCACACTGTTTCACATCCTCATCACTTCCGTCAGGGCAGTCTTCTTTGCCATCACACAGAAGATTCTGATTATGGCACTCTGGAGGCACATCTTCTCAAGGCAAAAACAAAGATTTCATTTTAACTCACTTCGTTGTACATAATTTTAGAAAATGTTAAAACTTAAACTTTGGCTTATTTAATTTGTACTAGATGTCTATTTTTAAAAATTAATTGTGACGTGGATTCAGATACAAAGTTAAATGAGTAAACCATTTAAAAATCCTCAGCTGCCCTTCACCTAATTATATAAATAAATATAGCAGATAAACAGTTTTCTACAATCCCTTATTTGCACTATGCTTACTAGAGGTGCACTCGCAAAATATGCAGTGCCGGAACGTTTAATATTTTTCTTTTTAGATCACTTATCTATGGCTATAAGTAAAAGTGCTAATTATAATTTAATTCAGATAATTACAATGGTACCTTTCATAGTATTGTGTGATTTTTAACAAATTAATGACATAAATTCCTATTTTACTCTAAACATTTCCAATTGTGTACAGAAAAGTTAAAATTTTGTGAAAACACAAATTGTCCTGCTCTAGTAATATTGAGGTTATGTCGCGCGGTCTGTCCAACGAGATTAATATATCTAGAGCTCTCGTCTCACGTCTGGGTTAAAAAAGTGAAGCCTACATGCTGACTGCCATTTTACCCTCTGTCCCCTTTTCTCCCTTGGTAATGGTAACCAATAAAATCCTCACAAGGATCCACAAATCATTCACAAGTTATAAGTTATAAGCTGACCTTTTAAAAGTATGCCTAGTGCTATAAATAATGACTTATATAATAGTTTCATAAAAAACAAATTAGTTTTTAAATTTTTAAATTCACAAAATATAAAATCAGAGTTTGGACATTTCTAAAGCCATTTTCTAAATATTATTTCTGTTTTTCCCTTAGTCCATCAGTTCATTAGTCAATTGTTTGATTGGGAACAGAATAGCTTGTTTTGTAGGTATATGCACTATGCACTATTGCCTAACCTAATAAACACTCTCACGATCGCTCAAAATAATATTCATGACAGACTATATTATTCTAAAACGAGTTCGCACGCAGCGCGCTGACGTGAGGGAAGTGAATTTCCATATAAAAACTTGTAAAACTCAAAATAAGTGTAAAAACATACATTTGTCCAATTTTTATTGAAATCTGAAAACATTGATTTTTTGGCTGTTCTGATACTCCTGGTTTCATTTACTTGCAAAGCTGGGAATAGAATTTTGCGCATTATAAGGTTAGGAGAAGGCCCAGACAGGCTTGAAAGTAGGCGTGAGGTTGCTGGGGATGATAAAATTACTCTAACAAAGGAATAACAGGGTTTTATAGTGTAAAACCCCCATAAGACAAGTACTGTGTTTAGTCGATACACATTTTCTTTAATAACTCGGTAAATATTTATGCTAGAATGACGAGAGAGGGCTTAAAACTTTTGCCTCACTAATTCCCATCTTTTTACATGCATTGATTTTACATATTGGGCTTTTGTGACCCTTTTTGGGCCCAAAAACTCAAAATTTGAAAGATTAATCCCCAAAAAAGGGGTTTAGAGTTTTCCGATTGTTTTGCCCAACGAACTTGTCCAACTGATTACAGAAAGGAACGTCCCAACCAATTTGAAGTAAATCGGACAAAAAATGTGACCGCTAGAGTGCAAACACATTTATATATATATATATATATATATATATATATATATATATATAAAATTTTGAACGACCCCCCAAAACGTGTTCAGGGGGTCACATTGGGAACTTTTATGGTGGTCCCGGGCTTAAGTTTCACCGTACGGGTCATGCTAATAGTTCACTTTCCAAAGGAAATTCACTAATAAAACAAAACGTAGGCAATAAATCTCACTGTAATCACTACAGACACACAGTGGACTTGCCCGAAAAGATACAAAGTTGCAAGTTAGTTCAATGATGATTCATTTGGCGGGTGACTGTTATGAATGCAATCCCTCATCGAGCCGAAAATACTTTTTACACAAAATTAGTCACAGCACTTTTTCATTATCATAGGATTCAAATATTGTACTAAAAAATAACTATAACAGTTTTTAAGCACAGTAGATAAATGGTATGACATCTTACATGAAAAGTAAAAAAAGTCAAGCAGTTAAAATGCTCCTCACATGATTTTTCACCCTTGTTAATGTCATTAAACCAGTGCTGGAACGGCGTTCCGGCGCATTCTGGTAAGAGTGCACCACTGATGCTTACTTTATATCCCGCTAGTAAATCTTTCTGCCTGAACTCAAGAAAATATTTTTCTCGTGCTTCTGAATTCATTTTGTGCATATTTTGCGATGTAATTCCATTAATTATTTTAATCAGTGATCTGTTCCTAATATTTAGCTGTATTTTGTTAATGTATAAACAGTTATTGAATAAATAAACATATTTATTGTTTTTCTACCAAAAGGAACACTAGCAGCTAGTGCTGCTTGGAACCTAGTGAGTCCTGACGGAGATCGGCAGAAAAAGCTGATTAGACCCGAATGTTTCCTGCCCTTTAGGTTTTCCCGCCCTCATTATTTACTTTTGTTTTTATGTTTTTTACGCTGTTTTACAATGTTTTAAAAAGTAATTTCACAACACAATGTAAGTCATGTTCTGGGTCGCCCCAACATTATGAACGTGCGGCGACGAGGTTTTTTAGAATGGAATTTGTAGCCAGGTTTTTGATTGCAGTTACAAATTTAGAGTCTTTTAAGTCGTCAAAAAAGTGATCCACATTGCCAATATGGAGGAAATATTTTGTTATTAGGTCTCGGCAACCTTTGTGTGAAAGATCATTACAGAGAGAAAGGAGGTTGGCTCAGTTTAATCGACCATAAATTTGTTATTTAGTTTGTTTCAATGACTATTATAATGCACCTATGATTATTTTTCTTCTGTGGGACGAGAGGGAGATTCACAGGTATAAAGGTGTCTCATATGTTGTTACAAATATATAGCAGGAAATTCTAAAGCAGTATTACATAGGAGTTATCGTTATAAAGTGGAGGGTGATTGGCAGGGCCATAATCAGGGGGGGCAGGGGGGACAACTGCCCCGGGCCCCGCCAGGGGGGCCCCGGGCTCGTCAAAGGAGGGCCTGGCCGGGCCGGTGTCTAAAGAAAAAGGTTACCAACAAAGATCTGGACGGCAACAAGGGCTCACACCACCAGGCCTGCCCAGAGGCACGTGAAAGCTGAGTACAGCCCTGGTGATTGGAATTCATTTTATTAATATGTTTTTATTAACTCGCTTTCTTGTCTGTTCGGTAAAGATTTTGCAATTGAGTTTAAACTAACTTCCCGATGAGCTAGAGACTTGAAACTTGAAACATAGCTCAAAAATGGATGACAATGCAATATTAAATCATTTTCTTGCAGTAACATTGGTTTTATTTAAGTTTTAAACTCACAGTAACCTAAACGTAAACGTAAAATAAAATCTCAATGTGAATATAAAACATCTGATTACAGATGCAACAAATATTTACTTTGTTATGTATTGATATATGTCAATTTGTGACATAATTATATGTAAAGAAACTCAAATAAACCTTAAATTTCCCTCATGTCTGTCATAATCTGATATAGATGTTAAAATCGATTCAAAATGTTTACATATAAAAGTCTAAAAAGTAGAAAATAATTTATTAAAAATAGAACTTCAACAGTACATCAGTTTGTATGATTTACAGCTATAATTCCCAATTGAGATAGAAAATAGCTCATAATTCAAAATCGGTAGGTGAAGATAATCGTCAGTTAGCTATTGCTTGTGCCCCACGCTTTTGTTTGTATTGAAATTAAACTAACATGCTGTATATAACAACATATGATTTTATCTAAATCATGTGTGTTAATGTTTATGTTGTCAGTTACTGTGAATTATAATGTTTTACGGTTTAAATAAAGTTTAACAACTTTACATTTTTTTGTTATTTTTAATTGGTTATGCTGCCCAGTAAAGCTCTGTTCTTTAATTAAACATGGATATGAAAGTACAGATTCAAAAGCTAGATGGAGCTCGCAGTCATGGCGTCGATGGAAAAGGCAAATGGAATTGATGTTGAAGCATCATGGGGTCTTGGACATTGCAAAGGGCCAAAGAACTATGCCTGTGGTGGTTGACCTTGCTGATGGAGCTGAAGCTGATGAAAAAGCACGAATTGAACAAGCTCACAATGTGGAAGTAAGATCTTATGAGAAAGATGATTCTCTAGCCCAAGTACTAATGCCCAAGTACTAAGTGCTGTAGATGATGCACATGTTGAATTGACAGCAACATGCAGCTCAGCAAAGGAAATTTGGCAGAAGTTGCTTAGTGTATATGAACAGTCTTCTAGTCAAAGGTCAGACAGAACCTTGGAATAGTTTTTCTCGGCCAAGGTAACTGATGATGAGGAGTTGGTTCAGTATATTTCTCGTTTGTAATTAACATTTAGGGAAGTAAATGAGGAGTTGCAAAAGCACAATGCTAATGTCCTACCTGAAATTGTACTTATGTCGAGAATTATGAGCACATTACCGAGTGAATTCTTTGAATTTAAAAGCGTATGGGAAATTATTCCGGTTACAGATAGAAGTGTAGATCTTTTGATTGAGCGAATCAGGCTCATTGAGTCAAGGTTACCTTCTAAGAGCGTAACAAGTGGAGGGCATGCGTTACAAATAAATAAGAAACTAGTTAAGTCACCAAGTGGTGATAAGGGTGTTAATTAGTGATGTGTCAAAACCAAAACTTGAATCTCAAAACCACCAAAACTTTGGAAAAGTTTCGGTTTCGAGATTCGATCGGTGAGTTTCGAGAATCAAATCTCGAAACTGCTGAGATTTTTTGTGTCTTTATTGTTGTTTTTTAACAGAAATCACGCCCGTGTTTCGATCAATAATGCAAAGGTCAAAAGCCTACTGTCATCGGTCGTCTACCTTCACCTTTTTTGGATTATTGATTTTTTATTTCTGAAAGAACAACTCTAACCAAAATATATAATTAGTTTTAATTAATTTTTCTGGATTTATTTTTCATAACCATACCCAGGCAAGTAAATAGGGTTTCACGATTTGAGTTTCGAGATTCGAGATTCGATTTTGTAAGTTTCGGTTTCGGTTTCGAGATTCGAAATTTCTGGTTTTGACCATCACTAGTGTTAGTGAAAAATCTCTTAACTGTTTTGTTCAAAGGTTAAGTGTTTTATTTGTAAAGGACTGCACTATGCAGGCAAGTGTCTTCAGAATGCTAGAAACTTGAAACACTATAAAAGTGGTGGAAATTCTTCGAAAGAGAACCAGAAGAAATCTAGTCCCTTTTTATGTTTTGTAGCTGATGGTCAGGATAATGACACATTTATTGCTGACTCTGGTGCTTCGCAACATATGTGTTTTAAGAGAGAATATTTTAATACTTACCAGGTTTATTCTCAGCCTGTTTCAGTCACAGTAGCTAATGGAGAGGCTATTTATGCTGAAGGTGAAGGTGAAGTCCGTGTTCTTGTACAAATCGGCAAGAAGATAATGGTCTGAGTACTAGAGGGAGTAGGCCCTATGGTATGTACCCAAACTCGGGAGAAATCTTCTTTCAGTATCCAGGTTAGTTAAAAAGGACTACATTTTTAAGGCTAATAAAACTAAATGTGTTTTTATGAAGGATAATAAACCACATTTATTTGGACATAATGTAAACGGTTTATATGAGCTGGAAATGTCTGTTTTACAGAATAATACTACTGTACAACTTGCAAGTGGTCCTAAAAAGACTTTGCAAGAGTGGCATGAGAGTTTAGCACATCAAAATAAGGCTTATGTGTATGAATTTCTGCGAGCTCATGGCATCTCAGTAGCAAAAGATGATGTTTTCTGTGAGGGATGTGTATTAGGTAAGCATCACAGAGAAACTTATCGTACACGAACTTTGAAGCCTGATAAGCCAGGTGAAATTATAAGTGGTGACTTATGTGGACCAATGGAAAATACTTCTCTTGGTGGTAGTCGTTACTGTCTGGTGTTGAAGGATTATTATACTAAGTTTCAATGAGTTTTCTTCTTGAAGGACAAAATGGAAGTACCTGAGTGTCTAACAGTTTTCTTAAATGAGTGTCAGACTGCGGGTCATGTTGTTAAGACATTCATGAGTGATGGCGGAACAGAATTCTGCAATACTAAAGTGAAGAAGTTGCTTTCTGATCGCGGTATTAGTACCAGAACGAGCATGCCATACACACCAGAACAAATGGGTTCTGTTGAACGTGAGATGCGAACCTTAGTCGAAGCAGTGCGTAGTATGCTGTATGCAAAGAATCTTCCTTTGGATTTGTGGGCTGAGGCGATGAACACTGCATGTCATGTGATCAACCAAACTGGACCGTCTGAAGGTGGTAAAACACCTTATGAGCTATGGTTTCAAAAGAATTCTACGACATTTGAACACTTTCGTCGGTTTGGTGCTGAATGTTATGTTCATGTTCCAAAATCAAAACGTAGGAAATGGTCAGCTAAATCAGTACCTGGATTATTAGTCGGTTATTGTGATGAACAAGATGGCTATAGAGTTTATGTTGCTCCAAAAATTGTCACAAGTAGAGATGTTGTGTTCAAGCCAAGAGTCTCAAAACGAAGAGATAAAGATGTAAAAGCAGAGGGCAGACACAACATTGATACCCCTCTAATCCAGTCCCCTCATTTGATAGATGTTATTCTCAAACGAAGTGTTCAAATCAAGAGGAGGATGCAACAACAGAAGGCACAGATAATGTTGGAAATGGAGTAGATGAAGAAGTGTCTAGAGGAGGTTGTTGTAGCAACAGTGATGTTGTCGATGTTGCCATAAATTTAAATGACAGAGATGATGGCCAATCTCAACGTCAAAGGAGACCTCCTGCTTATCTCCAAGACTATGTCCTACTTGCTGAGGCTGGTCCTACATACAAGGAAGCAGTAAATAGTCCCGATTGGTGGCACTGGCAATCTGCAATGAATGATTAGATGGCATCAATCAAGGAAAATGAAGTATTTGAGATAGTTCCTCGTCCACATAATAAGAGAATTATTGGTCTGAAGTGGGTTCTAACTAGAAAACAAAATCCTGAGCACTATAAGGCAAGGCTAGTGGCAAAAGGATATGCTCAAAAGTATGGTGAAGATTATAATGAAACATTTAGCCCCGTAGCTAGATGTGATACTATTCGTTGTCTTTTGAATGTAGCTGTTCAGGAAAATCTTCATCTAAAACAGATTGATGTAAAGACCGCATTTCTTTATTCTAAGCTGGATGAAGAAATTTATACTTGGCAACCTGAAGGTTATAATGATCAAACTGGTAGAGTTTGGAAACTGAAGCGCAGTTTATATGGTCTAAAACAGAGTCCAAGATGTTGAAGTAAGCTTCTTATGGAAAGTATACTTAAAAAAGGTTTTAGCCAAAGTACTGCTGATCCATGTTTGTTCATTCGTAATAAGAATGGTGCTGAAGTGTATGTAATAATTTTTGTTGACGATGGTCTAATTGCTGGCTCTAATCAAGAAGAAGTGTCTGACTTTATTGTACAATTGGAACAAGAGTTTAAGTTGAAAGTTACTGACCCCGAGTGTTATCTTGGAATGGAAATTCAAAGAACAGAGAAAGGTATTTATTTAAGTCAGAAGTCTTATATCAAGAGTGTCCTTGAGAGGTACAGGATGTCAGATAGTAATCCAGTTGGCACGCCTTTAATATCAAAGCGTGAAGAACCGGTGGTAGATGACAAACCTCTTGCGACAGGTGTTCCTTTCAGAGAAACTGTGGGCAGTCTGATGTACATTACAAATACAAGACCAGACATATGCTGTGCAGTAAATGTAGTTGCACAGAAATTAAATTCCCCTACTATGCAGGCATGGACTGACGTTAAGAGAATTTTCATTACTTAAAGGGGAAAATGGTTTATGCATTAATATATTCTAAAGGTGAAAAAATGCTACATTGTTACAGTGACGCGGATTTTGAAAATGACGAATCAAGAAAGTCACGCACAGACTATCTATGTATGTTTGCTGGCGGAATCGTTAGTTGGTCTTCTGTGAAGCAGTACTGTGTTACTCTATCAACAACAGAAGCAGAGTTTGTAGCTGCAAGTGAGGCTGCTAAACAAATTGTGTGGTTAAAAAATCTGTTGGGTGAGATCTATGGACAAGACGTCAATGCTATTCTTTTTGTTGACAATGCAGGAGCTGTAAGACTAGCGAGGAATGCTGGAGAGTTTCATAAGCGGTCGAAGCACATCTATGTGAGGTATCAGTATGTACGTGAACAATTCCAAGCAGGGACATTTGATGTGCGTCACGGTGCTGGAGAGGAGCAGCTTGCTGATTTCTTGACGAAGGGTCTCCCGGTTTCAAGACTGAATAATCTTCTTCAGCACGTTAGTTTGAGGGCATATTGAATATAAACTAACATGCTGTATATAAAAACATATGATTTTATCTAAATCATGTGTGTTAATGTTTATGTTGTCGGTTACTGTGAACTATAATGTTTTACGGTTTAAATAAAGTTTAACAAATTTAAATTTTTTTGTTATTTTTAATTGTTTGAATTCTTTCAAGTATTTTCATAGCTACTAAATATACACACTCACAAATGTTCAAGACAGTTTATATGGGGATGGATAAATTATTTTATTCTTTTTAGTCCGTTTTATAAATGTGGTATTTTAAAAAGCTTTTTATTTAATAAATTATTTTTGCTGAATATGCTATTCTATAATATGATAAAATAATTGAAATCAATCAAGCCTGCAGAAATCTGAACAATTACAATGTTTTGGAATGAGGCATTTTTTACATGTAATATACTCCATGCAATGCATTGTAGAAGCACTAACATATTCATAGAACTCTCAGTTACTATACTCTCCTTACCCTAGTAAGTCATAGATACTGGTCTACTGTCATATATACAGGTGTCTCACGTAAGGCGTCTCAAACAGATTACAGACGAACCGATTAACCTAGAAGGATGAAATAAAATTATTTACCACTAAATCGACCCTGAATCAGCGTTACCCTGAAATGCTACATGACAGTATTTAAAACAAAATTCAAAAATACAAAAATCTTTTTTTGAAAATGTTTATGTGTCCAAGACTCCAAAAAATCAAATAGTAACATATTTCAAAAAGTATATAATTTTTAAGGTCTTAGAAATCCTAGCAACTTTCTAATTTACACCAACCTTGTCTCTCTTATGGTCTTTTAGCAATCAATACAAATCATCATTTCCCCAAATGAAATGCATGTAGATTATACATAACCCATTTATAAAAGAGGCCTCAGAGTAATGTGTAATAGGGTTGTTAAATATTTCTGTACCGGTGACTTTGGCGCTAATATTTGTTCGGCACTAAAGGAGCTGGTGCCAGGAAATCGTTCTAACCATGCAATCGTTCTAACAGTGACTTCGGTGACAGTACGAATTCACTCACTCAAAAAAGTCGCTGTCACTGTTTGGTTGTTTCAATGTATCCCCGCTAGGTTCGTGGCGCTGTCGCTGGAGCTGGAGCTGGGCGCTGGCGCTGGCACTGGTCACTGTCACCGGTCTCTGTTTGGTTGTTTCGAGGTCGTGTCGCTGTCGCTGGAGCTAGGAGCTGGAGCTGGCACTGGTCACTGTCACTTGTCGCTGTTTGGTGGTTTCGAGGTATCGCCGCTAGGTTTGTGGCGCTGGCGCTGGTTGGAGCTTGGCGCTGTCGCTGGAGCTTGGAGCTGGGCATAGACGAGATGGGCGAACTACGATACTAAGAACCAGCGCCACCAGCGCCAGTGACTTCAGTGTCAACACGAGCCCGCATCGTTCATGCAAGTCGCTGTTGTGCATTTACTAACTAAAGCGCTGTTAATACAATTTTCCGATGACTGTTATTTGTATAATTAAGTAGTCTTTTTACAAGCTTTCTTTATTTATGGTTTAGTAACAACTTTATTATTTTACTTCTAGGTAATTAATATTTTTTTAGTGATACTCCTAAATGTTTTCGTAGTTAAATGAGAATTTGTAGTTGTACTAAAAATTTTAATTATTACTTGTTGTTCCTATTTTATGAAATATATTTAATTCTAATGCCAATAAGTGAGCTGTTGATTCCTTATAAGGTCATGATTAACTTTCATAAATAACACAGTGTCAAAAAAGGTAATTTATCGCTGGAGTTGTTACGATGAACTGCGGGAGTAACTGGTGCCAAGTCGCCGGTAAAAGTAACTGATATTTCTTTGGCGCTGTCACTGAAGTCACTGATCCAGCAAAGTCACTGGATCGCACATCTCTAATGTGTAAGTGTTACGCACAAATAACATACACTTTATATGAGGAAATGATGATTTTTGTTGACTGCTAAAAATCAAAAAGAGATACGAGGTTGGTGTAAGTTAGAAAGTTGCTAGGATTTCCAAGACCTAAATGATTACATACATTTTGACATATGTTATTTTGGACATCGACTTTTTGGAGTTTTGGACGCATAAACATTTTCAAAAAAAGTATTTTTGTATTTTTTTTAAATTTTGTTTTAAATACTGTCATGTAGCATTTCAGGATAATGCTGATTTTAAAACGAGTAAGAATTTTGAACCAGAACTAAGATATGTCTTGTGGTTTAGCAGATGCAGGGTATTCCATAAATGTCAATATCTTTCAAAAAAATGGCCGCCATTTTGAAACGGATTAAGATAAGTGAGTTCTGTTTTTACCAAAATGTTATTTGAGTGTAGAGCTTTAAAATGATTTATAACTTAATACATGTTTATATTTGAAAATTCCGTGGTTCAAACTAGTAACCCTCCGTTTTTGGAACACCCTGTATTTGTAACAAACTAAAAATATTTGTACGTTATTACTTGGAGTTGATTTAGTTGGAAATGATTATATTTCATCCTTCTAGGTTAATTGGTTTGTCTGCAATCTGTTTGAGACACCTTACGTGAGACACCCTGTATGTTTGTTTAGTACTAGTTTTACTGGTAAATTTGAGTCTGAACTGTGTTCAAAATATTCTGTTATAGAATCCACTTTAAGACCACCACTTACCTGTATGCATGTTAAATGTCATGGATGAATAATGATTTGAGTCGTAGGTGTAAACATGGACATCATAACTGACCTCGGCCTCAAGGTTGTCAAAAATAACCTGTGTCAGGTTGGAACTACCCTCTTGAGCCACATCATTCTCAACTGCAGTCTAAATAAAACAAATGATTGAGTTGTAGGTGTAAACATGGACATCGTAACTGACCTCGGCCTCAAGGTTGTCAAAAGTACCCTGTGTCAGGGTGGAACTGCCCTCTTGAGCCACATCGTTCTCAACTGCAGTCTAAATAAAACAAATGATTGAGTTGTAGGTGTAAACATGGACATCGTAACTGACCTCGGCCTCATGGTTGTCAAAAGTAACCTGTGTCAGGGTGGAACTGCCCTCTTGAGCTACATCGTTCTCAACTGCAGTCTAAATAAAACAAATGGTTTGAGTCGTAGGTGTAAAAATGGACATTGTAACTGACCTCGGCCTCATGGTTGTCAAAAGTAACCTGTGTCAGGGTGGAACTGCCCTCTTGAGCCACATCGTTCTCAACTGCAGTCTAAATAAAACAAATGGTTTGAGTCGTAGGTGTAAAAATGGACATTGTAACTGACCTCGGCCTCAAGGTTGTCAAAAGTAACCTGTGTCAGGGTGGAACTGCCCTCTTGAGCTACATCGTTCTCAACTGCAGTCTAAATAAAACAAATGGTTTGAGTCGTAGGTGTAAAAATGGACATTGTAACTGACTTTGACCTCAAGGTTGTCAAAATTAACTTGTGTCAGGGTGGAACTGCCCTCTTGAGCCACATCGTTCTCAACTGCAGTTTAAATAAAATAAATTATTTAACATTTTAATATCTTATGGCCTAACGATTCTAGCTACACACCATGTACAGGGTGTCACAAAAATGTGTAGCGTGCTATGCAGAACCGGATTCTACAGACCAAAACATGTCAAAAATGTAAATTTAACCGTAATCCGCCTTTTTTTTTAATAATTAATCATTCAAAATCTTTTGGAGGTATTTGTAGGAAACTTAGTATAATCTTTAAGTTTGATGTTATTAAAGTTTTCCAAAAATATATCTTATCAAACTTATCAAATTTAAAAATGGCAGCTATTAAATTTATTTATTTATTTACGATCACCTCATTACATCAAATATACTTGACAGGATATTAGTCCAAGATTCTTAATCTACAATCCTTGGAGTATGAGGAATAAATATTCCAACCAACAATTCAATCTCCTTCCAAGTATCCATCTAGTGAATAAAACACCTTCTACAATAGACATTTTTTTCAAAGTTATTTAAAATTTAGAAAAAGAGTCTGTCTCTTGTACTGATTTCTAAATCTGGTGTTAAGGATATGACAGTGTTGATCGTCCATGAATGTGTCAAAGTCACTCTTAACCATTAATGAAAGTTGGTACAAGAACTGTACAAAGTGAGAATTTTAAACTTGATAAAAAACTCCTTATAGTGTGTAATTTGAGGGACTTTGGCCATCTGTCTTACTGCTCTTTTTTGGAGGATAAAGATCTTTTTAGCTTGACTGGATGAGCCACAACAATTATTCCATAATTCATGATAGAAGAAATATAGGCATGATAGACTGTAATTTCTGTTTCCAAATTTGTAGTATCTCTAATTACTCGAAGAACAAATGTCACTGAATTAGGTCTTTTTGATAAATTTTCAATGTGTGTTTGCCAATTTAGATGCGAGTCAATTTTAATTCCCAGATATTCAACTGCATTTTTTGAGCTAGTTGAATTTGAGTTTGAATTTCGGGTAATATTTCTGTTCAGATTGAAAGCTGAAAATTGAACAAGCTGTGTTTTAGAAACATTCATGGAAAGACCATTTACAGTAAACAGTCCTCAAGGAGCTGAAGTTCTCTAGTGATCATGGACCGCATGAGATCATATTTTCTCCTTTTGCAAATCAAAGCAGTATCATCTGCATACTGAAAAGTGGTCATGTGTGTAGCACTGCAAAGATCATTTACGTATATAACAAACAAACAAGGGCTAAGAATGGACCCCTGAGGTAATCCACAGGGAGCATTGCTCCACTCTGATTTGTAATTAGTTTGAAATTTTTGTATAAGAATTCTTTGTTTTCACTTTTTCAAATATGATGTTAACCATTTTAATTCATTGTTTTTTATTCCATATATAGTTTATTTTTCAATGAGTAGCTCATGATCAATACAGTCAAAGGCCTTGGAGAGGTCACACAGCACTCCAACAGTCCGCTGCAATCCATCCAAGGCCTCCGTGATATTGCTAATCATGGTTGTAACTGCTTTTTGAGTACTGATATTTGGACGGAAACCAAATTCTGAAGGGATTAGTTCCTTATTTTTGTCTAAATATTCTATAAGTTGAATCTTGACAACTTTTACGATGATTTTTGAAAAACAAGGCAGTAGAGCAATGGGACGGTAATCAGAAGGATTATTTATGTCTCCTTTCTTAAAGTGAGGTTTAACCTCAGCAAACTTCAGCTTCTCTGGGAAGAGACCCTGATCAAGGGACTGGTTCACTATTCTGCAAAAAGGTTCTTCAATAGCTTTGAAAACTCGTTTAATTACAAAGAGAGGAATCTCATCCCACCCTAAGGATTTTGTGTTACTGAGAGAATTAAGAATTTTTCTAACTTCAACAGTAGAGATTCTCTTAAATTTAAATTGTAATGTGGCATTGCTAAGATGAATAATTTTATAGCTATTATTGTCAAATAAGTTAATGGCTTTAAATTTGTCTGTAAGCTGATTTGCTGCTTGAGAAACATTAACAAAAAAAGTATTAAACTCACTTGCTAACGAAACTACACAACTTTGTTTTGCTTTCTCATTTTTAAATATTATTTCCACAGGAGTTTCTGAATTTTTTTTTTTTTAGTTCTAGTTCATGTTTAACTACTGCCCAAGATGCTTTAGATTTATTGGTCGATTTTTTAATGAAGTCTTCATTTGCTTTGAATTTTGCTAATGCAACAACATTTTTAAAAATCTTCCTGTAATTTTTGTAGTAAATTAAAAATTGTGGGGTTCTATTCCATTTTGATTCTTGATGTAGATATTTTTCCCTTTCAGCTAAAATCTTAATCCCTTGAGTAATCCAATTCTTTTTCATTGTTACACTAGCTGGACCGACAGATGTTGTCCTTGTCCTAATGTCATTGAATTTGTTTTATGTCAAATACTCGTTCATTTTCAAGATGAGTTTGTTCGCTTCGCTCACTCGCCTCCCAGATTAGCTTGTTCACTACGCTCACTCGCCTATCGAAAACAGAGTTTGAGTTGTTTGAGTTGGGTTGTTGAAGTAGTTTTTTATTTCCATAATGAGAGTTGCCATTCAAGTAGTTTTTTATTTCCATAATAAAAGTTGCCATTCAAGGAGTTTTTATTTCCATAATGAACATATATTTATGCCTTTCAAGTATGTTTAGATATAATACTTGTTAACAGCTGTTTGTTGTAACTAACTGAACTTTGATCAAATCAATGGGAACTTGTGGGAGAGCCCTTAGGTCAGATTAAACATTTTCTTTTGTAAGACCCTTGACCTGACATTATCGAACACACCAATAAAAGAATTTTTCAATTTGGTGCACTCATTCTCAAGTTATGGAATAACAAAGGAAAATAGGGATTCATTTTCATATATTAAAATTCTTCTCGCCTACCTCAGCTGTTTTTGGGAAAGACTCATTAAATGAATTTAGAGAAAAACAGAGAGACTTTATAATACACCTCTGCACTGAAATGCCCAGTTATACCCCAATTCACGTTCTTTAGAGCTATTTCAAATGTTTCAAAATTCCTCTCGGAAAAATTTTGTGTGAGTTTTATACTTTTGACTCTATCTACTGGAAAAGACACAGATAATTTCTCAAAATACAAAAGTAAAATTTTGTGATCTGATGCACCTATACCTAAAGTTTATACCATGTTTCATACAAATATCTCCAAGGGTTTTTGAATTATTAATTATTTACAAACAAAAATACAAAATGGCGGATTACGAATAAACTAAGCCAAAATAAAAAAATGTTACTTTTCATTTTCAACTTGTTTTTGTATGTAGGATCCGGTTCTGCATAGCAATCTACGCATTTTTGTGACACCCTCTATAGAGTGAAAAACATTTGTTTGTGCTGCATTTAGAGGAACTATATATGTACGACTATAAAATACTTGTGTTCATAATGGCCAGGCCAAATAAAATCATTGTCTGCAATAATTAAACGTTGAAACTTTAAAGGCTAAAAAGTTAAAGCACAAAAGGGTTTTCAAATATTTTCTGAAGTTTTATAAGATGCAAGAATCCTAATGAACATTTTGCTATGTAATACGTTCATGATAGCATCTTAAAATTTGGTACTGCAGATTTCCAATTTGATTCCATGGTAATGTACCTGGCTAATGTACCTGTCAACTACAAAAATACAATCTCATTTATTACAGGGTATTGTGAGAGATCTTTATTATACTACCTACTTTTATTATTTGGGGAACTGATGGTGGTAACTGATTGAAGTTGCCGCTTGCTAGGTAGTACAAGACAACTCCCAATCTAATCACTATTTATTATATTAGTACACTATTAGTAATGCTATTTATTATAACCAGCCACGCTTATTATTTATGTAAAGAGTAGGTTGTTTTACCTCCGTCAGACATTATTACAGTGGAAGCTCTCTTAACCGACCTCGAATCAACCGCCCGTCGGATTAACAGACCGTCTTTCAAGAATAGACAAACTTCCAGCAGCCGATGTTGTGATATTGTTCCGCAAATAACTTTCAGGTTACAACAGGTCGATTACATTTTTCCGTAGAAAGTTGAATTCAGTCACATGCTCTCAATATGTTTACCATATCTCACAAGTTTTATTGTTTTTAGCACTAATTGTGACTGTTTCCGGTATTATTCGGTTTAACCGACCTTTTTCGTTACCCGACCATGGCCCGATCCAGTAGGGGTCGGTTAAGGGAGCTTTTACTATATTTGTCCTGTTAGATTATTTAAAAAGTTGAAGATATAGTTAAAAAAAAAAACTATTTTTACATTGCTTTATCAGCTTAGGAGGATACAACCATGAATAAACATATATTTATGTCTGAATTTAAACTCGCAGAGTAAACATGCTGCACTTATTAAGTGATCACTTTAGGATTTGTCCTTAGTTTCTTCAAGTTCACTAAAGCTACGCATTTTGGCCTCAAAATTTCCATGACCAAAACATATATTTTCAATCATTTATTATCAAGAGCCCCTTTCTTATAGTTATTTAAATAGTTTATACTCTGTTTACTTTTCTTAAAAAAGTATAGAAAAGAGTGACTTACTTCCGTTCTGTTTGCAATAGTTCTTGTTCTTCAACTGTGTTAAGTGGCTGTTTTATTGTTTTTTTTTTTAATTATTCAGGTAGCAATTACACACAAGTTAATTCCCATTTCAACTTTAAGGAAAACATTAAACAACTTTTTAATGGTGACCCATTACAAATTTATATTTAATGCATAACTCAAATTCAAAAACTTATTTTGATATTTTTATTGCTTTTAAATAAGTTCAAGACTTTACAAAATATAAATTGCCTTAGTGACAAAGTAAAATGTAAACAAAATATTTGTAGATGGTCATTCGATCCAAATAATAATAGATGAATCAAAATTGATACCTTATATAACTTGTAGTGGTAGGAGCTGAAGCCTGGAACACAAGTATCCACAGGATCCCATTTAACTGTAACCTTCTTGCCTTGTTTTTCAACAGAGGTAATCTTCGGGATTTCAGGTGGATCTATAAATTATATTGCATGAACTTATTAGTTGTTGTAGAAAAATGAAGATACATTGCCAGTGGAATAATAGAATTTTTTGAGCTTTTCCCAGTGTTATTATACTTTTTAGGGAAAGTATCCTATATATTAAAATAATCGGGTTGTTTAGTTCACGCATATTGTGAGACAACCTCTTGGCAGATTTTGATGATTCTTTTTTTGATATGAAGGTAATTTTGCGTAGAAAGTCGTAACAGAGCCAGAACTTCAATTTAGGCCTCAGGGCTCTGGGCCACAGGACTTTGAAGTTACCATGTTCATGTGGAAGAGAGTTTTATTTGGTTTATGTCATGTGTTTTTTCTGAATTAAATTAATAAAAAAAAATAAAAAAAACAGCTGTTATAAGGATTATACCTAACTACAGACTGTCATTGTTTTGTTTACAATCACAATTTTGAATGCAAAATTTTGCACTTCTAGATGAGTTAGAAACATTCAATTTGGCATGAAGGTAGCTTGTACAGTGCGGGTCACTGTGCTTGACGCCTGGTTAGCGTATGCTCTGGAATGACTTTTCGCCTCTATTTGGCTCAGTATCATTAGTGTTACAGTATACTTTTGTCAACAGAAAGCAAAATTAATTCATTTAATCTTAAAACATTTGTTTTGGTTATTTTCGTTATCGTCTGCTTTTAATTATGAGAAATATGAGTTGTTACTCGCCTTTCCCAGGCGCCAAGCACCGTGACCCAAACTGTACCTATAAACTTCTATAAAAATTTTTTAAAGTTTCAATTTCCAAGTTTTAAACCTGTAATTGGAAATTTTAACAGTGGGATTATGGAGTTTAAAATCAAAACAAAAGAATTATAACAGCTGTAGCAAAATATCCAGTCAACTGTCAATGAAACTTTCACATGGTAGAGTATAAACAAATGACAGGACCATTGAATAAATATAAAATCTAGAGTGGATATATCCCAAATGAATAAAAATAGTAAAATATATTAAAAATTCTACAGGGTACATTGAGTTATGATAACAACTGGAGTAACCCCAAGCGGGGGGTTCTGGGGGCGGAGCCCTCAGCGAGCGAAACACATTTTTCATATAAAGTGTTTTAAAAATCCCAAACACCCACCACTCTGCATACTGTGGGCAATTAGATTAACATAAAGGTTCTGGAATGTAAGGATTTATTTATGTATTGTAGAACGTAACTTTGAGTACAGCATCAATATTCAGGATCAGGACAGATTATTGCTAGCCAGATAGCTTAAGCTATACAATATGTTTGAAAGTCTACTGCACCTTCTTGTGTCTTCCTGGCTACGTGCCTCAACTTGTCGTTACTCCATAGCTTAAGCTATACAATATGTTTGAAAGTCTACTGCACCTTCTTGTGTCTTCCTGGCTATGTGCCTCAACTTGTCGTTACTCCATAGCTTAAGCTATACAATATGTTTGAAAGTCTACTGCACCTTCTTGTGTCTTCCTGGCTATGTGCCTCAACTTGTCGTTACTCCATAGCTTAAGCTATACAATATGTTTGAAAGTCTACTGCACCTTCTTGTGTCTTCCTGGCTATGTGCCTCAACTTGTCGTTACTCCATAGCTTAAGCTATACAATATGTTTGATAGTCTACAGCACCTTCTTGTGTCTTCCTGGCTATGTGCCTCAACTTGTCGTTACTCCATAGCTTAAGCTATACAATATGTTTGATAGTCTAAAGCACCTTCTTGTGTCTTCCTGGCTATGTGTATCTTAACTATAATCTGTCTGATATTACTGAGCGGTCGAGAGACAAATTTAAATTCCCCGGTTTCTCCCATTGCCAACCAATTATTACCACTAACAGCAGATTTATAGTTTATCTGATGGTGATTTGTTTACACCATATTAGACATAAACAGAGCTATGGCGAGTGTATTGTCATCATAGATTTGATCTCGTTCTTTTTATATTAACGTTGTTTTATTTTGCTATTTCACAATTAGTTGAGTTAAAAAAATAAATGAGTACAAAACATGCATAAACTGTACCTACTTTTACTTGAACATCAGCACAATCTATATATTAATACGCTAGGGGTTTTTTGTTCACAGTCACAACTCGATAACGGCTCAACGGATTTTTACGTTTGAGGTGTCAAATTAAAGTAATTTTTACATAGACTTGCCAATAGGTCTCAGAATTTTAAGAAAGGGCATCACTTAAAAACAGTAAAGGGCTGAATTTTCGAAACAGTGGCGCTATCCGACAGCTGAAGTCTAAACTACGTGTTGATTGAAAGTACGTTGTTATCATCCGTTGTAATATCAGATGATTTATAATATTTGTTTACAACTGAAATGACCTTTCGTGTGGGTACCAACTTGCTCGGATTCGAACAACAGGACAATTAGTTCTGTATCAAAACTTCTAAAAAGCTTAGAAGAAGAAAATATCTGCTAGCCAAAACAGCTGGCTGATGTAGGTAATGTAGAACAAATTAGGGGAATTTAGGACAGTAAGTTCCCATGGTGGGAAATCAGATTTTGACTTTGAACCGCACAATAATATCAGACAAATTTGTAGTAGTTACTTAGGCTATACAGTATTTACAGTGAATATAAACTCAATCATTTTGTTTAACTTATAGTTCACTTACTACTCACCAGTTACTTTAGTAGTAATATTGAAGGATTCAACAAGTTTTTCTGATATGAAATCAATTTTATAAAGTGATCCAGGTAACAGATTATCTATATGAAAATAATTCTTGTGGTCAAACATGTAGGGTTTTATTTGCTGGTTCGAACAATGGAAGTCTTCCTTACAACCAATACGACCCATGCACTGAAACAGGTTTGGATTTTAGTTAATGACAGTCGTAATCAAATATGTCATGGTGGAAGTCATGTCACAAATAAACTGTGTAAGCAACAGTTTTGTTTTTAGTTTAACTGCATGAACACCACACTTTAAATTCAAATTTAAACTAACAAAAAAAATATGAAAATAATCTATATGAAAATAATTCTTGTAGTCAAACATGTAGGGTTTTATTTGCTGGTTCGAAAAACGGAAGTCTTCCTTAGAACCAACACGACCCATGCACTGAAACAGGTTTGGATTTTAGTTAATGACAGTCGTAATCAAATATTTCGTGGTGGAAGTCATGTCATAAATAAACTGTGTAAGCAACAGTTTTGTTTTTATTTTAACTGCATGAACACCACACTTTAAATTCAAATTTAAACTAACAAAAAAAATATGAAAATAATCTATATGAAAATCATTCTTGTGGTCAAACATGTAGGGTTTTATTTGCTGGTTCGAAAAACGGAAGTCTTCCTTAGAACCAACACGACCCATGCACTGAAACAGGTTTGGATTTTAGGTAATGACAGTCGTAATCAAATATTTCATGGTGGAAGTCATGTCATAAATAAACTGTGTAAGCAACAGTTTTGTTTTTATTTTAACTACATGAACACCACACTTTAAATTCAAATTTAAACTAACAAAAAAAATATGAAAATAATCTATATGAAAATCATTCTTGTGGTCAAACATGTAGGGTTTTATTTGCTGGTTCGAAAAACGGAAGTCTTCCTTAGAACCAACACGACCCATGCACTGAAACAGGTTTGGATTTTAGGTAATGACAGTCGTAATCAAATATTTCATGGTGGAAGTCATGTCATAAATAAACTGTGTAAGCAACAGTTTTGTTTTAGCGAATTTCCCCTATAGGGAATTAGCGAATTTCCCCTATAGGGAAGAAGCTATTACCGTAGTCGGCATGGTAAGACCTAGGCCCGGGACCATGATAACTTTTCGTTTTGAGGTCCCCAGACCCCAAAAACACCATTCGTTCGATACTGTATATATATATATATATATATATATATATATATATATATGTGTCCGTGAGCACGATAACTCTCGTAAAAATTATCCGATTTTGATGAAATTTAGTATAAACGTGTAAAGCAACATTTATGACTTTAAGTTCGAAAACCAGCCAGATCGCTCTATCCGAAAGGGTATTTTGGGGGGGTTTTGTACCCCAAAAATGGGTTTTTTGAATTTTTTATATATAATTTTGGAAATAGTCAAATTTTAGTTTTTACCATTGGATTCAGCTTAAAAAGACACACAATTTGGTATTTTGATCATTTCTCTATGTCAATTGGTTACCGAGATACTGAAAGTGCTAAACACAGTACGTTGTCTAATGTTATTCTTATGGAGGAAAAAAAAAATTTTATATCTCGCTTATTTATGATCGTATACTGACGAAACTTGGTATACGGCTTCATCTGGTTGTGGACCATTGATATTTGCTCAAAAAAACATTTTTTTGCCAAAGGCTCCCTTAGCAGCAAACCTGCGTACTCAGCCCCATGTTATTCTTATGGAGAATAAGTAACGTGTTATCTCCCTTAATTATGAAAATAAATTAATGAATTTTGGTATGTGGCTTTACCTAAATGAGTTATATTGATATTTGTATAAAACCCCATTTTTTGTGGTCCTTCCTTCAGCAAACCTGCATACTCAGCCGCCATGTTATTCTTATGGAGAATAATTAAAATGTCATAAATCGTTTATTTATGAGTGTATATTGATGAAACTTGGTATGTGGCTTTATGTGGTATTAAGATACATATATATGCATTGGAAATTCGCTGAGTACGCAGGTTTGCTGCTACGGGGGTATTTATTTTAACTTTATGAACACCACACTTTAAATTCAAATTTAAACTAACAAAAAAATAAAGGAAAACTATGATACAGTTGTCTTGTTTTACAAGATAAACTTTTGGGTTTTAAAAATCAACAATAATAAGTCCAATAATGTAGTGAGTAAATTGTTTAGTAAATTTGGCCATTGGTTTCAAAATTTATCTTTGCCTCCAGTCTCAGTGACTAAACTCAGATTTTACACTTTTTATTTTACTTGTGATTTTACTTTGTGTGCCTTTGACAACACAAATAATTTTTGAGACTTAATTTCCAGTTAATGAAAGATTTTACTGGCCACCATTTTCAACTCAGTTCATCATTTTAGATTGGATTTGTGGCTTTGAGTGCTACATTTTAAAGCATTTATTTAGTATATTTTTTCAGTTAAACTTTCATTCTTTTAGTGAATGTCCTCATAAGGGAAAAGGGAAGAAGCTATTGCCGTAGGTGACATAGTAAGACATAAGCCCGAGACCATGATAACTTTTTGTTTTGAGGTCCCCAGATGCCAAAAACACTATTCATTAAAATTTTTAGATGTGTGTGTGTGTGTGTGTGTGTGTGTGTGTGTGTGTGTGTGTGTGTGTGTGTGTGTGTGTGTGTGTGTGTGTGTGTGTGCGTCCGTTAACTCGATAACTGTTGAAAAAACCCTATTTTGATCAAATTTGGCGCAAACTTGTAAAGCAACATTTATAACTTTAAGTTTGAAAACCAGAAATATCAGAACTTGGGAAGGGGGTTTGGCCGTAGTTGCATCCCAGTCTTGCCAATAGATGCAGGTATACTGAGCAGGATGTAGGAATGCCGAAAGTAGTGCTAGAATGGCGGAATTGAAAATGGTACTTATACCTTAAAACTCATTGTATATTGATAATTTCTTTACAAGTTTGTTTGTTGTAAGACCTTATAATTTTTTCCAGGCAATATATCCAGTGTCAATAATCAAAATCTTCTTCTCCCGAAAGCTCAAAGGGTTCATCATCATTTAACAGTCATTTGAATTTTTTGAACGGTGTAATATGGTATATTTGTTTAAATATGAGTGGTGGTAAAGTGTAAATTGGGTGTAATTGGGTAAGAGGACATCCATGGTTGAACATTACCAAAGACTAACATAAGAAATTTAGCACTTTAAACTAACACTTACTTTTACTACAATAAGAATAGTTGCTGGAGTTACACTTTTGGTGAGGGAAATGTCAATGGAGTCATTAAACACATTTTTCACTAACTCAGGATGATCTGGAACAAGAAATGACATTTGAAAATCTGGAACCAGAAATGATATTCAACTCAAACTCAAGCAAATAATGTCCTTTTCCTAAAATATATAATTTAAAATAATTAGACATTTGTATAATGTCTGAAATTCCTGTATTTAATGTTGTATAGTGTTTTGTTATTGTGTCAACAGCTACAATGAATATACAATTGATTTGTATATTTGAGTACCGGTATATTTAATATTTGTATACTTAAATATAAGTTGAATGTTTGTATATTTGAATATAAATTGAATATTTGTATATAATAATTTGTATTCTTCAATAAGATTTAAATTTAAGTTTTGAAGGCATGTAAAGATTACACCAAAAGGTGAATGTAAATTACTATAAATTTCGTAGAACAACAACTAATCAACATCTACTATTTAAATTTTGCCAAATTGTATTTGTATCTTCTATCATGTTTTTTAAAATATATTTATTTACAAAAATCGGACTTTAGAAAATATAATACATATTATCGATTTAAAAAACAACTGAAAACTGCCTAAATTAAAAAAAAAACTGATTATTTAATACTATTAGATTCTGTAAGTCGTTCTTATATGTTTTGCAAAATCTATTGACAAATATAAATTACGTGTCAGTCAACACATGTTTTAACTTCAACACAACTGAATTTTACTGGCAGACTATAGACATATAACAAAAATCCGTTGTGATTGTGGAAGGCAGAGTCTACGGAAATGTGTTTAGCGATTTCAGGAATCAGGTAAAAACCAATTGTTTGGAGAACTAAATTTCCAGTTGTGAAGTGATAGAATGCCACCCTGTCGTAATATTTTCCAAGACCCAGGATTTACAAAAGGTTAAAAAATGGTAAAATGGCCAAAAAAGTTTTTTTTCCAATTGAAAACTTAAACCTGATAATTTGTGATATCATATTTTTTCATCATGATTTGGGCAAAGAAAATCTAGGGACACCAACCTGACCACTCTAAATTCAGGAATTACTCTGAATAGGTGATTAAACGTTGCCACTACACACTATTATTATATAGGATGTTTGTGTATTAAATACTAAAGATTCTTTTTCTCTCACCAGTTCTAAGTCCAAAACTAAAAACTAATTGTTTTCTGATTTATACGTTATAGGATTGCTATGGATGACAAAGGACTGTAGATTTTATTTTCCTAAATAATAATATGGTATCACTCAAGAAATTAAAGAATATCAATAAAATCGTAAACAGGTAACATTTTATTGCAAAATGGTAACATAGAGGTTAGAACAATAAAATAATAGATTATATAGACATATTACCCAAGCTACCATCAGCATCTGGTGTTTCCTCCCCCATACAGTGAGCATTGTGGTATTTGGTACCGAGACACAAGTTTTGGCAATGAACTTTTTCACAAGGATTTTCTTTTGTTTCCTGAAGGGATGAATGGACTGCCTTTATTCCATTTGGACGCTGTAATTAAACACAAAACAAGTTTACTAACTTGAATTGAATATTAGTTAAAGCTTATATTAAGGAGTTAATTTTATTTTTAGAGTAGTATAGAAAGTTTTGTTGTTTAGTTTGTGTAAATAAATTTAAATAATAAGGTCTAATTTAATGGCTCCGCTGAACAATGTTGCTGACAATAGTGACATTTTACAGAAATCAAAAACAACTGTTTATACACTATAATTACCCTATTAGATGGTTTATCCTATAGGAAAGTATTCCTTTTTACTACATACTTATTATTTTAAAAGATTATCTCTTTACTGTTCCGTACAATCGAGTATTAGTGATTTTAAGTGAAAATTCCAGTGAAGAACTTTGTAACTGGCGTCAGTTAAGATCATGACTAACGTCATAATTAATCATGCTATCTAGGGTACCTTTTAGTAAATAAATAATACCCCCTCGCCCTCGCAGCAAACCTACATACTCAGCGAATTTCCAATGAAAATATAACATAACACATTAAAACACTTAACAGGATTCATAAGAAATATATTCATAAACAAGCGATATTTAAATATTAATTATTCTCCATAAGAATAACATTGGGGATGAGTACACAGGTTTGCTGCAAAAAGGAACAAAAAATAATGGGTTTTTATGCAAATATCAATAGAACTCATCTTAGTGAAGTCACATACCAAGTTTCATCCATATACATTCATAAATAAGCGATATATAACATTTTAATTATTTTCCATAAGAATAACATGGGGACCAAGTACCTAGGTTTGCTGCTACGGGAACCATAGGCAAAAAATTGTTTATTTTGTGCAAACAACAATGAACCACTACCAGATGAAGCCATATACCAAATTTCGTCAGTTTATGTTTATAAATAAGCGAGATATGCAATTTTTATTTTTCTCCATAAGAATAACATTAGACAACGAACTGTGTTTAGCACTTTCAATATCTCAGTAACCAATTGACGTAGAGCAATGATCAAAATACCAAATTGTTTCTTTTTTGCTGAATTCAATAGTAAAAATTAAAATTTGATTTAAATACAAATTACATGTGGAAACCCCAAAAAACCCATTTTTGGGGAACAAAACCCCCCCAAAAACCCCTCTTCGGATAGTGCCATTCGTCTGGTTCTCGAACTCGTTCAAATAAATGGTGCTTTACACATTTGTACCAAATTTCATTAAGATCGGGCCTTTTTTACGAGAGTTATCGTGCTTACGGACACATATATATATATAATTACATATATATATACGTATATAAAAATTTGAACGAATGGTGTTTTTGGCATCTGGGGACCTCAAAATGAAAAGTTATCATGGTCTTGGGCTTAAGTCTTACCATGAGACCTACGGTAATTGCTTCTTTCCCATAGGGGAAATTCGCTAAAAGTTTGTGCAGCTCCCATACTTCTCAGGATTACTCCGAACATTTTGATTTGTGAAAAGTGTGGGACCGCCTTTAGCAAAATAAGTCAAAATAAATGAACGTACTGATTTTTATACGAACAAAGCAAACTTTTTTTGTGGAAAATTGAATAAAAGTAGACGTTTTGTCCCATGCTGTTTTTATGAAAATTGTTTAACTAACATTTTATTTTAAATATACCTAATATAAACAATTCTCTACTACTCTTCTTGAGCCTCTTGGATTAATTTTAGCAAACTCCCATCATTCTGCAACAAATTTGAACGAATGGTGTTTTTGGCATCTGGGGACCTCAAAATGAAAAGTTATCATGGTCTTGGGGCTTAAGTCTGACCATGAGACCTACGGTAATAGCTTCTTCCCTATAGGGAAATTCGCTAAAAAAAGTAAATTATCGTTAATTACATAGTATTTAATTTTTACTTTCTCCCGTTATACATAGTATATGGAGAAAGTTTGTTTTCATCAAAATTTTTGAATTTGAGTTGATAGTGGAAATATTCATTTTGGTGCTCCCTGAATCCAAAAAAGTGATTTTTACGTGATGTCTGTGTGTCTGTCTGTCTGTATGGATGTGTACAGAGCTAGAGCCCTAACCAATGGTCCGATTTTTATGAAATTTGGTATGTAGGTACTAATCCACGATATCTCCAGGCATTTTTTTCATTTTTTGAAATTTTTTATATTTAAGGGTAATTAACACCCAAAAACCACCAAAAAAAAATGAACAGGAAATAAAATAGTGACTTCGGGAAGCAATTTGGAACACCAGTGAACACTCTTTCGACAATTTCAAAACAAAAATAAGTATCGTTTTGTTTCACCCAAATTCCAACAATGCTCTGCAATTTTAATTGTTTTCATGTTTTGTTCCCTTTTAGTTCAGCAAATTATTTTAATAGCCTACAGTACATTGATGTTCAGCTAAATTCAAACTGATGTGTAGTTGGTCAGAACTGACTTCCGAAAGGGGGAGGGATTTGTTTTGGGCAGGTGATAAGAAGTGAGCAAAAAAGTCTATAAATAGACAGGAAGTGGTAAAACGGGAAAAACATCACCAAAATACCGAACTATGGAGTCATTATTTGTTTACTCTCCTACTCTACCATATTTTCACTGAAGTAAGTATTTTGAAGTATTTCATCCTCTACTACGTTAACCAAATACTTTACAAAATATTTCCGGGATTATTTTATAAGTTAAAATTGTTAAAATCCTTTATAATTTTAATAATTATTATTATCCGGTATGATTATTTATGATAAAAAGCACGAAGTTATGTAAGGACCCTTCCATGATCCATCTGTTGCTTTACCGTGACCCTCAATAAGTCGAAGTCTGTGGAGAATCATCTTGCTAAGTCGAACCTCGATATTTCAAAATATTCGATAACTCAAATTTTTCTCGTTCCCCCTGAGGTTCGAGTTATCGAGGTTCCACTGTAATTTGTTTACTCGGGTCAGGCTCGGTGGATGAGTTGACTCGGCCTAACGACACTGCAGATCACGTAGTTATCTTAATATGTCGCTAGATTGCAGCACTGCTTTTACTCACTCTGGCTCCCATAATGTGTCCCCTCTAGTAGATATAAACCCAATGGTAACACAGACCTTTATTTTTCCCATGATAACTATCACATACCCGATAAAACTAATGTTTGGAAAATAGACCATATTTTACAATCAAATGGTGTGCTACTACTGTTCCAAAACTCACAAGGGACTCTGCCCTACTGGCTTTTAAAATCAAGCTTATCACCTCACACCTACTACTGGACTTATGGATCTGAAGTTCGGGTGGAAGGTAGCTAATATACTCAAAGCAGACATAGGCCTACTCCTGATCAAAATATTATTTAGGGTTCCAACCCACTGGCCTTTATTATTCCCATGTTAACTATCACAACCAACAACAGACCACATGATCTTGAAATTCCATTCAAACCATGCCCTTCTCCCGTTCCGAAAGTTCTATGGGGCTCCTCCCCTCTTGAATTTATACGTAGTTGTTTAGTAACAAATGTATAATTTTAGAATTATGGAGATGAAATTTGTTAGGAAGATAAGTACATGAGAATATAACCTAAAGACCCATGCTGAAAATATTTTGGGGCTCCGCCCTACTGGCATTCAAGATATGCATGCTCAAAAAAGGTCAGAGTTAACCTCATAGGGAATAATAATCTAATTTTAGTTTCCACAGTAACACTAGGATGGTCTGCCGTTACACTTTAGACGCATAAATGAGCAAAGCAACAGTTAAAACGTTAAAGCGCGAACAAAGAAGATCTATGGGGAAGAACGCTACATTTACTAAACAAACTTAAAATAATGTAAACAAAACAGTGACAGTTTTTAACAGCTGTTTATTTTATTTAAATGAAGTCGGTTAAAAACATGTGACATAAACCCGATAAAATATTTCTTCCATTACAATTACATGTGAACTTTAAGACCCGATGGGGCGTAACCTAGGAGGAATTTGCGTATCTTTCTGAAGAAAAACCTTCTCCTTGGTATCACCTAGCTACTGGCCAAATTTCATGTCAATCGGTAAAGCCGTTACAAAGAAGTGACAACGTGAGGGAATGAGAGCTTCATTCGCTTCACCCAACTATTTTTACCAGTGGGAAAATTAACAGAAATAGACGGTAATAAAGAAAGCGTGAAAAAAGTCAACCCGGATACCAGCTAGTGTCATATATTTTAACAAATAAATAACAATAATAATACTTCCTTGAAAGTCAACTACACTGTGCTATTAAGTTTGATTACACATTGAAAAGAACAATGTTTTAAAAATGTTTGGTATTGTATTCAAAATCAATGGTATTATTAAATAGCAAGATGTGATTTTTTGTAATAATTCTCAGCATTCAAAATATTTTTATTACTATTTAACATGACGTTTCATGTGCTGCACTCTGAGATAAACGTTACAAACTCACCCTATGATTAATGATAGACCTTGTGCGGATCTTCGTGAAGCCTGAGTATGGGGTGCCAGCAGAAGAGTGGGGGGGATCAGCGTTGAAGGGGAAGTTCACAATACCATGTGTCATAATACTATTCCTGCGGAAAACATTTGTCTAGTATTTGGAATATTTGTTGTTGTACAATCAGCTGTTTTTTACGTTTAAAAGAGTGTATCTGATTTTGCTGTTTGTTTAATGTAATTTCAATATTTTTACCTATAAAAGAAATGTTTAAACATATGGGCGCAGCAAACTCACTAGGTTGAAGGCAAATTAAAATAATTTGTGTTAGGTCTAATCAATAAAGGCTGCCTCCCACTTTTTGCGAATACGCCCGAACACTCGGCCAAACTCCAAATGTTCAGAGTAGTCGCGAGAAGTGTGGGAGGTGCATGAACTTGTTGGTACCAGTAAACTATCGCCAAATGATTCACTTGAATGTCCCGCTGAATGTTTGGAATGAGTTGCGACAACAAGTCTTGCATCAAATCACCCGAATGTGCACAGCGAACTAACCAAGTACACGCTTGCCCAATACCATGCTCATACTTCCTGGTAGCAAGAACATGGGACGGAATGTTCAGTGGACATTCGGGGGGATGTTTGGCCGAATGTTCAGGCCCATTCGCGAGATGTGTGGGACAGTCTTAACCTAAGATATTTGCATAACAATCAATTCGCAGTTGCAATGTTTTTGGTTTGGCGCGTAAAAGATGATTATCACAAGCGATTTTTAGTCAACAGACTAAGAACATATGTCAACTGCTCACCCCCACCCTGAAAAAAACTGGTTTAAACCACTTTACCCAATAACACCCAGGCTTCACGAAGATCCGCACGAGATCTAACATTCATAATCAAAATTATGTACATATTGCGTTACCTTTCCAGTAGTGACCATGTGTTCTTGCTGATAAACTGTATTTACTATATTCAGCTGTTTTACCATGCAATTCAAAACAATTCTTTCTCAATGTTAATATTATGGATCAATGGATCTTATGGTAAACTTTAAGGTCGGCTAGGGCCCTTCCCTTCCGTCCGATCTTTATAAAATTTGGGCAAAACAACTTCAGACCAAGCTCTATCCAACGACACCAAAAATATCAAAATCGGTTGAAAACTGTAGGAGGAGTTCCAGTCACAAAAACCCCTAGTGCATTAAATAAGTATATTACCACAGAAAAGCAAACCAAACGTTTGTAAATACATCAAAAGGGCCTCTTTCATATATTCATTGTATTGTATCCCTTTGGTACTTTTAATGACAAACTTTTATTTTTTGAGAAAGATATGTGAAGGAGGCAGTGGGCCTGTTTATCCCCCCCCCCCTTAGTCCAAGTTTGTGAGAATGCTGCTAATCAGAGGACAAACTATACAAATGATTATATATCTTACCAACAATATAGTGCTGGATGTCGCCACACTACGTGCAACTGTAATTTCATCTTTTGGAGATCTGAACAGAGTCCTTGTCTGCCAGTCTGTCCAATAAAGTTCATCTTTTAAAAGAGTTATAGCAAATAGGTGAAGTGTAGTTGTTGGTGGTGGAAGAAAAATAATTTTTTTATCAGACCCGTCATACGAACTTGAGTGTATAATTCCGATTTTTCCATCTACATAATATATTTTTTTCTGTGGGATGTCAATTGTGAGTCCATTTGGCCATATATGACCATCATCTATGATATTTTTACGTTCTAAGCCATCTAAAGTTGACCGTTCTATTTTAGGAGTACCACCCCAGTCAGTCCAGAACATTAACCTGAAAACATAAAGAAATGTTACTTGACCATTTTATCTTAAAGATAATCAAAGTTAAATAACAGAGATACCCTACTCGTATGGAAATGGTTAAAAATTAAACTTAATCTATGGTCAGCTTTACTCCTAGCTAGGTGTCTATAACTAAATAATTTTGAAAGTGACTTTTTATAGATATAAAGCTTCCCCCACTCCAGCATTACCGGTACTCAAAGGAAAAGTTAACACACCCATTGCCATTGCTTGCTTGCCATTGGCTAAAAGTTAAAAACAACAACTTAAAAAAGTAACAAGTTGTTAATTGTTTTTTTATCAAGTTAAAAAAAAGTTAAAACAACTTTTAAAATCATATCTGTTTCATTACAGTTGTTTAATTGTATATCATTAAGGGGCCATACACATATTACATAACACACTTAAGGAGGGAGGGGGTACGGTATTGCGTTACTCAGTGTTATAAGGGGGAGGGGGGAGTCTAGCTCAGTGTAACTCACACAGTTTAAATATAATGTTAGGTGTTAAAAATAAACTTTAGTTTTAAAATCTGATTTAGTGTTTGTTGTTTTTTTTTATTATTCATTATGTTTACTGTTTTGTTTTTTTGCCACAACAATTTGTTTTGAATTTATGACAGTTATTACTTTTATTTAATGTTTAGCTTCAATAGTTTGTTCTATTGTATGAATCTCAAAAATATCACTTAAGAAAAAAGGTAGAGTACCTAAATGTTACTTCTATGTTGTCGTTTTCCTCAAACCTTATCATTATCATTTTACTTTTTTGAGCTTTGTTCTTTAAAGGTTTGCCATAATATAATTTTGTTCTTAGTTAAAAGAACATGTTTGTAGGCTATGTTTTTTTTTGTTATTTAATCACTGTTATGAATGGTATAACGGATTTGTTTTAAAAATTTAAAACAATATCTCATTGAAATATTTGAAAAATCATGATTTTTTTAATCCCAATTGCTTGTCACCATAGGCTATTAACTTAAGACAGCGAGGTACCTTAATGGCATTAGTCACATGGGCAAGCCAGAGGTCATGATGATTACAATTAAGATCATGACCGCTCATGATCTTAATTGTACACTCTCTATCTTGTTACACTTGTCTTACTATTTGTTACCTATTTGTTACCAAATGAAAACTCAATTTATTTAATTTAATATTTGTCAAGACAATGAACAAAGCGAGTGTTGCTGGGCCCAAAAACATTCGTGGATCTCTGATTAGTTGTGGGTTGCTTGAATGAAAAACAAATTGCAACAAACTATTTTATTTAACCTTGAAAACATTACAACAAATGCATTGCCTAAGTTAGAGCCAGAAAGGAGTATTATTTATTTGTTTCAAATGTATCACCTTAGAGTGTTATGGCTTGGTTGACTTCTGGCCTTTTATTTTTATATATATTTTTGTATTTAATATTTTAATAAGTAAATGCAGTTCCCAAGCAACAGTGTTCAATTATGGTGTTCAGGATATATATCATAAATGAATGGGTGGTGTATAAAGCAAGCGAGTGGTCGGGAATTATTAATAATAATTTCTAGTCCTCCTAACTGTTCCTCCTGACCTCCGACCCACTCTATCCTCCTAAGTAACACTACCACCAAACAAATTACACACTTAAACGATTTATGATCAACTTTATTCAATATAAATGTGGATCCTGAATTGCGCCCTGAACTGCAAAATAATTTACTTTATACTCTTTTTTTTAAACCAACCAAATTGTAACTCTCTATTGCATAAATTTTCAATCTCCTAGAATTTTGGATTTTACTCAATTTCTAGCTCTTACAATATCTAAAATCTGAAACAATATTATCGAATCTAAATGTCTTTCAAAGATGTTCTTGCTTTAAGATAAATTAATTCTTATGCAGAAGTTACATTCTTAAATCACATTATAATAAATAGGAAGTTATGTTAAATAATCTGTGAGCATGAAATTACATTAAATGAATCAGCAGTGATAAATCAATTCAAACTTAATAATTGTTAAACATAGATCAGGATTAACTACAACATGTGCTCTGACGAAATATGGCCAACAAATGTAGAATCAATAAATGTTACTTACATGACCATTGTAGATTATTACATACACACACAATATAAATACACTATTACACAATAACACACTATATTCTAATAATACCAATTATTAGTGAATTTCCTATGGAAAGTGAACTATTAGCATGACCCGCACGGTGAAACTTAAGCCCGGGACCACCATAGAAGTTCCTAACGTGACCCCCTGAACACGTTTTGGGGGTCGTTCAAAATTTTATATATATATATGTATATATATATATATAAAAATATATATATATAGACATATATATATATATATGTGTTTGCACTCTAGCGGTCACATTTTTTGTCCGATTTACTTGAAATTTGGTAGGGACATTCCTTTTTGTAATCAGTTGGACAAGTTCGTTGGGCAAAACAATCGGAAAACTCTAACCCTCTTTTTTAGGGATTTTAAATTTTGAAATTTGAGTTTTTGGGCCCAAAAAGGGTCAGATAAGCCCTAAATGTAAGATTAATGGAGAAGAGGTTATAGAAGGTAAAAAGGCGAAAATTTTAAGCCCCCCCTCATCATTCTAGCACTAATACTTACCGAGTTATTAAATAAATTAAAATTGAGTAATCACAGTACATTCTTATGGGGATTTTACATTGGAAAAGGCTGTTTTTCATATCTTGATGTAGTTTTATCACTCCTAACACCCCATACCGATTTTTGATCCTGATGGACCATCCTCCTAAGCTTACAATTCACAACATTGCCATCCCAATACTGCATTTTAATAGAACCAGGTGCATCAGAACAGCCAAAAAACTAAATATTTTCCATTTTGCTAAAAATGTCACAAATTTTTTTAAAACTCGTTATTTGATTTTTGAAAGTTTTTACTGGGGAAATTCACTTCCCTAACGTCAGCGTGCTGCGTGCGAACTCGTTTAATTTACGGTTACCCCAAAAGCGACAAGAATTGTTGCGTTTAAACTTGCTCTTGGCACGTGTAAATTTTGAATAAACCTCAATAAATGAATTAAATCGAATACGAGATTGTACCGCAAATTTTGGTCTTTTCTTTAAAATAATTCGCGAAATAGAAAACGTATGGGGTGCACCCCGTTAACAAATCGACGAACTTTTAGAATTGGCAAAAAAAACGCGGTATTAATTTGGAAAAGATTTTGATGTTGCTACACCAAATTGTTCTGAGCTAAGAGAGCGAGTGGCCGTGGTCGATTGGTTTTGTGTGCGAGGCCGGTCACGTGGCTGCATTGTTGTTAGGTCCTCGGATGCGCGGTACCTTCTAGATGTTTCTGATATGGCGGCAAGTTTGAGTTTGAACTTGTAACATAATGGAGTCGGCCGTGACCGGGATCGAACCGGCCATGTCTGACTTACAAGTCAGGCACTTTACCTCTGAGCTACCGCGTCCAGTTTTACTTCATTTAAGCTTTTTAATATTTACTATGATTATTTTATTTAAGAAATTACCATCACCAACAATAAATTTTAACCAAAGAACTATAGGTGGGTGGGGGGTATGCTCAGGTGTTTCAGCGTGTTATGTGGGGATAAGAGGGTTTGAGGTGACGAAAAAATGTGTTATGTAATATGTGTGTGGCTTCCAAGTTTGTTCAAACAGTTCCATAAGAGGGTTTTTTATATCTGTTACTTTATAACTGTTATTGAAAAATAATTCATCTCAAACACTTAAATGAGAATTGGTGTGAAAAAAGTGGAGTAATTTAAGTTGTAGTAACAGTTATTACTGTTGTTAAAACATATAATATTAGACCATAGCTTTAGTTGGTCCGTAAACATTTGTTGTGTTTAAATTTCACAAACATTTTTGCAAAAATACTTACAGGTCTTATAAATGAAAAACCTTTAGAGTAAAGGCTGAAAATGCCCAAAATCACTGGTGTCCCTCCGAAAGTTTACAACTGTTGGGGTAACATATAATATGAGAGAAGCTACTATATTTCCCCTAATTTTAATTTATAATGATACCAATTCAAATTCCTTGGCCTTCTTGGCATTTCAAGGTTCCTTTGGGAGTTGTGCCCGTGGTTTAATATTTGCTGCATTAATTAAACATCACATTTAAGTTTTTAGTCTACCAACTGGTACAAAAAGAGTAACACATTTAGTATGGCTAATATTTAATATTTATAGCCTTTTAAGAAAACAATCATATAGTTTAAAAATTAATATCCTTCTTCTATGCAGGATACTTGAATATTCTATGCAGAATATTTTAATATTATTTATAAAAGTACAAAGTTAAAAAATAAGTGCTCACAGTTCTGTAAGTTTTTCTGTTGAACCATACAGATTTTGCTATGTACACAAAACTTTGCAAAATCATTATTCTCAAATAAAAATAATTCACATTAAATTTAAAGTTCCAGTGGCATAGGTACGGGGGGATCAGGGGGATATATCCCCCCCTTGTAACTTCAAAAAAATAAAATTTATATCCTCCTGAAATCAAGCTTATGCGCGCCGCATGTGGGACGTAAGACACCGAACAGTCTACCCTCACTCCCTAGCAGCCAGTTCGTCAACTAGTGCACCTGAACTTGACCTTGATGTCTAGATGGTCTTAGTTATGTGCTTAACTTACGGTTGCCATATTAGAATTAGATTTGTAATTTAGTTAACTGCAGAAAGCCATAAATCTTTATACTGATTTTCTTCGTTCTATAACCGCAAATATATGTAAAAGTCAACGATATTTCCCAACGAAATAAAGCCAAAGAGTAAAAAATAATGGAGGTTAGAGTGAACAGGGAAATAAGGGTTTAGCTTATTTGGCAATCATTGCATGACAATGAAGTTGCAAACGTAAATACATTTTCGTTCACAGATAAAATTAAACAAAATACTGATTACTTTGTATCGATGGTTTAGGTCTTGGATGTGTAGGCCTATCAATGATTATGAATGTAAGGGACACGTCAATGATGTCTTCAATTTTGTATACCGGTTATCCGCGCTAGTCACGAACACAGTTTTTATGTTTTGTATTATCTAATGAGATATCCCCTCCCTTGACAAAGGTCTATCTACGCCACTGTAAAGTTCTGTCTTCTGCAATACTTAAACGTGCTTCCTTCCCATGTTCTACTGATACTTAGTTCTTGGATGACCACTTACCCTTCGAAGGGGTCCAGAGCTATATCTCTAGGCTGGTCTAGATCGTTATCAAAGATGATCATGTGTTTTGATCCATCCAGTTGGGCAGCTTCAAGAGTGTTGCGATCAGTGTCAGTCCAGTAGAGGACATCGTGGACCCAATCCACAGCTAGTCCATCACAAGTCTCGGGTGAGGCAACCACTGTCTTGTTGTTCAATTGGTCCAGTGGAGCTCTGGATCAAATATGGATCATGTTGGTTGTAAATGTTAAAATTATTACTATCTAGTTGAGAGTATTTTAAAAGCTAATTACAGCATGTTATCATGTTGCAACCCAATCAGATAGCAAATTAATTTGTTGCTTGTGATTCTTTATGTATCAAGCTTTCAGAAAATATTCAATAATCGATTGATATCACCAGTGCCGTCCTTAGGGCGGCGTGACAGGTGCGGCCGCACAGGGCCTCTCGCCTTCTAAGGCCTCGTGCTTGAAGAATTAGTTTACGTTCTTTAAGCTCAAATTTGCTAACTACAACCATTTTATTAATGCAACCTTTAGTTAAATAATGTCCATCTGGTTTTGTTTTTCTAACAAATAGTTTGTAAGAACACTATAAAAAAACACATTTTAATGTGAATTAATTGTAATGGTCATACAAAACCTAATGCAATTGAAAGTTTAATAAACGGACAACAAATGCTACTAAATAACAGTTACAGAAGATCAAATTTAATTCTCTTCCGCTTTTACATTAAAATACGAATGTATTTTATTAAATTAATGTTAATGTAATTTTTACCAATGTAGCAGCCACTTTCCATGTTATTCATTTATTCATATACTAGCTGTGTAACCGTCCTTCATATGGATTGTATATAAATGGTTGATTAACTAAAGCAAATAACAATCCACATGATTTCACAATATTAAAATTACATTTTACACGTTTAATGTACAACTAGAAAATCGTATGTTTGTATCTTTAATCCCAGCAGTTCTTTACTAAAAATAGCCCTCGTAGTTTAATTTCTTGTGGAATTAGGTTTTAAAAATGAAAAAAATAGCAAGCAGAAATATTGTTGCTGGAAATGTGCACTGAGGTGTTCTGATTTGAATACAGTACCAAGTTTTCTACTTTTCTGGTCAGGTGAGCTTTCACTGCCATATTGGAAAATATCAGACATGATCTTTGAATGTTTGTGCCATAAAAGGTTAAATTTAATCCGATTTTCCTAAAATTTGGACTAAACATATAAAACTACCATATCTGGGCCTCAAGCTATAACCCACATTTCAAGTCCAACTAGTATTTTTTTGTGTGTGGTTTTCCCTTTAAAATGTGGTTTTTAAAATTTTTTGACCATATATGTTAATACATTTTCTAAATACTTGCCTTCATGTTGTAGAGTCAAGCTTAAAGATATTAACATTTTCGTATTTTGAATAATGTTTTTATCTTGAGTGGTTCTGGAGTAAAGTGAAGAAAGCCTGCCGGTGCAAAATGCAGTACTGTACGTTGTTTATCAATGTTATTCTTTTAGAGAATTAATCAATTTTTAAATAAATCTCATTTGAACAAATATTTAAATTGTGTCCAAAAATTAAAACCCCTTGGCACTTATATAAAGCAATTTTATTAATTTTCAATAGGTTCGTAGGGGAAGGAAAATTGAGCAATGTACCCCTATCAAATATTTATCAAATATGTATTTTTTAACTTTTCTCTGGAACCAGATTTGGTATAATGATGATTCAAAAAACAAAATTTGTATTTTTTAAGCTAGTTTTAATATAAAAAATATGTTTATTTCAATTAATAAATAAGGATGAATTAAAAAATCAGTGCTTTGGGTAATAATTCCTACAGTTTTCAATCTTATCAGTCAATTATATTACTTTTTCTTGCATTTATGACAAGGTAATCAAGACCAACACATACGTATACTGTCTAAATTTGGTAGAAATTGGGCCAAAACTGTTCTATTTATGAGCAATTTGATAAATAGAACGGTAGCATACATTTATATTTAAAACCGAGGGATATCCAATATGGCGGCAAAAGTTCACTTTTCTCGAAGTAGAAAACTTGTTATTGGAATAAGGGGACCTCAGGTAACATTTTACAGCAAAAATATTTCTGCCTGCAATTTTTTCAGTTCTATCCAATATTTTATCCTAATTTCCCTGGCCTATTATTGCCCATCTCCGATTGCATGGGCAATCCCTAGTAAGAAATTCAACAACATATGGAATCAACAACATGGTAACATGATCAACAACATTATGTAGTATTTTTGCAAGTAACTTCTGTATAATAATGACCTCATCTTTTAAATATTTGTAATACCTGTATATCCTGTGCTCCTCAATATCACTCCAAAACACAATGCCCTTCTTAAGGTGGTAGCTTATTGATATAGCAGCTTTTGCTGAATCTAAGAGCCATTCGTCTTCATCTCCGTCTATGGTATAACGGCGGATGGTTCGCCTCCAAGAGAGTATCAGGTAACCTATACCAAGACAAATTTTTTTCTTAGTTTAGAACATTTTTTAAAAACACATTTATCAATATACATTGGCAATCAGCAAAATTCAGGGGTGCCCAGAAACAAAACAAGGGTGCTCAAAGCCCCATCAAAACAAATTTTGAGGGGGATTTTTGAAAATATAAATAAATGTGACAATTTGTGAATCACAATTTAAAATTTCTTTATGTACAGGAGAATGACAATGATAAATAATATTAATGGCAAATGTATTGTTACTAGTGGCATGAAGGGGCCATATTCCATAACTTTTCTCCAATTCTCTGCCTCATCTGATTATTAGAGAATTTCCTATAGAAAAGTGAACTATTAGCATGACCCGCACGGTGAAACTTAAGCCCGGGACCACCATAGAAGTTCCAAACATGACCCCCTGAACACGTTTTGGGGTGTCGTTTAAAATTATATATATATATATATAATATATACATATATAATACATATACATACATATACAATATATATACACATACTATATATATATATATATATATATATATATATATATATATATAATGTGTATGCACTCTAGCAGTCACATTTTTTGACCGATTTACTTAAAATTTGGTAGGGACGTTACTTTCTATAATCAGTTGGACAAGTTCATTGGGCAAAACAATCGGAAAACTCTAAACCCCTTTTTTGGGGATTATTCTTTCAAATTTTGAGTTTTTGGGCCCAAAAAGGGCCAGAAAAGCCCCGGACGTACAATTAATGCATGTATTAAGATGGGAATTAGTGAAGCAAAAGTTTTAAGCCCTCTCTCGTCATTCTAGCATAAATATTTACCAAGCTATTAAAGAAAATGTATATCAGCTTAACACAGTACGTTGTCTTATGGGGTTTTTACATTAGAAAAGCATGTTATTCATTATTTGGTGTATTTGTTTAATCCCCAGCAACATCGCGACTACTTTTAAGCCTGTATGGACCTTCTCCTAACCTTATAATGCGCAAAATTGTATTCCTTACATTGCAGGTAAATTAAACCAGGAGTACCAGAACAGTAAAAAAATCAGTGTTTGCAGATTTCAATAAAATTGGCATAAATGTATGTTTTTACACTGGGTTTGAGTTTTAAAAGTTTTGTATATGGAAATTCACTTCCCTCATGTCAGCGTGCTGCGTGCGATCTCGTTTTGATTCTATACATGCTGAGGAAAATAAAACAGTACTAGTGGCTTACAGAGGCTATAGCGGGGCCTACGATAACTAATGGGCCTGCATACTTCCCCCTTCCACTAGAGTCACATGACTATGAGGCCGATCAGCAGCTGAATATCTCATTAAATAGCATTGTAAGAACACGACCCTCCTCACTTATTTTTGATCTCCTCGGAATTAAATCATAAGCTAATTAATAAGATACACAAATTATTAATCTTGATGAAATGGCGAACAAAATTATTCAGTTACCATCCAATTTCTAATTATTATTTTAATACTAATTACGGGTTAAAGTGAAATATTTTACACTTTTTTAAACTGGTCATTTGTTTACAGTTTTCAGATCGATATAAAATTAAAATCAGTTGTTTTTATATATTCAGTTCTGGATATGTCAACGGTTGCGCTATGGTTTGTTGTGATCCAGTTAGTTGATGAAGTGTATTACTGCCATTTACAAACTATTCATCTAAATTTAAACTTAACAAGTTAATAACCTTCATATTTGTTTTATAACTACTATTTGGACAATGCTGAAAAATGTCCGCCAAGGAATGTCTGCGCGCGATGAAATTTATAAAGTAGGTTAAATAAATACAGTAGGTCTGGGAATAACTACAGTTTTGCATAATAAAAGCTCAATGCTGACACAAAATTTAAGAAAATAACAAATAAATCAAATATCAACATATGTTTATAACATATTATACTAACTTTATAACATTTTACTTAAATAATCCACATTAAAGTTGACATATTTCTATAACAAGGTAAAATGAAAATTCCACATAATGTGTTGCTGTTTCAGTAGCTCTTAACTTATATTCAGCTTAGGTTCGTGCTGAGAAACCGTGTTTTATTGCAGGAACCGCTGTTTCAATCTGCAATTATTAACCTAAAATAATTCTACTAGTTATCCTGATGGGTAACAAACTAAACTTTGAGGCCGAACTGTGCCCTTGAAAATGTTAGTATAAAAAATTGAAAACCACTCTGCACTACTACAGATTGAGGCAATTCTTTTGTTACCTCAATCACCAAAATTGGTTAAAAAATGTCGGAGAAGTACTCTTTGCAAAAATAACACTGATGCATTCCATAGATTAAAAAGATAAGTTTTTTGTAAACCCGAAAAGTCTATTTTATATTTAGAAAAGTACAATGAAACTGGTATCACTGTTTCCATATTTTAATGCGGATTATTAGAATGATATACAAAACTTATATATTCGGTGATTTATCCGTCAAAAAGATGGGAAAAACTGTCGGTAAGTCAGGTTTTCACAATGCTTTTAAAAGGGATTAACAGTTGCAAGTCACGTGACCAAAAATGTATGCAGGCCCGTTAGTTATCGTAGGCCCTGGCTATAGCCCCTACATATGCTTTTTGTGTAAATGGATAATCACAGCTGATCATTAGTTAATTTTGCTTATTAATAAAAACACTGTAGTAATATCTCCATAAGAAAATCTTTGGAACTCTGAAGTCCAGTGGGGCGTAGCCCACATAATTTTTGACATTTCTGATATTTTTCCTACCGTCCTTGGCCCTCAAGCTTTAAAATGAATCGTCATAACCTAACTTAACTTCTTCCTAGCTCGAGATATTTCATCGGGACCATTTCACTTACGGAATTAAATATATAGATAAGTAGGAACATATGTCAGTTCATAAACAAAGCAGACGTTTTTAAATTCTCTTGCTTTTCTTATGGGGGTTGTTTTATGTTATTGCTTGTTTGCTGGTAACTTTGAAGAAATAATGATATTTTCCCCAAGTCCCTGGGATCAAGACCTTTAATTTGAGTCCTCTCCCATCATCCTGTGATTTGTCAAACTCCCACAATTTTGACTAAAAATTTTCACTTACAGAATTGTATGTATACATTGTACTAAAGTTAGTACTGTAAATAATCTATCTATTTATAACTAAGGTATTATTTGTTCAATGTCACCATTATCATTGTCTGTGTCTGAATAATTCTTTCGGTTTTGGTAGAATATTGGTATGGTTGCGCCCAACCCCTCCCCCTTCTCCGTCGACTTTATTGTAGGTATGTACAGTGCATTAGGTTCAGTTCATTAGATGTCACAACACAAGAGCTACTATAATAACGGGGGGGGGGGAGGAGGGGTTACCAATTTGGGGGGAATGGCATCATTGGGCTTGGGGGGATGGGCACCCCTGGCAAAATTAAAACATAGTACCTTCTTCTGTGCAGGTTTTTCCATCATGGGAGAGTTTATAACCAAATGGACAGACGCAGGTAGGTGTGAGATCTCGACTGAGGAGGCAACGGTGGGAGCAGTCCGCAGTCTTGCAGGGATCCTGGGTTGAGGGCTTTGGTTGTAAACTGGTATGTACGGCCTTCAATCCCATCATTCGCTCTGACACCCCTAGCAACTAAAGTCAGTGTGAGGTATAAGCAAGATATAAAACATAAACGTTTATATTAAACAAGTTTTTGTCTTGATGATACATATAATCAGTTATGCATGGGCCTAGGAAAGGGGCGGTAATATTTTAGGGGTGGCAGTATTTTTATTAAAAGGTAAAATAAAATGCAGCATTTGTATTCGTCCAAATTCAGAATAATCTTGGGTCCTTATCTAGATCTAGTCTTGACGAGCTGTACGATGGTAAATAGCCCTATTTGCAGGAAAAATTAGTTCCAAAGAAACTCACAACTCTTTATTAGTTCTTACTCCTGCCTGGTTCAGGGGTATGTGATTGTTACGTTATTGTTTTGTGTTAACTTTTTATTTTGTTTTTTAAATTATTTAACACATCCACTGCATTATAGCAAATTAGAATGATTATGGTGGGATAGCCTCCGGATCATTAAATTAAGCAAAATATAGGTTTATGTTACCTGAGCTACTGTCAAATGGCCCTGTTGCGTAGTGAAACTACAGCTGTTTCATGCTCATTGGCACATCTTCAGGTTAAGAACAGCAGGTTAAAACTGTTACATATCTACATATCCCTCGCACCAGACTTCGTCATAATCTTAAAAAACATTGAAAAACACTTGACACACACAAAAACAACATGAACACGAATTTAAAACTACTTGGCCACGTGTCTGCGTTTACTTGGCATATATCTATATATGTGTCCGTTAACACGATAACTTGAGTAAAAAACGTCCGATTTGGATGAAATTTGGCTCAAATGTGTAAAGTGACATTCATGACTTTCAGTTCGAAAACCAGACAAATCGGATGATGGGAAGGGGGGTTTATGGGGATTTTAAATTTTCCAAAAATCAGTTTTTTGCATTTTTCACCCTAAAATTTTTATAAAACTTAATTTTGGTTTTGACTATGTTATAGAGCTTAAAAAAACAAATAATATAGTATTTTGAATTATTAACCTAGGTTAAGTGGTTGCGGAGAAAATCCAGAAAACCTACTCATAAAATCTCCCATGTTAATCTTATGGGAAAAAGGTTTTTGGCTTTTCCTCAGTTCATTTTAATGTAAACTTCACATTTGCTTTTACCAATCAGTTTAGCTCCACAAAACAATCATTTTGATGTTTAAATTGTGATTCTACGACCAACCGTTGCAGAGATATTCAAAGTGCTAAACACAGTACGTTGTCCAATGTTATCCTTATGGAGAATAAATAAAATTTGATATCTCGATTATTTATGAATGTATATTGATGAAACTAAGTAAGTGGCTTCACATATTACTGGTATATTGATATTTGAAAAAAAAATTGATTTTTTGTTGAATATACCCGTAGCAGCAAACCTGCGTACTCAGCCCCCATGTTATTCTTATAGAGAATAAATAAAATGTAATGACTCCCTTAATTATGAACATCAATTAATACAACTTGGTATGTAGCTTCACTTGGTTGATTTATAATGATAATTGCATAAAAACCCATTTTTTGTTCCTTGTTGCAGCAAACATGCTTACTCAGCCCCATGTTATTCTTATGGAGAATAACTAAAATGTTATATAGCGCTTATTTATGATTGAATTTTGATGAAACTCGGTATGTGGCTTCGCCTAGTTAAATTCTATTTATATTTGCATAAAAACCAATTGTTTATGTTCCTTATTTCAGCAAACCTACGTACTCATTACCAATGCTATTCTTATGGAAGATAATTAAAATCGCTTATATGTGAATATATTTTTATGAAACTTGGTATGCGGCTTTATATGGTATTAAGATGTATATTATGCATTGGAAATTCGCTGAGTACGCAGGTTTGCTGTGACGGGGGTATTTTGTTTCATGTTCTCTAATATCGTCATTTTGGTCATTTGGTTTCGATCCAAAATTCACTTGTTCATGTTGATGATCTTCCATACCAATTATTTCCATCGGGTAGACATGTTGAATTGGTTGTAATAGAGTACCTTTACTTCTCTTTAAATCCAACAAACGCACATTACCATCTTTCCCTTTAAAGGTCTTCTGAACTCTTGCTAGAGGCCAATCAGTACGTTTTTCATTATCACTACCAATTAACATACCTTCTCCAACAGTAACTGTTCGATTTTTACTTTTGTTTGAGTGAAGTACCACCTGACATAAATATTTACTTCGGAATCGCTTGTGTAAATCTTCTCTTAACTTCAGTCGATAACTACAGCGACGAGACAAATCCATTTTCTCAATGCACTTAATATCTGTTGCTCCATACTCTTTTGAATCATGAAGAAACATTGCAGGAGTTAACCCTTCCATATCACCACTATCTTCAGATACATAAGTTAACGGTCTTGCATTCATTACAGATTCACAATTGCACAATATGGTTGTCAACTCTTCAAAATTCAAGCAAGCTCTTCCCAATACTTCTCTAAGTAGTTGTTTCAACAGTCTTACAAGCCTCTCCCACCGTCCGCCCCACCATGGTGATGCAGGAGAGTTGAACTTCCACTCGATTCGCTTGATAGAACTACTTTCTATTATTTTATCCCAGTCAAGTCGACTGAAAGCATTTTCTGCATCTTGGAAGTTTGTTCCATTGTCAGTACATATCATTGCAGGTCTGCCTCTTCTTGAGATAAATCTTCTGAGACTTTGTAAAAATGTATCAGTAGACAATAATGTTACCAATTCCAAATGCACCGCACGGTAAACAGCACAAGTGTACAATATGAAATCCACGCTTTCTGGCCACCTCTCAAAAATACGGGGTCAGCAAAATCTATTCCACAAATTTCAAACACTCCAGCATCTCAAACTCTGTGCAATGGCAGTTGTACTGGAATAGAATCAAGTTTCTTGGCACTGTAACTCTTACATGTGATACATTTAACTACTACAGACTTAACAGTTTTTCTCCCACATGCTATCCACACATCTTCTTGCAATAAAGTTAGTAATCCTTGGACTCACATGTGACAATTTTCTTCATGCTTGTGACGAATCAATCCATGTACTCCTGGATGATCATTCGGCAATACAATAAGATATTGGAAATTCTGTGTGTCTTGTCTTTCAATTAGTTTGGTTTTGAGTTTTATCAAACCATCTGAGTCTTCAAAAACACAAAGTGTCTTAAGTTTGTCGTCTTTTGAACCAAAAAATGACTCTTTCTGTATAAGTCCAAATACTTTGGTCTCAGCAATAATTATTTCATCTTTGACTAATGGTCCGAAAGTTCTGTGTTCATGTTTTTTTTTTTAGTTATTAATAAATCTCAAAATCCACCCAATCATTCTGAGGAGCTTGTCGTATCTTGAGAAGTACAAATACCAATCTAATGTATAAAGTTTTCTTTCTTCGACATTAATGAGTCGTCTGGGATTATTTCTTCAATTCTTTTCTTACGGCATCTTCAGCACATTCATTACTGTGATTCTGATCAGGCCAGTTATCAGGATATGCTTTAAGCCAATATGGTTCCTCCAACCATTTTGACTCTACCAGTTGTTTAGGAGAACATCGTCTTGATGGGAGATCGGCTGTATTTAGGTGACCTGGAACGTAATTCCACGACTGGATCTTTGTTAAAGTTCTGATTTCGCTTACTCGATTCCAAACAAAAACAGCCCATTGGTCTTCTCGTCTAATCCAGGATAACACTGCTGTCGAGTCGGTCCTATAAAGTAATTGAATATTTTTTCAATTCAATACTCTAAGTACACTGATAGTCAGTCGAGCTCCAATTGTAGCTCCCATTAACTCTAAACGAGGGAAGCTCATTTGTTTAACTGGCGAAACTCTACTCTTAGCCTGAACTAACTGTAAAGACACTTGACCATTCGACTCACCTCTTAAGAACACTGCTGCTGCATACGCGTTCTTGCTGGCATCACAAAAACAGTGAATGGACCATGAAATTTCACTCTGAATCCCTGGTGTGAAATGTCTTGGTATTTTCAGTAGTTTTAAATAATCTAATTCTTTTATCCATTTAAGACTGTCAACTTTTACTTCATTAGGTATTTCCTCTCCCCAACTCTTGTCATTTTCCAAGGTCTTTTAAATAAAAAAAATAATAAATAAAATGGTCTTTTATTTAGAGCGTTTTTCATGAACATTACATGGTTTTCGAAACAACTCGTGTCAGGTCTTTTGTAGAAGAATTTTTGGCAAGTGCTACAGGGCAAGTAAAACCTACCAGGTCAAGAGTTTATGGGAAAACGACAGTATAACTTTTTTTGTTACCAGGTTAGACTCATTGAAAGTCAAGTTTTCTGTGTTTATTTCTAGAGTATCTATCTGCCTATTCCAGTTTAGACCTAATACGAGCGTTAAAACATTGGTTCCAGAGGTATTACTCCCAGTATATTCCCAACCTCTAAAAAAAACTTTGCTTCTGCCATTACATTGGTAGACTGGTTAATGAAAAACTCTAGATCCGATTCATTTTCAAAACTAGCCATACAATTATCTATATAAAAACTCTTTAAAAGCTGTAAGATAACCTCTTTTGAATAGTCAGATAAGTCATATTCAATGAGCTGTAGAGTCCTCTCTAAATGAAGATTGATAACTGCACCTAATAAAAAAGGACTGCAGGTGACCCCGAAAACAACTCTGGCATGTTGATAAACCACTAATTCCCCTTTTTGTTAATCCATAAGAAACGTAGGAAATCCCAAACTTGTTTGAAGAAATGCCTGCTCTATATCGGAAACAACGCCATATTTGTTTAATCTAAATCGATTAAGGATAGACGGAATAGACTCTATTAAATTCTCACCCTTCCAAAGACAATCGTTGAGAGGAGGTTGAGCTCTTTCTTTAGCAGATGCGTTGAAAACTGGTATAAGCTTTGCTGCAGCACTACTTTCTTTTATGACATGACGATGTGGTAAATAGTGCCCTATCTCAAGATTGGCTTCAGAAACCTTTTCAATAATACCTAGGTTTTCCCAATCAGTTAAAACATTTTGGTAACTATCAAAATGCCCACTTTTATCAAGCTTAACGACAAGAGAATCAAGCCTCCTCTTCGCCACCTCCAAGTTAGTTGGAAGTGGAGGATGATCTTCGATCCACGCAATTTTACCTCATACCTACCATCACTGTTTACTGAAACAGTCTCTATAAAATGATTCATAGCAGCTGATTTCGTTTCAGATTCTGTCTTAACACTCACAGGATTTTTAATTCCCAAAACATCCAAACTCCACATGTCTGAAATTGACATGTTAGGCGTTAACAAAGAAGTGACGGTCATTGAACTAGATTTACTAGTCCCTTTCAAATTAACTTTCCCCATCAGAACCCAACGAAGTAATGTTTCCATTGCAACTAACCCACTTGTTAACTCATGACGTTTTCCTGTAAAGAGCTTAAAAAATAAGTTAATTCTTAAAGTGTATTAACACAATTACTGCTGCTTTTAAATGCTTATTCACTTATAAAACGAAATGCCCAAAAAATGAAACATATTTTGACTATGCTCAAAATCTAATTCTTAATGTTTACTACTAACAACATTATTATTGATTATTCATTTTCCTTCAAATCTCAAAGTAATTTGATTGATTACAAGCCTAAGGCACCAAATAATACAACTGCCTTGGGCCTTGAAGTCCCGGTATAGGTTAGGATCAGTGAGACGTTCATCTTCAGCCAGTTCAATATGTTTTTTTAACTTTTCGGCGTATTTTGCTTTTAACTTTGGCTCAACTCACCACTGATGAGCAATAATGGCTGTTGCTGTCATAATTGATATTCCATAATGATTTTGTTTACATCTATCAGCTAATTTTTTTATTTCGCCAATAGTTTGATTGCTTTATGCAGGTCTGTGTCTTCTCTTTTAACAACTTTCGATACCAAGTTCGTAGGCTTAAGTAATGAAGTAGGCATGCAAAACAATTTAAAACACAAATTCAAAGCTTTCCATGTTTATTTTTAATGAGGTGGCTTGAGTTTTCTCTCTTTAATTAAAGGAATTGAACGTTATTACTTATGAATTAAAGCTTTCAAAGAATCAATCCGAGATGACCAGCGTGTTGTACAACATTTTTTTCAAAGTGTAAGTAGATGAACTTAAATCGTCCCGCATTTTAATACTTTGACTTACAAAAATACACAACTGTTCTACACCAAACAAGTTTCGTTTTCTTGAATATTTGAAATAGTATGATTTAAAACAAAGTTTAAACTGTGGGCAGCACAATGAACATTGCTGTTTTCTGTTTTTTTTTTTTTTAGACAACTGGTACAGCTACCGGCAGCATAACAAATTCAAAATGGCTAAAGTTATTAACATTTATCAAAATGAAATATAACAATTTCATCCCAAAATGCGGGCCCGCCAGAGCTTTTACCTCGGCCCGGCCCCCTCGGCTCCCTGCCCCCCTGCGGGCCTGCCAGAGCTTTTACCTCGGCCCGGCCCCCTCGGCTCCCTGCCCCCTTGCAGGCCCGCCAGAGCTTTAACCTCGGCCCGGCCCCCTCGGCTCCCTGCCCCCCTGCGGGCCCGCCAGAGTTTTTACCTCGGCCCGACCCGCTCGGCTCCCTGCCCCCCTGCGGGCCCGCCAGAGCTTTTACCTCGGCCCGGCCCCCTCGGCTCCCTGCCGCCCTGCGGGCCCGCCAGAGCTTTTACCTCGGCCCGGCCCCCTCGGCTTCCTGCCCCCCTGCGGGCCCGCCAGAGCTTTTACCTCGGCCCGGCCCCCTCGGCTCCCTGCCCCCCTGCGGGCCCGCCAGAGCTTTTACCTCGGCCCGACCCGCTCGGCTCCCTGCCCCCCTGCGGGCCCGCCACAGCTTTTACCTCGGCCCGGCCCCCTCGGCTCCCTGCCCCCCTGCGGGCCCGCCAGAGCTTTTACCTTGGCCTGGCCCCCTCGGCTCCCTGCCCTCCTGCGGGCCCGCCAGAGCTTTTACCTCGGCCCGGCCCCCTTGGCTCCCTGCCCCCCTGCAGGCCCGGCAGTTGCGCCACTGTGTGAACCATTATGTAAACTTTTCTGTTTCATAATATAGCAACAAGGATCAAAAAAATTCAAAACATTGTCACAGTATCAATAAAAAACATCTATTACCATCAAGTTATAAAGAAAAATATGGTTCACTTTTAACAGTAATCATTTATTATTACTTCAGTGCGTTCCGAGATCTGTAGATCTCGTTTGTTGTCATGGTTACCAAACGATCAATCTACAAGGTTTATAGACATCTTTCTATAATATTATAAAGAAGAGGTGGTTTCTGTCTGTCTGTCTGACGTTCTGGGTGGACGCAAAAACTACTGAACCAACTGGGCTGAAACTTTACACATAGGTAGATCTTGAACCCATGCAACACATAGGCCTATTCACTTCCTTAAAATCCCCTCAGGCTACGCCCCGTGAACGTTCTAAGTTTCAATGTTTACATTTCAGAAGAAAGTAAACATTCAGAAACTGTAATGCGAACAGCTGTGGATACTTCCATTTGACAGCTTAAAAAGCAGAAGCAAAAACAGCTGTTTCAAGCTAACTAAAATCCAGATTGCATTGACTAAAGAACGGGTAGAGAAAGCCCCTGTGCGAAGAACGGGTACATCAGCTAGTACAGTTCGCGCCACGGTGCTTGACGCCTGGGAAAGGCGAGAACCAACTCAAACTTCTCATAATTAAAAGCAGACAATAACGAAAATAACAAAAACCAATATTTTAACATTAAATTATTTAATTTTGGTTTCTGTTGACAAAAGTTTACTGTAACACTAAGGCTACTAAGCCAAATAGAGGCGAAAAGTCATTCCAGAGCATAAGCCAAGCACTGTGCCCCGAACTGTATCTTTATATATTATATCTTATTTATCTATGTCAATTTACATTGAGTTGACGACACCGTATCTGAGGGAAGAATATCATATTATGCAAGCACACCAAATATAGGTTATGGTACAAGACCTCTGGACCTCGGGACCTCGTGACGCAGTGATCGTGTTAACTCCGTATTCTATAATAAAGATTGTAACTTATTTAACTTTACCCGTAGCAGTTATTATAACCCGTAGCAGCAAACCTGCGTACTCAGCGAATTTCCAATGCATGTATATGTTTCTCACTACCACATAAAGCCACTCACCAAGTTTCATAAATATACGCAAATAAATAGGTGATATATAGCATTTTATTTTTTCTCCATAAGAATAACATTGAAAGCATAGTACGCAGGTTTGCTGCAACAAGGAATACAAAATAAATGTTTTTATGCAATTATCAACAGAACTTAACCAGTCGAAGCTGCAACCAAGTTTTTCATTTATGTTCATAATTAAGGTAGCCATTACATTTGACCTATTCTCCATAAGAATAACATGGGGCTGAGAATGCAGGTTTGCTGCTGCGGGGAAAATCAGAAAAATTTTTTTGAAAATATCAATAGACCAGTACTAAGTGAAGCCACATGCCAAGTTTCATCATTATACATTCATAAATAATCCAGATATAAAATTTTAATTATTCTCCATAAGGATAACATTGGACAACGTACTGTGTTAAGCACTTTGAATATCTCTGCAATGGTTGGACATAGAATAACAATTTAAACACCAAAATGATTGTTTTGTAGAGCTGACTTATTGGTAAAAGTAAATGTGAGGTTTACATTAAAATGAACTGAGGAAAAGCTAAAAACCGTTTTCCCATAAGATTGACATGGGAGATTTTATGAACATGTTTTTTTGATTTTCTCCGCAACCACTTAACCTAGGTTAATAATTCAAAATAATATAATTTTTTTAAGCTCAATAAAATAGTCAAAACCAAAATTAAGTTTTTCAAACATTTTAGGGTGGAAAATTCAAAAACCTGATTTTTGGAAAATTGTAAACTCCCATAAACCCCCCTTCCCATGGTCCAATTTGTATGGTTTTCAAACTTAAAGTCATGAATGTCACTTTACACATTTGAGCCAAATTTGATCAAAATCAGACGTTTTTACTTTCTCCCCCTATACATACTATATGGAGAAAGTATTGTTTTCGTAAAAATTTTCGAATTTGAGTTGTCAGTGGATATATTCGTTTTGGTGCTTTCTGAACCCAAAATAGTATATTTCGTCACTAGGATAAAAAGTGGATCTTTTTAATACGAGCTCCAGTTTAACTGCCGAGGCGAAGCCGAGGCTGGGAAATGAGCGAGTATTCATATCTATCGGTTGTTGAGTCGATCACTTCAAACCAATCATTGTGGTTCGAATCAATCGGTTGTTCTTCAAAACAAACATTAACAATACAACAATGAATGTTTCGATAATAACAATGACTGTTTCGATTATTTATAATCGAATGAATTTTAATCGATTTATGACGACCTCGAATCAAAAGTATCATCAACAATGATCTTTTTAGTCCTAGTACGATAATGATCATCAAAACATATGTTATTATCCAAAGACTAAAAAGAAGAACTTTTGAATCTCAACGCATCTGTCAAAAACAGTTGTTTTTGAAGCAGTATGACGAAAAAGTGGTTTTTACGTGATGTCTGTCTGGGTGTGTGTGTGTGTGTGTGTGTGTGTGTGTGTGTGTGTGTCTGTGTGTATGTGTACAGAGCTAGAGCCCTAACCTATGGACCGATTTTTATGAAATTTGGTATGTAGGTACTAATCCTCAATATCTCCAGGCGTTATTTTAATTTTTTGAATTTTTGATTTTTAAGGGTGATTATCCCCCAAAAATCGCCAAAAAACATATAAAATATAAACTTCTCAAAAACGGCTGTAACGGTTTTGATTAAAATTTAGTGGTTTGTAGAAATTTCGGTTTCCAACAAAATGACACCACCCGCATTTCTGGAAAAATTCGGGTTCAGAAATTACAGGACTTATAACATCCAAAATTAAGTTTTTTGGATTTTTCATAAAAAATCATAAATGTTAAAAAAGATTACTATTAACCATTCAAAATAACTCAAAAAACTAAATAAATTAGTATTTTAAATTACTATTCTACGATTGCTAGTTGCGGAGAAAATTGAAATTTTCATTTAGCAGTAAACACAGTACGTTGTCCAATGTTATTCTTATGGGGAATACAAAAATAACTATTTCTCTCTTATTTACTGATCAATTTCATTAAAATTTGATATGCAGGTCAAGTTAGCATTGACCAACAGAGGATGTCCGAAATATGTTGCTATTTAACTCTGAGGGGGGGTAAGGGGGCATTTCCCCTCTTAAAACCACCGTGTGCAGCAACGTACTCAATAGTGCCTCCCAAAAAGGGATTTGGGTGGATATTTCCGAAAACAACTATTTTAGACAATTTTCTGTACATTTATCTGTACTTCATCTTCTATATTTAGTAAATAACAAATATTTTCGTCATTAAAGTTTGGCTAAAAGAGAAAAAGTATGAGTCAGTTTCCTGATACCGTTTAGTTACTTAAGTTATCTTGTTAACAGTCACATATATATATGTTTATTTAAATTTGAACAAATAGTGTTTTGTCTGGGGACCTCAAAACAAAAAGTTATTATCGTCTCGGGCTTACCCCTTACCATGCCACCTACAGTAATAGCTTCTTCTACGGGGAAGTTCGCTAAAATAAAAAAATTCCCCTGTAGCAGCAAACCTGCGCAGCAAATTTCCAATGCATATATATGTATCTTAATAACACATAAAGCCACATACCAAGTTTCATCAATATACATTCTTAAATAAACTATTTATGACATTTTAATTATTCTCTATAAGAATAACATGGCGGCTGAGTATGCAGGTTTGCTAAAGCAAGGAACACAAAAAATGGGGTTTTATATAAATATCAATATAACTCAAGTAGGTAAAGCCACATACCAAATTTTATTAATTTATGTTCATAATTAAGGGAGATAACACGTTACTTATTCTCTATAAGAATAACATGGGGCTGAGTATGCAGGTTTGCTGCTACGGGAACTATCGGACGAAAAATATTTTTTAGTGCAAATACCAATAGACCACAACGATATGAAGCAATATACCAAGTTTCATCAAGCTAAGTTGATAAATAAGCGAGATATATAATTGTTCTTATTCCCCATAAGAATAACATTGGACAACGTACTGTGTTTAGTTCTTTTAATATCTCTGTAACCAATTTACGTAGAGCAATGATCAAAACACCAAATTGTTTGTTTTTTTAAGCTGAATTCAATGGTGAAAAGTAAAATTTGATTTACTAAAATAATATACATAAAAAATTCAAGAAACCCATTATTGGGGTAAAACCCCCGCGAAATACCCCTTAGGATAGGTCGATCAGTCTGGTCTTCGACCTTAGTCATAAATGTTGCTTTACACGTTTATACCAAATTTCATCAAAATCGGATCAATTTTACGAGAGTTATCGTGCTCACGGACACACACACACACACACACACACACACACACACACACATATATATATATATATATATATATATATATATATATATATATATATATATATATCTATCCAGTTTCGAACGAATGGTGTTTTTGGGGTCTGGGCACCTCAAAACGAAAAATTATCATGGTCCCGGGCCTAGGTCTTACCATGCCGACTACGGTAATAGCTTCTTCCCTATAGGGGAAATTTGCTAAAAATAAAACACTGGTGTTTTACAAATTTGAAGCCCTTATAAAACCTTTTTAACATAGTATATGGAGAAAGTATTGTTTTCGTCAAAATTTTTGAATTTGAGTTGTTAGCGGAAATATTCGTTTTGGTGCTCCCTGAACCCAAAAAAGTGGTTTTTACATGATGTCTTTTTACATTTTTTGAATTTTTGATTTTTAAGGGTAATTATCCCACAAAAATCGCCAAAAAACATGAAAAATCCAAATTGATCAAAAACGGCTTTAACGATTTTGTTTGAACTTTAGTAGTTTGTAGAGCTTTAGGTTTCTAACAAAATGACACCACCCGCATTTCTGGAAAAATTCGGGTCCGGAAATTACAGGACTTAAACATAAAAAATTCAGTTTTTGATTTTTCATAAGAAAAATGTTAAAAAAGATTACTATTCACCATTAAAAAGAGCTAAAATAACGAAATAAAGTATTATTTTGAATGACTATTCTACAATTGCTAGTTGCGGAGAAAATTGAAATTTTCATTTAGCGGTAAACGCAGTACGTTGTCCAATCTTAAAAAATACAAAAATACAAAGAATACAAAAATAACTATATCTCTCTTATTTACTGATCAATCATAGTACCTGGGGGGCCGAGCTTTGCTCGGGGGAAGGCCAGTCAGTTTGTTTAGATGACTTGGAGTAATATTTCACCACTTCCCCCTACTGATAATCAGATTTGTATAATTCATTTGCCTCTTTTCTACATTTTTAAGGTCACTGCAGTTGTTATTTATAGCTCAATGTACCTTTGATTTATTTACTACTCTATTTATGTAATTTTCACTCAAATCTTTTAATCTCTGCTCTCAGAAAACCACATGTTAATAATCATACAACATGAGTATTACTTTGACAGTTCCCTGGTTGATTATGAACAGCTTTTACAATTCTTTTGTTTTGATTTGAAACTCCATAAGCCCAATGTTAATTTTTTTAACTTTTCATTTTAGTTTTTTACATTATTTGATTTTTCCTGGGGATGAGGCCTGTCTAGAACTTATTTTAATCCCAGAAATGAGTTATTTCGAACATTTGAAGGAAATCGTTGGAGCCGTTTTTGAGATCAGTGTCGCAAGCAAGCAAACCTTACTCATATTAGAGTATAGGATAGAATACTTTAATATGAGTAAGGTTTGCTTGTATGCTTGCTTGCTTGCAACACTGATCTCAAAAACGGCTCTAACGATTTCTTTCAAACGTTTGAAATAAAAAATTTCTGGGATAAAAATAGGTTTTAGACAGGCCTCATCCCCAGGAAAAATCAAATAATAAAAAAAAAATAAAATGAAAAGTTAACAAAATTAACATTGGGCTAATGGAGTTTCAAATCAAAACAAAAGAATTGTAACACCTGTTCATAATCAACCAGGGAACTGTCAAAGTAATACTTATGTTGTTTATCCTATACTCTAATATGAGTAAGGTTTGCTTACGACACTGATCTCAAAAACGGCCAACGATATCCTTAAAATGTTCGATATAACTAATTTCTGGGATAAAAATAAGATCTAGACAGGCCTCATCCCCAGGAAAATCAAATAATGTAAAAAAACTAAAATTAAAATTAAAAAAATAACATTGGGCTTATGGAGTTTCAAATCAAAGCAAAAGAATTGTAACAGCTGTTCATAATCAACCAGGGAACTGTCAAAGTAATACTCATGTTGTTTATGATTATTAACATGTGGTTTCCTGAGGTCAGAGATCAAAAGATTCTAATGGAGATTACATATATAGAGTAGTAAAATAAATCAAAGGGACATTGAGCTATAAATAACAACTGGAGTGACCTTAAAAATGTAGAAAAGAGGCGAATGAGTCATAAAAATCTGATTATTAGTAGGGGGGAGTGGTGAAATATTACTCCGAGTCATCTAAACTGACTGAATGGCCTTCCCCCGAGCAAAGCTCGGCCCTCCAGGTACTTTCATTAAAACTTGATATGCAGGTCAAGTTAGTATTGACCAACAGGGGATGTTTGAAATATGTTGCCATTTAACCCTGGCGGGGGGACAAGGGGGCATTTCCCCTTTCAAAACCTTGGTGTAGCAATGGATTCTATAGTGCCTCCCAAAAAGGGATTTGGGTAGATATTTCTGAAAACAAATATCTTAGACAACTTTCTGTACATTTATCTGTACTTCATATTCTATATTTTAGTCAATAAAAAATAATTTGTTCATAAAGTTTGGCTAAAAGGGAGAAAGTATGTGTCAGTTTCCTGATAGCGTTTATTTCATGATACAATCACCTTGTTTGCTAACTCATGACAGGTAATGTGGCCCTACATATTTACACCTTATATATTTGGTCTTAATCAGACACATTTCTTTCAAAAGTAAAATTTTAACAATATGTGTCCGTGGGCGGGATAACTCTCGTAAAAATGGTCCGATTTTAATTAAATTTGGTTCAAATATGTAAAGCAACATTTATGACTTTAAGTTCGAAAGCCAGCCAGATCGCTCTATCCTAAGGGGTATTTCGGGGGGGTTTTGTACCTCAAAAATGGGTTTTTTGAATTTTTTACGTATAAAGTTTTAGTAAATAAAATTTTACTTTTCACCATTGAATTCAGCTTAAAAAAACAAACAATTTGGTGTTTTAATCATTGCTCTACGTCAATTGGTTACAGAGATATTAAAAGAGCTAAACACAGTACGTTGTCCAATGTTATTCTTATGGGGAATAAGAACAATTGTATATCTCGCTTATTTATCAACTTAGCCTGTCGAAACAGTATATTGCTTCATATCGTTGTGGTCTATTGATATTTGCACTAAAAAATATTTTTCGTCCGATAGTTCCCGTAGCAGCAAACCTGCATACTCAGCCCCATGTTATTCTTATAGAGAATAATTAAAATGTCATAAATAGTTTATTTATGAATGTATATTGATGAAACTTGTTATGTGGCTTTATGTGTTATTAAGATACGCATATATGCATTGGAAATTCCCTGAGTATGCAGGTTTGTGCTACGGGGGAATTTTGTCATGCCATCCATCCAGGGGCGGCCCATCAGTTTTTCAGCGCCCGTGCAAAGACCAAATTTGTCGCCCCCCGCCCCCCACCATCAACCAAAACCTCCCTACCCCATAGTTCTGAGATAGACTGTCACTTGTGCACCTCACTCCCTCGCTTGTTGTTGTGTTTGCAATGTTTCTGGTTCCGTGCTATGCTGATTACCTGAAATGACAAGCTATGGAACACATTCAGATAAGAGACTTGTGTAAGTCAAAATCTTGATTCCTGGAAATGTATCCCATTCCCGATCTTCCGCGCTACTAAAATTGTTGCCATAAAAAAACTCAAAACCTCAAATAATTAAAAAATCTAAATTTTGTAAAATAACAAATGTGCACACTTGTAGTCAACGTATCACAATACACTGTGTATTATAAAACAATTATGTGTTTCTTTAAGAAAAATAATAATAAAAACAAACCCTTAAAACTGAGTAGGAACGGTACAGGACATACTGATAACAGTACATCTATTCTGAGCGTGGGAAAGATTTCGTCCAGGGTAACCAAAACAATAATCAAAACGCTGACCAAAACCGACGATTCTGACGGTTCCTGGAATCTGTGAGGCTGAAGTTTGCGATGGATACAGCAAAGTTTTTTGTTAGAGTTATTTTTGTTTTTGAAAAAAAAACTAATGTTTTCTGAATATAATATTTGTTTATTGATTCTAATGTATAACATGTTTTTCAGTCATACGGACTCTCTCTTCGAGTATTTGTACCCGAGCTATAAAGCTTATTTTAAATTTTTGTTTATTCTGTGATATATTGAATCTTATCTTCTAAAAGTGTTTAGATCAATTAAGTTTAATACCAATGACTCTAAAAACTCAAGTTGGGTGCAAACATTTTATTTGTTGTTATTACTATACTGTGATATACTGCCGCAACTTATTTAAAGTATTGCCAAATTGTAAGAAATAGACATGATTAGTCAATTAACCACAACCAGAGCTCAAATAATCTTAATCTGTAATGAGGAGAAGTATATGTTCAATTCTTAACTTTTCCCACTCCATCTCCAATACTCCGAAATGACTCAGTTAATAAATAATAACTTAGTTGAAATGGTTACTAAACAAACGGAACGATAAACTATAATCTTCAAAGTAAGCTAAACGAGTGGACCTTATAAGTACCGATGTAAGGGGGCGCCAAAATTTGAGGAGGGTGCATCATATTTCCTCCTTATTTCATATAATACTAAACTCAAATAGATCAAATCCCTATTCAATACTCTCCAGTCTCCAAACCATATCTTTCCTCAACTATAGGAACTAGTTTAAAACAATCAACGTGGGCGAATTAAAAGAATTAGTTGCATTGTGTTACTTTATATTTTAACATTGCAAATTTCTTGCAATGTATTGCGAGTTTTATTCAAACTCTCAATACCAATCAGAATACCCTGAAGTTGTCACAAACCGATAGAGGTCAAAACAACTGCTGTTTTGGAATAGAGGAAAGCAGAAGTTGTATTATCTGATATGTAAATTTAATGTTTAAGTATGGTGAAGGTTCAAAACATGGTGAATACTCATAACTTTCCATCAAATATTGTTTTACTTCAACAACTTACAATGCAAATATACAACAATTTACAAAATCAGTTTGGTTTTTATATATTTACAAAATACTTTATGTTAGCGCTACGGCCTATACCGCCCACCCCGCACCAGGCGGCGTACCGATGGGGGGGGGGGGCGCGGGGTGCGGTCTGCCCCAGGCCCTGCTTTGGCATAGGCCCCCAAATTTTGAAAAATGTTCAAAAGTCTAAGAGAGTATTTCCCGCTGATCTCCGGAGAATCGCTACCGATATCTACTGTCGTATTTTCGGCTGTTATTACGTAGTAAAGTCGTCCTTTTTGGACATTATTTTGTTTTCCTTCGACGTTTATAGCCGATATTACGCGGCAAGGACATTAATTCCAGATTATATCATCTGTAACGTCTTCAATTACGGTCGATAAAACGTGGTTCGGTCGCCATTTACAGTTAGGTTGTTTTTTATGTCCGATTCATGTGTAATACATAATGTTATGTCTCGTCATTTTCGGCAGATTTTACGTGGTCCGATCGTCTTTGGCAGCTGTTTACTACATGATTTGGCAGGTCACGATTGTCCAAAGATTGGTAAAGATTTATTTGACTATTTAAATACTCAAATTTTGAGTACTCGCACGCCCCTAATACATCGTATACATATATATATATATGAATAGGCCTTCCTCTTCAACCCCTAAAGTCAATATAGGCCACTACAAATACATCCGCCGCCCCAGACCCCAACTACAACAGTATGCCACCGATCCTACGACCCGTTATGAGCACCGAGCGCTGCCCCCCCAAAAGCGCCGCCCCCCCAAAAGCGCCGCACCCCGCGCGCCCCGTGCTGGAGCACGGCTCGCACTGTCCTAGAGCCGGTACTGCATCCATCCACAGACTTAGTTTCATTGCTGTGGGGAATTTAATGAATTCTCCATTTGGGATATCGGCCAAACACTGGAATTGTACATTATGAGAATATTTAAAGTGATCAAATTAACTTACCCCTGTTTGCCGGAGTAGAGTTTCTGTTTGCAAGTTGTTTGTGTTCATCTTAAACAATGATCGAGCGCGCCAGGAGTTCCAATACAGAGTATTTGCGTAAAATGTTAGTCCAAAAGCTTGTAGAATGTTGTCTGATGATCTGCTCAGAACTTTAAGATCCGAGCCGTCATAGTTACATGATGAAATCGTTGACACAAATCCATCGAGGATATACAGTTTTGAATGAGATAAATCTAGAGTTAATCCATTGGGCCATTGAACATTTGCAGATGCTATTGTTTTAACATTCTTGCCATCAAGTCCTGATGATTCTACTCTTGCGTTATCTCCCCAGTCACTCCAAAATAATAGCCTACAAGATAAAAAATTTCAATCTTATATATATATAACTGACAACTGTATTAAGTTATATATTTCATTAAAATTTATTGTTTTATATGAGGGGTATGTAGAGGCAGTAGCAGATTACTTCAGCAAAAGCATTGAAAAGTAAATGCAGTGGTATACAACATTAGCAGGTTTTAAATAAAATCAAAATTCTAGTTCAACGGAAAACTTTATCAGCATTGTTGCTTTACTTATGGGAAACATTCTCTAAATAAATTATATAAAACAACCATCATGAACTGATACAAATTTATTGTTTTATATTGAGTTAAGTTCTGTTTGTCTTATAAAACAATCAAGGCGAACAGAACTTAACTCAATATAAAACAATAAATTTGTATTAGTTAGTGATGGTTGTTTTATATTATTTATTCAGAGAATGTTTCCCATACGTAAAGCAACAATATTCATAAAGTTTTCCGTTGAACTAGATTTTTGATTTGATTTAAAACCTGTTACTGTTATACAACACTGAATTAACTTTTCAATGCTTTTGTTGAAGTAATCTGCTACTGCTGAGTTTGAAGTTTTAAGAGTCAATATTCAATAAAACTTTTCTCTTTATTTAATACAGTGATGAACATTGACAGTTTTATAATGAGTTATACATAGGTAAAGGTTATTTTCAAACAATAGGAAACTTAAAAAGAATTTTCTAAGTAAAAAAAATGTATCCTTTAACCAGAAAATTTGTGTTTATGTTTGATAAGCATATCATGGCAATATAGTTTTAGTATCATAACAGTCAGTGTTTCAAAATTGTTGGTTGAAGTTTATATGCAAATTCCTGGTTTATACCACTTTCTAGATACCAATATCTAGAGTGCTTACGATATTCTGCCTGTGTATATCTCAAATTTTGCAATGGATAACTGTAACTTTCAAATGCTCTTAGTTGTAGAAAAATATTAAAGCGCCTAATTCACAGTAGTTGGGACTTACTTATTAACGGTAATTTTAATAATGTTGGTGGCAAAGAGTTGAATGATTTTCAATAAGCTACTGACAGACTCGCAAATAATTACAATGATGATGGGTTATTCATCTACACAAAGATACTGATTATCATCACTTTCTGATGTGCAAAGAAAATAGTGTCGATAGCCTTTGACAATAAAAACATTGAAATCATGTCATATGCACTCATTCGTTGTGTTATGAGACATCCTCTATATATAAGTGTTTACCCTTTAGCTGGATCAACGACAATGGCCCGAGGACTCTCCAGACCGTGGGTGGCATTTAACAAGACCTTGCGGTAGAGGCCATCCAAGGTGGCTACCTCCAGTGTCTTCCTCCCCACATCCGTCCAATATAGATTGTCATGTATCCAGTCAACAGCAATGCCATCGGACAACTTTACCTCAGCAATTATAGTAGGGGTTCCCACTCTGTCATCAGACCTCAGCCAGCTCCTGAAAAATCAGGAGATGTATCTTGAAAATATGGTAGATATAAAAAGAAAAGTTTGTTAAAATATACAAATTTAATAAACACCTATTGAACACCATTCAAGGAAACTAGGGTAACAGCCCTGTTTGATCTTACTACAGGTTTATATATAATTTCTTCATCTGATGTAGGCGTTCAATCATCCTTCTTGTAATTAGAGGATGAATGAGTATTTATTGTAAACATCTTCACCCAACGGCTAAATTAATAAATAATTTAAGTTTCAAACTTTTTTTGCAATATTAACAAATATAAATTGAATATATACGTCATATACGGCAACTCTACTTCCAATGACAAACTTAAGATAGTTTGATTATTTATAATTATTAGGATAAACTGCTGAAAATATTTTTATAAAATTTGTACTTGTAGTTTTAAATTTGTTGTGTGGAAAATATGAAGACACCAGTGCAGCCACTTTAGTGCTATTACATACACACACTCTCTCACTCAGCTACAACATCCAATGTGTGTGTATTAATTACCCTAACTGGTAGATTCCCTGTGTCCAATTACCTAATAATAACTAAATGGCAGATATTAATGGAAGGCACTATATCTCATGTGAATTTTATAATGCCTGATTGAGATGTGGTTCCCCAGTATATGACTGCCCCACCACTGCCATATCAAAATTCAGAGTATATGTTGAATCTCTATTGACTATTTAAATAAAACCAAATGGACTTTGGTTGTTTTTAAATCAATAAAATCTTTCAACCTTTACGATTTATAAATAAAATATTATAGTTAACTTTCAATAAGCAGTTTACCAGTTCAGCTATACAATTTTTTGATAACTTGGTAAACTCTCTCTAAATATATATTTTTGAGGAGCGAAGATTAAATAAGTTAAGCAACACATTTTTCAGAACCCTTTTACTCGTATTGTGGTTTCAATGTAGACATTTTTTCAGATCAGTAAAAGAAAAACTAAACAAAATAATAGTTATTAAAAGTTTTAAAATTATATTTAAAGGGGTTTTCATAACTTGAATTGTTTTTAGCATAAAATAATAATAAACAGTATTACAAAAATGACTCATTGGCTGGATTTGATATGCTCAAATAGGCTTCTGTTAATTCAAATTCAAATTCAAATTTCTTTATTGTTCGAAACATGTAATTACATGCATAAACATTGTCAAAGGTTCTTAATCTATTTCACAGTGCATATTTATATACATTTTTCAGTCATAGTAAAAGTCAAATTAGGCCTAAATATCAACACAATATATTTACATGAAATATCTACAGAAAAAAATTTACAAAGTACACGCGATTTATATTTCTACAATTGTAAATCATAAGGACACTTCATGATTAAATATCTCTTGAGTTCTGTCCTAAACTTATTTCCATCTAAGATTTTTATGTGTTGAGGAAGTGAATTAAAAAATATTGCACCTTTAACATAAGGACTATTTTCTGTTGTTATGAATTTTCTATTGACTCTATAAAAATCAAATTTTCTCCTTGTATTATGAGCATGGACATCACTATTTTTACAAATATATTTATTATCCAGTTTCAATAGGATTATAACTTGAAAAATATACAAAGCATAAACTGTCAAAACATTAAATTCAATAAATATATTTTTACATGATGTTCTAGGATTCACCTTAGCTAGTAATCTTAAGGATTTTTTCTGTAGGATAAAAACTCTGTCCATGTGTGTTTTGGCTGCACTTCCCCATAACAGTAGGCCATAAGAAAGATAAGGGTACACTAGGCCATAGTAAACTTTCACTAACATATCAGGATGAAGATAGGAGTTAATTCTTTGTAATAAAAATAGGCTAGGTGATATTTTTTTACAAACATAGTCAATATGTACTTCCCAAGAAAATTTGGTGTCAATATTAATACCAAGAAATTTACAAGATGCGACAGATTTAACACTAAAATCATTGCTATTTACAACAAACTCCTCATTTACACCACTTGGGCTAAAAAACACTAGTTGGGTTTTATCTATATTAAGCAACAAATTATTTTCTTGAAAATAAAGTTTGGACTCATTGATAAACGTGAGAACTTTATCTTTCAAAGCGGGATAGTCTTTCGCCCAGCAAAGACCAGATGTATCATCTGCATACATACTAAGGAAAAAACTATTGTCCAGTGAAATCTTAAAATCGTTAACATAACATATAAATAGAAATGGCCCTGGTGTAATGGAGGGTGTATTTGCTTGGCACAATTGGTGTTGGTCGACAATCCAATATTCCCTATTCAATCACTTCTCTGTCTATCGCATGGACCATACATTTACCTTCATATCAAGTCTTGTGACAGAATAATCTTCTACAAAGTGTCCTCTAGATTCTTTTGGTGGTTCAAATCATAGCTATTTACAATACATGTTTTGTAGGAGAGTTCCTTGCCCTTCCCCTCCCTCAAAATTTTGGAGGCAACATATCTAGCTTATTCTTAACTGATTGTTGCTAACTCAACATATTAACTAAGTTTTCATTGGAATAGGGAATAAAAATGAGAGAATATTGACAGTAAATTTCCCCCTCTATAAAGGGGAAACATAATGATTACTGTCAATATTAAATCTATTCCTGCAGATAATTATCAAACAATTAATAGTTTAGATAACATTATTTTTAATTTTTCACTACTTTTAATAGTAATGAATTCAATAAAGAAAAATTAATAATTTATGCCAAAGCCCAAAAATCAATTTTTGAAGGAACAAAGCAAGAGAAAAACTATGAAATAGTTTTATTTTGTGTTTCTAAGCCCATGGATTCCTTAACATTTTGATAGGGAACAGTCTAAACTCTGGTCTTGTTATCATCTATGTTTGAAAGCATAATTGATAATCAGCCAAATTGATTGCCAATGATGACAAATTAGCAACTGTGTCCTTGTTTGAGATTTTCTGTAACTGTAACATTTTCTAGATTTTGTTAAGGATAAACTTGGACAACCTCAGATTATGAAGCAAGTGCACCAACCACCTTGCTACCCAGCCGAATGCCTACTTTTTAACGATTTAATTAATTATAGTGTGGTTTTCTTAACAACCACTAATGTAATTTCTATTTGTAATATTGTGTCATCTTTTTGTCAGTGGCAAAAACTCTTTTGATTTCAATACTAGCCACTGTAAGCTAAGAAACCAAAACAAGATTGTAAGTTTTCTTGAGCTCTAGACTTCTTTTGATAAACGACCCTTAATGAAAGTGATTTATGTCTGAAAGTAGGTCATATCATATATAAGTAGCTGGGGGGCCGAGCTTTGCTCGGGGAAGGTAAGTCAGTTTGTTTAGATGACTCGGAGTAATATTTCACCACTTCCCCCTACTGATAATCAGATTTGTATTATTCATTAGCCTCTTTTATACATTTTTAAGGTCCCTCCAGTTGTTATTTATAGCTCAATGTCCCTTTGATTTATTTTACTACTCAAACAGAACTTTTATATGTAATCTTAACTCAAATCTTTTAATCTCTGCTCTCAGGAAACCACATGTTAATAATCATAAACAACATGAGTATTACTTTGACAGTTCCCTGGTTGATTATGAACAGCTGTTACAATTCTTTTGTTTTGATTTGAAACTCCATAAGCCCAATGTTAATTTTTTTAACTTTTCATTTTAGTTTTTTTACATTATTTGATTTTTCCTAGGGTTGAGGCCTGTCTAGAACTTATTTTTATCCCAGAAATTAGTTATTTCGATCATTTGAAGGAAATCGTTGGAGCCGTTTTTGAGATCCGTGTCGCAAGCAAGCAAGCACGCAAGCAAGCAAGCAAGCAAGCAAGCAAACCTTACTCATATTAGAGTATAGGATAGGATTTTAAAGATCATATGTAGCATTACATAATGCCACAAAACATACCTCGAAGCGACGTTTGTAACATGTTAATCCCATTAACAAGTTTTACAAAAAAAAGTTTTACAAGAAAATATTAGAATATATTAAAATAAGGTTAGTTGTTGCCATACAAAATACTCAAATTCTATTTTACGTCAAATGGACCTACGCTATATCCTAATGTACAGTAATTGTTAATTTTTCACGACTAGATCAATCCAACCTGTAGATCTGACCCGTTGCATCAGTGAAAAATATCTCGCCTCTAGCCAGATGGTAGTCCAAGGCGATCACATGATGAGCACTCGATGCCAATGATGTCTCGTTGCTCAGGTCAGTATCCTCAATCAACTTTATTTTTCGAGTTACTGACATTAGCAGTGGAACTGCCCCATATCCTGTAACATGCATCTCCTAGTTAGCCTCTGCAAGTTAAGTTCATGTGAAGTAAACAAAGTTTAAAATTTAAGTTGATAAATATGATTTGACAAGAACCTTTTGACCTGACGAAGGCGCTCGAAAATAAAAAAACCTATCATCATCAAGAAGGCTACGATGATCTTGACATTATAAATAATATACCTTGTGCGGATCTTCATGAAGCCTGAGTAGGGGGTGCCAGCAGAAGAGTGGGGTGGAAAAGGGTTGGAGGGGAAGTTCAGAATACCATGTGTCTTAATACTATTCCTGTGGAAAACATTTGGCTACTCTGTATATTAAATATATTTTACTGGGTAAACGTATAGTAATTAAGTTTTTAGAATAGTCTTTATAAACACGAGGATGGTATCTAAACCATAATTGACAATATACTCTTTATGTTTTTGAGTATTTTATTTTAAATTATGTCTTAAACAATTATAAATGATTATATTATATTTCTTGTGTTTCTTTTCAAATGGAATCATCAACACAAGCCGTTGAACTGTTTCACTGTACAGGTCAGTACAGTTGGAATATTTGTTCTTGTACTATCAGCTGTTTTTTACTCTTAAAAAAGTTTATTTGCTATTGCTGATTGTTTATTTGTAATTTTTAATATTTTTCCCAATAAAACTAATGTTTAAACAAATGGGCGCAGCAAACTCGCTAGGTTGAAGGCAAATTAAAATAATTTGTGCAAATGAAAAAGTTGTGTCTATACAAACATTGTGGTACCCCGAATGATTCGCTCGAATGTTTCGCCAAATGTTCGGAACAAGTCGCAAAAATGAATCTTGCTCCAAATCAATCTAATGTGCACAACGAGCTAACCAAGTACACGTTCACCCAAAACCATGCAATACCATGCTAGCCCATTCGCTTTCGCTCGTCTCCTTTGATTCATGTCAAAAAAACCTACAAAAAACCAGGGCCACGAAAAACGGAGCCCAGGCGAACACGAATCATGGCGAAGCGAACTATCCCGAACATACTTGAGCACACCGAGTAGCCTTAGTTCGCCTACGTTGGGCCATAGTGTACTGGTAGCAAGAATACGGGACGGTATGTTCAGTTAATATTCAGGAGAATGTTCGGTCGAATGTTCAGGCCTGTTCGCAAAATGTGTTGGACAGTCTTAACCTAAGTTCTTTGCATAACAGTCAACAGTCACTTCGCGTTTGCAATGTTTTTGGTTTGGCACGAAACAGATGATTCTCCCAAGCGATTTTTAGTCAACAGACTTAGAACAGATGGCAATCGCTCACCCCCCACCCTATAAAAAGTGGTTTAACCCTTTGAGTGCCAGAGTTTTTCGGTCGTCATATCCCTAGAGTGCCAGAGTTTTTAACAGAGTATATCCAAAAAGTGCCAGGCACAAAATCAACATTTTGCAAGGGTTTGCAAAAAAATTAATAACTTTTTTATTTGGTAAGATATTATTATGAAACTTTTTTGTTTTGTAAGTTTAAAGTTTAGCTATAATATTATGCACATATATAATATTTAAAAATAAAAAATAAAAAATTTGAATACATATATGCATGTGGGAAATTTCTTTTAATTTTTTTTATTTGTTTCAGGTAAATAAACATTGTTCAAATATAAGATTTTCACCAAATAACTACTAGATTTATAGAGGACATGTTTCCCAAAATATTTCCTGAAAGTCTCATAAAATTTGGGCTGTAGGCGGACAAGTTATTTCCATAAATGTAAAAAATATAAAAACGGTAAATTAGTACACAAGACAGTAGCCTAACTTTATTCACGGGTTTAAGTTTTGTTACAATATTATTTCATAAAGTAAACTAACTAGGCCTCGTATATTTATGGAGTATATGTTTACCTGAACATATCCTGGAAATGTCCTGGAAGAAATAATAAAAAGTAATGACGTAAGAACAATTTTCTATAACAACGATACACAAAATCAACATTTTGCAAGGGTTTTGTACATAAAACCAATAACTTTTTTATTTGGTAAGATATTATTATGAAACTTTTTTTGTTTTGTAAGTTTAAAGTTTAGCTATAATATTATGCACATATATAATATCTAAAAAATAAAAAATAAAATATTTGAATAGGTACATATTATACATGCGGGAATTTTTTTAATATTTTTTAGATAAATAAACATTGTTCAAATATAAGATTTTCACCAAATAACTACTAGATTTATAGAGCTAGAAACTATCCTGGAAATCAGCTGTAAGAAATAATAAAAAGTAATGACGTAAGAAAAATTTTCCATAACAACGATATATCGTTGCAATGTATTTTTCGGTAAGACCACCGACGACGATATATCGTTGTGAAGTATTTTTCGGATGTTCCGTGCACAACGATATATCGTTGCGTGGCACTCAAAGGGTTAAACCACTTGCAATAATAACATCCATGCTTCACGAAGATCCGCTCGAGGTAACATACCACTTATGCTGTTTCTGAAGTTGTGTAAACAAAATACAAGCATGCATGACCAATAAGATTAGTGAAAAATGATGAAATAATGACTTTGACTTTATTCAGAGTTAATGACTTTTAAAACAATTATTTATGAATCATGATCTCCATTTTTTTTAGCTATTTGCAATATTTTATGTTTAACCCATTTTATTCTTATCATGGAGGATAGTTTTAGCAATTAATATAACACTAAAACAGTAATGTTTATTGATGAAAATAACAATGCAAAAATCTAAATTTTTTAAATCTATAAAGCCCATGAGCCTTGTAGGTGGATGTTTTTGGAAACCCCAAAAGACAAATAATGAGGGTATAAGAGCTTTCGACTGATACCAGACGTGTGAGAAAATTAATTGTTTTAAAGGACTAAAATTTAAAAACAATTATTAAAATAATATTGTGATTTAACAAAAATGTTGTCCTTTAAAACTATTAATTTTTCATACGTTTGGTATCAATCACAAGCACCTTACCCTCATTATTTGTCTTTTGGGGTTTCCAAAAACATCCACATTCAGGGCTTCCCCCCATGGGCTTTTGAGGTCCATAATTAATATTAATTGTGGAGTTATTTTATTTAGGTAGGCAGCTGATTATAATGTAACAATTTTAAAACACATCCCTATGCCGTTAAGATTATCATGCACATGCAAAGAATGGGACACTGGCTAGTGTAACATAAAATTAAGATTTGTAACTTTAATTTAATAAATAAAACTATTTTTGTTGTTGTTATCATTCAAAAGTAACATAACAAAATAATATGAGTAGAAACTGACATTTTTTATTTTAATAGTTCATTACAATGCAAAAGGTGTTGCAAGTGTTTTTTGGAAGATTCAAATTGTGTTTAACTTACGCTATTTAACTTGATTAGTATTTTAAAAACAAGTAAAAATATGAAAACAATAATTTTTTATGTCTTGAAATTTATTGTTCTTAAAAGTATTAATTCTGCCCTGTTGGAAATGAATCAAACTGTCAAGTTTGATTAAAAATGAAAAATAAAATGAGTGGCGATCCATAAGAGCCTAACCTATTATATTTAGCCACTAAACATCTTAACTTTGTTTGCATCGGTGCTGCAGTCTAGCGGCGTAAGTTTGTCCCTACTAGCCGATCACTACCTTAAGAACTCATATTAGCGAATTTCCCCTATAGGGAAGAAGCTATTACCGTAGGTCTCATGGTAAGACTTAAGCCCGAGACCATGATAACTTTTCATTTTGATGTCCCCAGATGCCAAAAACACCATTCATTCAAATTTTTATATATGTATAAATATATATATATATATATATATATATATATGTATTTTTATTATCTGTTTATATTTTGTTGTTAACCTATTTTTTTAGTTTTTTTTTATACAATTATGTACATATTTATACACTTTCTTTTATATTTATCTGATGAAGTTCACCAGATGAACGAAAATTAATAAAGATTTTAAAATTTGAATCTTTTTTATATGGAGAGAACATTTCTACTATGTATAGCTCTTTGGCAATATCTGAAGAAGAAACTGAAACCTTCTGGTAATCCTTTTATTCTCTTTATAATCTCAAATTTGGTTCCCTTTTAAAGTTTTTTTGTGATGTTTTTAATTGTGTTTTCCAATATTGCAAACAAAATACTAGATAATTCTTCCTGCTTAATTTTGTTGTTGTGTTAAAAATATTTTAAGCCAAAAGAACATTAGGCTAATGGATATGACATACAGCAATCTAATCAAACAGTTTAAATACCATTCTATGAAGATAGCAAAGCTGAACTGTCATATTTTATTCATTAATATCTGCCTGGATCTAGGATTGTGCCCTAAAGGCTTTGACATCAAATTACCAACATCTGGACTACCTATCAGATTACACAAGGAAGTCAATCTCATAGGTCTGAAAACTAGTTTCCAGTTATGTTCTCTAGTTTTAAACTCTTATAAATGTATAGCAAAGGAACATTGAGCAACTCTTAAAGGAATATATGATGTCTTACTAACCAGGCATAATGATACCAACTATATGCCTGACATCAATGCTTTTCTTTTAAAAGTTGACAGTTTTATTACAAAAAAGATTGTTACTCTGCATAAAAAACTGTTAAATTTAATGAGAGATTCTAAGAATAATTCTATAGACTTAAATCAAAGGAAGGAAATTATCACTAACATCTCATCTGACGGTGATAAGTTTCCAATATTGCCTACGATTTCACTTCCTAACCCCGATAAATCACTTCCCAATAATTTAGAATCAATAATACAACCTTCAGGTAATCTAGATAGTTCCAATAACATTGAAAAACTCTCTAGATATACTCTCTCAACTGATGAAATATCTCTACTATCTAAAGGACTTACTTTTTGCCCTACCCCAAGGTTTGACCAAATCACTCTGATAAATGATGCCCTTACTTTTGCACGTAATATTAGAAACAAATATTACCAATCCCTTGATCCTAAACCACATTCTTCAGATGTGCCACTATGTTTACGTAAATTCAAAGGACAACCTGAAGTTGAACCTAAACCTCTCCCACCCAATCACCCTATTGAACAATTTATCGGTATTATTTTATCCAATTTATCTAGCTCTACTTTTGAAAATTCTCTAAAAAATAAGCCTACAAACATGACCCAGTCCGAAAGAAAAGCTGTTAGAGAACTAAAAAATAATAAAAATATTATTATATTGCCTGCTGACAAGGGCAGCAAAATCGTCATTCAAGATTTGACTGACTATATAGCTGAGGCAGATCGCCAATTATCTGATACAAACTCCTACCGGCTATTAAATGAAGATCCTACTACTGATTTTAGTGAGAGAATTGAACATTTTATCTTGGAACATGGGTTGGAAGAAGGTCTTAGTAAGAAGACAGTGAATCTGTTAGTTCCAAAAAATCCACGAACTCCTACTTTCTACACATTACCAAAGATACATAAAAACGTCAGACCACCTCCAGGACGCCCTATCGTTGCTAGTTACGGAAGCCCGACCGAAAGAATATCTGGCTATATTGACGATCAATTACAACCATTCGTAAAAGACCTGCCTTCCTATATAAAGAACACGGATGATTTTTTGAATAAACTTTGTGACACTAATCAACCCTTGGGCCAAGACACGATCCTTGTTACTGTGGATGTCTCTTCCTTGTATACAAATATACCCCATAATGATGGCATTGAAGCTGTAAGAGGATTTTTAAACACTCGACCAGTTGGGTCTAAGCCCTCTACAACGTTTTTAATAACTTTAGTCAAGTTCATCTTAACAATGAATGCCTTCAAATTTCAAGAGAAAATATACTTACTTACAAACAAATGGGACGGCGATGGGTACTCGCATGGCTCCAAGCTATGCTAATTTGTTTATGGGGACAATTGAGAAGAGTTTCCTTAACACACAAGACTATTTGCCTCTTCTATGGTATAGATTTATAGATGACATATTTTTCATATGGCAACATGGACAAGAACGCCTAAATGAATTTCTTCAATCGCTCAACAGTTTTTCATCGTTACGTTATACTTGGAGTTACTCTACAAAATCTGTTACGTTTCTTGATGTGGATGTTTACCTAGATTCTGGTTACATCAAAACAAAACTACACTTGAAGGAGACCAACACAATGCAATATTTAAATTACAAGAGCTGTCATCCTACTTATATAAAAAAATCTATACCCAAGAGCCTATCATTTAGAGCAAAGAAACTGTATAGTGAAAATTCAGACTTTGTGAATTATATAAATAGGTTGATGGTTTCCCTTCAAAAGTCTGGCTATCCTGAAAAAGTTATCAAGAGACAGATTAACCAACCAAAGAACCAGCAAACTAATAGTTTTGTTGTGAATGATCCTAAATTCATCACTCAATTTTATCCAGGCCTACATAAAATAAACAATGTTATAAAAACGTCTTTTAACATCCTCCAGTCATCACAGGAGACAAAAAGCATTTTCTCAAAACCACCTAGAGTAATTTTTAAGAGGCCGCCCAACTTGAGGAATATGTTGGTAAAAACTAATTTATCGGATAAATCTGTTGAGGGTAATCGAAAAAACAGGTGTAAACCATGCGAAAGACCACGGTGCGGTACTTGCAGAATAATGACAGAATCTACTAAATTTGAAAGCAGCGCCACAAAGAAAAAATACAGTATAAAAGGTGAGATGGACTGCAATTCAAAAAATGTAATTTACCAACTTGACTGCAAGTACTGCAAGAAACAATATATAGGTCAGACATCAAACCACTTAAGAGTAAGAATGACGGGTCACCGTGCGGCTCTAGTACATGGTGACGAAGAAAAGCCAGTTGCTAAACATGCTATCTTTCATAATAAACAAAAGATCGAAGACTGCTACAATTTAAAGGCCATCAAACAAGTTACAGAGGACAGCAACAAGAATATTACTATGGTTAATCTTCGTAAGTCTGAACTGGCCCATCAACTAGTCTTACAAACACGGCACCCGTCTGGTTTAAATCTAAGATAATTATAAAGTCCAATATTGGTTTATGTCTTGACCTGTATATTATTTTTATCTATGACCCATCTGTTTTATATTGCATATGATTTTTATTATCTGTTTATATTTTGTTGTTAACCTATTTTGTTTAGTTTTTTTATACAATTATGTACATATTTATACACCTTCTTTTATATTTATCTGATGAAGTTCACCAGATGAACGAAAATTAATAAAGATTTTAAAATTTGAATCTGGAGAGAACATTTCTACATATATATATATATATATTTATATGTGTCCGTAAGCACGATAACTCTCGTAAAAAGGTTCGATCTTAATGAAATTTGGTACAAATGTGTAAAGCACCATTTATTTGAACGAGTTCGAAAACCAGACGGATCGCACCATCCAAAGGGGGGTTTTTGGGTGGTTTTGTACCCCAAAAATGGGTTTTTTGGGGTTTCCACATGTAATTTTTATTTAAATCAAATTTTAATTTTTACCATTTAATTCAGCATAAAAAACAAACAATTTGGTATTTTGATCATTGCTCTACGTCAATTGGTTCCTGAGATATTGAAAGTGCTAAACACAGTACGTTGTCTAATGTTATTCTTATGGAGAAAAATAAAAATTGTATATCTCGCTTATTTATGAACATAAACTGACAAAATTTGGTATATGGCTTCATCTGGTTGGGGTTTATCGTTGTTTGCACAAAATACAAAATTTTCACATATGGTTCCCGTAGCAGCAAACCTAGGTATTCGGTCTCCATGTTATTCTTATGGAGAATAATTAAAATGTTATACATCGCTTACTTATAAATGTATATGAATGAAACTTGGTATGTGACTTTACTTAGATGAGTTCTACTGATATTTGCATAAAAACCCATTATTTTGTGTTCCTTGTTGCAGCAAACCTGCGCACTCATCCCCAATGTTATTCTTATGGAGAATAATTAATATTTTTAATATCGCTTGTTTGTGAATATATTTCTTATGAATCCTGTTAAGTGTTAATGTGTTATGTTATATATTCATTGGAAATCCGCTGAGTATGCAGGTTTGCTGCGACGGGGGTATTTATTAATTTAGATATATTGCCATTGAAGATCTGAGGTATCTGTTTGATTGTAGAGCATTAAATATACTTCTCTAATGTGTAGCAAATGATATTCCAGCTTTACATTTGTTAACGAAAACCATGATGACATTCAATAAAGTGGAATGCACTTATTTCAAAACACAGTTTCTTAAATTCAATTTTGATTTATTATGAAAATTATTAAAAAGTTCAACAAGTCCTTGTTTGAACACAAAAGTGCTTTCAAAAATCTAAAATTACACTACAAGAACCACAAATGATTTTTACCTGAAATAAAGATGAACACCAAGATCCATGATGGATGCATTCTGCTGTACAACTAAATTGATCCTAATGTGATGGTATCCAAGAAAAGCGATATCATGAAGCAAAGTCAGAGGCGGGGAAGCCCAGCAGTTTAAAGGTCACAGTGATTAAAAATGTTACTGATTGGACAGACTAACAACACCGATAATCCGATTCACAGAATCTTAGACTTAGATTTTATGTTTATTAAAAAGGATTAAATCTAATAGTGTGTGACTGTGATTAGTGACTACATAGCTTTATATATGAACATGAGTTACAAAGGGAAATAAAAAAAGAAGTTGATTTAAAAACTGGTATGACCCCATTATAGATTTTATTTATAGTACTTACTGGTTTTAATGGAATAATACATTGATCACAGGAAACCTGTGTACACGTTTTAAATGCAACTATATATACCAAACCACCACACATGAAGCCACGTTCCAAGTTTTATCTACAAATATTATTCATTAATAAACGAGATATAAAATTTGATCAATCTCCTCAAAAATAACATTAGGCTGACTACAAACCCCCAAAAGGGACCCCCCAAAAGGTTTGCTGCAACAGGGACCCCCAAAAGTGAGGATTTCAGGCCAAATAAATGGGTCACAGCCAAATGAAGCCACATACCAACTAAACATTTTAATATTGGGCTTATGGAGATTCAAATCAAAAGAAAAGGATCATGAAAGCAGTGAATAAATTAATCAGTGAATTGTCACAAGTTAAAGTACTGTATCAACAAAAGATTTATTGAAAACTGTAACTAGAATCATTGAATTGGCCTCTTTTTCACCCTCGAAACGAATAAAATATCACAGAGTGTGGCTCGGTCTCTCCAGTGCTATATATAAAACTAGGAGACTGCAACTTAAAGCCATACCAGAAACATTCATAGATTCACTTTCATCCATTTTGACTACATTTCATGGGATTGAGGTTATAGACACAGAGTCATTTAGCTTTGTCCAAAGCAAATACCAGTCAGCTGTTTATTACTACTTTAGGGAGTGGAAAAGTCAGGCATAGCGAGCAAAAAAGACTTTTCCGCTTGCTAAACAGAAAACAGCAGTTTTACAATGTGTTTTTAGATCGTAAAGAAGCACTTTAGGTGCAGTTATAGGAAAACATACTCTCCATATGTTTTGTTTCTTGATTTTTTCAATGACAGGCTGTTGTTGCAGTTGCACCTGCAATACACATAAATTGAGAAAGTTTTAAAGTTCTTGATTTACTTGTAACTATATTACTTGCATTTAATTGTAGAAATTTGTATTGCAGGTAAATGTATCCTTAAATAATTTGTCTGTGCAAATATTTATTTGACTATATTTTTTGAAAATGTTGATTTGGCCTGTATTTTATGTTATTTTCTTAACAAACAATACCATCTTTACCTCATAAATGTAATTATTTCAATATCTACTCTGTTTAATTCCGCAAACGAAACAATGACAAATTTATTTGTAAACAAACACCACCTGACAGTGTTAGCAAGTCGTAAAAAAGCGGCACATGTGGTTCATAAAATGTATAGTAGTGGTTGAAATGAGTAGTACACTCGTGAGCCAATTTACGTGATGTATCTGCTCTTACTCTACAAGAAGTTGAAGGAGGTTGAATCATCAGCACAAAAATAGGGAGTGTGTAGATATTTGGTTATTTTTCTGCAACAGTCCGAAATCAATTCTGTCTAAGTACTAACTAGTAAGTATGAATTTCAAAGGGAAGAATAAATATAGTTTATGATATACTGTTATTCAAGCAAACTGCCTAACAGGCAATATTCGTAGAATACATTTTGGTAGAATTTTTATCTCTGGGCTCGTGACGTGGGCCAGGTAAATACCCAGCGGGTAGGTCAATAAAAAATGGGTATTTACCCGGAGACTTATTCCAAGCCCCGGGTAGATGCTCAAAATGTGTGTATTTATGATTTTTATAAAATTTTTAGGATTTTTACTAGGTTTATTGAAATTCCCATCCTGTAAAGATTATAAAATGATCATAAAAACTGTTTTGAAGAGTGTAATATGGTTACCATACACATTTAACTTCTGAATAAGATCAAGATTTACCCGGGTAATTACCCTGAGTTTTAAATACCCGGGTATTTAACATCACTACTCTCGGCTTCGCTATAGTAGTATACACTTTATTATTAAGTGAGATATAAAATTATATTTATTCTCCATAAGAATGAAATTGGACAATATACTGTGTTTTGAATATCTCTGCAACATATGGACGTAGAACAACAATTTAAGCATAAAAATGTGTTTTAGTGTCCCAATAGAGAAGAAGCTAATTGTAGGGGGCATGGTTAAAGTTAAACCCGAGACCATGATAACTTTTTGTTTTGATATGTCCCTGGTGTAAACTGCCATGTGTTCCATATTGTTTTAATTTCCTCTGCAGGTAACAGGAGTTGTGTTACAAACAGCTGGTGGGCACCACTGATGTCACTGATCTACTGTGCATCGTGTTTATGATACCTAGCCTATAATTATTCTAGATACTGTGATACCTTGTAATATCGAAGACAGTGGCGTAGATAGACCTTTGTCAAGGGGGGGATATATCATTAGAGAATATAAATTTAAAAAACTGTGTTCTTCACTAGCGCAGATATCGGTATACAAATTTAAATTTAGAGACATCATTGACGTGCCCCTTACATTAAAGATTTTTCTTTTCTCTTAAAAGGGGAGTTGGAACATTACACAAGTAACCAAGTTCACGGCAAAACTGAGTGAATGAATAATCAACGGTTTGATTATTCGGATCAGGGTAGTTATGTGACTCAACATCCATCGCCATACCTCATTAACATTACACCTCCTCTACAAGGTATAGAAAACTCCAATGCAGGATGGAAGGCTTCCTGACTAAGTAGAAGATCAGAAGCTGCCTTAACTTCAACGCAATAATTAGATGCGAAAACGAGATCGAGAAGGACACCAATCCATTTCAGGCTGATTGAAGTCTCCGGCAAGAACCAGTTTAGCGTTTGGTTCGCAAAAGGCATATGTCTCATTAACAGAATAACAAATACCCCCTTCGCAGCAAACCTGCATACTTAGCGAATTTCCAATGGAGATATAAATGTCTTAATACTACATAAAGCCACTTACCAAGTTTCATAAAAATATATTCACAAATAAGCGATATATACAATTTTAATTATTCTCCATAAGAATAACATTGGGGCTGAGTACGCAGGTTTGCTGCAACAAGGAACACAAAAAATTGGTTTTTATGCTAATATCAATATAACTCAACTAGGTGAAGTCGTATACCAGTTTTTATTAATTTATGGTCATAATTAAGGGAGACAGAGCATTTAATTATTATCCATAAGAATAACATGGGGCCTGAGTACGCAGGTTTGCTGCTACGGGAGAATTATGCAAAAAACAATTTTTTGGAGCAAATATCAATAGACCTCAACGAGATGAAGCTGTATACCAAGTTTCGTCAGTATACGTTCATAAATAAGCAAGATAAAAAAATTTTCTTTTCCTCCATAAGAACAACATTAGACAACGTACTGTGTTTAGCACTTTCAATATCACGGTAACCAATTGACGTAGAGGAATGATCAAAATACCAAATTGTGTGTTTTTTTAAGCTGAATCGAATGGTCAAAACTAAAATTTGACTTTTTCAAAAATGATGTGTAAAAAATTAAAAAAAACATTTTTGGGGTACAAAACCCCCAAAAAATACCCCTTCGGATAGGTCGATCTGTCTGGTTTTCGAACTTAAAGTCATAAATGCTGCTTTACATGATTATACCAAATTTCATCAAAATCGGATAATTTTTACGAGAGTTATCGTGCTCACTGACACACACACATATATATATATACAGTATCGAACGAATGGTGTTTTTGGGGTCTGGGGACCTCAAAACGAAAAGTTATCATGGACCCGGGCCTAGGTCTTACCATGGCGACTACGGTAATAGCTTCTTCCCTATAGGGGAAATTCGCTAAAACAAGAAAATATATGACTTGGCGATTGTGGGGGAATATAAACACCTTCAATTAGTGTAAGCTGGTCAAAAATACAAGCCGCAACGCAAATGCATTCCACATTGCCAACTGAGGACGTAACTCCTGTGAACAGCAATGAGAACTCCACCTCCAGACCGCTTGCTACTAGTTTCGAGAGATTTTTCCTAGCGGGAGACATTGAAATTTCTGAGTCCAAGTTTAGATGTGAGAATTTCAGAGGATAAGTTTCTTTCAGTGAGGATGATGATTTCATAAATACATGAGCTTATTGGTTCTTTTAATAATTGTAATTTACTTTGTAGACCATTACAATTCTGGTAATAAGTACACCCACCCATTACCATGTGGACCTACCCGTTTTTTTTTGGCAGGGAGACAATATTTGGAATCCCATTAGTATATCTTATCGTCAGAGTCTTTCTCGCCCTTCATAATTCAGTCTTTGAGTTTTTCTCTCAAAGAATTTAATAGCTGATGCTCACGATCAGTTCTATCTCTAGAAGTTGCAATTTAAGAAAATTTACTGCGGGTGTCCTTCAGTTTAGCTCCAACAAACTTATCAAGGAAGGTTTTCATATCAGTCGTTTCAGTCACATCAGTCTCGCTTATTTCTGAACGAATACTGACAAAACTTGGTCGTGGTCTATTGTTATTTGCAAGAACAACAAATTATCGATGGTTCTCGTGTAGTAGCAAACTTGCATACTCAGCCTCCATGTTATTCTTATGGAGAATAAGTAGAATGTTATGTTTCCCCTAATTATTTATTTATTTATTGAAAACAAAATACTACAAAACAGGCATGCGCCCAATTACAAAGTAGCATTCGATAATTAAAAAGAATATATGAGAGAGTTCATGCCGGTCCTTTTCCACTTTCTTCATGCACACAACAATGCAACACACATGCGAGATCACGTACTAAACCTACTTAAAAACATAACAAAAATTCATAAATACAAATAAATAGTTATTCATTACAAAATACAATACATAACGTGCAACAACAAAAAACAAAAACAAAAAACAGTTCCATAAAAATAAAAATAGTTAGGATGCAGCAATATTTAATCTGGTAATACACTAGATATGTTCTTACGAAACCTTTTACTAGAGCAATCAAATAAATCAATATTCACATTTTGAGCAATGGAATTAAAATTGCGAGACATAACATTGAGTGGGGAGTAAGCCCCAAGGTTTGTGCGAGAGTAGTGAGGGGAGAGCAGGAAACGACAACGAGAATTGTGCCTAGGCACATTAAATCGTAGTTTGGACAAGAGAGCCCCGCTGTCTATTGCACCGCTCGCCAGCCCGTGCAGGCATACCAACGCTGATACTCGCCGCCGCTTATCTAGGGAGTCAAGTTCAAACAGCGATAAAAGCTCTGAATAAGGAACGTCCGTCGTGTAGTGACCAAACCTTCTATAGTACAAAAACCTTAGAAACCTCCTCTGTACACCCTCAATTGCGACAGTTAGGTCATGTTGATGAGGATTCCACACCACAGAACCAAATTCCAACCTAGATCTCACCAAAGAACAATAAAGAAGCTTAAGGACACCGATGTTTTTAAGAAAATTGCTTGACCTGCGAATAAAACCCATTACAGAAAATGCTGATTTACAAATTGAAGTAATATGGTTTGTAAAATAAAACTTGGAGTCGAAAGTAATACCGAGATCTTGAATTGAAGACTTAACAGAAATTGCATTGCCTTTCATTGAGTAAGTGAAAATCAATCTACTTGCTTCAGATTTTCTTCTAAAAGACATAACAAAACACTTATTGACATGAAACTTTAAATGACGATCACTCCAGGATAATAGCCGGTCAATATCTTCTTGTATTTTTAGGCAATCAGAAATATTATTAACGAGCCGAAATATCTTTAGGTCGTCTGCATAAAGAAGGAAGTTACAGTTAAGTATACAATCTGAAATGTCATTAATGAAGATAGTGAAAAGAAGAGGACCAAGATTTGAGCCTTGAGGAACCCCAGATAACGAACAGAAATCAGATGACAAACATTCATTACATGAAACATATTGAAATCTATTAAATAGATAAGAAGAAAAAAACTTAATAAGAGGATTGGAAAGACCAAAGTAATTTACCTTAGAAAGCAATGTCAAATGATTCACTTTATCGAAAGCCTTTTCGAAGTCTGTATAAATAACATCAACTTGAGCACCTGAATCCAAAGCAGATATGCAGTACTCAGAAAAATTCAACAGATTAGAAGTAATTGATCTCCCCGGAAAGAAACCATGCTGCTGAGGACTGATAAAACACTTAACATGCTGAAATAACCTGGAGTGTAAAATTGTCTCAAAAACCTTAACAGGTGAACTCAAAATCGCAACAGGTCTGTAGTTTTTTATATCAGATCTTTGACCTTTCTTGAATATCGGGACAACCTTCGCCCTTTTCCAAGCACTAGGAAAGTATGAATTGCGGATAGAGAGATTGAAAATATAGAGCAACGGGGCAACTAAATATTCTGCACATGCCTTGAATATGTACGGAGGAATACCATCCGGACCAACAGATCTTTTCGGTTTCAACTTACGAAGAGCAGAAAAAACTTCAGAATATGTAACAGCCTCAAGCGTCATTACAGGGACACCCGGCAACACCGGCGAGCGGAGCGCCTGATCATACAACTTATCTACACTATTTAACGGACACGGCTCGTAAACAGAACTAAAATAATTGGCGAACGCCTCCGATATCTGCTCTCCCCCCTCCACCACATCACCGTCCACATACATTACAGCTGGTAAACCATCAATATTTTTTATTTTATTTATCTCCCTCCAAAACAACTTAGGATTAACATTAATCTTATTTTCAACATTATTAATATAGTTCCGATATGCTATTTTTATTTCACTTTTAATACGTCTACGCAATTCCTTGTACTCAATTAAAAATTGAGGCATTCTGTATTTGTTAAATTTGCGCAATGATCTTTCTTTCCCTTTAATTAATGAAATTAAATCCCTGTTAAACCAAGGAGGAAACTTGGAATTATTGTTCTTTTTTGCAATCGGAACAGATTATGAACATAAATTAATAAAAATTGGTATGACCTAGTTGATACTAGTGGTTTGAAGGGGCCATAACAATAATACCTCTCCATAGTTCTAACCTTGCTCAAATATTCTGCCACATCTGATTTTTATACTCTTTACTTGCTGAGGAAAATAAAACAATATAAGTAGGATCACATGTCTGTTCATAAACAAAATAGAGAGTTACAATTATTGACGCAGAATATCTTTTTTTTTAATTCTTCATTTTTCTGGTTCAATACAAAACAAGTATTAAACACAGAACGTAATAACTAGGATTTACATAAAATAACATAGAGGAACATTATTGGGCTCGCTCCATTCGAAGACACCCTGAAACCAAAGTTCATCGTCTAATCTAAAAGGAGATCTTGGATAAGTCTTGATTTTAACCGCTTGTCGGCAGTTGGCTCACCATTATTAAAAAATTGTGTACCAGGAACAAGTCAAATATTGTTGAGAAACTTGGTTGCGCTTTTCTTTATGAAAGGATAAATCGAGTCCACACCAAATTCTCCATGTTTATTTCGAATAAACCATGGATAGTTTGTACAGATTCTAAGAATTTTGTTTTGGAACACTTGAATCTTATTTAATTTACTTTTTGAAATTTATAATCTCCAGATAGGACAAGCGTGCATCACTAAAGGTCTTAAAATACTTTTATATATTAAAATTCCATATATTTTGGTTTGAGTGAAGACTTCCTGTTGATCAATGGAAAAAGGATTGATAACCGAGAATAAGCTTGTGTCAATTTTGAATTTACATGTAGATTCCAATTCAGTTTTTGATCGAGATGAATTCCTAGATATTTTAAAGACTGGTTAGAGGGGTTCCATTCAATTATAGTATTACCTATAGTAATATTAGGAGAAGTTGTGGTTTCCTTAAAGTGAAGATTTTGGCTTCACATTTCAAAGCATTTAACTTAAGCCTCCATTTGTCGAACCATTCCACCAGCGTATCAATGGAAGTTTGCAGATTTTGTTGTGCTGTATGAATATCAGAGTGTTGAGTTATAAGAGCAGTTTCATCGGCATACAATGCAAGTGAAGCATTCAATGGAATGGGGATGTCTGTCATAAATATGTTAAATAGCATGTGCCCTAATTTTGAGCCTGGGAACCCCAGCCATGACATCACGAGTTGTTGAACAAGCATGATTTAGTTTTACGTGAAAGTTACTGTTAAGGAGGAAGGGTCTAATAAAATTTTTCAAATAAAGCGGGAAACCCAATAATCCTGAATATTAAGCCCTTGTGCCAAACTTTATCAAATGCTTGAGCAACATCGAGAAAAACTGCCAATGAGTGTTCTTTTCTTTCAAACCCGTTGCTGATAACTTCGGCGATTCGTTGAACTTGATGAGTAGTGGAGTGTTTTGGACGGAAGCCAAATGCAGAATACCTTGAGCTGAGGGAACTTTTTTCAGTTCAAACGCTTGGAGTAGAGTGGGATTTAGACATCGGTCTAAATCTGTCATCTGTTGTTTCCATCATCTGTTCAGTAATTTAATCATAATATTGTTGTTATGTAAACAAAATAACATGTGAAAGTTACTTTGACAGTTTACTGGATAGTTTTTACAGCTGTTATGATTTCTTTTGTTTTGATTTGAAACTCCATTAGCCCAATGTTAAACTTTCCAATTTTCAAGATAAAAATTAAAGGTTTTAAAATTTAAAACTGTAACTTATGTAATTTTTCTGGGGGTTTTATGTTACAAGCTTCTGTACCTTCATGCCAAATTTCACGTTTCATAGCTCATCTAGAAGTGGGTTAGAGTTTGTATACCTCAGTCAGTTAAACTTGCATTATGAAAAGCTCGGTTAGCTGATATCTATTCTCTGCACGGAACTAGCAGACATAGAGCCAGATGTTTAAAAAAATTTGACTTGCATTATAATCAGCTGAATAACTAAGTAAAACTAGTAGGTGCCCGTCGAAATTGGACGAATAAAATTCTAAGTTTGGCCAACGGTAACCTGTAGGAACAACCACCAACAATGAAATGTACTTCACTTAAAATATCAAAAATTATGAAGATGCACTTTTATATCTATATATAAACTTGTTAGTGACCCCTCAAAAGGTGTTTAGGGGGTTACGTTAGGAACTTCTACGATGGTTCCGGGCTTAAGTTTCACCATGCGGGTCATGCTAATAGTTCACTTTTCCTTTGGAAATGTTCTTAATATATAAAATCAAAATACCACTGACTGACTCACTGACTCACTCATCACGAAATCTCAAAAACCACAGAACGGAGTGCAATGAAATTTGGAACATACCTTCCTCTTGGGTCTTAGGTGCTCACTAAGAAAGGATTTTAAGAAATTCCCATAGGGCTCTGCCCCACGGGGAGTCAAAGTTCCAATCCTGTGTTATTCTTACGGATATTCACTTTAAGTTTGAACTGATGAAAATACGAACAGCTGATCTTGATTCATAGCAGTTCCACGGGTAACCACAGAATGCAGCACACACAACTGTCTGTTTTTATATGTTAAGATTTTTCACGGGGCGAAGCCTGCTGGAACAGCTAGTTCACTACCCACCAAAATGGTTTGTAGACATTACATTTTATATTATTTAACAAGCTTAAAAGGAGAAAATTATAAATCTGACAATTTTGGGGAGTATCGGAATGTTTAAGCTACAAATTCCATGATGTCACGTTGCCTGGTTTTCTCAAACTAAGGCCGAGTTCCTCAAAAATTTCTCCCATATGAATAACTTGGAGCGATTTGATGACTTTATACTTTTTATCATTTAACGAATTTAAAAGGAGAAAATGGTAAATATGACATTTTTGGAGAGTATTAAAAAATTAAAAACCACAACATAGCATGTGCCCTAATTTTGAGCCTTGGGGAACCCCAGCCATGACATCACGAGTTGTTGAACAAGCATGATTTAGTTTTACGTAAAAGTTACTGTTAAGGAGGAAGGGTTTAGTAAAATTTTTCAAATAAAGCGGGAAACCCAATAAGCTACAAATAAAAAACCCTGTCATGTGAAAACTTCTATAACTGTGGAGCGACGGGGGCTTTTCACGTTGAACTTCTAGGAAAGTAGGGGTACTGTGTTTAAGCTACAAATTGGTACAAATTCTATGACTACACATTTCCTGGTTTTCTCAAACTAAGACCGAGTTCCTGGTCAAAATTTCTCCCATATGAATAACATAGGAAAATTTGAGGACTTTATACTTTAGTACCGGGGGGGGGCGAGCTTTGCTCGGGGGAAGGTCAGTCAGTTTGTTTAGATGGCTTGGAGTAATATTTCACCACTTCCTCCTGCTGATAATCAAATCTGTATAACTCATTTGCTTCTTTTCTACATTTTTAATGTCACTCCAGTTGTTATTTATAGCTCAATGTCCCTTTGATTTATTTTACTACTCTATATATGTAATCTTCACTCAAATCTTTTAATCTCTGCTCTCAGGAAACCACATGTTAATAATCATATACAACATGAGTATTACTTTGACAGTTCCCTGGTTGTTTATAAACAGCTGTTTCAATTCTTTTGTTTTGCTTTGAAACTCCATAAGCCCAATGTTAATTTTTTTAACTTTTCATTTTAGTTTTTTTACATTATTTGATTTTTCCTGGGGATGAGGCCTGTCTAGAAATTATTTTTATCCCAGAAATTAGTTATTTTGAACATTTCAAGGAAATCGTTAGAGCCGCTTTTGAGATCAGTGTCGCAAGCAAGCAAGCAAGCAAACCTTACTCATATTAGAGTATAGGATAGGATAGGATAGGATAGGATATCATTAAACAAAATTAAAGGGAGAAAATGATAAATCTGACAATTTTGGGGAGTATTGGAATGTTTAAGCTTCAAATTGGTATAAATACCATCACCACACGTTGCCCGGTTTTCTAAAACTAAGGCCGAGTTCCTCAAAATCCTAGATAAAATTTCTTCCATATGAAAAACATGGAGAAATTTTATGACTTATACTTTGTATCACTTAACGAACTTAAAGGGAGGACGTGATAAATATGACAATTTTAGGGAGTATCAAAATGTTTAAGCTTCAAATTGGTACAAATTCCATGACCACACGTTGCCTGGTATTCTCAAACTAAGGCAGAGTTCCTTAAAAAATATTCTCCCATTTAATTAACATGGAACAATTTTTGAAATGTCAATATTTTAAAAACTAAAGTGGTATTTTTGAGTTTTACATTTTCTTGTTAATCTGAAGTATAAAAGATTTAAAATTACATATCGATTGTCCAAATCGGTTGAAAAATAACGACGTAGTGGGCCGGAAACAATGCTCCTGGTTTCAATTACCTGCAAAGCCGGTAATACAATTTTGCGCATTATAATGTTAGGAGAAGGTCCAGACAGGCTTGAAAGTAGGCGTGAGTTTGCTGGGGATGATAAAAGTACTCTAACAAAGGAATAACTGATTTTTCTAGTGTAAAACCCCCTTAAGACAACGTACTGTGTTTAGTCTAAACATAACTCTGTAAACATGTATGCTAGAATGAAGAGAGAGGGCTTAAAACTTTCGCCTCCCTAATTCCCATCTTTTTAAATGCATTAATTTTACATACGGGGCTTTTCTGACCCTTTTTGGGCCCAAAAACTCGAAATTTTAAAGATTAATCCCAAAAAGGGGGTTTAGAGTTTTCCGATTGTTTTGCCCAACGAACTTGTCCAACTGATTATAGAAAGGAACATCCCTACCAAATTTGAAGTAAATAGGACAAAAAATGCGGCCGCTAGAGTGCATGCACATATATATATATATATACATATAAATATATACATATACATATATACATATACATATATACATATACATATATATATATATATATATATATATATATATATATATACAATATTGAACGACCCCCCAAAACGTGTTCAGGGGGTCACGCTAGGAACTTCTATGATGGTCCCGGGCTTAAGTTTCACCGTGCGGGTTATGCTAATAGTTCACTTTCCAAAGGAAATTCACTAATAACAGGCTTTTCTAATGTAAAACCCCCATAAGACAACGTACTGTGTATGATCAATACACATTTTCTTCTATAACTTGGTAAATAGTTATGCTAGAATGACGGGAGAGGGCTTAAAAGCTTCGCCTCACTAATTCCCATCTTTATACATGGTTTAATTTTACATCCGAGGCTTTTATGACCATTTTTGGGTCCAAAAACTCAAAATTTGAAAGATTAATCCCCAAAAAAGGGGTTTAGAGTTTTCCGATTGTTTTGCCCAACGAACTTGTCCAACTGATTACAGAAAGGAATGTCCCTACCAAATTTGAAGTAAATCGGACAAAAAATGTGACCACTAGAGTGCAAACACACACACACACACACACATATATATATATATATATATATATATATGCCCGTGGGTGCGATAACTCTTGTAAAAAAGATCCGATTTTGATGAAATTTGGTACAAACGTGTAAAGCAACATTTATGACCTTAAGTTCGAAAACCAGACAGATCGCCCCATCCGAAGTGGTATTTTGGGGGGTTTTGTACCCCAAAATTGGTTTTTTTTTGAAGTTTTTAATGTAATATTTATTTTAATTAAATTTTAGTTTTCACCATTGGATTCAACTTTAAAAAACACACAATTTGGTGTTTTGATCATTTCTATACGTCAATTGGTTACAGAGATATTGAAAGTGCTAAACACAATACGTTGTCCAATGTTATTCTTATGGAGAATAAGACAAAATTTATATCTCGCTTATTTATGAACGTATACTAACGAAACTTGGTTTACAGCTTCATCTGGTTGTCGTCTATTGTTATTTGCACAAAAAAAGGAAAATTTTTAGGATTATTCTTGTAGCAGCAAACCTGCGTACTCAGCCCCCATGTTATTCTTATGGAAAATAAGTAAAATGTAATGTCTCCCTTAATTATGAACATAAATTAATAAAACTTGGTATGTGGCTTCACCTAGTTGAGTTATATTGATGTTCACATAAAAACCCATTTTTTGTGCCTTTTTGCAGCAAACCTGCGTACTCATCCCCTATGTTATTCTTATGGAGAATAATTAAAATTGCATATATCGCTTTGTTATGAATATATTTTTATGCAACTTGGTATGCGGCTTTATGTGGTATTAAGATGTATTATGCATTGGAAATTCGCTGAGTATGCAGGTTTGCTGCGACGGGGGTATTTTTAATTTCAACGGTTGATGGTTGAAAAAACAAACTTTGAGGCTGATCTGTGCCCATCAAAATGCTATTATTATACTGTTTAATTGCAATGAAAAAAACACTATATAATTGATGAACGAAGTGAATCACTGTATTGATGAAGAAGTTTCAGTGGCCGTGTGTGGGTGTGTGTGTGGGTGTGTTATCGAAGTACTATATAACTATAAAACATTTCTTAATGAAATTTTGAAGGAGTCATTTGGGATACGAAAGGGATGTTTTAACACAGCATTTGTATTTTATTTTGGATTGATAATTATTATTAAAACTAATTTTAATGTTTGATATTCAGTAGTTGAATTGGATTACGTAGTAAGCTATTGACTATGGTTGTCTTTAAAATGTCAGCTGGGATTTATCTGTGTTTCACTTGAGGGATTTTTATCCCATATATGGGATATTTTGACTGCTTGTGGGATAAGATGGGCTTGTGGGATAAAGTGGGATTTTTTTGAAATCGGCATTTCGTCTGCTAGTTTGCTTACAACTTACGACCAGAGCACCTTAGCATTAGCACTTCTAGTGGATTTTCTCGCCGTACTGGCAGTTGCGTGGTTTCCCATTTTTTAACCTCGCTGTCCGCACCTTTTATGATTTTATAAGTCACAGAACGAACGCTGAATCATGTCAATGTCGCTGGCCGAGCCATGTTTGAATTAACAAGCAAACTATTTGCCATTATTTAGTACCTATGTCGTACTCTTTAGTACTACCATTAAAAATATTAGTACCTCTCACGTAAATAAATTATTTAATTTAGTTAATTCACCGTATCATTTAGCCTATGTCGCATTGCTCAAAATCCTTTGAGGTACTAAAATGTAAAAATACCTATAGGTAATTAGTAGATCTAAATAAGCTCTATCTAACGGTATAAATATTTTTTACTAATACATTATTCAATAATCATATAATATTTAACATGAATTGTGTTGCAATGTTTAACAAATCAGTGGGAAAGTGTGGGATATGACGAGGGATACTATAAGGGAGAGTCTGGGATAAAGTGGGATTTTTTGTATCAGTGCATGGGATATTTTTACCGTAGAGTGGAAACACTGCATATCCTATCCTATCCTATCCTATCCTATCCTATATATATACTCTAATATGAGTAAGGTTTGCTTGCTTGCTTGCTTGCTTGCTTGCGTGCTTGCTTGCTAGTCGGATCTCAAAAACGGCTCGAACGATTTCTTTCAAATGTTCGAAATAACTAATTTCTGGGATAAAAATAAGTTCTAGACAGGCCTCAACCCTAGGAAAAATCAAATAATGTAAAAAAACTAAAATGAAAAGTTAAAAAAATTAACATTGGGCTTATGGAGTTTCAAATCAAAACAAAAGAATTGTAACAGCTGTTCATAATCAACCAGGGAACTGTCAAAGTAATACTCATGTTGTTTATGATTATTACCATGTGGTTCCCTTAGAGCAGAGATTAAAAGATTTGAGTTAAGATTACATATATATAGAGTAGTAAAATAAATCAAAGGGACATTGAGCTATAAATAACAACTGGAGTGACCTTAAACATGTAGAAAAGAGGCAAATGAGTTACACAAATCTGATTATCAGTAGGGGGAAGTGGTGAAATATACTCCAAGTCATCTAAGAAAACTGACTGGCCTTCCCCCGAGCAAAGCTCCACCTCACCCTCCAGGGTTAGATGGAAACGTATTCCGCATATTCTCTATTCATTGTTGCTGGATTAGGAAACCCCAGCATAGCTGCTATAGGCACGTTTTCCACAAGCGGGAATTTTGCGCAGGTTACCTGAAGGTTAGGATATAGCAGGAAAGGAAAGGGTGGGATGGGACAGGCAGCCAAATTGGCCTTTCAGAGTACCAACTCCCGTGCTCCTGTGACAGCTGAGATCAGGCTCAAACAGGTGGACCCGCTCTGCCCTCCAACTGGCCAACTCAACGGATGGGGTATCCATGTACAACAGCCAGGGACCATACATTCTCAGGTTGGGGACCAACCCCTGAGTTTCCGCCCCGAGCCGCTGCAAGTGAAGGGACCAAAGGTGAAAGGGAAGTTTGTCATAATGGACAGCCAAAAAACTTCATATGTAATGTCAATTTCATTTGCTGTACCCCATGTCAGCATCCAAACTGGTATAGACCAGTTTTAAGGTTGTCCTAGGACGAATATTCTCTATTGGTCAATGCTAACACACCAAGTTTTAATAAAATGAATCAGTATACAAGAGATATGTTTTTTATTTATTATAAGAATAACATCGGACAATATACTTAGTTTACTGCTGAATGGAAATTGAAATATTCTCCACAACCATTAGCCGAATAGCCTACTATCGAAATACTAATTTAACCGTGTGTGGATTGGAGTATTAATTTTTCATCTTTTAGAGCTTTTTATGGCAATGAGTTAAAACTGTTGAAACCTGCTAAAAATATTTAAAGTTTATGGTACTAAGAAAGGTAAAAAAACTTAAGTTTAGGATCTCTTAAGCCCTGTGATTTCTGAACCCGAATTTTTCTAAAAAATCAGGTGGTATATTTTATTAGAAACCTAATATAAACCACCAAATAAAAAATCCAAAGATTTCGAAAGCGGCTCCTCAAAACTGCTCAACCCCTATATACTACGTTGTTGGGTACCAAAATATTATGGATACCTCTTTGTTCTTACCTCAGGGCTCTGCCTTTATTATCACTCCCAACGTTTAATTTTAACGTATGATTCGTTGGATTTATTTTGTTAAAGCAGCATCTCCTGAAAGATACGCCACGTTTGACGTTTGACGTTTGACGTTTGAGTTATCTCCACGTTTGATACGCCGCTCTACTCAACCATAGACCTCCACCGCACAGGACAATTTTCTATGTTATTATTTACGCCTTTTTTAGTAATTTTAGAAAATTTTCAATCATAAAAAAAATTGTTGTTATTTTTTTTAACCCCGACCTTAGAGCTCCGCCTCACTGGCTTTAAAAGTTGCCTTGTTAAATTTATGGAGGAAAGATGATCCTTGGGTAAGCGTTCGGGAGTTCGGGTCAGCGTTCGGGTTGAGTACTACTAGCTGGTCTGACAGACGTTCTTCTGTCCTAATGTCACTGAATTTGTTTTATGTCAAAGATTCTCGTTCTTTTCAAGATGAATTCGTTCGCTTCACTCTCTCGCCTCCAGGATGAGCTCGTTCGCTTCACTCACTCGCCTATTTTTAAATAGAGCTTGCTTCGTTATTGAAAATGAGTTGCCATTCAAATAGATTTATTATTTCTATAATAAACATATGTTTATTTATGCTTTTCAAGTATGTTTAGATATCATCCTTATTTCAGCTGTTTGATGAAACTAAATAACTAACATTATAATCCCGACTTTGTGTTATGTATTTAGATAATGAAAATCACTTAATAATATCTTGCCATGACGTCGTTAATATACACTAGGCAGCAATACGGATCTTGGCAATTTGAAATTTAAGTAATTGCACAACGCCATCTGTAGAGCCTGATATAAGCGTAGGTTATATTATATAAATCAAACTGGAAAGTTGGCCGGGCTGGTAAGGGCCCGAACTTGCCTTTAGGGTGTAGACCAGGGCCTGTACAGACCCTAAATTCAGCCCTGGCTGTCTGTATGCAGAACTTCAAACATGCTAGAATCCAGAATCATTGTCCCTGTCTCGCGTACACTCTATGTGCCTAAGAATAAGAATATGTTATAGTCAATCAATAAAAATGCTGAATTATTTTGACTCAATCCTATCCTACACTATAATATGAGTAAGGTTTGCATGCTCGCTTGCTTGGTTGATTGCTTGCAACTCTGATCTTAAAAACGGCTCCAACGATTTTATTGAAAATAACTAATGTGTCCTTCCAACTACTTGTGTTGTAAAACCTGATAGCTGGTATAAAAATAAGTTCTAGACATGTCCCATCCCCCAAAAAAATCAAATAATGTTAAAAGCCACTATGGAAAATTAAAAAATTCATATTGGGCTTTTGGAGATTAAAATAAAAGCAAAAGAGTCATAACAGCTGTTCAAAATCTTTCAGCGAAATCTCAAAGTTATACTCATATAGTTTAAGTACTACCTGGGGCTGAGCTTTGCTAGGGAAAGGCCAATCTTGTTAATGACTTGGAGTAGTTTTTCACCATGTACCCGACTAACGAGCATTTTTGAGGTCACAACAGTTGTTATTATAATGTACCTTTGATTCATTCTGGATATGACCACTCTACATGTAATCCTCATTCAAAGGTTTTATTATCTGATTTTATGGAACCACATGGTAATATCACAGAACAAAAAATAACATATTATTATTTGTATTATTTATTCTATGGTAATATCCACTGACTATAAATACTGTACTATAATATACTCGTATAGTCAATGCGTACTCGTAGGTATACTCTAATATAAGTTACGTTTGTTTGTTTGGTTGGTTGCTTGCTTGAAACTATGATCTCAAAAACTGCTGTTTTCTGAGATTAGTGACTAAAACCATTGAATGAAGATTGCATATAGAATGGTTACCTGAAGGGGCATTGGGTTAAAATAAAACCTGGAGTGACTGTAAACCTGAGTCACTTAGTTTGAGTGACCAATCCAAGATTGTTGTTCTTCCAGTTCTGTATTTATATACATTTTAACAATATCATAGAAGAACAATAATAGCGAGGGGAGGGGGTTGGGGGCGCAGCCCCCCAGTTAGATGAAGGTGCCATTAACTACTTCGGTAGTTCTTTTTCTGAATGGCTGATTGTCCCATGAATGGCGTATGTCTTTGTATGGGGGAACCCAGTCCGTATTTGACTGAGGGGGCGAGTATTCTCTATATCCGCTTGGTATGACTGACCGATTCGCTTTTAGACCTCATTTTGCTCCAAGTTCATTATTTATGTGTATTTGAAACATATTGCCAATCTGCAATTTTGTTCGTAAAGGTATTTCCATGAGCGCATCCCTTTCTGCGGTAGTAGAAACTACTCCTTATACTTGTCATTATGAACATTTAACAACAGCTGTTATTACTATAAAAAAAAACATAGCACAGAAGCAAAAACAGCTGCTTCAAGGTAATATCTAGAAGGGCATCACTATATAAACTAATAGAACCAAATATGAGATGGATAATGACCAAATACGATTTTTGCTCGATTCGAGCAACTAGATTCGCTTGAATCTAAAAATATTACCAAGCCTTTTTGTTTTTTAACTATGTTTTTAAGTTACAATAACATAGGCAGTGGCATAGCCCTTCAGTAGACCAAAGTTCAAATAACTACGCTAATATAAAAAATATCCTGACTGATTGGATCATGTGGACCTCGTTGTTCTCCATAATATTCTGAAAAAAGAATTCAAAACATTATAATATTTAAAATTATAAGAAAGAGGGTCTGAGGACGAGTAACTATCCTTGAAGTAATCTTGAAGAACGTGATTTTATCCTTTTCAATGTTTAAGCGTTCCAAACAACTTACAATAAAATCGGGATGCCTGGGGGGCACAGCCCCGTAGTGAGACCAAAGTAAAAAAAAACTAAATCAATAATTCTTGGCCTGACTGATTTATCTGACCTGAATGACTGACGGACTCTGGAAGTCATTGTCCTCCAAATGATTTATATGTTTATATTTTAACATTATTTTAAAAGTACTACAAAATGGTCAGATCTGGGTGGTGTGGCCCATCCGATGGGTGGAGCAGTTATACTTACTGTGTGTTGCTTGAATGATTTAAAAACCAATTTAAACCTTATTTTTCTTCAAGTTACGTATTTAAATAATTTTGAAAAACAAAATAAAGCTACAATAACAATGGGGGGTCTGGGGGGCGTAGCCCCCCAGTAATACAAAAATTCAAATAACTATTTCAATATTACCTGGACTGACAGACCTCATTGTCCTCTCTAAATTTTGCATCTATTTTTGGGGCGTGTCCCCCCCACTTGAGACCAAGGGGGCGAGTAAATACTCTGATTCTGCTTGGTCTGACAGACTTCCTAATTTCAGACCTCACTGTTCTTCAAGATCTTTGTAAAATTGTGTGAAATACACTGTAAAGTCGAAACAACAATTGAGTTCTCATGAGGTATTGCTGATTTTAAACATTTTTTCGTAATGACAGCTGAGCTCATACACTTACGGGATGACAGAGTGTACTCATCTAATTCTATTTAAAGAAGCTTTAGCATTGATTGTAGCGCCTAAGTGATAGCTATCGGAAGCTTTTGTGGTGCAATGTTGCTAAACTAGAGACCGCCCAATGGTCGAAATTCGACTAAAAAATTTAATAATTTAGTTTAATATCTGGTGGGTTCTAGTGCGCTCATTTCCCTCCCTCTCATTTCCACCCCTCCCCCACCCTTTTCCAATAGATAATATTTTAAATGTAGAGTTAAAACAGATATCTACAGAGGGGCGAAACCATTGCAGTAGTCATAGCGTTTTTTTATGGCTTAAACCTGTCCACCTCATCCTATCCCCGTTTAATGTGGATTAAAAACGCATATCAGGAGGCCGTTACCATTCTAGTAATCAGTAGTATTTTTATTTATGCCCCGAAACCTCTCCAACTCATCCTCTCCCCGTCACTCATCCCCCCCACATAAACAGGTTTAATTATTTTTAATCCTATACTCTAATATGAGTAAGTTTTGCTTGTATGTTTGCTTGCTTGCCTGCTTGCTTGCTTTTGCTTGCTTGCTTGCGACACGGATCTCAAAAACGGCTCCAACGATTTCCTTCAAATGTTCGAAATAACTAATTTCTGGGATAAAAATAAGTTCTAGACAGGCCTCATCCCTAGGAAAAATTGAATAATGAAAAAAAAACTAAAATGAAAAGTTAAACAAATTAACATTGGGCTTATTGGGCTTCAAATCAAAACAAAAGAATTGTAACAGCTGTTCATAATCAACCAGGGAACTGTCAAAATAATAGTCATGTTGTTTATGATTATTGACATGTGGTTTCCTGAGAGCAGAGATTAAAAGATTTGAGTTAAGATTACATATATAGAGTAGTAAAATAAATCAAAGGGGCATTGAGCTATAAATAACAACTAGAGGGACCTTAAAAATGTAGAAAAAAGGCAAATGAATATACAAATCTTATCATCAGTAGGGGGAAGTGGTGAAATATTACTCCGAGTCATCTAAACAAACTGACTGGCCTTCCCCCGAGCAAAGCTCGCCGCCCAGGTACTTATAATTATTTAGATATGTTGCATATGGTCTAGATATTTGTTGACCTATTTTAAAAGTGTTTGGCAAAACAAGGTGTAAGTTAACAAAAGCTCAATACGCAACTTGTCTATTCAAATATATCTTTAAAAATTCAGTCTTCGTTCATCCTCTTACGGGAAGAATGAGCGTACACCTAGTTTAATTTAATAGTTTAAATTGTATATTAACTTGTAAATAAATTATTTATAAAAAAGGTTTTATGTTGTAAATAAGAAATAATTATAAAGTGAAATTAGAAACAGGAAAATAATAATTGTTGGTGCTAGTTGGTTTTGCAAGTCTGGGCAGACTTGCGATTTTTATGTCCCGGGATGTCGGAAAGAAGTTGGAGACAATGGTTTGAATTGTTTGCTGGGGCTGAGGGGACAGGAGCTGGGTCACATGACGGCCGCACGTGGCTGGCTTCTGGAAGTTTCGGTCCAAAGCTTATACATTCACGCTCGTCGGGAGCCTGCGGCACTTAACGTACAAATCTTGTGCTGCAAGTGTATCGAGAGGCTACCCTACGAGATGTGAATTTCTTCAGATTGGAAAGTAAAAATTGTAAAAAAATTAAAGTCATTATTCAAATCATTGCTTCATTTCTCATTTTGTTTTTCAAAAGAGGGGAATCAGTCTGTAAAACAATGATTTATTTTTCAGGGTTCGAAGCGTTTCTATTATTGCGTTGAAGATAATCTAACAGCAGACTCATTAACTACTGAAAGAAGATTTTGTACTATTAAAGTTTAGTAAATTCCAAAAATCGAAGAAGTGAGTTTATTTTTGAAAGTTTGAAGAAAGATGAGCAAAAGAGGGTTTTGTTTTATTTTGAAAGTTTTAACTATTTTGTTTATGTAAGTAAAACGAAGAAGATTCATTTTGTTAATTTTTAGTTTATAAAGACCACTTCTTAACCTCAAGAAAATATTATAGCCTGCTAGACAGCACTATAGTATCAAAAATTGCAAACAACTCTGTTATACTACTTATTGAGGGGATTCTCTTGACACATCAATTGTCAAAATTGGTTCAGAAATGTCGGAGAAGTACTCCTTACAAAAACAACCTAAGCGTATCGTAAATGATGAATGAAATGTTTTTGTAAACCCGGAAAGTCAATTAGTACAATTTTGGTATCACTGCATTCGTATTTTACTGCAGTTTAGAATGATATGCAAATCTTATATAGTTCGCGATTTCCGTGTTGAAGAGGTGGGAAATACTGGTGGCAGTTTAGACTTTTGCAATGATTTTATATGGGACTAGCTGCCATCTTTCCCGGTGTCACCGACAGTTATGCGTGCTGCATTCTGTGGTTGACCCGTGGAACTACTAAGAATCATAATCAGCTCATAGAATTTTCATCAGGTCAAATCAAAGTGAATGCCCATAAGAATAACACCCCAAGTAGCAAGGAGATAATTTGAAATATTTTCAAAATAATTTCAAATGGTTTTGAAATGAGTTGATGTTTAAAACGAGTTCAAATTATTTTAACATAATTTCGACATGGGTTTAGAATTGGTTAAAAATAATTTTGAAAACATATATTGAAGTCATTCTTTTATCAGTTTTATTATTATTATAAACACATTTTACAAAACTCGTTCAAAATAGTAGAAACATATTTTAAAATGTTATTAATATAATTTTAAATTATTTTCAATTATGAAATGTGATGATTTTTAACATTGTATCAAATCATTTAAAATTATTGTTACGTCAGTAAAAATTATGAAGAAATCAAGCGTGATAATAAGTTTAACATTAGTTTCAAAATAGTTTTAAATAATTTTGGAACAACTTTAACACAGGCTATGTCTAAATTAGTTTCAAAATAAATTTAAATTGTTTATATATTGCTTTAAAATTGTATCAAATAACCTTTTACTATCTCAATTGAAAATCCTAAAACAATCCTTTAAAAATAGTTTTAAAATTAAATTATTATAGTTAAAATTTGTCGGAATAAATAATTTTGAAGAATACGCATGGTTTAAAATTATTGATATTGTTTTTCACTGTAAATGAGAAACATGGAGTGCTTAGCAAAGAAGTTCTGTATTAGTTTCAAAATTGTTTATCTTTAGCTTAAATGAGTTGATGTAATTCGTTTGTAACCTCAAAAAATTACATAAATGTAAATTTAATATCCCTTCTCATGAAAGTCTATATAAACAAAATAAATACTTTCGTGGGCCTTTTTATGTTTGTTACATGCAAAGGATTTGTGTCAACTCGGTTTTGGGTACCATATTACTCAAACAATTTTATATTTATCAAAGGGATATTACAAGTTTTGTTTCTACAACCTTACAAGATGTGTACAAATTACAGTGTTTACTAATAACAGCAAAAACAAACAAGGAATGCTATAGTTTCACCATAGATTAAGATTATTCTTAAGTGTAATCTATGGTTTCACCAAGTTCCCGTAGGGTGTAGTCAATTAGTTATTTTATATTGCCAGCCCGACTATAATTTAACATGGGGCGAAGTGTGTGTCTAATGATCAACACTACCAGGTGTGGGTTCAATACCCGGTTTGGTCATGATATTTTGAAACGTAAAATATATTTCATAATTCTGTTCAATGATTTTCATGCGTATTAAATTAGTCATATTGTAAAAATAAGTATAATCAGTATTTTTTCATTAAAAATATTTTGAAATCATTTAACATTAATTTAAAACGATTTATAAGTTATTTAAAAATTATTCTAAAATAAATTTTAAAATGATTTGAAAATATTATAAAATGGATCAGATAGGAAATTTGTTTGTAAAAAAATCTTTTTGCAATAATTTTGAAACCATAACAAAATTATGTTAAAATTATTTTAAAATAAATTTGGCCGTTACTAATGCTACTTGGGACAGGGTTAGAACTTTGAAGGCCCGTGGGGCATAGCCCTATAGGAATTTATTAAAATCCCTTGTTAATAACTATGCTACATGCAAAATTTCGTGCTTCTTTGTGGTTTGGCCTGGGCGTTGATCGGAATTTCGTATTTATAGATAGATATAGATAACAGCTGAAAGTCGGCTGCAGAGAGTCACGTGACCAAAAATGTATGCAGGCCCGTTAGTTATCGTAGGCCCCGTCTATACCCTATTAGCGAATTTCCCCTATAGGGAAGAAGCTATTACCGTAGGTCTCATGGTAAGACTTAAGCCCGAGACCATGATAACTTTTCATTTTGAGGTCCCCAGATGCCAAAAACACCATTCGTTCAAATTTTGATATATGTGTATATATATATATATTCCTAGCCTTGGGCCTTTGGGTATTCCGTGTACAAATGGCATTTGGGATGTCCATTTGTTAGTGTTATACTTCAAATATGGGATGAATTCGTCATATTTCTATTACTTATATAGCTTATATGGTAATATTCTAGCCTATATATACCATAATTTCATAATCATTGGCTTTGACAATAAATTTACGGTTTTATATAGTTTTTTACATAGACGATACTTTGAGTACTCCACAAAATGGCGAGCTTATATAAAACTTTACAAATACGCCTGTTAGGGTACTCCTTCTTCCTCAGTTAAAGATGGAGGCGTGGCCTAGCTTCTGCGCAACCGGAGTACCCTAAGGTGTGACTGTGTGAATCTTGCACAACCGGAGTACCCTAAGGCGTGACTGTGTGAATCTATTTATAAACAATTTACAATTGCAGTAGTGTTGTAGCTCATTTGTCTTTTTGATATTTGTGTTTTTTTCCAATGACTTGACTGTATTAATAATTAGTTTCATATGTATGTGCGTTGCACAAATTTACTTAAAAGTAAATACTGTCTGCCACTCTGTAGAATCTTTTCACATACCTAGGAGAACCGCCTTCAATAAATAAAAAGGTAAAACTTAGTGGAAATACCTAATAATAACACCAATCTAGATTCGTGGTGAACACAGTAAAAAGAAGTGATAAACCAAATTAAATTCATGAAAGTGAAATAATAATCGTATTTTAAAGTAAAACATTGACTTTTGCTAGTATCTTAAAAAATACTATCTTATTTAAAAAGTCTACATGCAATCTTATAAGTTTTATTGTATCAAACTTAAAAATGATTGACATACAATAATTATACTCTACCAGCCGGCACTAAGCTGGGGTTTCCTAATCTAACAAAAATGACTGAATTAATTAATGACAATAATTATATGATAATTATATTACTTTATCAAAAAAGTATGCTAAAGTTTTCCCAATAAAATATTTGTAATTTTCCCTAACTTTTTTCATTTTTCCACAACTTTCCCCTGACCTTTTTTAATACTCTCTGACTTTCCAGAAAGTGTGAACCATTAAAAACATGTGATTTAAAAAGACACTGGTAAACAAAGAACATGAATATGATCTTATTCACTGGTAGCCGATGGCCAAATGAGCTCAGGGGGTGGAGGAATACGGCCGCGCCGAGACAGGCCTTTGATGTTTACCGACTTTCCACGGGAAAGCCCGCGCCAGCCCGGACGCGCCTGATGGACCGCGGGCCTCGTCGGGCCGAACTGATACACGGCCCGTTGTGCAGCAGGTTTTATGGCCTGGCCTGACAGATCAAGGGCCGTGTATCATAGGCTTAAGCCTCGTTCTCACGACGCGTGGCTTGTCCAGTCACAGATGGCCTTGATCTGTCAACGGTTGTCGAGTCGTCTGAGTATATTTAAGCCTTACTGTTCTAAAGTCGTGTGGCAGCCTGTTGATTTGAAAAGCCACCGACGGGCTTGGAGAAAAAGACCGAGCCAGAAAAAATATTGGAGAAAATCGAGCTTGGAGAAAAATTGTTACAAAAGAGATGAGAAAACTAAGGACCTATCCTACTAGCATTGAATACAAATATTTTCATACATATACTCGATAATAATGTATTTTTCTTGGTTTCTCTTTAAATATGTAGTCTACAGTTATATTTATCTTTTGGTTTTAAATGTACCGAAAGTAGTTTGAGCCCGATGAACAAACTTTTAAACATTTAGGCCTAATGAAATGTAACTAGTTTTAAATGTTTTACGGTTGATTCCCATTTTATGCAAGCGATTCAAAATTAGCTTTTGAAATGTACATTTCTAAATAGCAAATTTTAAGCTAATTGAAATTTATTTCATAACTTAATAGTTTTTTTTCTACCAGTATTTTTTTATTGGTTGTAAGATCTAGTATTTATCAAAGAAACTGTTTCAAAGACTTGATACATATCTTGGACTTTGTACACTTTAGTTTTTTAAGAGTTATAAAATCAACCGGTTTAAATGTATTTACAGTCCTAGTATAGGCATTGACGTGTTGCGTGGTTGGATTAAAAGTGTAGCTATTGCATGATTTATATGTTTTAGTTAAAATATACATATATCAATAAACAAATAAACAGAAAGTGACACCAAATGTACTCCAGCGCTCGGCTCGACGACTGAACAGGCCGTGAGAACAGTGTATCGAGCCAAACCAAGGCTGGCGGTCTGACTATCCACAGGCCTTTGATGTTTCATGAGTTTACCGACTCGGGCGGGAACGGCTCGAGACTTAACACGCCATCTCGAGCTAGCTGGAAAGTCACAGACGAGCTGTTCTCACGACGTGATACTCGACAATCGGCAGATCAAGGCCATCGGTAACTCGACAAGCCACACGTCGCGTCGTAAGAACGAGGCTTTAATGCGGTCCCACACTTCTCGCGAACACGCCCGAACATTCGGCCGAACTCCGAATGTTCGGAGTATACGCGATAATTTGTGGGAGCTGCAGGAACGTTTGAATACATGCGGAAATATACAGGACGGAACGTTCAGTGAATATTCGGGAATGTTCAGGCCTGTTCGCTAGAAGTGTGGGACCGCCTTCAGGTGTGCGCAGCGTAAAGCCACGGAAACGGCGACGACTGTACCCTTCGGGTGTTTTGGAAACTGTATCGGTTCCGTTGGACCACATGGTCTATTCACTGTACAGTTGTTTTTGTTGTTGCTTGGTTATCTTTTGATTTTTTCTCGTAACTTTAATATAACTATATGTTATGCTCAGGCCTATCAAGTACCTCTCTGCCGAATTTCAAATCAATCAGTCCAGTGGTTAGAGCGTGATTGAGCCAAAATATCTAACCTACAAACAAACGAGTATTAGTAGGAAGTATGATGTTAAAGGTTGTAAGTTTGTTTCTATGTTCGTGGCTCAATCATGCTCTAACCACTTGACTGATTGAGCTTAAATTTGGCAGAGAGGTACATGATAGGCCTGAGTAACACATAGGCATATCAAATTAGCTTTCATATTAAAATACTGAACAAAATTTCTTTCATCAATTAACAAGTCACTAAACAAATTATGGAATTCTCCATATTGTTGTCGATCCTTGTTTATTTCATGTATCCAAAAACGCTTTTGACGTTTTTCTTCCTCCTATGCTTGGGGTAAACAAGATTAAAATATATTTTCTTCTTCTGAACTTTAAGAAGTTAAAATCGGCTTTGAAATAACGGAGGAGTCCTTTTAATACAAATTTAATTCACTTATTATTATATAAGGTACAAATAGGCCTATTGCACCCTTCTACCCTTAAATTTGGTTAATATTTGAATGGACTTTTGTTTGTTCAATCACCTGCTTCCCCCATAAGGCCAATCTAAACTTTCCGTCCATTAGTTAATTGTAAATGCATAGTTTCAAAGTTTGTTAGGAATGTTGTACTGCTGATTATCTAGCGAATTCAGAGAAAACCTTTTCGATTTACGTTTTAAAAATCGAGAAAGCCCCGTTTCCTTTCTAACAGTTTCTGCTCAAAACATTGTTTTGAGCTAAACTCAAAACAAAAAAAGTTCAAGTAAAATGTTTAATGGAAACGCTCGCAAACTGTTTTGAACATTGTTGGCCAACAAAATGTGTTTTGAGCTGATGCAGCTGACAACAAATGTTTTAGGATAACTCAAAACATAATGGAAACGGTGTCCCAACACCCAACACTGTTGTGAACGAGTTCACGCATGCGCAGTGACCGGTAGCAGTTAACGCCACGGACCCCGAACCGTCACGCCTTTTGTCGCCGCGTCCTTTCCGTATTGTCCTTCAGCCTGTTAGATAGTAGTTGGACATTTATTTTGAAAATAATTAAATTGTTCTACATATGTATTTAAAAAAAATTAAGCACATTAAACCAATATATATTGTATTGATTTACTAGATATTTTGTAATAATCGTCAAAATGTTTATTTACTTAAACATGGTAAAATAAGACCGATATTTTCTACTTTTTTTGTTATATAAATTACAACAAGTGATTTAAAGTTTTGAAAATCCATAATATAAAAATTGACAATATTTCCGTTAATTTGATAGGTCTCTCGTTAAAATCGCACTTTGGCCGTTTCGGAGGTGTCATACCGGAAACTCGAGTATCCACAATTTCTGTGCGGACACTAGTGTAGTTCATGATTATCCTCATAGATTGCAGCATTCCAGCATATGGAATTTTTCATCCTTTGTAAAAAATCAATTTAAGAAATCTAATAAAAAATAAGGCATTTCCGTGAACGGGCAACCGGCGAAACTATTATATAGGTTTACAATTATGGCTGATGTGTTATTTGAATGTCCTTGGCATCTATATGTGCCTTTTGGGGGGTTTGGATGACATCAACCTTCAGCCTTCAGGCCTTTGACCCCTGGGCACCCAAAGTTCCAATGTTAATCTGATGTAAGAATAGAAATAAATGTAATTTAACCTTTAACAGCTGTTGATACTAAGAAACAGAACGGAAAAAAGATCAGCTGATTTCATGTCTGGAATGGTATCTCAATGTAAAATAATAAGACTGTATGAGCTGGATATTACCGAAATGGAAATAAAATTTGCTCGAATTTGAGCAGCTAGATTTGCTGTTCTATATTTGAAAAGCTAATTTTGTATATATGTAATCAGATGAAAAATCCACGTGCCAAACTTAAAGGTGTTTTCTTTGCACACCCCGAACATGATAGAGCCACGATTTAATGTAATCACGCTTATTTTATCGTTGTAAAGCCTTTACAGGCATATTAAATCCAGTCACTTGGTCTGAAACCTTTGCCAATTGTTGGATTTGTTTTTCATGTATTGTTTACAAAACAAACGTTGTATTAACATTTGATGGGTTGAATGAGGCCCTTCATGGAGTCAAGGAGAAACAATAGGCCTACGAACATCAGCGCTATGTTTTACTCTCAGCTCAAGGACGGAAACTAAAAATGATTAAGAAGGTATTCACTAATTGAAGGGTTATGTATACATTGTAGATTGTATCAATTAATACCATAATAATTTCAACATTAAAAAAAATCTTCTTCTTTGGGCCAGCCTGAATCGAATTCAGTAATTACAATATATGTATCGTTGAAATATACTGGTCACTAATGATTTTCTATAAACCAGATAATTCCATTTGATACTTGTCTAGTCTTAGATACACAATTTACATATTTCAATAATCAGCTGGTTAGAGAAAGTTAAAATAGTGATAAAATCGGTTTTACAAAGTTATTTTGTTGTATTCAAAATTAAATTATTTACAAAATGTAAGTAGATTGTGCAAATATAGAGGGATTGATCTTTCATTAAAAAACCGCATGTAAAACGGTTCAGTGGGAACCTCAAGTGAACTGACCAAAGGATTGCAAAGTTGAAATTTTACCCCATGTTAAATTTCCATAAGAAAACTTGCAATTTAATTTTAATAGTTATTGACCAGGTGAAAAAAATAAGATAAATTGTGCAAATATAGAGGTTATTCCCTTTCATTTGATACCACCCGCGTGTAAATCGGTTCAGTGGATTTCTCACACGTTCTTCCGGAAACTTTTTAATTTTGTGTTTTAATATATAGGATTAGGGCCTATACACAACTTCTATTTGGTTTGTCAGGACAAATTACAAGGATAGTTTATTTGAAATCAATGTATGGAAATAGTTTGTTGTAAAACAGTTTTAACAAGCGCTGTAATAGTTTTTGCGTTACATGGCATTAACATACTTGCGGGAAATGTTGGCACAAGTTGGGAGAATGTAAACGGCCTCCACCAATGTTTTGAGCTCAGCTCAGCTCAGCTCAAAACATTGTCCAAGTAAAAGTTTAATGGAAACGGGGATTAAGAAAATTTTCTTTCGTATTTTTAGCTGAAATTATCTATAAAACAAATTGGAAACTTTGCACAGGGAAATAGCTTTGTTATTTCCTTATTTTTATAAGACAAACCATAAATCAACAATATCTGACCACCGTTTTAAGCTCGACGGAACTTGAAAGATGACGTTGCTCTTATGGGCGTAGAAATCTACCTAGTTTTACTGGTGCCCCCTATAAACTGCGGTTTGTTTTTAAAACGTAGGAAAATTCCCGGACGAAGCATCTCGTGTGAAAGGCCTCATCTGCACCCACACCCGCGGTCGTATGATGTGGCCTTACAATCATTATAAATGTAACAGGCCCAATGCAATAAATATTTTAACTTACTACATGCATCTTGGTTAAGGCTTAATTTTGTTGCCGTAGTTAGCCGATACTTTTGAACAGTGTTTTATTTAAAATTCTAAATAAAGTTAGGCTAATTTGTGGGGGCCCGTCAACATTCGACGGATACAAAATTAGGTTTGAGTATTCTGACGGTATCCTATAGGAACAATTATCGACGGTAAAATAATTATCTAAAATATCACCAATTAAAATAAATCACATTTATTTGTGGCACAATACAACTAAAAAGTCACAAAAACACAAACTGAACAATAAAAATTATTAAATTTTAAAGATTATATTTGATGTTTACAATACACGAAAATAATTCAAAAGCTTGATGAGCTCATCAGCTGTTTGATGAAAATCACCGAGTCAGGATTATAATTAGCTGATTGTTGTAAACAAAACATACTATAAATCCCACCAAAATGGTTTTTAGACATAGACATTTTGTATCATTTAGCAAATTTAAAAGGAGAAAGTTATAAATCTGAAAATATTTGGGAGTATCAGAATGTTTCAGCTTTGAATTGGTACAAATCCCATCATCACACGTTAGGGTGCGTTCACGTAGAACGCTATTTACAAGCAACTAGTATCCGGCGGCTTGCCACAGGCGCCTTCAAGCGCGTGCAAATGCTTAGGGCCGCATGGCTTATGGCGTGCACATACAAAGCCGGAAACAAGGTCGATCCCTCAGTCGTCGAGATGTCTTCCTCAAGTGTCGATGACATTTTTCTGGTAGAGAATGTTGAGTTGACTGGCAAGAAAGAGAATAGGAGTTCATGGGATTAATTAAGGATATCCGCCTACTGTGTACAATAAAATTGGCCAATTTTGCAAGAAACACTAAATAGTTGTTTGAAATAAAAGGTTATTAAAATTAATAGTAAACAAGGCTCAAATTATATTCAATTAATAGTTAAGTGATAAACGTAATTTATAAAAGGATTTTAACATTAAAATCAGGCGTTTTTACCTACACAGTATTTTTAGTTTCCACAACAATCTAAATGTAATTTCCCTTTGCAGATGAGAAGGCCTGTATGTAATTTATTTAGTAGGGTACAGGTGCAATTGTCAATTAAATGAATGTTAACAGAAGACACACATGTTACCTGCAACTTTCATTTTAGGATATATCTCCTTCCAGCACTTTTCAACAGCGATCTGTTACTGTGAAGTTTAAATATTTTGTTCCATATGGCTGGTCTTTGAAAAACGGGATATATCAGTTCTTGTGTATCAACTATTTTGACAAAAACTCGAAAAAACAGTAAAAATCATCAAAACTGCACCCCAATCATACATATTTGGAATCTTCCAGAGCAATAAGCCCTGGAAATAATGTTTCAAACATTCTTGTTCACCGGTCGGTGCTTGCAGCTCGCACTTATACGTCCAGACAAGCTTTGTCTGTGAACGAACACACTAGAAACAACGCAGACTGTTACTCGCACCTATTCGCGCTTGTCGGCGCTTAGCTCCAGGCGCTTATAACCAGCGTCCTACGTTAACGCACCCTTACCTGATTTTCTCAAACTAAGGCCGAGTTTTTGGTAAAACATTCTCCATATGAATAACATGGAGAAATTCTACAACCTTATACTTTATATGATTTAACAAACCTACAAGGACAAAAATATAAATCTGATAATAACTAAGGCCAAGTTCCAAATATTCTCACATATGAATAACATGGAGCATTTTTTTATTTCCATATCAAAAAAGCGATATTTTTTAGTTTTAATTTTTATGTTAATCTGGAGTGTACAAACTTTAAAATGACACATCGATTGTCCAAATCGGTTGAGAAATAACGACGTAGTGGTCCTAAAACTAAATTCCTTAGCGAAATAATATATAAGATTATGCCTACTTTCAGTCACTAATATATGTTTTTTCTTCAAATTATTGAAACCGGTGTGTTGTTTTTTAAAACAGTAACAAAATATTTAACTTATAGGAGTAAGTGGAAACCCGGTTATTCAAATGCTAATATTCGTTTTGTATTATAATATAGGTTTAAGTTTAGGCCTACTCAAATTTGTTTTAAGACTCATTTCTTAAATATATAGCCCAATTAAAAGCTTAAATAAAAATAGGAAACTTAAAAATAATACTAACTTGTACATTAGAGCCTAACTTAAACAGTAGGGGTGCCTATTTTAAGTTGTGTAAACAATAAAAACCTTTACAAAACCTACTACTGAATGTTGTAAAACATAAACATTACAATCTGATAAACACTGTTACGTTGCTACAAACTTTAAAATCGAATCTTTAACATGATCCCTTGCAAACATAATTTTGATGGTAATTATACCGACTTTATTCAAAATTGATAGCCTGCCCTTTATATATTGTACTTAACCTTCCATAATTGATCAAGGGGAATTATAGACATCATATGGGAAATTTAACCTACTTTAAGCCTTTTTATGCTACAGATTTTCGAATGAAACAAGAGAATAGGGTACTATTATTTTGGCTAATTATTTTGATGTTGACAATTTTTTTATTACAAAGAAAATAACAAACAGGAGACTACACAAGTTAAATAAATAAATACAATGAAAATGGAAAAAAATACTTATTTATTTCTGTGATCGCATGTAACACACCGAGCATGTAACGCACCGAGTTGTTTAATATCAGTGAATAAGCACATTTATTCACCACTGAGGGGGGGGGGGAGAATGCGCACTTGTTTCCTATTGGTTGGATTCCAGCGGATTGCTTAAATATTCAAGTTTGTATAAAATTTATGTTTATTTCAACAGAGAGTGGACAAGTGTGCACCATTGTAAAAACAATAGACTATATAAGTATAAGAAGTTAGGTTAGGATGTTTACAATGATGCAGCTTTGGGATATCCGGAGATCCCTAATACGGGCTGGAGTACCCAAAGAGCAACGGATATCTCCAATACGCAACTTTTACACAGGTGGATATCCCTAAGGCCCAGGGCTGTACCTATATATATATATATATATATATATATATATATATATATATGTGTGTGTCCGTAAGCACGATAACTCTCGTAAAAAAGGTCCGATCTTAATGAAATTTGGTACAAATGTGTAAAGTACCATTTATTTGAACGAGTTCGAAAACCAGATGAATCGCACCATCCGAAGAGGGGTTTTTGTACCCCAAAAATGTGTTTTTTGGGGTTTTGACATGTAATTTTAATTTAAATCAAATTTTAATTTATACCATTGAATTCAGCTTAAAAAAACAAACAATTTGGTATTTTGATCATTGCTCTACGTCAGTTGGTTACCGAGATATTGAAAGTGCTAAACACAGTACGTTGTCTAATGTTATTCTTATGGAGAAAAAGAAAAATTGTATATCTCGCTTATTTATGAACATAAACTGACGAAATTTGGTATATGGCTTGATCTGGTTGTGGTTTATTGTTGTTTGCACAAAAAAAAATTTTTCGCCAATGTTTCCTGTAGCAGCAAACCTAGGTACTTGGTCCCCATGTTATTCTTATGGAAAATACTTAAAATCTTATATATCGCTTATTTATGAATGTATATGGATGAAACTTGGTATGTGACTTCACTAAGATAAGTTCTATTGATATTTGCATAAAAACCCATTATTTTGTTTGCCTTGTTGCAGCAAACCTGCGTACTCATCCCCAATGTTATTCTTATAGAGAATAATTAATATTTTAAATATTGCTTGTTTGTGAATACATTTCTTATGAATCCTGTTAAGTGTTTTAATGTGTTATGTTATATACTCATTGGAAATTCGCTGAGTATGCAGGTTTGCTGCGACGGGGGTATTAGTTTATATTAGACTGTGGTTTTGATCGATAATATTTCCATGATATAAAAATGGTTTGATTTAAAATCATCTGTTCTTAACTAAATGTGAAAATAACATCTGTTTTATCGTTTTCAATGATTCTTTTTGCTTAGTAAGAATAAGAATAAGAATAAGAATAATTTATTTTCTCCAAAAATATTACATTTTTGTACACTTTCCAATTTTGCACATAAAAAATAATAGTCTAAAAAAATGCCCATTCTTCTAGCAAAAAAAATTAAAAGTCCACAAAATGTCCATATTCAGAATGACTTAAAAATACAACAATACAGATTAATGCATAATTATTAAGACTAAAAAATAAAAGGTTGTACCTTTTTGTTGTGCATAAAACTAAAGAGAAAATGTAGGGCCTCCAAGGCAAAGCCTGTTAGGAGGTTCCTTTCCTTTAATAAAAAGTCAAACTCGAAATAATGGTTTTAATTTCTTAAGTGTATATATTTTACCATTTTATATTTGTACAAACCAGTGTTTATTCTATGCGCGGCTTCACCACGGCTTCGTCGGGTTACACTGGTTATGAGAGTCGTCTCAAAGGTTATCGTGGGCGGGAGCTCTGTTGGAATTGCTTAAAATCCCATCTAAGTGGCTACTTGCGGAATGAAAAGAGGTTACATGTCATGTCTCTTACTTTTAGGTATATATGTTGGGCCTGGGGGTTAATCGGGGGTTAATCTTGATGGATATAAATACAATTCCAAACGTTAAAAATAATTGAGCGAAGCTCTTTTTCCCTCACTTTGCCACTTCTTTGTAACGGCATCACAGTGTAATGGCTTTACCGATTGAAATGAAATTTGGCCAGTAGCTAGGTGATGCCGAGGAGAAGGGTTTTCTTAGAGAGATTTGAAAAATTCCTCCACTTGTTCACGCCCCTGAGTTCACATATAATTGTAATGGAAGAAATATTTTATTGGGTTTATGTCACATGTTTTTAACTGACTTCATTTAAATTAAATAAACAGCTGTTAAAAACTGTCACTGTTCTGTTTACATTATTTTAAGTTTGTTTACTAAATGCAGCTTTGTTCTCCGTAGATCTTTGTTCGCGCTTTAACAACTGTTGCTTCGCTCATTTATGCGTCTACAGTGTAACGGCAGGCCATCCTAGTAAAACAATATTTTCACAAATAGGACCTGAGCTCAGCTGTGAAATTTAATTTAAATGTGGAAGAGGACAGATTTAGTATGTTCAACATAATCACTGTACCACTGTGTGTGGGAACTTTGTATTGAAAACAACGTATTTTACATATTTTCAATATATTTTGGAATATTGGATTTTTAGTGAATGTGTGAGTAATTCTTATTAGAGGTATTCATTGCAATTTTTTTACTCTATGGATACAAAAGTTCTAAACATCTGACAGCTCATATGAACAAACAAATACATTATCAACAATAAAGTGGTTAAAAAATAATCAAAATTTTAGTGGCCGAAATCAAAATTTTTGTATATATATTTACTTCTGAAATTGTTATAGACACGACCATCATAATGGTAAGGTCATGAAATCAATATTTGTAGCACATAATAGTACTTTAAGCTTAGTTATTATCAGACACTTCTTATCACATGTCATCAGTCGTGTTACGTCGACTCATATTCATACGTCTAGTTTGATCAACATACATCTACAAGTACGTGTTGTATCATTATCTCAATATTTAAGACGCCGGCTTAAACTCGTACGTATTCTAAGGGAAATGTGAATGAATTATGAGTAGAGGATATTGAGATACATTGTGTAGCCTTGTTCCTGGCAAAAACCGATTGTTTCTTTACACAATGCAGTTAATTAATAGCCCAATGACCGATGGAAGTTAATAAGGGTCCCACTGTTAAACGTTCTATTTGTGCTTAGCTTTTAATGTAAGTGACCTTTTTTAATTAATTGACATAGTTTGTAACATTTGACATTGACATAACTTACATTTGACTTCTTAAAAGTAAAATTTGCTTTCTAAGACTTTAAAAAGCTTTAGTTATCAGGAATATTTATGGGTTTGTGGCTAGTGTACTCTTAAAAAGTGTATGCTATTGATTGACACTTGCAATAGTTCGTCTGTAATAATTTTACAAACATGGATAATTTAAGGAGTTTCCTTATTGAAACAGGTTTAAGAGCTTAAAACCGCATTACAAAATATTTTCCAAATGGTTTTAAAATCGAATTAAAAAGTACCATGCCGCTAGGATATGATAAACAAACAACGGACAGAAATTAATGAAAATCGAAATCATTTGATCAAAAAATATAGGCCCAGTTGTCATTAAAATTAGTGAGGTGTTAAAAACAAAATTTTATGGTAGACTTTAAATTGTTATTGCCTAGAATTTTTTTCCTTCACTTAGCTACCTACGATTTGTGATACCGGTACAAATAATTAAGAGGCAACAGCGAAAACTCATAACAAAACAGTTTTTTATTAACAATTTAATTTAATGAATTGTTTTCACATTTAACTGAAGATAATCCTATTTCTTGGGGTGAAAGGAAATGACAGTGCTGAATGGGCGTGTGAGTGGGGAATGAAACGCAACAGCGTTAAAACGGCTGCACTGATCTCTTCAAACATGACACACACGTTCCAGAACAGTAACAATTATAAGTTTGAGTTTAGACAATCCGTTCATTAGGGCCCCATTGGTTTTCAGCATTTCAATGCCAATGTTGTGGCAAAATTAAATAATTTCTCTCTGCATTTATTTAATGTAAATTATATTCATTTATAATCCCAGGTGAAACTGGGGTCATCAGCTAGTTGAAAATAAAAGCATCATGCTGTCGAACAACATTTATAAGTATATATAAACACATAGACTTACCTTAAATTGTATACCTAATTAATGTTGTCCTTTTGTTTTAGAGAGAGGTAATATCCGTCCATGTCGGCCAGGCTGGGGTCCAAATGGGCGTCTCATCCTGGGAACTCTACCTTCTGGAACATGGAATTACAAAGGATGGATACAGGGAAACCAGGAAGATGGGCGACGAAAGCGACACGTTCAGCACGTTCTTTGACGAAATTGACGAGAAGAACAAATTCGTACCTCGAGCTATCATGGTTGATCTGGAACCTTCGGTCATAGGTAAAATTGGCAGCTGTTCTGCATACTTCATACCACAAGTAGAATACGCATTCATTACGGTACGACATGACAAATTAATGAGAAATTAATTTGAGGGTAGGCTAAAAATCTGTATCAGTGCTGTTCAATTTGAACATAGCCATACAAGTGTTCCAAATTACAAATGTTAAACCAAATTTCCAAATTTCAATAGCATAATTTCGCTCGTAAACGACAGTGAACAAGCAATATAGTCCATAGTGTCACCCGAAATTCGTTTTATCGGCCTTTACGACAACCGGGCCATAGCCCGATAGTTTTCATAAAACATCGACCGTAAATTTTAATGACAACTGAACCATGTGTTATCGGTCGTTAATGACATTAGCACCGAACAAAATCAGTTGTAGGTGGCAATAGGACCACGTAATATCACCCTTAATCTTGATTCATCACCTAAATTCGGTAGTAAATAACAATTGAACTGCGTAATACAGTTGTCCTAAATACTTGGATTGCGAGCTCGGGGCCCGGGGAGGTTGCCCCGTTTACCCATGCCTATAATAGCGGACAATTAAGTTGACAGTGGGGCTGTAGCCAATAGCAAGGTTGTACGCTGTCACTGTTGTCATTTTGTCATAGAAACACATCACTCGAATTTTATTCCGATCAGCTGGTGTGGAGTTTTGGCAATGTAGCACGTATACTATTGGCTGATCTTGGTTGATAGCCTCAACTGACAATTTAGTTGTCCGCTATTATGAGGTCGACTCTGGGAAAAGGCAAAGTTAAGTCATAGCCTGATCTATTTTGACAAGCGGTGCCACTCTAGAATCCTACACAGAAAAGGAGGTTTTCAGTGAATATATTGTACATTATAGGAGGTAGAATAACATCCTAACCTTCGATGTTTGAGATATCACAAAAATTGCTTCTATTCTTAACTGTTCAAATCCTAAATTTTCTTCATTTCCATTCTGAAGAGCACTGGATGAGTTCGTTTTTTCCCCATCTATAATAATAAAGAAGTAGTTCGTGTGCAGGTGATTTCAAAAACGTTTCTTTAAAACTGGTCCCGGACCATACCACGTTATTGGGAATGTTTTTCTGGTCAGAAGATGTTATTCTTAGAGCGATTAAAGGTGCTTGGTCTAGGTGGTAAGGATGATAGAAAATTGAGTAGAATTTAATTGCAATGAAACCAAATTAAATGGTGCAACAAGTACAGTTGTAAATAAATACTATTCTTCCTATACTTTAGTACACGTGTTTTTATTTTTGTATTTTTTATATTTTAATTTTTAAAGAGCGAGATCCAAGGAACAAAAGATTGTTACGCTTGATTTTAAATTAAAGAGTCATGCATAAATTCTACGAACTTCTTTAGAATTTAGATTCGACTTTAAGGTTCTGCCCACAGGCCTTTACAGCTTCAAAGTAAATATTTTGAAAAACAAATCTTTCGGAAGAATGGAAATAAATTGAATTGCATGCTGAACAGCTGTTGACGTATTAACAAAACACAGCACAGAAGCGGGAATAGATGTTACAAACGTTGACCAACAGTGCTTTCTGGAATGAAAACGCAGTATATATTATGTGTTTTGAGGGGCGATGAAAAATCAAAAGCATGAGAAGATAATTTGCTCGAACTCTAGCGGCAGGTCCAAGTAGTTTATTTTAAAACGGTAATTTAGGAATGAATGCACATGGTTTAATAAGAAATGAGACGCTCATAGTAACAAATCCCTAACATAATCTAGATGTTCGTTAGGATTCAGATAATGACGGAGATTCCTTCAGGGTTAAACCCCATCCTCCTCACAAGTTCCAGAGTATAACCACTGACTATATTATATATCTACTAGTATCTAGTATATCTAGTAGTACCTAGACCGAGCGCCTTTCGTCGCTCCAATAACAATATTTCCATCATAACATAGCAACTTTTGAAGACCACTATGTCAGATTCCTAAGGTTTCAAAAACCTATCCATATACCAACAACGTGGTATGGCCCAAGAGCAAATTTGAAGAGCCGTTTTCGAGCCTTTTAGGCATTGTATTTTCATCATAAGTATAAAATGGACACTTCCGAGGCCATTGGAACAGAGCCCTGTGTCTTGGAGAGCGGGAACGTATTTACAATTTTGTTAGTCCCTGCAACGTAGTATTGTGTGTGATTAGTTTTGAGGAGCCTTTGGGGCCATATACATATTACGTAATGCACTTAAGGGGGGAGGGGGTATGGCGTAGCGTTATGTGGGGGAGGGGGGTTTGGATCATCGTTACGTAACTCACCCCAAGATCCGGCGCACTCGCGTGTCTATTGATAACGTTATAAATCTTTCAACAAAAAAAAATCAAATTGATATCTAAGTCAAGGTTACAGATAGTTATAGCCTACAAAAAATACTTCCGTCATATAATTTTTATAAGAGTTAAACTAAAAATAAATTCATAACAAGTTTTTAGAAAGTTCTGTATTGCTTTACACCTATGTTTTGTGATTTGTAGAGTGTAAAATCATGATCTGATACAGAATTGCACAATGTCACCCACATTTTTGTGGTTTTAAGTTGTTTTGTGTCTGTACTTAAAAATATTCCTTGATTTTAGGCCTCTAAAATTATTAATTTTTTCATGTTTATCACATGCCCTGTCCATACTTGGCCAGCAGGAAGAGTTCGGCAGGTAGCCACTAGATACTTGTAATTGCCCTGACTATACTCGGCCAGTCGGAAGAGTTCGGCAGGTAGCCACTAGATACTTGTAATTGCCCTGACCATACTCGGCCAGTCGGAAGAGTTCGGCAGGTAGCCACTAGATACTTGTAATTGCCCTGACCATACTCGGCCAGTCGGAAGAGTGCGGTCAGGGTAGCCACTAGATACTTGTAATTGCCCTGACTATAGTCGGCCAGTCGGAAGAGTTCGGCAGGTAGCCACTAGATACTTGTAATTACCCTGACTATACTCCGCCAGTCGGAAGAGTGCGGTCAAGGTAGCCACTAGATACTTGTAATTGCCCTGACTATAGTCGGCCAGTCAAAAGAGTTCGGCAGGTAGCCACTAGATACTTGTAATTACCCTGACTATACTCGGCCAGTCGGAAGAGTGCGGTCAGGGTAGCCTCTAGACACTTGCAGTATCTTTCCTGTCTATACTTTACCTTGTCCGTGAAGAGGAGCTGTATAGCGAGAGGCAAGTCTTACTACCCACCATTGTATGACAGGCTCAGCTGATGTTGTTTGTCTGGTTGGCAGACACGGTGAGGAGCGACTTCAAGGATTTGTATCACCCCGAGCAGCTCATCAACGGGAACGAGGACGCCGCCAACAACTACGCCAGGGGGCGCTTCGCCACCGGCAAACCCGTCATGAAGACGCTGGAAGAAAGGATACGGAAAGTAAGAAATAACTCGCTTGATTAAGAGAGGGTTTCAGTCAGCTGCTTCTACCTGCTTCCCCCATAAGACCAATGTTTACTTTTATTTCCCGTCCCTCCTCAACGGATTATTTGAAATCGTTGGTGTGCGTGGCTAATTATAAAGAGGAAAAAATACTCAGCGATTTCAGTGAGCAGAATGTTTATATAAAAAATAATAACCGTTCGATGAAGCTGCAAAATATTCAATATTTGCTAATTTCTTTATAGGCTAACTATTTGTGATGTCAAATTCACACTCACTGAAATCACCAGGCATTTGTTTGCTCTGTAAAATGAGCCAACAATGATTTCGAATAGTCCTTTTAGGAGGGGCGGGATTTGATAGGCAACATTGGGCTAATGGGGAAGCAAGTAAAAACGTAAAATGTATCTTGACAAGAGCCCACTCTTAATGAGACCTCTTGGTTGGATCTAATATGATGACCCGCTTGCCTAAACTAAGAATATAGGTACATAAAATGGGTCCGGAACAAGGAAAAATATTAATTTCATAATGCTATATCTTTTCTACTTCTATTGAGGTTGAAATTGATAATTTTGTCATAACCCTGTTACACTTACAATGCTTAGCTCTATACTACCTGCCGCTATTACTAAAATATATCTCAATTGAAAATAGTAATATTAGATGTATGTATTTTACAATCAATCCATCCTTCACTATACACTATTTGTTCCGAGATTTCTGCTGAGTTTTGTAAAAGGTTTCTTCGGCGAACTTACACAGTTGTTTTTACAGCTGCTTGTGGTAAAACCAACAAAGTTTAACGTTTGATGAACACATGTTAATTAAACCATCTAACCAAATAGAACTACCGTCTGATAGAATAAATACACTTTAAAATGTTTAAATCCGGTGGGCAAAGGCTCCAATGGATTTTCATGTATTTTCTAAATGTTAATGAAAGTAGATGTCATTACGATCACCGTGATATCCTCATGACCGTTGTCATGCTTTTCCTTTGTCACAATAACACCTTCCTATTACATTTTAAAAACGATTTATATATTATTATCTATTATCTATCTTCTATTCTATATTATTAAAAGAATTTCTCGACTTTTCTTAGCAGCATATCGACCCCTAGAAATTTATTTATCTATAAATATTTGGTATCAAATTAAAGCTATTTCTCTCTAGATGTGCCTTTTAGGGGTTTGGAAAATATCCCATGTAAAGCCTTCGTCCAGGAGGCTTTTGAAATTTCAGCGAATGTGCTACTATCTGTTGTTAAACCTGTGAACTTTTCCAATTCACATTTGTTTATAACAAAACATGTGGTGATGATTTGATCGAGTTCTTACATTTGACCACAGAATACAGAACTTGCATTTATTTATTTGAATAAACTGGTGTATTCTTTAAAGTTATAAGTAAGTTGATTTTCAAATAGGCTAATTCATTTAATTTATTGAAACATAGATTTTTTTGGAGGAAAAAATCAATTTTGGCCACAAAGAAAAGTACCACTCATGCAAATCTGAGATTTCAATTAATTTACTGTCACTTATATGGTAGATGTTGAAAGCTGTAATTTTATAATCAGACTAGCAGTTTCCCAGCGTGCGTTGCTGCGCCCAAATTACGTTGTTTACTAATTACAGCTGTTAATTTTGTAAACACTAAATTTATAAAACCTGACACTGCACCCTTGTATGCCCTCTGGGTCGGAGCCCTTTGGACAGATTTGCACCAAGCTTCACACAAACCATCTTTGAATAATGCTTAATAATGCCTGAAAGTTTCATTACAATCTGTCGAGCGGTTTCAGAGTCCATAGGCTACATACATATATATATATATATATATATATATATACACATTATATACTTCCTCTTTTATATATTTAGATGGAAGATATTTTCCCCAAATACTCACTATCTATTGTTAAACCTGTGAACTTTTCCCAATTCACAGGTCACCTATATATATATAGGGGTCACCTATAGAACTTATATACGACAACCAAGACCTTATGGCAGACACCATCATAGACAAGGATATCTTGTGCCCTACGAATGAGCACTGTGCCGAGATAAATTTGGCTGTTCTTTCTAATCTGCAATGTGAAGAACGAGAATATTACAGTTTTAACTCAGTAAAATCAGATGACTCTGATGAACAGATTAAATTCCCTACAGAGTTCCTCAACAGCATTGAAATTTCAGGCCTTCCAAGACACAGATTAGTATTAAGTCGGAGTAATTGTAATGCTGTTGAGGAATATCAACACAGCCAAGGGTTTGATTAATGGTACCAAGCTCAGAGTTGTCAAGATGTTAAGTAACACGGTTGAATGCGAAGTTTTAACAGGAACAAGCCAAAGAGTCAAAGTGGTAATTCCTAAAACTAAACTGTCTCCTTCCGAAGTATGGAGCTTTTCCAATTCCCGCTTACTATAGCATTTGCATTTACAATAAACAAAGCACAAGGTCAGTCTCTTGGTGAAGTCGCAGTATACCAAAACCCGTCTTTTCCCACGGGCAACTCTATGTCGCTTTAAGCCGTGCCCGAATGGAGTGAAGGTTTTCAGTAAAGCTTCAAAAGGACAATTTGTTACTTCTAGCCAAGAAATTGTAACAGATAATTTGTCTGGACAGAAGTTCTGTAAATTCGTATCTATTACACTATATGTATTATAATAAAGAAATCAAGCAATTTCGTACTTATATTACAATGTTTTTTCTAATTAAATTAAATTTTTACTTTTTCTGACTTTTGTTTTATGCATATTTTATTTTTTAATGAAAAAAGTGAAATATAGAGTTATATAATTATGGTTAACTAAAATCAGAGTTTGTTTTAAAAATGTTAAAGACAATTAGAGTCTTACGAATATTAAGTAAACATTTTTAGTCAAAGAAGAACATAAATAAAATTAAACAATATAGATCATTACCGTACTTATTTTGAAGTCACGAAGTGACGCTGGCTGCTGGTTTATATTAAAAAATAGTGGTTTTCCTGTAAAGGGTGTCCCCGAAATCTCTACGAAAACTTCTGGGACTTGTTCCTGGAGTCAACACAAACAAAAAAGGTTAAATAAACATAGGGCCTATCTCAGTCCGTTACCCATTTGTGTGTCTATGTGTGTTTTTTAATCAATACAGCATAACTTAGGAACCCCTTTGGATACTAATTTGGAACTTAACTCGTGCACTCTAATAGTTAGGGCAAAAATGTTATAGAATTTGACTTTTAAATCTTTAACTGGATCAAAATGGTGGTTATTTAAAGTCTTTAAAGCCTAATTTATTGAAACATAGCATGTTTCGAGTAATTGATCTAAGACAACAATTTAATTGATTGCATTTAAAACAATTACAATTTTAAGCCAAAAACGATTGTATAAAGGCTTTAGAGATCACTCAACCCATAGCAGGGCAATTTAAGTTTTTATGAGTAAAATCGAACAAATTCTGTGTAAATTGCCATAAATTACCACGATTTTACTCAAACAAATTGCAATTGCCCTGCTACGGGTTGAGCCTGCTACAGTTTTTGGCTTAAAATTGTACATTTCTTATTACGTACATCAATCACTCAAAACATGTTCGGTTTCATGAAATTAAGCGTTAAAAACTTGAAACATCCAATATTTTGATTCGGTTGGATATAAATGTCAAATTCAATAACAATTTTGCCCTAAATGTAGTTAAGTGCAGAGTTAAGTTGTTTCAAGTTAGTACCTAAGGCGGTTCCTAAGGTATGCTGTATTGATTAAAAAATATACGAACACACAAATGGGTAACTGACTGAGATAGGCCCTATATTTATTTGACATTTTTTGTTTGTGTTGAACCCAGGAACAAGTTTCAGAATTTTCCGTAGACAGTTCGGGGACACTCTGTATAGTTAAATTAAAATGCGAGTTGGATACCACCTCCAAATATTGGTACCGAGAAAGTTAAAACAGATAGTTATGAGAATCTTCTGGGTGTACATGTATAATGCTGTGTGTGTGCAACATGTGTGCAGGTGGCGGATGGTTGCGACGGTCTGAACGGCTTCCTCATCTTCCACTCCTTCGGCGGCGGCACGGGCTCGGGGCTGACCGCGCTGCTCATGGATGAGCTCTCTCAGTCTTTCGGGAAAAAGGCAAAACTGGAATTCGTCGTCTACCCGGCACCCCAGGCAAGTCACCATGGACGTAGAGCTGTCGTGTCTGTATGGGTGATGGTTTATGCATCCGTTTTTTTAGTACTTTTCAGTTTTCGATTGATTACTACTGAAGGGCGTTGATTGCTATACAAAATGGGATGGTCGTGTGTGACTGGTTTAGCGCACGACCGGATCTGCAGTGAGTAGAACTATGCTAGCCAATGAATACATTCGATGCCAATACGAGAAATGTCATTGGCTACGGTAAAATTCATTAATAATTTCAAACTGGCTGAGAGCAAAATAAGAGCAGACAACATGACTGCCAACTTCGTAGATTCAATTACCTCAGAATATAAATACGGTAACATAAAAATAACCACAAAGCCACTTAAATGGAATGGAGATGTTTTGTAAAATTTGAGAGAAATTTAATGTTTTAACTGCTTTTGGAATAAAAATTATTAATTTGGTAAAAATTTATTGATATAATATTTGAAAATATCCGTGAACTTATTTTGCGGTATTTCTATTTGCCACTATTATATATTAGCACATCTGGTGATAGGTATGTCACCATATGAGTGAGGTGCCACCATATTTGTTACGCCTCGGTCGCAAGATGCATATAGCGAACTCGCAATAAAGCGAGTAAAATAGGTCGAGTCGTTTTGGTGCCGGCTGGAGGCAGCCTGCCGGTCAGGCGTAATCTATATCTATTTCTATAAATACGAAATTCCGATCAACGCGCAGGTCAACCATTACACCTAGAAGCACGAAATTTTGCATATAGACTCCTCTTATAGCATAGGCCGGAAGGGATTGAAATTCCCATAGGGCTATGCCCAACGGGGCTTCAAAGTTCCAACCCCGTGTTATACTTATGGACATTCACTTTAGTTTGAGCTGATGAAAACCAGCCATCAGCTGATTATGATTCGTAGTAGTTCCAAGGGTCAACCACAGAATGTAGCACACACAACTTCCGTATTCCCAGGTGAAACCGGGAACGATGGTAGATAGTTAAAATGTAATAGTAGTGTTAAAATGTCTTTAAATATCTACATACACATTTTCATTTTCAACAACAGAAAAGGGAGAAATAACGTTTCTTACGGAAATGTAATTCCAATTTTAAATTAATAAATACATCAATCAATAAAATTTTAATTTATTTTTACGAGGCCTTTTAATTACAAAGTAATCATCGTCAGGTTTTTTAACAACTAAATGAATTTAAGGTTAAACATTTAAGTAAATAAAAACATGGGGTTATTTAAATATGCAAAATTAAATACAGCTGACTAAGTTGTGAAACTAAAATTTTCAATTCAAATTAAGTTGTAATTCCAATGTTTCGTATAACTTTGCAGATCTCGACAGCAGTGGTGGAGCCGTACAACACAGTGCTGTGCACCCACTCCACCCTGGGGGACTCGGACTGCGCGTTCATCGTGGACAACCAGGCGATCTACAACATCTGCCAAGAGAAGCTGGACATCGAGCGGCCGGTGTACGCGCACCTCAACAAGCTGACGGCGCACGTCATGTCGTCCATCACCGCGTCACTCAGGTTTGACGGCCAACTCAACCTGGACCTCACGGAGTTCCAGACCAACCTCGTCCCGTTCCCGCGCATCCACTTCCCGCTGGTGGCGTACTCTCCGATCACGTCGAAGCGGAAGTCGAACCACAACCGGTACTCGGTCAACGAGATCACCGCGGAGTGTTTCGAACAGTCAAACCAGTTGGTGAACTGCGACTGCGACCAGGGAATGTACATGTCGTGCTGCTTGCTGTTCCGGGGGGATGTGGTCCCTAAGGACGTCAACGCTGCTATCGCCAATATGAAGAAGAAGAAAAAAGTCAAGTTTGTCCCGTGGAGTCCAACGGGGTTCAAGGTAATTATTTTTAAGCATACCCTTCCCTGTGTATTTACGCCGTATAATAGTTGCATCCCGGAATTTTAATCAATCTCAATTCGTTTGAGTTATAATTGTTTTTGTACAGCTGAATGTGTGTTTGTTTGTCGGTGCATTAAGCATAAAGTATGAGACCGGTTGAGCAGATATTGTGCAAGAAGGAAGGTCATAATCAGCAATTAGATTCTTAATGGTATTAATATTTACTGTACCGATTGAGCTGAAATTGTGAAGTAATATAAGCAGAGGAGAAAGTTCAGCTTTTGTAATTGCGAAAAGTTACAGATTTTCAGTTTAGAACAATGACGGTTCTGTAAAACTCGAATGTCATCAATATTACCAGGGTCAGACACATATGATAACATCCTTCACTCTCTTGTTAACGTTAACGACTATCAGTGAACTTTGGTCGTAAATAGACGTTGATATCGCTTATTTATAATGCGAATTGCAAAGTTGCAAATTTACGTTAATCGGAGGTTATTTGAAGGTTGCAAGCGTTTAGTTGTTAATTTACATCCAAAGTAATTGATAAATTGGCGTTGTGTTTACATTCTGCAACGCAATAGTATTATTATTGCAAGAATGAGTTTTAAAGTCTATGCAATTTCAAAACAAAAAATAATGTAATGCCAAAGGAATATTCGTAGTTTATTTTGCTGTATAAATAAAACAAATATCAGCGAGAAAGACTCATTTTAAACAATTATAGTATAAATGGTGAGGAGGGCTCTTGGACACAATTGATAGAAGTTAAAACTGATTTTAATACGGTTCTGGTAACTTCATCATCTCCCTGATAAGTTCCACACTACCTAAAGCAGCACCTCATTATGAAAAACATGTTGAGAAAACTACAAATATTTAAATGTTTGGTTACAGTGCCCAGACAAACGCAACCTAAGTTCAAGGTGGGCATAAACCAGGAGGCGCCCAAGTCGCTGGTCACGGGTGACATGCCCGACATGCCCCGGGCCGTGGCCATGCTGACCAACACGTCAGCCATCGCCGAGCCGTGGGACTAGTTCAACCTCACACTCATCAAATGTCCTCATTTTGCAGGTGGGCATAAACCAGGAGGCGCCCAAGTCGCTGGCCACGGGTGACATGCCTGACGTGCCCCGGGCCGTGGCCATGCTGGCCAACACGTCAGCCATCGCCGAGCCGTGGGGCAAGATCAACCGCAAGTTTCACCTCATGTTCGCCAAGAGGGCGTTCTGCCACTGGTACCTGGACGAGGGCATGGAAGAGATGGACTTCTCCGAGGCCAAGGAGGACATCAAGGCGCTGGAGATGGACTACCGGGAGATCTGCTCCGACGAGGCGGACGACGTTGCCGAAGTCTAGCTGCCATGTAGCACACTGTGAAATATGTAGATTAGACTTTGTTATACAATTGTTGGTTTAGTAGGAAAACAAGATTTGTTTACGTGTGATTGTTTTGTTTGTAGATAATATGATTGTAACTTATATTTGGTTATTGTTTAGCTTAATTTAACTTAAATATTTATGATTTTACGAACTGCAATTTCTGTTAATTTTTATAGAAAGAAATTATATCCAATGATATGACGGTTGGGTACGAACGCGACTAGCAGTTAGTTGTGAGTGCAATATATCAGCATGTATCCGCGCAGCGTCATTACATACCATAGTGAGCATAACGGGAACTAGGGATGGGCAAAAATCACACTTTACACGATTTCTTTGCACTAATAGCCAACTCAAAAGTTACGTTAAGATTGTGGCACTTATTACTCTTATTACAGAAATAGACAAATTTTACGCAAAATTAAGAATAAGCAAATCCTAAATATAACCATGAAAAAACAAGCAAGAGCTTAAAATAAAGCAAGCCCTTCCTTGCAATCCAGTATATCTCAAATATTGCTACAGTTTTTTATTTTAAAAGAGTACAATGTAAATCGCTAGACTAATCTTTAATCTCTCGTCAATAATATTAATGGACACGCTAGGTAATAATTCATCCGTAATAAAAAACCATTCTACGAATTAATAAGTGCTTGCCAAACAATACACAAAGTAATGATAAGCGTGTTTGTTTATGCCGGATCATGCGACCGAGGTGAGTGATAACCACGGGCAAGAGTCATTATGAGGGCCTGTGTCACACCTCGACACTGGCGGATTAATGACGAATTCAAACTGTTACTATCAGTATCAAGTACAGTTCTTATCACATGGAAAAACAACTTTACGATAAGGTATGTCATTTTTAGAACAATTAGTGTTTGTGTTGCTAATAGTTTGGCAAATTAATGAAAACATGTGGACACGCCGGACAGAAGCACAAATTTTGGTTTACATGCTACAAATATCATAAGCATCGAGTTTTGATTAGGATCCACTCAATTCCTTCACCTACATGGCGTCCATCTTGAAATTATAGGGTGAGTCAGACCACATCCGTCTAGCATGTATAACGGGAGAGCGGGTTGGTCTAAAGTCATCAAACAAAATTTTCTCCAACTGAAAAGCATATGGGCAATCTATTAAAAATATTTTCATCAAAATCGATATACAGAGTGCTTCAAAACTAAAGGTCACGGGTTCGAATAAAAAAAAATTGAATATAGAACAAATTATACATAATTTTAAAGGTCTTGTTATAAAAAATTTTGGTCAAAACATAATTCATTTATCTTTATCCGTTTCAAAATGGCGGCCATTTTTATGTAATAAATGGACATTTACATAATACCCTGTATCTTCTAAACCACTACTCATGTATTTTTTCCGATTCAAATTTCTTACTCCTGACAAAATCAGCTTCACCCTGGTATGCTACATGATATTATTTAAAACAAAAATCAATATTTCAATATTTTTTTAAAAATTCATATGTATACATATGCCCAAAATTCAAAAACGTCAAATGGTCACGTTTGTCATGGTCGCGTTTAACATTGAAATTTTTTTTAAACCATGCCATGTAACATACCAGAGTAAAGCTGAGTTTGTCAGGAGTAAGAAATTTTAATCGGAAAAAATACATAAGTAGTGGTTTAGAAAATACAGGGTATTCTGTAAATGTCAATTGATTACACAAAAATGGCCGCCATTTTGAAACGGATAAAGATAAATGACTTCTGTTTTTACCGAAATATTTATTTTAACAAGACCTTTAAAATGATGTATAATTTTTCCTATGATAAAACAACAATATTTTTTTAATTCGAACCCTTGACCTTCAGTTTTGGAGCACTCTGTATATAGATTTTGATTAATGTAGATTTTGATGTATATAGATTGCCCATATGCGTTTTAATTGGGAACATTTTTTTATGACTTTTGACCAAACCGTTCTCTCGTTATTCATGCATACGGTCTGACTCACCCTGAATATTTCAAGATGGACGCCATTTAGGTGAAGGAATTGAGTGGATCCTACTCAAAATTCGATGCTTATGATATTTCTAGCATGTAAACCATAATTGGTGCTTTTGTCAGGCATGTCCACATCCAATCAAAATTTTGCACTAATCTGCCTAACTATAATACTAAATAATAATTCATAGTCATCATTTTAGAAAAACACTTTTTTCTGATAAATTAAACATGAAGCAACAATTACCATTTAGATAAGATGAAAAAACCGTGTCAAAAGTTGTACAGGAGGAAGGATTGTTCTTGGACCTACGTTAACTACAAATTGGCCATACATTGGAATTGTGCCATATGTATGCAACTAATGATTGTTGAGTAGGACTGTTCCCTGTAGTTTTGATAGAAAAACTGTCGGGACTGTATACATAAAATCGTACTAATATTATAAAGCAGAAAGTTTGTGAGTTTGCTTGTGGGTCAGTCACGCTTCAACTAGTTGAAATTTGGCAGGAAGATAGCTAACATCCTAAAGTTAAACATAAACCTATTCACGTTTTAAAATTCATTTAAATCCTTTGTCCCATTGGCCACTAAATGGCCCATGTTAATCTTATGGGCATTGACATTTACTGGATCAGATGATAACTAAAACAGATATTCTGCATTTCAGATTTTGAGTGTTTATTTGTTTATGTTATTGTTTACACTTTTGATGTACATTTTACTACGAACGTACCTGCATCATATAATGGCAGGAAAACGGAAATCAAACCTGTCACAAGGTTAGAAAAAAGCCCGATTTAATAAAGTGGATAGAAGCATTGAACATGCAGTGTATGCATATACAGTTAGTGTATGTGCATAATAAATACTATTCCAATATATATTCAAATAATATTTGGCCGAATTTAGAAAACCTAGTAACCTCTCTCTAGTTCACATTAATGCTTTGAAGGCCTGTGCAGAGTTCAAAAGGCGAATTAAATTATTAGGAAATTTTTCAAAAGGAAAATAACATAACTGACTCTTACTTTCTCCCTTTCAACCCAATTTCAAACAATAAATTACTTTATATTTACTAAATAAAAATATAAAGTATGGAAGCATGAATAGAAAATCTTCTATGAACTCTTTTTCAGAAATATCCACCCAAATCAAGTCTTTGGCGTAGTGGTTAAGTGGTCCTGTCGTGGGTTCGAATCCCAGTCCTGGCATGTAAATTTTATCACTACTGGTACAACTCGATAACGGCTCGTCCCTTGCTTTGTTGGATACGTTCCAGGCACAGATCTGTAGTATACTTGGACAGTCCAAGTAATGAAAAAGAGGCTGCCAACCTCTTAACAAATTAATAAAATCCCTTAATTGGAAGTAATTATTTGCTATACAACGTAGTTTTAAGAGAATAAATAACTCGTCTTCACACCCTCAGGATTAGGTGGCAAAATCTAATGAAATAGTTCAGTAAATAAGAGAGGAGTAGTATTTTTTAATTCCCATAAAATTGGAAAAAGAACTGCGTTTACCACAAAATGTAAATTTTAATTTTCTCCCCAACTATTTTTTAACTAGGTATACTAGGTATTTTAATAACTAGGTAGGCCTATACAATGTAGTTGTCTGCTTGCAATATTGAGCGGAGCGAGTATTTATTTAATCAATAATTTTCAGAAATGTATCGACGAATCGATTTTTCCCTTGGATAATATTAATTTGCTAGATTACTTTTTACTCGTAAGATAAACTAAATGATTTTAAAACAGTATAATTCACTTTAATAAAACTTATAATACTTTATAAACTTATTATTGGCATAAGGTGTAATTACAATACAATAATTCATTATTGAATAAGGGAACGTAGACGAGCCAGTTCTTGACGTTTTGTTGTCCAACCCGCATTGTTGTTGATCGCCCTAAAAAGGCGATCTGGTGGAAATCCTGGTTCAAGTATTAGTCCTTCAATTGACCGAACCCGTGACACTGCTAAATAAGTAAGATACTTTATAGAAAACTACTGTATTTACAAACAGCTGATAGTAACAGTCTGCATTTAAATTTGATCCTTATAACAACTGTATAATCAACACACAGTAAACAAACCAAATAAAATATTTCTCCTATTAAAATAACATGGTGACTTTAAACGGCCGTAGGGCAGAACCCTTATGTCCGATTTGGACCATTTCAGATTTATACCTTCCCATAGATGGTTACTATGACCGAGCAAAATTTTGTGAGGATCACTCCAGCCGTTCAGGAGGAGTACGTGTAAATAAAAAGCCAGAGTGTAGTATAGGAGCTCCGCTCAATAATTTATGACAATAATTGATTTCTGATATTTTTTAAATGATGATAAGTGTAAGTTATTTAAATTTTATGTAAAAAAAATTTAAACTAAAAGTGTAAGCCCTATAATTTCTGACCCAGAATTTTTAAAATCATTTGGGTGGTGTGATTTTTACTTCCCCCCATACATAATACATGGAGAAAGTATAGTTTTCGTCAAAAATTTCGTGTAGTGTGTGTATGTCTGTCTGAAGACCGCACCCGTGGTCCAATTTTTATGAAATGTAGTATATAGGTACCAATTCACAATATCTTCAGGCGTCTTTTTAATTTTTAAGGTTACCCCAAAAACCGCAAATAGAAAAATCCAATTAGATCAAAAACGGCTATAACAATTTTGATTAAAATTTTGTAGTTTATAGAACTTTCCAACAAAATGGTACTACCAGCATTTCTGGGAGAATTCGGGTTTAGAAATAATTAAAAAACTAAAAAGTTCCGAATTGTTTTAATTTTTCATAAAAATCATAAAGTTAAAACAGAATAACCATTAAAAAGAGCTCACAAACTAAATAATATAGTATTTTTAATTATTATCCTACAATTACTAGTTGCGGAGAAAATTGAAAATTTAGTTTAGCAATAAACGCAGTACGTTGTCCAATGTAAAACAAGGTGTATTGTCGTTTTTATCATTGACTAATTGTGTCGCTGTTGTCAGTGATAATTAAGGCTATCAGATAAGAGAAAACAAATCGATTCTAAACACGAACAATCGCCTTAGCGATCTCGCGACCTGGATTATCAAATTACAAGTGGGTTAACTGTATACACTAATAACTGTTACTATCTAGCTTATATTGTTGGTGGGCCCCACCTTTAATAAATTAAAACTTTCTATTTAGTTAATTACACCTCTATAACGCGCGTGTATGAGGCTCACAGGCGATTTAGATTCCCCACGTACAAAAACCTTCATTGTATTCTCGTAAGTTTCGAAGGTCCCAACTTTATTATTAGGGATTTAAGTTAAAACAGTTGGAAGCAAACTACTTCTTAATTTAGTAGTTTTTGTGTAAAAAATAAGAACAACATATATTTTGTAGTATAAATATTTTTGACAGTTTTTTACCAGTAAATGAAATCATAAAAACATAAATTACGTAGTTAAAAATTGTTTTGTCACAGAATGAGTCGGACGTATATTCGTTCTGGCTACAATAGCTCAGTTGATAAAAAACATTGCTCTGAAAGATTCACTCAATTTCAAACGGACTTTGAAATTTGATTTAATTATGATAGGACTTTTAAAACCGAAGTAAAATCCCTTTACTGCGATTTTGATCGAAGATAATCTGATAGCCGGAATAAAAAACAACCACATACACGATAAATCTGTTATCTCGGTCTGATTTCAAAAGCCAATTTACTGGACACGATGCCACAGTTTTTTGTTGTATTGTTGAAACTACGATACACAGTTGTTTGTGTACATATGTGTATTGATTCAACTCTCTGAATGAATATTCACAACTGAAATTTCAGTTTTGGCAGTTTTCCCCTAAGGGGAATGCACGGTTGCTCGTTAATACGTCACGACATTGGCCCGAGAACATGACAGTTCTTAGTTTTAATGTAATTGATTGCAAAAGTTCTAGTAATATCTACATAAATGCATTAACTTTTAGATACAACTTCCGATTTGTAGTTCATATTTAGATACAACAAAGTTTATGAGATTATGAACCGGAAAATACGCACCAATAGAGAGCGCTTTATAGTCATCAAAAGTATAGGCTATTATTCTACAAGCAAAACAGTATACATAGTATAGTCTTTAATATTGTACTAGCCGCCATAGTATCCGGATTCACCTGGCATAGATGGCTAATGTTTTTATGATGAAAACATCAAGGCTTTCACTTGTATCTATTACCAAGCAATAACGAACGAAAATAGGAGATATAATAATTAAAAAATCAATTAGAATTCAAGATCAACTTGATACCTATCCAGGTATGTTAAGTATAAATGTAGTAGCACAAAGTTAGTACCACATGTTAAATGTTATGGGTTTGTTCAAGAAACTTTGAATTAAAATTCGTTTACGGTTTTTAAATTTGTAACATAATGAAACATATTTTTTATATAGATTAAGTACACTTTTTCATTCACAGTGCTACTACTTAAGGGCTCTCAAACCTCTTAGCCGAAGATAAAACCCAAAGCAAAAATTTCTAAAATTCTACAGAATGCTGTTAATTTTGTTCAATCAAGCATATTTTAGCTGCTATCAAAACATACTTTCATTTGCAAGCTAAGCTTCGATAAACGGTCATTTATCGAGCAAGGCTCAGTCCTCCCGGTACTTTTAGCTCTTCTGGCTCTAAATGAATCAGCTTTTAGTGATTTTTTTACTGTGTTAAGCAGTCAAAGAAGCATCCTATACGATAGGGGCTTTTTCTTCACAGTCATAACTCGATAACGGCTGGACGGATTTTAACGTTTGAGATGTCAAATTAAAGGAATTTTCACGTAGATTTGCCGATACGTCTCAGAAAAGGCTTCACTTAAATACAGTTAAGGGCTGAATGTTCGGAATAGTGGCGCTATCCGACGGCGGAAGTCTAAACTACGTGTTGATTGAAAATCCGCATTATTCTCAGATATTATCATCCGTCTTTATCAGATGTTTTGTTATGTTTGTTCACAACTGAAGTAATCTTTCGATGGGTACAAACTGGTACAAACTTGAATTCGAGCAACAGGACAACTAGTTGAGAAACATCATGAGATATCGCATGAAAAATGGAGGCAAAAACTGGCTGGGTTTCAACTTATATTTTTGTTCTTTATTCTACTGCCTACGGTATACTACATTGCATGGGTACATTAATATATTATCAAAACTGTTTTAATAAATCAGCTCTTTAATTTGTACAAGTTCATTTGCGTAAAATTTTGGTTAGATATTTTAATATAGCTAAGAAAGTTAAGCAGAGCCTGAAAGAGTTTTGTTGATATGAACACATCGAAAACCATTTACTGACACTATTTTTTGAAAGATAAATACTGATGTTTACCAGATAATTGTTACTTTCAATAAAATTAACTCAAATAAATTGCTTGAATGTTTGTTTTATACAAAAATTGAGTAGGCTAACAAAGAAATTGCCGTTTGTACTACTGTACTGTCCATTTGTACAAGTGTACAGCATGCTGCTGTTCGCCATTGACAGTTTTCAGGGATACCGATAATGGTGAATGTAAAAATGAATAAGTTTTAAAAGTGTTATGGTGTTAGCAAATAAAGTTATATGTACATGCGATTAGTTAAAAATGGATTGTAATTAAAATTGTAATACAGGTAAAATCTGTTTTCTTATGTTACTTCCTCAATGCAACTTTGTAAGCAGCCTGGAGTGGTTTAAAAATATTTGTAAGTTATTATAAATATATCTAAAAGACATCAGGCTACTTTTAAAGTTACATTGAAAAAGTTACATGAGTTAACAGATTTGGTCAGTAAGTTTTACAATTTTAATTATAATCAATATTCACTATCCCCATTTACTTATAATTTTATTACATGTAATAACGATTCTTTTGTACTGAGCTTTGTACTTTATAAATAGAAATTTTTTTAATAAATACGTTTTTTTTGTTTGTACGTGTTTGGAAGTAACTTTCTGTCAAGTGAGATAAAGAATATGCAACATTTTAAATGTGGGAAAAGTATAAAACTGAGTACAAAATATTATTACATCTAATACATCATTTATAAATACACAGAATTTGTATGAGACAGATTGCATAATTTTGCATAAAACCGTCAAAAATATATGTAATTGTAAATAATTAAAATAAAATAACTGATTTTAAATCCATCCATTAATATCCTCCTATATATTAATACGCTAAGGTGTTTTTCTTGAAAGTCATAACTTGATAACGGCTGGACGGATTTTAACGTTTGAGGTGTCATATTAAAGGTAATTTTACGTAGATTTGCCAATACGTCTCAGAATGTTAAGAAAGGGCATCACTTAAATACAGTAAAGGGCTGAATCTTCGGAACAGTGGCGCTATCTGACGGCGGAATTGTAAACTGCGTGTTGCTTGATAGTACGTTTTCAGGTGTTGTCATCCGTTTCAATATCAGATGTTTTGTTATGTTTGTTTACCACTGAAGTAACCTTTCCTTGGGTACAAACTTGCTCGGGTTCGAGCAACAGCACAACTAGTTAAATTTTAATATGAATTGTTTTAAAGTTGTGAAGTTTGCAGTAAAACGCAAATTGATGTACCGAAAAACTATAGTCTTGTCAGACATTATCTCTGATAGGTGCATTACTTAGAGAATGAATATCTGATCGCTTGTCTCCCAATATGAAGTGGTAAGACGTGGAGTATTTATAATTAATGCCTTGGGGGTTTTATCATTACTTACCTTTATATAAATTCCACTAGTACAGGAAATGATGGGCAGTTGCTCAGTAACACATTCCCATTCCCAGCTTTGTCAAGCCCTAAGTTGAAAAGGTTACCTTTATTTATCGTGAATGGTATGTAAGTATTACAATATATTGAATTACATTTGATTAATTCAGTTGTAACAATTACAATCAAACACTCTTGTTTCAAACACAAGTTCATAAAAAACCACGTATTAAGGTAAACAGTATAAAGTGTTTTAGTTTGTCCCCATAAAATCCCCCAAAATTTAGTCCCTAGTTCAAGATTTTATTGGTTTCAACCACAAATCATCAAACTCTCGCCCTCTGTACAGTACCCTCTGAAATCTCATTTTATTGGATTGAAGCCATTTAAAAATAATACCCCCGTCGCAGCAAACCTGCATACTCAGCGAATTTCCAATGAATATATAACATAGCACATTAAAACACTTAACATGATTCATAATAAATATATTCACAAACAAGAGATATTTAAAATATTAATCATTCTCCATAAGAATAGCATTGGGGATGAGTACGCAGGTTTGCTGCAACAAGGCACACAAAATAATGGGTTTTATGCAAATATCAATGGAACTCATCTAAGTGAAGTCACATACCAAGTTTCATCCATATACATTCATAAATAAGCGATATATAACATTTTCAGTATTTTCCATAAGAAAAACATGGGGACCAAGTACCTAGGTTTGCTGCTACAGGAACCATAGGCGAAAGTTTTTTTATGCAAAAAACAATAAACCACAACCAGATGAAGCCATATACCAAATTTCGTCAGTTAATGTTCATAAATAAGCAAGAAATACAATTTTTATTTTTCTTCATAAGAATAACATTAGATAACGTACTGTGTTTAGCACTTTCAATATCTCAGTTGCCAATTGACGGAGAGCAATGATCAAAATACCAAATTGTTTGTTTTTAAGCTGAATTCAATGGTATGGATTAAAATTTGATTTAAATAAAAATTAGATGTGAAAACCCCAAAAAACACATTTTTGGGGTACAAAACCCCCCCAAAAAAACCCTTTAGATAGTGCGATTCATCTGGTTTTCGAACTCGTTCAAATAAATGGTACTTTACACATTTGTACAAAATTGAATTAAGATCGGAACTTTTTTATGAGAGTTATCGTGCTTACGGACACATACGTGTATATATATATATAAATTTGAACGAATGGTGTTTTTAGCATCTGAGGACCTCAAAATTAAAAGTTATCATGGTCTCGGGCTTATGTTTTACCATGAGACTTACGGTAATAGCTTCTTCCCTATAGGGGAAATTCGCTAAAAACACAATTTTCTTAGAAGCAACATACAATTTATGGGTGTATGTATTACATAATGTAAGAGATATGTGGTTTAATATTATGGAATCTTTTAAATATTTAAATTAAATTTTGGGATGTAGAGTATGTAAATAATAAACATTATTTATTTAGCTCTCCAAAATGCTATCACTCATGGTTTGTTTATCACCTTGACATGTTAAACGCAACTGTCAATGGATAGTACCAGTTTTATGTTGAAATACTTTTAGTCTCGAAAAAGTACTTGATTACTTTAGTTATCTTTCTCATAGCTCAAACATGATGGAATATTTCAGAATGCAAAGAAGAACTTAATATCGATCCATTTAGTTTAAAGGCTTTTTGAATTGTTTACCCTCCAGTAGTAAAAGGAATCAGCTCGAACAGTCAGAAACAACATAATCATCACGCCACTCACGAAGTCTAATTGCTCGGGAAAATAAGCACATGTCCAACTGTCATCGGTATAATTTGCACATATTTGGGGCCGCTGACAGATGTCATTAAATGATAACATTCATTTATGTCCCGTCGCTCGAGGATTGTACACAGGGTTTAGTAGATCGCAAACAGGTAGGTTTGGTAAACTATAGACTAACAGTATTTTTGAAACTCATAATAGCGATGGATTTGAATTTATTTTTTGATTTATTTGGACTTTACCTATCGCTTCTAGTGTTTAAAACTACACTACGTTTCGGGAGGTAAGGAAACTCCTCCCGTTATCAAGTGAACCCTACTTACATCTAAATATCAAACTCTTACACCTAACTAACCTACATTTTTTTGGATTTTTTTGATTATTTTTCCTTTACATTTTAATTTACACTAACACAAAGATAACAAAAAATCAAATCAATACACTAACACAAAATTTATATACACACCTAACTAACCTACATTTTTTTAATATTTTCCTTTACAATTTAATTTGACTAACAGAAAGATAACAAATATATATACAAAAGATCGAATACAATACACTAACACAACATTTATATATACGAACAAATGTAAAACTGACAATACATTACCTGTTCTGCATCGTGGCCTCCAAGCTGACGGGCAAACACGGGAAACGGGCTCACGTCCATCCACAACCAAACCGCACACTAGACTAGTGGCTAGCGGCAGTGGAGGGGGGAGAGCCGTTACCCCCACCTATACTGATTCACATGTAACAAACACAAAGCATTTTGTAGAAATCGTAAAAGACATGCAAATTTCAGACGAGGACATATTAGTTAGTTTTGATGATGAAAGTCTTTTCACTAATATCCCCGTAAACCAAACACTAGAAATCATTGAAAAACGGTTACTCAATGACCAAAACTTAAACACAAGAACCAAAATCCCAGTAAATGTAATTATGGATTTGCTTAAATTATGTACTTAGTCAAATTATTTTGAATTGGAGGGCCAAATATTCCGCCAGGATGAGGGAATGGCAATGGGATCGCCTTTGTCACCAATATTTGCCAACATATTTATGGAAGAATTCGAACAGAAAGCTATCGCGTCTGCTTGTTTTCAACCGAAAGTGTGGCTGAGGTACGTTGACGATGTCTTTGCAGTCTGGAATCATGGCGATAAAAAGTTAGACGAGTTTACTAAGCATTTAAATAAAGTTTCACCAACAATTAAACTCACAACAGAAAAAGAATAAGACAAAAAACTAGCATTTTTGGATGTAAATGTAGTTAAAGATGGAAACGCCCTTAAAACAGAAATTTTTAGAAAGAAAACACACAGGTCGAAACCTCAATTACAAATCAAACCACTGTGAATCAGTCAAAGAATCAGTAGCTTATTCTCTTTTCGACAGGGCCAAATCAGTTTGTTGTGAAAAGAAAACTTTAGACGCGGAGCACAATAAAATTTCACAAGAGTTACAAAAGAATGGTTATCCTCAAAAAATAATTAGCAGATGCAAAAAGGAAAGGAGGACAAAGCCAAACACTGTTCCAAATGTGGATAAACCAACAGCTTTCATAAGCATCCCATATGTCCCAAAACTGTCGGAAAAAATAAGGCGAGTTGCCAGAAAATATAAGATCTTAACAGCTTTTAAATCGTCAAACACTCTGAGACAGCAACTAACTAAAGTAAAACCGAAAAATGAAGAACAAGCCTCAAAAAACTGTACCTACAGCATCAAATGTGAATGTGAGGGTGAATATATAGGGGAAACTAAAAGGCCGCTAAAAGTTCGTATAAACGAACATAAAAGAAACACAAAAAATGGCGAAACAGTAAAATCCAAATTGGCAAAACACGCCTGGGAAAATGATCATAAATTTAGTTGGGAAGAGGCAAAAATTATACATCATGAGTCTCACTATTATAAAAGAAAGTTTGTTGAAGGGGCATTAATTAAATTACATGAAAATCCAATAAGTCAGAGTAGTATTGATGTCAGGCCACTATGGATTCCCTTAATTAAAAACCATTTCAGTCAAAAATCACCCCGCAAACAAACGCCAGTTCCTTGTGTTACAGTTGCTCCTGCATCTAGAGTCCATCCAATGCGGCTACGACACATGCGTCCGTGATCGCCCTTGGAGGAAACACGGCCACCTGATTGCATGACCAGTTCCCAATGCTCACCTTGGAGGCATGCGGTAATCTCTATGAGAATATCGTACTGGTGCCCGTGTAGCATTCTAGGAGGAATCGTGCAGTTTTTGGTTTCCGTGTCATGTTCCCGTCGACAAAGACGTGTGGGTAGCCACAGCTGTGTCGTCACGTGCCCCTGTCGGTAGGTGGGGGTAACGGCTCTCCCCCCTCCACTGCCGCTAGCCACTAGTCTAGTGTGCGGTTTGGTTGTGGATGGACGTGAGCCCGTTTCCCGTGTTTGCCCGTCAGCTTGGAGGCCACGATGCAGAACAGGCAATGTATTGTCAGTTTTTCATTTGTTCGTATATATAAATGTTGTGTTAGTGTATTGTATTCGATCTTTTGTATATATATATTTGTTATCTTTCTGTTAGTCAAATTAAATTGTAAAGGAAAATATTAAAAAAATGTAGGTTAGTTAGGTGTGTATATAAATTTTGTGTTAGTGTATTGATTTGATTTTTTGTTATCTTTGTGTTAGTGTAAATTAAAATGTAAAGGAAAAATAATCAAAAAAATCCAAAAAAATGTAGGTTAGTTAGGTGTAAGAGTTTGATATTTAGATGTAAGTAGGGTTCACTTGATAACGGGAGGAGTTTCCTTACCTCCCGAAACGTAGTGTAGTTTTAAACACTAGAAGCGATAGGTAAAGTCCAAATAAATCAAAAAATATAGACTAACACTTACATATATATTATAAGTATCAAGAAACATAGGCCTAATGTCTAAGTTTATTAGGTGATAGAAGCAAAGTGAAGCTGATCCTAATACCAGATGTCATTGCTTGTATTTTTTTTCAGTACGCTGGAGCAAAAATACTTGTTTCTGATTTTCACTCATAATGATTACTCAATTTGTATTTATTATTTTTCAATGGTGTTTTTTATCGGTAGTCTCTATCTCCGTTAATACTCCATCAAAACTAATAATTGAGGCATCATTTTGAAGGTGAGGGGTATTGACAAATGCAAAAAATAAACAAACATTTCAAAACCATAACAATTATAATTTAATGGGCGATTCTCACTTATTAATTTGTCAACGTACTGGAAGCACCATCTTACAGCGACACATCAACTAACTCAAAACAGGGTTTTCAACGCACAAGGTGTGCATGTGCATGAAAAGTGTGAAAGCTGTAATTATTTACAACTTTTATTTGTCCTTCATACATTTTACTGATGAACTGGCTTATCCCTCGCTCTAGTTCTTCTCGAATTCATATAGCTATAAATGTGGTGATTAGCGTAAGCATTTTATTGATCATAAATTCGCATATTACAATCTACCGCTCTATACAATTGCATGGTCTGGTGATCCGTAGCTTTTAGTTGTGTAAAATCATTTTGACCGATAGATAAATGAATAAACTTTACTGTATAAAGCGTCATTTGATGCATTACAATATGTAAATGTAAATTATAAATAGCAATAAATATAGTTTAGAATTTCAGTATAAAAATTCTTTTTTTCACACATTTAGTTTTCAGTAAAGAATGTCTTCATGTATCTTGACATTTTCTATTGGTAATGTTTTAACGTAATTCGTTATAAAGTTCATCTTTATTGTACTTGTAAGGTTCGTTGAGTTTTATAAAATTTTGATCTATTAAAAAAAATAACGGCTGTAAGTGCTGTTCATATAAAACTAATTATACAAAACATTTTAGGCAAAGACACCTAAATGTATTTAACCTTTGAATGAAATTAATGACATCTCCTTATATAAAGCTAGACGGGTTCTCTCACTCACTGACATCGGCCTAAAATATGAGGCACTTCCCGTAATCGAACCCCCCTCATTGAAGGTGTAAAATTTTGTTGCACCTTCTTTATTCATAATGGAATTTTACCCAAAATGTGTTGAAATGGTCAATACCCAGAACTTAGAGAGTTGGCATATTTTAGACCTGAGATTATTTTAAGCAAAGCGAAAAATAAGTAAAAAATAAACAATGAGTTTTGTAAAAGAATGAGCTGTCATATATTTGGAAAAGCATTGGCACATTTATACACAATCGGAATCCCAAAAACCTGAGTTCCCACACGCCCATCTGTTAATAGCCTGATTAGCCTGAGACAAGAAGGATTGAATAAGCGATACAGATGATAATGTTTATAAAATACATGCTCAGCACAGAAAAACATTGTTCGATTTCGAGCAACGTGTTTCCTAGTAACTATTTACTATTCTCTCCTCTCAAAACGGGATGCGCAAGCTGTGCATGGGGAATTCTAGTTTAGTTATTATTTTAGATCACCAGACATTCAAGTCCTATAACACAGCATTGAAGCGTTTCACATAAGTAACAACAACTAAACTATGTACTTATACAAACACCTAATTCAAATTAAAGTAGAAGTTAATTCAATGAAAATTTACCTTAATTGACCTAGGAACTTAAGAAACTTTAGTTCAAATCATCGGAATTGGCAAAGAGCATAATAACTTACAACCTCCTAAAAATTGATATTGCCATTATTTACTCTATGTTTAGATTGGCGATGAAGAGTCAGGGTCGCCAGAGGCTGCTCTACCCCGTGCCGCCCCTCGACCCGGGGTTCCACCCCCAGGAGACGCGGGGACCGACGCTCGACCTCTGGGTCTCTCCTTACAGCAACGCCGGGGATGGCAAAACGGCGGCACTGAAGAGTCTTGTCCTGGAAAATGAAAGTCAGGCGATTTATTAATTACTAGCTGTTACCCGGCAGACGTTGTCATGCCTTTGACTATTACCTACTAAAACCAATATCACCAAGATCACTTGTTCAAGTAAACATGTCATTAACTTTTATGTAAACAACAATATCTTTCTATAAGGTTTATATGGGAACCCTTTTGGGCCTCTTGGGAGAAACCCAATTGAGTTAGGACGAAATGGATGGCTTAAAAACCTTCTCTGTGAAATTTTACTTATATATACCAAGTTTCATGGCAAACGGTCCAACGGTGTCTTAGTCCATAAACTTCAAATATATATATACAAACAAGCAAAGCAACATCCTTTTTTATAAATATAGATTTTATTCAAGTTTTTTAAAATTATTTTAAAGAAAAATCAAAATCCGTTTTTCATCAGGTGCGAGCTATTACTACCTGATTAAACACACATTGAAAGTGTAATTCGTAATTGAACTAATCCCAATTTTTTCCAGTTAAAATGAGAGTTGTAAAAATGACAAGGCTAAAATAAATTTTGAAAACTGTTCCTCTGGGAACTAAAAGTACAGTGGTGGTGCAAGAAACAAGTTCAATTTTTAGTTTTAACTATGAAGATAACATATAATACGTCACTAGATGTATTAGGGATTTAGGATGTCGGTATGTAACAAGTTCTTACCAACGAAAGGATATAAACGTGTTTCACTTCATATGATTAACATATTAAAATTTTAGGCAAACTTAAGAAGAAAAATCGAGACCTTGACTTGAGGACCTCTGCCAGCGGCAATGACGCAATGCAAGTAGTGGCGAGACCGTACATTCTGCTGGGACAGTGCTTCGCCCTCATACCAGTGCGGGGGATAATGAGCAGCGACCCCAAGGACTTAGTGTGAGGCCAGTGAGGGAAAATTATTATAAGGTTAACGACCTTTTTAGCTGTATGTAGTAGTAGTAGCTGATTATTAAGATTGCGTAGTTTTGTTTGTTGTATCTAACAGTTGTTTCTTTTCCCTTAACTAATAATGAAGCCTGCATTTTGCAAGAGGGCGTCCTCACAAGGATGTTTTTCCGGGTGCTGAAGGTAATTTGACGATAACAGAGTAAAGAGATGAGGCTTGCTTTGACAGTTACTGCTTTAAAGAGATTTAATAGTGGTGGTTAAAAGGCGGTCGCAACAAATACCAAAAAAACCGTAATTTACACTCGCTTTCTAAACAAATGTATATAGTTTATATTTTTAAACTGTTGTAGGATGCAATCTCTAATTGATTTAATACTTTAGAGGTTTTAGAGTTTTTAATGATTTAAACATCTTTACATTAAATTAATGTGACTTCCTATGAAAAACGTTGCCAAATATACAGAAAACTAAATGCTAAAAGATAACAAATTTTCAACAAAGGTGGTATAGTAAAACCTTGTCCCTGGTGTTTTTCCAGAACCTTAGTTACATCTGTAACGTACTATGGGTTTAGGTGTCAGGATAATAAACTCACAGTCCACTAGTGGGCGATGAAAGGTCGAACTTTATTAATTATAATTATTAGCTACAAAACGGCAAGATGCTATATCACACTTTATTAATTAATCACTTATGATTTTTTGTATATTCTAAAACCCCGACAACCCCCACCTTCAACAAACTTACAAGTTGTTAATTAAACCCCTTTTAAGCTAATTTACTTTTAAGTTATTTAATCCCACCCCCAAAATTCTAATAAAATAAACACAAAACAATTATTTTAGAGCCAGAGTACAGAGATGACTGAAAGTTAAAACAGTTTCTGACTTACAGCACAATACCGTCCGTGAAGTTAGAGACCGTGGCTAGAGAGATGACCTGACGTGTAGCTTATCAACTGACCACTGAATTCTCTTTTTGCCCGCTCCCCGATCATAGGTTTTTATACCGGGCGTGTCGCCACCACACCCTGGCCGTATCCAGCCAATCAGAGAGCTAACTCTCTGCATTTTATCACATTTGGTATCACCACGTACACGCTGGTTGTCTTCTCCCTACTAATATTTGGGCGTTGTCGGTCAACAAATTATGTTCAAACTAAATTTTGCCTTTTTACAAATGTCAATAAATTCAACTGTCCTAAGATGGGCCTCGGTCTCCACCAACGCAATTTTACTTTAAAAACATAATTGACTTTGCTCCTGTATCCTTAACGCCCTAGCTCTGAAGGCCAAATAATATTTTCTACTGATGCTCTATTTTAGTTTACATCATATTTTTACTATCATTAATTCGTTATTTAAAAAATGTCAGGTTCTATTTCCGGTGAAGCTCGGAATGTGATTTCTAAAACTCATACTTCCCCTTCAGCAGCACGTGGAGTTGTTGGTCTCAGCTTGACAAGTAGTCATCAGGTTTAGTGTGATCTGAAAACATACCTTGACAGAGGGTTAAGACTTTTTTGTTCTATGTTAAAGCCCCTAAAATGTTATTGTGACTTTAAGGAGTTTCAGGCTTGCGACCGGGCTCTAAAGTTAATAGGATGTCAAGAGGACTTGTACCTGATGTTATACAAATCTACAAATCCTTAATCAAGTTAAACTGGTCAGCTTATTTTGTTTTATAGATCAGCTGTTTTGACACTCTATTCGTACGATAACAATCAGATACATATTGTGAATACTTATCAACAGCCCCAGATCCCCCAGATATTGAAAATGAAGCAAACCAAAAGTAAATCGTCAAATTTAGTCAATGATTTCTCTATATTCAACTTTTGTTAGTTATAATTGTGTGTTTAATGATTAACCTATAATCAAATTTTGTTTGTTAATATTGCGTGTTTCATGTCAATACAACAGTTTGTTTATGCATTGTGCATTTATTTATTAGTATTAGGCGGGGGGGGGGGTTAGGTTGGGGGAAAAATTTGAGTGTATTATGGGAGTAAATTACATTGTCTCCCTCGGGAAAATTATCGCCCTCGCCTATGGCGTTTAATCCCTTAATACACAAATAACTATTGCTAGTGTTCTGTGATGTTTATTATTTACATATTAAAACGCTAGCATTTTATCAAATTGGGATCACACGGTACCAAATTTGAAGGTGTTATTCTAACAAAAACCAGGTATACCTTAAGAAGAAACCGTATAAAAATGTTCTTAGAGATTCCTACGTTTTAAAAATACCCCCGTAGCAGCAAACCTGCGTATTCAACGAATTTGCAATGCATATATATGTATCATAAAACCACATAAAGCCAAATACCAAGTGTCATCTATATAAATTCATAAATAAACGATTTATGACATTTTAATTATCCTCCATATATATCCTCCACTTTTAATATCTCCGAAACCAATTGGCATAGAGCAATGATAAAAACACCAAATTGTGTGTTTTTATAAGTTGAATCCAATGGTGAAAACTAAAATTTGTATTTTTCAAAAATTACATGTAAAAAATTAAAAAAAAACATTTTTGGTGTACAAAACCCTCCCAAAATACCCCTTCGGATAAATCGATATGTCTGGTTTTCGAACTTAGTCATAAATGTTGCTTTAGGCGTGTATACCAAATTTAACCAAAATCGGAAAATATTTAATAGAGTTATCATACTCAAGGACGCGCGCGCGTGCGCGCGCACACACGCACACACACACACACACACACACACACACACACACACACACACACACACACACACACACACACACATATATATATATATATACAGTTTTGAACGAATGGTGTTTTTGGGGTCTGGGGACCTCAAAACGAAAAGTTCATGGTCTCGGGCTTAGGTCTTACCATGCCGACTACGGTAATAGCTTCTTCCTTATAGGGTAAATTTTCTAAAATGAAATTGTACTGTCCAGATTCACGTGGCACGCCAGGAGGGTGATGTACGTGTTGGCGGTACTCGTGTTGGCGACAGCGGTGGCGGTGTTGCAGATGTCCAGCTCTGTCATCCTGTACGGCCTCAACTACCGTAGTGTCGGTTCGTTATACGTATACGTATTTATGTGATACCTACATCTACATCCATTTTGTTTTTGTCCCCATGGCAGCAAACCTGCGTACTCAGCAGCTATAATGTTATTCCTATGGAGAATAAAAATCATGTGATATCTTGGTTGTTTATGAACATAAATTGGTAAAACGTGGTATGCTGCTTCATCTAGCTTGGTATGCTGGTGATCCATTGGTGTTTGCATAAAACCCCGATTTTTCTAGTCCTTGATGCAGCAAACGTGCATACTCTGTTCTAATGTTTTTCTTATGGAGAAAATAAAATGCCATATCTCGCTTATTTATGAATTATGCTTTGATAAAAGTTGGTAAGTGGCTTCATGATCTAGTGAAGTACCATTTGAAATTCGCTGAGTATGCAGGTTTGCTGCGTCGGGGGTATTCTCTATATATACCTCAGATAGAGTAGAAGATGTCTTTAATGGCGGGAGAAAATATATAAATACCCCCGTCGCAGCAAACCTGCGTACTCAGCGAATTTCCAATGCAAAATATATGTCTTAATACCACATAAAGCCGCATACCAAGATTCATAAAAATATATTCACAAATAAGCGATATATCAAATTTGAATTATTCGCCATAAGAATAAAATTGAGAATGAGTACGCAGGTTTGCTGCAGCTAGAAACAACAAATATGGGGTTTCATGTATATATCAATACTACTCAACTAGGTGAAGCCACATACCAAGTTTCATCAATATAAACTCATAAATACGCGATACATACAATTTTGATTATTCTACATAAGAATAACATGGGGGATGAGTACGCAGGTTTGCTGCAACAAGGAACACAAAAAATTGGTTTCTATGCAAATATCAATAGAACTCAACTAGGTGAACCAATGTACCGAATTTTATTAATTTATTTTCATAATTAAGGGGTACATTACATTTTACTTATTCTCCATAAGAATAACATGGGGCTGAGGACGCAGGTTTGCTGCTACGGGAATTATCGGTAAAGATTGTGTTTTTTGTGCAAATAACAATAGACCGCAACCAGATGAAGCCGTATACCAAGTTTCGTTAGTATACGTTCATAAATAAGCGAGATATAATTTTTATATGTTTCTCTATAAAAATAGCATTGGACAACGTACTGTGTTTAGCACTTTCAATATCTCTGTAACCAATTAACGTAGAGAAATGATCAAAATACCAAATTGTGTGTTTTTTAAGCGGAACCCCCAATGATGAAAACTATACTTTGATGAAAACTATACTTTGACGAAAAACCCCCCCAAAAATACCACTTCGAATAGGTCGATTGTCTGTTTTTCAAACTTGAAGTCATAAATAAATGCTTTACACGTTTGTACCAAATTTTATAAAAATCGGACCATTTTTACGAGAGTTATCGCGCGCGCGCGCGCACACACACACACACACACACACACACACATTGTATATATATATATATATATATATATATATATATATATATATATATATATATATATATATATATACAATGGTGTTTTTGGGGACTGGGGACCTCAAAACGAAAAGTTATCAAGGTCCCGGGCCTAGGTCTTACCATGCCGACTACGGTAATAGCTTCTTCAGCATAGGGGAAATTCGCTAAAAGTAAACATGTCACCATCAATAACTCAGTCGAACCATGAATACAGCCTTGTGTTAAAAAAATATTGTTTTTATTTAGAAACATGATTCGCATCTGCCCTAACACACAAACTATTCTACATAGAGTTGATATTTTCTTGTAGTTAGATTCATATGAACGCTCAACGGAGTGTCTTTCAATAAAGTTAACGCTTGAATTCGTTCAACCAAGGCAATACTAAAGAGATTCTAGTGTTGCCTTGTTTAAACCCATTCGCCAAACGATTATCATGCATTGTGAAAATACAGTCAGTAAACAACAAATAGCTAACCAATTTTTTTTCTTTAAATTTATATAGATTTTAAATGGTTTCAATTAGAGCCGCTAATGCCACCTCGACGCTTTCGCCGAGTCCAGGCGAAGGAAGACGATCGTGAGAGTGTAAATAGTTAGTTTGTTTCTGCTCGTTTAATTAACTGTGGTTTAGATGGACTTGCCGTCGATAATGTGTATTTTATTGGAAACTTGTTTGTTTAGACGATATCATCAGCATCCTGCTGACGGTGGTCCAGATCTCCATATTCCTGGGGCAGGCGCGTTCCTGGCCGGGCTTGATGAGGGAGTGGGCCGAGGTGGAACACCGGATGAGACACTTCCACCCGATAGTCAACCTCAGGAGGAAGGTCAACTACTACGTCGTCGCATTTTGCTTAGCGACTATGGGTAAAAAGTCAATCAAAGGATTGTTTACATCAGTAGTATGTTGCTATGTCCTTTATATATCTAACTAGTTCTTACTATTATTTTGTCGTCATCGTCTTGTTTCTGTAGTTTAGGTGCTTTTTAGTTGGGTATCTTCCCTAATAGAAATAATTCAGTTTATGGGGTATAAAATAAATAGACAATCTCACAAGTTATTTATACCTCATCTACAGGAAACTTGCATACTCAGAACGTTTCTTTCAGCAATCGCCCAAGAATGGGTTTTAATTGTCTATCGAAATATCCTATACATATGAGTATACTGAAAAATCCTATCCTATGCTATAATATGAGTAAGGTTTGCTTGCTTGCTTGCTTGTATACTCGCTTGCTTGTGCGCTTGATTGTTTCAAACTCTGATCTCAAAAACGGCTCCAACGATTTACTTCAACAGTTGTAATTAACCAATTTCTGGCTTAAAATAAGTTTTAGACAGGTCTTACCCCCAGGAAAATCTAATTATGTAAAAAAACGAATATAGAGTTTCAAATCAAAACAAAAAATCATAACAGTTGTTTATAATCAATAAATGGACAGAAAATAATACTCATGCAGTTTAAGTACGAAGATGTGGTTTCCTGAGAGCAGTGACTAAAACTATTGAATGAAGATTACATTAAAAAAATATCATAGAACTAGCTGTTCCCGCAGGTTTCGCCCCGCAAATAATTTACGCAAATAATAAACTACTAGTAGCCTGTCACGGCTTCGCTCGCGATCACAACGTAATATTATACTGACATTCCCGTGTAAATATTGTGTTACCGTTCCACAGCCAACATGGCCTGCTGATTAACTGTGTTTACTCTATCCAGCTGATTGCTTAAAACTTATAGTTAGTTATTTCCCAATATTAAGCTTAGGGGAATAAACTCAACTTTAAGGGGCCCTAGGGCCTCACTCACAAATTTCTCTATAAAAAAGGTTTCCTACACAACTTCACGTTAGGCTCTTTCCAATGACACCAAAAACATGAAAATCGGTTCAGTAGTTTAGGAGGAGTGATTGTCAAAAAAACCTGCTCGCCTATTAAATAAGTATAGATAGATGACAGTTGTGTGTGCTGCATTCTGTGGTTAACCCGTGGAACTACTACGAATCAAGATCAGCTGTTTGTATTTTCATTAGCTCAGACAAAAATAAATGTCCATAAGAAATACATGGGAACTTTGTCGGGATCTCTGGCAGAGCCCTAAGGTCAGATCAGGAAATCCGAAAAAATTGAACTATAAATCGACTAAATTTATTCAAAACTTAGCTATTCAAAATGGGCTAAAAATTGTAAATAAAACTATGAAAGAGTTAATTGAACCTTTTTAGTTTTCCTATTTAATACCTAAAGAATCAGTGTACAAAATTTCAGCTCTCTACCTACATGGAAAGGTGGATAATTAGTGATGAGTGAGTCAGTCAGCCAGGGCTTTGCCTTTTATAGATATAAAGATGGTCATGCCATATCCAAAATGAATCAAAGGGACATTGAGCAATAATAACAACTGGCGTGACCTTAAACATGCAGAAAAGAGGCAAACGAGTTAAGCAAATGTGCTTGTCAGGATAGTGATTTGCTAAAAATTTACTCTGAGTTATCTAAACAAGCGGTCTCACCTTCCCCGAGCAAACCTCGGCCCTCCAAGTACTGTTAGCTAATTTCACCATAATTCATTAGTTTCCAAAAGAAGGAAAGCAAGAAACATAGATTTATTTTCAATGAACAGGCCTACCAAATGAAGCCACTTATCATTTTTCTAGCCTACAATCTAAAGTTCATCAGTCTAGTTGTCCCTTGAACGACTACATGTTTTGATAAAGAAAGTGGAAGATGTTCAGTACGTAGCTCGTTTGATAGTTTATATTAGCTGTAGGCTTTATTTTAATACACCAATAGAAAGTACTCATAAGTACAAGATAAAAAACATTGTGTATCTATTTTTCAGTTCTAATCGTAACACGCATCATGGGGCCTCTGACACTAATGATGTCTTGCTCGGATAATGTCGTGGAAGTTCTGAAGCTCACGTTCATCGCCAAGTACGTCACCCTGCTCTCGCTCATCGGTTACTCCTTCGGAAAGATGTTGGTTATTGTGTGGATCTTCATTCAACAGAACCTACTCATAGTGTTCGACGAGCTGACCATCACTGTGTTGGCCTACTGTCTCTACATTAAGTTTCGCCAGTTCAACGAGCAATTGAGTAGAATGAAGGATCAGGTTTGTTGATTATAATCACATTGATTAACTTAAAATATTAATACAAAAACATTAAACTCTACTTTCAAGAGTTTTGTTTTAATGAGGTTATTGAAAAAAGCTAGATAAACAATACTGAGGAGTTTTTTAAGATTGCATAATGAACGTAACACCATGAACAGATTTCTTGATCTAGTTGAAAAATCGAGATGAAGAGGGTATTTAACAGATTGAAATACATCCTCCCATACATTAAAACGCTTTTGTCAAAACTAAAGGCAGCGACCCTAACCGTTATACTGGGTCGATTTGCATGATTATTTTTTTAAATGACAGGAAATTATGCCTAGATATGTCATCACCCATCCAAACTAACATATCGTCAATGGGCTTTGCCCCAGTGGCTCTTAAAGTTCCCAACCCATGTTAATCGTTTGGAGCTTTTATATTAAAAACTAAAATCAGCGACCCCGACCGTTCTACTGTGTCGATTTGCATGATTATTTTTTAAATGACAGGTAATTATGCCTAGATATGTCATCACCCATCCAAACTAACATATAGTCAATGGAATTTGCCCCAGTGGCTCTTAAAATTCCCATGTTAATCTTATGAAGGAAGTTTGTTTACATCAGATGATTACTTAAAACATACGTTCATTAAGTAAGAGGGTTCATTTGGTTTGCCAAATAATAATGCAGCAAAAAATAAAACTCCTTTCTTTTTCTCCTATCTACAGGTGTTTATATTTTTCTTAGTACTGTATCATTTTTCTTATATATTAAACAACTTTTCCAAAACTAAAGACAGCGACCCTGACCGTTCTACTGGACCGATTTACTTGCTATAGGGGAAATTCGCTAAAACTAATATTCAATATGAAGTCCTCCTTATTATGAGCAAAGCAAGCAAACGGCGCACTGCGCTACACGGGGGTGCTCTAGTTCATTTAAAAAAATGTACACCAATTCCTCTAAAATATATCTATTATAGAATTATTGTTAGTGCTCCCTGGTACACATATCTTCTTAAAATGTCCCTCAATGAGGACAAACCGAAAAAATCGACTCTAGTAACTATCTGTATCCTCTAAAGTTTGAGTGATTTCTTGCCTAGTGACCTCCAAATAATACAGCTTTCGTTGAACTCAGAGGCTGCCGATCACGTACTGGGCAGAGATGCGGGAGTTATACAACAGTCTGTCGTGCCTGACCAAGGTCCTGGACAAGCACCTCTCCTGGATGACTCTCGTCTGCTTCGGCGCCAACCTCTATCACATCTGCTCCCTCTTATTGAGAATCATCAGGTGATTATGTACCTTAAACTTAAACGCTGTGCTTTAACCAAGTCACAGCTCAGCTCAAAGATAACAAGTTAAGTCATCCAAAGGTAAAACCACCACTATGAACATAAACGGTTCACGCTTCGGAGTTCCTCATCCCTCTAGAGTTTTAGTACGTTGTTGATTGAATCTGTTGTGTTTTCAGTCCAGATAACAACATATGGACGAACATCTCGTTCATGTACTCGCTGCTGTTCACGATGACGCGGACGTTCCTGGCGGCCTTGATGGCGTCCTCGGTCCACGAGGAGAGCAAGCGACCTTTGACCCTGCTGTACTCAGTTCCCAGCGATGGTTACAATGGCGAGGTAAGACGTGGAAAACTGACTTGATAAGACACGTAAAATGCCAGCGAAAAGTGAGAGGTTAAATTTCGCGGGATTAAAATTAGTGTAAAACTCTGTTAAATGATGTAAACAACAGTAGGCCTATATACAATGTTAAATACTTTTATTGCTAGTTTTAACATAAGAAGTCTCTTTATGTTTAAGGTAACCTCAAACATTTTACCGAATCCTGACATGAGTTTTATCCACTCATTCACGAGAACGCAGTTTTATTACCACTCGTAATGACTAGTTCCGAAGCTAATAAACAATCCAGTGGGATTAACAATTGCATTTTGCTCCATGCGTAATTTACATCTGCACTTGTTTTGAAAATGAATACTGAAAACTCAATTCCTTGACCCACTAGATTTAATAATTAGCTTTCAAACAATGTCTTATCTGTAACATGTCTTACGAGTAACAAATAATACCGTTATAGTTATTTTTCTCTGAGTGAGACCTATAATGCTCTATTATCACAACGGTTCAAGCTCATTACTGGCGGTTTAAAACCATTGAACCTCTACTCGAGTCATATATTTCATATCTTGTATTTCATTTTTACAGATTTGCCGATTCCAGATGCAGGCTACACATGATGAAATCGCAATTACAGGGTGTAATTTCTTCTCACTAAACCGATCGTTTATGCTAACGGTAAGACTATGGCAATGATGAATGTGGTTGAGTTTCTGTTGAACAGACAATTTTAAAGTAATATAATGACAGGGATTTCACAAATAGCAGATACAAAAATGCTGTTTAAATACCCCCGTAGCAGCAAACCTGCATACTCAGCGAATTTCCAATGCATATATATGTATCTTAATACCACATAAAGCCACATACCAAGTTTCATCAATATACATTCATAAACAAACGATTTATGACATTTTAATTATTCTCCATAAGAATAACATGGCGGCTGAGTATGCAGGTTTGCTGAAGCAAGGAACACAAAAATGGGGTTTTATAAAAATATCAATATAACTCATGTAGGTAAAACCACATACCAAATTTCATTAATTTATTTTCATAATTAAGGGAGATAACACGTTACTTATTCTCCATAAGAATAACATGGGGCTGAGTACGCAGGTTTGCTGCTACGGGAGCCTTTGTAAAAAAATTGTTTATTTGAGCAAATATCAATGGTCCACAACCAGATGAAGCCGTATACCAACTTTCGTCAGTATACGTTCATAAATAAGCGAGATATAAAATTTTTATTTTCCTCCATAAGAATAAAATTAGACAACGTACTGTGTTTAGCACTTTCAATATCTCGGTAACTAATTGACGTAGAGAAATGATCAAAATACCAAATTGTGTGTTTTTTTAAGCTGAATCCAATGGAAAAAACTAAAATTTGCCTATTTCCAAAATTATATGTACAAAATTCGAAAAACCCATTTTTGGGGTACAAAACCCCCCCAAAATACCCCTTTGGATGGAGCGATCTGGCTGGTTTTCGAACTTAAAGTCATAAATGTTGCTTTACACGTGTATACCAAATTTCATCAAAATCGGATAATTTTTACGAGAGTTATCGTGCTCACGGACACATATATATATATATATATATATATATATATATATATATATATATATATATATATACACAGTTTCGAATGAATGGTGTTTTTGGGGTCTGGGGACCTCAAAACGAAAAGTTATCATGGTCCCGGGCCTAGGTCTTACCATGCCGACTACGGTAATAGCTTCTTCCCTATAGGGGAAATTCGCTAAAACAATTTAGATAACAATTTTTATTTGTTAACAGACATGGTGTGAGCCACCTTCCGTGAGACTAACTGTGTGTGTTCCGGACGATTGTCCTTCTAATACTTTAACATATTTCTGTACGGTACATTACAATACGCATAGTGGGTTACACCAATTAAGTAGCGTGGATGACACGATGTTGTTTTCAGGTTGCAGGCACTATAGCGACTTACGAGATTGTTCTGCTGCAGTTCAACTCGCTGAATGACAACAACGGGCCTGGTCGCAACATGACCAACATGTGCAGCAGGGTGATCAGACTGTCTGTCCTGTGACCTGTGACCTGTGACCTGTGACCAAGTGTTGCGGAGGGGGGCGCGCTACGTCACAGCACTCACAATAGTCGGCGCGGCGTGCCATAGCCACTGACGTTGACACACACACTCAGTTGTAGTCTAGCGTGCACAAAGTTTTGTGTCTGGTTTAGTATATTTTTGCTGAAACTGAAATACAATAAAAATACTTTAATAAACCTAAGTATGTAAATAGATACTAGGGGGTTGAAGGGTCCATAGGCCCTAAACTTTCTCCAATCCTCTGCCTCATTTTTGTACTCTTTACATACTGAGAAAAATAAAACAATATAATGTGACTAGGATCATAATGTTAGTTCGTAAACAAAGTAGACATTTTACATTTTGTAATCACATGTTTTAATGTAAACAAAGCAGACGTTTTAAAATCCCCTTACTTTTCTTATGTGGGATGTTTTACATCATTTCTTGTTTGCTGATAACTTTTTGGAAATACTGTTATTTTTCCCGGATCTTTGGGATCTAGACCTTTAGTTTGAACCATCTCTCATCATCCTGCGATTTGTCAAATGCCCACCATTTCAAGTTAAAAATTTCGCCTACAGAATTATATATAACGATATTAGTTTCTAGTTAAAAGGTTTCAGAATTCTTATGTTTATAAAAGTGTTACAACTATTTACTTATACAATATCTACATAATTGATATTAGTTGCTTTTATTTTTTACTTAATTTTACTTGTTCATTTTACTGATGTAGACATATTTCTTGATACAATTACGGGCATTAACAAACTTGAATTTCCCTGACAGTTATAATGTCGCTTTCTTGCGTTAATGCCTTAAGGACACAAATAAAACCTATGATAAATTGTTTGCTCATTCCTCTATATCTTATCCGTAATTATTGTAATTCCCGCAGTTAAGTTATTATTTTATTCAGTTAAAATGAAATGAGCTATCTACAGTTGATTAAAAATAATTTTGCGACAACCGTTTTTCCAAGTTTAGCATACTTTCACTCAAAGTTTCCTTCGACGTATCCTATATATTAATACGATAGGAGGGTTTTCTTCACAGTCATAACTCAATAACGGCTGGACGCGTTTAACGTTTGAGGAGTAAAATTAAAAATATGTTAAGTAGATTTGCGAATACGTCTCAGAATTTTAAGAAAGGACATCACTTAAATACAGTTAAGGGCTGCATTTTCGGAACAGTGACGCTATCCAACGGCGGAAGTCTAAACTACGTGCTGATTGAAAGTATGATATCAGTATTATTCTCAGATGTTATAATACGTTTTAATACAACTGAAGTAACCTTTCGTTGGGTACAAACTTGCTCGGATTCAACAAGAGGACAACTAGTACTGTATAATTGTGTAAATGCAACTGTACTACACGAGAAGACACTATGTCAGTTATGAAATGTCCAATTTGTTATTTAAATAAAAATATGTTTACTCCAGGGGTTTTAGTTAATTAATTATGGAGCTGAAGCTGAAATAATTACTCAAATTAATCAATACTGATTGTTGCAGTCAAAACAAATATTGCAACATGGATTGATTAGCATGTTAATTAATTACGTCTTTCGGATACTACTTTTTTCTTCTTTGACTTTAACTTTAGTTTTGTTTATTTTATATAACGAGGATGAATTAAGTAAAGACCTTTGTATTCACTTACCTAAGCCTTTTACCAAATATTATTAAATAGTAACAATGAAATAAACTGTTAAAAACATGTTGTAGACGTATTGAACATATTTTAAAAATAAACTGCTATTGATGAAGATATTGCAGGTAGTATTCTAGTAATTAGGAAGACTTTCTGCAACACTTACAGGGATGATTAAGTTTGATTTCCACGTAGAAGCACCTGTACCAAATTATATACAACTTTTACTCCCCCCCTTTATTCATAGTGTATGGAGAAAATATGGGGTTCCTAAAAATCTTTAAATTTGAGTGTTTGGTAGAATATAAGATTTAACAATTTAAAAATCTTATATTTACCGTCACACACGCTAACAGAGAGAGCAGTTAGCTTAAATTCGGTAGGATAATAACTTAAATAAAGTAACTTAAATAAAGGTAGGTTTCAAAAGTGGTTCAGCATTTGCTGGGCGATGCCGCGGGTAAAAACTAGGACTTTGCAACATCCAATATTTGAAAAACATTCAAAATAATAAATATCTCAAGTTTGTTTGTGCATATGTAGTGGCATTTTAACGAGTTGAGAGGGAACTGTCCAAACGCTGATCTGATTACAACTTAAACATAATGAAATATGTTTGGAAGTTTTATTGAAAGACAATGTACGATTTGTTCTTTATAACAACAATTTGGACAATGTTCGCAATTTTTATAAAATTTTTGTAAAATAACGATTGAAATATAATGGTTGTATGTATTTTGAAGATTTTTTCAACTATCCCAAGATAATTTCACATTCCCCTTGCGGTAATACCTTCTTCACTGAAAGAATATTCACTTAAAGGAGAGGACGAAGAATGTAAACTCTGGAAATATATACTAAAAGAAACTATTTAATTTAGTTATAATTTTCCTAATAACATTTTAGTTAATATTACCGAATCCATTGTAATTATGCTTACATTTGTGTGTTAGCTAATTCAATTAAATTTCGGAGAGTTGAGGAAATAAGGCAGGGTCAACAACGTGAGTGAATTAGGTTGATAGCATTCATTTAACTAATCACCATTCGACTCTGTATGTGTTTCCCACCGAACAAATGTTTGATTGTTGTAAAGATACACACCGGCACGACATAAAATTTTAACTATGGCAAAACTTCATTCAACGTAGGTCATTTGCCTGCCTACTGTCTTTCAATAAAAATAAAAATAATCAACGAAGACTATTTGAGACAGTAAGGAAACCTCAATAAAGTTGTAGTTTACATAAATGAATACGAAATTCCGGGACAAATTGTTCACCAATAGATTTTTACTTAATCTTCGTGTTATTTTACCTATAAACATCCTGCTGTTTTTACTGGCCAGTGAGAAAAACTGTAGTATTTTTTTAAAGTCTTAAATTTGATTGTCACTCTGCGCATTGCAACCTGAAATTCACATTTACATTCTCTTACACCAAAAAAGAGAAGACAAATGTTGATTTGGTTAGGATGTGTTACAGTTTATAGTAAATGTTTATGTACTTTTTTATGTTTATTATAAATTTTATAATTTAGCAATTAAGTGTCATATAAACGCGCAAAGTTATTTGTTCTGAAAGGTTTGTGGTGATGTGGTTGAAGGTCGTTCCTGTGTTGGTAAGAAGCCCTGAAAGGGAAGACTGAATTTAAGCATTAGTAGTCTCAAATATAAAAAGCTCCTAATATCGCCTTTCTCAGAAAGACTTAATTTAATTCCGAAATAATTAATGTTTGGCGGTGAACAAGTTTTCATTCTTGCGTTTTTAGTGATCCAACGCAATGACATTTATTACATTTTGGTAAGGAACAGCCCAAATCCTGGTCTTAGTACTAACAAACATTGGCCTTTTGTTGGAAATCTTTACTAAATTAAAGGCACAAAATGATTAATAACAGCTGAATCCGGTATCGAATCTCCACAAATTGTTTGGATTTTGCTCAAGATCGTTCTGGCGAACTGCAGATTAAGAGGTGAGCAATTTAACTATCTCCCTAACAATTGGAGGGGGGGGGTCTATTAGCATTGTGGGGCTTAAAACTTAAAACCAATGACTAACGTAGAAATTCATTACGTGCTCTCTGGAACACTCATGCAACATTCGCAGGTTAACATAAAAGGTATTGCCGAAGATATTAAGAAAATTACATTTTACTGGTTCCAAAATTATCATTTGATATTGAAAAAGTATTTAATACGAATATGTGAGTTTAATTAACTTAGACTATGTCTACACAGGCCTACGACTAGCCTAGTTTGTATGTTGGCCTTCAACCAGCCTAGACAATACGTTGCTTTACACTTACAACATATCGAACACTTCCTAGCACATTAAATGAACTTGCAAAGGACGGACCGAACATGTCAAATGTTTTCGTATGTTTAATAAAATACAACTTATTGGTTTAAAAATGTAACAACACTTTTAAGTATTATATCTTTAAATACGCCGCGAATTCGGGATAGTAAAACCAGAACTTAGTTGTACATACCTGTTGAGTATTGAACATTTACGATTTTTATATTTCGGTGTCAATGGAGTGATATAAGATCTATATGTTTTTATGGAGTCTGTAAATACTCATATTATAGCGATAAGCTATACATTTAACGTGTACTTTATAGTACCTGAAATACTCGTCTCAACACTCAGGCGTGCAGTCTTTCTAGGAGATAATCTTTTATTTACTGTATTTTAGTTTGTAGCGCTCTGTTTATTTTCTTTGAATAAATACTTTATATGAAATAATTCTGTATATCTTATTCATTTTGCCACACGATTTGGCGTTTTTTCCACTGAAAAATAAATACATATTTTGTTTTAATTTTAGGCAAGTTTTAATTACTAGATGTTAAACAACCAATTGCATTTGTAATTCATCAACATACGGCATGTGGCCTCCAGGCTTCCCATAATAACCTCTTATGTTTTTGTTCCTGGAAGATATGAAAACCTTGTTACGCTTTAATAACTACTTGCCATAAGAATCATATGGTAAATTAATTGTTTTCCTGCGGAGAAAATTACTTTGTTGAGCAGGATATATTTGAAACTGAACAGTTTGTTTTGAGTTGTAAACAGAACATAAACTATTGTTATACCAAACCAATCAGCTCAAGTACAGTTTTTATCCTAATGAGGACATACGTAATAATACAATTAAAAATGTGTTACGGTGCAACGCAGGTTTATCGCGGAATAAGCAAATTCGGAACATGATACAATAAAATACAGTGATGAAAGGTACTGAGTTTATTTAACACTGTAACAAAGAGTTTATACATGAAAACAAGTGATTGAACTTGAAATGTCAATTTCATTAGTCTTCAATGAAAAGGTATTGCAAACGAATCTAATGCTTGTAAATGTAACGAATCAAAGGAAAATGTAGTCTGTATCAAATCTAAAGACGACTGTGTACAGTACGCGCATGAGTCCGACGGCTGTTGGGACGGAACTGATTTTTAAGGGTTGGGGTGTCCAAGTGTCGCCGGCCATTGGAACATCCCCTCCCTCTCGTCAGTACGCCGCAACATACCGCCCACCTTGAAAGTACGTGACTTTCAATAACAACACTAAGCTAAAATTACATACACGATTAACAATTGATCATACGCAAATGTTATTGTACAAGTTTAACAAACAAAATTGTAAATATTAGTTCTTGCAAAAAAGAAAATGACATGAAATGACACTAAATATAATCTATGTAATCGCTGAAGAGAACTCAAATTGCTGTGATAAATTATTTGAATTCTTGGTGATGATTATAACATACAACGAAATGACAGTACAAATATTCAGACAACGGAATTCATGAATAACATTTTGGTAAAATTAATAATTGCAATAATCCTAACGTAAACAAGCAAGATGAATTAATTATACAATTGTTATAATTTATGATTGATAATGTAGCTTAAAACCAAGCAAATGAACAAGCCAATTTGTTTTGTATACTGTACAGTATATTGAATATGACATTAATGAATATAAATGTAATGTTGAAAGATGTAACACTTATAGCGTAAATGGCAACAAATATGAATTCAAGTTAAATGTGAGTATGCCAAATGAGAATTAACAAATAATAAAATAAATTCAGAGTAGTAAGACAACATTGAACTATAAGAACAATAAACGTATAATACTGGATCAACAACAACAATTTTTTATGGGGTGTTGTTGTTCTCGAGGGGCACTGATAGATGACACAGATTGTTCATATGGCACTACACCTGTGGAGTTCTTAAAGACACCACTGTCTTTAAGTTGTCCCAACCGGTGTCAAGTATGCTCTGGACGCAGCGCCCAGAAATGTTGCAGGAGCTGCTGCTCTCGCTGCCACCTTGATAGACGTCCTTCTGGGAGTAGTCTCGACGATGGTTCGGGGATAGCTGTGAGTGAGCCTAGGGTAAGGAAATGTGGTGGAGTTAAAATGGGACATTTCAGAAGGATCATTTGACAGAGGGGTGAGAAAACGTGAGTTTAAAACGAGCTAGAATAGTATTGAATCCTTCTTCCAACTGTCGTAATGTGCCTTTGACGGAATGCGGAGTCGCTGCTGTGCCACGTGTACCATTGTCAACCTCTTCATTTGTATTTGTTCCAACGACGATTCTCTTCTGAACTGGTTTCTTTCAGGTAGAGGTAGGTTTATGTTTGCCTGATGTCTGATCAGTTGTGTAGTTGAACTTGATGGCGTAGGAATAGTTTCTCTCATGGCCTCATGATAAGGGAGAAAATTATGAGTTTTGGATTGTGTAAATCTCTTTCAAGTCCTTAGGTTGTTTGTATATGTTTGTAGAATTGAAGTGTCCCTCGTTAAAATATGAGCCACTTGGTAATTTTGTTTCTTGCTGTGTGTGTATTATTGAGTGACAATGATTCTTGGTGTCTTGGGCCTTGATACTGTATGTCGCCCGTGATGTTCTCTGGTTTTGGTTTTCAAGAGATTATCTTCATGTTTTATTTATTCATATGTAAAATTTGTCTTAGCTTCTGGTTCTTCTAGATTCCAGGATCGTTGCTGTGATGTGCTGATTTCATTGGTAGTAGCTAAATGACATGCTGTACTACCTTGGATTGGTAGTTTTCTGTTGTAGTCAATCTTTCATCCTACTATACAACCTGATCTAGTTTTTTGAAGAGTCGGTAATCCACGTGTCCTTTGCTGCCCAATGTTCAATATTTCTAGGAATATTTCTTGCCCCAGGAGCATGTCAATTCGACCCGGTCTTCCAAAATCAGGATCAGCTAAGATGATGTTGTTTGGTATTCTGATATTCTCTGTATTGACGTGTTCTCTGGGAAAATCTCCTGTGGTTCTGAGAACCATCATGAAGCTTAAATCTGCCTTGTAACTACTGACACAAATCAGTAGCACGTGTGAACCCTTTGACGGTGATTATGGTATTGTTTACGCCTAACACCTGGCATGTTTCGTTTGTTCTTGGGAGTCTTAACTGATGAAAGATGTTTTCCGTCAAGAAACACGACTGGGACCCATTGCCCAGCAATGCTCTACATCGAATATGCTTGCCATTAGGGCCTATCAAATCGACCACTGCGGCAGATAATAATATGTGAGAAGATGTTTTGGTGGGAGAAACTGTGTGTGCACTGGATACCATCCTCTTGTTCAGCGACGGGTTCATGTGGTGAATTTTCACTTGGAGTAATCCAGTAATGTTGCTGAATCGAATCCGGGGACGAAGGACCAATATTACGGCGCGATGCACGTTTGTCCCGGAATAAGCAAATTCGGAACATGAAATAATAAAATACACTGATGAAAGGTACTGAGTTTATTTAACACTGTAATAAAGAGTTTATACATGAAAATAAGTGATTGAACTTGAAATGTAATTAGTCTTAAATGAAAAGGTATTGTAAACGAATGCTTGTAAATGTAACGAATCAAAGGAAAATATAGTCTGTATCGAATCTAAATACGACTGTGTACAGTACGCGCATGAGTCCGACGGCTGTTGGGACGGAACTGATTTTTAAGGGTTGGGGTGTCCAAGTGTCGCCGGCCATTGGAACATCCCCTCCCTCTCGTCAGTACGCCGCAACAAGACGATTGCCGTTTTTAAAATTTAAATATTGAACATAATTTACGAAAGTACTATTGATAAACAAAATAGCTTAATCCTCTTATGTAACTGCATTAGGTATAATAGTAAATCTGTGTCTGCTCACGTTACTGAAGCTATCATAAGTAGCTAGAAAGCTGAAACCTGGAACTTTCTCACGCAATTAGATGGGAAAGAAAATAACTTATATCTCTTTAAAATTTCCTTAGAAAACAAAAGGTTAAAACTTTAAAATGAACTAATAATGATGAGTTGTCATTATATATAACAAGTTTGTAATATAGTAAGGTGTGAAATGCAAATATTAGTATTAATTTACTTTTCGTACATCCGTTAAATTCAACCAGTAGGTCACGTCAAATCTTTGGATTATGAAAAAATATATTCAGGCAGTACAGGGCGATCTTTTAGATTTCGATTCAGGGATCGAATTTCAGCTTTTAAATCAGTAATAAAACATTTATCTAAACCTAACTTTTTTGATCGCCTTCTTATGAAAATATGGCAATTATAAAGGGTTTTGAGTTATAATATTTATATGACTGTTTTTCATTTACCTAATATATTAAATTTATTGATTTAAGAGAATAATCTCATCCAAATGTAATCAGCAAACAAGGGTCAAATTAACAAACATTAAAAACCCTAAATCGTTACGACGTCTATTTAATTTTACTTTGTGCCTATTATTATGAAGAGATCTAAGGATGATTATAAATTGGGTAACCCACTCATTCAAAACAAACATTTTTAAATAATTGATTTGACTAGTTAGGTTTTTATTACATGATTATCCAACTAATTAGAAGAATAGATAGAGTTTTATTGCTTATATAAAATCAATTAATTAGTTGTAAGTAAATCAAATGTTAGTGTTCGTCCAACTTTAAGGAGAGAGAGGGCGTGCACCTAGCATAACAAGTTTGAATGTATATTTGTTTGTTGCACCGTCACGCACAAACTATCAGAGCCAGCGGCTCTGAACAATACTGGACCAATCAAACTGAAGTTTTGGACATTGGAGGTAGGTAGATAATGTGCAGAATGCAATGTTTTATTTCTACGACTTCAGTTTTCTTACGTACATTTACTTTCAACGTATCAGATGAATAATATATGTGTGTTATTTGAGACAGTTAACTTGCGGAATGAAGCACATATCTATTGTTATCTCCAGGAGAAATCGGGTTCTCGTAGATAGGCTAATATAAACGTCGTGGCAATTTGTTTGGTGATATTGCTTTTAAAATACCTTTGTGCTGAAATATAATGCGCAAAAAGTTACCTCAGTTGACCTTTATCTGATATACATCGGCATGACTTGTAATCATTGAATGACTGCATTTTACAGTAGTGTCAGCCCCTTATGGTTAATCACTTCGGATTTAAATAAATATATAATATCTGAAACGTAAGTTAAATCTGACATATAATTGTAGTGACTACACATAATATGTAAAATAAAAAAAAATATATCGTAACAATTGTTTATTAAGGAACGTTAATACCTAGTAAATGCAATAAGTCAAAATTGTAATGAATAAAGAAATACAGAATCCTCATGACAAAATACTCTAATTTAAAAATATGGATTGATTGCCCTACGTTGTATTTAAATAATACTGCCGCAGATTTGCGAATCCCTGAAATGTTACATGGTTTATTTTAATTGATGGTGTTGATATTATTTAGTAAATGAAAAATTCCACGACACTGGCTATTAAATTAAATCCCTGTTTACATAAAACAGCGCGTCATGATCATTAGGAACAACTCGTTGGTAAATGACGTAATTGAACAAATGTCAGTCCCATAAACTATTTCAAACGTTTATATATTTCTTATGACTCATAAGCCTTATGTTCTCGAGTCTGGAACCTTTATCTTGACATAAATGTAAGCCCATACATGTTATAATTGCAAAAAATTAATTTAAAAACTCTATGCTCATTATTATTTTGTGTGAATATTTAATTTTGTATTATCGTACACGAATTTTGTACTGTTTTCACGAGTAAATTTCGAATTCGGCACGTCACAGCTCAGCATATGATGAGGCAATGGGGAGTATTGTGTTTTGGTGTAAAACGCGATCAAAACATTATTGATGGCAGTCGAGCCGTTGGACCAGTACCAGTTTTGGCAGTATAGAGAATTCATGAGATTTATTATGCTCTTTCCCTGGAAGAGGAACAATAGATGATTAGCGGTTGTTTAGAATTGTATATATGTACGAGCTGTGTACATATCCTTTGTATGGGTTGAGTGCATCATAAATAAAATAATGTAACAATTAACAAATAATATATTTGACCCTAATTTTCATTACATTTTACATTTGAACCGTACATTATTATACCAATTAAAAATAAGTTATCAAAATACATCGTGAACTGTATATCTAAACAAACAACAAAAACTGAAATGATTTAACTGTGATGAGCAGTAATGGTGTTTTTGTAGTGTATCATACATTAGAGTTTTAATTAACGAAGAGCCCCTTGAGAGATGACACTGGAACTAAGTCCCACTGGGGCATGAATAAAAGGCTGTGAGATGATGTATCTATTGAGCAGGCTACATACTAAGCAGACTGAATGAAACGGCATTGACTTTTGAGTCAACGAAAAGCAGTCACTGACCGGAAACTGCAGTCGCTTGAACTCAAACAGTAGTCCTTGGGATTAAGGGGATGTGCGGTATGATTACTGACACCCACGATATAAGAGCCTCAGGTCACTGCAAAATGGGGAAGAGCTGTTTTGCCAGAGGTACAGAAAATCTGGGTGGTTCTTTTGGTCTTAAGACAACATGACCGTGCCTATACACACTTTGTCTAAGGCTCCGATGTTGGCGGCTTTGCATTATTATAAAAGATTATTATGAAAAACACTGCTGTTTTTGTCAAGCCATTGTATCATGATTATTTGTACTTGTAATGCCCTCTCTCCTGCGATACTGTATCATTTCTCTCGGCCGGGCTCACGGAAATATCTATTTTGTATCAGAAAACATCTCAATTTATGTATATAGATAGATATATTACGTTAACCCGTGTTAGAAACGTTTGAGAAAGCAGTATGAGTCTGACTCCTGTCAACCGCATAGTTTAATAAGTCTAGTTGAGCAAGTCTGAGGAAGAAAGCAGTATGAGTCTGACTCCTGTCAACCGCATAGTTTAATAAGTCTAGTTGAGCAAGTCTGAGGAAGAAAGCAGTATGAGTCTGACTCCTGTCAACCGCATAGTTTAATAAGTCTAGTTGAGCAAGTCTGAGGAAAAATATTATTTTTTAACTAAATCTTCTCGTAAGAGTATAAATAGAATACAAATGTTAAATAAAACACGTTTAAAAAAAATTGAAGGTTGATTATCTTTAAAATAAAGTTTATAAAATTTATTTATATATTTAAAACACAAATACACGTTATCAAAAAGTAATCGTAAAAATGCACATAAACAACCAGTCAAATGTCAAAGTAACACTCACTGGTAATGTACAAACATGTGATTTACAGAGAAAGGTGACTAGAACAATTGAATGATGATTGCATATCAAGTGGATATGTCTAAAATAAATGAATGTGCACAGAAAGTACTACTTGAAGAGACATTGAGCTGTAATACTAGGGTAACCTTAACATGTAGAAAATAGAGAAATGAGCGAACAAAAATCTGCTTGTCACGGAAGGTGGAGTGGTAAAAGATCACTCAGGCCTATTGAACACACTAACTGGCCTTGTCCGAGCAAAGCTCGCTCCCCCAGGTACCGCTAAAATAGAGTAAATGCACATTATTCTGCATTGTGCTTACAAACGGCTGATGTATAAATACTTAATTTAATTTTTTAACGATGCTCTGGTTATAAAATAAACTTGACCTATCTTTTGTGTTTTTCTTGAAAAGTGAGTAGTTTTAGCTACTTAATAGAGGTGTAAGAACTAAATAATTTACAGTAATTCAAAATTAAAATTATGAAGTTTGTTTTAAGTGCGGTATTTTAGTCAGCTATTAATAAGGAATGTTTAAATAAAAAGTTAATTTGTATGGAAACTATAAACCAACAAAGAAACCCACAAACTCCAATGTGTAGAAATGGGTGACTTTTTTATCTTATTGGAATATGGCCTAGGGTATACTTGACAATAATTTTAACTAGATTTCACTCCAGTGTTCCACTGTATTGTTGGCAATTTTGCCGCGCCTGAGGTTATCGCACACAAAATGTCGTAATGAACTGTGTACCGTTGCATCAACCTCTTTGCTGAGTTTTTTGGCTGTTGGTTTTGTAAAAAACAAAGAAATAAACGGTATCAGGAAACTGACACATACTTTCTCCCTTTTAGCCAAACTTTAATGACAAAAGTAGAGGAGAACTAATGGGGAGAAGCCACTTTCGGCGCTTTTTTCCCATGTTATTCTTATGGGGATCAGTTTTTGCACCGACGCCCGATCCCGCCTTACACAAGTTTCCTTGTTAGCCTATACTAACATCCAGCCCTTGCCTATATTAAATATATTTTCCCAATCCCCATCCCTCCTCTATATTTTTAAAAATTAATTTTCAAATTCAGGCTAAAAAACTATCTTTAGTGTTTATAGTCCGATTTGTCTGCAATTTGGATATGTTACTGTCCTAGGCAAGTGTTTTAATAAATTCCACTTACATTTCCCAAATTCACTATAACGGTCAAATTAAAAAATATTTTTTGAAAAATACTATAGTGCCAATTGCCACCTTCTTTATTAACTGTCCGATTTGTCTTCAATTTGGATATGTTATTGTCCTAGGCAAGTGGTTTAATAAATTCCACTTACATATCCCAAATTCACTATTACGGTCAAATTAAAAAAATATTTTTGAAAAATACTGCCAATTGCCAACTTCTTTATTTACTGTTCGATTTGTTTAAAATTTAGATATGTTATTGTCCTAGGCAAGTGTTTTAATAAATTCCACTTACATTTCCCAAATTCACTATTACGGTCAAATTAAAAAATATTTTTGAAAAATACTGCCAATTGCCAACTTCTTTATTTACTGTCCGATTTGTTTAAAATTTAGATATGTTATTGTTATGTGTTTTAATAAATTAGCCTTACATTTCCCAAATTCACTATTACAGTCAAATAAAAAAATATTTTTGAAAAATACTGCCAATTGCCAACTTCTTTATTTACTGTCCGATTTGTTTAAAATTTGGATATGTTATTGTTGTAGGCTAGTGTATATATACTGACCTTTGTCTAAATAGTAATGGATTGCTTACATGCTGCACTATGTGGTGTTTGTCTTACTATTTGGCAATACACTTCCAACACATTTCCTGTCTAATATCTGGCCGGTTGAATCCAGCACAATTTACATTTATGTTTTACTTTACAACAACACAATGGGTGAGACGTCTATTCTGCTGCTTATACAACAGATCTATGTACAGGTCTTGTAGAATGTGCGTATCTGTATTAAATAACATGCATATATTAATCTACTGCACGGGATAAGAATGTAGGGTTTAATAGTACAAAACCTAATACTATACAAGGACTAAGAATAGAATTATAGAATTTCGACAATTTGGGTACTAATGCGGGATGGCACCGTTAGTTAATATGTTAATTATATTGAGACTATAAACTTATTTAGTCGAATTTGGAATTATATTAATAGTGGGTATTCCATATTTGCATATGGGTGTCCACTTACATGTTACACTTACCGCTCGCCTATGTTTATATACAATATCCATATATTTACAACCTCTATATGCCTATAGTGTAATCTGTCCTGTTTACATGTTTCCGCTACTTTTTTTGTATAAAAGAAATGTACTCTGTTAGCCATTTATTGGGAAATTGTATTAAACCTACTAACGAAAGATTCGGTATATGGTTTTTATTAGAAAATCTACGTAATAATAACCTTCTTACAGACATAGGTAATATAAACTATTGCGAGGGCGAACCAAAATTAAATAACTTAACATCTATAACGGATGCGTTTTGTGATAACATAATGTTAGTTAAGATAACCAATGTTACGGATTGTGATGGGGACGTTCGGAATACATTTAAAGTTAAGAAGGAAATATGTGGCTCGTTTAATAGCTACTTACGAGGAATATTTAAAAAGTTCTCTTTAGCTCGACATGGTGTTGTGGCCAAACTACCATTCTCCTTGGAGAGGTCCTCTGGGGTCCAAAGCGAGGGTGTGTTACAAATAATAAAGAAAGATATTGACCAAATTAAACAAAAGTGTGATGATCCTATAGCAATTCCCTATAAAATAGAGCTTGCAAATGTTAAAATTAAGGATTTGTTGGAAGATCTTCCAAAGATACTGCAAGATCTGGAAAAAGAAATGTACTATCTTATGGATTTCGATATAACACTAGATTTGGCTGGAATATTTAATAAAGAGGAAATGTGCCAATATCTTACAGAAAACTTTAACTTTTGCTACCAAGGGGCGTACAAGAATGGATATAATGTTATTGTAGATAATGTTAGTAAAGATTGTTTAACATGGTTTAATGTAAATAGCAGGGTAAAAATATATAATAAATTTATATGCCAGATTACAAGCCCTGGAGTAATTAAAAGTATAGGAAACCATATAATAAACTTTGTAAACTGTCCAGATGCAAGACTAAAAGAAACGTTCTCGTCTAAACTAGCTAGAGAGAATGGAATAACAAGGTTAGAGGCAACAATCTATAACTATTGTAGAGGTTTTGGTAAAGGGTTTGAACCTTTAAGAGATTGTTTAAGTCTAATAGAAGACAACAAACGGTACTTTCAAAATGCTCCATTCTATGCTCTACCTCTGCATAAGATGTGGGTGAAAGTTGCCAATCAATTACAAAACAGTTGTTGTTTAGTGTTTAATGATTTATTACAATACGCATATTGGGGTAATAGTAATACGAAGAAGATAACTGGAGTACAACTAAAACTGCCAAAAGATAGTACACAAAGGGAAAAGTTAATAAAGTATGCTCTATCTGCATTTAGCTTTAACTGTTTACCAACTAACTATGTAGAGGTAATAGAGGAGTTTCCTGATGCCATAAGTGTAAAGCATAAGTGTTACATCAAATCTGGGGGCACATGTTTTACAAAATCAAATACACCTTTCTCCACTATACCTAAACACATCAATTTAGAAGAATTAGGCTTAGTGGAAAGTCCTAACCTTACTCCCTACGTTTTAAGAAGCCGGACCAATAAACTGTACCCATACACTATTAAAGAAATAGAGCCACTTTCCAAGCCTTTCTTAGAGAGTTGTTCCAAAAAGAGGAAATTGGAATTAGAAGACATTGACAGTAATAAGCGTAAATTGGAATATGTGGAAAATACTGTTGCAGAGGAATACAAAGCACAGTTGGCTAAAGAACAAGAAAGAAGGGAAAGAGAGGATAAATTAAAAGATTACTTCCTGCGACGTTGGGAGGATCTAGAGCATTATGGACATTATATAGTGTATGCGTTTGTAGTAAACAACAAGTTTGTGGGAGTGTTGGCAGAAAAGGATGGACGGAGGGGTGTATACTATGTTAAAGGTGTCTGTAAAACTGTATTTATAGAGATAAATAAGAATAGGCAAGGTTATAGCGTGTTGCCATACAGTGGTGATTTGGACATTATTTATCTACCTACCAACGAGCCACTTGCAAGCTTTAACACTAACGGAACCGCAACATTTTATGGCAATTCCTTTCCAAAAATAGAAAACCTAAGTTTCCGTAACAATGAGTGGGATGATGTTGGACAAGAAGACATAGAGATGCAAGATATTAAAGGCAATGTTAAATTTAAAGAATGTAGTAGACTGGAGGATTTGGAATATGGTGCGGAATTATTAATAAGCGCTATTAAACAAGTCCAACATAGGGGTAGAAAAAGATATATTGTACAGTTTGAAAATATTCGTAACCTTTATGTCTCCAACCACTGGCTGGAAAGGGAGCTAGAATGTGGGAAGTTTGATTTTAACTACAAAATTAAAATTAAGTTGGATAAAATAAAGACTACTCCAAACAAGCACAAAGAAAGATTAGTGTTTTGTGTTTAGTTGTTTTGGGTTTTAAAAATTTATATTTTGCTATCGCATTGGCTTAAAACATATCCAAAATTTAGGCAGTTCTGACCATAAATATTTTGTAGATATATATTACTTATTATATTACAATGAGAGGTAGTTGAGAGGGTCACAACAATATTGGAAATGTGGCAAATATAACAGCTGGATGTATATAATAAGCTTGTGGCAAATATAATAAGCTTGCATTTATTTTTTTTAATCCAACCGTAATATTGAATTTGGAAATGGGGTATTTAGGGAAAAATATACGGTAAATTTAGATATAAGGGGATATAACAAGTCGAAAAGTAAATAAAGGAGTTATTGGAAGTAATTTACAAAATATAGTTTTGTAAAAACACAAATACCAATGTTAGTTTTTAGGTTGCGGCAAAACAAACAACACATCAACTGTATTATAGGTGGAAATAATATTGTAATTTTAGATATAATAGTTGGGGGCTATAACATATCCAAAAATAAATCAGACAATAAATGCTTAGGACAATATCCAAAGTGTAGGCAAATCGGACAATAAACAGCAAAGTCAGTTTTGGGATTACAGCAAAATAAACAAACAAAAAAGACAAAATACTGTATTATAGGGGGTAGTGGAACGTGTGGTAGTGTGGTCTTGTTACCTATATAAGAGCTATAATATATCCGAAAATAAATCAGACAGTAAATAAAGAAGTTTGAAATTGTTAGTATATTTTTCAAAATATTTTTTAAATTTGACCATTATAGTTAATTTGTCAAATGTGGATGGTACATATACACTAGCCTAGAATAATGACATATGTAAATTTTAAACAAATCAGACCATAAATAAAGAAGTTGCCAATTGGCAGTATTTTTCCAAATTTTTTAAAATTTAACCGCAATATTTGTAAAATGTGGATGGTGTATATACACTAGCCTACAACAATAACATATCCAAATTTTAAACAAATCGGACAGTAAATAAAGAAGTTGGCAATTGGCAGTATTTTTCAAAAATATTTTTTTATTTGACTGTAATAGTGAATTTGGGAAATGTAAGGCTAATTTATTAAAACACATAACAATAACATATCTAAATTTTAAACAAATCGGACAGTAAATAAAGAAGTTGGCAATTGGCAGTATTTTTCAAAAATATTTTTTAATTTGACCGTAATAGTGAATTTTGGAAATGTAAGTGGAATTTATTAAAACACTTGCCTAGGACAATAACATATCTAAATTTTAAACAAATCGAACAGTAAATAAAGAAGTTGGCAATTGGCAGTATTTTTCAAAAATATTTTTTAATTTGACCGTAATAGTGAATTTGGGATATGTAAGTGGAATTTATTAAAACACTTGCCTAGGTCAATAGCATATCCAAATTTTAAATAAATCGAACAGTAAATAAAGAAGTTGGCAATTGGCAGTATTTTTCAAAAATATTTTTTAATTTGACCGTAATAGTGAATTTGGGATATGTAAGTGGAATTTATTAAACCACTTGCCTAGGACAATAACATATCCAAATTGAAGACAAATCGGACAGTTAATAAAGAAGGTGGCAATTGGCACTATAGTATTTTTCAAAAAATATTTTTTAATTTGACCGTTATAGTGAATTTGGGAAATGTAAGTGGAATTTATTAAAACACTTGCCTAGGACAGTAACATATCCAAATTGCAGACAAATCGGACTATAAACACTAAAGATAGTTTTTTAGCCTGAATTTGAAAATTAATTTTTAAAAATATAGAGAAGGGATGGGGATTGGGAAAATATATTTAATATAGGCAAGGGTTGGATGTTAGTATAGGCTAACAAGGAAACTTGTGTAAGGCGGGATCGGGCGTCGGTGCAAAAACTGATCCCCATAAGAATAACATGGGAAAAAAGCGCCGAAAGTGGCTTCTCCCCATTAGTTCTCCTCTACTGACAAAAATATTTGTTATTTACTAAATATAGAATATGAAGTATAGATAAATGTACAGAAAATTGTCTAAAATAGTTGTTTTCAGAAATATCCACCCAAATCCCTTTTTGGGAGGCACTATAGAGTCCGTTGCTACACACAGTGGTTTTGAGAGGGGAAATGCCCCCTTGCCCCCCAGGGTTAAATAGCAACACATTTCGAACATCATCTGTTGGTCAATGCTAACTTGACCTGCATATCAAATTTTAATGAAATTGATCAGTAAATAAGAGAGAAATAGTTATATTTGTATTCCCCATAAGAATATCATTGGACAACGTACTGGGTTCACCGCTAAATGAAAATTTCAATTTTCTCCGTAACTAGCAATCGTAGAATAGTAATTTAAAATACTAATTTATTTAGTTTGTTGAGCTCTTTTTAATGGTAAATAGTAATCTTTTTTAACATTTATGATTTTTATAAAAAATCCAAAAAATTGAATTTTGGATGTTTTAAGTCCTGTAATTTCTGAACCCGAATTTTTCAAGAAATGCGGGTGGTGTCATTTTGTTGTAAACCTAAAGTTCTACATACCACGAAAGTTTAATCAAAATCGTTAGAGCCGTTTTTGAGAAATTTGGATTTTTCATGTTTTTTGGCGGTTTTTGGAGGATAATTACCCTTAAAAATCAAAAATCCAAAAAAATGAAAAAAACGCCTGGAGATATCGTGGATTGGTACCTACATACCAAATTTCATAAAAATCGGCCCATAGGTTAGGGCTCTAGCTCTGTAAACATCCACACAGACACACACACACACACACACACACACACACACACACACACACACACACACACACACACACACATACATCACGTAAAAACCACTTTTTTGGGTTCAGGGAGCACCAAAACGAATATTTCCACTAACAACTCAAATTCGAAAATTTTTACGAAAACAATACTTTCTCCATATACTATGTATAGGGGGGGAAAGTAAAAAACGGCCTGAAAATTCGAGTTACACAGGCAATATTCATCTAGAGCGCAAAACATTTTTTGTGCTGCATTCCGTTGAGCTTTGTGACGAAACTGATGAGCTTTCACGTCTCGTTCACGAGTTTACATAATCACTTTTCGAGATAAAATAATCGTCTGTCATAGATATATATTGAAACTAAGGCCAATGGAACGAAGCCTTGAGTGTAATTAAGAGATTTTGTAAAATTTCACACATGTAGGAATCTTATAAAACATTTTGTTATGCAATATGTTATGATTTTGACACTTTTATACCTTTAAATCTAGCATGTTGGATTTTCCAATTGATTTAATGTGTTCCAAAATTAGTGTTTTATTACAGATAGGTACCATTAATAGTTGTTATATTCATTACTTCTATAATAATGTGCAAGTTCTTGTAAACAACATTTCCGAAACAAAAAAATATAAGTTCCTTTCTAATTTATTTTTATGTTCCTTTTTTTTATAATTTGTTAGATAAATTAAATCGGTGTTGTGTATTAAGTGAAATGTTTAACCCGAAGGATACCGATCCATGAATTCTTTAGCATAAATTGACCATAAACGTCCTTTTACAATTTGAAAATATTGAAAAAAACTTATAGTAAAAAAGTACAATATCGAAAAAGACAATCTGAAGATGTTATAGTCCGAACTTAATAATATCGAGACAAATAGGTTTCTCTTGTAATGAAGTTTCTTAGTTCATTACATATTTTGTTTTGCCATCCTGATTGGTGATGTTTCATAGTAACTGCTCATTTAACCTCGTAAGTGTGTATGTGGCGATAATACAGTGGTAATGAAGGGAGGACGCTGCAGTGATTGAATAGACAATTCTGTGAGATCACAACTGTACTAATTAATGTTTATGTGTCGCGCCATGGTAGTTAATTACGGTCACGCAGACTATCCTGAGTTCATACAATACTATTTGGACCTACTGCTAAAAATAGAGTAGTATTCATCGTACTTCTAAAACTTATAACATCTCTCATAAAAGTTTGTGCATACTCCGTTATTATAGCAGTCATTGATTTATATAATGTCTGAACAAATGTTCTTACTGTTGTGCTGTATTTTTAATCTATCAGCAGCTGTTAGATATACAAATGGATTGATTTATCCATACAATTTACATTAAAGCTTTGAAGACTGTTATGTTGTTGCTTGAATTAATCTCTATTATATATTTCTATTCACATTTAATTTGTCAATTATAGTAATGCAGAGCGAGTGTTGCTGGGCCCAAAAACACTCGTGGATCTCTGATTTAGTTGTGGGTTGCTTGAAAGAAAAATCTGATTGCAAGAAACTATTTTATTTAAATCTGAGCAAAGACATTACAACATATACATATTTAAATTAGAGCCGGAAAAGAGTATTTTAGATTAATGTAAAATGGATCACCTTAGAGGTTATGGCTTTGGTCGATTTCTGGCCTTTTTAGTTTTAATATTTTTTTTGTATTATGTGTTTAAAATAATCAAAAGCAGTTCTCTAGTTAAAGTATCATAATGTGATAATCAGGAATTCCTAGTTAATCAAATGGCGGTTTATTAAAACAAGCGAGTGGTCGGGAATAAATAATAATATATTAGTCCTCCTTACTAAGCCTCCTGACCTCCGACACACTCTATCCTCCTATATCTTTTTACCACCAAATTAAATTACACATTCATATGATCCATGATTAACTTATTTAAAATCTGTTGTGGTTCCTGATCTGAGCTCTGAACTGCAGATTAATTAATTTTACTCTTTTTTTTTGTTGAAATCAACCAAACAGTAACACTCTGTTATATAAGTACTAAATTTCCTAGAATTTTGGATTCTACTTAATTTCCAGCTCTTACAATTATTTTAGATTTGAGACAATGTAATTGAATTTAAATATTTTCCAAAAGTTTTCTTGCTTAATACAAATTAATTCTTGTACAGAAAAAAAGTCTTTAAGTTAAATTATAACAAATAGAGAGTTACTTTAAATGATTTGTGAATATGAAATTACATTAAATAATTAACAAAGATAAATGAATTTAAACTTAACAATTATTAAACTTTGATCAGTACCAGTTATGACATGTGCTCTATGAAATATGACCAAGTATGTAAAACTAATAAATATTACTTACATGAACATTGTAGGAAATTACATACACAAAACGCTCACAATATAAATACACTGTAACACTACTAATGCACTTAATACTAATAATACCAGTTGTATAATTTATTCCCAGTAAAACGACAAGAATGGCAGTGTTAAAACCTGCTCTTAGCACGTGTAATTTTGAAAAGTTTTAATTAATTAATTAATACGAATGCGTGATTGTACCGCGAGTTTCGGCCTTTTCTTTAAAACAATTCGCGAAATAGAGAACGTATGGGATGCACCCCGTTAACAAATCGACGAACTTTTGGAATTGGCAAATAAACGCGGTATTGAATTTAGAAAAAGGTTTTAAATGATGTTACGCCGAATTGTTCCGAGCTAAGAGAACGAGAAGCCGCAGTCGTCCAGTTTTATGAGCGAGGCGGGTCATGTGACTGCATTGTTGTCAGTTACTCCTGTACGCGGTAGTGTCTTCTAGATGTTTCTGATATGGCGGCAAGTTTGAGTTTGAACTTGTAACAAGACCTGTGGGTGGCACAACCGTAAAGACAATTGTAAACTATAAAGACATTAGTATAATCCAAAACTTGACCTCTTTTAGTTACACGTCAATCATAAAAATGGATTTAGAATACTTAATTAAGTCTTGTTCTTGAAAAATACCGGTTTAAATATCATACAGAGTGAATAAAAAGTCTAGACCCCCTCTACTTTTTTGTTAATAATATAAACTAATCTATTTTAGATAGAGATAGTAACTTAAGGTTTAGTATCTTTTGACATTATTCAACATTTATAATGTCCCCAAAAATATGGGATTTTTGGGGCAACTTGACATTTTTAAATGTAAACCCCTCTTTGAGTGACCACTCGTTTAAAAGAAATATAAATAATTAGGTAAATGGTGAAAACTAGAAACAACTATCTCTTCCCTAACAAAATTGCAGCCAGTCAGGATCCCAAAAATCCGTATTCTACTCTTGGGGGACATTCAAAATTTTTAATAATGTCAAAAGATAATACATCTGAAGTTAATATCACAACGCGGAGGGAATCAGTTTATTTTAACTTAATAAAGGTAACGATACAACCAAAACATATTTAATTACAGATTTGAAAACAAGGTTTTTTTATTGAATTTTGACTGGCTGCCATTTTGGTTAGGGAAGAAATAGCGGTCTCTAGGTTTCACCATTTATCTAAATTTTTATAGTTATTTAAAATGAGTTGTCACTCAAAAGGGTTTTACATTTAAAAGTTTAGAGCTGTATCCAAAATACCCTATTTTTTGAGGACACTAAAAATGTTGAATAATGTCAAAAGATACTAAACCTTAAATTACACAAACTCAGCTGGCGTTCCAGAGACTACGTGCAACGGCACAACCACCACCACTTGTCAATCTTCCGAAATAGAAAGGGTTGACCACTATAAATATCTTGGGGTTATTTTAGATTCAAAATTAAAATGGGAGTATCAAATAAACTACTTAAACTCTGAAGTTAGGACAATGATTTATGTATTTAATCAGTTGAGTGAAATATTAAATGGAAATTAAATCCGGACCATTTATTTTGCTTATGTTCAATCTCTTCTACAATATGGAATTATAGCATGGGGTGGTGCCAGATTATCACTTTTGAATTCATTATTTGTTGTACAAAAATCAATTATTAAAGCTGCATTCAAAAACAAAAACGCTATCCTACAAATCTGTTATTTTTTTAAATAAAATTACTTACAGTTAGGCAATTATACATTAAAACATTGATGGTTTATACATATAACCATAAAGAATTAGTTCATAAATTATCGAGATATCAATTTTGAACTATTCTCCATAAGGATAACATTGGACAACGAATAGACCTAAGGAATAAGTGTTTAGCACTTTGAATATCTCTGCAACGGTTTTGGACGTAGAATCACAATTAAACATCAAAATGATTGTTTTGTAGAGCTGAACTGATTAGTAAAACAGCCCCTGCCTGTGTTTTTTTGTGTGTTTTATTTATCCTGTTTAGTTGTAACAACACGTATCATGCTACTAAAATGATTATTTAGTAAAATTAACTGATGGAAGCTAAAAACCTTTTTCACACAATATTAACATGGGAAATTCTATGAACACTTTTTTGGATATCCTCCGCAATCACTTAACCTAGCAAAATACTATATTATTTGTTTTTTAAACTCTGTAAAATGGTCAAAACCAAAATTGAGTGTTTTACAAATTGTAGGGTGAAAAATCCGAAAAATCGGTTTTTGGATAGTTGAAAACCCCCATAAAACCCCCTTCCCATGGTCGGATTTTTCAGGATTTCGAACTTAAAGTCGTGAATGTTGCTTTACACCTTTGTGTCAAATTTAATCGAAATCGGATATTTTTCAAGTTATCGTGTAACGGACACATATATAGATTCCAAAAATCTATTTCATTTACAGCCTAGTACAGCCTTAATGACCTTGGTTTTAAAGCATAATTAACCAGCTTTTCATTTCATAATCATGATTTGATAATGCTATTACGGTACCCATTATTAAGATGAAAATTGTATATATTTTTAATAATTTTAATAGTTTTAGCGAATTTCCCCCATAGGGAAGAAGCTATTATCGTAGTCGGCATGGCAAGACCTAGCCCGGGACCATGGTAACATTTGTTTTGAGGCTCCCAGATGCCAACAACACCATGTATGTGTGTGTGTGTGTGTGTGTGTGTGTGTGTGTGTGTGTGTGTGTGTGTGTGTGTGTGTGTGTGTGTGTGTGTGTGTGTGTGTGTGTGTGTGTGTGTGTGTGTGTGTGTGTGTCCTTAGGCATGATAACTTTCGTAAAAATGGTCCATCTTGATGACATTTTGTATAAACTTGTAAGGCAGCGTCTATATTCATGAGTTGTAAAGCCAGACAGGTCGCTCTATTTTAAAGCAGGGTTTGTTCCCCAAAATGTTTATTCAACTTTTTAAATTTAATTCTTTTTAAACCTATATTTTAGTTTGCACCATTGAATTCAGCTTACAAAAACAAACCATTTGGTATTTTGATCATCACTCTAAGTCAATTGGTTACCAAGATTTTGAAAGTGCTAAACACAGTACGTTATCCAATATTAATCTTATGGAGAATAAGTAAAATGTTATATCTCACTTATCAAAGAGCTTATATTGATGAAACTTGTTATGTAGCTTCATTTGTTTAGGGTTTACTGATATTTGCATTCAAAACCCATTTTTGTGGTTCCCATGTCTGCAAACCTGCGTACTCATCAGCTATAATGTTATTATCATGGATAATAAGAAACATGTGACATATTGCTTGTTTATGAACATAAATTGATAACAATTGAAATGTTGCTTTATGTTGTGGTGATCCATTTTATTTGTATAAAAACCAGATTTTAGTTGTTCTTGATGCAGCAAACCTGCATACTCAGTCCTAATGTTTTTCTTATGGAGAATAAATAAAATGTCATATTTCATTTATTTATGAATATGCTTTGATGAAAGTTGGTAAGTAGTTCATGACGTATAGAAGTACCATTTGAAATTCTCTGAGTATGCAGGTTTGCTGCAACGGGGGTATTTTATTGTTAATCATCATTGCAATTTACTGAATTCAAAAAGGTTGAATTTGTCTAATGCAGTTAATGTTTTATCCTTCTGTAATAATATAATTACAGAAATTTAATAAATATCAGATCAGTTCAAGCGAGATTTTTGCACATCCTCCACTTCCTGTGCATACGATGGGAAAGTGATCACCACTGCCACTGCACACAGCCACAGCCTCACGTTTATCAGATCAGCCTTACCGCCTACCGATGCCGTGGCCGTGGCGGAAGCGACCGAGTTTCCTCCCTGCGGGAATTTGGGAATCCCGCGCTGCCTGACTTGGCAACAAGGCACCGCTAACTCAGACTTGAACGACGCGTCAGCGCCTGCATTTCCATGATACCCGTGTACGCTTATTCCCTACTTCGTGACACTTCTGTACCTGGTTTATTTTCCTATGGTATGATTGACGAATTATTTATACAGTATATGGTTAGTAATGATTTGTATGACTGATATAGTTATAAATGATTTAGTGGACCAATTTGTATCATTAATGACGATAAAGCAATAAAACGTTAAAAGCCAAACATTGTAGCATAATTCTTGAAAATTAAATAAAGAAAAAACAAATTTAATCAAGAAATTACGTTGTATTTGGATAATTGAACGAAGTGAAAGTATCCTTATACACAACTTTACTGCTTAGACTGGTAAGAGAATCAACTCAACTGGCGTGTCTGTGACCCCAATAACTCGAGAATGCCTCCACAGTTAAACTTAAAATTTTCCAGAAAAACTTAACAGGTCAAAATCTCGGTCAAGTTCGTTACTCAGATAATTTCGTTCAGTATTAATCAAATTATCTTAAAACCAAATTTATTTTTTTCTACATAAGAATAACATTGGAAGCCATTTTAGTGGTACTTGAATCGTTAAAATTTAGCCGACGTCTATGTTTCAACAACAGAGTAACAATAGTTAGTTTACTAGAGTATACTTCGTTATACTGGATAACAACAGTTTTTTTACCAACAAAAAATACCCAAGAGAGATAAATCTAAGTATATTTTTAAGTTGTGAGCATATTTATTATTTTATAAATTATTAAGTGTACGTTTTAAAAAAATATCCATACAGTTAATATTCCCTTAGTACGCCTACTCTGTGTAAATATCGTCACGGTCAGAGGTGACGATTGTAACGGTGGCAGACGACAGACGACGCGTGTGGCAGGTCGAAAAACTCAAAATAACTTTTTGATGACTGTAGATACTAAGATATTAACTTAACTTATAAATTAGTTTGTTTTATTACAATTTCTTAGACAATTGGTAATATTGTGATTGTCATGTGTAAAAAGTATACAAAGCCTCAATTTGTCTTGAAAGCGTTGATAAAGTTAGTTACAGTAACCGAACAACCTTAAAATTTATTTTGTAGGACAATTATTTGCTAGGTTATATTTTCACTAAATTAATAATAAAAATTGTCTACATTACCTAAAATACATTACCAGTAATTTAGTAGGTAACCACAATAAAAGCTATAGATTATTCTAACCAAACAGCCTTTTTCGGAAGGTTATCTTGAATGATTTGACATAGGGTTGGATTACAGTAAGAGTAAGCCAAAATTAAACTGGTAATACAACTTTTGTAAAATACTTTAAACACATTACCAGGAATGTTGTAGCGAACCAAAATAAAAGCTTTAAACTACTCTAACCAAACTAAGCCTTTTATACAGGTTATCTGAAATGATTCGACACATCCTAGGTTTGGATTACAGTTAGCTGTTTTCATCATAAACTTGGACTATGGCTATAACATGTAGGCCTATAAACTTAGGCTACTTGCCATTTTATAAGTTTCATGTACGGTCTTGGACCAACCCATGTTTATAGAATTTAATTTCCTGATAGCCCAGGCTATTTGTGAGGATATGTCACTTTTACCATTTAACTTTTTTTATAATCATATTTTTGTTCGTATGTTTTTATCTCAGTTTCTCATTTTTAATTATTCTTTTAAATAAAGTAAATTAATTCAATTTTAAATTAATTGTAACATTGTAAATGATTCTCAAACAAACAGGAAACTAGCTTCAATAATTCCTAATACAGTGATTGGTTGCTCAAAGTGAGACGCTGAGTGTTAGCAGTTTGTTGTGCTACTTGCTGACAGTCAGCTGTTTAATTGCAAACAATTGCAGTTCACTGGCCTTACCACCACCCCAGATATTCCAGTTCAAGACCACCGTTGGTCATCTTTTGCCAATTAAATTCATTCGACCCCAGGACACCAGCGCCTGCTGGTCCAGGTAAGGCCGTTTTATATTTTCTAACTTAGAGTTTTGAAGTCAGATATTTAACCAAAGCACATTGATAAATTTATTATAGTACTTGATTACGCGCTCGCAAACATGTTCCTTGGCCAGTTTTTGTTGACTTAGAGCCCACAGTAGTAGACGAAGTGCGAACTGGTACACACAGACAACTTTTCCACCCTGAACAGCTCATCACAGGAAAGAAAGACGCAGCCAACAAATACGCTAGAGGCCACTACACCATTGGAAAGGAAATCGTTGACTTGGTCCTCGACAGGATCAAAAAGTTGGCCGACCAATGCACAGGTCTTCAGGGATTCCTCATATTCCACTCTTTCGGTGGCGGCACTGGCTCTGGCTTTACCTCCCTTCTCATGGAGAGACTCTCAGTGGACTACGGAAAGAAGAGCAAGCTTGAATTCGCCATCTACCCCGCCCCTCAGGTATCCACTGCTGTTGTTGAACCCTACAACTCCATCCTGACCACCCACACCACACTGGAACATTCTGACTGTGCCTTCATGGTAGACAACGAAGCCATTTATGACATCTGCCGCCGCAACTTGGACATCGAACGCCCGACCTACACCAACCTGAACCGCCTCATCGGCCAGATCGTCTCCTCCATCACTGCTTCCCTCAGGTTCGACGGTGCCCTCAATGTAGATCTGACTGAGTTCCAGACCAACTTGGTGCCTTACCCTCGTATCCACTTCCCTCTCGTCACCTACGCTCCGGTCATCTCTGCCGAGAAGGCTTACCACGAACAACTGTCCGTCGCTGAAATCACCAATGCCTGTTTTGAACCCGCCAATCAGATGGTTAAGTGCGACCCCCGCCACGGAAAGTACATGGCCTGCTGCATGTTGTACCGATGAGATGTTGTCCCAAAGGACGTCAATGCTGCCATCTCCACCATCAAAACCAAGAGGACCATCCAGTTTGTGGACTGGTGTCCTACAGGGTTCAAGGTCGGTATCAACTACCAGCCACCCACCGTGGTCCCCGGCAGTGACTTGGCCAAGGTGCAGCGTGCCGTGTGCATGTTGTCCAACACTACTGCCATCGCCGAGGCTTGGGCCCGTCTGGACCACAAGTTCGACCTGATGTACGCCAAACGAGCGTTCGTCCACTGGTACGTCGGTGAGGGTATGGAGGAGGGAGAGTTCAGCGAGGCCCGTGAGGACTTGGCTGCCCTGGAGAAGGATTACGAGGAGGTTGGAATGGACTCCGTGGAAGGAGAGGGAGAAGGAGCTGAGGAGTACTAGTCTCTCCACACACTATCGTCAACGCTGCTCCTTCTGTTGTCTTATGCCCAATTCGTCATCTTTTTCTATACTTTTTATACACTTTTTTTACCAAAGTAATTTTTTACTATTTTGCAATATTTATTAAAATATTTTGAGTAGCAGCAAAAAAAAAAACGTTAAATGGTAAAAGTGATATATCGTCACACCACCACCCCAGATATTCCAGTTCAAGACCACCGGTGGTCATCTTTTGCCAATTAAATTCATTCGACCCCAGGACACCAGCGCCTGCTGGTCCAGGTAAGGCCGTTTTATATTTTCTAACTTAGAGTTTTGAAGTCAGATATTTAACTAAAGCACATTGATAAATTTATTATAGTACTTGATTACGATACTACAAACACAGTTTAAACATTTATATTTATACTCTCTTGTCCCTTTAATAAAATATTATAACAAATTTTCAATAATTTAATTATACTTAATTAATTGTTCTTTCTTTTGGTGTGAGAATCATCATCATTAGATCTTTACTCTTTTCATTTAAATCCTTTTCTTAGAACCTTTTTGTAATTTGATGATTAGAAATCATGTGTAAGAAATTACTTTTAACGTTTGAATCAGAATAATTATTATATAATATTAAATACAGTCTTTGATACATATTTTGGTTGCATTTGTAGAGTACCCCTCATTAGCCAGCGAGTTAGCGTCCACCAATTATATAATATATGTTCATAGAAATAATACAAATAGAATAGATCCCACATTATACCGTGACATATTGCAACAATATATTGAAATATCATTTTGTCAAATACAACTGTTGTTAAATACTTTAAACATTACCAGGAATGTTGTAGCGAACCAAAACAAAAGCTTTAAACTATTCTAACCAAACTAAGCCTTTTATACAGGTTATCTGAAATGATTTGACATATCCTAGGTTTGGATTATACTGAGCTGTTTTCATCATAAACTTGGACCTATGGCTATAAAATGTAGGCCTATACACTTAGGCTACTTGCCATTTTAGAAGTTTCATGTACGGTCTTGGACCAACCCATGTTTATAGAATTTAATTTCATGATAGCCTAGGCTATTGAAACAATATATTGAAATATCATTTTGTAAAACACAACTGTTGTAAAATACTTTAAACACATTACCAGGAATGTTGTAGCGAACCAAAACAAAAGTTTTAAACTATTCTAACCAAACTAAGCCTTTTGTACAGGTTATCTGAAATGATTTGACATCTCCTAGGTTTGGATTATATTGAGCTGTTTTCATCATAAACTTGGACCTATGACTATAAAATGTAGGCATATACACTTAGGCTACTTGTAATTTTAGAAGTTTCAAGTACGGACTTGGGCCAACCCATGTTTATAGCATTTAATTTCATAATAGCCTAGGCTATTGAAACAATATATTGAAATCTCATTTTTTTCATCTAAATAACTGGGCCTGACAATTTATTGTTAATCCTTAAGGATATTTTGACTTGGCTTATAGAAATTGTTAACATTAGTTCATATAGGAAACTCTCTGTTCTCTTAAAAGTTAAATTAACCACACTGCTAAAGTCACTGTTTAGCCCAAAATGCTCTGTTTGTTCTAAGATAACGCACCCATGCCAATCCTAACAACAAACCATGCCTGAAATCTTCAATTTATTTTAAAAATAAATAAATTTACGTATTTATACAACATTTACTTTGATAAAAAACAAGTGATAAATGTATGTATGTTTTTCTACGGATAAAATGTTAGGTTGGCGGCGGGATCCGAACCTGCGACCTTTCGCTACAAGAGCCAGTGGTATCTCAGCTACCGCGATAATTGATTCTTAGAGAAGAGAATAAAACTATAGCTATACTGTATAGACATAAAACCCGGATTCTGGCGGCAGTTAAATGATAACGGAATGTATTCTGATGATGTTACTCAAATCAGATATTGAATTTTTTATGAGACTCGATTTAAGTTTGATCATGTGTTTTAATTATCCTTATACGCGAGGAATGAGCGTACACCTAGTTTATAGATTTAACACAGGGGAAATTCAATATTTCATTAACTCAATATTTATTTTTTTAAGTTGTTGATATGGAAATTTGCTGCCCATTCGCGTAGGCCTTCTACATGTGAATCTGTCCACTGTTGAATCTTGTTGGAGTCAATTTTTATTTCGATGGAGAAATAAATATACACCTTTAATTTATTTTTTAACTGGGTGAAATTTATATTAAGTTTCTTCAAAGATTAAAACATTAAAAAGATGGAATGTATTGAATCGAAGCCAAAACAAGTATTTAGTCAAAAACACAAACATAGTTAGCCTTTTCATCACGTAACTATATTTTCTAATGACGTATTTAGGAATTATAATGTTACTAACTGAACAAAGTTAAAGTATTAAAATAAAAGGTAAAAAGAATTAAGTAAGTGTTACAAATTACCAGTAAAAACAAACTCCAAATTGCCATACCATGACACATTCATTGAGGGCGGGGTTAATTTGATAACAGACGACCCCAGGCAAGAGGTTTGTACAAGGGTTGTAAACGAATATTGCCAACGTTTTGTTTGGCGCGACGCCAGGTCTTGGGTTATCTTGTTTTAATGCTTTGTAAACCTTCTCCTATCATATGTTTTGGAGTAAAGAACAATCACTTTAAACATTATCACTTCTATATATGTAAGTTCCGCCAAAAGTTTCACCAGTTCGATGTATTCTATGCATTAAATAACGCTGCTATATGGAAGTAGTGGATTAGACTGTATTGCGTTTGTAGCAAGAGGAACTTTTAATGTCACCCAGGACTAAATTAGAATTCCACTGTTGCTCATAACAAACTAAATTCCTCTGCATTCTTTACCTTACCTTAGTGTGTCCGTAAATATATGTTAACAAATAACTTGATGTGTATGAGTAGAAAAAGCTTAAATATTTACAACAAATAAAAATACTATCATTCCATCAGAGTGTGAAAAATTAACAACAATAATATGATAAATATGATCAGAGGCTCTTTGAAACTATTTTATCGGTCTATTATTCTGAAATGCGTATTCCCATAAATAAATGCGCATTGGTTCACTAAATCTTTTATAACTATATCAGTCATGCAAATCATTACTAACCGTATACTGTATAAATAATTCGTCAATCATACTAACCATTTATCTTAATATACAGGGTGAATAAAAAGTCAGGACCCCCTTTTATTTTTTTATTTGTTAATATAACTAATATATTTTGTGTCGCGGTAGTATCAAATCAAATCAAATCAAATTGATGTCCAAATAAAAACAAATACAAAATCATATACACAAACAATATTGTGGAAAAATAAATTCACACATAGGCCCATCGGCCTTGCGTAAGAACGAGCTCTGACTCAAATTTATTGTACTTAAAAAAGAACAATAAACATCTAATTATTAATAAAACAATAAAATTGACTTTTTTATGATTAAATAGGCTACAAACACACATACAAAAATAAAAATAAAACAATGTCGGCAGTTGGTTGAAATATTAACCATGAGCAAAATTAATATTCGATTTGCATTTAAATATCAAACACTGATTTAAAATAAATAAAAATAAAAACGACATTTGATGTAATGCTTTTAATTTATTGTAAACTTGATTGGTTTTCTGGGCGTTTAAACTTTATCGTCATAGTAGCGTTACTTTATATACCACACACAATACCCTACCAAGAGCGTGGCAGACGAGAATAATAATAACTATAATTAATAAAAAGTAAGAATTAAACCTGAAAAACATGATTGTTACTGTGGGGTAAAAATGTCAAAGTCTGACTTTTGGATGAATCTAAGGGGATGGTGATGAATTCAGCTAGACTGATGACGTAATTTATACAAGGTTTTTGCTGAGTAATAAGTCTGATATTGACGGTCACAGATCAATACAGATACTTACTTAAAATTACTCGCGGCAAAGTTGCTACCTCACCTGAGCATAATGAGCTTTCTGGGTTTAATGTAATACGAGTTGGATGGATTCCAGCTATTATACCATAATTGCAGTGATCGTGTATGTGTATCTGCCTAGAGAATTTCAGTGAAAGATAATATCCGACTTTTACAATTAGAATGTTCTAACTTACAATGTTCCTGAGGTTCTTGAAATTGATATACCCATTGATTGCTTCCCCACTTAGAATGATCTGAGGACAATCAAATACTTGCTCTTTGCATTATGTTATCTTTAGTTAAATATTATCAGTAAAATTACTGAAAAAGTAGAGTAGATTCTAATTACTATTTTGTGCCAAGTGTTTATAAATAAGTTAATAATTTTGTTTTTCACAAAAACCATCCGAGCGTGCATTTTAACTACCAACTCACCACTGGGGGGCTGTTCACCTTAGAAATTACTTGATTGTACGTAGTTGATATAAACCTCTATTACCAACAGCAAGATTTCAATTAGCTTATGTAAAATACGTCAATTAGCTGTTATACGAGTTAATACCAACTGCTCACGACAAGCATTTAATATTGAATTTGACCTAAGTGGACAAGGGGAAACAAATACTTTAATCATCTCAGATTGTTTATGGTAGATGTAATTAATCTTTGTATCTCATTCAGTTGAGTAAACTATCTTTGCAGACAATAATTATTATTTTATAACTTGGAGCAACTGTTGTTACTCATGCTCATTAATTATCCATGACATGTAATTTGATAAAGAGGAATTGTCTTTGTTAAAGGGCGTGAAATTCTACAATTCTACGAAGTAGTTAATTATTATGCCATTTTACTTCAGGCTCTAATTACTAATGTGACGTTTATTTAATTTATTTACAGTTCAGTAGTATTTGTGCGTTGGTTTAAATTACAGTTTTAGTTCGATCAATAGTCTGCCTGGAGTGCCTGCGCAAAATTATCAATCTAATACTTCAATGAAATTTACAGCACGGAAAACTACACTTTTTAGAGATAAGTGCACGCACATTTAATCCAGCCCAGCTATGCTCTGGGTAAACTCAGAATTTTGCCTAGGATAACGATTCACCACGGCCCGACTACACACTGAGCAAAATCAATTAGTCGTATACCTTTCTTGTTTCACTACACTCATTTTCATGGCAGTGAATTACGATTGCTGCAGTTTCTTCACATGAGGTTACTAGATGTGATTATAAAAGTGTTCCATTAGGTCTGATTAGCAAATAACCGGTCTACCGGTTTCTATTTTCATATTTTTGGGTGAAAACGTATGATTATACCTTAACACTTATAGTTAACTAATTCAAAATAAAGGTTTTATTCAGAGCATGTATTATTTAACAGGTGACTCTAATTTTAGTAAACCCGTAATTTTATAAATTAAAAAATTACTATAAACACCAAAATGTAAATTTTGAGTTTCACTATATATTTTTTCTAAATATCATCCTACCCTTAACAATGCTGTGCAAATGTTTAATGTATGTAGGTATGTACCTATGATATAAAATAAATCTGTAGTCGTTTTATAACTGATGATTTATTCTTGAATTTTATTATAAATACTTACGTAATCATGGAATGAAACAACACAAATTTAGAAATAAACAATATAATAAGGAACAAATATTTGTTTACATGAAAATTATAAAAATATTGATAAAATCCATAATATCATAGTCAAATGTCTAACCCTTTAAACTTAGAACCCTGACATATTGAGTTTTAATATTTGCATTTTAAATACTGTGCACGAGTCTTTGATTATTACTGTATGGGACACTTCCCGTAACTTCAGGGCATTTATATGGATATCATTCACTTACTTATTACCTTTATAAATTCCAAATAGTTCAGTTAAATCAGGTCTTCAGTCTTATTAGGCTTATTAGTCGTATAAGACCATGTTAGTATCAAAAATGATATAATGACGCAAAGCCAGAGAGCAGGACCTCCGAAGGTTCGTAGTTGATAACTTGATGAAACCTAAGAAACTACAATACTGTGTAACTAAGTTTTTTGGGTTAATTCATAACCCTAATAACTTCTAAGTTATGTGTTTAAAATTTTCTCGTCTAAAATTTTTTATTATCGAATTAGTAGGGGGCATTAGTATGTTCAGAACCAGCAAAGGCGCGGTGAGGAGCAAGTGAGGAGCCCCCCCCCCGGCCGGCAGCAGCACGCAGGTGAGGAGCCCCCCCCGTGACGTCAGCCCCCCCCACCGGCCGGCAGCAGCACGCAGGTGAGGAGCCCCCCCCCCGGCCGGCAGCAGCACGCAGGTGAGGAGCCCCCCCCCCGGCCGCCAACGGCACTTTTCGTGATGACCTTGAACATGAGGAAAAAACTTTCGAAAATTAATAACTAGCCTATTTATCCACCGATTCCCACGGGACTTTTTCCAGAGTGTAGGCATATCCCCAAGGAAGTGAATGACGTAAGAACCCCATAGATCCACCATTAAACAAGGCCGCTATTAATTTATAACCGCGTTTTCCTTATGGGATCTCAGCTGTTTACCGACCGATTTTGACGAAACCTCACCACATGTTGGGCCGTGACCTAAGTAAACCATCGCTTAAAGAAAATTGAAAATCCACCGTTAAACGGACCCGCTATTAATTTATAACCGCGTTTTCCTTATGGGATCTCAGCTGTTTACCGACCGATTTTGACGAAACCTCACCACATGTCGGGCAGCGACCTAAGAAAACCATCGCTTAAAGAAAATTATGAATCCACCGTTAAACGGGCCCGCTATTAATTTTTAAACGCGTTTTCCTCATGGGATCTCGGCTGTTTTGTTGACCAAACTTGATGTGACTTCGTTACACGTTGTATGCCGGCTTGACTAAGCCAAACTGCAAGCGGCTCCGCGATGTCACGTGTCGAGGCGCGTGCTAGGGCCTACGTGACTGTCCCAGCCTGTTTACTCATTAGCGGCCTTCAAGACCCCTCCGTTCTAGAAGGTTCCGGCAAGTGCGTCGCATGAGGCCTCCTCCTGACTGGAGTGCTATGTATGAGCATGTCACGTGTCGAGGCGCGTTTACTCATCCCAGCCTGTTTACTCATCAGCGGTTCCGGGAACTGTTTACCGCTTACATTCCACTGCGAAGCTCCTCCGGAGTGTGATGGAAAGTTCCACGGCGTCATCAACCGGTCTATTTAAGCGCGCTACTTTCCCAAGCTACTTCAGTATCTAGTGGCAACTCGTCCTGTGAGGAGCTAGGTGTTTTCGCTACGAGTATTTGTGTGACTGTGCAGAGCCTTGTCTTTGGATATCTTAAAATGTAAGTAACATGTAATTTACTTTTTCATCAACCAGTTTTCGATGCCCTAAAACCTAATTAGTTAACATTAATATTTCATCTTTTACATATCCCAGTACACGGGGTCTTGTCGTTTCCTTTCAGATGGAGATGAGTGGAATTGTAATGACCTTGAAACAGTCGTGTTTTATAACGATTAAAATTAATAAGCCGAACCTAAAAAGCAAAATAGATTCACTACCACTCTTTTTTTATTTTAAAAAGTTTGAGCAAAATAAAAGTAGTTTTTTTTGTTTTGTTTTTACTTTCCAATCGAAATGTTGAGGGCAACTGCGCCTTTGTGACGGATGGAGAGTACAGATACCCGATGTTGCAGATGGCTGTTCATCTGTGTGAGGTTTGCGGGCGCAGTTTCGGGGTTGCAAGAAACCTGACTCGCCACGTAGCATCTGTCCACAACGATCACCATTACGATTGTCACGTCTGCGGCAGACGCTTCGGGCGAAGCGACAACTTGCGACGCCACCTCGCTGCAGTTCATCCTCCCACTCCTCACGACCAAGCGCCAGGTACAGTTTTAGTTTAAATAAGAAGCCGCCAGTAGATTTATTAAGTATGCTGTTTCCTGGTGTCCTCACCCATGACGTCACGACGCGCCCGTGGACTTTGATAACTAATGACTTGTTTTTATGAGAGAGTAAACGGCCCTGACTGGGTAAACTGACAATTAAGACGAGAAAACAGACTCGAGAGGTAAACAAGAGGTTGCCAGCCCTCTGCATGTTCCTCACCACCATCTCCTCACCCTTGTATTTAACAGGCTTGGGTAACTGGCGATTGAGATGAGGAAACAGACTCTAGGGGAAAACAAGAGGTCGCCAGTCCACTGTATAGTTCCTCATCCTTGTGTTTATAGGGTAACTAATAGGACTTGTTTTCCTGTTCGCAGGCCGTCCGTGCCCGTTGTGCGCTGTCGCCCTGGCGAGTCCCGAGGATCTGCGCCACCATATGGAAGCGGTCCACAGTGCAAGCCCATCTGCTTCAACTTCCTCCTCCTCCTCCGCCACAACACCACCCGTCAGAGACCCACGGCCCGAGTGCGACGCGTGCGGGCGGCGATTCACCCGCGAGGACCTGCTCCGGCGCCACGTGCAGCTGGTGCACGTCAACGAGGCCCGATGCACCGAGTGCAGTGCCCTTTTCCGCAGGGCCGCGTACCTCCAGCGGCACATGGAGAGCGTCCACCGCGGCATGAGGTTCGCGTGCGCCTACTGCGACCGAGGCTTCACCCGGCGCTACAACCGGGACCAGCATGAGGCCCACAACTGCCCCATCGTGAGGAACCTCGTTGTGGACGAGATGCCGCACCTGCCCACTCTGTCACCCAAGCCCCGACCCAGCTCCGAGCCTCAGCCCGGACCCAGCCACGAGCCTCAGCCCGGACCCAGCCACGAGCCTCAGCCCGGACCAAGCACGGCACCTGACGGGATGGTGGGTGGTGGCGGACTACCCACGTTCCGCCCCATCCAACGGGCGTTCCGCGGTCGCCTCCTGACCTTCGGCCTGTCCCGGCCCATGGAGGACTTCTTGACCGTGGAGGACGCGCTGGTGCTACTGTTCGACAGCGTCCTGGAACTGCTGGCCGACGTCAGGACCCGACACCCGAACATCAAGGTGAACATGTTCCTGGAGTGTGAATTCGCCAACGTTCACGGGGCCACCTGTCTGCGAGCCTTCAAGACGAAGAACGTGCCTCTCACCGCCGCGTCCAACTTGGAGGACTTCCTGTCAGCGTCCTTCCACAAGCTGGAGGAAGAGAAGGAGCAGTGCCTGCTAGTGGGCAGCGGGTGGAGCTATCTCCGGATACGCGACCTGGAGATCCGCGTTAACCTCTACACCCCGTTGGGAGAACGCGGAGCCCGGTTCGTCCAGCTTCCCAGGACCATCTGCGACACGCACGCCGTTATCAACGTGCAAAACGTCGATGACATGTGCTTCGCGTATGCCGTCCTGGCCAAGTTCGTCGCGCAACACCCGGAGAGGCCCGCATCGTACACACCGGACGTCATGGCACGCTACGACTGGGTCGGCCTACGCTTCCCCGTGGCCGTGAAGGACATTAAGGTCTTCGAGAGGAGGAACCCCATCAGCGTCAACGTGTACGGGATCGAGCGCGCCATGGTGGGGAGACGCCCCGACGGATCGCCAAAGTTCCAGGACCGCGTGTTCCCGCTGAAGATCTGTAAGCGGGAGTTGGAGGATCACCGGGACCTGCTGTACGTGACCACCGGCGGGGACAGTCACTACGCCTACATCGCAAACATGAGTAGGCTAGTGCGACCCCAGCTGACGTCCCACTGCGGCACTATCCACGTGTGTAAGCGATGCTTCGCTCACTTTGACAACCAGCCCAACAAGCTGCAACTGTCCGGTGCCGAGCGTCTGGAGGAGCACATGCGATACTGCACCGCCAAGGCTCCCCTCCGCTTGGACTTACCGAAGAAGCAGCAGATCCGCTTCGCCCACCCCGAGTACACTCGGCGCGAGCGCTTTTGCGTTTACGCCGACTTCGAGTGTGCTCTGCAGCCCGTCGCTGTTGACCCAGCGGAAGCGCCGCCCGGCACGAGGCCCCTGCAACTGCACGTCCCGTACGCCTTCGCCTACCAGATCGTGGACTCGCTCGGCCTGGAGGAGTTTGAGCCCCGCGTCTACTTCGGGGCTGATGCGTCCAAGGTCTTCATGGAGAGGTTGAAGATGGACGTGCTGGCGCTGTGGGAGTTCCTATTCAGCACGAGAGCTCTGCACCCTTCTCTGACCCGGCAGGAGATGGACGAGTACCTAGTGGCGACTCACTGCTACCTTTGCGGGAAGGAGTTCACGGACCAGGACGTCAAGGTGCGGGACCACAATCACGCCCCGCCCTACGAGTTCCGAGGAGCCGCTCATCGCTCGTGCAACCTCAGGTACCGGGAGCAGCGACACATCAACTGCTACTTCCACAACCTGTCCAACTACGACGCCCACTTCGTAGTGCGGGAGCTGGCCATCGACCCTGGTGATGTGGACGTGCTGGCGCACACTGAAGAGCGCTACATCGCCTTTACCAAGCGGTTTCACTTTGGCCAGCCCGGGGACAACCAACGTCAGAGCAGTTTCGCGGTGCGGTTCCTCGACACCTACAGGTTCTTGTCCATGAGCCTGGCCAGCTTGGCAGCGGGACTGCCCACTGACAAGATGCGCGAGACGAGGAAGCGCTTCCCCGACGACCGGCTGTTCGACCTGGTGCGCAGGAAGGGCGTGTTCCCCTACGACTTCGTGACGTCCTACGACACGCTGTACGGGACCAGGGAGCTGCCGCCTAAGGAGGCGTTCAGGAACTCCATGACCCTGGAGGACATCAAGGACGAGGAATACGAGCACGCCCTCAACGTGTGGCAAGCCTTTGAGTGTCACAACCTCAAGGACTACGCGGACAAGTACCTGCGATGTGACATCGCCCTGCTCACCGATGTCTTTGAGCAGTTCCGTGATACGTCACTAGCAGAGTACGGGCTGGATCCCGCCCACTACTACACCCTGCCGTCTTATGCTTGGGACGTCATGCTCAAGACCTGCGACGTGGAGCTGGACACGCTGCAGGACTTTGACATGTACCTGTTCGTGGAGCAGGGGATCCGGGGAGGCATCTCTCAGGCCATCACCCGCTACGCCAAGGCCAACCACGACAGGTGCCCGGACTACCGCCCGGACGAGCCCACGCGCTTCCTCCTGTACCTGGACGCAAACAACCTGTACGGCTGGGCCATGTCCCAGTGCCTGCCGACCGGAGACTTCGAGTGACTCAGCCGTGAGGAAATCCAGGCGTTGGACATTGTGGCGCTGGACGCAGAGGCTGATCGAGGCTACATCTTGGAGGTGGACCTCCACTACCCCGCGCGCCTACACGACCTGCACAAGGACCTTCCCTACTGCTGCGAGACGAAGCGTCCGCCAACAGGGAAGTTCCCCAAACTGTTGACGACCCTGGACGACAAGACACACTACATCTGTCACTACAGGGTCTTGCAGCAGGCGCTGCAAAACGGATTGGAGCTGGTCGCGGTGCATCGGGCGATCTCCTTTCGCCAGTCGCGGTGGTTGGAACCGTACATCCTGATGAACACGGAGCTGCGGAAGAAGGCCAAAACGAAGTTTGAACAGGACTTCTTCAAGCTCATGAACAACGCGGTCTTTGGTAAGACCATCGAGAATGTACGGAAGCGCCTCAACGTGAAGCTGGTGTGCACCCCGGAGAGGTTTTCTAAGTACGTCGCCAGATCCAACTTCCTGGACCGGACGTACTACACGGAGGACGTGGCCCTGGTGCATCTGTCCAAGGTCAACATCGTGTTGGACAAGCCAATCTACGTAGGCATGTCAGTCCTGGAGCTGAGCAAGTGGCTCATGTACGAGTTCCTGCGCAAGATGAAGGAGCGCTACGGTGACCGCCTCACCGTGGACTACATGGACACGGACAGCTTCGTCTTTGACATCATGTCCCAGGACGTCTACGCCGAGGTGAAGGAACACCTGGACGACTTCGACACCAGCGGCTATCCGAGGTCTCACCCCTGCTACAACCCCGTCAACGCCAAGGTCATCGGAAAGTTTAAGGACGAGTGCAACGGCCTGTCCTTATACGAGTACCTCGGCCTGCGGTCCAAGCTGTACTTCATGGACATCGAGGACGTAGCGACAGGCGGCAGTAAGGCTCTCAAGCGAGCCAAGGGGGTTGCGAAGGGCGTTGTCAAGAACGTCCTCACCCCCGACGACTACAGAGAGTGTCTGTTTGACGGGGTCCAGAAACATACCACCAACGTCCGGTTCCAGTCCCACTTGCACCGGGTGTACACCGTGCAGGTGGACAAGCTGAGCCTCAGTCCAGCTGACGACAAGCGGTGCGTCCTCCCCGACGGCATCCACACTCTGCCGTGGGGACACAAGGACGTCCCGCCGCTACCGCCAGCCAGGAGGAGAGGGGAACATCCGCAGCGGATGGAAGTGGACGGCGAGGAGGAGGAGGGACAGCGCCAGGACGAATACGAGGAAGAGGAGGAATTCCCCGTCTAGTTGTATATATTAGTTATAAGAGAACAAAAATTGTAAATAGTATTTGTAAGAAAATATAATAGCTTTATGTACAGCATGAACCCGAGTTGTTTATTTCCTCCCTTTGCTCACTCAAAAGTCACAAGCCGTTAGGCTCGGAAAGGCGTTATGGGCCATTTGGCACGAGCCGTGCAGCTTAAAAAGCCCCCGCCAACCGGGAGCGGTTGGCGGCGCGTGTCGGGGACGACCCTGAAGGAGTTGCCCAGGAAGGAGTTGCTAAGTGGTTTGCTGATGTCTGAGGGGTCACCCTCGAATTACTCAGCGGTTTGCTGATGTCCGAGGGGTCTCATGACGCGCCCTCTTTGGCGGCCTTCACTGCCACTTGGCGGGGGCTCAGCCAGTGACACGCGCCGCTGGTATATAAACCTGAGGTCCAGCCCCGCTGCCTCAGTTTTGCTAATTTTTTAAAATTTAGTAAGGAGAAAGGAGAAATGAAAACACAAGCTTTATCATTATGAGGCATGTATTGTACAGTAATAAGGTTACATACACATACTACAAAAACCTTACAAACAAGTTTTAAGCGAATATGAAGTGAAAGAGCCTGCGGACGAGAGCGTCGTTGGCGGCGGGAGCGGCAGGGTCGAAGAGCTGGACGTAGTCGTTGAGTGACGTGCGGAGAACAGCCCGGCAGTACAGGTAAGTGAGGCAGTAGTAGCCGCAAACAGAAGTATCATAGCCCTGGAGCCGATACCTATTGTAGACGTAGTGGCGGTGATGAGGATTGCGCCTCAGGAACATTTGAAAGTCGGCCTGGTATGGCGGCCTTCCGTAGCTGTCCAGGTACTCGAGTCTGTCCTCTTCCGAGCAGTAAAACGCCACCCAGTGTTCGCCTCCCTCGGTGTGTGCTACCGTGTTGGACACGATGGCGGTGAGAGGCTTGACCGGCACGTCAGGTAGTTGGTCAGAGGCGTAGACCGCAACGTTCCTCAGTCCGGGGATCCTCACCAGGCATTCTCTGATCTGGACGGTATTCATCGTGGACGGAAGCAACACAGGCAGCTCGAGGTGGACGAGTCCAGTGTGTCGTTAGCCACGAGCCAGTCCCGCAATACTATGCAGTTATGAAGGGCGCAACGGTTGTGGGAGCTCTTATGGTGGCGACAGCGCAGGGTCCGGTAGGTGGGCGGACCGTTGAGCGACCCGCAGCCCAGATCCTCCATGTCCTGAGCGGTGGTGGCGGCGGGCTCGGTTATGAGGTGGCGTTGTACAAAGTCCCTCTTCTGCGATCCTTTGACGTAGACCAGGGGGCGGTGGATGAGGCAGGAGCGCAGCTTGTCCAGCAGGGCGACGTACGCGATGTCCCCCTGGTCCCACTCCAAGCCGTGGCAGTGGCGAGTGACCCAGACGCTCTCGCGCTGTTTCTCGGAAGTCAGGAGGTCCTTACTGAAGGGTGGGCGGGCGATGTGATGTAGGAGCAGCGTGCCGGTAGTCACGTCCACCACGCAAACCTCTTTCAGTATAAAGTCATTATCACTGTCTTTAAAACACTGCATATCCATCACCACGCTTCCGTGATGACAGCGCGCTGGTGGCGGCTCGTTATAGAACGGTGGCGGCACGTCCATCCCGTACGGCTGACTGAACTCGACTGAGCGCTGGCGGGAGCGCGCCTAGCGGGATAACCTTGGGTGCGCGCGCCGCCATCACCTAACGGTCCGCGGTGACCTTGAGCGCGCGTTAACTCGTTTACCTGCCAAAGTCCACAGTCACGTTGCGATGACGGTCCACCTCCACGACGTTGTCCAACTCGGCGTACACTATGCAGTTGAACGCCTCCGCCAAGGCTTCGGAGAATCCAATCTCTATGCGCAGGTTACCGTTGCGCACCAGGTTCCAGTGGCTGGATTGAGAGGCCGCCATATCGGGTGTCAGATCAAACGCCATCAGGCAGTATCCGTAGGGGTATTCGTTGCGACTGACTTCGTTACCGCAGTCTGAGAAATTGATGCCGGTGCCGGTGTACAGCGTGTGGTAGGCGAGCACGCACAACTCCTGACCGAACGTGTAATCCGGTTGAGGCGGCTTACATGGCACTTGCTCACCATCTATGTACAGCGCGAAGAAGTTCACGTGGCTGTGGGTGAAGTTGAACGGGTTCTTCTTGTAGTCCCCGTTGAACGCCTGATTGCTGACCAGGCCAACTATAACGCGTTTCGGCAGTTGACCCAGAAACACACTGTCCAGAGTCTTGCTGCTGATACCGGCAGGTAGCGTGAAGGATTTCACTTCCACGCGCGTAATGGGATATTTGGCTGTGCCCGACTCTAGCGTCCTGCTGTGAGCCAACAGCACGCTCGGGTTGATCTTACAGCGGCGCATAAACAGGTTGACTTCGGCGATGTCCACTTTGTAGTCTGTCACGGTTTTGGACATGATGGAGAATGAGTTCTTTGACCTGATCAGGCGAAAGCGCATCTCCACGCCGTTTAACATGAACTTCTCCTGGTTGCACAGGTCAACGTGCAGATTTCCGCTTCCTTCCTCTTTACAGTCCACCCATCGAGCTTTTTCTTCTTTGACGCACATCCCTGCTGAACTGGCGGTGCGTTGGCGTTCTCATCGTTCATTGCGTTCAGCTCCTCTAGGAAGGAGCGGATCGTTTGGTCCACTTCAGCTGCACTGACTCCGTTTCCGTTCATGGTGACGTCTCGAACAACACTGAGGTCACGCGCGCGGCTCTGCCTCGGTTTTATACCCAGGTTGCACGCTTCAGCGAACCTTCTAGAAGCTTCCAGAAACGTGAGAGGTGGTCTTTCGCTAACGGGGAGCACTCCAGTCAGGAGGCCTCATGCAACACACTTGTCGGAACCTTCTAGAACGGAGGAGTGTGGGAGTGATGAGGGGTCTGGAAGGCCGCTGATGAGTAAACAGGCTGGGACAGTCACGTAGGCCCTGGCACGCGCCTCGACACGTGACTCCACGGAGCCGCTCGCAGTTTGGTTTAGTCAAGCCGGCATACAACGTGTAACGAAGTCACATCAAATTCGGTCGGCAAGCAGCCGAGATCCCATGAGGAAAACGCGTTTGAAAATTAATAGCGGGCCCATTTAACGGTGGATTTTCAATATTCTTTAAGCGATAGTTTACTTAGGCCGCTGCCCAACATGTGGTGAAGTTTCATCAAAACCGGTCGGTAAACAGCCGAGATCCTATAAGGAAAATACGTTTAAAAATTAATAGCGGGCCCGTTTAACAGTGGATTTTCAATTTTCTTTAAGCGATGGTTTTCTTAGGTCACGGCCCGACATGTGGTGAGGTTTCGTCAAAATCGGTTGGTAAACAGCTGAGATCCCATAAGGAAAACGCGGTTTTAAATTAATAGCGGCCTTGTTTAATGGTGGATCTATGGGGTTCTTACGTCATTCGCTTCCTTGGGGATAGGCCTACACTCTGGAAAAAGTCCCGTGGGAATCGGTGGATAAATAGGCTAGTTATTAATTTTCGAAATTTTTTTCCTCATGTTCAAGGTCATCACGAAAAGTGCCGTTGGCGGCCGGGGGGGGGGCTGACGTCACGGGGGGGGCTGACGTCACGGGGGGGGGGCTGACGTCACGGGGGGGGCTGACGTCACGGGGGGGGGCTCCTCACCTGCATGCTGCGGCCGGCCGGTGGGGGGGGGGGCTCCTCACTTGCTCCTCACCGCGCCTTTGCTGGTTCTGAACATACTAATGCCCCCTACTCGAATTATAACAAAAATAGTACAACTGTTTTACTATAAACGTAAATTTTGTAGTTTGATATCTGTATAAAATATGTTTAAAATAAGTCAATCATATAAAGTCTTAGACGTTTCAGTTACGGAGGCTAATAACAGTTAAAGCTCGATATTGGTGCAAAGTTTAATTTCAATCGACTATATGACTTACGAATCTTGATTTATTTTTTATCTTGATTTTTAATTAATTAATTATTTAATTTTTTTGATTAAATTCAATCTAAATTTAATGTTAAGTATTTCCCACCGATAGTATTTTTTAAATTAAATGTTGTAATAGGATGATTATAAGACTCATCCTACGCTCAGTCTATTAAGCCTATGTAAGAATGATTATTTCTCAGCATAAATTATGTATTCAATTAAGTTGTATTAGTAACTAGGATTTTTCCTATTAATGCTATTATGTAAACAATTGTTAACAACTGTAATACTTTCGGAAATAAAAATGCTTTTGTTTTGATTTGATTTTTAACTTTTAATTAACAGTTTGAGGTACAAGTAAAGGCTTAAAAACAATTTTTGGTCTGAAATATTAGATAAAGGCCAGCATGAATTGAAATATAGATCTTAATCTAAATTTAAAAAAGGATTACTATAAATTAATCATTTCTTGAAAAATAATTTTTTTAATATGACTGTTTTTTTCTAATGTCACAGTAAGTTTAACTATAAATCACTGTTCCAGGAAATTAGAATAGGTATTGATGATAAGTAAAAACTCTCGTAACTATTTAAATTTTAATTATTATCATTAATAAACCTCAGGTGCATAAAAAACTGGCAGTTTATAAAAAAACATAACGTAAAATATAAGGTTTTAGTATGACCTTGACGAAAGTGCAGGTTAAAACTTTTCTCCACACGTTTCTGTGTTCTCTAATTTTCTATGTTAAATGGTTGAATATATTAATACCATTTCAATATTAACGAGAAGGAAGGGTAAAAAATCATAATAATAACCAGGAATAGGCTTACTTATTAGAGTTGCACCAGCAGCTTATTCAGTTATACAAGCTATGGTTCTACCACTCATCAGCTCAAATGGTCCAGTAGTTAGTACGTGGTTGAGCAAGAAAGGAACAAATAAATTGAGATTTATGATACTTTAGTAAGGTTATATATTTTAGCAACACATAATACAGTTTATGATGGGTAGCCTACTACACCTAAAACGAGTTCGCACGCAGCACGCTGACGTGAGGGAAGTGAATTTCCACATACAAAATTTTAAAAGCTCAAAACCAGGGTAAAAACATACATTTATTCCAATTTTATTGAAATCTGAAAACATTGATTTTTTGGCTGTTCTGATGCTCCTGGTTTGATTTACCTGCAATGCTAGGGATACAATTTTGCGCATTATAAGTTTAGGAGAAGGTCCAGTCAGGCTTTAAAGTAGGCGCCAGGTTGCTGGGGATGATAAAAATACACCAAAAAATGAATAACATGCTTTCTAATGTAAAAAAACCCATAAGACAACGTATTGTGTTTAGCCGATATACATTTTCTGTAATAACTCGGTAAATATTTATGCTAGAATGACGAGAGAGGGCTTAAAACTTTCGCTTCACTAATTCCCATCTTAATTTAAGCGTTACTTTTACGTATGGGGCTTGTCTAACCCTTTTTGGGCCCAAAACCTCGAAATTTGAAAGAATAATCCCCAAAAAGGGGGTTTAGAGTTTTCCGATTGTTTTGCCCAACGAAATTGTCCAACTGATTATAGAAAGGAACGTCCCTACCAAATTTGAAGTAAATCGGACAAAAAATGCGACCGCTAGAGTGCATACATATATATATATGCATATATATATATGCATATATATATATATACACACACACATATATATATATATATATATATACATATATATATATGTATATATTTTTTTGAACAACCCCCCAAAACGTGTTCAGGGGGTCACGTTAGGAACTTCTATGGTGGTCCCGGGCTTAAGTTTCACCGTGCGGGTCATGCTAATAATTCACTTTTCCATAGGAAATTCACTAATGAAAAAGTTCGATAAGTCGTTACGACCAGCAGGACAGCAGTCTATTCTCAATGTGAGGATTGTGTGTTGGTGTCACTAGCCAGAGAAAAAGTATATTAATGGTAGCCCGGGTCTGGATCGGTACCAACGTTTAAAGTTTGGTTATTTATGAGCTTTATTGTATTATACCTACTGACATGGTTCAATAGAACTTGGTATTTAATAAGCGATGGAAATTAAAATCGATAATATTTTCTAGTAATACTGCACATTATGAAATTGGAGGTAACCTCTGTGAACCTGCAATAGCAGTAGATGAAGAAGAAGACATGAATATCAAAATTGTACAATCTCTTAATTATAATACTACTTCCTGGGTAAATAATACATAAAGTATACTCAAACAATATTGCAAGACTCTTTATTTACAGGTTGTAACGTTTGGTGTTTTATGAAATGAGAAAGATTTCAAACTTATTAAGTTGTAACCTAAACTAAATTTGTTGTTCGATTTTAATTTTTCTGTTATTAAGTTTCCTTACTTTATTTATCGTAACTATGTAAAAACAAAGCAAATTTATATAAAATAAAATAAAATTTGAAACCTATGGGCAACATTTTAAGATGTCAGTTCATTGAATCATTATTTGCTAAACGAGATATTGAAAGCAGTTTTAACTGCAATGATATGCAATGCAATGTTATGCAATGATAACTAGTAATTTGGGGAATTCTTTATTATGCAGTGATAAAGCTAGGGTGGGCTTGGATGAGGAAGACGGTAAACCTGCAGGGGAATTGTCCAATTTTTAGTCAAATGAGCTACACTACATGAAGCTTGAAGTTGGCTGTATATCCTTATTTTTGTAAGTGAAGAATGTAGAACACTAAGCAAAGCTGCTGTATTAGTAGTTGATAGGCAAATAATTGTGATTGAAGAATTCTTTTAATTGATTTTGAATAGGTAATGTATAAAAGATAGCTAATATTTATACTAGACGTAACAACGTAAAATAATAAACATAGATAAAATAACAATACTCAAATTAAGATAAATATATAATTGTTATCAGTGCATTTTTACTTCATAAACACACGATTTCAAAACGCCATCAAAACACCTATAAAGGTTTTTTTAACCTACCTGAACTAAACCCTCAATTATGTTTATAATATGTAATATTAATTGGATTTACGGTTAAATTACATTGATATTATAGGCTCCATCTATTTTTTTTAGTTGCAAAATTGCTGCATAACACAAACATCGGAAAGCCGTCCAGATAACACCCTTGAAACGTTATTTCGTAACTTAAGATGCCAAATAAGGTTACTTTAATCTTACATATATTGAGATTATGTTCAAACATAAAGTTTTAGTTTTCATAATTGTATAGGCTAGGAATGTTACGCAAGGCACGATGTAAAATGTTTGTTAAATGGTTGAACGACTAAATTTGGAATGTTTGTACGCTCAACGTAATATAATAGGGTTTCTGTGGAGGGGGTTATATTTTCAATTGTTAGAAAATACTGTAATATAATTTTAATACTTAAATAATGATGTATGTCATATTCTACACAATAAATACAATAACAAATTTCAAAGAGTGTGGATGTATTAATCTAACTTGGATGCAAAGTCAAGTGGTTTATTTCAAGGGCTGTTAACAAATTTGGCCCTACAACGTTTGGCGGACGGCCAGGTCTTGGCTAATCTTCAGTTAATGTGTTGTAAACATTCCCCTCGCCCATTTGTCTCAGCCACGTGTTCAAGTCTTGCCCATATTTATGTTAGATCATTATCAGTCGTACAATTTGGTTTAGAAGGTAATTCAAGGTGATCAAGCACATTGTACACCACTTCTGTAGATCTACATGTCATGGGCTAGCTAGAAACAATCTTTTGTTCCAAGGAAATTTGTAATACCAAATATTGAGACTAGTAACTGTAATAGTACGTATTTACTGGGATATACCTATCCTGAAATGAAACATTTAATTTTAAAGGAGTGTAATATAAATGTGGTGAAGGAACTAATAATCAGAAGTTCTTAACATCTGCCTGGATGTTAAGAGTACCGAATACCTAGTCCGTTACTAAACGGTTGGTTATTAATATTTTAGTTTGACTGAAATAAAAAAGGCTTAATTATCTTCTTAATTGTCTCTCCTAACTATAGTAACTCTTATTCACAAGTAGGTCTAAAAATAGGACAAACAAGTTCGCACGCAGCACGCTGACGTGAGTGAAGTGAATTTCCATTTTCAACAATTTTAAAACTCAAATCCACTTTAAAAACATACATTTATGGAAATTTTATGAAATCTGAAAACATTGATTTTTTTGCTGTTCTAATGCTCCTGGTTTAATTTACCTGCAATATTAGGAATACAATTTTGCGCATTAAAAGGTTAGGAGAAGGTCCATTCAGGCTTAAAAGTAGGTGCAAGGTTGCTGGGGATGAAACAAATACACCAACAAATGAATAAAATGCTTTTCTAATGTAAAAACCCCATAAGACGATGGTACTGTGTTTAGCCGATATACATTTTCTTTAATAACTTGGTAAATATTTATGCTAGAATGACGAGAGAGGGCTTAAAACTTTCGCTTTACTAATTCCCATCTTAATACATGTATTAATTGCACGTCCGGGGTTTTCTGACCCTTTTTGAGCCGAACAACTGGAAATTTGAAAAAATAATCCCCAAAAAAGGGGTTTAGAGTTTTCCGATTGTTTTGTCCAACGAACTTGTCCAACTGATTGTAGAAAGGAACGTCGCTTCCAAATTTAAAGTAAATCGGATAAAAAATGCGACCGCTAGAGTGCACACACACACACACACACACACACACACACACACACACACACACACACACACACACACACACACACACACACACACACACACACACACACACACACACACACACCACACACACACATATATATATAATTTTGAACGACCCTCCAAAACGTGTTCAGGGGGTCACGTAAGGAACTTCTATAGTGGTCCCGGGCCCGTGCGGGCATGCTAATAGTTCACTTTCAATAGGAAATTCACTAATACATAGGTTAAAGGGCAAAAGTCCTAAATAGGCTTATTCCATTTTATATTTCAATAGGGATTTACTTTATTTTGCTGTGTATAGTTATAAAAAATATAAAAAAACATCGAATACAAATTAATAACGAATTCTACAAATGGGATTCCGGATTACCCACTAATACACTAAAATGCTAACTTTTGATGTGAAGGGAATAATTTTTTAATAACGATAATGATAACGACTTGAAAATAATGCAAGCATGTTTGCCAATGAGGAATTTCGCGGATTAATTAAGTTCTGAGTATACAGCGGGACGTGGCGAGTGGAAGTCACTTGTTTTATTGTGATGTTTATGACATGGTGAAGCGTAAGAGGCTCTGGCGGACTTGGAGAGGTTATAGTGGTAAAATAGGACTAGATGTTTACAGCGTGAATACACTTGGGCTACAAGTGGATACAAAGCGAGCAACTCGCACTGTTGACACGAGCCAACTCATTATAGTTGAGCTTACCTTTCCAACCTTCCTAAAATTAGCTCAAGTGTCAGTTAGCGTTTCAATCAGTGTTTCTGTTTCGCAAAAAGTGTTTTGTCATTCAAAAAACAAAATAAACAATGTTAAAATGTTAAAAATGCTTGGGCTCCTCATTTGTGTATAACTGAAGACGTTCCGTAGTCACCCGTTGTTTTCCTTAGTGACCGTTTCAATAGTCACGTCTAAAAATTCCCCCATAATGACCCCCGCTAACACTCTCCTCGCAGTCATAGGTTTCTACGCCAAAACCTCTCTTCAATTAAGAGTTTATATACACTTACAAAAGCAATTAGCTTATGAAATGAAAATATATTCGTAAATCAAAACTTATAACTTTATTAGGTCTTCTATTCTGTTGAGTTAAACTACAAAAAATCAATGACTAAACTTATATTTGCATATTACTAAACATATTACTTTAGTAAATTAACAAAGCACCTATAAGTTGTATTTTAAAAGGTCGTTATCTGCACATGAAGATTATTGTAAAGAAACACGAAATTCCTCTTTGTTTTGAATGATACGCCTTAGACTATGTTACATTTGATTACAACCCTGTTTGACACGATGCATTAGAAGCACTTAAGCCGTATCGCTTTCTCACAACAATATAAGCAGCTCAGCCCAGCACTAGCAAGAGCGTCTTCTGTGTCGCTAAGTTGGTTAAATGAGCATTAAGACCTTAACACACTTGCAGTTCTATAGTATTAGTGATTGATTTGAATTAAATTAAATGTTTAAATTTAGAGTTTTGAATTCTTTGACACTCTCACTAGCGTACATTGGTGTCAAATTTACACTTAGAAGGAACGCTATGTTTACTATGAAGTTGTTGTCAGTGATATCCATAGGTAAAATAATTAGTTTCGATATCAGAAACTTAAATATCAGAAGCTCAATGCTTTACAGTTAGCAGTTCCAAGTGAAGAGAGCCCAGACATGGACAGTGTTTCACCACGGGCCCCACAGAGCTGTGATATGGCCTCCCTCACACATAGTTTGTCTCGGCGTCACTTTATTCAGCATTCACGATTCTCTCACCTACCCACATGCTCTAGCTTTGAACGGGAGTAATAATTTTGGTGTCGCGAAAGCAAAAATCATTATATAATAGTGTGGGATTACAGGGCTTCAAGAATACCATACCAACCCGTATCATATAATTCAGTAATGCCTATGTTACTTTTTGTAGCATATTTCCCTTTTATTCATTATAATATTAAGTGTTAAAAATTCAAAAGTTATCTTATTGGGGGTAGAATACTTATTTAACGGAATAGTTCCTAGTTTTTAAGTGCAATTTCCCACGAAAATGAATAATAGGCACTTTCAAATAACTGGTATTTTGTTGAACAACTACAAGTATACTATACCTAATAATAGCGTGTAGTGGCGACGTGTAACCAATCACCTACCCGAGTCAACTACTAAATGTAGAGCGGTCAGGACGGTGTCAATAGATTTCCTTTAGGCCAAGGATGATGAAAAAAAATACGATATCCTAAATTTTCTCAGTCATACGTTCACAAGTGGCAAAAAACACAGTGTTTTGCCCTTTTTTCGCCATCCCCATGTATAAGGAAGTGTAACCACCTATTCCGAGTACACTACTGAACGTAGAGAGGTCAGGTTGGTGTCAATAGATTTCTCTTGGCCCAGGGATGATGGAAAAAAATACGATATCCTACATTTATTTAGTTATAAGTTTGTAATTGGCAAAACACACTGTTTTTTGTCCATATTTTATTTGCAATCATTTTGTTTACCGAGCCTTGTGTTCCCTACTTTGCATCCAAATTCAATACGACCGCTGAATAAAGTCAAGGTTGTTTTTGTAAACAAAGCAGACTATTCCTACCTAATTTTAGGTTTTTGGATTGAAATTTACAAGCAGTAAGGAACACAAACTCCATGCTGAATGGGAATAGAGTTTATAATACTGAAAAACAGTGTCAGAAAAGTTCAATTAAGATTTATGTATTCTATATTTACTATTTATATTTCAGTTTTTGTTTATTTTTACTATTGCGGCGAAATTGGGTGTTATCACTGTTAATGGAACTAGAAGTAAATAATTCCTTTGATAAATCCTGGGTCTCAGAAAATATGACAGCAGGGCATTGTCGCGGTTGACTGTTGGAATTGTAGTTTTTAGGTAGTTTGTAAAGTTTTGTGTAGAACTGAATCAAAACCTTTTTTTTTAAACATCGATGATAGTCATTACACTACCTAAAGTAGTATAGCGATTAGCAATAGCGATTAGCGAGTGTATGAGTATATGAGTGTATGAGTATATAAAATACCCCCGTCACAGCAAACCTGCATACTCAGCGAATTTCCAATGGAGATATAAATGTCTTAATACTTCATAAAGCCACTTACCAAGTTTCATAAAAATATATTCACAAATAAGCAATATATACAATTTTAATTATTATCCATAAGAATAACATTGGGGCTGAGTACGCAGGTTTGCTGCTACGGGAATCTTTAGCAAAAAACTGTTTTTTGATTAAATATCAATGGACCACAACCAGATGAAGCCGTATACCAACTTTCGTCAGTATACGTTCATAAATAAGCGAAATATAATTTTTTTATTTTCCTCCAAAAGAATAACATTAGACAACGTACTGTGTTTAGCACTTTCAATATCTCGGTAACCAATTGACGTAGAGGAATACACAATACCAAATTGTGTGTTCTTTTAAGCTGAATCAAATGGTGAAAACTAAAATTTCACTATTTCCAAAATTATATGTAACAAATTCAAAAAACCCATTTTTGGGGTACAAAACCCCCCCGAAACATCCCTTCGGATAGAGCGATCTGTCTGGTTTTCGAACTTAAAGTCATAAATGTTGCTTTACACGTTTATACCAAATTTCATCAAAATCGGATAATTTTTACGAGAGATCGTGCTCACGGACACACACACACATATATATATATATATATATATATATATATATATATATATATATTCAGTTTCGAACGTACGGTGTTTTTGGGGTCTGGGGACCTAAAAACGAAAAGTTATCATGGTCCCGGGCCTAGGTCTTACCATGCCGACTACGGTAATAGCTTCTTCCCTATAGGGGAAATTCGCTAAAACACATGACTAAGACATAAATACAGTTAAAAATGAGAGGTAAAAATGCGAAGGTAAAATTAACCCCATAAATCAAAGATATAAAGCCAGTTTGCACATCTATACACCTAGATGTGCGTTTTAGTGTATAATATGTGGGGTAAATCATAAAAAAAGCCTTATTGTTTAAAAAGTTTCCATGTAGTATATTAATAATATAGATAGATAAATTATGTCTTTTTGTTGGTCTGTTTTTAGATAGTTTGTATGTTAGCAGATGAAATAAAATTCAATGTTGGTAAATGTGTAGACTGTATTTTTTATATTTTAGTTATAAAAGCAGTGAAAGTAGTTAGGTTAATTTGTAAATTACAAATTTTAACCCGATGAACAAACCTTTAAACCCTTAAAAACATTTAACTACAGTTTTTAATAAACAAAATTTGGCTTGAAGTTACACCAAAATGGGTTTGATTCAACATCCAAAACTAAAATAACAACAAAGATTTGTTGCCTATTTTTGCATATTCATTTCCAACTGGTATTTAAGAGAAGTAAGACAGAACGAACACAAATCATTGTCTGTCTGCAAGATGCTTGTTGAGGATAGAGACTTGTAGTGCATTTCACTTCATTAAATTCTTGTTCCTGGAGTAAGAATTTCAATTATAAACTTAATAACTGATGCTACTGTAACAAATTAAAATCCATTACGTTTTAAAACATAAATGTTTACACTTATTAACCAAGAAAACTACGTAGTTTATGACTAATTTATTAACTCCGACGTCTAAACATGCTTTCCCTGCATTTAAAAAACCCAATTTTCATTAATACCTTTTCTCTAGGTTATTTTTTGTAAAATATCAAAATGTTATATCACCAAGTAAGGTTTAAAATGTTCAAGGGTACAAACTATTTTTTTAGGTTTAGTTTCTTGAAATATTCATTTGCTTATGATACTGACACGATTTACTGTCACATTTAAAATTTTGATGTTTGCCATTTAAGGTTATTTTGACCATCATTCTATCGACTCCACCATAATTTTCGTTTCAATCGATTGCCCATGTTGTGTGCGTTTTGCAAACCCTTTCCATATGACCATCTTTATTACAATACCGACAGTTTAAATCGTTTATTAATCGGCAGTTGGACGTTTCGTGATTATTACTTCCACAGTGTAAGCAAACATCTGATTGTCCTAGTTTTTGCAGACGTTTGTTATTTTTTCTTTTTGTAAGGTCTTTTCCGAATAAAAGGTTTTTTGTCTTGAAATCAGATTAATTATCGATTAAATTCTTCGGTTTTTGCTTTGGTTTTGTTGACTTGATATCTGTTGATGGATGGATATGTATTTTGATTATCAACTGTTGATGCCTCTGTAGCCAGGGCAATTTCAATAGTTTTCCCAAGTGTAATGTCACCTAGCCGCAACAGTTTTTCTCGAATGTCCAAGTCGTGCAAGCCCCTAATAAATTAAATAACAAGTAGCATCTGGTAAAGTTGTTATAACAACTCTCCCCTCATTATTTTCAAAACAAATAAAATCTACAAGTTCATTTTTGCACTGGCTTTCTTATTCTTGACGATGGTCTAAGTTCAGTTGGTTGTTTAGAGAGTTTGTTATTGCCGGTTGTTTGATCGGACGTTTCTGTAACAGGAATGTCTACACTGTGTGTCTGATAAGTGATCTTCTGTATCAGGTGATTGTCCTTCAACAGCTGGATCTTGTAGCATTATCAAAAACAACTAGATTTTGATAAGTCTTTTTAGGAGTTGATATTTTACCCACTTGATTGTTCATTCTCTGGCCCTCTTGGCGGATATTTGGCTATATAGACGTGTGGTAATTGACATATGCTGCAGATGGCCTACGTTTTATGAAATAGTTGGTGTACCTCACATGGCCGAAGTTGATCGAAATGTCGTTTTATCACGAATCAATCATCAATTTCTACAACGTAGTTGAGTCGACCAAGCATTTCCACTACAGGTCCAAATTTCCATAAAGTCAATCATGTGTAATTTCTCAATTGCTCTCTTTCCCAAATAACGAACGGTTTACATAAGAGTGGTTGTTGGGTTTTATTTTGGTCAACTTCACATGGACTCAACAAATCCAGTTTAGTTCTCAAGTTAGTCCAAACATCAGTTTCGCAGGAGATTGACCAGTACAGAGTGAAGTAGTGCAATACCAGAGTACAATTTCACACACTTTTTCATGTAAGGTACCTCGTTCAAACTGCATAAGCTTGAGTTTTGTTTCAAGCGTTTGAAAAAATAGTTCTGCTTCTCCAATTGTGGAGGGATTTCCGGTTGAAGATTGTAGCATTGCACTGACTAAAATATCTGGCAGCCCTTGGTGACTGAGAATTTCTCGAAGATAGTGCATGGTGCTCTCACTTGTTGGTGCACTTGCGATTGGATATATTTCTGGAAAGTCAGCTGATTACCTAGTTAAAAAAATATATATTCCCAAGGTACTTTAAGAGTCTCTTTTGGGAATGCTACACGTTTTCATTATTTAGGAAACCGTAGCATTGTTGAAGGTGATATTATTAAAGAATAAATAAAATTAAACTTATTTAATAGATTATCTTCCCTTTTAATTGTGTTACTTGTTCACATATAATGTATATTCTTACATGTTCCTACACTACGAGTTGTTTATCGTTTTACATTTTCTTTAGAAAGAAAATTGTTAACTGTTTCGGGATTTTATTTTTGTTTTCATTATGCTTATTTTATAAATGAAGCTATATAATAAAGACTACTAGAATCATTTAATTAGAAAAAGAGACTAGTGTAATGAAGGGGAACAAGCTTATCCCGCAGCATAAGCTAAGCCCGAACAGTATACACCCACTTGTCACCACACGGACGTAACTCAATAAACTAAAGAGACATGTACTGTAACTATATAACTTTTACTAAACAACTAAAACTCTACATTTCCAAATGGTAATTAAAACGGTAAAATATAAATATGATAACAATGAAAAGACTTTAATATATTAATAATCAATTGCCTATTCAAGGGTGAGTAGCCTGGAAAGTATAAATATTAATTTTTTAAAACTAGTAACTATAAAACTTACTTGGGCCCGAGGCCTAACAGGCCCTGGACCCTGAGACCCAACAGGCCGGACACTCCAATCTAACACCCCAACTCACAGACAGACTGACTGACACCCAAACTACCCAGCTGACCTAATTAAGTCAGAGCCTTCAGCAGGTCAGCAAAACAAGTTATTGTTTAATAACAACTCCAGCCTACTCACACAAAATGCTAACTACTTCCTCCTTACAAAATCTTGACTTCCCTCTTGCATATTTAACTACAGAAATGTAACTCTCCCCCCTTCATTACACTAGGATTACTGAGTTTTATTACTGGCAAAGTCATTGGGTTTTATAGTTTAATAAACTGACGATTTAAAAAATGTAAACCTAATTTAAATCAAGTACATGAAGATATAAATCCTATTATGTTCGTACTTTGCTTTATAAATTCATGTCTAACAATTGTGCTAGAGTCTATTTTAGACACCCACCGCGAGACAACCTGTAGATAAATCTGCATTTTCCAAAGTCTTTTATAATAAAGACTGTCATATACCATGTATTGCCTATTGTTTCCTACAGTGGAAGTCATGACAAATTATATCCTTAAATCCCTCAGTTCAATATTTCAATATTGGTGTAAAAACAATACTGCTGGTGGCGAACAAAATGATTTGTCTACAATAAATTTTACAGATTTCTGGAATCAACATACCATTTACACCAGTATTGTGAAAACTGCTAGCACTTCACAATAGTATTGTATGTTTAACGATTTGTTATTTGAAATATAATGATAAAATATCGGAAACAAATATGTATTTTTTAATATTTCTGACTTTAATACCTTTAAAACGAAACATGTTATGATTCCTAAATAAAAATAAAACCGTAGTTATTAGTTGAGATGTCAACAAGGTTTCTTGGATGGAAAACAATTTTATACATTTTTCAGCGAGTTATGCTCAGAAGAGCAGGGTGGCCAAAAAGGGTAAATGTATTTTGTACATTTTAAAACGTAATTAAGTGCTGTCCATTGTGAGCGACACGAAACACACGGTTTATTTACCTAGCTGATAACACAGTAATGCAGTTTTACGATAATGGAAGCATGTTTGTAAAACATTTTCCACTTTCGTTAATGAGATACAAACTATGTTAAATGCCTGTCATTCTCAGCTAGACCCTCACTGCAATAGCGTTACTCTGTCATCCTTGCAATAGCGTTACTCTGTCATCCTCTCATTTTTCCGTTTTTAATTCAACAATAATGGTTTATTTGTGATGATTTACTGATTGGAAACGTAAAGTAAATAAGACGTTCACTTCAGTTTACTGTATTCACAAGCCTAAAATAAAGCCATATGAAACACTGATAATTTAATTAAACTAATCATCATGAGGTCATGATGTATACATCATGATATAATGATAATGAATCATGATTGTAATGATATTTTTTAAGTAGAATACTGAACACTGCCAAAAATATATTTAAATGTTTAGACGGTACCTACAAATTCGAGGAATTACAGGTACCAAAATTAAGTAGTTTGATTTAATTAAGTAAGAATCGATCACAGGTAAACAATTCTATTGGGATGTTGTTAGATAGATTTAATTGTTTAATGATAAACAAATTCTGAATTGGTTTCACATTAAATAAAATTATCCTCTTTCAACTACTGCTTCATAAAAGTAAACACCTGAATATATTAAAATAGTAGATACATATATATATATATATATATATATATATATATATATATATATATATATATATATGTATCTACTATTTTAATATATATGATATTGTTTATCATTAAACAATTAAATCTATCTAACAACATCCCAATAGAATTGCTTTCCTGTAATCGATTCTTCCTTAATTAAATCAAACTACTTTATATATATATATATATTTATCTATGTATAAAATGTGTGCCACAAGTGTAATACTGTTTTAAGAGTACATCTTTGTAAACGAGATAACTATAGGTAAGTGGAATACAGTATTAGAAACCTTTTTGCAAACCAAGGGAATTTAACCATATTTAATTACTGGATACTATTGCAGAATCACAGCTATTTAGGGATCCAACTCAGAGAGGAGACTCTCACACATGTGGTACTTCGATATCTCCCCTCCACAACGAAATATGCTGGACAAGAATCATTTCAAAGAAGAAAGTAAGATAGTAAAATATCAAGATTGACATGATCCCAACTCGTACGTAGTTAATATATTATAGATACCCTGCAATGATGACATGCAAATCACAGATACTTGAGATGCTTACACTGTCCCATAAGGACCACTTACACGACTGAGGATGCCAGTTTGGTTTGAAAAGTGACTGTTATGTTCAAGCTCAGTATTAAAATGATTGGATGTTTCCCATAACTGAATTTAATGATGTGTAATTAATAAATATCATGAACATGGTACGTCAACAGATTTATAATGGAATTCATTTTTGAAATATAATGGAACCTCTTTATTTTTAACTTTTTAAAAGACCACACTAATGTACTGCCAAATTATTCTTTCAATAAGAATAAATCAAGATTCCAAACACCCAGTTTCATAACGGTTGATTGATTTCCTGACCAATTAATTCAACTAGTTGTTAATGCTGCAAAACACTAAATTATTCTAAAGACTTTTTGACACACTCCGGAATCGGGAAATAGCTCAAAATAATTGAAACTCTTGTGGTTTTTATTTTGACTCATGTTCAACGCAGGGAAATTATTAAAAGAGATTATTATATATGTATGAATGTAAAATGACAAGGATACTGTACCTATTGTCAAATTTTGTACGCTTTGGTGGGGGAACAACCTTAAACTATCTCCAGTTACTTTGTTGCATTTTATAAAAGTTAGATTAGGGAAAGTTGTCCTAAACAAACTCAAATCAACGATAAGTGTTCCTGTAAGTTCCAGTGTATCTCCATCATGAGAACTGACCTTTAGTTCAGTTTTTGGTACGAATAACTATACTTTTAAAAAATTAAGTGTTTCAGCATTAACAACAAGTTTAATTAGTTGGTCAGGGAATCAAACAACCGTTATGAAACTGGGTATTTGGTATCTTGATTTTTTCTTATTGAAAAAAGAATTCGGCAGTACATTGCTATGATGTTTTAAAAAGCTAAAAAAAGTGTGAAACAACTCATTTTCCTAATACTTATTCATCTTCAATGGTAATTGCACCACTTCACGTGTAAATCCTCCCATAGTAAGCAGGCGTCCCCATTATTTGGGCATCATGCCACTGCTTTTCAGAGTTTTGATGTCCCACTTAAGTAAAACCTAATGATTTTTGGAATTTCTAAATAGGTTCGTGTCCAGTATAGTTCAGGACATACTATTTTGTTTTACAATTACAGACAAGCTAACCAGAATAGTTGGAGATTGTAAAATGTAATCAATTATCTCGTTTAGTGGAACGTCATTGAATACAAATAAGCTATTAGATTTTAAACTATTTGAGAAACTATAACTGAATTTTATGGTATTTGATCTAGATATTCCTATAATATTATACATAATAGTTTACCAGATGATCTATTACTCTATGAATAAAAAATATTTAACAAATATGATGTAGAATTCTGCCCAATAATAATTGTTGAGTTTAAAAAGTATTCAATATTTTTTATTGTTAATATTAATTATTAGTTATTAAATAGTAAAAAAATGTATTTGTTTAAAAGGTTTAGTTTGATGTTTTTAGTTACGAGAGTATATGAATTTATAATTGTAAATTCCTTGAGTAGCATAATACGTGTTGTTACAATTAAATACGATAAAATAAACTAATTCTCATAACACTATAAAACATATTTGTACTTACATACAAGACGGTACATGTAAAAAAGATGGTACAAGGCAATGGATTTCAACCAGTCTCACCGGTCATAATCAGGCCCAATCAGAGAATTTATATTTTTTATTTACCTTCTTGTATGTAAGAACAGTCTAAGTGTAATAGTATATTTCGCACCCAAGGCCGAAAGGGGGGTTTTGCTGGCCCGAGATCGTTTTTTATGACCGAGACGAAGTCGAAGTCATAAATCGTTCGCAACCTATGCAAAACCCTTTCGGCAGAGGTGCGAACGCTATTTTTCACCATACTACAATTATTAACGGTTTAAATGTGATCGGTCATAAAAAACGAGCGGCCTCACGCAATCTCGGAATAAAAACAGTTAACCAATAAACAAAACATCGATAGTAGAATGTTTTGAATTTTGTTGTTATTTTGTCCAGTGTTTCAACCTAATAACACAAAATTGTATGCACGTATTAACCAGGTAACGTCGTGAATGCTTAAAAATAAGTTGGTAACACTGGCTAAATAGATCAGCTGACTTTCGGCCCTTGGGCGGAAAAACTCTACTTTCGGTATTCAAATGACGTTCCGAAAACAGGTGATTACAGCGCAGTGTGGTGAAAATGTATTTTGTAGTGTTGTGAGACGTAGTTTAGTTTGTCCTAAATAAATGTTAAGACACAATGAAAACAAAGCAATGTTCATATAAATGCAAATCTTTTAAATTATTACAATATCAGTAAAAATATAGTAGTAAATAAAATAATCAGGCAAATTGTTTTTAAACTCAACCAAAGAAATATCAAAGTTTTATAAACAAAGGAAGTGAAGCAAACAAATCCAGCAACCAATGAACTGTATCCCAGATAATATCGTCGCTGACTTGGATTTGTTTTGATTGAAAACAGAAGCTCGTCTAATATTGAAATATATGAATATTTTAGGTATTACTTGTTTGAAGGCAGATGCGTTATTGATTTAAAGCAAAACGTACATTTGATGTGTCATTCAAGTTGGTCCACCATGATATATATTTCATCTGATTGCACGTCATTTATTCATGATACATTATTGAGAATAAAATAATCCATTCAAAAACTCTATTAATATTTATACTAGTATATTACTGTACATAAAGTAGCAGTATTGAATATACATCTGTATAACTGGTAAACATCGTTCTCACATTCGGATTAAAGATTGTTATTAATTTATTAGAATTTAGCAATTAACCACTGTTTTTAATTGGTAATTAAAAACCACTTGGTAATTGGTAATGAACGGTTGCGTTACGTTATGTCCGCAAGGTGAGACTCAAGTCCAGGACCACCACAGAAGTCCAGGACCACCACAGAAGTTCCTAATGTGACCCCTGAGTTTACTGTTTAGTGGTTTCATGTTTTTTCCGTTTTACTTTAAATTGTGTAGGCGGATCCCTACACAAACGCTTGAGTAGGTTCATTGGGGAAACATTAGAGGAATAAACTAAATCCCTTTTTTGGACTTGGAAAAAATCCAAATTTGAGTTTTTCGACCAAGAAGAGTAGCTTTTTCTCGGATGTAAAAGAATGTACGTAAAACAATAGTAAATAAAAATCCAAACATTTTAAGGCCTACCTTAGCATTCAAATTCATTGCTGGCAGCCGTGATACGTCGAAAGATCGTTTCACCCACCTTTAATGAAACAACATAAATCTGTCATCCAATTAACAGAAATAAGAAAAACTATCCTGATCTTCAGACGGGGATCTCACTTACTCATGACACACACAAGTTAGTTGTTGTATAAAAATAACACGCAAACTTTGAGGACCAGTGGGGCGAGACTCTGAGGACTGAGGGGAAATTAAATATTTCCAAAACACTTTTTACAACACCTAAACATAAACAAATCTTTCAAAAAATAAAAACGTTGCTGACCACACAAAATGTTCCGAGGGAATTCAGAAGTAAGATGTTACTCGCAACAAAGGTAAAACCATCACCATCGAAAGCAACTTTTAGATAAAATAACAGTAGATCTATGTCACATCCCAATCCCTCCTGATGTTTAAGAGCGTTCTCTATCTTTTATTCTTGTTGGTACAATTTTTTACATCCCTGGAAGAACTGATATTGTTTTGCAATATTTTTTATAAAAGCTTTCACTCGGACAGTTTTCACTTGGTTATAAATAAAATGCACTAAATTATTACCAACCACTTTGTTATCACTTTGATGTGTATCACCCCATGAGCAACGAGTTTGATTAATTGGTTGATTCATTGTTCACTATGAATGTGTGACCTTATGGTAATAGCAAAGCAGACTTAGGCAATTGGAACTACAATTTTGGCAGAAAGAAATACCCCCGTCGCAGCAAACCTGCGTACTCAGCGAATTTCAAATGCATAATATATGTCTTAATACCACATAAAGCCACAAACCAAGTTTCATAAAAATATATTCACATATAAGCGATTTTAAATATTCTCCATAAGAATAACATTGGTAATGAGTACGTAGGTTTGCTGAAACAAGGAACAGAAACAATTGGTTTTTATGTAAATATAAATAGAATTTAACTAGGCGAAGCCACATACTAAGTTTCATGAATATTCAATCATAAATAAGTGCTATATAACATTCTAGTTATTCTCCATAAGAATAACATGGGGGCTGAGAAAGCAGGTTTGCTGCAACAAGGAACAGAAAAATGGGTTTTTATATAATTATCAATATAACTCAACCAAGTGAAGCTACATACCAAGTTTTATTAATTTATGTTCATAATTAAGGGAGTCATTACATTTTACTTATTCTCCATAAGAATAACATGGGGGCTGAGTACGCAGGTTTGCTGCTACGGGAATAATCAACAAAAAATCAATTTGTTGTGCAAATATCAATATACCAGTACTACGTGAAGCCACATACCAAGTTTCATCAACATACATTCATAAATAATCGAGATATCAAATATTATTTATTCTCCATAAGGATAACATTGGACAACGTACTGTGTTTAGCACTTTGAATATCTCTGCAACGGTTGGGCGTAGAATCACAATTTAAACACCAAAATGATTGTTTTGTGGAAATGAACAGTTTGGTAAAAGCAAATGTGAAGTTTACAATAAAATAAACTGAGGAAAAGCCATAAACCTTTTTCCCATAAGATTAACATGGGAGATTTTATGAGCAGGTGTTTTTGGATTTTCTCCGCAACCACTTAACCTAGGTTAATAATTCAAAATACTAAATTATTTGTTTTTTAAGCTCTATAACATGGTCAAAACCAAAATTAAGTTTTTTAAAAATTTTAGGGTGAAAAATGCAAAAAACTGATTTTTGGACAATTTAAAACCCCCATAAACCCCCTTTCCCATTGTTCGATTTTTCTGGTTTTCAAACTTAAAGTCATGAATGTCATTTTTCACATTTGAGCCAAATTTCATCAAAATCGGACGTTTTTTACTCAAGTTATCGTGTTAACGGACATATATATATATATATATATATATATATATATATATATATATATATATATGTATATATATATACAAATATATAAATTTGAACGAATAGTGTTTTTGGCATCTGGGGACCTCAAAACAAAAAGTTATCATGGTCTCGGGCTTAAGTTTTACCATGAGACCTACGGTAATAGCTTCTTCCCTATAGGGGAAATTCGCTAAAACCGCCTCAATCATCCATGTAAACGGTAATAGAAAAAGTGCGTGGTGATCATTGTACTGTTCATGTTCAACTCAAGATGCATTTTAGTTTCGTTTACTCTTTTTTTCCCCCAAATTATTAACTCTATACTTGGTTATCCATTTCCCTCACTTCACCTCACAACAATATTAATATAAGGTTAGATTTTTAAACATGGATGGTCAAAATCTCACTCTCACTGCAGTTTGCTGCGTTCGAACAAGTTAGTTTTTTAAAGATAGTCAGCACTAAAATCCGGCTTTTGCAGTCTGGAGTTTGCCTAGAAAACTTAGACTACACAAAGTTATTGCAAAAACGAAGTAAATGCTTAGTCATTGGGAATAGTCATAGACAAAGCTATGCTATTATAACAAATATAAACAAAGTTTAAGTCAAGACAAAACGTAACCAACCTAAGCTACGAATAAATTGATGTGCAAGTTAGTTGCATATTTTAACGAGTAAACTATAGTTTTAACACCTTCCCATTATACTTTTATTTTAACTACTTGAAGTCATAACCTCACAGTGTTGTATAAATAAACAACAAAGTTCATAATATTGTTTGGTAAAGCTGATTTGGATTAACTTCATAGTTCTCACTAAGATAATAGAGTAGCATGAATTATTAAATTATTTTGTGAGATAGTTTTAACAGCCTCAACACATTTCTTGGCATCAAACGTCCCTTAAATTAAACTGCAAACAAATAAAAGGGTTTAATTTTTTTAAAGCAATAAAATGAAAAAAAACTATGAAATATTTATTGTATATTAAAAATGTTCAGCAAAGGCCTAGAAATTCACTCTTTCCAGCCTACTTATGCATTTACAGTTATTTCAAAAGTTATTGTTTTGAAATGTAACGAATATTACTTTGAGGACATGAATTATCGTTACTATGTATTAGTGTAATATTAATCGTTAAATAATAAACTGCTCTAATTGGTATTTTACGTTTATAATGTTTACGTTATTATTACGATACTGTTGCCTAACATTTAATTTAAAGGTAAAACGTATGCTGACATTGATATAAGCATAACTACTCATGTTGTATACTATGTAAATGAGCTCAGAATTCTTGCCTAAAGCTAGATTATATCTTCCAGATTGTGTGGGCCACCAGATATAGAATTAATCATTGTTATAAGCTCTGGGGCTGAGTAAAGGAGGGGGGTGCGTTGCAATCTGTCGAGTGGTTGCTGTGTTCGTGGCAAGGTTAGATATCGTGATTTGAATACAGTACGTTATACAGGTGTTCGGAAAAAATTTAGTGATTCAGAATTTTATTCTGCATGGTAAAATGAATAAAAATGACTCTGTCAATTTATCTACTAAAATAATTTGTCATTGTCTATATACATATTTGTAATTTTTAACAGAAATAATATTGGTCCAAAAAAGCTGAGAGAGAAAATGTTAAACTTTGCACACGTTACCCTTGTTAAGTCGGTGTTTGGGTAAAATAATGATAATAAAATCTCTAATTGTTTAAAAAAGCGGAGTTTTAGGTATATGGATGTTGTAGTAAAAATTATGGTAAATGAAAAAAGTCTTAGGATTTGTTTGTATTAAGAACAAAATCAAAGGTATTTATGATTAATTATTATTAAGTTTTTTTTCAAAAGGTAAGAGGAAAATTAAATTACCTACATTAAAAAAAAAATAAATCATAGAGGTTCACAATTTAATTTTCTTCAGCAACTAAGTATATTTCTTGTAACAGGTTTGTAATTTTAATTTGAAGATTATAAAAAAAATAGAATATTATATAGATAAATGGTAAAACAAAACTGTTGAACTGTATGATGCTTTGATGTATGACGTTAATTTATATTTATATCGTCACAGAAGTATATGCTATGCATATTTTAAAAATATCTGTAGTGTATTTCTACACATATATAATACGAATACGAATACCTGAGGAAACATTGTGGCAAACACGACTTTTTATATTGCGAGGGAAATTGTAGGATGCGCGTAAACCAAAGAACACTCCCAGGGCGTTGTCGACAGTTATTGCATTGTCCTGTCACAAGCGGTTAACATGCGAATATGAAAATAACACAAGCACGATTTTATGTTCTCTTTGTACGAAATATGTTTTTGTATTAAAAGAGCAGAAATAATTTACACACACATTTTTGCCAATGATTTAAAAAATGTCAGACTGTTTATAGACAAGAAGATATAAAATAAATTTTAAAGTAAATTGGACTAAATATTGGGAAACCACTCGATTGGAAATATATGTGAATGCAAAACTATAAATTTCTTAAATGCATCTCAGAACGATGCATTTGGTCATTTGGTCACGATATGGATGTCTACGAACGTATTGGGGTCATGCCAATAACTCATATTTTTCTATTTAAAACAGTAAAGTCAAATGGGATTTTGATATATAATTAATACATATTAAAAATACGCACTCAACAGAGTATACGTACTTATGAAAGAGATAATTTGGAAATTTTAATTTTAGAGTCGATACCAATCAGTTACGAGGAGTATTAAGTCTCTACTAAGTGATCGATACTATAAATATAATGTCCTGTTTAATTATCTTGTCTTAAATTATGATCCAAAATTTGTATTTGTTTTGGTTTCAATTTCGATACACAATAATCAGTTTAAACGTTTTTCCTGGGTGTGATAAATAATAAAATATATCTCTATTGGTTTAGAGTTTGTTCATATGTTAAAAAATTTTAAGCGGGCACATATTACACACATTTATGATTATTTAAAATGGTAATGGCAATGGTCTGAAATGGGCATAGCGATGGTTTTACGGTCACAAGTGTCGTGTTTCTCTGTACATGTTGATGTTAAAACATAGTCATGCAATTTTCAAACGATCAAAATTTTCAATGTCCTTTCATTTGTGTGATTTCTGTGACTGTAAAATGTGTTAAAAAACATACAAAAATTAAATCAAGGGAGAGACCTATTTTTGCATGTAGCTTGCCTAGAAATAACTTTCGGAATGCTTTTTCGAAACGGAAACACGGGCCTCATTAAAAATACCAGTGTTGTAGGATTTTAATTATGGTTCTGAATCTGAAGTTATGGTATCTAATGGTCCGCTTAAGCTTAAGAACAACACATGTTATCCTGATTTAAATATAAATCCTCATATGATCAAAAATTAATATTAAAACACTTAATTTCACTTAACATTCTACAAAAAATCATTTGTTTAGTGTTTTTAAAGTTTATGTGAATAAAAAACAACTAAAACATAAACGATATTGATTGTAGCTAAAGTAATGCCTTTGAACCGATGGGACTGCAGGTCTCGACATGAACTTTCAGAACGGCATCAAAGTCAACCTCCCGGGCATTCTTGAGTCACAGTCGCTGTTTGTGTGTGGGGAACGCTGAGTAGCAACGATCTTATAATTTATTCATTATACAAGCCTTAACCAGATATTCTCGTCAAATGAGTATATTTATAAAAATATATATTTTATACAATAACTGTAAACTTTACGACAATTTAAAGATTGGTCGTGTTTTAAAAATCCGACTATAACAGTATTTTCCTTTATCAGTGTTAATATTTACTTTGGTTTTATGTTTGAGCAAGAAAACATGCTTATGTTAATACATACATTGCATTCGCCTATGGCTTTTTCTTATAGCTTGATTATATCATTTGTCTGACATTTATAACCTAACTCTCAAAGCCAACATTCATAAAGGTACGGAGAACCCCACGGGTCGGTGTCTTCTATAAACAAGTGTTTGTAATAAAACCTAGCCATCTCTATAATAGTAAGAAGACCGCAGGCACTGGGCTAAGGCAAATCTTTGTAAACCTGGGGAAGGATTTTATATTGTACCACACTAAAACCAATACCACCGTCGCAGCAAACCTGCGTACTCAGCGAATTTCCAATGCATATATATGTGACTCACTACTACATAGAGCTACTTACCAAGTTTCACAAAAATACATCCATAAATAAATGATATAGCATTTTATTTATTCTCCATAAGAATAACATTAGGGTTGAGGACGCAGGTTTGCTGCAACGAGGAAGATAAGTATTTTTCTGCAATTATCAATATAACTGAACCAGGTGAAGCTATATACCAAGTTTTATTAATTTAGGTTCATAATTAAGGGTGATATACAACTTAACTTATTCTCCATATAAATAACATGGGGACCGAGTATGCAGGTTTGCTGCTACGGGGACTATCAACAAAAAACTTGTTTTTTGTGCTAATATGAATATACCACAAATAGTTGAAGCCACATACCAAGTTTCATCAATATACATTCAAAAATAATTGAGATACAGAATTTTATTTATTCTCCATAAGGATAACATTGGACAACATACTGCGTTTAGCACTTTGAATATCTCTGCAACGGTTGGACGTAGAACAATGATTAAAACACCAAAATGTTTGTTTTGTTAAGCTAAACACGTTAATAAACAGAAATGTGAAGTTTTTAGTAAATCTATCTGAGAAATTTCTAAAAACCTTTTTCTCATAAGATTAACATGGGACACGTTTTTGGATTTTCTCCGCAACCAATTAACCTAGGTTAATGATTCAGAATACTAAATTATTTGTTTTTTAAGCTCTATAAAATGGTTATAATCAAAATTGAGTGTTTTTAACATTTTGGGGTCAAATTTTCAAAAAACCGATTTTTGGAAAATTGTAAATTCCCATAAAACCTCCTATCCATAGTCCGATCGATCTGGTTTTCGAACTTAAAGTCATAAATGTTACTCTACACATTTGTGCAAAATTTCATTAAAGTCGGGTGTTTCTTTCAAAAGTTATCGCGGTAACGGACACACACACACACACACACATATATATATATATATATATATATATATATATATATATATATATACATATATATAAATTTGAACGAATAGTGTTTTTGGCATCTGGGGACCTCAAAACGAAAAGTTATCATGGGCTCGGGCTTAAGTCTTACCATGCCACCTACGGTAATAGCTTCTTCCCTATAGGGGAAATTCGCTAATATTATTAAAGATATTTGCTAACAAGATGGTTAATGTGTCTCCCCTGGTTTTTATATTTCGGAAATATTAAATAATAAACATTCCTCAATAATTGCCTTGTTAACATTAATAAAATAAAAAATAAATAATGGTTAAAAAATGGCTTAAATGATGTACCAATAAAAATAATAAAAAAAAGAATACGAATAAAGTTAGGTTAATCGTAGCCAATTTTCATTATTGTCTCATAAAAATCGTCCAGTTCTAGTCGAGCTAAACTAATAATATAATTGGTTGGGCCCAATTAATCGTCATTAAAATATTTATCTTGGTCGATAAAAAGATTTAATTTTGTTTCTAAATTTGAAAATTGCTGTCATTACCTTATAGTCTACTCAGAAAGTAATTTATCGAATAGTTTCTTATCCATATAGTTGGGTGTTCTCTAAACAAAACATAAAGTTGTGGTTTGGGATATTGCAAAGCTGTTTTGAACCTAGTATCATAGTCACAATCAACGTTAACAATGTAAAAATTGTAATTTTTGAAAACATATAAATGTTATTTGTATCAAATACAGTTTAAAACATTATTATAAATTGTTTTAAAACTAATTTATTGGAAACTTAAACTTGAACAGCTCTGATAATTTTAAAGCGCTATAATCTGAGCTCTGAAGCGGTTAAACCATAAGCGATTAAAAGAAGAAATCGCACTCGATCAACCATTATTAATATTTATTTGACGTTTAACTAGGGCACCGAATCAAAAATTAAGAATACCTTATTGAATGTTATGCTTTAAATGTTAAAGTACACAATTCTATGTTTTGGCAGTCAAATAACCCGAACTACTCGTTTTATTAGAAGTAGTCAACATATTGTTCAATAGTATTCCGGACACGTCAAGGAACTCAAAATACTCTAAAGAGCCCCAGGGCAAGACTTTGATATTGCTTTGAAACTTTATTTATTGGCTACCAAGCTTCAACTGCAAACTGTGGTGCGACTGTTTCACTTTGAATATATTGCACGATTGAACAAAGTTCGCTCATGCCAATTCACGTGTTTTACTAAAATGTAAAGTATGTTGTACAGATGTTATGCGATGAAGTTTTAAGAGATGAAGAAATAAAGAATGAAATGATTAAGTTACGGGAAGTGCTACTCAAATGAAGAATATGAATTATTTGTATCGATAATATTACATTATTTTCTTAGTGCACCGAAGTCGTTTTATTGTGAGGGGACGTTGTGCTGAACTGTCAATAGAATTTATAAGCATGGTTAGCAGTGTGAACCATTTCAAAGGTGAATATTTGCAGGAAGAACTATGACTAAGCCGACGAAGTTCAAGGAATGTCAGTAATAAAGAAGGATCGGTCTTAATTTGCAACAAAAAAATATATGTTGGATATTGTGGAAATTATTAATTCCATTCAACCAAATTTTGAAATAGGAGTGTCATATTAGGATTCACCAAGCTGTTTAATTGTTTTGCATCATTTCAGTGTATGTAACAAGTTTAAACTTGTAAATAAATGGAAAGAGCCTTAATTTCATTTGCAGAGTGAAATTGATGTATTATTTTATGATTTCTATATCTGCAATATAACTTATTTTCAGTTTAGTTCTAGCATTAATTTTAAAGTTGGCTTCTTTTTGGCTGTCCAAAGTCCGTATAAGATGATCATTTTTGTTGTAAACATAATATTCTTTAAAGTTAATATATTATAGTAGTGTAATTGGAGGAGATGGTATAAAATCTGTACTGTACATTAACGTTTATTCAACTGTAATTTAAAGGTGAAATCGACTCCTACAGATCTCGATTTGAAAGTAATAAACCATAATTTAATTTAATAACTAGATACATATTATTTTATAGATCTCTTTGTTATTTAATTGGTCGTATAATTATAATCCATACAGTTTACTCAGTTTACGCAGTACGAATTCACAAAATTGATTTGTAATCACAATATATTAACATATCTGTATACAGATTACATGACAATAGGTTGCTTCAAACAATATAGTATAAACATGTTATAGAAACATTAGATTAAAAATAATTCAAATATTTAATTATTTTTAAAACATTTTAATTGTTTAATTATGAAATGCCAACTGAAAACATCTTCTTCTTAATTAGCGATGCTCAATACTACAAAAGTTTCTGTAAAACAAAAAAGTTTCTTTTCTATCTAAGGTAAACCTTTGTTGTTTTAATAGTAAAGAGTATTACCTATTAAGTATATTATCACTTTAGTTAGTTAAGATTTGCCGTATGACATTAGAGGAAATTTTCACTGCTCAAGAAAACCTTCTCTGAATGAAGTAACTATATTAAATCTTAAGAGGAAAGTTGTATCCAGGATCACTACGTTAATTAATTCTTTTATGCCGGAGTTTCCTTGAATATTTTGTTTGCATTTCAATCTTTGCTTCTTTCTCCTTTTGGTACTTTTAACTCTTTTTTTCCAAGTCCAGAAGGAACACTGAGCACTTTTTTTTGTATTCAAGCTAATAGTTTTCTAGATTAAGTTCCGTAAGATCCAAGTTGTCACTAATTTTAGGGCACAAATGATTGGTATAATTATTATATTAAAATAAATATTATCTCAGCAGTCTAATATTCCATGGTGCATTGAAGCCAAAATCACAGCATTGTATTGAGACATTGTAGCAATGTAAACCAAAATAACCATAATAGGGTTTAAAATAATAATCAACCGTTTTGTTATACAAAACCAGTTACGCAAAAATAAAATATAATAATAATAAAAAGTTTTAACCAACTAAGATAGTTTTTTAAACAAAATTTTCTCTGTTGCAAAGACTATGAATCCTTTTGTTTTAGCGTCTTAAAAAATTAATCGTACTCGTCTTCCAAAAACTCAATTTCTTTTAAAATAAATATTTATTACAAGAAGCATAATTTGTATAGTTTCAGTTGCTCATAATGGGCTGTGTGGTATATTTGCAAATAATAAACTTTGTTAGAGACTGGGAAGTAGTTAAGTGAACGGATGAAACGGTTCACACATCGCCTCCAGCATACCTGGATAATTACTCTCCAGCCGGTCGTCCAGTACATTAGGCCGGATGTTTTAGAGTCCATTTAAGTACGATAATTAAATACCGATAATACTATAAATTTAAAACAATAAAGGAAACGATGATATACTGGATGGAAACCGTGTAACCTTGCATATGATATTGGTATATGAAACTCTTATGAATAAATTTGTTTAACTTAAATGTCTAAGTGACTGACAATGTATTTTTATAATATAGAAACAAACACAACACCTTAAGTTAATCATCTGTTGGCATAAGAAAAAACTAAACTAACGGTACACTCAAAGTAGAATTTTACTTTACTTAGGGCAGTTTGTTACCAACGCCAAAAAGGTTGTTTGCTCGTGTCGTTGACAAATTTGGCCACAGCAGTGTTATACAGGACTCCAAGTCTCGGCTCAACAAAAGTTGATGTGTTTTGAACTCCCAACTGTGGTTTGAATGACTGTGTTTTTCATTTAAATCAACTATCAGGAAACCCGCGGGTTGTCTTTCTTCAACTACACTATTAAGTGGACCACGTTATGGATCATTAATTTCTATAACATTTTAGTTTACAGATTAATAACTAATATTTATAATTACAATTATTTATTCAAACAAAAGTTGTTATGCTTTATTTTCTAAATTAGGTTTGTATATTTTTCAAGATAAATAATTATCATCAATTTCATTTTGTCCTGAACGTAACGTCCATAGCCACAATTGTTAAGGTACTAAGTGTTGTTACTAATTGTTGTACTTCAGTGTTGCTAATAAATAGTTGTAAGACAATAATATTTATTGTAAGAGATCTGGAACACTAAAAGACGAGTCAAATAACATTATACATTATACGTTATACTAAATATACATTTTCATTCATTATAAGTAACACAATAAAATCAATAATTATTTATATTGTAATTTTTCTATTGTAATTCTTGTAATTATTTCTAAAAATATTAGATTTATTTATAAAACAAAAACCCCACACAATTTCAATCATCTGGTAACAATACATCCACCAGTTGACTTGATTAGGCATGATATCAAATCTATCGTTCGTCTTTTATCATTTGGGCGTTTAATACCCTTTTTCTACGTGCCATAAGTGGATGTAATACTACTTTCGCTTCCTTCAGTTAGGGTTCAAGTAGTTCACTGCACTCATGAAGCACCCTATATCAAAGAGAATTTTCTTATACTCAAAGATCCTGAGGCAGATAAAAATAACATTATCAAGACCACTGAATCTTTTATTATTGTATTATTTGGAAATCATATCGGTAGTGGTTTTGAAATATTGAGGTATAAATTTTAAAAAATCTACAAAAAGCTCAAAATTCTATTTTGCAAGACTACCCGCCACAAGAGAGATGACACCTTGTAAAGCATTCAAGCAGAACGCATTTGTAAGTGTAACCTTGGTTGCGCGTTGTATTTGATTTTGTATACGATACTCTTTACGATTGACAAAGTTTTGCTTTAGTTTATACCAAAGACTAAATATAAACTATGACCAAAACGAAAGGAACCGACTGTCGCTGAAGACGACAATCTTTTTTAATTATCATTATAATGTATGATAATTTGTCAATGTTTAATTTATATTATACATATTTCTAAAGTAGCATCATTGCTTTAGCCGAATATAGACGAGTAAAGATGAACGGGATGGATTAGCGATAGTGTGGATGGGTAGTTCTCTGCCGCTCATTTTATCACCGCTGATTATTTGAGTTGAAAAATTAATTCAACAAAGTTAGATTCGGCCAAAGTTTGAAGAATGCTTAAGGAATAAGACCGCGTGTTTTAATGTTTTTAACAGCTTACACTATGTAGTGATTTCGTAGTTGTATGGACCGATAATAATATCCTAACTTAATTTTAACATTAAAGATTTTATTTAACATACTTAAAGTACTTTAAAATACTTTCTCCTGATATTTATAAGCCAAAAGTAACTTTTTTCACTGCAGTATGTAACATAATGTCATTTAAGAAGCATGAATTACACGTAGTCTACCTTAAATGTAAGCAACCATAAGGTATATTTAAGAAAGTCGGGCTTAAATGATACTTTACCATCTTTTAACTTTTTATTTAAATTTGGACCCTTTGTTTTTATGCATCTGTTGGACATATGTTACATTATTTTATGTGTAACTTTTAGGAAATCTTGTTTTATACAAATTAACCCCTTACACATTTTACTCTACACCTTATGGAGAATGAGTTAGTTGAGCTGAAATGAGAAGAAGTCCTGTTGTTTTAAATTTGTGTACTGATTTTATACATTCTCCGTTTCTATCATCGTATTTCCTAATATTATATACTAATCTTATAGGGAATTATATAATCTTTAAAAATGATAAGAAAGGGTTTTTTCCTACTACACACTTTAGGCGAATTATTAAGAAAATAGTAAAAAGAACAGTTTTTAGACGATTTTGCAAGATGGCGGAAGACGCACAAGGGCTTCGAGGTCTAAAACTTGGGTTTTTCATCATGGGGTTCGATACATATAACATACCTTAAAATCAAAACCACTCCACCTTTTGCATGGCAACCCCTTAAATCAATATAACTATACTGGGCTATAAAACAAAGATATTACATTAAATTGGCCATAGGTATTAACTAAGAAATAAAGAACATGCAGGTATAACTAAGAAAAAAGTACCGAACCAACTTCCCAGAAGTAACTTTAAATCGAGGACAAAAGTAGGCTGTAAGCGGTAAAGAAACAATATCAAGCTACTACTAAGAACAGACTAACATAGCTTGATGAAAAAAGGAGAATTAATAAATATAACGAGGCTCAAAACGATTATTGTTTCAGATTATTATTATTTTATTATAACGCATTTATTATAATCAAATCTATGAAAAGACAAGCAAAGATTATGCTATACCACTTAAACAATTATTACCAGGGAATACAATTTAAAATGGAAACGAAATAAAAGGAAATAATGAATTACCTGGGTAATGAAATTCACACAAAGGAAAAAATAATGAATATGGAATTTACATGTAGCCAAATTAGAGTGATCTAATCATAAAAAATACTATGATCATCCATTCTAAAAAAACGGCACATCTCTGGTTGACGGTATATTAGCTACTAAAATACTAATTATCCCCAGATAACTATGAAAAGGAAAAATAGTAGTAAACAATTACCACAAAATATTATATTTGAAACTACGGTAGTAGGCTCGCTTATGTGGAAGGCTAAGTTTAATATTAAATATCCTATCATACCCTCTTTACGCTTTATTATTACATATTTTTAAAAGTCCAATCCGATTTTTTTAAGAAATATTTTTACCCTGTTTAAAACAATGATAAAAGTATCTAAATAACAACCAGATATCCTGTCAAACTAAAATAGATCGCTAAAAGGGGGTGAACCAAAAAGGGATGAATTATAGATGGTCCTCATAACTTTTATCTAAAATATTTAATTTTTAAGTTAAATAGTCAAACACTAAAATGAGAATTCAAATTAGAAACACTAAATTATAAGCAGAACCAGGCCAATGAACTTTGTCATATATTTAAGGCCTTTTCGTAGTCCTATAGCCCTATATCGCAGTAAAGTGTCAACTGTTATTACCGAGATTATATTACCCGTGAAGTAAGGTTTCGCGGAAGGCAATGATGGTGGTCTTTTTAATTTCCTGTAGGAGACGATATTTCCGTCCCAGCCAATACGTCGGTTAAGTAAAAAGGAGGAAAGCGACAACTTTTCCTTCACTATTACATGGCTCAAAATATTTCTAATACTTTTAAAAGTGTTATGAAATCGCCAACTATTTGTAACTTAGTACTGTTGTCGCGTTAAAAAGTGATAAGCGTAATAAGTGATATAAGCGTAATAAGTGACAATTTTATGCTAAGAGAAATTAACTACATACAGGCTGGTTGGTCTGCTTTAGTAAAAAAGTTAATAGGTTGCAGAGTGGTATTGGATAGTCTTTATGTTTTATTTAAGAGGTTGGCAGCCACTTTTTGCCTTACTTTGCCCATCTACATAGACTATACATATATGGGTGGAAAGTAACCATCAAAGCAAGGAGTGGGCCGTTACAGTACAAGTGGAACAGTACTGATAAAATGTACAAGCCAGGGCTGGGACAGGAACCCACGACAGGGCTGCTACCATGGTTCCGGGTCCGACGCCTTAACCACTGTCTAGTTAGCGACTAACTAACAAAACGAAACGAAACGAAACGATGATTTGAAACGAAATTTGGGTTTCATAACCAGGAAAATATTTATTCTAAGTGACAGTCAGTTGAAATCTTCGAGGCCAAATATCTAAAAAAAAACAGCAATTTCTTTAAATGTAGACATCAACAAATTAAAAACGTGGTACCGTAAAATATAGTAAAACAATTTAAAAAATCACGCAAGCTGTTGGTTTTACGAACGTTAATCAGCTGTGTTATTTCATATGGTTGTAAAATTAAAGTCAGACAATCAATCGTGTTCTCATAATCTCACTTATAGAAATAAATGCTGGAAATTCCTGAAATAATATGCAAATAAAATTTCTACAAGTTATTAAAATAACGTTGCATATTTTTTAAATCAATAATTATTTAGGTTTAATAATAAATAAGGCACATTGTGGGCCTAACTATGTAAAAATCATTAATATACTGTAAATAAATTTCTCAAAATCTTGGTGACATGCAGCTTGATTCACAGTAATATGTGGCTTTGGGATAAATCAATGTCCAGTTTCAGTAAAGTGGAGGGGCTCTAACCATTAGTCGGCTCCAGTATGTCGCTCAACAGTAATCAACTAGTCATGTGTTTACTAATGACGTCGTCCAGCAAATTACCAGGTATCATAACATTAACCCTCTCCCCCCATTGATACATATCTCTGCACGTAAGTTGTAAATTGTGGATAATGTTACCCAATACTAAATTAAAAAGGGATATGCGATATTATTAATTTTTAACTTAAGGTTTATTCTGTTTGAATATTTATACACTTTTTTGGTTTATATGTGTAACATGACTGTATTAGATAGTACGAAGCTTTATTAGCGTGTTTTCATGGGTATATCTTTTTGCTGCTAGATATGTCCAACATTTTGATAATTGAACTAAGTGGGTGTATCTTCATACCCAACTTCAATGCTTGTAGTGTGAAGAAAAACTCAGAGTAAACCTGTGACTAAAATAACTAAATAACATTTACATAGGTAAACTTCAAATGTTGAAAATATGTACATTTTCAAGTACAAAATCTCAGTCAAGTTCGTTATTAGAAGGTTTTCGTTATCTATTAATTACATTATCTTAAAAACGTATCTGGTTTTCCCCATAGTAGTATTTAAGTCGTTGGAATACAACCAACGTATTTTTCATCATAGAAGAGTTATGTGAAAGTTAACAGTAAAATTAACAAAGTAAGATATAAACCGTAATACTATCAACAACTATGAGCATAGTTCTTGTTTTACGAAATTATTATATAAGTAAGACCAATAATAAAAATACAATAAATGTTGAATTAAATTTAAATTTATGAAAATACGATTGTAAATTATTAAAAAGTGTTAAAATCAACAGTATTCTAAAAGTATTTTTTGACAAAGAATTTACAAAAAGTAAATTATTTTATATTGTATTGCGAAAACGTATTTTAAATAAGGTGTGAATGGTAATACATATTATTTTGAATTAATTTACTTGCGATACATAAGACTAGACTAGACTTGTCCATACTATTATTAATTTTAAGACCCCTATATATCAAAGCTGTGATACTCACTTATTCAAAATATGTAAGTAATAGTTTAGTAAAATAAATAAAACATGTGACCTTCACAAGAAGTTGGTTTATGAGGATATAAACAATAAAACAAAATTATTTTGTTTCCAGAAATAAAACCGGGAGACATACAAGTTTTACAATTGTTTACATAAACCGGTTTATATTGACTTATTCATACCATTAAACCCACATTTTTTCAGATGGATGTACTCCAACAAATTTCTGTACATCACATCGATACTAGATAACATGGTTTCTTTCCCTAATTTAAAAGTGACTATATTCTGGAAAGATGATTTAATTAGTAAATAAAATATTTGACGTTATTCTGATTACAAATATTATTTTAATAATATTAAGGACGTCAGAGTGGGTAACTCACTTGGTATTCAGTGGAGTGGTTTGTACAGAAACCAGCGTGGTTTCCAATTCAATAAGAGAGAGCAACATAAATCTTTACAAGATTCAATGGTCAAATATAAGATATGATCAAATCACATTTATTATATTAATTAGACTCAACAAAATATTTGTTTACACTGACGCTTATTTAAAGAGATTTAATAGACTGATACTATTATTTGAATATGAATAATTGTAAGATTAAATGAAAACAAGTTATTTCAATTGGAGATTTTTTTTAAAGATTCCAACTTTTGATGGAGGACGTCTTGCTTAAAAGTGTGCACCTGCTTGCCTTTTGGTCAGTTAATAGACAATGCAAATAATGTCGCGCAATAATGTAAATAATAAGTCGGCAAACGTTCACAATCGTTAAACACAAAACTCCATGCACGAAGATTGTGACCAACACACCACACCATGCACGAAGATTGTGACCAACACACCACACCATGCACGAAGATTGTGGCCAACACACCACACCATGCACGAAGATTGTGACCAACACCACACCATTCACGAAGATTGTGACCAACACATCACACCATGCACGAAGATTGTGGCCAACACACCACATCATGCACGAAGATTGTGACCAACACACCACACCATGCACGAAGATTGTGACCAACACATCACACCATGCACGAAGATTGTGACCAACACACCACACCATGCACGAAGATTGTGACCAACACACCACACCATGGACGAAGATTGTGGCCAACACACCACACCATGCACGAAGATTGTGACCAACACCACACCATTCACGAAGATTGTGACCAACACATCACACCATGCACGAAGATTGTGGCCAACACACCACATCATGCACGAAGATTGTGACCAACACCACACCATTCACGAATATTGTGACCAACACATCACACCATGCACGAAGATTGTGACCAACACACCACACCATGCACGAAGATTGTGACCAACACACCACACCATGCACGAAGATTGTGACCAACACACCACACCATGCACGAAGATTTGACCAACACACCACACCATGCACGAAGATTGTGACCAACACACCACCATTCACGAAGATTGTGACCAACACACCACACCATGCACGAAGATTGTGACCAAAACCACACCATGCACGAAGATTGTGACCAACACACCACACCATGCACGAAGATTGTGACCAACACACCACACCATGCACGAAGATTGTGACCAACACACCACACCATGCACGAAGATTGTGACCAACACCACACCATTCACGAAGATTGTGACCAACACACCACACCATGCAAAAAGAGTGTGACCAACATACCACACCATGCACGAAGATTGTGACCAACACACCACATCATGCACGAAGATTGTGACCAACAAACCACACCGTGCAAAAATATTTTGACTAACACACCACACCATGCACGAAGATTGTGACCAACACACTACACCATGCACGAAGATTGAATATTACAATTAAGAGGCTTCGTTACGTATCGTTACGGGAATAGTACTAGAAATTTTTAGAGTGTGACGTGGCTCAAGTAATTTATGTAGACAGTTTATTGTGTATAAATATTTTAGGCATTATTTACGAACTCATCATAGGTTAAATGTCTGGGTGTTTCAATATCCGAAGAAGGGAGAATTATGTTGGGAAACATTAAAGATAATTTTGTAACTTTTAATGTCCAGTTTTTTGTTTTACATTAAAATTAGGTATATTAGTTACCTTTAGATGCATAAGAAAAAATAAGGTAATCTAACACGGCTAACAAGGTAACATTAACCCATTATTTTTAGCTTTTGAGTGACTAGGAAACTAAACTATGAAATTTATTACTTTTTTATTCTATACTATGCTGAATGTCTTATTATACTAGCCCATCTTAATCCTTTTTATAAAGACCTGGTGAATATTTGCGTTTCATGGCGAAGGCCAATTATTTTAACTACTGCATCAGCTGATGAAATCTCATCGCTGGTGATTATGATCCTTGCATTAGCATATTGTGGAGGTAAGTGAATACAATTGATTATGAAATATGTCCACTGAACATGGGAGCTCATGGAACCTCGTTATAGATAATCAACTTATAACGCTGTGGACTAGTTAGTACTCACATTTCTAATAACATTGGCTTTGGTTCTTTATTTTATAATAATTGCTAGCAAGAGATGCTGTTACTAAATACCAGACGCGGTAGCACAGATAAAGATTAAATAATCCTTGGTCCAAGCGTGGGTTGATCGCGGCTGTCTACTATGATACTTGTTCACGAGCGGTCACCACTGCCTTGCCCATGTGACTATTTATGTTAATGGCACCTCGCTATCTTTAGATCACCGGCGCCGTACAAGTGTAATTGCCTGTGGGGGTGGGTAGTTGAGTAATTTTCAAAGAGTAAAGTGTTAGGCAGCACCCCTTCACAATTCAACTGCGTTGAAATTCATCGAGACAATATAAACATACAAACCAATATTGCACACACCAATCGGTCTACATGCCAATAATCATTATAATTTTACATAATTTAGTCTTTGTTCCCTATATTACCTTGCAACTAAAAAAAATCTAAATTGTACCCATTAATACCTTTTAAATTGATTTAAAAAGGACGAATCAACCTAATGTTGGGTACCATAATTCATTTGCCTATCTAATGATGTGCAGATTTGTTTTTCAATTCGAATGAGATTGGTACAGAAATTATTTGCTTACATGTATGGGGTGGAGGTCGGATAGTTTTGGTAGGCTCATTAGAATTTTTTTCAAGCTCGGGTTTCATTAGTTTTTTTTTCAACTAACTGTGTATGGTTGTTGTTGTTGTTTTGCGGATTAGGAAACCCCAGCATAGCTGCTAGTCACATCTTCCACAAGCGGGAATATTGCGCAGGTTACCGGAAAGATAGGATATAGCAGGAAAGGAAAGGGTGGGAAGGGACGGCAGCCAAATCGACCCTTCAGAGGGCCAACTCCCGTGCCCCTGTTACAGCTGGGATGAGGCTCTCAAACAGGGGACCCTCATTTGGTCAACTCAACTGACAGGGAATCCATGTACAACAGCCAGGGACCATTCATTCTCAGGTTGGCAGGTGGGGACCAAACCCGGAGATTCTGTCCCTAGCTGCTGCAAATGGAGGGACCAAAAGTGAAAGGGAAGTTTGCCATAATGGACAGCCAAAAGACTTAACATATGTAATGACAACATCATTTGCTGTACCCAATGTCAGCCTCAAAACTGGTAAAGACCAGTCTTAAAGTAGTCCTGGGACACTGTGTATGGTGCGATTATATAACTACTTAACAGACCGGATTATACACAACACAGACAAACACAGATACAGATACAACACATAGAGACACAACAGATAAACACACAATAGGTAAAGTAAAATTAGAGGCAGCTTTTATGTTAGAAAAGTTTCGCGTAAGAGCTAGTCACCAATGTACTAAGAACTCAACGGACATAATATACCGCTCTTCACCTGTCCTTCACCGCGGGTTCACTAGACGCCCAGATCACGTGACATGCCCACTTTGTCTCCGTTATCTCTGTCACTACATGCAAGTATAAATTACATTTTCACGATCACATTCTCGGGCATCACATGGATTTTTATTACTCATTTCTGTTACACTAAATACTGTTTGCGACTAAGGTAACAATACTCTGAATCAAAGGTGCTTAGAAAACATGTTTTTATCAGGTTAAACAGACGTTGTGTAGAAATTAATCCGACAAAATAATGTATTGATTGCATTATACTCCTCTGAATCTCTATTTTAAGCGCATATTAATTGTACATCCACAGGTTTTACATCGGAAACATAAAAGTCAATAGGGCAGAGTTCCAATAAGAAATATCCATGAGTTCTTGAAATAATGAAGAGTTATGTATAAGTGTAGAAAACGTCAAACCGAAAATTTTAAGCAATCATACGATCTAATGTAAGAGCGCCTGCACGCAAGAACAACACATACACAGGCTTGCACGCTCTCATATTAGAGTAAAATTTTTAAATTAGACATCAAAAGTTTAAAGACTATCAAAAATCTTTAAAGGATCAAAGGTTCTCAAGCAATCTTGTAAAGTAGTCAAATTGAATTCCGTATATTACAAGCAGACACACAAGAGGTGAATATGTATATCAATTTTGTTGCATAGTATTTTATACCACACCGCAGAAGTATAATCTGGGATATAATACTTGTAGTGGCATATAATCCTTATCTATTACCGGCTCAGTCCTTGTCATGCAACAGCTGCAGAATCTGATAACCAATAATGTATGATATGTGTACTGTATGTCAGATACATAACATTGTTCTCTTCGATTACAGTGTTTCTGCTGGTGGCTCTCATATGATATGATACGTTTAAGTTGGAATACCATCCGATTAACAGTTATAGAGATTACGTGAATGTTTTTACATGCATTATTGAGACAGCACTTACTTTTATGAACTATTTAAATTGTTGGTATTTTTTATATTCTGGTGACTAAATTATGGATGTTGAAAGATGCACACACGAAAATTAAACACAACACAGTTTTTTTGTGTAAAGTAAATATATTAAGGATTATAATTAAGGAAATGTAAACAATTAGAGTACTTATATATATATATATATATATATCACTGTGTTATCTAAATACTATTTTTTATCTAATGCGTCATGTTTTGCCCGTGGTCGTAGTAAAACTTTAGACATATATAAGATTACTAACATGTTTTAAACCATTTTGTTTGATATCTATTTAATGTGCTGTTTATTTTTTACTTTGAATGACTTTTCTTCCTACCAAATTATATTCATTTGGTTTAGAAGTTGGTCCATTGTTCATTTTGAAACTGTGAGTGGAGGTACACCTTTGATTCCCGTGTATCTGCTAAATTAATTAAGGTTAATAAGATTAACGTGGTAACTTTGAAGACCAGAAGCCCGACAGTTTTAAAACTTGAGTAGACCTATGTTTGATTGCGTTTTATTTCTAATATCCCTTGTCAATTTCACTTCTACTGATCTAGTAGGTAATCCGTGATGATTTAGAGCCAGTGGGGCGGAACCGAAACTTATTTTCGGATCGGTAGTAGAACAGTATTAATTCTAGAATATTACATATCATCCTATGTAATTCATATAAATCCGCCCCGTAAATACTAAATATCAGGTTTAAATCTTTTTACAAATCGGGATTTTCATAGAGATATAATTATTACATCGTAAAATAAGTACCCTGGTTTAAGTATGTTTTATATTTCAATTATGTGAGCAAGGGGAGTGTTGAGGCTATTGAGGCCACAGGAATTTTGAAACCCTAGTAGGCATATTATAACCGAGGTATACTACCAATTTCCCCGCCTAAATTTCAGTTCTACCAGTTTAAATTTCTTAGAAACCCGATAAAATGGCATATACTGATTTAAACTAGGATATTTATTAGTAGGCTCAAAGTTAAATATATCCCTAAAAATGGAATTCTTTAATCTATGACCTACAGATTAAATTAGTATCAATATTACCATATTGGTATGTACAATTCATAATTTTCTGTAAATATTATATTTTGAAATACAAATTATATCCGTATGATCAAAATATAATTTGTAATTCTTACAATTATTATTTGTTTATCTTTGCTTTTACGCATCTTTTATTAATATGCTATTACACAATATAAATGAATGCATTATGACTAATGTTGTGTCCAAAAAAGATTTGGATTACTATATGTATATTTTAACTTTAAATATTGTTCTAATAAAAACAAGTTTTTTATGTTTTGCGACACATTTTAGATTACACAGAGGTAAGTTAATCCGTCATACTTATTATTAAAAAATATAAACTAATAATAAATTAACCAACAACAACAAAATACCTATAAATATGTAATTTTTAAGAATTAGAAGTACTGGAATCAATACGTATTCCATAACAAAAATAATAAATGGTGTAACAAGAAAAAATCCAATAAATTATGTTTTACAATTATTTTAAACAGGCTATTCATCCCTTTATTCCTTTAAAGTTCGTAATATTCTAGTAACTGCAGGATCAGACCTCTGATTCCAGTCAGGAAATGAGACCTCCATCGCAATGAAAGCGGTTCGATCCCCAGCCATTCTCAACCAGTGACAAACTATATTCCACTTTGTTTATTTTATTAATTTGTTATGAAATAATACTAACAGTGTTATGATTTAAATAAAAGTTTTCATTTAAACTTAAAAGTACTTTCCCCATACCTTTTATTCTTTTCAAGGTGTTGGGTATTTCCTAATACACGCATGGGTAGATCAGGTTAGTTATTGCAAAACGGTAATGAAACGATGGATTTTGTCAAGTTGAGAGTAAGTGTGTTAAACGTTATACCACTAGAGAGAACAAACGAGATAAAAAAAGTATATTCATACAAGTCTATATTCCAAGTTGCAAAAATGAATGAATGTCTTGATAAACTTTGTGTGGAGTCCACAAGTTTCTGGCTTACCTAACAGTAGGGGGCAATAGCCGATTCAAAACCAGCAGCAACCTGCTTGCTCCACTGTGGAGCTGTGGAGCCCCCCCCCGACCCCCCCCCGACCCCCCCCCGACGCCCCCCCGCCCCCCCCGACGCCCCCCCCCGACGCCCCCCCCCGACGTCCCCCCCCGACGCCCCCCCCCCCCGGTCGCCAGCGGCACTTTTCGTGATGACCTTGAACATGAGGAAAAAACTTTCGAAAATTAATAACTAGCCTATTTATCCATCAATTCCCACGGGACTTTTTCCAGAGTGTAGGCCTACCCCAGAGGAAGCGAATGACGTAAGAACCCCATAGATCCGCCATTAAACAAGGCCGCTATTAATTTATAACCGCGTTTTCCTTATGGGATCTCAGCTGTTTACCAACCGATTTTGACGAAACCTCACCACATGTCAGGCGGCGGCCTAAGTAAACCATCGCTTAAAGAAAATTGAAAATCCACCGTTAAACGGACCCGCTATTAATTTTTAACCGCGTTTTCCTTATGGGATCTCAGCTGTTTACCAACCGATTTTGACGAAACCTCACCACATGTCAGGCGGCGGTCTAAGTAAACCATCGCTGAAGGAAACCCAAAAATCCACCGTTAAACGGACCCGCTATTAATTTTTAACCGCTTTTTCCTTATGGGATCTCAGCTGTTTACCGACCGAACTCGATGTGACTTCACTACACGTCGTATGCCGGCTTGGTCAAACCAAACTGCGAGCGGCTCCGCGGCGTCACGTGTTGAGGCGCGTGCTAGGGCCTACGTGACTGTCCCAGCCTGTTTACTCATCAGCGGTTCTGGGAATTGGTTACCGCTTACATTACACTGCGAAGCATCTAGAAGCTTCTAGAACGTCGTGGACCGCGGTGACATCATCTCCATGCCTACGTGACCGTCCGGGCCTGTTTACTCATTAGCGGTTCCGAGAACTGTTTACCGCTTTCACCGCCTACTTTACGGTACGTAGCTATGTTACTTCAGTGATTGTCATCGCTTCCTTCATTCAGTTTGTGTTTGGAGCCCAGTGTGTGTAGACGTTCTACTTCAGTGCTGTGCTAGTCCTTACCGCACCATATTTCGAGATCTGTTAAACGTAAGTATATGTAGTCTTATAAGTTGTAGTGTGGACCGCCTCAGGCTGTTTACTCATTAGCGATAATTGCCGCGATTTCGAGAAATGTTCCACCGCCTTCTACTGTACGGTACGTAGCTATGTTACTTCAGTGATTGTCATCGCTTCCTTCATTCAGTTTGTGTTTGGAGCCCAGTGTGTGTAGACGTTCTACTTCAGTGCTGTGCTAGTCCTTACCGTACCATATTCCGAGATCTGTTAAACGTAAGTATATGTAGTCTTATAAGTTGTAGTGTGGACCGCCTCAGGCCGTTTACTCATTAGCGATAATTGCCGCGATTTCGAGAAATGTTCCACCGCCTTCTACTGTACGGTACGTAGCTAAGTTACTTAAGTGATTGTCATTGCTTCCTTCATTCAGTTTGCGTTTGGAGCTCAGTGTGTGTAGACGTTCTACTTCAGTGCTGTGCTAGCCTTTACTGCACCATATTCCGAGATTGTTAAACGTAAGTATATGTAGCTCTTAGAAGTTGTAGTGTGGAAGACTATTACATTCCCCTTTATAGTAAGATTCTCATTTAAGGTATGATCGTTCAGCAACTTTGAAGTCAGAATGTGCAAAGAGAGGTCTGGCTTGTTAATAGAAGTTGAATAATCTGTTCTTTGCTAAAACCAATTTAATAAACGAGGAAACCCGTGTACTAACATTAAATTTGCCATGGCCTTGACTCTTGTCTACCACGCATAAAGTATGTGTTATGTTACCAATGAAGTGTTCTCGTTGCGACTAATTTGTAAATGCAAGAGACTTATCATATTCGTTGTTGCAGATGAACAACCAACACCTGTGCGAGGTCTGTGGCCGAGCCTTCAGCCTGCTCAGAAACCTGAGGCGGCACGCGGAGTCCGCCCACAACGCCAGACGTCACGACTGCCACGTCTGCGATAGGCGCTTCACAAGAGGCGACAGCCTCCGCCGCCACGTCGTCACGGTTCACGGACCACACGCCACGGCGGAGCCCCAACCGCAACGAGCGGACCATGCCTGCCGACTGTGCCCGGCCATCTTCGCCAGCCTGGAGGACGTGCGCCGCCACATGCAAGCGGCTCACTCCGCGATGCCAGCAGCAGCTCCTTCCTCCTCCTCGAGCCCCGATCGCCACGTGGAGTGCGAGCGATGCGGTGGACGCTTCAACCGCGACCTGGAACTGAGACGACACGTCCGGACCGTCCATCCTCCCACGTTCCGTTGCGCCTACTGCGACCGCGGGTTTACCCGTCGCTTCAACCGCGACCAGCACGAGTCTCACAACTGCCCTGTTGTGAGGAACCTGGCTCAAGAACCATCCGAGTTCCGCTGCGTATACTGCGAAAAGGGGTTTACTCGCCGCTTCAACCGCGACCATCACCAGTCTCACAACTGCCCTGTTGTGAGGGACCTGACCCAAGACCGACTGCCTAGGTTGTCCTCTCCTCCCCCTCTTCCACAAAGCAACCAGTCGTTGCGCCAAGGAGCCAGCGCCGAGCCCCGATCGCGCCAGATGCCTAGCGCCGAGCCACGACCAGGACCGAGCACCGAGCCACAGCCAGGGCCCAGCACCGAGCCCCAGCCCCGCCCAGGACCTAGCGTCGAGCCTCAGACCATCGATGACGAGATGGAGGGTGGCGGCCGCCCCGTGTTCCAGCTCGTGCATCGGGCCTTCCGGAGTCGCCTCCTCACCTACCGCCTGGCCCAGCCGTTAGACGCCTTGCTGACCGTTGAGGATGCGCTGACCCTGTTGTTTGACGAGGTTCTGGACCTGATGGAGAACGTCATGACCCAACATCCGAGCATCAAGGCGAACATGGTCCTGGAATGTGAGTTCTCCAACATTCATGGGGCCACCTGCCTGCGCTCCTTCAACACAAAGAACGTCCCACTGACCGAGGCCTCCGACTTGGAGGCTTTCCTCTCCGCGACGTTCGAGACGATCGTGAAGAAGAAGGAGCAGTGCGAACTGGTAGGCAGCGGCTGGACATACCTGCGTATACGGGACCTGGAGATCCGCGTGAACGAGTACACGCCGCTCGGGGGCAGAGCGTATCTCCAGCTGCCAAGGGCTATTGCAGACACGCGCGCTGTTGTCAATGTGCTAAACGCCGACGACATGTGCTTCATGTACGCTATCCTGGCCAAGTTCGTTGCGCGACACGCGGAGAGACCTGCAGCGTATACGCCGGACATCATCGCCCGCTACGACTGGACCGGTTTGCGTTTCCCCGTGACGCTCAAGGACATCAAGACCTTTGAGGGCAAGAACAACATCAGCGTAAACGTTTACGGGATCGAGCGCGCGATGGTGGGAAGACGCCCTGACGGAACTCCCAAGTTCATGGATAGGGTCTACCCCTTGAAGATCTGCAAGCGAGAGCTTGAAGACCACAGGGACCTGCTGTACGTGACCACTGACGGGGACAGCCACTACGCATACATCACGGACCTGAGTCGACTGGTCCGTCGCCAGCTCACTGACCACGGGCATAGGATCTACGTCTGTAAGCGGTGCTTCGCTTACTTCGACAATCAACCCAACAAGCTAGGGTTGACGGGCGCTCAGCGTCTGGAGGAGCACAGGCGTTACTGCTACGCCAAGGCTCCCCTTCGCCTAGACTTGCCGAAGAAGCAGCAGATCCGCTTCACCCATCCAGAGTACACTAGGCGGGAGAGGTTCAGCATCTACGCGGACTTCGAGTGTGCTCTGCAGCCTGTCGCTGTTGACCCGGTGGAAGCGCCGCCGCCCGGCACGACGCCCCTGCAAATGCACGTCCCGTACGCCTTCGCCTACCAGATCGTGGATTCGCTCGGCCTCGAGGAGTTTGAGCCGCGGGTATACTTCGGAGCTGACGCGTCCAAGGTCTTTATGGAACGGCTCAAGATGGACGTGCTGAGCCTGTGGGAGTTCCTGTTCAGCACGAGAGCTCTGCACCCTTCTCTGACCCGGCAGGAAATGGATGAGTATCTCGCAGCGACCCACTGCTACCTCTGCGGCAAGGATTTCACCGAGCTGGACGTAAAGGTGCGGGACCACAACCACGCCCCGCCTTACGAGTTCCGAGGAGCGGCGCACCGCTCGTGCAATCTGCGGTACAGGGAGCAGCGGGTCATCAACTGCTACTTCCATAACCTGTCCAACTACGATGCTCACTTTGTAGTGCGGGAGCTGGCCATCGACCCCGGCGATGTGGACGTGCTGGCGCACACCGAAGAGCGCTACATCGCCTTCACCAAGCGGTTTCACTTTGGCCAGCCCGGGGACAACCCACGACAGAGCAGTTTCGCGGTGCGGTTCCTCGACACCTACAGGTTCTTGTCCATGAGCCTGGCCAGCCTGGCAGCGGGACTGCCCACTGACAAGATGCGCGAGACCAGGAAGCGGTTCCCCGACGACCGGCTGTTCGACCTGGTGCGTAGGAAGGGCGTGTTCCCCTACGACTTTGTCACATCGTACGAAACGCTGTACAGGACCAGGGAGCTGCCGCCCAAGGAGGCGTTTAGGAACACCATGACCCTGGAGGACGTCAAGGACGAGGACTACCAACACGCCCTCAACGTGTGGCGAGCCTTCGAGTGTCGTCATCTCAAGGACTACGCTGACACGTACCTGCGCTGCGACATCGCGCTCCTCACCGACGTCTTCGAGCAGTTCCGTGACACCTCTTTGGCCGAGTACGGACTGGACCCCGCCCACTACTACACCCTACCGTCCTACGCTTGGGACGTCATGTTGAAGACCTGCGACGTGGAGCTGGACACGCTGCAGGATTTCGACATGTACCTGTTCGTGGAGCAGGGGATCCGAGGAGGGATCTCTCAGGCCGTCACCCGCTACGCCAAGGCCAACCACGACAGGTGCCCGGACTATTGCCCAGACGAACCGACACGCCACCTACTGTACCTGGACGCTAACAACCTCTACGGCTGGGCCATGTCCCTGTATCTGCCCACCGGAGACTTCCAGTGGCTCAGCCGTGAGGAGATCGACTCCTTGGACATTGGCGCGCTGGATGCTGAAGCGGAACGGGGTTACATCCTCGAAGTGGACCTCCGCTACCCCACCCACCTCCACGACCTGCACAAGGACCTCCCTTACTGCTGCGAGACCAAGCGTCCGCCGACAGGGAAATACCCCAAGCTGATGACCACCCTGGATGAAAAGATGCATTACGTCTGCCATTACAGGGTCTTGCAGCAGGCGTTGAACAACGGACTGGAGCTTGCGGCTGTCCACAGGGCGATCTCGTTTCGCCAGTCTCGGTGGCTAGAGCCCTACATCCTCATGAATACCGAGCTGCGGAAGAAGGCCAGGACCAAGTTCGAGCAAGACTTTTTCAAGTTAATGAACAACGCGGTCTTTGGCAAAACCATCGAGAACGTCCGCAAGCGCCTGAACGTCAAGCTGGTCTGCACTCCGGAGAAGTTCTCCAAGTACGTGGCCAAGTCCAATTTCCTGGACCGCACGTATTACACGGAGGACGTAGCTCTCGTGCACCTCGCCAGGGTAAACATCGTCCTGGAAAAGCCCATCTACGTCGGCATGTCTGTCCTGGAGCTGAGCAAGTGGCTCATGTACGAGTTTCTGCGGAAGATGAAGGACCGCTACGGTGACCGCTTGAACGTAGACTACATGGACACTGACAGCTTCGTGTTCGACATCCTATCCCAGGACATCTACAGGGAGATGATGGAGCACTTGGACGACTTCGATACCAGCGCCTACCCGAGGTCTCACCCCTGCTACAGCCCTACCAACGCCAAGGTGATTGGCAAGTTCAAGGACGAGTGTAACGGCCGATCCTTGTTCGAGTACCTCGGCCTGCGCTCGAAGCTTTACTTCATGGACGTTGAGGACGAAGACAACGGATCCAAGGCGATCAAGCGAGCCAAGGGAATCGCCAAGGGGGTTGTTAAAAACGTCCTAACCCCCGACGACTACAGGGAATGTCTGTTTGACGGGGTGTTGAAAACCACCGTCAACACCCGTTTCCAGTCGTACCTGCACCGTGTCTTCACCGTACAAGTAGAAAAGCTATCCTTGAGCCCGGCCGATGATAAACGCTACATCTTGGCTGATGGTATCCACACCTTACCTTGGGGGCATAAGGACATCCCACCACTGCCCGCAGCAAGAAGTCGAGACAATCCCGAGGAGCAGCAAGGCGGGCCTATGGAGGTGGACGAGGAGGACATGGATGAAGAGTTCCCGGTGTAGATTTAAGTGTGAACAGAACTAGGCTAATTTTTTAAATATAATTAAGTATATTTTGTAAATAGTATTCGTAAGCAAATATAGTCAAACAGTTTAGTTTACAGCATACATCTGTGTTGTTACTACCCCTTGCATTTCCCTGACATTTACTTTCAAAAGACTCTTCTAATGCAAACCGAATTTGTAAAACTATCATGTTTTCAAAAACAAAACTTTCAAAATTGTTAAAAATTCGATATTCTTTCTTAAATACTAAAGAGAAAGACAAGTGAAAACAACAGTTAACGAGAAACAAAACATTTATTGAAACACAATAAGAATATACACACAAACATATTACAATCAAGAACTCAAAAGGTATTTACACAAAAATAGTCTTAAGCGAAGATGGAGTAGAAGAGCCTACGGACCAGTGCGTCGTTATGGTGAGAGCGACCGGGTCGAAGAGCTGCACGTAGTCGCTGAGTGGTATACCGAGGACCGCCCGACAGTACAGGTAGGTGAGGCAGTAGTGGTCATAAACAGAAGTACCGTAGCCCTGGAGTCGATACCTGTTGTAGAGACCGCCACCAGGCGCTTCTCAATCTGGGTGGTGTTCATCGCGGGCGGAAGCAGTCCTCACCGATTGTGTGATACCCTCATTACTACCAGTTGCACGCTTTATCACCACCGGCTTCACTGTATGTGTCAAACCAGTGACTCTGGGGACTCCTGAATAACGATCCACCCAAAGGTTTTCCAATCGCGTTATAATGTTCATAATCATAATATAGATTTCATAGTCTTTATTTTCATCCAAATATAAGTTGCAACCATGTGTATACTGACCTCTATGATGTAACTGGATGTTCAAGAACACATTACCCTGATTGGCGGGATTTTGTACTGTATGTTGATAACCGGAATCTACCCAACTGACAGTCGGTGGTGAATCGTTCGAATCTTTTTCCACAAGCTCCAAGTCTCCAGGTAGTTCCGGGGGATTGACACTTCTACTGTTGTCGTTTATGCATATGCTGACGTTCTGGGAACCTCCCCCTTCGGTTATTTGGTTGGATGATGGTGATGCAAAGTCTTCAGATATCTCCGGAGCATTGCCACTTTCAATGTCGTTTATGCAACTGCTATCAATACATGTGTTGACTTTCTGCGGACCTCTTCCTGCTGAGGTTTGTATGAACGATCTCGGTTGTGAGGAACGATTGTTTCTTCGCTTCCTTCTAACACAGAGGTGGTGCTGACGATGATGGAGACGAAGTCCATCTCGCGACGTGAACGACTCCTCACAGTATGGACATTTCCAGGTCGCCAGCTTCGATGGTGTGGCGACTGACCGTTTCAGTGATGGTGCTGGTGGTGGTTGTTCAGGACTTCGTGGAGAAAAGTACATGGTGCTGTAGCCTTCCATCGCTTCCAACTCCTTCAACAACGTCTGGACTGATTCATCCACTTCGATTGCACTAGCCATGTTTGTGTTTACTCTGCAACATCACTAGACAAACTGAAGGTGCGCGACAATCACTGAAGTAACAAAGCTACGTACCGTACAGTAGAAGGCGGTGAAGGCGCGCGCGACGTTTATGCATCCTCAAACCTAACTTAAACCTGCGTCTGTAAACCTAACGTAGACCTGCGTGCACTTGTCTGCAGACTCCAGGCTTGCACCTGACACACACGCACACGCACGCGCATGCACACGCACACGCACGCACGCTCATGATATGATGAACACGTAGGCGCGGGGATGACGTCACCGCGGTCCGCGACGTTCTAGAAGATTCCAGAAGCTTCACAGTGTAATGGAAGCGGTAAACAGTTCCCGGAACCGCTGATGAGTATACAGCTCCGGGCGGTCACGTAGGCATGGGGATGACGTCACCGCAGTTCACGACGTTCTAGAACATTCTAGAAGCTTCTAGAAAGTCGCATGCTCATTACATTGTGTTTCAAGGTGCGGGGTCAAACCCGCGATTTCGAGAATTGTTCACCGCCTTCTACTGTACGGTACGTAGCTTTGTTACTTCAGTGATTGTCGCGCACCTTCAGTTTGTCTAGTGATGTTGCAGAGTAAACACAAACATGGCTAGTGCAATCGAAGTGGATGAATCAGTCCAGACGTTGTTGAAGGAGTTGGAAGCGATGGAAGGCTACAGCACCATGTACTTTTCTCCACGAAGTCCTGAACAACCACCACCAGCACCATCACTGAAACGGTCAGTCGCCACACCATCGAAGCTGGCGACCTGGAAATGTCCATACTGTGAGGAGTCGTTCACGTCGCGAGATGGACTTCGTCTCCATCATCGTCAGCACCACCTCTGTGTTAGAAGGAAGCGAAGAAACAATCGTTCCTCACAACCGAGATCGTTCATACAAACCTCAGCAGGAAGAGGTCCGCAGAAAGTCAACACATGTATTGATAGCAGTTGCATAAACGACATTGAAAGTGGCAATGCTCCGGAGATATCTGAAGACTTTGCATCACCATCATCCAACCAAATAACCGAAGGGGGAGGTTCCCAGAACGTCAGCATATGCATAAACGACAACAGTAGAAGTGTCAATCCCCCGGAACTACCTGGAGACTTGGAGCTTGTGGAAAAAGATTCGAACGATTCACCACCGACTGTCAGTTGGGTAGATTCCGGTTATCAACATACAGTACAAAATCCCGCCAATCAGGGTAATGTGTTCTTGAACATCCAGTTACATCATAGAGGTCAGTATACACATGGTTGCAACTTATATTTGGATGAAAATAAAGACTATGAAATCTATATTATGATTATGAACATTATAACGCGATTGGAAAACCTTTGGGTGGATCGTTATTCAGGAGTCCCCAGAGTCACTGGTTTGACACATACAGTGAAGCCGGTGGTGATAAAGCGTGCAACTGGTAGTAATGAGGGTATCACACAATCGGTGAGGACTGCTTCCGCCCGCGATGAACACCACCCAGATTGAGAAGCGCCTGGTGGCGGTCTCTACAACAGGTATCGACTCCAGGGCTACGGTACTTCTGTTTATGACCACTACTGCCTCACCTACCTGTACTGTCGGGCGGTCCTCGGTATACCACTCAGCGACTACGTGCAGCTCTTCGACCCGGTCGCTCTCACCATAACGACGCACTGGTCCGTAGGCTCTTCTACTCCATCTTCGCTTAAGACTATTTTTGTGTAAATACCTTTTGAGTTCTTGATTGTAATATGTTTGTGTGTATATTCTTATTGTGTTTCAATAAATGTTTTGTTTCTCGTTAACTGTTGTTTTCACTTGTCTTTCTCTTTAGTATTTAAGAAAAAATATCGAATTTTTAACAATTTTGAAAGTTTTGTTTTTGAAAACATGATAGTTTTACAAATTCGGTTTGCATTAGAAGAGTCTTTTGAAAGTAAATGTCAGGGAAATGCAAGGGGTAGTAACAACACAGATGTATGCTGTAAACTAAACTGTTTGACTATATTTGCTTACGAATACTATTTACAAAATATACTTAATTATATTTAAAAAATTAGCCTAGTTCTGTTCACACTTAAATCTACACCGGGAACTCTTCATCCATGTCCTCCTCGTCCACCTCCATAGGCCCGCCTTGCTGCTCCTCGGGATTGTCTCGACTTCTTGCTGCGGGCAGTGGTGGGATGTCCTTATGCCCCCAAGGTAAGGTGTGGATACCATCAGCCAAGATGTAGCGTTTATCATCGGCCGGGCTCAAGGATAGCTTTTCTACTTGTACGGTGAAGACACGGTGCAGGTACGACTGGAAACGGGTGTTGATGGTGGTTTTCAACACCCCGTCAAACAGACATTCCCTGTAGTCGTCGGGGGTTAGGACGTTTTTAACAACCCCCTTGGCGATTCCCTTGGCTCGCTTGATCGCCTTGGATCCGTTGTCTTCGTCCTAAACGTCCATGAAGTAAAGCTTCGAGCGCAGGCCGAGGTACTCGAACAAGGATCGGCCGTTACACTCGTCCTTGAACTTGCCAATCACCTTGGCGTTGGTAGGGCTGTAGCAGGGGTGAGACCTCGGGTAGGCGCTGGTATCGAAGTCGTCCAAGTGCTCCATCATCTCCCTGTAGATGTCCTGGGATAGGATGTCGAACACGAAGCTGTCAGTGTCCATGTAGTCTACGTTTAAGCGGTCACCGTAGCGGTCCTTCATCTTCCGCAGAAACTCGTACATGAGCCACTTGCTCAGCTCCAGGACAGACATGCCGACGTAGATGGGCTTTTCCAGGACGATGTTTACCCTGGCGAGGTGCACGAGAGCTACGTCCTCCGTGTAATACGTGCGGTCCAGGAAATTGGACTTGGCCACGTACTTGGAGAACTTCTCCGGAGTGCAGACCAGCTTGACGTTCAGGCGCTTGCGGACGTTCTCGATGGTTTTGCCAAAGACCGCGTTGTTCATTAACTTGAAAAAGTCTTGCTCGAACTTGGTCCTGGCCTTCTTCCGCAGCTCGGTATTCATGAGGATGTAGGGCTCTAGCCACCGAGACTGGCGAAACGAGATCGCCCTGTGGACAGCTGCAAGCTCCAGTCCGTTGTTCAACGCCTGCTGCAAGACCCTGTAATGGCAGACGTAATGCATCTTGTCATCCAGGGTGGTCATCAGCTTGGGGTATTTCCCTGTCGGCGGACGCTTGGTCTCGCAGCAGTAAGGGAGGTCCTTGTGCAGGTCGTGGAGGTGGGTGGGGTAGCGGAGGTCCACTTCGAGGATGTAACCCCGTTCCGCTTCAGCATCCAGCGCGCCAATGTCCAAGGAGTCGATCTCCTCACGGCTGAGCCACTGGAAGTCTCCGGTGGGCAGATACTGGGACATGGCCCAGCCGTAGAGGTTGTTAGCGTCCAGGTACAGTAGGTGGCGTGTCGGTTCGTCTGGGCAATAGTCCGGGCACCTGTCGTGGTTGGCCTTGGCGTAGCGGGTGACGGCCTGAGAGATCCCTCCTCGGATCCCCTGCTCCACGAACAGGTACATGTCGAAATCCTGCATTGTGTCCAGCTCCACGTCGCAGGTCTTCAACATGACGTCCCAAGCGTAGGACGGTAGGGTGTAGTAGTGGGCGGGGTCCAGTCCGTACTCGGCCAAAGAGGTGTCACGGAACTGCTCGAAGACGTCGGTAAGGAGCGCGATGTCGCAGCGCAGGTACGTGTCAGCGTAGTCCTTGAGATGACGACACTCGAAGGCTCGCCACACGTTGAGGGCGTGTTGGTAGTCCTCGTCCTTGACGTCCTCCAGGGTCATGGTGTTCCTAAACGCCTCCTTGGGCGGCAGCTCCCTGGTCCTGTACAGCGTTTCGTACGATGTGACAAAGTCGTAGGGGAACACGCCCTTCCTACGCACCAGGTCGAACAGCCGGTCGTCGGGGAACCGCTTCCTGGTCTCGCGCATCTTGTCAGTGGGCAGTCCCGCTGCCAGGCTGGCCAGGCTCATGGACAAGAACCTGTAGGTGTCGAGGAACCGCACCGCGAAACTGCTCTGTCGTGGGTTGTCCCCGGGCTGGCCAAAGTGAAACCGCTTGGTGAAGGCGATGTAGCGCTCTTCGGTGTGCGCCAGCACGTCCACATCGCCGGGGTCGATGGCCAGCTCCCGCACTACAAAGTGAGCATCGTAGTTGGACAGGTTATGGAAGTAGCAGTTGATGACCCGCTGCTCCCTGTACCGCAGATTGCACGAGCGGTGCGCCGCTCCTCGGAACTCGTAAGGCGGGGCGTGGTTGTGGTCCCGCACCTTTACGTCCAGCTCGGTGAAATCCTTGCCGCAGAGGTAGCAGCGGGTCGCTGCGAGATACTCATCCATTTCCTGCCGGGTCAGAGAAGGGTGCAGAGCTCTCGTGCTGAACAGGAACTCCCACAGGCTCAGCACGTCCATCTTGAGCCGTTCCATAAAGACCTTGGACGCGTCAGCTCCGAAGTATACCCGCGGCTCAAACTCCTCGAGGCCGAGCGAATCCACGATCTGGTAGGCGAAGGCGTACGGGACGTGCATTTGCAGGGGCGTCGTGCCGGGCGGCGGCGCTTCCACCGGGTCAACAGCGACAGGCTGCAGAGCACACTCGAAGTCCGCGTAGATGCTGAACCTCTCCCGCCTAGTGTACTCTGGATGGGTGAAGCGGATCTGCTGCTTCTTCGGCAAGTCCAGGCGAAGGGGAGCCTTGGCGTAGCAGTAACGCCTGTGCTCCTCCAGACGCTGAGCGCCCGTCAACCCTAGCTTGTTGGGTTGATTGTCGAAGTAAGCGAAGCACCGCTTACAGACGTAGATCCTATGCCCGTGGTCAGTGAGCTGGCGACGGACCAGTCGACTCAGGTCCGTGATGTATGCGTAGTGGCTGTCCCCGTCAGTGGTCACGTACAGCAGGTCCCTGTGGTCTTCAAGCTCTCGCTTGCAGATCTTCAAGGGGTAGACCCTATCCATGAACTTGGGAGTTCCGTCAGGGCGTCTTCCCACCATCGCGCGCTCGATCCCGTAAACGTTTACGCTGATGTTGTTCTTGCCCTCAAAGGTCTTGATGTCCTTGAGCGTCACGGGGAAACGCAAACCGGTCCAGTCGTAGCGGGCGATGATGTCCGGCGTATACGCTGCAGGTCTCTCCGCGTGTCGCGCAACGAACTTGGCCAGGATAGCGTACATGAAGCACATGTCGTCGGCGTTTAGCACATTGACAACAGCGCGCGTGTCTGCAATAGCCCTTGGCAGCTGGAGATACGCTCTGCCCCCGAGCGGCGTGTACTCGTTCACGCGGATCTCCAGGTCCCGTATACGCAGGTATGTCCAGCCGCTGCCTACCAGTTCGCACTGCTCCTTCTTCTTCACGATCGTCTCGAACGTCGCGGAGAGGAAAGCCTCCAAGTCGGAGGCCTCGGTCAGTGGGACGTTCTTTGTGTTGAAGGAGCGCAGGCAGGTGGCCCCATGAATGTTGGAGAACTCACATTCCAGGACCATGTTCGCCTTGATGCTCGGATGTTGGGTCATGACGTTCTCCATCAGGTCCAGAACCTCGTCAAACAACAGGGTCAGCGCATCCTCAACGGTCAGCAAGGCGTCTAACGGCTGGGCCAGGCGGTAGGTGAGGAGGCGACTCCGGAAGGCCCGATGCACGAGCTGGAACACGGGGCGGCCGCCACCCTCCATCTCGTCATCGATGGTCTGAGGCTCGACGCTAGGTCCTGGGCGGGGCTGGGGCTCGGTGCTGGGCCCTGGCTGTGGCTCGGTGCTCGGTCCTGGTCGTGGCTCGGCGCTAGGCATCTGGCGCGATCGGGGCTCGGCGCTGGCTCCTTGGCGCAACGACTGGTTGCTTTGTGGAAGAGGGGGAGGAGAGGACAACCTAGGCAGTCGGTCTTGGGTCAGGTCCCTCACAACAGGGCAGTTGTGAGACTGGTGATGGTCGCGGTTGAAGCGGCGAGTAAACCCCTTTTCGCAGTATACGCAGCGGAACTCGGATGGTTCTTGAGCCAGGTTCCTCACAACAGGGCAGTTGTGAGACTCGTGCTGGTCGCGGTTGAAGCGACGGGTAAACCCGCGGTCGCAGTAGGCGCAACGGAACGTGGGAGGATGGACGGTCCGGACGTGTCGTCTCAGTTCCAGGTCGCGGTCGAAGCGTCCACCGCATCGCTCGCACTCCACGTGGCGATCGGGGCTCGAGGAGGAGGAAGGAGCTGCTGCTGGCATCGCGGAGTGAGCCGCTTGCATGTGGCGGCGCACGTCCTCCAGGCTGGCGAAGATGGCCGGGCACAGTCGGCAGGCATGGTCCGCTCGTTGCGGTTGGGGCTCCGCCGTGGCGTGTGGTCCGTGAACCGTGACGACGTGGCGGCGGAGGCTGTCGCCTCTTGTGAAGCGCCTATCGCAGACGTGGCAGTCGTGACGTCTGGCGTTGTGGGCGGACTCCGCGTGCCGCCTCAGGTTTCTGAGCAGGCTGAAGGCTCGGCCACAGACCTCGCACAGGTGTTGGTTGTTCATCTGCAACAACGAATATGATAAGTCTCTTGCATTTACAAATTAGTCGCAACGAGAACACTTCATTGGTAACATAACACATACTTTATGCGTGGTAGACAAGAGTCAAGGCCATGGCAAATTTAATGTTAGTACACGGGTTTCCTCGTTTATTAAATTGGTTTTAGCAAAGAACAGATTATTCAACTTCTATTAACAAGCCAGACCTCTCTTTGCACATTCTGACTTCAAAGTTGCTGAACGATCATACCTTAAATGAGAATCTTACTATAAAGGGGAATGTAATAGTCTTCCACACTACAACTTCTAAGAGCTACATATACTTACGTTTAACAATCTCGGAATATGGTGCAGTAAAGGCTAGCACAGCACTGAAGTAGAACGTCTACACACACTGAGCTCCAAACGCAAACTGAATGAAGGAAGCAATGACAATCACTTAAGTAACTTAGCTACGTACCGTACAGTAGAAGGCGGTGGAACATTTCTCGAAATCGCGGCAATTATCGCTAATGAGTAAACGGCCTGAGGCGGTCCACACTACAACTTATAAGACTACATATACTTACGTTTAACAGATCTCGGAATATGGTACGGTAAGGACTAGCACAGCACTGAAGTAGAACGTCTACACACACTGGGCTCCAAACACAAACTGAATGAAGGAAGCGATGACAATCACTGAAGTAACATAGCTACGTACCGTACAGTAGAAGGCGGTGGAACATTTCTCGAAATCGCGGCAATTATCGCTAATGAGTAAACAGCCTGAGGCGGTCCACACTACAACTTATAAGACTACATATACTTACGTTTAACAGATCTCGAAATATGGTGCGGTAAGGACTAGCACAGCACTGAAGTAGAACGTCTACACACACTGGGCTCCAAACACAAACTGAATGAAGGAAGCGATGACAATCACTGAAGTAACATAGCTACGTACCGTAAAGTAGGCGGTGAAAGCGGTAAACAGTTCTCGGAACCGCTAATGAGTAAACAGGCCCGGACGGTCACGTAGGCATGGAGATGATGTCACCGCGGTCCACGACGTTCTAGAAGCTTCTAGATGCTTCGCAGTGTAATGTAAGCGGTAACCAATTCCCAGAACCGCTGATGAGTAAACAGGCTGGGACAGTCACGTAGGCCCTAGCACGCGCCTCAACACGTGACGCCGCGGAGCCGCTCGCAGTTTGGTTTGACCAAGCCGGCATACGACGTGTAGTGAAGTCACATCGAGTTCGGTCGGTAAACAGCTGAGATCCCATAAGGAAAAAGCGGTTAAAAATTAATAGCGGGTCCGTTTAACGGTGGATTTTTGGGTTTCCTTCAGCGATGGTTTACTTAGACCGCCGCCTGACATGTGGTGAGGTTTCGTCAAAATCGGTTGGTAAACAGCTGAGATCCCATAAGGAAAACGCGGTTAAAAATTAATAGCGGGTCCGTTTAACGGTGGATTTTCAATTTTCTTTAAGCGATGGTTTACTTAGGCCGCCGCCTGACATGTGGTGAGGTTTCGTCAAAATCGGTTGGTAAACAGCTGAGATCCCATAAGGAAAACGCGGTTATAAATTAATAGCGGCCTTGTTTAATGGCGGATCTATGGGGTTCTTACGTCATTCGCTTCCTCTGGGGTAGGCCTACACTCTGGAAAAAGTCCCGTGGGAATTGATGGATAAATAGGCTAGTTATTAATTTTCGAAAGTTTTTTCCTCATGTTCAAGGTCATCACGAAAAGTGCCGCTGGCGACCGGGGGGGGGGCGTCGGGGGGGGGGCGTCGGGGGGGGGCGTCGGGGGGGGGCGTCAGGGGGGGGCGTCGGGGGGGGGGGGTCGGGGGGGGGCGTCGGGGGGGGGGTCGGGGGGGGGGGGGCTCCACAGCTCCACAGTGGAGCAAGCAGGTTGCTGCTGGTTTTGAATCGGCTATTGCCCCCTACTACCTAACCTAACCTATATGAAAAACAGACATGCGTTCCAGACAAACTTAGTTTAATGAGTGCACCCCTCGGCACGTCCAGTCACGACTCGCTCGACAATGAGTACTGATGAACTACACGGAGTAAACTAGCCACTGCAAGTTATGTTACAAAGCCAGGTTTAGCTACGTGAGATGTTGTAATGTTGTAATAGTTTAGAACTTAGTTTGTTATCGTAGCCATAGTTGAATTTGCCACTGAAGTCTTAACTTGTTATTAAATTATATGTTTACTGAAATCTCTAATATTTGTTTTATGTTTTGTTTTTGTTATTGTTCTTTGCCGGTCTGCCTTTCAAAATTTCTTGAGCTGTAGTGTAAATGGACCTCATATTAAATTAAATATTATTAAATAGGTGCCAATGATCTGTAGAGTAAGTGAGCTGTCCCCTTTCAAAACAAGTTTAATTATTAATCTTGCCTAATTTATTTATTAATCGTATACTGTTCTGTAAAGTTATATCTTTGTTAGGGACGCCTAAATAAGAATATTATTAAGGGATGATGGCGTATAATACCGTAAAAAAGCATGTTTATTGTTCAATACTGTAAATTATATAAAGGGAAACGGAAATGCTTTAATTTAGCTTTTATTTTTATATTAATTTGTAATGCCATAAGAACCATCTCACAAATACGGGAAAGGATTGTAAAATCTGTTTTGATATATCTCAAATTGTATGGCATGTGTCAAACAAATGTGAAATATTGAGGAAAATGTTGTTGATATGCTATACTAAAATGGTGTTTACATAATATCGTAATAGAGGTGCTAAACAATGAATATCTGTGTTTGATAGAATGTTCAACTTACAAGGAGTAATACACCATCTTAGTTTTATACGTTTGTTTGCGTTTTATTTGATATCTAGGGTTTATAATATCTTAATGATATTTCTAATTGTAAAGAAATTGGTTAAGTAATAGAATTTTGGTCATGCAAGGAGAGGTTCATTTATCGTAGATTTGGAATGTACTTCAGTGTTATTACTTAATGCCTCACTATGTAGCCACTATAACCTCATGACACTTCGTAAGTAAATGCAATGCTTCAATCTGTGTAAGGTACACAATTTATTATTACTGAAAAGTACAAAATGAGGGCTTATACTAGGGCAATATTATTCTACCTAAAGTTAAACATTGTCAGGTGAATCCATTAAACTGGTTTTGCTAAGGTAGCTTGTTATATGATAGCAAATACAATTAGGGCGATTCATATAGTCGGTATTTGTTTTCCTACTAATCTCTGTACCGAAACCTATTACACTTATTATATTCTACTTAATAATGTATATATTTGTTTATGCATAAACACCAGCTTCAAACATTTTTACTAAAAACTAAAGTCAAAGATATGTATTTTTTCGAAAACTAATTTAGATACCTAGAGTTGACAGCTGTCCGTCTCTCCAAAATAATATAATAACGTTACAATTGACATAGAATCTGGTTTGTTTCATTTTATAAGTACAGTATACCGAATTAAACTAAGAACCCACTTCCTAAGTGTACATGAAATCGCAGTAGTTCCATTAAAATGATTTATTTTTTATCTGAATTAAGGACTTGTGGGATATTTTAAACAAAATTATTTCATTGAGTAGTGAGTATAGTAAAATGTGTATGACCTGTATTTTTCTACGGTAAAACATATAATTTTGTTTTATATAATTGTTTTGAACTCTTACGCATGTACATAGAAGAGCCTCTACTATCACGTAAGAAAATGAGCTTAAAAGTCGTAGCTACTGTGTGCAAAGATTATAAAATATGGGACTAAAGTGTGCTCAGAAAAGGTATTTTAGGTGGTTAAATAGCCCATATTTAATTTCATACCTGTTACAATCCTTTCAGCTCGGTAATTGAAATAAATATAGGGCGGTTCTAATATATGGACTCAAAATGGAAACTATTTTTTACATTATATATAAACTGTATATGTTTGATCTACGCATCATTTAAACAAGGGGGTATGGAAGTTCCAAATAATACTGACAGAGTGAACGTAATTAATTAGCCAACCACTAGAGTCGCTTGAGTACTTGCTACATCGGGTGGGTTTTGAATAATGTACTTCAACTACAGCGAACAGTTTGTTATAGCTGGTTAAACGTGAATCGAAATACACACCGCACTGTACTGAAGTAGACAAAAGTAATTTGCCGAAAACAACAATTCCGAAATATCTATTTACTTAGGTGCTATCTTACCTAAAACGACCTAAAACGACACGTAACGTCGACTCACCAACTAACTCTTATAGTCGTTTACCAGCAGATAATTTTCAGACCTTATCATTCAACTACTAGGTTGGATAAACACATTGTCTAGTTTATAAAATCTTTAAAATATATTATTTCTCAAAGGTTTTCGGTAGGCCATATCGTCCTTAATACTCAATCAAAACCAATTGTTGAGCCATCATTTTGAAGATTACCTTCACCGCTTTGTGCGAAAAATATTTAAAAAATGATAGTTAAATGGGTGATGATCACTTAACTATTTGTTAACGTGGTGGTGATTACTATATTACAGCCAAAATATCAACTAACTCAAAACAGGCGTTTCAATGAGCAAGATAAACTGCACAAGTAAATAAAGAGTTTCCGCTTGAATCCATAATTTAGAATAGCACTGTAAGCTATTCCATCCTTCGATCGGACTTATAGTTATCTACACAATATTCACTTTAAATTTCAATTTTTTCGAAAAATGACAATTTGTCTAATCGAAAAATATGTACTTATACAAAAATTAATTGTTATTTACAACAAAAATTAGCAAATAAGTACAGTTATAAATTTCATTAGACACATGTAAACTACCTTGGATTCGAAAGATACTGACAGTATATATCAACAGAAAACCTCCACCGTTGTGACACATTGTTGATAGACAAATAATGATTACTTTGTCTTAGTCATCCTACTCTGCATTTGGAATATTGCCGTCATCGTATGTGTATACATCATGATAAAACCTTGGAAAGTAAGTAACATATACATTCAAACTTGTCATCAGTACCAAAATTTAATCCATTTCCAACATGAGTGTGCCGATAGTATAGATTTTTTATTCAAACTACCTATGTGTAAGTATGTAATGTAATGTATCTAATGTGATACTTTGTGATGCGTTGAGACCCAACAATTCGGGTTTCAATCCCCCCTTTAAAATAACAACATCGAAAACATAATTAAATTTAAAGGTTTATTTTGAATCATTAACCACAAATTATTATACCTAATTTGAAGTACCTGATTTTTAATTTTGAAAACATTACATTTTTATTTTAAAACGGAACCTTATTTGTTTAGGTTTCTGGCTCATTATCTTGATTGGGACACATTTGAATTCGGAAAATCGTATATTTTTATAAGAAATATATCAAAATTAACTTAAATAACTCATCCTAACTAAAGTTATGTTATTGAATTATTAAAATAAAGTTATTGATGTGACATTTAATAGTGTACTTCATCACTGGGACCAAAAGTGACGCTCGCCTTGGTCGAAAATGAGCGAGGATTGAAAAGCAACTTTTGGCCCGTGTGATGAACTTTATTTTCGTCATACTGCACAATTAAGCTAAATACTTCACAAAACAAAAATTTTACAACTTGTTTACTTTTAAAAGTTGGCTCCCAAAATGGCATCCATCTTGTTCTTGTTATGCAAAACAAACAGCTATTACAGATGTAATCAACTATTGTGTGTTTCGTTCGTGTTGGTGTTAGATTAGACTAACTATAACGATTGATATATTGAACGCTGTGAACTATCATTAAACCAACAAAAATGCAACAATGAATTACAATCGATAAAATAATCGATTACTACTCTCGATTCAATCGACGTACACAAGTTTGCGGTTTACTGCAAACTATATAAACGACAAAACGAACAGCTGACGACCTTGAAACCAGCTGACTCGTTTTCGCCCTAAGGCTAAAAAGAACTATTTTATGGCGGTCCCACACTTCTCGCAAACGGGCCTGAACATTCGGCCAAACATTCTCCCGAATGTGCACTGAACATGCTGTCTCGTATGTTCCCGTACGTATACAAAAGTTCGTGCAGCTCCACAATTCTCGCGAACACTCTGAATATTTGGAATTTGGCCGAATGTTCGGGCGTGTTCGTGAGAAGTGTGGGACCGCATTTGGACCCGCAACGCATATATTGAAAACAGCCGTTTTCGAAGCAGTATAACGAAATAGTATATTTCACACCAAGGGCCGAAAGTGGGGTTTTACTAGCCCGAGATCGTGATTTATGACCGAGACGAAGTCAAGGTTATAAAAACGTTCGAGGGCTATGCAAAACCCTTTCGGCAGAGGTGCGAACGCTTTTTTCACCACACTAAACTATGAAATAAACACTATAAAATAAAAATGTGAATATTTATTTGAAAATTAACATCCTATGAGGTTATGAATTAGTCTCATTCTATTTTACTTTTTCTCACTATTTACATACAAATTGAAAGTACAGGTGTGATTATTTGAAAACATAAATCCTCAGGGATGTTAGTAATTTTAATTGCTAATGGGTTAAATGTGAACGGTCATAAAACACGAGCGGCCTCATGCAATCTTGGACTAAAAACAGTTAACCAATAAACAAAACATCGATAGTACAATGTTTTGAATTTTGTTGTTAATTTGTCCAGTGTTTCAACCAAAGAACACGAAATAAATCAGGCGAATTTCGGCCCTTGGACGGAAAAACTCTACTTTCGGTATTCAAAAGGCGTTCCGAAAACAGGCGATTACAGCGTAGTATGGTGAAAAATGTTATTGATTGTCTGTGTACTTAGTATCTATGCTTAAGCTTAAATGATTAATACAAGGCTGTTAAAAATAACCGATTTATAAAAAGATACTATATTACAGAAGTAAATTTTGTTTATATCAATGTAAATAATTTTATAAATCCTCTGATCTAAAAAATGTATAGCGTTAATCCTTTGTGCCAACTTTCAGCACCACCTTAGATTTATTTTGATACAGCTAATAACCTAGCTGAAAAAATATTCTAAATCAAATACTTTGATAAAGATAAACTATCTCTGAACGTATTCTTTTAAGGTAATATTTAAAAAGGTTTTCAGCTGTGTAAATTTTTAGAAGGCCACCCAAGTACAAAACCATCGTTGTTAAACGCAGTGCAGGGCCATAGCAAACATTACACATTAGTGGATTAAAATTCCTCGGGAGCATTGCATGTTCAGTGTCTGCAATGTTTGTGTTTGTTTTTTCTTTGCGGCTTCCTTTGAAACATTAATTATCAATTAACAATTTCTTGAGGCGGCGATAACAGTGGCCCAAACTACATAAAACAAATTAAGGGTCAAAAGAAAACGTTAAAGTTCTAGCTAAATTTAAAGTGAACTACACAAAATTAAACAAAATAAATAAATACTCACCATTAGATTATGCTTAAAGTTAAACCGTGTTATCAAGACTTCATATGCAATACAAAATAAACACATCTAAGTTGAGATATTTAGTAAAGTTAAACTCTAAAGTTTTAATGATATTTATAAATAACGAACACGAAACACAGAGTGGGGTTATATTAGTATCATTAGTTTTAATAATGTAATATTTAAAAACATATATATTAATCAGTTGTTTTCAAAAGATATAGTAGCAGCATCATATTGTTATAAAGTGAAATCAGCAGCCTCCAAATACAACGTTCACTGAATAGTACGTAGCATATGATACAAATATATTAGAGATTAAAACATAAAACGTGTTCGACATATATTTTTAAATTGGTGTAATACAATTCCATACGGAAAATAAACAGTTTTAAATACGATTAGATAGATCTAGCAACGTTACGTAACTATTTTATGCGTAGGGTTTATTGAAATAAAAATAAGTGTATGTGGGCTGTGAGAGTCGTGGTTCTTGTATCGTAAGGGCTACAGTCCCAATCTGCTGAGTGGGAGCCATATCTGTGATACGATTAAGTTTTAGACACGAGAGTGACCGTACAATACACATAAAGATTGTTGGGCTGGTCATTGTAGTATGAAAAGGGCTGAGGTCCCAATCTGCTGAGTGAGAATCATACCAGTGATACGACCAAGTCTTAGACAGGAGAGCAACCATACAATACACATATAGATTGTTGGGCTGATCATTGTAGTATCAGAAGGGCTGGAGTCCCAGTTTGCTAAGTAGGAGCCATATCTGTGATAAGACAAAATCTTACATACGAGGCTGGCCATACAGCCTCATATACAATACACATATAGATTGTTGGGCTGATCATAGTAGTATCAGAAAGGCTGCAGTCCCAATCTGCTGGGTGACAGCCATATCTGTAATACGACCAAGTCTTAGACACGAGACTGACCATACAATACACAAATAGATTGTTGGGCTGAGCCATATCTGTAATACGACCAAGTATTATTAACGAGACTGACCATACAATGCACATGCAGATTGTTGGGCTATACAGTCGTGATAATTGTAGTACCAGGAGAGCTGCAGTCCCAATCTGCTTAGTAGGAGCCATATCTCTGATACGACCAACTCTTATACACGAGACTGACCATGCAATACACATGCAGATTGTTGGGCTGTACAGTCGTGATAATTGTAGTACCAGAAGAGCTGCAGTACCAATCTGCTTAGTGGGAGCCATATCTCTGATACGACCAACTCTTATACACGAGATTGACCATACAATACACATGCAGATTGTTGGGCTGTACAGTCGTGATAATTGTAGTATCAGAAGGGCTGCAGTCCCAATCTGCTGAGTGGGAGCCATATCTGTAATACGACCAAGTCTTAGTCACGAGACTGACCATACATTACACATGCAGATTGTTGGGATGTATAGTCGTGATCGTTGTAGTACCAGAAGAGCTGCAATCCCAATCTGCTTAGTGGGAGCCACATCTCTGATACGACCAACTCTTATACATGAGACTGACCATACAATACATATGCAGATTGTTGGGCTGTATAGACGTGATCATTGTAGAAGGGCTGCAGTCCCAATCTGCTGAGTGGCAGCCATATCTGTAATACGACCAAGTCTTAGTCACGAGACTGACCATATAATACACATGCAGATTGTTGGGCTGTATAGTCGTGATCATTGTAGTACCAGAAGAGCTGCAGTCCCAGTCTGCTTAGTGGGAGCCATATCTCTTATACGACCAACTCTTATACATGAGACTGACTATACAATACATATGCAGATTGTTGGGCTGTATAGTCGTGATCATTGTAGAAGGGTTGCAGTCCCAATCTGCTTAGTGGGAGCCATATCTGTGATACGATTAAGTCTTAGACACGAGACTGACCTTACAATACACAAATAGATTGTTGGGCTGAGCCATATCTGTAATACGACCAAGTATTATTCACGAGACTGACCATACAATCCACATGCAGATTGTTGGGCTGTACAGTCGTGATAATTGTAGTACCAGAAGAGCTGCAGTCCCAATCTGCTTAGTAGGAGCCATATCTCTGATACGACCAACTTTTATACACGAGACTGACCATGCAATACACATGCAGATTGTTGGGCTGTACAGTCGTGATAATTGTAGTACCAGAAGAGCTGCAGTACCAATCTGCTTAGTGGGAGCCGTATCTCTGATACGACCAACTCTTATACACGAGACTGACCATACAATACACATGCAGATTGTTGGGCTGTACAGTCGTGATAATTGTAGTATCAGAAGGGCTGCAGTCCCAATCTGCTGAGTGGGAGCCATATCTGTAATACGACCAAGTCTTAGTCAAGAGACTGACCATACATTACACATGCAGATTGTTGGGATGTATAGTCGTGATCATTGTAGTACCAGAAGAGCTGCAGTCCCAATCTGCTTAGTGGGAGCCACATCTCTGATACGACCAACTCTTATACATGAGACTGACCATACAATACATATGCAGATTGTAGGGCTGTATAGACGTGATCATTGTAGAAGGGCTGCAGTCCCAATCTGCTGAGTGGCAGCCATATCTGTAATACGACCAAGTCTTAGTCACGAGACTGACCATATAATACACATGCAGATTGTTGGGCTGTATAGTCGTGATCATTGTAGTACCAGAAGAGCTGCAGTCCCAGTCTGCTTAGTGGGAGCCATATCTCTTATACGACCAACTCTTATACATGAGACTGACCATACAATACATATGCAGATTGTTGGGCTGTATAGTCGTGATCATTGTAGAAGGGCTGCAGTCCCAATCTGCTTAGTGGGAGCCATATCTGTGATACGACCAACCGTGATCATTGTTTTATCAGAAGGGCTGCATTCGCTTAAAACCTTTTGGTATAATTTTAATTTTAAATATTACTAAATATACAGTATATCTCTGGATTCATTCAAAAGTGTATTGTATACACAAATTAAAATGTTACTGCCTATGTATAACTCAATTAAATGTAATAGCCATGAAACGAATTATAAATATACATTTTTAATACATGAGACTGACCATACAATACACATATAGATTGTTGGGCTGAATAGTCGTAATCATTGTAGTATCAGAAGGCTGCAGTCCCAATCTGCTGAGTGGCAGCCATATCTGTAATACGACCAAGTCTTGGTCACGAGACTGACCATACAATACACATATAGATTGTTGGGCTGTATAGTCGTGATCATTGTAGTACCCGAAGGGATGCAGTCCCAATCTGCTGAGTGGCAGCCATATCTATAATACGACCAAGTCTTAGTCACGAGACTGACCATACAATACACATATAGATTGTTGGGCTGTATAGTCGTGATCATTGTAGTACCAGAAGGGCTGCAGTCCCAATCTGCTGAGTGGCAGCCATATCTATAATACGACCAAGTCTTAGTCACGAGACTGACCATACAATACACATATAGATTGTTGGGCTGTATAGTCGTGATCATTGTAGTACCAGATGGGCTGCAGTCCCAATCTGTTGAGTGGCAGCCATATCTATAATACGACCAAGTCTTAGTCACGAGACTGACCATACAATTCATATGCAGATTGTTGGGCTGTACAGTCGTGATCATTGTAGTATCAGAAGGGCTGCAGTCCCAATCTGCTTAGTGGGAGCCATATCTCTGATACGACCAACTCTTATACACGAGACTGACCATGCAATACACATGCAGATTGTTGGGCTGTACAGTCGTGATAATTGTAGTACCAGAAGAGCTGCAGTACCAATCTGCTTAGTGGGAGCCATATCTCTGATACGACCAAGTCTTATACATGAGACTGACCATACAATACATATGCAGATTGTTGGGCTGTATAGTCGTGATCATTGTAGTATCAGAAGGGCTGCAGTCCCAATCTGCTGACTGGCAGCCATATCTGTAATACGACCAAGTCTTAGTCACGAGACTGACCATACCATACACATGCAGATTGTTGGGCTGTATGGTCGTGATCATAGTAGTATCAGAAGGGCTGCAGTCCCAATCTGCTGAGTGGCAGCCATATCTGTAATACGACCAAGTCTTAGTCACGAGACTGACCATACAATACACATGCAGATTGTTTGGCTGTATAGTCGTGATCATTGTATTATCAGAAGGGCTGCATTCGCTTAAAACCTTTTGGTATAATTTTAATTTTAAACATTACTAAATATACAGTATATCTCTGGATTCATTCAAAAGTGTATTGTATACACAAATTAAAATGTTACTGCCTATGTATAACTCAATTAAATGTAATAGCCATGAAACGAATTATAAATATACATTTTTAATACATTCTATTAACTTTTCGATTAACTTTTCTATTAAGCATCGCACTATTATACAGTAAATTTAGGTTTACTAATAATGATAATAAATCAAACTGGTAAACTGAGACAGGTTATTAATGTTGAAATAATACACTCAAATTAACATTGCACGTCTCTTGAACTTGCACACTTTGAATTTATGTAGCTAAACAACATTAAACAGATCAGCGGTGAGTTATTCACTAGATATCCATTGTAACTAAGTGAAATCAGTTTGATACACATTAATTATATACGAACGTATTTTCGTTACAGAATTTACAAGTCACAGCAATTTATCAATATTACAGTTAAATAGCCGCATTCACTACAAAATAATGTGGCTAAATAATGTGCAATATATAATACACCGTGCGAAACACCAGATAGTTTGTAACTTTATTATAATATTAAATTAAAAATCGTAACATATTATTGTGAAATGTTAAATCCCTTTTATATTTACGTGTATACAATTTCACTGATTTCAAAGGTTTGCTGTGAATGAGAGTTGATTTATAATGAAAAGTAACCAGCTACAGATACAACTACAAACTTGTTTCACGAGTGTGAATGTAGATGTCAATACTTGTTTGAAAACGGGCGATGCGGAGTATCTTACCTGTTTTCCAATATCTTCTAACATAAAACGTTTTTAAACGGGTAACGAGAGGAATTATATAAATTTAACTACCGTTATATATTTGTTATTCCGTGACTCTTTTGGTTCTTAACTAAATGTCCGTGCAGCAACTTATGAGTTAAACTTTGAGTCAACCGGTGTGTATATTATTAAACTATGAATTTGCTTAGAATATACCTAGGAGGGTATAAGAAAGTATCTATGCTGAAATATGTAACAAAATGGATAGGAGATATCTGAAAAAGGGTATAATCAAAAGCGCACCCCACGAACTTATTGTAAAATCGTATTAAGAAAAGAAATAATAACCTTTTGAATTGTTTCACCCCTTAAAGTTTTCATATTATTTTGCCAGTGAGAAGCCGTAAGTATTACAATTTTAAAATGTTTTGGAAATAATATAATTTTCAATTTTTTTATTTCAACGCCAGTGGCATTTTTGTTAAGAGTGAATCACAAACGCTTTTAAGGGGTTCAAACCCCTTAAATTAAATTAATATTTTAATTAATTTTGTATTAATATTTTGTTTAATGTTTTTAGTTGTTTCATTCTCAACAGATTACATATCTGTATAATGGCTGTGAAAAGATAATGTAGCACTTTTATGAAAGAAATATAAATATCTAGTGTTTAACTTCTTCACATTAACAATGCAAATTAGTTCTTGCTTGGTTAACATAATTTTTATTTAGTTAAATATTTTGTTTTTCTCAATGTATTAATTCTTGTTACAATATAAAAATACACTGAATATAGGTACTGTATATTGTGATTTGTATTAATTCAGTTATTTTGAATACTTTGTATAAATGGATTGTTAAGACAACACTTTTTAGTCTACTTTATAAGTTAAAGCTTCTATATATAACTTTTATTAAAATATCAGCTATACTATAGCTTAAAATAATAATCATTTGTACGTTTGTTGTGTTTGTTGTTAATACGGAATGTTAAGTTTATATATTCATATCGTATTAGTACCTCACAAATTGCATTTTCACAATTTATTTAAAACCAATCGTAAGTACAACGTTTGGCAGAACTTGACAATAGCTTTGAATGTAATGATAAACACCCTTTAAACTTCAAACTACTTCTCAATTTCGAAAAGGTACGAAATAAAATGTATGTATAAGCCATTAGTGTCGCCTGCGTACAGCCCAGCAGCAGTGTTAAATGTTCTGCTCCACACGTCATTTCTCTCTAGTCCCTACGTCCCGACACTCTCATTTAACTTTTAAATATCTCTAATACTAAATACTAAACTAAATATCTCTTAAACTTCAACAAGTATCCACACCATCAACAAATAATCTTTTGAGTTATGAATTAAGAATAAATTGTATTTCTATTAACAAGTTTAATTACATTTTGAGAATGAATAAATATCTACTAACGACGTTATTACAGCTATTTTGACTGTTAAAAAATTCGTATGTTTGTTTTGATTACTATGAAGATCAAAACAAACATCACATTAAATTTTAATTTTATGACACTGTGAATTTCTTGCTATTGTGGCCTTAATACTACAGCAATAATTATTTTATTTAGACGTATATTTTATTCAGTTATTCACTTTCCAAGCAATGATAACTAAAGTGTAAAGCGTTTTCCTAAGTATAATTATAATTTACTATTTGTTAAAACAAACATAAACTGGGAACAAATACAGTTTTCATAATAACTAGACTAAGATTATACCGATATCACCTATTTTTGCGTGAAATTTATTGTTATCTATAAATACTAGTGCATGATTAGTTGGTTATGCCTCAAGAGCCCTTACAATAGTTAGCAGCCTGAATTCGATGATGCACACGTTTAATACATGGAATTATTTTTCAAACATATAGTTCCCCATCTATCATTATACACAAATAAAACGTTAGCGTAGTATTGGAAAATAAACTGCGTTTATAATTTTTTCTTGCTTTACTACTTAACACTAGCCGACTGTTTTCAAGCTCGTTTCAAAGATACCGGTAAACAGTTTTTGGTTGGTCAAAAGAGTGAGGTTTCAAAGATTTGAAGTTAAGTCCTAAAATGGTATGCGAACGAATAATATCAATCTCTTTGGAAACTAAAGTTTATATTAATACAAGATACTGTATTATCATACTATTATTATACTGTTATTAATAATGATCATAATTTATTTGCTCGTTTATAAATAATATAAAACAATATACGTTTTATATGAGCGAGAAATTAAACTCAACAGAAAAAAATATACATGTAAGCCACAGAACATTGGCAAAGTGTCGTCGACAGTTATTGCATTGTCCTGTCACATACGGATAACAAGAGAATATGCAAAATGTATCACATTCGTACATTTATTTATTTATTCTCTGTATTGGTGGTTTTATTTTTTGCCATTTTATTACTGTTACTAAAGGGATATTAACTATCTTTTTAAAGTTTATAGTTGAGAGATCTGAATTCACAATTGCAATTGTTATTACATAAAACAACCGAACTAATCCAATTGGATTTGAGTGGAGCCTAAAATGAAAGCAACACACACTCCACATCATGTTAAAAATAAATATTTTTGGGTTCCACACCGATTTAAATTCTAGTAGACCTAGTGTTAAGTTTATTCTACATTAAAGGTTTACACTTAAATTGGTCTTAATTGTATTCTTTATTCTTCGTTATTTACGATAAAAAAATTGTAATATACACCTAATGCAATATACGTCTAAATACAAATTGAAAGATGCCCTGCTTATTTTGATATATACTCGAGAAAAGCATAACTTATAAGCGAAACAATTAATTGCAAGAACAACAGAGTTGGTTTAAAGGAAACAAAATTGGCATAATATTACTTATATAAAGCTAGACGGGATCACTCACTCACTCACTCATTCACTGACATAAACTATGAGGCACCTCCAGTAATCGAACACCCCTCTACCCTATACTTTAATTAAAGCTCTTGACGAGAAACTCTCAGAATTGCCAAAAGTTATTATTTTTAAGTTTTGGAGGCACTTTTTGGGTGGGAAAAATTCCACTTTTTAATTTTTTCCACTTTTATCGCGTTTTGTACGGTAATAGATGGCAATAAATGTTAAATACAAAAGTTTTAGAAAATGTAATTCCCAACTAACTATATTCCGTTAGATTTAAAAACCGATCATTAGTGTAGCTGCTATTCATCAGAGAAGGAGTAATGTTGAGTGTTTTGGCCCATTTATATGAGTACAAAGTTTTGTAAAGCTGTTTTATGAAAGCACACTTTATTAAATAAATGTTTGGCTAGTATCACATGTTTGTATAAGCTGATTTAATTTTCTTACCATGAGGTTTACATAAATAAGCTATTAAAAACAAGGTGAGCACATTATCGCCTACACGGGAGGTTCAATATCGCGAATACAGTTTGTTACGATGTCGGAAAATGTCATTAATCGATTGTTTGCTCTACCGAAAGAATTTAGCCCAGTGGCCCAGCGGACATGTTGTCAGATTCTTGATCATACAGTCTCGGGTTCGAATCCTACTTCTGATGTTTACTTATTGAGGTCTGAAATTTCTGTTTAGTTTGACTTTGTTTTAGCGAATTTCCCCTATAGGGAAGAAGCTATTACCGTAGGTGAAAGACTTAAGCCCGAGACCATGATAACTTTTTGTTTTGAGGTCCCCAGATGCCAAAAACACTATTCGTTCAAATTTATATATATGTATATATATATATATATATATATATATATTGGCACAAATGTGGAGAGTAACATTTATGACTTTAAGTTCGAAAACCAGATCGATCGGTCTATGGCAAGGGGGTTTTATGGGGGTTTATAATTTACCAAAAATCAGTTTTTGAACTTTTTACCCTAAATTAAAAAAAACCCTAGATTTTGGTTATAGCCATTTTATAGAGCATAAAAAACAAATAATTTAGTATTTTGAATCATTAAGCTAGGTTTAGTGGTTGTGGAGAAAAGTCAAAAAATGTGTCCATAAAATGTCCCATGTTAATCTTATGGGAATACGGTTTTTGGATTTTCCTCAGATAATTTCACTAAAGACTCCACATTTTTTCTCCCTATCAGTTTAGCTCTACAAAATAATCATTTTGGCGTTATAATTGTCTTTTTACGCCCAACCGTTGCAGTGATATTCAATGTGCTAAACACAGTACGTTGTCCAATGTTATCCTTATGGAGAATAAATAAAATATTATATTTTGATTATTTATGTATGTATATTGATGAAAATTGGTATGTGGCTTCAACTAGTTATGGTATATTGATAGTAGCACAAAAAATGGTTTTAGTTGATTTTACCAGTAGCAGCAAACCTGCATACTCGGGCCCCATGTTATTCTAATGGATAATAAGTAATGTTTTATATCTCCCTTAGTTATGAACCTAAATTAATAAAACTTGGTATGTAGCTTCACCTGGTTGAGTTATATTGATAATTGCAAAAAAAAAACATTTCTTATCTTCCTTTTGCAGCAAACCTGCGTACTCAATGCTAATGTTATTCTTATGGAGAATAAATAAAATGCTATATATAATTTATTAATGAATGTATTTTTGTCAAACTTGGTAAGTGGCTCCAGGTAGTAGTGATACCCATATATATGCATTGGAAATTCGCTAAGTACGCAGGTTTGATGCGACGGGGGTGTTTACAAATAAATTCTTTTTTAATTATGTTGCACAACGATCAGCCACCAAACAGCGATCTGCGAAGTTAGGTTAGGTTAGGTTACTATACTTTTGTCGTGAACTGCAGCCTAATTTGTGGTTATTTTTGTAATAACCGCATGTAAATCCATTTATAGAACTACAATTTAACATTGTAACCACAATCTTTGATTAAAATTATAACTGATTGACTTTGAATTGAATGAACATTATATTTTCTAGCTTTTGTACACGTCGAAACAACTATCGTAGTCGGGAGTTCATTCGATAAAACGTACAAGCAGCCAGTTAGTAAAATGTTTCGATGTCGAACCGACATTGTACCGCCTTTGAATATAATGTGCTCACCAAAGCTTATTGCTGTGTAGTTTTTCCTTGGATAACGGACTACAAAAGTCGAGTTTTATTTAAACTTGCTTTAACTGAGGAGTGCCAGTGAGCGAAGCGAACTCCAAAAGGGGGTTTGGGGTCGAAGCCTCCAACGGCGGCGATAAGCAGTAATAATATAAAAATGTAGTTGTTGCCATATTACAAATTGCCATTGCCATATTACTACATATTATTTTTAAAACTATTTCATTGAACCTAATTTTGAGTAATATACAGCTAATATTAGGGATTTTATACATATCAATGCACATACAAACATGGTATTGCTTTGTATTTAACTGACAGTGTTTTTAAAATTTCTAGTATGTACCCCATTAGGTACGTGTCTGACATGTGGACTGAAGCCAAATGGCTGCGTCGTTCACCGAAAATATTTTGAGATGCGTCCCTAACAGCGACGTCACTTATCATACAGAATCCTCCAGAGAGAACGCAAGGAGGTGGGGTGAACAAATATGAATATTACTGTAACAACAAACAACAGGCAAGTCTTACTTTTATACTCTCGGATCACGCTTCCGTAGCTACGAAATAAACTTAAATAAAAACGTTAAATATTGCAGTAAGATATTTATTAATACTCTTTGTTTTTAAACCTTGTTATTCATTTTCGAACCTAAAAGAAAATAAATTCGCAAATTTTTTAACAGAATAATTAATTCACATCATGAAATTATTAAGATATACCTAAAGTCTCTTTCCATAAGCATATTTTATATTTAAAAATGTCATAAGTAACTTTATATATTTGTAATAAATTTAAATGTTAATTATAATTCCCATAGTATTTTTAATGTAGAATACAACAAATGTATATTTGTCAGTAAATATCATAGGGTAGACTGATATTGAGAAAAGCGAGATAGTTTTCAGTCCGAAGCAAAGATAAGAATTGAGCGTCGTATTGATGCGTATTGTTCGTTGGCATCGATATCGAAATATCAATATGACATGAGCTGAGGGATTACATGCTGGATTTACATTCAACCTGCATGAAATCTAGCTGGGGCTGAGCCATCGTGTATTATTAGAGTTTGGTTTAAAAACTTGCACATACTTATATTTTGTTATAGTTTAGACAATTGAATAATTTTTACGTTGTTGTATGGGGTTGATGTGTGTTTTATGTCCCCGGCTTCTGCTTGGTGGTAGATAAAATATGTGACATAACTTATTTACGTACGCTATCATTGGCACCACTATTTATCAGAGCTTAAATACTTTAAACAGTTTTTGATTACACAATGGCACAAAACCTCTATAATTATCACAATTTGTATTTAAATATTAGTATAACTTTAAAGAATACACCGTAAAACATTGTATTTCTCACTTCCCTCATGTATTCACTGATGATATCACACGTACCAGCGTGTGAGTTTGATGTATAAAATGTCAATCATCCATTGTCCACAACATGATTCAGTATATTAAACTCTATCCGAATTTTTAAACAAAGTTAAATGTAAGTAATTATTGCCAACAGCTTGCTCAGAATACAGAAAATCTCCCGCATTTCAGTTAACAGTCTTAATTTGTTTGCCAAAAGTAATTAATTCTGTTCTGCTTATCGCTTAGGCCTAACGCACTGACAAAATATCCTTCATTATAAAATATCTTAGATTTCTTTCATTTAAAATTGGAGCAAATTCAATGTTTTAAAATTGAATCGCTTGTCAAAATTGCATTACTAAACAAATCCACTTAACCCTATTTGTGTAAGTCATGTACACATATAAGACCTGAAACCATTCAATTGATAGCAATACATTTCTCTAAAAACCATGTTGTCCATTACTTTTACTGAAAATTCAAAACAATAATCTTTAAGGTTTAATGCATATTCATAACAATGTTCATATTATACACACAATATTATCAAACACAATTGTAAACACTCTTGTATTAACAGAGGTAGGCTATGTCTATACTATATCTATCTATATCTATATATAAATACGAATTAAGGGATTTGAGTATTATCTATGGCTTATCTTTAGCAGATAATTAATTAGTTTAATTAAGAACATTGATGTCCATTCTACATTGTAATACATATTGAAATACAGAAACGTTATTTTATTATATTGTATTCCAAAAACTGTGTTGCTAGTAAAATATAGTTTTTAGATGATCAGGTTAAGTTATTCTTGTAGCTCTTCATGAGTTTGGTAAAATATAATGTACGTATAGTTTATAAGTGATAACCAAAACGTGATAATTAAAATGGTGACATTAAAATTATAAAGATTAAAAAAACACAAAAGTTTAGTGGAGTATGTAGCTTATAAAAGATAAACATAATTGATCATGTACTACTTCACTGCATTCTAGATAATAACAAATCAAGAACAAAATACCAGTTTATTTTAATTTGGACGGTTAAAATTGTCATCCCGTTAATCTCTGTGCCATGAAATAATATACAATATGTAGTGTATGAACTCGTTTTAGCTAAGTTAAGAAGTTTAACATAGTTTTGTGATAACTTACCCATACTTAGTCAGACCTAGTAGCTGATTCCCGTACGTACTCTTGTAGTTGCATTCTAAACCTCGTTTAAGCAAGAGTATTCTGGTGGACGCACTATTTATACTATCCTACCTGTAAAAATCATTCAAATGCGGTTACAATTCTTGTCGAATAGTAACTGAATATGTATGATATTGTATGTATCGTCTTGTTACTGGACTTCTCACTGCAGGATGCATTGGCATATGGAGTAGAGGTATCAATCAGGGTTCAATAAGTAAACAATCCTGTTATATAATCTTTGTTCACTTTTAGCCGCAGTAGAAGATTACGTTCTTATAAACAAACAAAAACCAAAGCCAAAACCAAAAGCAAATAAATTAAGTATGTCAATATATTACCTTGGATAAAGTTAGTTTTAACAATATGTGTGAAGGAAAAAGACAAATTCATTTATTTTCGAAAGGGTTAATTTATTTGCTTTTAAATTTGATAATAAGTGGTGATTTGCGTGATCATATTTGTTTTATATTCCGAATTTTCATTTTTACTTTCTCCCCCTATACATAGTATATGGAGAAAGTATTGTTTTCGTAAAAATTTTCGAATTTGAGTTGTTAGTGGAAATATTCGTTTTGGTGCTCCCTGAACCCAAAAAAGTGGTTTTTACGTGATGTCTGTCTGTGTGTGTGTGTGTGTGTGTGTGTGTGTGTGTGTGTGTGTGTGTGTGTGTGTGTGTGTCAGTGTGTGTGTGTGTGTGTGTGTGTGTGTGTGTGTGTCTGTGTGGATGTGTACAGAGCTAGAGCTCTAACAAATGGGCCGATTTTTATGAAATTTGGTATGTTGGTACTAATTCACGATATCTCCAGGCGTTTTTTTCATTTTTTGAATTTTTTGATTTTTAAGGGTAATTATCCCCCAAAAACCACCAAAAAACATGAAAAATCAAAATTTCTCAAAAACGGCTCTAACGATTTTGATTAAACTTTAGTGGTTTGTAGAACTTTAGGTTTCCAACAAAATGACACCACCTGCATTTCTGGAAAAATTCGGGTTCAGAAGTTACAGGACTTAAAACATCCAAAATTAAGTTTTTTGGATTTTTCATAAAAAATCATAAATGTTAAAAAAGATTACTATTCACCATTAAAAAGAGCTCAAAAACTAAATAAACTATTCTACGATTGCTAGTTGCGGAGAAAATTGAAATTTTCATTTAGCGGTAAACACAGTACGTTGTCCAATGTTATTCTTATGGGGAATACAAAAATAAATATTTCTCTCTTATTTACTGATCAATTTCATTAAAATTTGATATGCAGGTCAAATTAGCATTGACCAACAGATGATGTTCGAAATGTGTTGCTATTTAACCCTGGGGGGGCAAGGGGGCATTTCCCCTCTCAAAACAACTGTGTGTAGCAACGGACTCTGTAGTGCCTCCCAAAAAGGGATTTGGGTGGATATTTCTGAAAATAACTATTTTAGACAATTTTCTGTACATTTATCTATACTTCATATTCTATATTTAGTAAATAACAAATGTTTTTGTCATTAAAGTTCGGCTTAAAGAGAGAAAGTATGTGTCAGTTTCCTGATACCGTTTATTTAACATCAATATAAAATCAACAATATAGTTTCAGGTAATCTAGTGTACGCTATTGATAGTTTATTCATATGTTCAAACCGAACCGCAACTGCATTACTCTGCCATTCATCCCACTCGTGGTTTACAATAAACACGTCCAAATAAAGCTTGAGCGTGTACTTTGTTAAAAGTATTTTAAATTTTAAATATAACTAAAATCAAGATTTTTAGTCTTGCAATTCATTTTATTTATACTCTATTTACTAGTCAATAATTTCATAACCAGAACCAACAAAAAGGTTTCCCAAAACACCCATAGAATATAATACATTTAAAGATAATTATGTTGGAAACTATTTGATAGATTACCTTTTTAAGTACCTTTCTAGAACATTATTTTAAACAACTACACCATACAAATGAAACAAAGAAGAGAAGGGAAATTCGCGTATGATTATCATTTTGTACTTAAAGGCAGAGTTCGATTTCCAGTAATAATGTTCACTACAGAACAATTTTGAATGTTACAATCAACTAATGATACAATCACAAGTGAATACTATTTTCTATTAGTCAGTTAGTTAGTGGATTGATTTGGTCTGTATATATTGTTTGTTATATTTAACTCTTAATCGCCCATATTAGTCTTGTCACATAGCTAGGTCACTAGTATTATACGTAGATTACGGAATCTCACAAGAGGCTTTGTAACGGATCTGCTGGTGGCATTTAGCATCATAGATCCTCTTATATTTAACACTGAATCGTCAATATTAGTCTTGTCACATAGCTAGCTCACTAGTATTATACGTAGATTACGGAATCTCACAAGAGGCTTTGTAACGGATCTGCTGGTGGCATTTAGCATCATAGATTCTCTTATATTTAACACTGAATCGTCAATATTAGTCTTGTCACATAGCTAGCGCACTAGTATTATACGTAGATTACGGAATCTTACAAGAGGCTTTGTAACGGATCTGCTGGTGGCATTTAGCATCATCGATTCTTTTATATTTAACACTGAATCGTCAATATAAGTCTTGTCACATAGCTAGCTCACTAGTATTATACGTATATTATGGAATCTCACAAGAGGCTTTGTAACGGATCTGCTGGTGGCATTTAGCATCATAGATCCTCTTATATTTAACACTGAATCGACAATATTAGTCTTGTCACATAGCTAGCTCACTAGTATTATACGTAGATTACGGAATCTGACAAGAGGCTTTGTAACGGATCTGCTGGTGGCATTTAGCATCATCGATTCTCTTATTTTTAACACTGAATCGTCAATATTAGTCTTGTCACATAGCTAGCTCACTAGTATTATACGTAGATTACGGAATCTCACAAGAGGCTTTGTAACGGATCTGCTGATGGCATTTAGCATCATCGATTCTCTTATATTTAACACTGAATCGTCAATATTAGTCTTGTCACATAGCTAGCTCACTAGTATTATACGTAGATTACGGAATCTCACAAGAGGCTTTGTAACGGATCTGCTGGTGGCATTTAGCATCATCGATTCTCTTATATTTAACACTGAATCGTCAATATTAGTCTTGTCACATAGCTAGCGCACTAGTATTATACGTAGATTACGGAATCTTACAAGAGGGTTTGTAACGGATCTGCTGGTGGCATTTAGCATCATCGATTCTTTTATATTTAACACTGAATCGTCAATATAAGTCTTGTCACATAGCTAGCTCACTAGTATTATAGTAGTTTACGGAATCTCACAAGAGGCTTTGTAACGGATCTGCTGGTGGCATTTAGCATCATAGATTCTCTTATATTTAACACTGAATCGTCAATATTAGTCTTGTCACATAGCTAGCTCACTAGTATTATACGTAGATTACTGAATCTGACAAGAGGCTTTGTAACGGATCTGTTGGTGGCATTTAGCATCATCGATTCTCTTATATTTAACACTGAATCGTCAATATTAAACTTCTCACATAGCTAGCTCACTAGTATTATACGTAGATTACGGAATCTCACAAGAGGCTTTGTAACGGATCTGGTGGTGGCATTTAGCATCATCGATTCTCTTATATTTAACACTGAATCGTCAATATTAGTCTTGTCACATATCTAGCTCACTAGTATTATACGTAGATTACAGAATCTCACAAGAGCCTTTGTAACGGATCTGCCGGTGGCATTTAGCATCATCGATTCTCTTATATTTAACACTGAATCGTCAATATTAGTCTTGTCACATAGCTAGCTCACTAGTATTATACGTAGATTACAGAATCTCACAAGAGACTTTGTAACGGATGTGCTGGTGGTATTTAGCATCATAGATCCTCTTATATTTAACACTAAATCGTCAATATTAGTCTTGTCACATAGCTAGCTCACTAGTATTATACGTAGATTACGGAATCTCACAAGAGGCTTTGTAACGGATCTGCTGGTGGCATTTAGCATCATAGATCCTCTTATATTTAACACTGAATCGTCAATATTAGTCTTGTCCCATAGCTAGCTCACTAGTATTATACGTAGATTACGGAATCTCACAAGAGGCTTTGTAACGGATCTGCTGGTGGCATTTAGCATCATCGATTCTCTTATATTTAACACTGAATCGTCAATATAAGTCTTTTCACATAGCTAGCTCACTAGTATTATACGTAGATTACGGAATCTCACAAGAGGCTTTGTAACGGATCTGCTGGTGGCATTTAGCATCATCGATTCTCTTATATTTAACACTGAATCGTCAATATTAGTCTTGTCACATAGCTAGCTCACTAGTATTATAGTAGTTTACGGAATCTCACAAGAGGCTTTGTAACGGATCTGCTGGTGGCACTTAGCATCATCGATTCTCTTATATTGAACACTGAATCGTCAATATAAGTCTTGTCACATAGCTAGCTCACTAGTATTATACGTAGATTACGGAATCTCACAAGAGGCTTTGTAACGGATCTGCTGGTGGCATTTAGCATCATAGATTCTCTTATATTTAACACTGAATCGTCAATATTAGTCTTGTCACATAGCTAACTCACTAGTATTATACGTAGATTACGGAATCTCACAAGAGGCTTTGTAACGGATCTGCTGGTGGCATTTAGCATCATCGATTCTCTTATATTTAACACTGAATCGTCAATATTACTCTTGTCACATAGCTAGCGCACTAGTATTATACGTAGATTACGGAATCTTACAAGAGGCTTTGTAACGGATCTGCTGGTGACATTTAGCATCATCGATTCTTTTATATTTAACACTGAATCGTCAATATAAGTCTTGTCACATAGCTAGCTCACTAGTATTATACGTATATTATGGAATCTCACAAGAGGCTTTGTAACGGATCTGCTGGTGGCATTTAGCATCATAGATCCTCTTATATTTAACATTGAATCGTCAATATTAGTCTTGTCACATAGCTAGCTCACTAGTATTATACGTAGATTACGGAATCTGACAAGAGGCTTTGTAACGGATCTGCTGGTGGCATTTAGCATCATCGATTCTCTTATTTTTAACACTGAATCGTCAATATTAGTCTTGTCACATAGCTAGCTCACTAGTATTATACGTAGATTACGGAATCTCACAAGAGGCTTTGTAACGGATCTGCTGATGGCATTTAGCATCATCGATTCTCTTATATTTAACACTGAATCGTCAATATTAGTCTTGTCACATAGCTAGCTCACTAGTATTATAGTAGTTTACGGAATCTCACAAGAGGCTTTGTAACGGATCTGCTGGTCGCATTTAGCATCATAGATTCTCTTATATTTAACACTGAATCGTCAATATTAGTCTTGTCACATAGCTAGCTCACTAGTATTATACGTAGATTACTGAATCTGACAAGAGGCTTTGTAACGGATCTGTTGGTGGCATTTAGCATCATCGATTCTCTTATATTTAACACTGAATCGTCAATATTAAACTTGTCACATAGCTAGCTCACTAGTATTATACGTAGATTACGGAATCTCACAAGAGGCTTTGTAACGGATCTGCTGGTGGCATTTAGCATCATCGATTCTCTTATATATAACACTGAATCGTCAATATTAGTCTTGTCACATATCTAGCTCACTAGTATTATACGTAGATTACAGTATCTCACAAGAGGCTTTTTAACGGATCTGCCGGTGGCATTTAGCATCATCGATTCTCTTATATTTAACACTGAATCGTCAATATTAGTCTTGTCACATAGCTAGCTCACTAGTATTATACGTAGATTACGGAATCTCACAAGAGACTTTGTAACGGATGTGCTGGTGGTATTTAGCATCATAGATCCTCTTATATTTAACACTAAATCGTCAATATTAGTCTTGTCACATAGCTAGCTCACTAGTATTATACGTAGATTACGGAATCTCACAAGAGGCTTTGTAACGGATCTGCTGGTGGCATTTAGCATCATAGATCCTCTTATATTTAACACTGAATCGTCAATATTAGTCTTGTCCCATAGCTAGCTCACTAGTATTATACGTAGATTACGGAATCTCACAAGAGGCTTTGTAACGGATCTGCTGGTGGCATTTAGCATCATCGATTCTCTTATATTTAACACTGAATCGTCAATATAAGTCTTGTCACATAGCTAGCACACTAGTATTATACGTAGATTACGGAATCTCACAAGAGGCTTTGTAACGGATCTGCTGGTGGCATTTAGCATCATCGATTCTCTTATATTTAACACTGAATCGTCAATATTAGTCTTGTCACATAGCTAGCTCACTAGTATTATAGTAGTTTACGGAATCTCACAAGAGGCTTTGTAACGGATCTGCTGGTGGCATTTAGCATCATAGATTCTCTTATATTTAACACTGAATCGTCAATATTAGTCTTGTCACATAGCTAGCTCACTAGTATTATACGTAGATTACTGAATCTGACAAGAGGCTTTGTAACGGATCTGCTGGTGGCATTTAGCATCATCGATTCTCTTATATTTAACACTGAATCGTCAATATTAGACTTGTCACATAGCTAGCTCACTAGTATTATACGTAGATTACGGAATCTCACAAGATGCTTTGTAACGGATCTGCTGGTGGCATTTAGCATCATCGATTCTCTTATATTAAACACTGAATCGTCAATATTAGTCTTGTCACATAGCTAGCTCACTAGTATTATACGTAGATTACGGAATCTGACAAGAGGCTTTGTAACGGATCTGCTGGTGGCATTTAGCATCATCGATTCTCTTATTTTTAACACTGAATCGTCAATATTAGTCTTGTCACATAGCTAGCTCACTATTATTATACGTAGATTACGGAATCTCACAAGAGGCTTTGTAACGGATCTGCTGATGGCATTTAGCATCATCGATTCTCTTATATTTAACACTGAATCGTCAATATTAGTCTTGTCACATAGCTAGCTCACTAGTATTATACGTAGATTACGGAATCTCACAAGAGGCTTTGTAACGGATCTGCTGGTGGCATTTAGCATCATCGATTCTCTTATATTTAACACTGAATCGTCAATTTTAGTCTTGTCACATAGCTAGCGCACTAGTATTATACGTAGATTACGGAATCTTACAAGAGGCTTTGTAACGGATCTGCTGGTGGCATTTAGCATCATCGATTCTTTTATATTTAACACTGAATCGTCAATATAAGTCTTGTCACATAGCTAGCTCACTAGTATTATAGTAGTTTACGGAATCTCACAAGAGGCTTTGTAACGGATCTGCTGGTGGCATTTAGCATCATAGATTCTCTTATATTTAACACTGAATCGTCAATATTAAACTTGTCACATAGCTAGCTCACTAGTATTATACGTAGATTACGGAATCTCACAAGAGGCTTTGTAACGGATCTGGTGGTGGCATTTAGCATCATCGATTCTCTTATATTTAACACTGAATCGTCAATATTAGTCTTGTCACATATCTAGCTCACTAGTATTATACGTAGATTACAGAATCTCACAAGAGCCTTTGTAACGGATCTGCCGGTGGCATTTAGCACCATCGATTCTCTTATATTTAACACTGAATCGTCAATATTAGTCTTGTCACATAGCTAGCTCACTAGTATTATACGTAGATTACAGAATCTCACAAGAGACTTTGTAACGGATGTGCTGGTGGTATTTAGCATCATAGATCCTCTTATATTTAACACTAAATCGTCAATATTAGTCTTGTCACATAGCTAGCTCACTAGTATTATACGTAGATTACGGAATCTCACAAGAGGCTTTGTAACGGATCTGCTGGTGGCATTTAGCATCATAGATCCTCTTATATTTAACACTGAATCGTCAATATTAGTCTTGTCCCATAGCTAGCTCACTAGTATTATACGTAGATTACGGAATCTCACAAGAGGCTTTGTAACGGATCTGCTGGTGGCATTTAGCATCATCGATTCTCTTATATTTAACACTGAATCGTCAATATAAGTCTTTTCACATAGCTAGCTCACTAGTATTATACGTAGATTACGGAATCTCACAAGAGGCTTTGTAACGGATCTGCTGGTGGCATTTAGCATCATCGATTCTCTTATATTTAACACTGAATCGTCAATATTAGTCTTGTCACATAGCTAGCTCACTAGTATTATAGTAGTTTACGGAATCTCACAAGAGGCTTTGTAACGGATCTGCTGGTGGCACTTAGCATCATCGATTCTCTTATATTGAACACTGAATCGTCAATATAAGTCTTGTCACATAGCTAGCTCACTAGTATTATACGTAGATTACGGAATATCACAAGAGGCTTTGTAACGGATCTGCTGGTGGCATTTAGCATCATAGATTCTCTTATATTTAACACTGAATCGTCAATATTATTCTTGTCACATAGCTAACTCACTAGTATTATACGTAGATTACGGAATCTCACAAGAGGCTTTGTAACGGATCTGCTGGTGGCATTTAGCATCATCGATTCTCTTATATTTAACACTGAATCGTCAATATTAGTCTTGTCACATAGCTAGCGCACTAGTATTATACGTAGATTACGGAATCTTACAAGAGGCTTTGTAACGGATCTGCTGGTGACATTTAGCATCATCGATTCTTTTATATTTAACACTGAATCGTCAATATAAGTCTTGTCACATAGCTAGCTCACTAGTATTATACGTATATTATGGAATCTCACAAGAGGCTTTGTAACGGATCTGCTGGTGGCATTTAGCATCATAGATCCTCTTATATTTAACACTGAATCGACAATATTAGTCTTGTCACATAGCTAGCTCACTAGTATTATACGTAGATTACGGAATCTGACAAGAGGCTTTGTAACGGATCTGCTGGTGGCATTTAGCATCATCGATTCTCTTATTTTTAACACTGAATCGTCAATATTAGTCTTGTCACATAGCTAGCTCACTAGTATTATACGTAGATTACGGAATCTCACAAGAGGCTTTGTAACGGATCTGCTGATGGCATTTAGCATCATCGATTCTCTTATATTTAACACTGAATCGTCAATATTAGTCTTGTCACATAGCTAGCTCACTAGTATTATAGTAGTTTACGGAATCTCACAAGAGGCTTTGTAACGGATCTGCTGGTCGCATTTAGCATCATAGATTCTCTTATATTTAACACTGAATCGTCAATATTAGTCTTGTCACATAGCTAGCTCACTAGTATTATACGTAGATTACTGAATCTGACAAGAGGCTTTGTAACGGATCTGTTGGTGGCATTTAGCATCATCGATTCTCGTATATTTAACACTGAATCGTCAATATTAAACTTGTCACATAGCTAGCTCACTAGTATTATACGTAGATTACGGAATCTCACAAGAGGCTTTGTAACGGATCTGCTGGTGGCATTTAGCATCATCGATTCTCTTATATATAACACTGAATCGTCAATATTAGTCTTGTCACATATCTAGCTCACTAGTATTATACGTAGATTACAGAATCTCACAAGAGGCTTTTGAACGGATCTGCCGGTGGCATTTAGCATCATCGATTCTCTTATATTTAACACTGAATCGTCAATATTAGTCTTGTCACATAGCTAGCTCACTAGTATTATACGTAGATTACGGAATCTCACAAGAGACTTTGTAACGGATGTGCTGGTGGTATTTAGCATCATAGATCCTCTTATATTTAACACTAAATCGTCAATATTAGTCTTGTCACATAGCTAGCTCACTAGTATTATACGTAGATTACGGAATCTCACAAGAGGCTTTGTAACGGATCTGCTGGTGGCATTTAGCATCATAGATCCTCTTATATTTAACACTGAATCGTCAATATTAGTCTTGTCCCATAGCTAACTCACTAGTATTATACGTAGATTACGGAATCTCACAAGAGGCTTTGTAACGGATCTGCTGGTGGCATTTAGCATCATCGATTCTCTTATATTTAACACTGAATCGTCAATATAAGTCTTGTCACATAGCTAGCTCACTAGTATTATACGTAGATTACGGAATCTCACAAGAGGCTTTGTAACGGATCTGCTGGTGGCATTTAGCATCATCGATTCTCTTATATTTAACACTGAATCGTCAATATTAGTCTTGTCACATAGCTAGCTCACTAGTATTATAGTAGTTTACGGAATCTCACAAGAGGCTTTGTAACGGATCTGCTGGTGGCATTTAGCATCATAGATTCTCTTATATTTAACACTGAATCGTCAATATTAGTCTTGTCACATAGCTAGCTCACTAGTATTATACGTAGATTACTGAATCTGACAAGAGGCTTTGTAACGGATCTGCTGGTGGCATTTAGCATCATCGATTCTCTTATATTTAACACTGAATCGTCAATATTAGAGTTGTCACATAGCTAGCTCACTAGTATTATACGTAGATTACGGAATCTCACAAGAGGCTTTGTAACGGATCTGCTGGTGGCATTTAGCATCATCGATTCTCTTATATTAAACACTGAATCGTCAATATTAGTCTTGTCACATAGCTAGCTCACTAGTATTATACGTAGATTACGGAATCTCACAGGAGGCTTTGTAACGGATCTGCTGGTGGCATTTAGCATCATAGATCCTCTTATATTTAACACTGAATCGTCAATATTAGACTTTTCACATAGCTAGCTCACTAGTATTATACGTAGATTATAGAATCTCACAAGAGGCTTTATAACGGATCTGCTGGTGGCATTTAGCATCATCGATTCTCTTATATTTAACACTGAATCGTCAATATTAGTCTTGTCACATAGCTAGCTCACTAGTATTATAGTAGTTTACGGAATCTCACAAGAGGCTTTGTAACGGATCTGCTGGTGGCACTTAGCATCATCGATTCTCTTATATTGAACACTGAATCGTCAATATAAGTCTTGTCACATAGCTAGCTCACTAGTATTATACGTAGATTACGGAATCTCACAAGAGGCTTTGTAACGGATCTGCTGGTGGCATTTATCATCATAGATTCTCTTATATTTAACACTGAATCGTCAATATTAGTCTTGTCACATAGCTAACTCACTAGTATTATACGTAGATTACGGAATCTCACAAGAGGCTTTGTAACGGATCTGCTGGTGGCATTTAGCATCATCGATTCTCTTATATTTAACACTGAATCGTCAATATTAGTCTTGTCACATAGCTAGCGCACTAGTATTATACGTAGATTACGGAATCTTACAAGAGGCTTTGTAACGGATCTGCTGGTGGCATTTAGCATCATCGATTATTTTATATTTAACACTGAATCGTCAATATAAGTCTTGTCACATAGCTAGCTCACTAGTATTATACGTATATTATGGAATCTCACAAGAGGCTTTGTAACGGATCTGCTGGTGGCATTTAGCATCATAGATCCTCTTATATTTAACACTGAATCGACAATATTAGTCTTGTCACATAGCTAGCTCACTAGTATTATACGTAGATTACGGAATCTGACAAGAGGCTTTGTAACGGATCTGCTGGTGGCATTTAGCATCATCGATTCTCTTATTTTTAACACTGAATCGTCAATATTAGTCTTGTCACATAGCTAGCTCACTAGTATTATACGTAGATTACGGAATCTCACAAGAGGCTTTGTAACGGATCTGCTGATGGCATTTAGCATCATCGATTCTCTTATATTTAACACTGAATCGTCAATATTAGTCTTGTCACATAGCTAGCTCACTAGTATTATAGTAGTTTACGGAATCTCACAAGAGGCTTTGTAACGGATCTGCTGGTCGCATTTAGCTTCATAGATTCTCTTATATTTAACACTGAATCGTCAATATTAGTCTTGTCACATAGCTAGCTCACTAGTATTATACGTAGATTACTGAATCTGACAAGAGGCTTTGTAACGGATCTGTTGGTGGCATTTAGCATCATCGATTCTCTTATATTTAACACTGAATCGTCTATATTAAACTTGTCACATAGCTAGCTCACTAGTATTATACGTAGATTACGGAATCTCACAAGAGGCTTTGTAACGGATCTGCTGGTGGCATTTAGCATCATCGATTCTCTTATATTTAACACTGAATCGTCAATATTAGTCTTGTCACATAGCTAGCTCACTAGTATTATACGTAGATTACAGAATCTCACAAGAGACTTTGTAACGGATGTGCTGGTGGTATTTAGCATCATAGATCCTCTTATATTTAACACTAAATCGTCAATATTAGTCTTGTCACATAGCTAGCTCACTAGTATTATACGTAGATTAGGGAATCTCACAAGAGGCTTTGTAACGGATCTGCTGGTGGTATTTAGCATCATAGATCCTCTTATATTTAACACTGAATCGTCAATATTAGTCTTGTCCCATAGCTAGCTCACTAGTATTGTACGTAGATTACGGAATCTCACAAGAGGCTTTGTAACGGATCTGCTGGTGGCATTTAGCATCATCGATTCTCTTATATTTAACACTGAATCGTCAATATAAGTCTTGTCACATAGCTAGCTCACTAGTATTATACGTAGATTACGGAATCTCACAAGAGGCTTTGTAACGGATCTGCTGGTGGCATTTAGCATCATCGATTCTCTTATATTTAACACTGAATCGTCAATATTAGTCTTGTCACATAGCTAGCTCACTAGTATTATAGTAGTTTACGGAATCTCACAAGAGGCTTTGTAACGGATCTGCTGGTGGCATTTAGCATCATAGATTCTCTTATATTTAACACTGAATCGTCAATATTAGTCTTGTCACATAGCTAGCTCACTAGTATTATACGTAGATTACTGAATCTGACAAGAGGCTTTGTAACGGATCTGCTGGTGGCATTTAGCATCATCGATTCTCTTATATTTAACACTGAATCGTCAATATTAGTCTTGTCACATAGCTAGCTCACTAGTATTATACGTAGATTACGGAATCTCACAAGAGGCTTTGTAACGGATCTGCTGGTGGCATTTAGCATCATCGATTCTCTTATATTTAACACTGAATCGTCAATATTAGTCTTGTCACATAGCTAGCTCACTAGTATTATAGTAGTTTACGGAATCTCACAAGAGGCTTTGTAACGGATCTGCTGGTGGCACTTAGCATCATCGATTCTCTTATATTGAACACTGAATCGTCAATATAAGTCTTGTCACATAGCTAGCTCACTAGTATTATACGTAGATTACGGAATCTCACAAGAGGCTTTGTAACGGATCTGCTGGTGGCATTTAGCATCATAGATTCTCTTATATTTAACACTGAATCGTCAATATTAGTCTTGTCACATAGCTAACTCACTAGTATTATACGTAGATTACGGAATCTCACAAGAGGCTTTGTAACGGATCTGCTGGTGGCATTTAGCATCATCGATTCTCTTATATTTAACACTGAATCGTCAATATTAGTCTTGTCACATAGCTAGCGCACTAGTATTATACGTAGATTACGGAATCTTACAAGAGGCTTTGTAACGGATCTGCTGGTGGCATTTAGCATCATCGATTCTTTTATATTAAACACTGAATCGTCAATATAAGTCTTGTCACATAGCTAGCTCACTAGTATTATACGTATATTATGGAATCTCACAAGAGGCTTTGTAACGGATCTGCTGGTGGCATTTAGCATCATAGATCCTCTTATATTTAACACTGAATCGACAATATTAGTCTTGTCACATAGCTAGCTCACTAGTATTATACGTAGATTACGGAATCTGACAAGAGGCTTTGTAACGGATCTGCTGGTGGCATTTAGCATCATCGATTCTCTTATTTTTAACACTGAATCGTCAATATTAGTCTTGTCACATAGCTAGCTCACTAGTATTATACGTAGATTACGGAATCTCACAAGAGGCTTTGTAACGGATCTGCTGATGGCATTTAGCATCATCGATTCTCTTATATTTAACACTGAATCGTCAATATTAGTCTTGTCACATAGCTAGCTCACTAGTATTATAGTAGTTTACGGAATCTCACAAGAGGCTTTGTAACGGATCTGCTGGTCGCATTTAGCTTCATAGATTCTCTTATATTTAACACTGAATCGTCAATATTAGTCTTGTCACATAGCTAGCTCACTAGTATTATACGTAGATTACTGAATCTGACAAGAGGCTTTGTAACGGATCTGTTGGTGGCATTTAGCATCATCGATTCTCTTATATTTAACACTGAATCGTCTATATTAAACTTGTCACATAGCTAGCTCACTAGTATTATACGTAGATTACGGAATCTCACAAGAGGCTTTGTAACGGATCTGCTGGTGGCATTTAGCATCATCGATTCTCTTATATTTAACACTGAATCGTCAATATTAGTCTTGTCACATAGCTAGCTCACTAGTATTATACGTAGATTACAGAATCTCACAAGAGACTTTGTAACGGATGTGCTGGTGGTATTTAGCATCATAGATCCTCTTATATTTAACACTAAATCGTCAATATTAGTCTTGTCACATAGCTAGCTCACTAGTATTATACGTAGATTAGGGAATCTCACAAGAGGCTTTGTAACGGATCTGCTGGTGGTATTTAGCATCATAGATCCTCTTATATTTAACACTGAATCGTCAATATTAGTCTTGTCCCATAGCTAGCTCACTAGTATTATACGTAGATTACGGAATCTCACAAGAGGCTTTGTAACGGATCTGCTGGTGGCATTTAGCATCATCGATTCTCTTATATTTAACACTGAATCGTCAATATAAGTCTTGTCACATAGCTAGCTCACTAGTATTATACGTAGATTACGGAATCTCACAAGAGGCTTTGTAACGGATCTGCTGGTGGCATTTAGCATCATCGATTCTCTTATATTTAACACTGAATCGTCAATATTAGTCTTGTCACATAGCTAGCTCACTAGTATTATAGTAGTTTACGGAATCTCACAAGAGGCTTTGTAACGGATCTGCTGGTGGCATTTAGCATCATAGATTCTCTTATATTTAACACTGAATCGTCAATATTAGTCTTGTCACATAGCTAGCTCACTAGTATTATACGTAGATTACTGAATCTGACAACAGGCTTTGTAACGGATCTGCTGGTGGCATTTAGCATCATCGATTCTCTTATATTTAACACTGAATCGTCAATATTAGTCTTGTCACATAGCTAGCTCACTAGTATTATACGTAGATTACGGAATCTCACAAGAGGCTTTGTAACGGATCTGCTGGTGGCATTTAGCATCATCGATTCTCTTATATTAAACACTGAATCGGCAATATTAGTCTTGTCACATAGCTAGCTCACTAGTATTATACGTAGATTACGGAATCTCACAAGAGGCTTTGTAACGGATCTGCTGGTGGCATTTAGCATCATAGATCCTCTTATATTTAACACTGAATCGTCAATATTAGACTTTTCACATAGCTAGCTCACTAGTATTATACGTAGATTATAGAATCTCACAAGAGGCTTTATAACGGATCTGCTGGTGGTATTTAGCATCATCGATTCTCTTATATTTAACACTGAATCGTCAATATTAGTCTTGTCACATAGCTAGCTCACTAGTATTATACGTAGATTACAGAATCTCACAAGAGGCTTTGTAACGGATCTGCTGTTGGCATTTAACATCATCGATTCTCTTATATTTAACACTGAATCGTCAATATTAGTCTTGTCACATAGCTAGCTCACTAGTATTATACGAAGATTACAGAATCTCACAAGAGACTTTGTAACGGAGATGCTGGTGGTATTTAGCATCATAGATCCTCTTATATTTAACACTGAATCGTCAATATTAGTCTTGTCACATAGCTAGCTCACTAGTATTATACGTAGATTACGGAATCTCACAAGAGGCTTTGTAACGGATCTGCTGGTGGCATTTAGCATCATCGATTCTCTTATATTTAACACTGAATCGTCAATATAAGTCTTGTCACATAGCGAGCTCACTAGTATTATACTTAGATTATGGAATCTCACAAGAGGCTTTGTAACGGATCTGCTGGTGGCATTTAGCATCATAGATCCTCTTATATTTAACACTGAATCGTCAATATTAGTCTTGTCACATAGCTAGCTCACTAGTATTATACGTAGATTACGGAATCTGACAAGAGGCTTTGTAACGGATCTGCTGGTGGCATTTAGCATCATCGATGCTCTTATATTTAACACTGAATCGTCAATATTAGTCTTGTCACATAGCTAGCTCACTAGTATTATACGTAGATTACGGAATCTCACAAGAGGCTTTGTAACGGATCTGCTGGTGGCATTTAGCATCATCGATTCTCTTATATTTAACACTGAATCGTCAATATTAGTCTTGTCACATAGCTAGCTCACTAGTATTAGAGTAGTTTACGGAATCTCACATGAGGCTTTGTAACGGATCTGCTGGTGGCATTTAGCATCATAGATCCTCTTATATTTAACACTGAATCGTCAATATTAGTCTTGTCACATAGCTAGCTCACTAGTATTATACGTAGATTACGGAATCTGACAAGAGGCTTTGTAACGGATCTGCTGGTGGCATTTAGCATCATCGATGCTCTTATATTTAACACTGAATCGTCAATATTAGTCTTGTCACATAGCTAGCTCACTAGTATTATACGTAGATTACGGAATCTGACAAGAGGCTTTGTAACGGATCTGCTGGTGGCATTTAGCATCATCGATTCTCTTATATTTAACACTGAATCATCAATATTAGACTTGTCACATAGCTAGCTCACTAGTATTATACGTTGATTACGGAATCTCACAAGAGGCTTTGTAACGGATCTGCTGGTGGCATTTAGCATCATCGATTCTCTTATATTTAACACTGAATCGTCAATATTAGTCTTGTCACATAGCTAGCTCACTAGTATTATACGTAGATTACAGAATCTCACAAGAGGCTTTGTAACGGATCTGCTGGTGGCATTTAGCATCATCGATTCTCTTATATTTAACACTTAATCGTCAATATTAGTCTTGTCACATAGCTAGCTCACTAGTATTATACGTAGATTACGGAATCTCACAAGAGGCTTTGTAACGGATCTGCTGGTGGCATTTAGCATCATAGATTCTCTTATATTTAACACTGAATCGTCAATATTAGTCTTGTCCCATAGCTAGCTCACTAGTATAATACGTAGTTTACGGAATCTCACAAGAGGCTTTGTAACGGATCTGCTGGTGGCATTTAGCATCATCGATTCTCTTATATTTAACACTGAATCGTCAATATTAGTCTTGTCACATAGCTAGCGCACTAGTATTATACGTAGATTACGGAATCTTACAAGAGGCTTTGTAACGGATCTGCTGGTGGCATTTAGCATCATCGATTCTTTTATATTTAACACTGAATCGTCAATATTAGTCTTGTCACATAGCTAGCTCACTAGTATTATACGTAGATTACGGAATCTCACAAGAGGCTTTGTAACGGATCTGCTTGTGGCATTTAGCATCATCGATTCTCTTATATTTAACACTGAATCGTCAATATTAGTCTTGTCACATAGCTAGCGCACTAGTATTATACGTAGATTACGGAATATTACAAGAGGCTTTGTAACGGATCTGCTGGTGGCATTTAGCATCATCGATTCTTTTATATTTAACACTGAATCGTCAATATAAGTCTTGTCACATAGCTAGCTCACTAGTATTATACGTAGATTATGGAATCTCACAAGAGGCTTTGTAACGGATCTGCTGGTGGCATTTAGCATCATAGATCCTCTTATATTTAACACTGAATCGACAATATTAGTCTTGTCACATAGCTAGCTCACTAGTATTATACGTAGATTACGGAATCTGACAAGAGGCTTTGTAACGGATCTGCTGGTGGCATTTAGCATCATCGATTCTCTTATTTTTAGCACCGAATCGTCAATATTAGTCTTGTCACATAGCTAGCTCACTAGTATTATACGTAGATTACGGAATCTCACAAGAGGCTTTGTAACGGATCTGCTGGTGGCATTTAGCATCATCGATTCTCTTATATTTAACACTGAATCGTCAATATTAGTCTTGTCACATAGCTAGCTCACTAGTATTATAGTAGTTTACGGAATCTCACAAGAGGCTTTGTAACGGATCTGCTGGTGGCATTTAGCATCATAGATTCTCTTATATTTAACACTGAATCGTCAATATTAGTCTTGTCACATAGCTAGCTCACTAGTATTATACGTAGATTACTGAATCTGACAAGAGGCTTTGTAACGGATCTGCTGGTGGCATTTAGCATCATCGATTCTCTTATATTTAACACTGAATCGTCAATATTAGTCTTGTCACATAGCTAGCTCACTAGTATTATACGTAGATTACGGAATCTCACAAGAGGCTTTGTAACGGATCTGCTGGTGGCATTTAGCATCATCGATTCTCTTATATTAAACACTGAATCGGCAATATTAGTCTTGTCACATAGCTAGCTCACTAGTATTATACGTAGATTACGGAATCTCACAAGAGGCTTTGTAACGGATCTGCTGGTGGCATTTAGCATCATAGATCCTCTTATATTTAACACTGAATCGTCAATATTAGACTTTTCACATAGCTAGCTCACTAGTATTATACGTAGATTATAGAATCTCACAAGAGGCTTTATAACGGATCTGCTGGTGGTATTTAGCATCATCGATTCTCTTATATTTAACACTGAATCGTCAATATTAGTCTTGTCACATAGCTAGCTCACTAGTATTATACGTAGATTACAGAATCTCACAAGAGGCTTTGTAACGGATCTGCTGTTGGCATTTAACATCATCGATTCTCTTATATTTAACACTGAATCGTCAATATTAGTCTTGTCACATAGCTAGCTCACTAGTATTATACGAAGATTACAGAATCTCACAAGAGACTTTGTAACGGAGATGCTGGTGGTATTTAGCATCATAGATCCTCTTATATTTAACACTGAATCGTCAATATTAGTCTTGTCACATAGCTAGCTCACTAGTATTATACGTAGATTACGGAATCTCACAAGAGGCTTTGTAACGGATCTGCTGGTGGCATTTAGCATCATCGATTCTCTTATATTTAACACTGAATCGTCAATATAAGTCTTGTCACATAGCGAGCTCACTAGTATTATACTTAGATTATGGAATCTCACAAGAGGCTTTGTAACGGATCTGCTGGTGGCATTTAGCATCATAGATCCTCTTATATTTAACACTGAATCGTCAATATTAGTCTTGTCACATAGCTAGCTCACTAGTATTATACGTAGATTACGGAATCTGACAAGAGGCTTTGTAACGGATCTGCTGGTGGCATTTAGCATCATCGATGCTCTTATATTTAACACTGAATCGTCAATATTAGTCTTGTCACATAGCTAGCTCACTAGTATTATACGTAGATTACGGAATCTCACAAGAGGCTTTGTAACGGATCTGCTGGTGGCATTTAGCATCATCGATTCTCTTATATTTAACACTGAATCGTCAATATTAGTCTTGTCACATAGCTAGCTCACTAGTATTAGAGTAGTTTACGGAATCTCACATGAGGCTTTGTAACGGATCTGCTGGTGGCATTTAGCATCATAGATCCTCTTATATTTAACACTGAATCGTCAATATTAGTCTTGTCACATAGCTAGCTCACTAGTATTATACGTAGATTACGGAATCTGACAAGAGGCTTTGTAACGGATCTGCTGGTGGCATTTAGCATCATCGATGCTCTTATATTTAACACTGAATCGTCAATATTAGTCTTGTCACATAGCTAGCTCACTAGTATTATACGTAGATTAAGGAATCTGACAAGAGGCTTTGTAACGGATCTGCTGGTGGCATTTAGCATCATCGATTCTCTTATATTTAACACTGAATCATCAATATTAGACTTGTCACATAGCTAGCTCACTAGTATTATACGTTGATTACGGAATCTCACAAGAGGCTTTGTAACGGATCTGCTGGTGGCATTTAGCATCATCGATTCTCTTATATTTAACACTGAATCGTCAATATTAGTCTTGTCACATAGCTAGCTCACTAGTATTATACGTAGATTACAGAATCTCACAAGAGGCTTTGTAACGGATCTGCTGGTGGCATTTAGCATCATCGATTCTCTTATATTTAACACTGAATCGTCAATATTAGTCTTGTCACATAGCTAGCTCACTAGTATTATACGTAGATTACGGAATCTCACAAGAGGCTTTGTAACGGATCTGCTGGTGGCATTTAGCATCATAGATTCTCTTATATTTAACACTGAATCGTCAATATTAGTCTTGTCCCATAGCTAGCTCACTAGTATAATACGTAGTTTACGGAATCTCACAAGAGGCTTTGTAACGGATCTGCTGGTGGCATTTAGCATCATCGATTCTCTTATATTTAACACTGAATCGTCAATATTAGTCTTGTCACATAGCTAGCGCACTAGTATTATACGTAGATTACGGAATCTTACAAGAGGCTTTGTAACGGATCTGCTGGTGGCATTTAGCATCATCGATTCTTTTATATTTAACACTGAATCGTCAATATTAGTCTTGTCACATAGCTAGCTCACTAGTATTATACGTAGATTACGGAATCTCACAAGAGGCTTTGTAACGGATCTGCTTGTGGCATTTAGCATCATCGATTCTCTTATATTTAACACTGAATCGTCAATATTAGTCTTGTCACATAGCTAGCGCACTAGTATTATACGTAGATTACGGAATCTTACAAGAGGCTTTGTAACGGATCTGCTGGTGGCATTTAGCATCATCGATTCTTTTATATTTAACACTGAATCGTCAATATAAGTCTTGTCACATAGCTAGCTCACTAGTATTATACGTAGATTATGGAATCTCACAAGAGGCTTTGTAACGGATCTGCTGGTGGCATTTAGCATCATAGATCCTCTTATATTTAACACTGAATCGACAATATTAGTCTTGTCACATAGCTAGCTCACTAGTATTATACGTAGATTACGGAATCTGACAAGAGGCTTTGTAACGGATCTGCTGGTGGCATTTAGCATCATCGATTCTCTTATTTTTAGCACCGAATCGTCAATATTAGTCTTGTCACATAGCTAGCTCACTAGTATTATACGTAGATTACGGAATCTCACAAGAGGCTTTGTAACGGATCTGCTGATGGCATTTAGCATCATCGATTCTCTTATATTTAACACTGAATCGTCAATATTAGTCTTGTCACATAGCTAGCTCACTAGTATTATAGTAGTTTACGGAATCTCACAAGAGGCTTTGTAACGGATCTGCTGGTGGCATTTAGCATCATAGATTCTCTTATATTTAACACTGAATCGTCAATATTAGTCTTGTCACATAGCTAGCTCACTAGTATTATACGTAGATTACTGAATCTGACAAGAGGCTTTTATAACGGATCTGTTGGTGGCATTTAGCATCATCGATTCTCTTATATTTAACACTGAATCGTCAATATTAAACTTGTCACATAGCTAGCTCACTAGTATTATACGTAGATTACGGAATCTCACAAGAGGCTTTGTAACGGATCTGCTGGTGGCATTTAGCATCATCGATTCTCTTATATTTAACACTGAATCGTCAATATTAGTCTTGTCACATATCTCGCTCACTAGTATTATACGTAGATTACAGAATCTCACAAGAGGCTTTGTAACGGATCTGCCGGTGGCATTTAGCATCATCAATTCTCTTATATTTAACACTGAATCGTCAATATTAGTCTTGTCACATAGCTAGCTCACTAGTATTATACGTAGATTACAGAATCTCACAAGAGACTTTGTAACGGATGTGCTGGTGGTATTTAGCATCATAGATCCTCTTATATTTAACACTAAATCGTCAATATTAGTCTTGTCACATAGCTAGCTCACTAGTATTATACGTAGATTACGGAATCTCACAAGAGGCTTTGTAACGGATCTGCTGGTGGCATTTAGCATCATAGATCCTCTTATATTTAACACTGAATCGTCAATATTTGTCTTGTCCCATAGCTAGCTCACTAGTATTATACGTAGATTACGGAATCTCACAAGAGGCTTTGTAACGGATCTGCTGGTGGCATTTAGCATCATCGATTCTCTTATATTTAACACTGAATCGTCAATATAGGTCTTTTCACATAGCTAGCTCACTAGTATTATACGTAGATTACGGAATCTCACAAGAGGCTTTGTAACGGATCTGCTGGTGGCATTTAGCATCATCGATTCTCTTATATTTAACACTGAATCGTCAATATTAGTCTTGTCACATAGCTAGCTCACTAGTATTATAGTAGTTTACGGAATCTCACAAGAGGCTTTGTAACGGATCTGCTGGTGGCACTTAGCATCATCGATTCTCTTATATTGAACACTGAATCGTCAATATAAGTCTTGTCACATAGCTAGCTCACTAGTATTATACGTAGATTACGGAATCTCACAAGAGGCTTTGTAACGGATCTGCTGGTGGCATTTAGCATCATAGATTCTCTTATATTTAACACTGAATCGTCAATATTAGTCTTGTCACATAGCTAGCTCACTAGTATTATACTTAGATTACGGAATCTCACAAGAGGCTTTGTAACGGATCTGCTGGTGGCATTTAGCATCATCGATTCTCTTATATTTAACACTGAATCGTCAATATTAGTCTTGTCACATAGCTAGCGCACTAGTATTATACGTAGATTACGGAATCTTACAAGAGGCTTTGTAACGGATCTGCTGGTGGCATTTAGCATCATCGATTCTTTTATATTTAACACTGAATCGTCAATATAAGTCTTGTCACATAGCTAGCTCACTAGTATTATACGTAGATTATGGAATCTCACAAGAGGCTTTGTAACGGATCTGCTGGTGGCATTTAGCATCATAGATCCTCTTATATTTAACACTGAATCGACAATATTAGTCTTGTCACATAGCTAGCTCACTAGTATTATACGTAGATTACGGAATCTGAAAAGAGGCTTTGTAACGGATCTGCTGGTGGCATTTAGCATCATCGATTCTCTTATTTTTAACACTGAATCGTCAATATTAGTCTTGTCACATAGCTAGCTCACTAGTATTATACGTAGATTACGGAATCTCACAAGAGGCTTTGTAACGGATCTGCTGATGGCATTTAGCATCATCGATTCTCTTATATTTAACACTGAATCGTCAATATTAGTCTTGTCACATAGCTAGCTCACTAGTATTATAGTAGTTTACGGAATCTCACAAGAGGCTTTGTAACGGATCTGCTGGTGGCATTTAGCATCATAGATCCTCTTATATTTAACACTGAATCGTCAATATTAGTCTTGTCCCATAGCTAGCTCACTAGTATTATACGTAGATTACGGAATCTCACAAGAGGCTTTGTAACGGATCTGCTGGTGGCATTTAGCATCATCGATTCTCTTATATTTAACACTGAATCGTCAATATAAGTCTTGTCACATAGCTAGCTCACTAGTATTATACGTAGATTACGGAATCTCACAAGAGGCTTTGTAACGGATCTGCTGGTGGCATTTAGCATCATCGATTCTCTTATATTTAACACTGAATCGTCAATATTAGTCTTGTCACATAGCTAGCTCACTAGTATTATAGTAGTTTACGGAATCTCACAAGAGGCTTTGTAACGGATCTGCTGGTGGCATTTAGCATCATAGATTCTCTTATATTTAACACTGAATCGTCAATATTAGTCTTGTCACATAGCTAGCTCACTAGTATTATACGTATATTACTGAATCTGACAAGAGGCTTTGTAACGGATCTGCTGGTGGCATTTAGCATCATCGATTCTCTTATATTTAACACTGAATCGTCAATATTAGACTTGTCACATAGCTAGCTCACTAGTATTATACGTAGATTACGGAATCTCACAAGAGGCTTTGTAACGGATCTGCTGGTGGTATTTAGCATCATAGATCCTCTTATATTTAACACTGAATCGTCAATATTAGTCTTGTCACATAGCTAGCTCACTAGTATTATACGTAGATTACGGAATCTCACAAGAGGCTTTGTAACGGATCTGCTGGTGGCATTTAGCATCATCGATTCTCTTATATTTAACACTGAATCGTCAATATAAGTCTTGTCACATAGCGAGCTCACTAGTATTATACGTAGATTATGGAATCTCACAAGAGGCTTTGTAACGGATCTGCTGGTGGCATTTAGCATCATAGATCCTCTTATATTTAACACTGAATCGTCAATATTAGTCTTGTCACATAGCTAGCTCACTAGTATTATACGTAGATTACGGAATCTGACAAGAGGCTTTGTAACGGATCTGCTGGTGGCATTTAGCATCATCGATGCTCTTATATTTAACACTGAATCGTCAATATTAGTCTTGTCACATAGCTAGCTCACTAGTATTATACGTAGATTACGGAATCTCACAAGAGGCTTTGTAACGGATCTGCTGGTGGCATTTAGCATCATCGATTCTCTTATATTTAACACTGAATCGTCAATATTAGTCTTGTCACATAGCTAGCTCACTAGTATTATAGTAGTTTACGGAATCTCACATGAGGCTTTGTAACGGATCTGCTGGTGGCATTTAGCATCATAGATCCTCTTATATTTAACACTGAATCGACAATATTAGTCTTGTCACATAGCTAGCTCACTAGTATTATACGTAGATTACGGAATCTGAAAAGAGGCTTTGTAACGGATCTGCTGGTGGCATTTAGCATCATCGATTCTCTTATTTTTAACACTGAATCGTCAATATTAGTCTTGTCACATAGCTAGCTCACTAGTATTATACGTAGATTACGGAATCTCACAAGAGGCTTTGTAACGGATCTGCTGATGGCATTTAGCATCATCGATTCTCTTATATTTAACACTGAATCGTCAATATTAGTCTTGTCACATAGCTAGCTCACTAGTATTATAGTAGTTTACGGAATCTCACAAGAGGCTTTGTAACGGATCTGCTGGTGGCATTTAGCATCATAGATCCTCTTATATTTAACACTGAATCGTCAATATTAGTCTTGTCCCATAGCTAGCTCACTAGTATTATACGTAGATTACGGAATCTCACAAGAGGCTTTGTAACGGATCTGCTGGTGGCATTTAGCATCATCGATTCTCTTATATTTAACACTGAATCGTCAATATAAGTCTTGTCACATAGCTAGCTCACTAGTATTATACGTAGATTACGGAATCTCACAAGAGGCTTTGTAACGGATCTGCTGGTGGCATTTAGCATCATCGATTCTCTTATATTTAACACTGAATCGTCAATATTAGTCTTGTCACATAGCTAGCTCACTAGTATTATAGTAGTTTACGGAATCTCACAAGAGGCTTTGTAACGGATCTGCTGGTGGCATTTAGCATCATAGATTCTCTTATATTTAACACTGAATCGTCAATATTAGTCTTGTCACATAGCTAGCTCACTAGTATTATACGTATATTACTGAATCTGACAAGAGGCTTTGTAACGGATCTGCTGGTGGCATTTAGCATCATCGATTCTCTTATATTTAACACTGAATCGTCAATATTAGACTTGTCACATAGCTAGCTCACTAGTATTATACGTAGATTACGGAATCTCACAAGAGGCTTTGTAACGGATCTGCTGGTGGTATTTAGCATCATAGATCCTCTTATATTTAACACTGAATCGTCAATATTAGTCTTGTCACATAGCTAGCTCACTAGTATTATACGTAGATTACGGAATCTCACAAGAGGCTTTGTAACGGATCTGCTGGTGGCATTTAGCATCATCGATTCTCTTATATTTAACACTGAATCGTCAATATAAGTCTTGTCACATAGCGAGCTCACTAGTATTATACGTAGATTATGGAATCTCACAAGAGGCTTTGTAACGGATCTGCTGGTGGCATTTAGCATCATAGATCCTCTTATATTTAACACTGAATCGTCAATATTAGTCTTGTCACATAGCTAGCTCACTAGTATTATACGTAGATTACGGAATCTGACAAGAGGCTTTGTAACTGATCTGCTGGTGGCATTTAGCATCATCGATGCTCTTATATTTAACACTGAATCGTCAATATTAGTCTTGTCACATAGCTAGCTCACTAGTATTATACGTAGATTACGGAATCTCACAAGAGGCTTTGTAACGGATCTGCTGGTGGCATTTAGCATCATCGATTCTCTTATATTTAACACTGAATCGTCAATATTAGTCTTGTCACATAGCTAGCTCACTAGTATTATAGTAGTTTACGGAATCTCACATGAGGCTTTGTAACGGATCTGCTGGTGGCATTTAGCATCATAGATTCTCTTATATTTAACACTGAATCGTCAATATTAGTCTTGTCACATAGCTAGCTCACTAGTATTATACGTAGATTACTGAATCTGACAAGAGGCTTTGTAACGGATCTGCTGGTGGCATTTAGCATCATCGATTCTCTTATATTTAACACTGAATCGTCAATATTAGACTTGTCACATAGCTAGCTCACTAGTATTATACGTAGATTACGGAATCTCACAAGAGGCTTTGTAACGGATCTGCTGGTGGCATTTAGCATCATCGATTCTCTTATATTTAACACTGAATCGTCAATATTAGTCTTGTCACATAGCTAGCTCACTAGTATTATACGTAGATTACGGAATCTCACAAGAGGCTTTGTAACGGATCTGCTGGTGGCATTTAGCATCATAGATTCTCTTATATTTAACACTGAATCGTCAATATTATTCTTGTCACATAGCTAGCTCACTAGTATTATACGTAGTTTACGGAATCTAACAAGAGGCTTTGTAACGGATCTGCTGGTGGCATTTAGCATCATCGATTCTCTTATATTTAACGCTGAATCGTCAATATTAGTCTTGTCACATAGCTAGCTCACTAGTATTATACGTAGATTACAGAATCTCACAAGAGGCTTTGTAACGGATGTGCTGGTGGTATTTAACATCATAGATCCTCTTATATTTAACACTGAATCGTCAATATTAGTCTTGTCACATAGCTAGCTCACTAGTATTATACGTAGATTACGGAATCTCACAAGAGGCTTTGTAACGGATCTGCTGGTGGCATTTAGCATCATCGATTCTCTTATATTTAACACTGAATCGTCAATATAAGTCTTGTCACATAGCTAGCTTACTAGTATTATACGTAGATTATGGAATCTCCCAAGAGGCTTTGTAACGGATCTGCTGGTGGCATTTAGCATCATAGATCCTCTTATATTTAACACTGAATCGTCAATATTAGTCTTGTCACATAGCTAGCTCACTAGTATTATACGTAGATTACGGAATCTGACAAGAGGCTTTGTAACGTATCTGCTGGTGGCATTTAGCATCATCGATTCTCTTATATTTAACACTGAATCGTCAATATTAGTCTTGTCACATAGCTAGCTCACTAGTATTATACGTAGATTACGGAATCTCACAAGAGGCTTTGTAACGGATCTGCTGGTGGCATTTAGCATCATCGATTCTCTTATATTTAACACTGAATCGTCAATATTAGTCTTGTCACATAGCTAGCTCACTAGTATTATAGTAGTTTACGGAATCTCACAAGAGGCTTTGTAACGGATCTGCTGATGGCATTTAGCATCATAGATTCTCTTATATTTAACACTGAATCGTCAATATTAGTCTTGTCACTTAGCTAGCTCACTAGTATTATACGTAGATTACTGAATCTGACAAGAGGCTTTGTAACGGATCTGCTGGTGGCATTTAGCATCATAGATCCTCTTATATTTAACCAAGTTGTCAGGATAACTAATGCGCTTACATAGTGAGGAAACCACATTCATGTTACCTTAAAATTGGCTTGATATGTTTAAGTTTATATTTTATTATCATGAGGAACCTTTTGCTTTATTACAGATTTTCTTTTGTTATGGAAATAAAATAAATTATTAAATGTCATAGTTAAAATAATGTTGTAACAAGTAATTTATTTATTTAGTTATAATATTGTTGACTCATTGTGAGTTGCACGACTGGTCATTTTTTGTCGTGTGCGGGTTTCGAACCCACGAACATTGTATCCACACCTGGCCAAGGTGTTTCCACAACGTAGCCAACTCAGCTAACACGACCAAGGGCCTAGTGGCGATATTAAGGTTTTTCAGTCAGTCCCCGCCTCTCGCGGATAGAACCGTAGTCGCCCGCGGTCATTATAGTTGCATATTTTTCGACTAGAGTGCAGCCACCAATTAAATCCCGTTATAGGCTATTGCGAATAAAATAAAATTACTACCTTTATGGGTTAAAATCGTATTTCGACAAGGAATGTCGCCATGCTGACCGATGTTGAAGTGAGCATGAAACTGTCGTTGCGTAGCAATCACGGACTCATTATTTTTGAAAAATTCTTCAATCACGAAAGCTCGATGATGGAGTTGTCACTGAAGATCCATGGTAACTAACCCGAAAATGGCACTAACCAAACCAAAATTGAATGCAACAATGAACTCTGTAAACAATATAACAGCTTACCAATCGCCACGTGAAAACATTCAGGTTTTTATGGCTCACCCAGTATAATATTTTACCCCTTGTACTTTCACACTAAAATGATATGCCCCAAAATACATGGACAACTTTTATCTTGCGCGCCTGAAACTGACCGACTACATACATTCGGTAAAACATAAGGCTGGTACAGGTTGGGCGCAGCTTGCCTACGGAGACGTCAGATTCTTTTAAGTGTCAACAGTCCATGGCTACTTTTGATGCTACTTTGCGAGCTATGGGGAAAGTTGGGACTCCTTGAGTGCACTGTCTTGAGGCGCACGATGATGTCATTCACATACTTTAATATTCAGCTAATTCGCATGTAAAATACAAATGAAAGGTTAAACCACCAACGATTTTACTTCAGAAACCATCTCACCATGGTTTCCACGTTGGAGTCGGAGGATAATTTGGTGGACTATGTGTCGAGGCATCCACCGAGACCAGTGTCTCGACTCACATCCAGATAGGATGTTTACAGATATCAGGGTATTACATTAAATCTTTCTCCGTTTACTCACTCAACATTCACAAGTTAATATCATATTAAAATAAACATAAACCTTTGCAAAATGGTACAGAAACTGAAATATTGATTCACTGACCAGGTCGCAGCGGCTGTTAGACCAATAACTCGGATTTCACACAAAGACTCAAAGGGGAGGGCTAGTAGGACGGTGTCCTGGGTTTTCGAATCACTCAGGGTGGATTTTCACTTTAGCAAGCCAAGCCTTAATTGACGCTTCTACATACATCGCTGACCGTGACTTCAGAGCCTGTATGGGTTTAGTGATAGCTCATGTTCCGGCAGAGAGTCCATATGGTTTCAGTTGACTCGATCAGAAAGTATTTTTCCAAACAAATAAAAAACGCAAGGTTCAATCTTACTTTATTTTAAAAAGGAAATCTTAGGAGCTCAGAATTGTTGCGAGGGAACGCTGGTAAATTAGTTCATCGAGTAATCAGAAACTCGCAGTAGAGAGGCTCGACTAAACTTTCAATTGTTACTTAATTGAAATCGATTAAACAAAGCTGAAGCCTTACTCTCTGTATTATTTATATAACTATGTTGATGTGAAAACTTTGTTTTTGTTAACTAAAAAATTGGTCATCATGGCACAGAACAATTTCACACCAAATACACTTTATTAAAATACTACTATGTATTGATTACCGAGAAAATACTTATTATGTTACAACTAAAATGTTGCATTTTGTAAATACCTCATGGCATAAATTCCCCGATAAAAGATTATATCAAATTGTATTTTGTGAGTGAAAAACAATTAATGATATTCGTTTTGACGTTTGACTAAACATGAATCACTAAGGAGACGCAAATATAAAATTTAAGTTTGAAAATTAACTACCATATCATAACTGATTTCACTAATTGAAAAAACAAAACTTCCTAAACTACATTGCATACTTTACTAAGCAGAGGATAAAAATAAAATTTCCTAAGCTATGAGTAAGTAAAATTTATTCATAATATCTATACCCATTATGTTCATAGTGAATAATGCAACACAGAGTATAATGTGCAGAATATTGAAATTTTAAATTTGGAGATTGTATACGGTTTATTAGTGAATTTCCTATGGAATAGTGAACTATTAGCATGACCCGCACGGTGAAACTTAAGCCCGGGGCCACCATAGAAGTTCCTAACATGACCCAACTGAACACGTTTTGGGGTGTCGTTCAAAATTATATATATATATATATATATATATGTGTGTGTGTGTGTGTGTGTGTGTGTGTGTGTGTGTGTGTGTGTGTGTGTGTGTATTCACTCTAGCGGTCGCATTTTTTGTCCAATTTACTACAAATTTGGTAGGGACGTTCCTTTCTATAATCAGTTGAACAATTTTGTTGGGCAAAACAATCGGAAAACTCTAAACCCCTTTTTTGGGGATTATTCTTTCAAGTTTTGAGTTTTTGGGTCCAAAAAGGGTCAGAAAATCCCCGGACGTACAATAAATGCATGTATTAAGATGGGAAGTAGTGAAGCGAAAGCCTTAAGCCCTCTTTCGTCATTCTAGCATAAATATTTACCAAGTTATTAAATAAAATGTATATCGGCTGAACACAGTACGTTGTCTTATGGGGTTTTTACATTAGAAAAGCATGTTATTCATTATTTGGTGTATTTGTTTCATCCCCAGCAACCTCGTGCCTACTTTTAAGCCTGTATAGACCTTCTCCTAACCTTATAATGCGCAAAATTGTATTCCTTACATTGCAGGTAAATTAAACCAGGAGCATCAGAACAGCCAAAAAATCAATGTTTTCAGATTTCAATAAAATTGCCATAAATGTATGTTTTTACACTGGGTTTGAGTTTTAAAAGTTTTTTATATGGAAATTTACTTCCCTCACGTCAGCGTGCTGCGTGCGATCTCGTTTTAATATTGGTTTCAGTCTGTGAATTACAAATTATTTTTAAAATGCACCTATGCATAAGCTATTTGTAATACGTACGTTTTTATAATATCAAATATACTTGTTATTTTATTCTACTCATTCTCAGCCGCATATTTATTATGACACTTATAAAGTTAAAAACATGTCATCAACGACCTATTAGAAAAGGCGTTCTTTTTTCCGTATATGACTTAATCTCAGGCAGCTATAGTATGAGTTATCAAAATAGGAGGGCGTTTTACTGTTCATTCCACGCGTTCATCATTAGTAAAATAACTGACGAGAACATTTGTCTTATTTAATTTATCCATAACTCATCTCTAAAACCAAAATAAAAAAAAGACTAGAATTTTTATAGTTATGTGACCAAATATTCATTTATAATAAAAATACAACATCAAATAGTTTTTATCATACTGTACGAAAAGCTGCTGTTTTTGGGTCTGTAATTAATCTGTAAAATCACATTTTTCTAATACTTTAAAAAAGGGCACCGAAAAATCAGCTGTGGATTTTTTCAGTGCTCTAACCTCAAAGATTGTTATTGTTCCTTTTTACGTTTGTGTATTTCAAAGGTAACAAACACGTGGACACACATGTTGTTTGTAAATAAAAGACATTGTAAAGTTAACCTACCTGAACTACCAAAACAATACAAATTTTTGGTCCAAATTGACAACTATCAAAGGCTATATGGGCAATATGATAAAATAAACGGTATCAGGAAACTGACACATACTTCCTCCCTTTTTGCTTAACTTAAATGAAAAAATTATTTTTGATTTACTAAATAGGCTATAGAATATAAAGTACGGTTGAATGTACAGAAAGTCTTATAAATAAGTTGTTTTCAAAAATATCCACCCAAATCCCTTTTATGGAGGCACTACAGTATCCTTTGTTACACACAGTGGTTACAAGAAGGGAAATAGCCTCATCCCTCCCACAGGGTTAAGTGGCAACATATTTCAAACATCCTCTTTTTGCCAATGCTAACCTGACCTGAATATCAAGTTTTAATGAAATTGATCAGTAAATAAGAGAGAAATAGTTATTTCTGTATTCCAAGAATAACATTGGACAACGTACTGCGTTTACAGCAAAAAGGAAATTTAAATTTTCTCTGCAACCTGCAATTGTATAATCGTAATTCAAAATACTAATTTATTTAGTTTTTTGAGCTCTTTTTAATGGTAAATAGTAATCTTTTCAACATTTATGTTTTTTTATGTATAATCCAAAAAAAACTTAATTTTGGATGTTTAATGTCTTGTAATTTCTGATTCCGAATTTTTACAGAAATGCGGGAGGTTTAATTTTGTTAGAAATCTAAAGCTCTGCAAACCATTAAAGTTTAACCAAAATCGTTTGAGCCGATTTTGAGAAATTTAGATTTTTCATGTTTTTTGGCGATTTTTGGGGGAGAATTTCCCTTAAAAATCAAAAATTAAAAAAAAAATAAAAAAGGCTGGAGATATCGTGGATTAGTACCTACATACCATATTTAATTAAAATCGGCCCATTGGCTGACACACACACACACACACACACACACACACACACACACACACGCGCGCGCACACACACACACACACACACACACACACACACACGCGCGCGCGCGCGCGCACACACACACACACACACACACACACACACACACACACACACACACACACACACACACACACACACACACACACACACAGACAGACAGACAGACAGACATCACGTAAAAACCACTTTTTTGGGTTCAGGGAGCACCAAAACAAATATTTCCACTAGCAACTCAAATTCAAAAATTCGTACAAAAAAATACTTTCTCCATATACTACATACGTATAGGGGGAGAAAGTAAAAAGTTGCTCATCTCACAGATCAAAAGTGTTTTTTTTGTGCTTAATAGTCGGCTTCGCCTCGCTCTTAGAACACGATTGTGCACCGAAAACAACCACTTTTGCTCTTGGTGAAAACTACTATTTTTATCATACTGTACGAAAAGCGGGTGTTTTTGGGTCTATAATTAGTCCGTAAAATCACATTTTTCTGATACCTTAAAATAGGGCACCGAAAGAAAATCAGCTGTGGATTTGTTCAGTGCGCTAACCTCAAAGATTGTTATTGTTACAATTAATGTTTGTGTATTTAAAAGGTAACAAACACGTGTAAATTTTGTTTGTAAATAAAAGAATTGTAAATATTGCAAAGTTAATCTATCTGAACTTAAAAATGTTTGTGTTAGATTTTCAACTATAAAAGGCTTAGTACATATGGGCAGTATGGTAAAAAACGTTGTTCATCACACGGAGCAAAAGTGTGTTTTTGTTGCATAATCGTTTTTCCGAGCTCGGCTTCACCTTGCTTGTAAAACAAGATTGCGCACCAAAAACAACCACTTTTGCTCTTTTCGATGAAAACTACTACTTAGTAGTAGTAGTAGTGTTACTGTAGTTGTTAAATTTCCACTCATTACAATGGAAAATAAATACAATGCCATAAAAAAAGAAACGAAAATATTAGTTTCTGAAAAAATGGAGTTTAGAAGATTAATTTGCATCCGAATACGTAGAATTAAACATTTTACTTTACACTTACGTATAACCAAAAGCCATCCAGTATCTGAAGTTAAACTTTATATACTCAACACCTTCAGGGAATAAACGCTTTGAAATTAGATTATCTCTTTTCGAAATATATGACTATATTTCCCCACTGCGCTGATCCATGCACATTATTGATTTCTCCCAGAATTGTGTCCACTTACTTTTAAATCAATAAACAGCTTACAAATGAAATTATAATAGCATTCATATGATTCTAAAACGTGGTTGTTTCAGAGATAATCAATGGCATAACTGATTATGATATGCTATCATTATAGTTACCCAGTAACAAAATAAAACATCTGATTCTCAGTTGTTCTTAATTTAAAAGTATATTAGTCTTTAACATTGCACGATAATTGTTATCTGCAATTTTAATGTATTGCAATCAGTTAAAATAATATTTGAATAAGAGGTTTACACTTTGTGGTAGAAAACATCTGCATAGCAATTAAAATTTTACTGAAATAAAGAATATGTTTTGGTCTACATATATTCGTCAAAAGTATAACAACGGAAAAACTGTTGAGAATTAATTTTCATAACAGAAGAATATAACATTGTTTATGCTTAGGGCCTATTAATTTTACAGCCGTAATAAACAATATAAAAAATATAGAAAAGTCGAGCACAGTCTTAGTTTTTAAATGAAAAAAAACCTAGTAACTCAGATGTGACGAAGCAAACCAAACAAGGTAAATTTCTTTATTTTGTCTTTGTCCTGTTAAATAAGCTGACAACATATTACGTTTTCACCATGGAACATATATCACACAGTTTTATACTGAACAGTTGTATATTAAAATAACATATTTAATAATTGAAATATGAAAGTATACAAAAGTCAAAATTAAATAAATATGTTATCTTCATCCATATGTTTTAGCGAATTTCCCCTATAGGGAAGAAGCTATTACCGTAGTCGGCATGGTAAGACCTAGGCCCGGGACCATGATAACTTTTCGTTTTGAGGTCCCCAGACCCCAAAAACACCATTCGTTCGAAACTGTATATATATATATATATATATATATATGTGTGTGTGTGTGTGTGTGTGTGTGTGTGTGTGTGTGTGTGTGTGTGTGTGTGTGTGTGTGTGTGTGTGTGTGTGTGTGTGTGTGTGTGTGTGTGTGTGTGTGTGTGTGTGTGTCCGTGGGTGCGATAACTCTTATAAAAAAGGTCCGATTTTGATGAAATTTGGTATAAACGTGTAAAGGAACATTTATGACTAAGTTCGAAAACCAGCCATATAGCTTTACCTTAAGGGGTATTTTTCGGGGGTTTTGTACCCCAAAAATGTTTTTTTTTTTTTACTTTTTTACATATAATTTTTGAAATAGTCAAATTTTAGTTTTCACCATTGCATTCAGCTTAGAAAAACACACAATTTGATATTTTGATCATTTCTCTACGTCAATTGGTTACCGAGATATTGAAAGTACTAAACACAGTACGTTGTCTAATGTTATTCTTATGGAGGAAAAGAAAATTTGTATATCTCGCTTAATTGTGAACGTATACTGACGAAACTTGGTATACAGCGTCATATCGTTGTGGTTTATTAATATTTGCTCAAAAAATCTTTTTCCAAAGGCTCCCGTAGCAGCAAACCTGCGTACTCAGCCCCCATGTTATTCTTATGGAGAATAATTAAATGCTCTGTCTCCCTTAATTATGAACATTAATGAATAAAAACTGGTATAAGACTTCACCTAGTTGAGTTATATTGATATTAGCATAAAAATCCATTTTTTGTTTCCTTTTTGCAGCAAACCTGCGTACTCATTCCCAATGTTATTCTTATGGAGAATAATTAAAATTTGATGTATCGCTTATTTGTGAATATATTTTTATGAATCTTGGTATGCGGCTTTATGTGGTATTGAAACATATATTTTGCATTGGAAATTCGCTGAGTACGCAGGTTTGCTGTGACGGGGGTATTTTATTATTTTACAAACAAGTTTGACGGTTAGATTATAAACATCAGTTATTATACTAATGTTGCAAATTACTTTAACTTACTCTACCTAATTCCAATTGAATTGATTTATATGTTCAATTTAAATTAAATTTGTAAACAACATCAATGCAGTGATCAACAAAAGCCTCTCAGCATTGCAAGACACGAGTGGCTATGTCTGTCAAGTGGCTGTAATGAGGCTATGGGGCATCCTCGTTGTGGAACGTAAGAGTTCGCAGTCTACAAACGACTACCCAAAGCAAATAATACTCATAGTATTACAACAAGACCTTTAATTTTTCCTTATGGCATTGACTATAAATACTGAAGTAGACTTCCCATTGCCACTGTAAAATGTGTCCCCAGTTTTGTGTGTGCCAGGATTGAAAGAGGTCGTAGTTTACACCAATCACCAACAGATTATACTGCTGTCAACTATTACTTATCCTCTCAAGGAGGGGATAATACGACAGTTGGTGTGTCAGGAAGCAAACATAAGTTGATTATCACTTGCTTTCTGGGGTGGAGATATTTTAAAAGTTAACGTAAGTAACTAAAATAAAAAGTTGACAGCAGCACAATCTGTTGGAACTACTTCAATTTTAAATTCTAGCATACACTAAAAGTGGGACAGCTGGTCCATATGGATGGGATGTCTCCTTCAGTATTTATAGTCAATGCTTATGGTCTCTTCTTTGGTTATAATATAATACATATTTAATAATGGTTACCGTATTTCCTAAGCATCATATTACGATACAGTGGTTTTGATTACTTACGCCCTTACGTGACAGTAAAGTGGAATACATCCTCTGCCCCAGAGAGCAGTACAATACCCACTCAAGCCCCGCAGTGTCATGAAATGTTCTCTTCTGCACGTCATTTGTCTTGGCGTCCCTACGTCCCAATCCTCATATTTCGCACATGACACAAGTATTATTTTGCATACACATAAATAATTGTAACTTGTTAGTATAACTTTTTGATATTTTTAAAACGTGTTACACCATCGTTGAAGTGTTATGATACCGAAGGATACTGTAGTGTTAGATGTTTATAATAAAAAAATATAATGTATGGATATGTTTATGATTTACGGATGCTATTCTGTATTCGGCTCAGTAATTTCTATTTGAATAACAGATGATGTTTTGACCTGTTAAAGATCTGGTTGATTTAGTTATTTAATTATGGAATATTCTGTATAATACAGTTTAAAGACATTGTTAATTATTCATTTATTCAAGTAATTAGGATTATTTATTGCGTTATTTTCTCTTTACCAGGTTTGCTAAATATAATGACGTACTAAAGAGACGAGCTATTATTGTTGTGCTATTTGTGTCCGCCTCAAATTATTATTTTTATCTCAGCTTTACTGTATTTTGGTTGGACCTTGCAAATAACGTTATTGTTCTCTTTTAATGCATTGTTTACATCAAGTGTAGCGGAATCGACGATATAATGTGCGCCCACAAAACCCGTAGTGAACCAACATTATTCCGCAGTGAATGGCATCAAGTTATCAGTTCGTAATATGAACTGAATAGTAAAAAACTCTTTATTTTATTTTCTGTTTTAGGGACCGTCCCTGTGCCCTTAGCAACCGGTTTGCTTGGTGTCACCACTACTGATGTTGTGTTAAATCTTTAAACTAGACTTCTTAAATCGTGTACGGCAAATTATAAACCGTATAGTTTTAACATTTGTGAGGCTAAGTGAGTTATGGATAAGTTATAGGCTACGTAATGTTTGCTCTAAACAGAAAGATTAATGCTGCTATGCAGTAGTTGTTTAGTTTTTAAAATAAAGTTAGATAAAGTCTATTAATAAATAAACTGAGATCATGTCCTCGTGCATTTTGCTTTGACAAGGTAATAAGTAGTTGTTACTTGATAAAAGGTAATGAGTTGATTCGATGTAACTTAAGATCAAACGGGTTCATTTGATTCCAATCTTATAGAGTCAATAAACTCGTGGCATGAACTGAGTTATTACTTGTGTTATTGGATTTTATTAGGTGTTGGTTTCATTTACTTATGTAACGGGCTTGGGGACATCGATTATCAATCATGCTTTTGTGCTTTATGTATTTGTCTAGTGAAAAATGTTTTGCTACTTGTAAGTTGGTGCCAGTCTTTTCTATTGTAAATAATGAACAAAATAACTTTTCAAAATCGTATGGTTCACAAACTGTTTATATTTTAATAGTAATACAAATAGTTCGTTAGTCTTATACTTTTTATGTTTTCAGATAAGACTTTGAAAATTTGATTTATTATTTTAAAAGATGAAGATTTTTTTACTTAACTTGAACAGTTTTACATCATTTTTGAACTTTAAAGAAGCAAAATAAGGGTACAAATCCATTAGGGTTTTCCTAACTAACTTTCTATGAATTTTCATATTTGTCAGTTTTCTATGTTGTCCCATCACTGTAATCTGCGTAAAGACACGGAATTACAACGTTTTTCTACGCTATTATATACAGTATAACGATTTACATTCTTATCAAACATTTCACTGAGCAATGTAATGAGGCTACTTAGCCTTAAATTTAATGTAAAGAAACCATTATAGAAGAGGAATGTGAAATATTTATATTAATTTTATTCGTTAACCCTTTTTTAACTTATCTTACTTTTATATACATTTAAATTAAAGTTAATGATCAGGTATTTTAAAATAAAACTTAATAATAATAAGTTTTACAACTAAATATAACAGCAAATGAGAATGAATACGGTGTTAAAAATGTAACAGAGTGTATTAAAGTGTTAATAATGTTATCGTGCCCAAACAAAGTTTGGATTTTGTATGTTAGTGAAAACATGGTTGGTATAAAACATTTTGAAAACTTTTTTAAAGATATGCTTAAAGCTCTCAGTTATGTCATTGCCAGGCAAACTTGTAGTCAGAAAATTGTGTTGTTGTTGGTTACTGATGTTTAGACATTTCTTTTTTCAATAAAAGTAAATTAAATAATTAATTTTCATTTATCTATATGCATAATTTAGATTTTAGTCAGGTATGGAATATATGTGTGGTATAATTATGTTAATAACATTTGCATAATCCAGCATAAAAGAGTTTTCAATTTGTCATCAATTTTTATTAGTTAATAAAATATATACTGTTTTATTCAACTTCTGAAAAAGTATACAATTTACATAGTTTAGTGCAAGTAAACAAAGCGCCAGAACCATTATCGAAGTATCGAGGAATAAATATTGTTTTAATGCATCTTTTAATACTTAAGTACCACGTATCAAGGTAATCGACATTTGCTTGTCACTGCTCCTACACAAACGCCTTTTATAATTGTCATTTTTAGTGTTTAAGTAGCTATTATGTCACAAATCCCCTTCTTATTTGTCTTGTCCAAGAATAACAATAACTTTAATCATAACAAGTTTTTTAGTATAATCCAACGATATAAATACATTTCATAAAGGTAAGTACAACAAATATTTGTATAGTGTGTATAAAACTGTAAAGCTTGTTGCAGCTAGCGTTGGACATTAAAACGAAAACTTATAAATTAAATAATATTAAACTGATATATTTTAAACACTCGTCTTAACGGACTCCTCTTAACAGCCAAGCGTATAACCACTCCCAGAGGTGGAGTTTCCGTACTGAAGAAAAACAAACGTTCAATCGGTGCTTCTCGCTCCAAAACGACCGAATATTGAGCAGTAATATCAATTTTTGAACCTGCAGTCTTTTTCCTCCTACAAGCTTTGATCCACTCATCTTAAGTTGTGTAACACGTACGTTGATTTCTCTTTAGCTCCTGAAACCGATCAGTAATCCAATATATGTATTAATAATGGGTTATAACTTGCATGCAAGTTTCCTATTTTTCTAAAACTACCAAATATATTTAAAATTAATCTTTCACAGGAACCAAAAATCTTAATAATCAGTGTTAATTAAAATGTTCTTAAAAATACTTAATTTAAAAATCATTTTTTACTAATACGAGTTATACCTGGGAAATTGGTGTGTCTGCTGTATCAGTTGATCAAGCAAGATCCAAAGTATTACAGAAATTACAATATAGAAATTATTTTAACCTGACATTAAGTACTTATTATCAAAAGATTTGCCGTGGATAAAAAACTAAAAACAACACTAATGTCGAAGAACTAAGTTTTATTGGTAATAGTTTTATAAACATACCGACTGAGAAAACACTTTAATCAATGATAATTAGTCACTTGCAAAACGTGTTAACACTAGTAGTTTATACACAGATATTAATTAAAGTATGTACGTAATACCTGTGATATAATTTAACTACCGGTAAGTATATAATTTACTGGTGATAAATTCGTCTTAGTTTTACTTTAAACTTTTCCAGAGAATTGAAGTAGTTAAACGTCATAAAAATTTTAAAGTACCTTCATACCACGTTTTCCTTACTATAATAAGTTAATATTAAAACAAAAAGAAGCAGAATCACTCACTAATATAACCCTTTCTAACCAGTTATTGTAGCGAATTCGTTTGTTCCTTTGAGGATTGCCGGGCTTTGACCAGCGAACCGTCTCTAACCCACCGGCCGTGTCCTCCAGGACTGCGACTTGTCTTTGATTTGTCCTTCGTCTGCCTTTCTCTCTTGCACGTGCAAATTACATTTAAATGATATATTTTACATAAGGATACTCTGTAATATCCTGTTCAATTGCAACAAGCAAGATCCTTTAATCAAGCTACACGAGAAATTGATAAAAAATGTAATAGTGCGGAAAGGTTAAACATTACTATAGTATTTGACTATTCTTAAATACCCCCGTCGCAGCAAACCTGCGTACTCAGCGAATTTCCAATGCATAAGATATTTCTTAACACCACATTAAGCCGCATACCAAGTTTCATAAAAATAAATTCACAAAAAAGCGATATATATACAATTTTAATTATTCTCTATAAGAATAACATTGGGAATGAGTACGTAGGTTTGTTGAGACAAGGAACATAACAAATTGGTTGTTATGCAAATATAAATAGAATTCAAATAGATGAAGCCACATACCAAGATTCATCAATATTCATTAATAAATAAGCACCATATAATATTTTAATTATTCTCCATAAGAATTACATGGGGGCTGAGCAAGCAGGTTTGCTGCAAAAAGGAACAAAATATATGGGTTTTCATACAAATATCAGTATAACTCAACTAGGTGAAGGCACATAAAAAGTTTCATCAATATACATTCATAAATAAGCGATATATACCCTTTTGATTATTCCTCATAAGAATAACATGGAGGATGAGTATGCAGGTTTGCTGCAACAAGGAACAGATAAAATGAGTTTTTATGCAAATATGAATACAACTTAACAAGGTGAAGCCACATACCATGTTTTATTAATTTATGTTCATAATTAAGGGATACATTACATTTTACTTATTCTCCTTAAGAATAACATGGGGGCTGAGTACGTAGGTTTGCTGCTACGGGAATCATCGGTAAATATTGCTTTTTTTGCAAATAACAATTGACCACAACCAGATGAAGCCGTATGCCAAGTTTCGTTGGTATACGTTCATAAATAAGTGATATATAAATTTGTTCTTATTCTCCATAAGAATAGCATTGGACAACGTACTGTGTTTAGCACTTTCAATATCTCTGTAACCAATTGACGTGGAGAAATGATCAAAATACCAAATTGTGTTTTTTTAAAGCTGAAGCCAATGGTGTAAACTAAAATTTGATTTTTTAAATATTACACGTAAAAACTAAAAAAATTTTGGGGTACAAAACCCCCCAAAAAGACCTCTTTGGATGGAGCGACCTGGCTGGTTTTCGAAATTTAAGTCATAAATGTTGCTTTACACGTTTACCAAATTTCATCAATATCGGACCACTCTTACGAGAGTTATCGCACCCACGGACACACACATATATATATATACAGTTTCGAACGAATGGTGTTTTTGGGGACTGGGGACCTCAAAACGAAAAGTTATCATGGTCCCGGGCCTAGGTCTTACCATGCCAACTACGGTAATAGCTTCTTCCCTATAGAAGAAATTCGCTAAAAACAAGCTTATTGAAAACAGTTTCTCTGAGTTAATTTAGATCCAGGTGGATGTGAGTATTCACATTTTGTTTCACATTGTTTATTTAGTTTAATAATCAAGTGAATTATTTATTTAACATGTTTTTACTTACTTATGTTGATTTTTTACATGTTATATGTAAATAGCGTATGTGAGTGGTGTAATACTTCCATTGGTGCATAAACTTATCGAAGTTCATAAAAAATACAAGCAACTGTTTTCGGGGACTCGTCAAATCAAATCACTTATTTACCGTTGATCATACAAATGAAATGGACGTTGTCACACATTTACAATATACGTTTAACAAACTTCCTCCTAAAGAGTAACACATATTAATCTTTTAAAAAATATATTTACATTACAATTCAAGTACTCAGAAATGGTGTAAAACGGGTTAACTAAAATCCAGGAGGTTGCCTCGTTTTCCGCACACGTACCAACAGTCTATGCGGAAGAAAATATTCTATGAATCATATGTTTTGTAACCATCATTGTGTTATTTTTAAAACAAAGAAGTTTTTGATACTAAATTACGAAAAGGATTAAAGTAAATTAAAAAGATTTACATTATTTTTATTCTACTGCCAATGGATGTAATATAAAATATTTTCTCATGTCAGATGACACTAATACAATTTTACTTAGTGTAATCAAAGTTCGTTGTGGTTTCATTAAAATAAATAAAACATTATTTAATGGGTTGCTAGGATCATGTCCCTAGACTTCATTGGATACATTACCGTAACCACAGTGTTTGTATACTTTAGACTTATCATTGTCTTGAATATGCTGCTTCCCAAACACCATTATGGAATTTGTTTTACTTCAGCTACAGTCACCAAAAATAACACAATACATACAATGTCTGTATTGTAAACGTACAATTAATTGATCCCTAGATCGGAGGAGTATTTATTTTTCATCATTAAAACTACAATATCTAACACTCTCTAAAAACTGTTTAGTAAAAAACTATATTAGGGAAACAATTGGAACAGGACTTAGGAAAACTACTTTGCATAACTGGGTACAACCCGGGAAGGACTATTGAAAGATAACGTATATTTTAAAACAGAATAAACAATATAATAACCAGTTATAAAATAAAATTGGAAATTAAATTAATAAAAATATGTCATCCAAGAAATAAAGTTTTTTAAGACAAGTAACGATCTTGGTTTTAGTAATTTCCTGCGGCATGTCAAGGTTTATTTTTGGCGGAAACGTTTCTGACGTTTAGCGATGAACTGTGTCAAACGGCCTTAAATATGTTGTTACATTCGCAAAATAAGATTTTTATTAGAAGGTATTAAAAAATCTAACTTTTTTCTTTAAGTACACCTTTTTGCTGTTGAATATTGCTGTTGCTGTTGCTATTTAAATATACTTTATTTTAATTTTATTCGATTTGAAATCGGTCTGTGGTGAGTTCATTTATGCTATTGTAATTTATTTATTTTTATTCGCGATGAGAATTGTAAGTTATCAATTATCCCTTAAGAGATCAAATATTGTACTCCTAGTCAAAGCCTCGTGATTGAATTAAATAACATATTGGGCAATGTACGTGACGGAAAACGTAGAAAATACCTACACTCACATATATTTATTTGTTTTTCGGTTATGTGTGTTTTGAGGTTGTATTTTGAATTTAACGTCATGCATAATTTTGGTCTTATCGTTGCTATTGAAAAAAATGTTCTCATGAAAAGAAATTAACAGTGTAACTTATCATTATAAGCTATCTAGGTTTGTCATTTAATTTATATTTGGGTGAAACTTGAAATAATTAAATTTAAGTATAAAATGAGAAACAATTATTTATTCAATAAATTAATTACTGTACTTAAGGATTGAGATCTCTTGTTTCCCTCTTAAAAAAACTATACTCACAAACTAAGCGGATGCAAGTTAATTAAAAATAGACGGAAAGATTTTGTACTATTTTATAAGATGAAATTACAACAATTTTTAAAATAATGCCAATTCTTTCTTTCGGATTGCCTGAGTTTTCTATAGGTTAAAATATACAAATAGCGCTCTAAAAGGGTGAGTTTTCATACACTGGCTTTTATAGACCTCTCCTCATCACGAACAAAGTTACATTATCTCTAATACTGTGTGTGGCTTGATTGTACTCGACCATAATTATATTTTAGTTATTGGTAAACACATAATATTCAAATGCAGCGTGGATCCTTCGTCAAACATAAAACCAAACACAAAACCCAAACCGACTCGACACACTCATGTCCCAACGTTTCGCGCATAACGAACTGCGCGCATCTTCGGAGGAATTTTATTGTCACCTTCAATGATTGGTGAGGAGTCACTCCGAGCGTCTTACAGCGACTAATGGTCATGCCATTTTGATTTACTCGACCAGTTAGTGAAGAGTAACTGCAGTTAGTGGGTAGTAAAACTTGGTTCACTCTCCTATTTACTTCACCTTAGATTGCATTATATGTATTACCTAATGTAGGAAAATCCTCTAGTTATAAAGAAGGGATTTACAAGCATAAAAAAGGTCCAAGGTCATACATAAAAGGTCCAAGCGTACGTATGACCTTTATTTGTTTACCAATAAACTAAATAGTAACATGTTATAGCTGTATAACAACATGTTTATATATTTAAATATTATAGTAATATTAGGGCAGCATACAATTATCGGATATATGAACATAAAACACTAATTTACGATTGCGAACTAGATATTGTTGAAATGAAACAAACTTAGTGACTAACTTATTTTATGTTGTTAATAGACTATGCATAAATAAATATGCAATCAAAGTACATTCCACACAGTACAATAATTAAAACGTACGTTGTTCTTAATTGAAACTAACTACAGGTGAGTAATACGTCAAAGCTCGCTTTGATATTTTTATAATAAATGTGAATTAAATAAGATTGTACACAATACAACGTGAACCATTGCGAACCATTGCCTAATCTTTTTGTTTTTCAAATGTTCTAACAGTTATAAAAAATCAATAATTTATTTAAAAAATCCATATTAGAAGAACTTCCAAAATTAACCAAATGTGATTAAAGAGGATGATACGGCAAGTGTCTAAATGTTCTGAAATTCAATGATTTGAACTTGAACTGAGTAAATCGCTTGAACTAGATTTAAACATAACACATTTTATTAAAATGTATTATTGTTTTACCGTATTTACGCAAGTAAGTTACCGCGTGCTAACGTTTAAATTCACGAGCGTGAAGTCAGCTCTTTTCTTAAGGTTAAGATGAATTAGCTATTCGATTACGTTAAAATGTTGAAATTGAATATACAAAACATTGAGCGTAAATTACCTGGTTTTATAAACAAGAAGAGGATCCACTGGGGATACCGAGTATGATTGTGTATACTGTGGCTTGTTGGAATGTTTACACTTCCATGTTTATACGAACAATAAATTATCCTCTGTTGTTGTCAAAACAGCTTTTGTCAATGAATGTTAAATATTTAACTTTTTTAGGAAATTCGGGTACGAAATTATTTAATCTTGATAAATTATTAATTTTGAATTCGGTAGTATATTTTTATACGTCATACTTCATGAAATGTTTCTTAAATATTATTTTATATTTGTTGTGTCATAATAAGTTACAATATTGCTTTTTTAATTTTCTTTTTTGAGGAAAATATGATTTGTTAAAGAGAATCTAAATTAGCATTAGTGATATTTTTGTTTGTGAATAATTGTATTACCACCTAAACAAACTTATACATTTTAAAACCTTCAAAGTAACTCGAAGTAAACCAAATTTACTAGAAGTTAAACTATTATTTATTAAAATATCGGCTGATTTTAATTAGAATTATATTAATATAATATGTTACAATATAATTGCTCTAATTTAACTTTTAAAATTTATATAAAAAATTTAGTCGATTCAATTGCAATGTACGTGGAACCCTGAAAAAGCGGGTTTAACAGCAGCTTGTAACGTCCATTTTTTTAGGGGGGGGTAATATTTTGTTGGAAAACAAATATTACAAAAATCTAATGAAATATTAATTTAAATTAGGGGATAATGTTAAATTCCAAAACGCAATCGACATTAAATTCTAAATTATATTTTGGCGAAATTCGGTTAAACGTTTTATTCATCATCAACAATTGGCTCGGAACCTTCTTTGTTCTTATCATAAAGACAAAAGCAAGGGAAGCAGTGACGTGCATAATCGCGTGCTGGAGTAAATCGCTTCCGACGACCACCGTCAGGGGCGCTGCAGAAGAATCTTCGAGATCGCTGGAGGCACGAGCGGCTGGACATTCGCTCTCTGACCGCCGCGTTGTCCGTTTCGGTTCATCTGCCCATCGTCCTGCACCCACTTGGTGACAACCAGTGTCCACGTTTTTGTCTTCGTTTTGGTAAGTTGACGACTCATCTACGCTAATAAAAGTAGTTTTGCTGTTCATAACGATTGTTTTCAGCTTGTCGCCCGCTTTATTTAAATTAAATTTAAGCGTCGTGATTGCGTGACTCACGCCGCGACAGGTCCGCTCATTAACGCCCACTAACTTAGTAGCCATTCACGTAGTTGCTTCATTTATAGTAGTGTAGTTATTAGAAGCACGCTTTTTCCACGTAAATTTTGCACTAATTTCTTTGGCAGTAAGATTTACCTAAATTAAGTTACGCTCACGCCAGAGGCACGTGACGCCTGAACTTTCCTGCACGTTTTGTCACGTTATGTCTTGTCTGTTTGCTTGATTTTTGCTAACTTGCTAATTCGCTTTGTCTGAGTAGTTAACTAACAGAAAAGTTACGAGCTTAAAATAAAATAAGAAACAAATTAATTAATCGAGTTTTATTAATTTCCTAAATTTATTTTTTTTTAAATAGAGCGGACACGAACACATTTTAAACGTAACGAATAGCCACGGTGCGAATTCGCCCACCGGAGACGAGGACCGGAATACCAATACGGGTCATTCCTGGTGTAATGAACGTGAGGAGCTGCTGATCGACACTGCATAAAATAGTTTAAGTAGGAATCTGTACTGGTGTATTTTATGCTGACTTAATTTAGTGATAAGAGTATTGTGTGTCGACGATTTCAGGAAGTCTACATATACGAAAGGATATTTGCTCCTGTTTTAATGGTATAAAGAGAGTTATCGAAGATGTTATCAATCTGCGACGCGCTGTAGTAAATATCCACGTAGGGGACACGTTATCACTACCGAGAGCCACGCAGGTGTTAAATATCGCAGCTACAGTGGTAAACAAGCCTAGCCGGTCGTCTGAACTCCGTATAATCAAATTCACGTTTTCTACTACCGTTTACATTTTTTTAATCTTAAATTTAGTTCGATAAATCTCTCCTGGGAGCCAGCAGTATTTATGTTATTGCTTGGCGAAGGGAATTAGGTCTAAATTCTAATAAATAAAAACCATTGGAGTTAAATCGGTACTACAAATTGGCTTTAAATTGATTAAAATCTCGCACGATTGGCATTAAGTGCAATTTTATTTTTGTAAAATTTATTTTCTAAATTCAACCCCAAAAACCTTTTACGAGTGGCGAGGATGAATAAATAAATGCGAATCGCTATGGCATCTTTTATGTTTTGATGTTCTGAGCCAAGACAACTCGTTTATTAAATACGAATAAAATATTATTCAAGTGATTGTCGGTTGAGTAGTATTTTGCGAACCCTGGACTACTCATAGTAGACTGAGCGATCTCGGTATTTTTCTTTGTAACACAGGTTAGCTAAATAGAAATAAAATAAAAATTTTCTTTTCGTAAATACTGTCGTTACAAGATGGCGCCCGAAGCATAGTGACCTTTAAACGCTTGGCTCAGAATATAGTATAGAACGTTATTGCAAACTTTATAGTTTGAACACTGTTGTAAAACGTGTTAATAAAGTAAATCATTGTATTGCTGGAGATAACTAATTATCGTATTGTAAGGGAGGCAATTAATTCGTCCAGTTGAATTTATTAAAGGCAATTAAACCCCTTTATATTGTATAGTGAAATTTTAGTGAGTGAAAATGAGTCCGTGGAGTTTGTTTTGCCGCGTTTGGCTTAGGTTCCTATCAATGATGTATGTGGTGTCACCTGAAAAATCTAAAGGTGCCTCGCGCAAAGTTACCCAGCAGTCGACGCAAAGCGTAACTACAATCACGGCGGCCGCCATTAATGCCCCTTCCACGACCACGCCTCCGGCGACCGATGCCACGACCCCATTGGCTGTCACGTCTTCGGCCCCTCCCCTTACCACTACTGGTATGGTAACTTTGCCGACGCCACCCTCCACCGTCCCCCGAACCCCTCTCGAAGACCCTAGGGTTGGTTGGATCTATAGCCTGCCTAAAGAAGACTTACGAAAGGAGATGCAAAAATTTAATCTTAGCACCGAGGGCAGGACGAACGAATTACGGAAAAATTTTGTGGATTTTTGGCGCACACCTTTCAATTCGATCCCCCCGTCAGCTTCTTATCAAGTCCCCCCTCAGACACTTAATATCGCTCCAACACTATCGCTATCGGGTTACGCGGGCAAAGACAGACTGGACGTGCGCAAAGATGTCGACGAGATGGCAAGCGTGCGCGAGATGTTAGGTTTATCCCCTAATGCTGACTCGGATCACGTTAAACGTGTCCTCGGCTCTATGGTGCGAACCTTGAGGCCGGATGACGACGCTCATTTGAGACACCAGCTCGGAAGTGTAACGTACGGATACGCCGCGCCTACTAACACGGCATATACCGGATATTTTAACGGTAATATCCCATTCCCTAGTACGACGTCGGCTCACGTAATCCACGGTCAGGACTTTGGAATTAGCCGCCTAGATTTACGCCCCCCTCAAGAGCAACCACGAACGCACGATGCGCCTTCCATATGTAACCTTGTGCGCAAATGGAATTTACGCTTTGACGGACGTAAGGACCCCGTATCTTTTCTCGAACGACTGGAAGAGTTATTGGAGGCGTATTCCGTAACTCCGGACGATATTTTAAAAGCTCTCCCTGAACTTTTGACCGGGTCCGCGTTGCTATGGTACCGGAATAGCCGCGAAATGTGGGCGAACTACCGGGATTTTCGTGACCATTTTGAAATTCAGTTTCTGCCACCGGGTTATCGACGTAATTTAGACGAGGAAATACGGAAACGTACCCAGGGCGACTTAGAATCATTTAAGGATTTTGTAGTGGCGATTAATACATTGATTAGGCGGAGAGGATCAATTTCAGCACATGAGAGGATTGATTTGATTTACTCAAACATGCGTCCAGATTATAAACTGATGGTCCGGCGTCAGGATTGTTTGACCTTGACCGAGATGATAAGGCGCGCCGAAGATTACGAGGCTTATCTGCGTGACAAGAATGCCTTCCGTCCCCCACCGCCCCCCGCAATATCGCTAGTTCCTGAGACAGCGTACCACGGTAGGAAGCGTTACGATCGCGCGTCAGATAACGCGGCGGTTGAGACTAACCCGCCGAAATGGAATAAGGAACCGTTCTCGCACGGCCAGAAGCGTGTCGCCTTTGTTCAGCCGGCAGATTCGCGTCACCAGAGCCTAGGAAAATCCGCGCCTAACCCCACAGTTAACGCGCAAGGGGCTACGGCGCTGGAGAAAAATGGCCGCGGTAACAGCGAATGGATTTGTTGGAACTGCGATAAAACCGGTCATCTTTTTCGGAATTGTCCAAAGCCCAAAACGCTTAAATGTTTTTACTGTAAAACTGAGGGCATATCTACCGCCAGGTGTAACTGCGAGGCGGGAAACGAGTACAGGATTCGGTTCGGAGGGGAGCGACCGAGTCCGCGCCGGCAAACCGGAAACCATCCCCCGAGGAATGGAGCGCCTGGCTTCAGAAAATAAGCAATTTCTCTGTCGCAACTAATCACGATTGCGCTGCCATCGATACCAGGCCGTATATCGGTGTAAGAATTTTCGATCAAACGTTTCGGGCCTTGGTGGATACCGGTGCGGTCGTTAGTCTGATAGGTGACCGCGTCGCCGAACTTATGAAATATCGGGACGTGCACACTATTGATAGCAACGTTGACGTTAGGATGGCAAACGGCGCACTATCACATTCAAATACGGGCTATCGGATCACCGGTATGGTCGGCGATTACGATTACGAATGGGACGCGCTGTACGTACCGGGCCTCACGAGCGATATTGTATTAGGCATACAACAGATAAACGATCTCGGCCTAGTGCAATTCGAACTCGCGATCGAAAACGGCCTTGGTGATCGAACCGGGCCAGATAATGAATCGTGCGCCGTGAGTAAGCTTTCCGACGATCAGAATTTGCGACTAGAAAGGTTTTTAGCCGACGAACTCGCGCTTTTTGACCAGGTTGGCGGAAAAACCCACCTGATAAAACACGCGATCCGACTTAAAGACGGCGCCGAGCCGGTCAAGCAACGACCCTACCCTAGGAACCCTGCCATGCAGGATATCATTAAAACGGAAGTCGAAACTATGCTTAACGACGGTATTATTGAACCTTCTAATAGCCCCTGGAGTTCGAACATAGTGATGGTTAAGAAAGCATCGGGAGGACTAAGACCCTGTGTAGACCTACGCCGCGTTAACGAAGCTTCCGTTCGGGACGCGTACCCGTTACCCAGGATAAATTTTATCCTCGAAAAATTGAAGACGGCCAAGTTCATCAGTACGCTCGATTTAAAGCAGGGCTATTGGCAAGTCCCCTTAGCGGAAGATAGTCGCCCTATAACCGCGTTCACGGTGCCGGGACTTGGACTTTTCCAGTTCACGGTGATGCCCTTTGGCCTTCACTCTTCAGGTGCTACGTTTCAACGACTCCTAGACAAAATTATCGGGCCAGAACTCGAACCTAAAGCTTTCGCCTACCTCGACGATTTAGTCCTTGTGTCAACTACGTTTGACGACCACCTTGATCTGCTGCGAGAAGTATTTAGGAGACTTAGGGATGCTGGACTACGACTGAACAAGGATAAATGCCATTTTTGCAAAACGGAACTGCGATACTTGGGCCACATCGTAAATGATCAGGGCATAGGGACCGACCCCGATAAGTTAGCGGCCATTCGAGATTTTCCAAAACCGGTGAACGTTAAAACTCTACGTAGTTTCCTCGGCTTAGCATCGTGGTACCGAAGATTTGTACAAAATTTTGCTACAATGTCGAGGCCCCTCACCCAACTCCTCCACAAAAATCGCAAGTGGCAGTGGGGACCCGAACAAGAGGTTGCGTTTGAGGCGCTTAAGCAGAAACTTATCTCCGCCCCTATCTTAGCGTGCCCGGATTTTTCAAAAACGTTTGTTCTCCAGGTTGACGCCTCAAATTTTGGCCTGGGGGCTGCCCTGACCCAGAGCACCGATAACGGGGAAATTGTTATCGCGTACGCCAGTCGCCTACTTACCGATCAGGAAATAAATTATTCGACCACAGAAAAAGAGTGCCTTGCTTTGGTCTGGGCCACCAAGAAGTTCCGTCCCTACCTTGAGGGGTATCATTTTGTCGCTGTGACAGACCACGTCGCCCTTAAATGGTTGCTGAAACTGCCGGAGCCTACCGGTAGATTGGCTCGCTGGATAATGGAACTCCAACAGCACGATTTTGAGGTTCGGTACCGGAAGGGAACTCTAAATCGCGTAGCGGACGCGTTATCGCGCCAGCGACATGACCCGGTCGATGATGTAAGTGTCGTGAACGCTCCCGAAGGCAAGAAGGTCGAGAACGATGACTCCGTAGGCCCCATCGGGACGGTAGACGATTGGGCCGCGAAAATGCTATCCAGGGTCGAAACTTCCCCTGGAAGGTACCCCAATTATCGTGTTAAGGCGGGTAAACTCTTCCGATCAAAATACGTTAAGGGAGATACCGAGGCGCAATGGAGATTATGTGTTCCTTGTGACCTTCGCGAAGGGGTATTACGTGAGACGCACGACCTGGCGACGGCCGGTCATTTGGGCGTTAAGAAAACGATCGCACGCGTCGGTGAAAGATATTTCTGGCCTGGATGGAGAGGTCACGTAAAGAAATATGTTCGCTCTTGTATTAAATGCCAAGAGCATAAAATTCCCCAGATTAAACCGGCCGGCCAAATGTACTTCCGGAATCCCAAGGCCCCATGGCACGTAATCTCGGCCGATCTTATGGGTCCGCTTCCGCGGTCAAAAAGCGGGAATAAGTACATTGTGGCGTTTCAAGATCAATTTAGTAAGTGGACCGAAATGTGCCCTACGAGATCCGCCACAGCTAAGGTCGTCGCCGACCGTTTTAAGGACTTAATCCTCACGCGGTACGGGGCCCCGGAGATCCTTATTACCGATAACGGGACCCAATTTGTATCAAAGATTTTTAAGGATTTAGCAAACGAGTGGGACATTGAGTTTCGGCAGACTGCACCGTATAGTCCCCAGTCGAACCCGGTAGAGCGCCAAAACAGGGTTATCAAAACTATGATATCCCAATATGTCGGCACGGACCATCGTACGTGGGACGGCAATCTTGGAGAATTCCAGTTTGCGCTAAACTCGGCCGTGCACGATTCGACCAGGTTTTCCCCGGCTACGTTATTGTTTGGTCGACAACTAAGGGTCCCGAGGGCGCTCGCGAATCCGGGAACCGGACTAGCCGACGTTTCGACCGAGAAGTCATTGGAGTCCGTCCATGACGAACGACGCGAGCGATTCCGACGCATATATGAAAAGTGCCAGAAAAATCTGAAAACCGCTTACTGCCGCCAAGCCAAGTATTATAATTTAAGGCGGAGACCGGCTATTTTTGCGATAGGAGACGTCGTAATGCGGAGAGTCCGTACTCTGTCATCGGCGGCGGACGCCATCGCTGGCAAGCTAGCCCCTAAGTTTCGCGGTCCGTGCAAAGTGTTAGGCCGCTCGGGCCCTAACATGCTCGAGGTCGAGGATACAGAAGACGGCGTCCTGGTGACGGTTCACGCGAAGGACCTGAAACCGTTCGCCGCACGATCGTAATTTGCGGGAAAGGCGCAACTTGCATGCGGGGAATGACGTAAGGGTTACCTACTTTGAATGTTGTTATTCTTTTCCCCATGCATACTCCTTGCACGCATGCGACCACTTACATACGTAGCACGTAGCTCTATTTTACGACAATTTTACCCTTGGTAATTTGCATTTTGGTCAGTGATTCATGTAACGATCTAGATTTATTTTTCTCACGTTGAGTTGTGCTATGATGTGCTTGTTAGTCATAAGTGCTTGTAACTTGTAGTCATGCTTAGAAGGTTTTGTTCTTTTGCAGGTTGTGCACGTTGTTTAATTGCTTGCTTGCTTGCTTCCTTTGCTTACAGTTTTTTTCTTTGCATTTTTATTTCGCACGTTCTACTTACAAATTTTCTTGCACGTTTAATTCGCACATAATATTTATTGATTTGCACGTTTACCTATTGGCTTATTATTTTTTCTCATTCAGCACAGCTTTGCACGACCTTTCTTTTGTTTTCTGTTTGCACGCCTCCGTTTCGTTAAACGTTCCCACGAGCGTCTTCCGTTCGAAGAAAATGTCAGTGTTTGGTTTGCGGCCCCTCCTTCCAGTCCATCTCACGGACTTGGAGACGCTAAAGCCGGGGGGGCTTATTAGCGAATACATCATCGATGCCTTCCTCCGAATCGTGGAGCGCCGGAGCACTCAACCGGGGATGCTCTCGGTCTTCGCGTTCGACATAAACTTCCGGTATGAATGGCTAGAGCGGGGATACCCGGCGGTCCGTAGCAGGTTTGAAGGGGAGAATTTATTTTCGAAACGCTTGCTAGTGTTCCCCCTCCACCTGCCCGACGTCAGCGACGTGGGACATTGGTCCCTGATTATCGTGCGGCCAGCAGGAGAAGAGATCCGGGCGTATGATTCGTCTTTCACCGACCTCACGGAGGAGATGACGTGGGTCCTCCAATTCTTGGCGAGCCATGCGGAGGATCGGGGACTTCGTTTTGAGCCCAGGGCCTGGCGGACGATCGACACACCGAGGGAAATCCCCAAACAAGTTGACGATTCTTCATGCGGGATTTACGTCTGCGTATACGCGGAAAGAATGGCCCGTAACCGGATCTTTGATCGCCCATTCTGCCCGTTAGTAGCCAGGAAGACCGTATATAGGGTTCTGTTGAGAGGGCGTTTCGATGAGGAGGATTATACTCTACTAGAACCTCCTAGTTGGCAACTGGAACATCGGTTCAACCGCTCTCGATACCCCCTTCCGCCACCAAGGGATGACGCTCTGCCAGGACCGTACATGGGGAACGACCCACTTCTACTAGAGCTGGAGGCCGCCATAAACGCCCCGAGTTGGAGCTCACGACTACCGTTCTTCCCCCCGTTGGTGCGAACCACAGGGGAAAGTAGCAGCCCGAGAGGACCGGCCCCTGTCTCCGAGCCACCCACTCCCGGACCTTCAACGACGCCGCCCGTGACGACTTCCGAGCCGACCCTTGAAGACCACGACATTAGCAACGACGACGGAGGCGAGGATCCATCTCGAGATGACGACGTTATGGACCTCGACACTTCTGATATCGAGGTCGAGGGGTTCGAGGAGCCCCCTCCGAAGACGACGCCGGCTCCGGCGACCGCGCCGGTGGAGTTTTCCCTGGCCGGTTCGCCTGCTCCAGGACCGTCCCGCGAGGAGCCCTACATTCCTCCGTCCCCGGCCGCAGTCCCAGAAGACATTAGGCTGCGATTGACTGGGATGCCCGCCCAGCTGACTCCCAAACAAAAAAAAGATCAGCGATGGAAGGTGTACCGACCGGACGGTACCTTTTTCCGGATGCGAACAAAGAAGCTGCGGAACCTCGACCGTATCTATTGAATCCACTAGATTTGTTTCGCAGCGAAGAATCTTCGTTTGATTTTGTTTTATTTCCATTCTCCGTTTTTCGTTATGCTCAAGTCGAGCACCATTTTTTTAAGGGAGATCCCTAATACCCCGAGTGAGGGTATTCTTTTTTCTTTTTTTCGATTTTCTTTTTTCTTTTCCCCAAGTCGGAGGGGGATGTAACGTCCATTTTTTTAGGGGGGGGTAATATTTTGTTGGAAAACAAATATTACAAAAATCTAATGAAATATTAATTTAAATTAGGGGATAATGTTAAATTCCAAAACGCAATCGACATTAAATTCTAAATTATATTTTGGCGAAATTCGGTTAAACGTTTTATTCATCATCAACAATTGGCTCGGAACCTTCTTTGTTCTTATCATAAAGACAAAAGCAAGGGAAGCAGTGACGTGCATAATCGCGTGCTGGAGTAAATCGCTTCCGACGACCACCGTCAGGGGCGCTGCAGAAGAATCTTCGAGATCGCTGGAGGCACGAGCGGCTGGACATTCGCTCTCTGACCGCCGCGTTGTCCGTTTCGGTTCATCTGCCCATCGTCCTGCACCCACTTGGTGACAACCAGTGTCCACGTTTTTGTCTTCGTTTTGGTAAGTTGACGACTCATCTACGCTAATAAAAGTAGTTTTGCTGTTCATAACGATTGTTTTCAGCTTGTCGCCCGCTTTATTTAAATTAAATTTAAGCGTCGTGATTGCGTGACTCACGCCGCGACAGGTCCGCTCATTAACGCCCACTAACTTAGTAGCCATTCACGTAGTTGCTTCATTTATAGTAGTGTAGTTATTAGAAGCACGCTTTTTCCACGTAAATTTTGCACTAATTTCTTTGGCAGTAAGATTTACCTAAATTAAGTTACGCTCACGCCAGAGGCACGTGACGCCTGAACTTTCCTGCACGTTTTGTCACGTTATGTCTTGTCTGTTTGCTTGATTTTTGCTAACTTGCTAATTCGCTTTGTCTGAGTAGTTAACTAACAGAAAAGTTACGAGCTTAAAATAAAATAAGAAACAAATTAATTAATCGAGTTTTATTAATTTCCTAAATTTATTTTTTTTTAAATAGAGCGGACACGAACACATTTTAAACGTAACGAATAGCCACGGTGCGAATTCGCCCACCGGAGACGAGGACCGGAATACCAATACGGGTCATTCCTGGTGTAATGAACGTGAGGAGCTGCTGATCGACACTGCATAAAATAGTTTAAGTAGGAATCTGTACTGGTGTATTTTATGCTGACTTAATTTAGTGATAAGAGTATTGTGTGTCGACGATTTCAGGAAGTCTACATATACGAAAGGATATTTGCTCCTGTTTTAATGGTATAAAGAGAGTTATCGAAGATGTTATCAATCTGCGACGCGCTGTAGTAAATATCCACGTAGGGGACACGTTATCACTACCGAGAGCCACGCAGGTGTTAAATATCGCAGCTACAGTGGTAAACAAGCCTAGCCGGTCGTCTGAACTCCGTATAATCAAATTCACGTTTTCTACTACCGTTTACATTTTTTTAATCTTAAATTTAGTTCGATAAATCTCTCCTGGGAGCCAGCAGTATTTATGTTATTGCTTGGCGAAGGGAATTAGGTCTAAATTCTAATAAATAAAAACCATTGGAGTTAAATCGGTACTACAAATTGGCTTTAAATTGATTAAAATCTCGCACGATTGGCATTAAGTGCAATTTTATTTTTGTAAAATTTATTTTCTAAATTCAACCCCAAAAACCTTTTACGAGTGGCGAGGATGAATAAATAAATGCGAATCGCTATGGCATCTTTTATGTTTTGATGTTCTGAGCCAAGACAACTCGTTTATTAAATACGAATAAAATATTATTCAAGTGATTGTCGGTTGAGTAGTATTTTGCGAACCCTGGACTACTCATAGTAGACTGAGCGATCTCGGTATTTTTCTTTGTAACACAGGTTAGCTAAATAGAAATAAAATAAAAATTTTCTTTTCGTAAATACTGTCGTTACAAGCTAAAAGTATGCAACTAAATTAGAGTTCCTATTGTATTATAAAATAATATTAAAGCAATAAACGATAGCTTTTGTTACATAGGATCATCTATATTTTACTACCTGGGGCTAGTTGGTCTATGTATTTGTCAAGTAATAGCCAAGTATGTATTATATGTACTTTTCACTATTACGCAGTAAAATACTACTAACTCCTGGCTAAAGAATCAGTCGGTCTTGGACAGTATCCAGGCTACTCAAGGCATCTCACCCATTCTACACTCGTTCATTCATACTGGCCTTAAAATACGCCCTAGTTGCGTCGGCGTCTTAAAGAGATGTTAAGATATTAAATATACATAACACTATTAACTATAAATTATTTATTAAAATTAGTATAATAACGTGGAACTATTTAAACATAACAAAATCTTTCCGAAACGTTGTTTTACTAAAAGTAGATTTGGCGGTACCATACCAAAGGTTAAAGTATCCGCAGCAATACAAACATAATATATGTAATATATAATATGTAATAATATAATAATAATATATAATAGTATCATATATAATATACATATATATAATATGACGAATAATTTCATAAATATATCGTTATTCACATACACATTTTAGTACATGTGATAGGACTTTAAAAGACATATACGATTCAACATAGCTTCCCTTTCCTTCCGGAAATGACTCCCTCGTGGCGTATGCTGCGTCTCCTCTTGAGTCGTTAAGTCAATGAGCTCCGGGCTGACGTTACGTGTGTTTGAATACATTACGTCCTGCCCACCATAAAGTAAAGACAAATAAATGCCATCTCTTCATCAAACCTCATTAATTGTATTTTACTCTGATAGAGTATAAGGAACAAAATAAAAGCTTATTTAATGCTTAGAAATTTAAAATACATTAGAAAAGATAAACAAATCAAAAATATAAAACCGAAGTTAGAAATATTTTCAGAAATGTCTATTCCCTAAAACACATTTAAGTGTTATTTTATTGTTTTCTTATTCAAGAAAACAGGTTATTAAATATAACGTAGTTATCAGGTTACTAACTGATAACTACACCCATAATATTCGTATTTATTTATTATTTTCAGGCAATACTTTTAGTACAATTTTCTTTGAAATAGGATACAATTTCAATAGTTACAATACTATGGGAATCCAAGCACCAAAATATAGCACAAGGTTGCCATCATGTCTTGCACGTCAGTCTAGATTATTTGTTAATAATGATATAAAAACCCACTGATTAACCAAGGATTATGTATGATAAACAACATGAACTATTCAAAACATTATGTTTAAGACATTACAAATGAGTTTTGGAGATTTAAGCTGCTGATTAAATATAGAATTTAAAATATGTTTATGCAACTTTATTTGTTATTTTCTGGCTTATAATTAGTTTATAATTATGCAACATAAGCTGACAAAACTGTGACCTATGTTAATTGAGCATAAATAGACACGATCTATCTGTAACTGATTGCAAACTAATAGCGACGTCGTTAATTTGAGTAATTAAGTTAGACAGCTCTTGTGACATTACTAGAGCCCAGGAGCGAGTTTATTTTAAACTAATGACGACATGTTTCTGCGACTACTTCATTGACAGGGTCTTTAAACATTCACAGTTTAATCGGCAGATTTGATTCAATCTTTTTTATTTTGTTTTTATAAATAAATGGTTTTTACGTACCATTCATTGCAGTTTTGTAGTTTATGACCAACAGAAAAATACCCCCGTCGCAGCAGACCTGCGTACTAAGCGAATTTCCAATGCGTATATATGGGTATCACTACGACCTAGAGTCACTTACCAGGTTTCACAAAAATACATTCATTAATAAGTGATATGTAGCATTTTATTTATTTTCCATAAGAATAACATTATAATTGAGTTCGCAGGTTTGCTGCAACAAGGCAGATAAGAAATGTGTTTTTTTGCAATTGCCAATATAACTCAACCAGGTGAAGCTACATACCAAGTTTTATTAATTTAGGTTCATAACTAAGGGAGATATAAAACTTTACTTATTCTCCATATGAATAACATGGGGGCCGAGTATGCAGGTTTGCTGCTACGGGGACTATCAATAAAAACATGTTTTTTGTGCTAATATCAATATACCACAACTAGTTGAAGCCACAAACCAAGTTTCATCAATATACATACATAAATAATCGAAATAAACATTTTATTTATACTCCATAAGGATAAAATTTGACAACGTACTGTGTTTAGTACTTTGAATATCACTGCAACGGTTGGACGTAAAACAACAATTAAAACGCTGGAATGATTTTTTTGTAGAGCTAAACTGATTGGTAGAAAGAAATATGGAGTTTTTAGGGAAAATATATAAGGAAAATATAAAAACCGTATTCCCATAAGATTAACATGGGAAATTTTATGGACGCATTTTTTTACTTTTCTCCAAACCACTAAACTTAGCTTAATGATACAAAATTCTAAATTTGTTTATGCTATATAAAATGGCTATAACCAAAATCTAGTGTTTTTAAAATTGTAGGGTAAAAAGTTCAAAAAACTGATTTTTGTAAAATTTTAAACCATCATAAAACCCCCTTCCCATAGACCGATCGACACTCTCCACATTTGTGCCAAATTTCATCAAAATCGGGCTTTTCTTTTAAAAGTTATCGTGGTAACGGACACACACACACACACACACACACACACACACACACACACACACACACACACACACACACACACACAAACACACACACACACACACACACACACACACACACACACACACACACACACACACACACACACACACACACACAAACATATATATATAAATTTGAACGAATAGTGTTTTTGGCATCTGGGGACCTCAAAACAAAAAGTTATCATGGTTTCGGGCTTAAGTCTTACCATGCCACCTACGGTAATAGCATAGATTAAGCATACTCCTTAGGAGATATTGCATGGGCAAGTTGTCAGACGAAGACGGGTGAACAGTGGCGTGCTCCTACGGGATTTTCTAGTACTAGCATAGAATTAGTGCCGACAGCATCAGCGCAGTGGCGCAGCTCGTGGCCACGTGAGGAACCAACGATCCGCGGGCTAGGAGGGGATACGACATCCGTGTGCGAGAGAGAGCGGGAGTACTTGTGCGATAGAGAGAGAGGGAGTGAGAAAGATAGGCGCCGCCGCCGACGTGACACTGCCGTAGTGCCGTGGCTCGCTCGCACTCGCAGGGCGTCCGCCAGCCACCAGCCCCAGTGCCTTCGCCTTCGTGCCTTCCTTTCGTCAAATCGTAAAGCGGCTTCTTCCTTGATAAATGTTCTACGTTCGCTTGTGAAAATACTCCTACAGTTATAATTACAAATTAGTGTAATAGGTGTATAGTATGTATAACCGATATTTCATTACCAATGATTCAGTGAATTCATAACATACAATATTTCCTTATTAAAATCCCACTTGATTCTTTTTCACAATTTATTATTTTTTTCCTTTTAATTTCGTCGGGGCGGAGAGTAAATCCTCATGGACACTCAAAAATCCGTATTCGAGAGTAGTGCCGGACTTTTACCGGCTAAAAAAACACCGTGAAAAATTTAAAATTATTAAAATAAATAAAGTAATTTCTGTGATTTGAGTAATTAACTTTGAAAACCTTTATTAAGTTCAAATAAAATGTATGTTCTTTTTGAACAAAAATTGAGAAACATTAAGAAATTATACAGGTTTGAAATTAAAGAATATCAGTAATTATTATGAAACGTGATTTACTCATCAATTCAAAGCAAGGTTGTTATCTAATATTTATTTACGATATAGCGTATCACATTGATTTTGTGGCTGATTTTAAGATACGTTTACGTTATAACACCTACGAAACGGCCAGTCCGATTTTAACGAGAGACCTATCAAATGAACGGAAATATTGTCAAATTTTATATTACGGAGTTTCAAATCTTTACATTGCTTTTTTAAATTTATATAAGGAAAAACAGTGCAAAATATCGGTGTTTTTTTACAATGTGTGAATAAATCTCAAATTTAAACGATTATTACAAAATATCAAGTAAACGTATCTGCTTAAAATTGTTATGGCGTATATAGGCCTAAGGGTTATTTAAAAACACTTTTGTCACGTTTCATGAAAGGAATTCATGACTACCTATATAATAAAAATAAACTTAATTTTAATCAGGCAAATATGTGTAATTCAAAAAATATATACAGGGTGTCACAAAAAAGCGTGGTGTGATTCGCAGAATTTGATTCCACATATGAAAATAAGTCAAAATTATCTACAATTGGTTCAATTTCAGTGCTACGTCTGCCCGGCAGCATCATCTCGACTTGTCGTCTGATTGATGCGTCGTCAGTCAGATTCATATGCCTTCTGTAATACTACTACAGAGAGTTCACAGACCGGAAATTCCTGGAAAATCGGATAATTTTACAGGAATTTCGGTGAAAATTCGTTAATTTAGTTTTAAAACGTCTTTTTCGGCCATTCTCGTTCATGCGGCTCGGTTGTCGTTCCCCAGGGAGGTAAAAACCATGGAGAGCTAAATATTTAATCAAAATTATGAATTAACTTTATGGTTTTACGTCGAAACTCAGAACTAAGCCTCTACATCAGCCAATACTGTAATAACCAATCCTATAAAAATCATATTGGCGTTAAAAGTTGAGGAACATGTCAAGGAACTCGAATACGAAAGATACTTAATTTTGAATAAACTTTTCTACCAAAGCTATAAATGCGATGGTATGGAATCAAATTTGTTGTGTCAAAATTCAAAACTAAGCCTCTTTAAAAGCGGTACAATTGTTATTATACAGTTATTTTCACGAAAAGAGTTGACTCATGTATCGAGTAAATAAAATATGGGAGTCATTGAGTCGTTAATTAATTAATTTCTATGAAAATCCAGGTTGAGTACGTGAACATCGAGATTTGTATGCTAATATTGAAACTTACACGTGTTTTTACGTCATAATTAGAGGTTAAATACATTTTAATTTAGTACCAAAAGATAAAGAATTTATTCAGTAATTCGATTCCAAAAACCATTTTACTATAAAAAAATCTCTTGCGCCGTAAACCTCATTTAACTGAGGACGCGTCGCCAATAACCCATAAGACGCTGTACTGAGCGCTGCGGCTGCGACCGCCGAATCCTACACTTTGAGATGTGAACTTGAGCCCAGCCGGACCGAATTTTGGTCTATTCCGACTATGGGCGCGAGCATGGTCTATCCCGACATGTTTTCTACCTCGCTGTCGTTCCCAGTCAATAAGACAAGTTTTGGTTGACATTTTCAGACAATAAAAAACGTTGCCGATCGTCATTTCGGGCCATTAAATGTAAGTAAATTCCTGTTTTTGATCCATCCGATGCGGAAAAATAGGCGTTCTTTGGTGATAGATCGGGGTCGAATCGCCGACTGTATTCGTAAAATACCCCAGTCGCAGCAAACCTGCGTACTCAGCGAATTTCCAATGCATAATATATGTCTTAATACCATATAAAGCCGCATACCAAGTTTCATAAAAATATATTCATATATAAGCGATATATACAATTTTAATTATTCTCCAAAAGAATAGCATTGGTGATGAGTACATAGGTTTGCTGAAACAAGGAACACAAACAATTGGTTTTTATGCAAATATAAATATAATATAACTAGGTGAAGGAAGCCACATACCAAGTTTAATCAATATTCAATCATAAGTAAGCACTATATAACATTTTAATTATTCTCCATAAGAATAACATGGGAGATGAGAAAGCAGGTTTGCTGCAACAAGGAACTAAAAAAATGGGGTTTTATGCAAATATCAATATAACTCAACAAGGTGAAGCCACATACTAAGTTTTATTAATTTATGTTCATAATTAAGGGAGTCATTACATTTTACTTATTCTCCATAAGAATAACATGGGGGCTGAGTACGCAGGTTCGCTGCTACTGGGATAATAAAAATAAATACATTTTTTGAGCCAATATCAATATACTAGTACTACGTGACCCCACGTGCCAAGTTTCATCAATATACATTCATTAATAATGGAGATATCAAATTTTATTTATTCTCCATAAGGATAACATTGGAGTACTGTACTGTACTGAAGTACTGTGTTTAGCACTTTGAATATCTCTGCAACGGTTGGACGTAGAATCACAATTTAAACACCAAAATGATTTTTTTGTGGAGCTGAGTTGATTGGTAAAAGCAAATGTGAAGTTTACATTAAAATTACCTTAGGAAAAACCAAAAACCTTTTTCCCATAAGATTAACATAGGAGATTTTATGAGCAGGTTTTTTTGGATTTTCTCCGCAACCACATCACCACTTAACCGCCCCTGATAAATGGTAAAGACTTCTTGACATTTCTGGACCACAACTAATTTATGCTTATTGCTTATGAGGAATGAAGCAGGAAACAGTGAACAACAATGCGGACATAATTAAGGAACAGTGAATTTATTATCATCTGGGATTATTAAGATTTTATGAATTTTGGACTTTCATAAATCACAGTGATTTCACAACCACTTTGGACTCGGTACTTGCTTCTAAAAAAAAACAGCATCCATTATTAAAATATGTTGCAACTACCAAAGTTTAAATTTATGGTTCGCAAAATATAAAAAAATATAAAAAATAAATTAAATTTATTGGGAAAACTCAAAAACAATTAATATAATCATTAATCAGATTTATAAGGCAAGGTCGAACAAATTCTTTCTCAGTCTTCACCTGTTAATAACTAGCGTATAATAATATAACATTGTAATGTGAATGGGTCATGACATTCCTATGAAAATCGAAAGACGCTTGCGGCAGTTTCAGGCAGTACACCACCTCGGCGAGGCGCCTTGGCAGTTGGCGGTGGCGGGACGTGGTAACGGGCTTCGGTCGGTGCCCTCAGCGGAGTGTGTGTGTTGTAGGGTTGTTAAATATTTCTGTACCGGTGACTTTGGCGCTAATATTTGTTCGGCACTAAAGGAGCTGGTGCCAGGAAATCGTTCTAACCAGCTCCAGTGACTTCGGTGACAGTACGAATTCACTCACTCAAAAGTCGCTGTCACTGTTTGGTTGTTTCAATATTCAATGTATCCCCGCTAGGTTCGTGGCGCTGTCGCTGTCGCTGGAGCTGGAGCTGGGCGCTGGCGCTGGCACTGGTCACTGTCACCGGTCGCTGTTTGGTTGTTTCGAGGTCGTGGCGCTGTCGCTGGAGCTGGGAGCTGGAGCTGGCACTGGTCACTGTCACTTGTCGCTGTTTGGTGGATTCGAGGTATCGCCGCTAGGTTTGTGGCGCTGGCGCTGGTTGGAGCTTGGCGCTGTCGCTGCGCTGGAGCTTGGAGCTGGGCATAGACGAGATGGACGAACTACGAACCAGCGCCAGTGACTTCAGTGACAACACGAGCCCGCATCGTTCATGCAAGTCGCTGCTGTGCGTTTACTAACTAAAGCGCTGTTAATACAATTTTCCGATGACTGTTATTTGTATAATTAAGTAGTCTTTTTACAAGCTTTCTTTATTTATGATTTAGTAACAACTTTATTAGTTTAATTCTAGGTAATTAATATTTTTTTAGTGATACTCATAAATGTTTTCGTAGTTAAATGAGAATTTGTAGTTGTACTAAGAACTTTAATTATTACTTGTTCCTATTTTATGAAATATATTTAATTCTAATGCCAATAAGTGAGCTGTTGATTCCTTATAAGGTCATGATTAACTTTGATAAATAACACAGTGTCAAAAAGGGGTAATTTATCGCTGGAGTTGTTACGATGAACTGCGGAAGTAACTAGTGCCAAGTCACCGGTAAAAGTAACTGATATTTCTTTGGCGCTGTCACTGAAGTCACTGATCCAGCAAAGTCACTGGATCGCACATCTCTAGTGTGTTGGGGGTTGGGAGATGGGAGAGTTAAGAGGGGTTAGCGGAGGGGCTGTCAGGATGGGCGCGCGGCCGAAGGGGGAGAGGGGAAGGGCAGCGACAGCAGCGCGGCAGCGTAGACGTTCCGAACTAGCTCCGCCGTCGCCTTGGACGTACAAGCAGACCGTGTACGCTTGTCCCATTACGATGGGTGATCTCCTAAGGAGTATGCTTAATCTATGGTAATAGCTTCTTCCCTATCGGGGAAATTCGCTGGAGAGAAATCCTCTGATGTTAATTAGTGGTGACTGTCAATATAAAAGTACATGTATTATTTTTACACTACTTTACTCTGACTGTTTCATGAAATGAAAACGATATTTTGGTCGTAGTAAGTGCAAGCTTGGTCTTTACAATTTGAGTAATATTAAACGTTCAACGCTCCAGGCTTCACACATATATACTTAGTTGTTATATCCTCGTCTCTTGCATTATGCACTTGTATGAGCGGAAATTGAATCGATGCCACAACATTTATTGGATGCTTAACTAATCAATTTTGGAGGATTTAGGAAATAATTTACTAAAAATCACAATAAACTAACTCATAAAACTACATGACAGTCAAATTTTGCTATGTTTCCATTAAGTGATAATATTAAGTTCCTTAACAGTAGGCTAACCTTGTATCTTCACTGCAGTTGGATACGATTAAAATTTTAACTTCGAATAAGAACACATATCACCTCGTAATTTAGTAGTAGAAATGTACTGAAAAAATAGGAAAGTGTTTAAAAAGACTCAAAACTCAAGTAACCTTAACAGAAAAGGATTAACAAACTTTAATGAGCTTACCAACAACTTCCCTCTTTCAGTTAATGCACTTTACTAACTCTGCAGGGCTTTATTGTCAACGCATAATACTATTTTTACACTGTTTGTTATTTTTAGTGTAACTATAATTATTGTATTATGAACTGAGGATACGAAAACCATTCTCCTACAATTAAAGCTAGTAGACCATAACCCTACTCATATTCCAAGGATGTATAATAAATATAATGCTCCTATAACCGTGGAACATGGATCATAATGACTGTGAGTGGATACAGGCTTTGTGCAGTTTGTTTGACAGGCACAGTTTTGTTAATTGGATAAAAAGGATGTAATATTAACGGTATCAAATATATTATACATGTTCGCTCTAATGTTCTTGAATAGTTTGAAGTGAGGTACTAATGCCTTGGTTCTGGCTGAGATAAGTAAAGTCTTAAAGTGAGTCCCCCACGACATCCTAATCGATAAATATAAAACGTATGGAGTGCGTGGTGACGATACACTATTTGTAATATAAAAAACAAGTAATAACGTATATGAAGCAAACTTGCATCCGTTGCCTGTGATACATAGTGTATCGCATGGCTCAGTTTGGGATTCTGTTATATTCCTCGTGATTATCAACGACCTTTCAGTGCTGGGTAATGTGCTGTTCTTTGAGGACTACACCAACACGTGGACCCATGGAGGCACACATGAGAAAGCGCAAGCTACTGCAATGTTCTGTAGGAAAACACTAGGATTTGGTTCATTGTAAATAGGCTCAGATAAATAAGGACCAAACACAGATACCTCTGGAATGACAAACTCTTGGGGTTTACGCTACATGCTAAGCTCATCTAGAAATGACATGTCACCACCAACAGTACAAAGCTTGGACATGTAACGCTCTTGCTAAGCAGATAAAAGCCAATGCTTCTAAAATTATATTTAATTACTATGTGTAAGAGATTTTACATCTTCCTAAAATCATTTTCCTTACAATATCCAACTAAAGTAATAAATCTTTCCTTCCTCGGATATTAAACCTTTCTAAGAATAAATACCTTTCTCAGACAATAGAGCTAGTAAACCTATACCTTTTGACCCTGAACCCTATCATCATGAGATCCATGAACATTGCACAGTCCACGTGAGAAATGCTGATCCAAGACTCATTCCAACTAAAGACCTCCCCAGATCATATTGAACCAATAGCCTTCTTCCTCTCCACGAACAATTATACTTAGACAGCCAATGACAACAAACCCCAGATTTGTTGCGGAAGGAGATTGAAGGAAGATGAAGAAAATTAAATTAGTCTCCCAACATCATCCAACAACAGTGTATTAGAAAATGACAGCAATTAGTGCGGGAGTTACGGCTTTGTGCCAAAATGGGCAAATCGAAATTTAGTGAAGTGATTGTGTGTAGTAAAAACTCTGGATAAACAAAAAAATTCAAGCAACTCTTTTTAATTTATTTAAAACCCTTATATACATGAACTGTTGTATTTAGTAATAATTTCATGTTTACAATATTTTTAATTAATACATGTTTTTAGTTCATTACAGACAAATATGAAACAACTCTAACAAACATAGATTAGCCTTTAATTTTAAATATGTTGTTCAAGTAATGTAAAATTACAAACAAGAAGCGTAATACAATTTAGAATTATAAGAATAATGTTTGGAAAGTGAATAATCATTAATTTTACAGTTAACTATAAAGCTAAATTAAACTTTTATTCATGTAAATAATTGTCATTCGTAAAGGAAAGATATTTTAAAAATATTAATACCAATTTAATTATCTCCGAAAACATTCACAGGAGTTCATAATTATCAAGTTATTGTAATGTATATTTTCATTTCATACTATACTTGTTATTGTTCGGAAACATAGCATTAAATTATTTCTGATCCTAAACTCTCCAAAGAAGTGATTAGTAGTTAGTAAGCCTCTCGCTATTTCAATTTTATTTGAATATTTTACTTTAAGTATTGATTTTGTACAAACCAAGCGACCTTTCTTACTTGTTATTGTTCGGAAACATAGCATTAAATTATTTCTGATCCTAAACTCTCCAAAGAAGTGATTAGTAGTTAGTAAGCCTCTCGCTATTGCCAAGTGCTCTCAATTTTATTTGAATATTTTACTTTAAGTATTGATTTTGTACAAACCAAGCGACCTTTCTTACTTGTTATTGTTCGGAAACATAGCATTAAATTATTTCTGATCCTAAACTCTCCAAAGAAGTGATTAGTAGTTAGTAAGCCTCTCGCTATTGCCAAGTGCTCTCAATTTTATTTTAATATTTTACTTTAAGTATTGATTTTGTACAAACCAAGCGACCTTTCTTACATATCCCATGCGTTTACATTACTACGCACTTTTTCGCGGTCACTTCGTTTAAGGCCTAAGGCTTTGGTGATCCGCATCTTGGCGTGACAACATTCTGATACTCCAGAAAAAATACCAACTCAACTGGACCCCGAGGTCATTGTAGGCCTATTTTATTTGAGCTGGCCAATAATAATAATATTTGAGTAAGGCCACTCGCGAAACACGTGATTTTGGTATGTTAATTAAAAACCGTTTGCAAAACAATTCCTTGAGCCTGCAACATCGTTTAATTTTAAGTTCAAGTTGAATAGATAAAAAGTATGTCCGGTATTACCTAATATAACAGCAAGGCAGAGAACAATAATGTGAATATGATGACCTCACTTGACACTGGCCCGACGTTCCCATCACAGCGTAATTAGTGGACATCATCACACTCCAGAATATCTCTCTCTCCCCCTCTTTAGTTACCAAAGAATAAATAAATTTACTATCTCTGAAGTTATATGATTTACAAGAACTACTACAAGAACTACTCTAATTTCATCACTATGTTAATTACCGAAGCCAATTAATCATCACTCTATTTTATTTATATTACTTTTTAAAATTAATATGTTAACTACATTTGATTTTATTTGTATTCAAAAATGTTTGTTTGTTTGTATAATGGTCCTGGATTAGTGTTCCACTACGTTGTCTCTTATGACGAGTAGATTTTCTTCCCTCAATTACCAATTATTTGTATGTTAGGGTCACTCCAGTTGTTACCATAAATCAACGTCTCTTCAAGTAGTATTTTTTATTATACAAATTCGAACCATTTAGTTATATCCACTCTATTTGCAATCTTCATTCATTGGTTATAGTTACTGTTTTAATAAATCGCCTATTGATAATTTACCATGTGTAGGCTCAGGTGTTACTGTGACAGTTCACTGGTTATTCATTCACAGCTGGTATTTTTTTTAATTGAAACTCCATAACTCCATAAAATATATTTTTTAACAAAATCTGAGTTTTCCTGGGTATAAGGTGTTTACCAATCGTTATTTGTGGACCAAAACACACTAATCCCAAAGTTTGAGCAAAGTCGTTCTTCTGGATTCCGACATTTTCCAAAAAAACAATTATACAGACATATCTCGGATTATAAAATAGGATAGGATATACAATATTCCACTAAATGTGAGGAGTTTATTGTTATATATTTGTGAAACGGCTTTAGTTTAAATAATAAATCGTATTCACTTGCTTTCAGCACTTAAATTTCTAATAATTCGTGTAACAAAGTTAAATTTCGTTCTTAAGATAAGAAAAACAAAAACTATACCTCTACTTGTTACACTTAATTAAATGTGCTTGCGTTAATTTATTAGTGAATTTCCTTTGGAAAGTGAACTATTAGTATGACCCGCACGGTGAAACTTAAGCCCGGGACCACCATAGAAGTTCCTAACGTGACCCCCTGAACACGTTTTGGGGGGTCGTTCAACGTTTTATAAATAAATATATATATATATATATATATATATATATGTGTGTGTATGCACTCTAGCGGTCGCATTTTTTGTCCGATTTACTTCAAATTTGGTAGGGACGTTCCTTTTTATAATCTGTTGGACAAGTTCGTTGGGCAAAACAATCGGAAAACTCTAAACCCATTTTTTAGGGAGTAATCTTTCAAATTTTGAGTTTTTGGGCCCAAAAAGGGTCAGAAATGCCCCAGATTAAAATTAATGCATGTAAAAAGATGTAAATTAGAGAGGCGAAAGTTTTAAGCCCTCTCTTGTCATTCTAGCATAAATATTTACCGAGTTATTAAATAAAATGTGTATCGGCTAAACACAGTACGTTGTCTTATGGGGGTTTTACACTATAAAAGCCTGTTATTCCTTTGTTAGAGTACTTTCATTATCCCCAGCAACCTCACGCCTACTTTCAAGCCTGTCTGGACCTTCTCCTAACCTTATAATGTGCAAAATTGTATTCCCAGCTTTGCAAGTAAATGAAACCAGGAGTATCAGAACAGCCAAAAATCAATATTTTCAGATTTCAATAAAAAATGGACAAATGTATGTTTTTACACTGATTTTGAGTTTTAAAAGTTTTTATGTGGAAATTCACTTCCCTCACGTCAGCGTGCTGTGTGCAAACTCGTTTAAAATTGTTTACGTTAATTTGGAATTTTATTTATACATTTAAATGTTGTTTTATGCTTTTTTATATAAAGAGTAAATTCATGAAGCATGACTAGAAGTTTTGTATTTAGTTAAAGAAAAAATATATGTGAGGAATGAACAACGTGATAGAACTGTTGCATGATTACTAATAATTACGTTCCCCACTAACTTAACATCAGGGTATGGTAATAATTACACTTGATTACAACAGTAGTTATTTCCGGAGTGAGAGGAGCATGTAGGCGCATGTTGATGATGTCTACTAACGGCGCCATAACGCGGTGTCAAGTGGGGTCGTCACGATCGCATTATTGGTCTCGACCAACACTCTATACTTGCGGCCTTGTATTAGGTACTGTTCATTAAATAAATTAAAGATTACATTAACGTCATTAATCGCTATAAGACCTCGCTATGTGTATCATAATCTTAGTTCTAGCAAAATCTGGTGATTACAAACTCAAATAAGTAATATATTTATTGCAACTTTAAAGGCCAAGACCATGCGTATTGAATCAACACTTGGAGCATTGGCCCAGTGATCTATAATATAAGAGTCAATCCCTCCTAGATGTGTACCACCTGCTGTCAAGTACTCAGTAAACTTTGTTTACGAGATTGGTTTATTGAGGTTGTCACCAATGACTGTATGAAATGTTACAAATATCTCTGGGTGAATTAGTAAGATTTCTTGAGGTAACAGTAGGACAATACTTTTTAATCAAGAACCTTTTCTGCTTTCGCCCCCAATCCAATTTAATTTAAACTTTCAACAACACCAAAGGTTAAAACTACGTTGGTAATCAATCATAAAGATTAGGACCCTAAACATTACTGAGTTATCAACAATTGCGTTTGACAGATTTAGATAAAACGAACCTAGCAATTCCCAATACATTAAAATTTACGTAACAATACTCAATTATACTATTCTATAAATACTAGGTTAACCCTTTCAGTGCTAAGCTTCTGAAAGGAGTAGTTGAATCTGTGAGGTTTTGTTAATTTTTTAAATGTCTTGAACGCCTAGTCAAAATTAACACAGTAAATGATAGGTAAAAAGTAGCAAAATACCTGATCAGATATGCAACTCACAAAGAATCCACCCATCCCGTCAGCTCACCAAACCATAACAAAAAAGGATATTAATTAAACCTTTATTAACAAACTGACATCGTTTTAAATCATAATGATATTAAATTTAATTATTTCACATTTAGTTGTAGACATTCAGATTTATTAAATTTGTATCAATATAATAAATTAAAAGTTTTCAATTAGGTTTACCATAAAATAATTTGTTAATTTGCCACATAGCAATAATTTACAGTTTGATTTTTATAACGAAGTTGAATAGTGAGGTAAAGCGGTTTGCTGACATTTGTTATCACAAATGAACACACCTCAGCTGTCAATTCTTCAGGATTAACACGAACTGGTTTTAGCTTTACTGTTTGGAGATGTTCAGGATGTAAAATGAAAATAAATATATAAAATATGAAAGGGTTTTCAAATGTTTAGTAGAGTTTAATATTTACGGAACCACTACATTTAAATTTAACTTTGAACACCAACCCTGTTTCTGATAAATGTATTGTGAAATCAACTATCAACTTTATGACACTCCAGGGAGACAGTCGTAACAAGTCAAAAGACAAATTTTAATAGGTTTTAGGTAAAATAGTATCTAAAGAAAAGCGCATTGCTCAGTCCTGACATTAAACAGACAATAATAACGCAGGCAGCAACATTTTCCAATATAGTAGATTATTATAGTTAAAGCTAAATATAACAATTTCAGATTGTTGAATATTTAATTTTAATTTCATCTGCTACTTTTTTCCTTTTTTTATTTAATTATTCAACTATAAGAATACAATTGATAGACATCGTACTGCATTTATTAATAGTAGGTTATCTTAATTTTCCTCGGGAACCACATGAGATAAAAAAATAATTTAAAGTATTAGATTGTTAATTTTTAAAGCCATAAATGCAAGTATTTTGGAATAATCATTGAGCTATAAAAATAAATTTGCACAATTAAAAGGAAAACGCACACACGTAAAATTTCGAATTTTTTAAAGGGTAAGATGCAAGATGAACTGGTTTATACTATGCAAAATTTAGTTTTACTTTCTTTGGCATAAATATTTAATCATCTCCACCATTTTCCTAAATGGAGGCGAAGATTCACTTTACCCAAAATAGAAAACGTGGAACTTTAATCAGAATACATTCGTGAACAATTTCCAGCAAAAATATATTTAATTTTAGAACCTATGTTCCCTTGCCTATACTTCAAAACATGTTAAGATATTGTAATTGTCGTAGTTTACAATTGTTTATCGTCTAACTTTATTCTCATTATATAAATATCTTTTGAGTTTCTGCATCTTCTGCATCTTCAGGTTTTTTTTAAATCTTTAGGAGTTAACACTAACTTGTCAATAAATATTTACAATCGTTTTTGTTTTTTGGCAACAGTGGATAAGTAAAGCCCCACAAAGGAAAATAATCGCAGTCGGTGACTCGTAACTCCGGGTAATGGCCGCTAGGACAGGAAATGAGTTTGCTTTGAGAAAAACAATAAATTCCTTTGTGTTTTCCTTAAGTTAGCTATTCAGATGATTTATGATACCTAGTGACCTAGTGTATTAAGCTAAAGGCGTTTACGATATATGGAAACGTGATTAGTAATGCTTATGTTTTATGTTTGTTACACAAAGAGGTATTTAAGTTATGGCTTACAACATGAGATGATATTCACAAAACCCCATACATTATGAACAATTGGTGGATAGAATTGTAGTTTAAAATAACCCTGGTTTTTACTGTTAACAACAAAACTATAAAAATAATTTCAATTGACCTTCCAACCGATATTATCAGTAAAGAAACCTATCTTGGTAAGTGTCTTACTATTATAATGTAATATGAATTTCTCTGAAAAAATTCATTATTCAACTTGCTTACAAATAACTAAAAATACACAAGTGAAGGGAACAATAAATTATTTTAACTAAAATAACTTATTATAAAATCCTTGTAAAATAAAGTACAAATAAATTAAAAACTTCTTTAAATACGTGTTGTTATTCTTATATGTTGTAATAAAATACGTCCCGAGCACTTTAATATATATTTAAAGTTTAACTTTATTCACATATCAGATGGTAAACATATAAATGAGTGTAAATATGGTACACGGCCTTGCATTTGAATACAGTATAAGTGTAAATATTTTTTTAATTGTCGTAATACGTATTTAATTACATCCTGTAACAAGTAAATTACATACCGGTTAATTAATCGATAAAATAACCTAACAGTTTCAATCTTAAGATTTTAATTATCAGGAGCGATAAGGGGAACAATGGAGAAATATTACAGCTTGAGTTTGACTTTACTGGACTATAAAGGAACCCAAGGGATCTTTACCACGACAATTCCCGCGTGCTAATAACAGATACTCACCAAGTGTCCTAATATGATATGATTATGGACAGATTTGATTTTTATCGAGCCCCTTCAAAGAGCTGTGGGATTTTGTTTTTACTGTTAATACTGAGCATTTATAGAATGTCCTTCAAGAGACTTACCGTTGCAGAATACAAGCATATAAAAGAATAAAAAATAAGTTTTAATAATTTAATGAAAATATAAGGCAGAGGCTACGTACACGTCCGACGTGAGCCGCTACTGTTCACGCCTGTTCCAAATTATGCACCGTACGTTAATTTTCCTGTGATTTTTCAAACAAATTGAGAGCCAGAAAACCTCCTTACCTAATCTAACGTAACGTAACGTAACCTAACCTAACCTAACCTAACGTAATGTAACATAACCTAACCTAACTTAACCTAACCCAAGTAGCAAGAAAATATATAAACAATATTGTAAAATATATTGAATCAATATTTACCCAATATCAAAAACTATTGATTCAATATTTTCCCAACATTTAAAAAATATCGATTTGAAACAAATAACATTTATCAGTAAATATTGAGGTCAATATTGAAATATATTGAAACAAGACTAAATAAATATTGTTCCAATATTGTTTTAGTACTGATTCTACATTGTTTATATATTGTTTTAATATTTTATTAATATTGTTTAAATATTGTTTTAATATTGTTTTTTTAAGTATTTAACATGGTTTATATATTTTTTCAATATTTCAGCAATATTGTATCAATATTGTTTTTATATTTTAAAGTTTATTTACAATATTGAATAAATACATTTTCATTCTTTTGTATATATTTTTTAAATATTGTTTCAATAATTCATCAATATTGATTTAATATTGCTTTTATAATTTTCAAGTTTATTTGCAATATTGAATCAATATTATTTTCATTCTTTACTATATATTGCTTCAATAATAAACCAATATTTTTTTAATATCGATTTTATATTTTTCAAGTTTAATTACAATATTAAATCAATATTATTTTCATTATTTCTGTATATATTGTTTATATACTTAACAAGTTTATTTTAAATATTGTTTAAACTCTATATAGATATTGTTAAAATAGTTAACAAATATTGGTGAAACTATAGAGTAAGTGCCAAAATAAACAGTACTGAAACTAAATCAGCTGTACTTGGTAAGTAAAAGGAAAAAACGATTAAATACAATTTTATTTCAGCAGGCATTTCCATAATATTACAACAATTTTATGCAATATAAAAAACTAAAATCTATTTTTACAATATTTATATACTATGCGCAAAAAGAAAAAGTACTGAAAGTAAATCAGATGTACTTGTTTCAGTACTGTTTATTTTGGCGCATACCAAATAAATATTGTAAAAATAAATTTTATTTTTTTATTGTATAAAATTGTTGCAATATTATGGATGAAATGCCTGCAGAAATAAAATTGTATTTAATAGGTTTTTCCTTTTACTTAGCATTATGCGGGTAATGTAATAGATATAGTTTGTTAACACCTTAGGCCTATAAGTTGTTTCTTTACCAAGTAATCTTAGACCATTATATTGTTTGCATAATTAATAATGAAACTTAAACAATAGCATAGAAAAAGCCTACCATGTAAGTTGTGGTTCTGGATATGTACATTTAAAATAGGCTACTAGAATATTTTTTTCCAATTTTTTTTTAGAGAAGGCCTACATTTTTTCTGGTTTAAAACTTTACTAAATTTCTTATATAGTCAAAATAAAAAAAAAATTAAATGCAATATATTTTGGAATACCTCATACCCACATATAAAAATTACATTATTTTATATATTACTTTAGTTGTGGTAGCTTATTTATTCCACCAATCACACCATTCCTGCAATCTAAAATGTATACAGTGAGAAAGTTGTTGGGATCGTGTAATTTAACCTTGATGCTGTTAAGTTGCAGATTTCAGCAACTTCCTCAATGCATTCTTGTATAGTCCAAGAAGAAACGATTGGTTGTTAAAATGGTTAAAAATGAGGATTAAAATTACAAGCACACTAATAAAAGCTCAACAAGTTTTATTGTACATTAATCTTAAAATGAACCATCATCTATTTCTAATTAGCCTTAAGAGTCCTTAAGAGTTAAAGAGTCTCCATCCACTAATAAAAGCTCAAAAAGTTTTATTGTACATTAATTTTAAAATGAACCATCATCTATTTCTAATCAGCCTTAAGAGTTAAGAGTCTCCATCCTTAGGAGTTTCTTCTACCGGTTGTATGTTTTCAGCATCTTTTTCTAAAAAAAAAAAAATAAAATCAGTCAAATATTATTCAAAATAGTATTAATTTGTATATTAACTAAACCAACGAGAATTTAATGAAATAGAGACTAAACAGTGAGCCAGCAGTGAAGCCGGCTGGCACAAGCTAGTAGGTGGAGTCATCATAGTGGCGCGCCATGACGCCACTGCAGGTAACCGCTAACTTTAAATTAAAAATTTTTACTGTTATAGAAATAATACATTTGGAACAAATAACTGTACTGTACTAAAGTAAATGTCAATATCCGCATATGAGAATACCTGGAAAAGGGGCACGGCTCATGCCATGTGCTGTTAAGAATCATGCCCTATGACCTCTTTGTTACACTTGAAGGAGTTCAAAAACAATACCCTCCGTCGCAGCAAACCTGCGTACTCAGCGAATTTCCAATGCATATATATGTTTCTCACTACCACATAAAGCCACTTACCAAGTTTCATAAAAATACACTAATAAATAAGAGACATATGGCATTTTATGTATTCTGCATAAGGATAACATTAAAGGCTGAGTACGCAGGTTTGCTGCGAGAAGAAAGATAACAAATATGTTTTTGTGAAATTATCAATATAACATAACCAGGTGAAGCTTCATACCAAGTTTTATTAATTTATGTTTATAATTAAGGGAGATATAAAACTTTACTTATTGTCCATAAGAATAACATTGGGGATGAGTATGAAAGCTTGCTGCTATGGGGACAATAAAAAAATATATTTTTCCGTGCAAACATCAATGTACCAGTACTAGGTGAAGCCACATACCAAGTTGCATCAATATTAAGTTCATAAATAATCAATATATAAATATTTAATTATTCTCCATAAGGATAACATTGGACAACGTACTGTGTTTAGCACTTTAAATATCTCTGCAACGGTTGGACGTAGAATCACAATTTAAACACCAAAATGATTGTTTTGTATAGCTGAACTGATTGGTAAGAACAAATTTGAAGTTTTCATTAAAATTAACTGAGGAAAAGCTAAAAACCTTTTTCCCATAAGATTAAACCATTTTTCCCATTTTATGACCATGTTTTTTGGATTTTCTCCGCAACCACTTAACCTAGGTTAATGATTCAAAATACTAAATTATTTGTTTTTTAAAGCTCTATTAAATGGTGGAAACCAAAATTGAGTATTTTTTTAATTTTGCGGTGAAAAATGCAAAAATCTGATTTTTGAAAAACTTAAAATCCCCATAAACTCCCCTTCCCATGGTCCGATTTTTCTGGTTTTCGAAATTAAAGTCACGAATGTCACTTTACACATTTGAGCCAAATTTCATCAAAATTAGACGTTTTTTACTCAAGTTATCGTGTTAAAGGACACATATATATATATATAAATTTGAACGAATAGTGTTTTTGGCATCTGGGGACCTCAAAAAAAAAAATTACCATGGTCTCGGGCTTAACTCTTACCATGAGACCTACGGTAATAGCTTCTTCCCTATAGGGGAAATTCGCTAAAATTTATGCAAAATTGTGCTCATTTCATTATCTAAAACTTTCTGACTGACAAAACTTGACTGATAAAAAAATTGCAAAGAAACACTACTTATAGGGGAGGCGCTCAGCAAAGTTATAAACCATCAATAGATGTTTTTCTTCATCATCGGGACACTGGCACTTTTTGCATAACCTTTTAGTGACAACTGATCACCACTGTGGCACTCAATGGGCTAAGTGCTAACTAAGCTTTTGTCTTAAAACTATACTAGTTTACTATTTTACTTTTAAAAGTTAAGCATGAATGCAGAATATGCTTAACGAGCTTCGCAGGAAATCTGTGAGGATTTGAGGACAGTTTTCTACTATATCGAAAAACACCAATTAATTGTTTAATCAGACCACAAGTTTACTGGAACAATCAAGGCCAGGAGTTATTGTAGATATATACTTTATTAAATAAAGATTGGCCTAATCTAGAAATGCAAAAAGAAGTTTTTTCTTACGTTCTATCCAGCCTTGATTTGGCCTGAGCTATCCAGCTTGCAGCTGTTGTTGACGCCTTCTTCATGTCCGTGCGAGGCCAGCAAATTTGAAGAGCACCTGAAAATAAATAAATATAATTCGTCTAATTGAGTGTAGGCTACAGATTGCTGTCAATGACACTTTACAAACCAGAACAACACAAAGCTAAAACAACCAACGTGAGGGAAGTAAATTTGCAACTCTTACACTTACATTTAACTGTAAGAAAATACAGCTGATTGCAATTTAAAGAATAGTCAAAAGGAATCCGTTTGTTAATTCATATTTCTTATTTTGATCAGATATAGGAATTATTTTTTGTTATTAGGCCTATTGCAGTCTTGCAACGGACCTGCAAAAAGCTTAAGGTCATGATTGGATCTAGTTTTAATGTTTCAGAGAAAAACTAACTATACAATTCAAGCCAATACAGTTGACCCTCGATAATCCGACACTTATGGGGCCGAGAGGGTGTCGGATTACCGGAAACGTCGAATTACCGAAAATAATACTGAACCTAACCTAAAAGTTAAGACAAGTCAACTTATGATACCATATAATGTACTATTGGACTATTAGTGGTTCAAATTAGGCTAATCAATTTAGGCATTATCGCTACTGATCGCGGTAGTGACCGCGGAACCCGACCGGAAACTGCGACCAGAACGACGCGCTTAACCCTTACCATGAGACCTACGGTAATAGCTTCTTCCCTATAAGGGAAATTCGCTAAAAGAATACGCAATAGCCTAACCAAACCAGGTGTAGTACAAAAATTAAAAAAGATTTAGGTTTCACTTAATTTTTAAAACAGTTGGCTATGTAAATTTACACAACGGCTAACAAAGAAGTCTGTAAAAAAAGTTGATGTAGCATAAGTACCTAAATGTTTACAACAGTGTAGAAATAATGCAAAGCTATTAAACTTTACTGATATTGTATACACTTGTAAAAAATCTGTGGTACTTTGAAGACCATCATATAACAATGCAATTGCAACATGTAGGCCTAGGTGGCAGTCAATTTAAAAATACACAATCGAGATGTCTTAAAAACAACACACAAAAAATCCCTCGGTATGGTATACGAAGTCCAAATACAACAATGCGATTGCCACATGTAGGCCTAGGTGGCAGTCAATTTAAATTACAACATCTTGCTTCTCCAAATCTAAATGACGCCGCATATTTAACTTATACAAAATTATGAAGCACTTGAATTCCAAAAATTATCATGCACGAAAGATTGCATGGTTTTGAGGTTTTTATTATTTAAGTCTTCCATGTTGAATTATTCCATACGGTAACATTTTATTGTAGGTTATTTATTGTCTTGTAATAGTATTGTTGAATTTATGTTAGGCCTAAGTTATTTATTTTATTTGTTGACTACAATATCTATTTTTATATTGCATGTAAATATTGACCTGTCAGATGCATGTGAAGGGCCTACATTGCGCCTTAAGACCAATAAAATCTATTGCCTATTGCAACGTACCAAATACCGGTACGCACGCCTGCAATATACCCAACTATAAAAACTGCCAAAGAAAGTAGAATAGCCTATTTCCTTTAATCACTACCATAATCCAACTTTTGGATATTAGAGTAAACAGATAGTGAGGAGTGCATTAGCGTCAGCGCTGTTAACTACTAAAATCAATAGTCTAACTGCCCATGCGTTCAAAATTGTTGCCGGATACCAACCGTTTCCATCGTGTTGGGCACAAAGCCGCACAACACTGCGCCGCATTATTTTTGCGCCCAGCATTGATGTGCGCCCAACATTGCGCCGCAGAAAATGTTTGCGTTTTTCCATTTCAAATTTGCCCCCAACACTGCCCCCAGCATTGAGCCCCGCAATGTTCGGCACAGTTTTTGTTGAAATGGAAACGGGGCATAATAACAGGTTGTTAATGAATTCAAGGATGTTGGACGCCCTTTTAACTATCTCAACATGAACTATCGTAAATTTATGTACGTAAATGCATACCGTGAACTATGCAACCCGAACAATGGTTGTTATTTACTTTTGATAGGCTATAAGCAATTTTTTTTATTCTTTCAGATTAACAGATTGCGAAAATAACATTGTTTTCTGGCGCTCCAACCCGTAAGTAACCGAATAAATATATTTTATTCCCACTTTTACACAATGGGCCGGGACTACGATCGCAACGCCGTCACAGACTCGCGTCGGCTGTCCCCTTGCACCGCGGCCTAGGACCGGACATCAAACGACACCGGTTAGGCTTTATTTTATTATTTTCAATTACGGTCTACGTTAAAGGGCGTTAAAGGGCGTCTACTGAAAGTAAACACAAAACGTGCCTTGACCCAAAATTTCCCTAGCTGAGCTAAGACTTACCGTGGCCGGCGTAACGCACTATTAATACACTATCCAACGACGAACGAGTTGAAAAAAAAAATTAAAAAAGAGTACCTGGTAGGCCTACTTCCGGGTCCGAGCGCCAGGTAAAATTGATAAGCCTATTCTTGTCCCTTAAATGTGGGGTGTAATCTTGTGTAATAAGTAAAAACATTGAACTGAAGAACTCACATGTATTTAGCCGACCCAAACGATAATAGAAAAAGTATTCTAAAGATAATAGAAAAAGATATCCTAACCTAAAAGAGGACTATAGCCAAATCCTTTAGCCTGGGCCTAAATGTTACTGTAACGAATCAAACATAATTTGGCTTACCTTCTTTAGAGATAGTTCTGTGGAGACGGGTTAGGACTGGAGTAGCTAAGTCCTTAAACTAAAACAACACTACTAAAACTTATCAGCAATTAACTTAATCAAACGAATTTGCATCAATCACATTCACAAAATGGCGTAAGTAAGGCGTAGGGTTAGCGGTGTGCCGTCGGAACCGGAGCTGGAGCTGGAGCTGGAGTTGAACGTTCCAGACACGGAGCGGAGCGGGAGCGGCTCCAGTGGCTCTCGTAACAGCTCCTAGCTCCGGTATAGCTCCCACCCCATCTGACCAATTTCTGACGCACTTATCTCCTATCGCTCTACAGCTCTTCCGCTCCACTGCACAAAAAATGTCGTTGCATTGTCCCCCACCACACCTATATAAGATATACTGCTCCAGTTCACGAAGGAGCGAGGAGCGATATCTGACTATGTACAATTGGCGCTTCACCATCATCTACCGCGCCGGAGCTGAAAGCTGAAGTTGTTTTGTTTGTGGAGCTAGCTCCACGACAGGAGCTGGAGATACTAAGGCACACCTCTAGTAGGGGTAGCGTGTAGCGGTAACCGGAGCTGGAAATATTTAAAAAAGTAAATTTGTCATTACATTATACATTGTAATAATTGACAGCGGCATATGACAACAGAAATAAAACCTAATTATAGTGTTATGCGAATTTCTACAATGATGATAGCTGATAATACATCTCCTATGTACACAGTAAAATGTTATAATAGTAGGTTTTTTGATGCCAGAAGTGCAAAATTATATGGTTTTTAACTACTACTGTAACATGATATTGTTTTGCCGATATTTATTGAATATTTCAACAATTTTTAAACTAAGTTGATAACAATATTTTTCTATAGATATTGTACAATATTGGGAAGGAATTAAAACAATATTGTTTGAATATTACCTTGAAAATATTGTTTCACAATATTGAATAATATTGGGAACGTATTTAAGCAATATTGTTTTAATATTTAATTTTAATATTTTTCACCAATATTGTACAATATTGGCAAAGTATCAAAACAATATTGTTTTAATATTGAAAAAATCAATATTGTTTTCAATATTGGACAATATTGTTCCAATATCATGTAAATATTTTTTTGCTACTAGGGAAGCGGTAGCGAAGTGAATTTTCCCTTACATTGGACGTGTACGTAGTCACTTCGAAAATATAAACAGCTTATCATTAAGCCTAATTGTCTAAGAGGAGACAGAGCAATACATTTTTTTTATTATAAGATTAAAGAAATAAATCAAAAGAGGGTTTGAAAAAAAATGCAAGCTATACATTTTCAAATTATGGTTGTAGTTTTATGTTGAGCATACTAAGAGTACCCACAAGTGTAAGCTTTGCTACGGTCACCATCTTGGAAAATGGAGGTCGATTTCACATGTTAGTTCATAACTAACCAAATATTGGGGGTGGAGAAAAACGTTTCTTGTACAATTTTGGGGATACTAACATTCAAACTATTAGTAATTAAACTTATTTTGCTAAATACAATGGTTATTGTGTTATAAACGATTTACGTTATAGATAGACTGATCGTTATGCACATTTCCTTACTCGAGAATAGTAATATTGTACCTATACTATGCTTTTGTCTAAGAGTATTGATAAATATAATGTCTGGCTTCGATTGCACCAAACTTTACTACGTTGATTGTTAGGTAAAAAAACAAAAAAAATACTAATCGTTTAACAGTAAAAACAACATCTATGTATATTAAAGAATGTTAACAATGAGAAGAATGTTTTTAGTTTGTGTGTCTTTAGTTTTTCCAAGGTTCTAGATTTTTTAACATTCAACTATTTTACCCGTAATATTTGTCCCTACCTCAATCAAAATTGTTTTATTTATAATGGTAACAACACCCGTTTCAAATGCGATTGAACTATTAGTCTGCTAAACAGAAAGTTATAGCTAACGCAAACATTGTTTAGCTTTTTTAATATTTTGAGGTTCATTAAAAGTCTTATTTTTATTACTTTATGTGTAATAATTTATAATATAGAGTTACTCCTTGGTTCCAGAATCCGTCAAAATTGTCAATGAACATATGAAAATCAGTTAAAGTGTGTGGCTTGTTATCAGAGATATTGAACAAATTATGTTTACTAAAATATGATTTATTTCAAACATTTTATTGTTACACAGAATTTAAAGGTCTAACATTAATACACAATTTTATGAAACTTAACGTTTTCTGGCGAGGGATAAACTCCCGGTTCATTAATTTAGAACCAACAACAGCTTCAATTTCCTTAACTGGTACAATAGTTTTGGCGTACTTATTAATTTATTATGATATAAATATGTTCGCTTAAGTGTTTCAAGGGATCTTGTTGTATTGTTTTTTAGTAATAATAATTGGTAATATTTTAAAACATGTGACGATATTTCACTTACGTTTAACTTTATTTCTAGTAGAAAAAAACATGCTGAGTTATATAGGGAAAATTATTATAAAAAATAAGGGTTAAAATGAATTTCTACGGTTTTCTAGCTTTTCTCGTAAGTAGTTTTGTAAGATATTGACGTTTATATCGCGGAAGTTTCTGGAAATATGACAGTAAAGGACCGCGACTCAACAATCTGGTTTCAAGCCATAAAGTAAAGAAAGCACTCATGCCACTACTCTTGTAATTAATGTAACGAACATTTGTAATTATAATAATAATTGAATGCTGAAATCATAGACATCGTGGGTTTGACTTCGTTGCTGCTATCGGAAATAATAGTTCATTGTTTTTCAATGATATTTATTTCCAAAGTACTATTTTATTTGGTTTAAACTTGTAATATAATTTAACTGCTACAAAAAAATTCATACGAGATATCCTAGCCTAATTAAATATACAAACAAAAAGCAGTTTTGTATACCCGTTGAATGGAAACATGGCCTGAGTTTATGCTCTGTAAAATATACTTTATTCTAAAGATTTTGTTATTCATGAAAATATTTAAATCTAAATGAATAAACATGTATTTAAAACTGGAATGATCTATATAGTGTTCACTATTTAAAATATTCGTAAGAGCTAAAACTGTGTATATAAGATCAATAAGCAAAAATGCGTAGTTCGGAATGGTTACAAGTTTTTGTACTAGTTTTGCACTACTTTACACTATTGCTCTTAATTTAATCGTGTTTGGTTATTTCCTGTGGTTATTATTTTTTGTATTCGTCGACAGCCTATGTATGCAAAGAGAGTTAAAAAAATAACTTTGGAAAACCTGTATTCCAAAAACAGTATTTACCTGTTTCTAAGTCAGTAAATATTATACTTTATTAAGAATAAATACAACTAATACAAATAAAAAATATTACAAGCCATAGAACTAATCCATAATATTTTATTTATGTGAAAAACTAGCTAATTAAAACTAATCAATGTAAAACAACGTTGTTTTATTTTAACCACACCATAGGTATTTTGATAACTGTTTTCATAGGAACACCCAGTTATATGATCACTCGTTACTATTACGATCCTCATAAATGTATAGATTCCAAATACGTATAAGTGGAATCTCTGGCTAGATTAACTATTACTTCAATAGGTAGGTAAACTCATTGATAGTTGGCTGTTTACAAGTGCTGTTAACGAATTTGGCAAACAGTTTGTGGCGGGCCACCAGACCTCAGCTAATCGTTTGTTAATGTTCAATGTACAATATGTTGGCAAATGGTATGGGGGAATGCTAAGAGGGCGAGTTTATACTAACAATATATTTAGTTGAGAACCCTTTATTTTACATATTTAAGTTAATTAACCCATCATATTAAACGCCTTGTTTTAGTATTTTTTACCGTCGTAAATGTTATTTATTGAAGTAAAATCCTTTTTACAATGAACAGTACATTGTTCTTAGTTTTTTTTATAAAACAATATGAGATTTTAGAACTAAACTAAATAAACAGCAAAAAATATTGAAAAGGCTTTTTATTGCAAACTTTAATTTATATCATGGAAGATAGGCTAACTATATATTAAGAACTTATAGTTTTACCTGTCAAATTCCACCGTAGACTTATGTGCAACTCTATTATTTTGACTTTAAATTGGCCATGTCGTCCAAAGGTTGTTTTGCATAATTCTTATTTATAAACTTTAAATAAATACTTTCAATAACGAACAAATCAAACAGCACAAAAACGAATTTAAAGCAAAAGTGGTACGTTATTTTATCTTCACGCAGAATATTAATATGTAAATAAGACTTTTCGCTAAACATATATGCAAATTTAATACGATCTTGAAAAAAAAATCATCGACAAAAATTATTAATAATTCGTGTATATTAATTCTTGTATTGCATATACAAAATTCGAATTGGTTCAAAGACTGACATAAAGTACTGATGATCCTTTTAATGACGTTGTCAATAGTAGTAAAAAAATCTAATATAAAAAACAACCACCGATCATCATATTTTTTAAATAATAACAATCCTTGAACACTTACGTTTTCACCTAATTTATACGCATTACAGTAAAAATACCTCATATTTTGAATAACATTTAAGAACATAATATCATTAATATGCATAATATTACTACACCAATATCGTATTATTATCAATAATATTGTTTAACCTTTTAAGATATGCAAAAGTTAATATAACATTGTAATCAATTATTTAAATAAGATTCAAATGACAGACGTTGAGTTTATTTTTAATATACAATCAGAAATGGGTATCCATCCATGATATACTGCAATATTTTGTATTGAGACCACGGCGCGTAACCTTGCCACAAATACAGCATGCACTCAACAGAATGAGCTGAAGCTCCCTTATACCCAAACCATACCACACAATATAGCACATAACAATGATGTACTACATATCTGGTGACCCACACTATCTAGATAACAATCTAGTTAGTGAAAAATGCACATAAAAGTTTGGTATATTTATAAGTCAATGTGTTAACACAATTTTGTTTTTAAATAGAGGGAATGATTGTGATTGAAGTACGTGTAACATCAAAGACCAGTTTCGGCTAGGGATTGTTTAGTGCAGTGACGATAGAACCAAAATAGTAACGTAAATATAAACTTTATTGGAAAAAATGAGTTCTGAGTTAAGATTTAAAATTCAATAAATATTACATGTTCTATTAGGTAATTTGCATTTTATTATATTTTTTTGTGTTTTAATGAGAACGGCATTTTTGTTAATAAAAACATGAACGCTTTTAGGGAAATCGGTCCAAACCCTTCAAACGTTTGTGGACACCCCGTAAGTTAGTTGAACCCGTGATCTGTTGAACCGAAGTCTAAGAAGCTAACCGTTAGGCTATCGAGATGCCTCAAGATATTTCAAGAAAAATATAAGGTTTCATCAATAAATTTGTAATATAAGTTTCAGTATTCTTTAAGATAAATTAGTTCAATTAACATGTACGTTTTAAGGTATTTTAAATGACACTATTTCAATAACTACAGTGCCCGGCAGCAAAGAAGTCCGTTGGGCTGCAGCCAATAGGATGAGAGCGCGGCGTTGACAAGTGTACAGTAGCCTCGCACAGTCCCGGCACCCTGCTAAAAGCCGCTCGAGGCTACAGACACAACTAAGCTCTGTAGCAGCTCCGGTGTGGCATGAACTGAGGGCGATTTAATTTATTCTCTTTAAATGATTAATGAGAATACATATAAATAATGAATTAGTATCATTTGCAAATTGCTGTACTATTAAATAATATAAATATTGTTAATATATATATATATATGAATGAACAATGTACAAAAATACCTTAAAAGCTTCCAATATCCTCCTGTGTGATTTATTGTAATAGTTTTGTTTTACACAAATCAAACAAACAATAAACATTGTACACAATTTTGCGCTCACGACTATGCACCGTTTCCCTTTTTTTACCGCTTGTAGACGGTTGTTCCATGGTAATAACACAAATACTAAGAAATAAAAAACAAAAACACAACTACCATATAACACTCAATATTAACTAAAACTTAGAACTGATCTTAAAGCATTATATGACTATTGTAACACAGTTTGTACAAATGCAAATTAAATTAAAATCGACGTCCAAAACATGAACTGTCATCTGACTTATTCCCGTGACGATCGGTAGATTTCTTGGAAACCGAGAGCCGGATATAAGTACAATACCCCTTCGCCCTACTTTTATTCATTGTTCAGAGATTTATAGGGAAAGTAATTGCCTCAATGGTTTAAATTTGGATTATAACGAGAAATAGTACTTTTATATCGCTGTTTATTTGAACTTTACTTTACTAGATTTGTAGATATTTTAGAGTTCAGACGTTTAGTACATCAAACAAAATCAAAATAACATCCAAGAACTCCATTTGCTAGCCTTACAATCAAAGAATCTAATCAAATTAGTTTTTAATATGAAAGGAAAAAAGCTATCGCCCTCAACTTTTTTTAAAAATGTTTGTAATTTATTGTTCTTTAACACAGTGTTACAAGATTTGTTGCAGTTTTACATGTTTTACCCGAGCGCCTTGATTTAATGTAACTAGTACACTGATTCGGCGTCAAGCGCTGTTAGAGCGGTGAAACAGCTTGGCAACCACGCGTGATGCGTATTGGTTTATTCAAGGTCACGTCAACTGCAGGCTCCGCCTCCAACGGACTTCTCTGCTGCCGGGCACTGTAACTGTACTCTTTAATGCTACATAGAACATATAGGTTTATATAATTCTAAAATGTAGAATATTAATCATAGGTCTAAAAACCGATATCATGAAGAAATAAACAAATTCGAATAACCAATTTTACATAATGTTAAAACTCTGTTTACCGTACGGAATACTGACAGGTAAGCAGGATTTAAGTAGTTAGAAATGCAATACAAAAAAAGAGAAATAAGTTACAAAATATTGTAACTTTAATTTGTAAACTACTTATTTAGTTGAAAGCCCAAAAGTAAGCACATGACAGTAGGAGTGGCAGTGTTTGAGTCTTAACACGGTTTCTTATGCGAAAACGTGTTGCCAACCTAAGAAAATTGCAAAACAAAAAATATGACCTACATACCAGTGGTACCAACTGTAAAGATGTAGTTATATATATAAAGATGTATAATAACGTAGTTTTATATATATATATATATATATATATATATATATATATATAATGATGTATAATAAGGTTTTATATATATAAAGATGTATAACAAGGTTTTATAATAACGTAGTTATGTCACGCTACCAACGCAAGAAACAAAATACCTGTATTAATATCACACTACGTAGTTATAATTACACACACATATATATATATATATATATATATAAAGATGTATATCACCGTAAACCCGCCACCGTCTATCCATACCTTTGCCAGCCACTGCCTCCTCCTCCCGACCTGTCCCCAGCCGCGCTGCCACTGCCCTGTCGCTACCTCCTGTAACAAATAAACATATTGCATCAGCCACCTCCCCACCACTTTCTATTATCCCGCGCGCTTTCTCTCTCTCTTTGCTCCCTGCTCCCGTTGCGATCGGACGTGTTTTTGCGCTGCTCCGTTCGTTGCGTTTTGCAAAGATTAAACTTGAGCGTTTGCTCCCCATAGCGGCTTCACTTTTCCTAACCTCACTTTTTCTAACCTCACTTTTTCTAACCTCATTTTTAATTTGTTTTATTCTGTGTAACATAACCTCACTTTTATTTGAAAAATGGCTGTAAATCCTGTCGAGGTTCTCAGTTCGGACGAAACCTATGTTAGACACTTTCGAATTTATGGAACACGAACAATTTTTAAATTTACTAATCCTCCTCCTGAAACTACTGAAATTGATTGGCTAAGACAAGGTTTTGCCAAAATTGTTAATGAAATGAAAGAGTGGGCCCATGAAAATGATCAGCTTGGTTTCACCTTGCACAGCTTAAACTTAAAAAGTAAAGAACCCGGTTTTGTAGCTTTCCGGCCCGTTGGTGAAATTGATGAGGACATACTTTGGCAAATTTTTGGGGGTATTGTTCAATCTAATTCTGAATCCATCAAGTCCACTGACACATTAAAAGTTGAATGTACCCGAGTTAATCTCCCTGTGGGTTCCGGCCGTCCTGGGAGAGTAAGGCCTGGCTTTTATAATACCTTTGATGAAGAATGTAAATCGAGACGGGGTATTGTAGTAATTAACAACAAAGATAATTTGTGTCTCCCCCAGGCTTTGGTGGTGGCCATAGCAAACGTGACTAAAGACCCCCAGTACAAAGCAATCCGAAAAGACCTGGGTAAAAGGCAAGCGTTTAGGGCCAAGGAACTTATTCGGCGGGCTAGGGTAGAGATCTCTGAGGAAGGTGCCGGTATCCCCGAATTGGAAAAGTTTCAGGACTTGCTAAAAGACTACAAAATCACAGTCTACAACTATGACAAAAAAGGTCGTGATGTTTACTTTGAAGGAGGTAATGAAGACGCTAAATTCAAAATTAACTTGCTCTTTCACAACGGTCATTATAATGTAATCAACAGTTTGACCGCTGCTTTTGCCTGTAACTATTTTTGCGAAGCTTGCCATGTTCCCTATGACCACAAAGCAAAGCACAGATGCTCAAACATTTGTCCTCAATGCCAAACCATCTCGCCTCCCTGTAAAGAGGAGCATGGGGGAATAGTTTGCCCAGACTGTAACATGAATATGAGGAACCAGCATTGTTTTATCGCCCATAAGGTTGACAAATGCAAAACAGTAAAAAAGTGTCTAGACTGCGGGAAACTGATTAATTTAAAAGAGAGATCCGGACCTCAAAAGTGCGGGGAAGTTTTCTGTAAACCCTGCAAATCATTCAAAGATCCGAATCACAAATGCTACATGCAACCCAATGATGGAAAACCTAAAACTAAAGACTATCTTTTCATTTTCTTTGACTTGGAAACAAGGCAAGACGAGTCTCTCCCCTCTGACCCTGATAAAAAAGTACATCAAGTTAACCTGTGCGTCTTACAACAGTTTTGCTTTAATTGTATCGAGTCTAGATTTTGCACGGTATGTAGAAACAGAACTAAAGTTTTTAAGGAAGAACCAGTAAAACACTTCATGGAGTATGTGATGCAAGCTCGTTAACAGTTCAAGAATGTCTGTGTAATTGCCCACAACGGGCAGGGCTTTGACTTTCAGTTCTTATTAAAACATATAATGGAAGAAACAAAATTCACTCCGGAACTGGTTATGAGGGGGACCAAAATTATGTTAATGGAAATGGACAATGTGAGATTCATTGACTCCCTAAGCTATTTCCCCATTGCTCTCGCTGCGCTCCCTAATACCTTCGAACTGCCTCCCGAGAAAAAGAAGGGCTACTTTCCCCATCTCTTCAACACCTTGGCGAACCAAAATTATGTAGGCCCTATTCCTGACAAAAAATACTACTGTCCGGAATCAATGTTTGAGAAACCTCACGAAGCTTTCGAGATTTGGTACGAGGAACAGGTGGCGAGTAACTATGTCTTTGACTTTCAAAAGGAAATCTTGGAGTATTGCATCTCTGACGTAGAAATCCTAGCTCAGGCCTCATTAAAGTTTAGACGTATTTTCTTGAAAGAATTTAACGTAGATCCTTTCCTCGAGTCCGTAACTATTGCTAGCGCTTGTAACCTGGCCTTCCGCCGTAACTTTCTAAAACCAAACACAATCGGCCTAATCCCTAAAAACGGGTACAGACTGACTGACAATCAATCAGCCGTTGCTTTACAGTGGTTAACGTGGGAAGAGGAGGAACGAGGGTTGAGGATTGAGCACGCTGGCCGGGGTAAAGAAGTTAAAATTAACGGGCTAAAAGTTGACGGGTTTGACGGGGAACGAATTTATGAGTTTCACGGGTGTTATTGGCACGGGTGCCCAAAATGTTTTCCTTACAACAGAGAGGCTCCTCTGAAGGAGGATCCCTTAGATTCACTTAATTTAAGGTATGAAAGGACTCTGAAGAAAATGTCTAAAATCAGTGATTACGAAGTTGTAGTAATGTGGGAGTGTGAGTTTAGAGCTTTGAAAAAGGATAAAAAACTTAAACACTTGAACAACCTGCCGATCCTCAATAATCTTCCCCTCGACCCACGGCAAGCGTTCTTTGGAGGCAGAACGGGTAATTCAAAAACATACCACAAATGCGAAGAGGGAGAAACGATACAGTATGTCGATGTTTGCTCCCTCTACCCCTATGTAAATAAATATGGGAAAAATCCTTTGGGCCACCCTACCATTTATGTGGGAGATAGGGAGTGCAGACAGCGAGGATTAAATGTAGATGGTTTGCTAAAATGTAAAATCCTACCACCTCGAGATCTCTACCAACCCGTACACCCTGTTAAAATGAATAATAAACTAATGTTTGTGTTGTGTAGGACTTGCGGGGAAAATCAAAACCAACGAGACTGTGAACATGAGAGTGATAAAAGAGCGTTAGTTGGGACTTGGACTATGGATGAAATTAGGAAGGCGATTGAGAAGGGTTACGCTGTACTGGACATGTACGAGTTGTGGGAGTACGAGGTAGCCACATACGAGAAAGGGGGATTATTTACAGACTTTATTAATAAGTTTTTGAAAATGAAGCAGGAAGCCTCAGGCTATCCTAGCTGGTGTAATACCGAACAGGACAAAGACAAGTACATCACAGACTATTTCCAACATGAGGGTATTCAACTGGACAAGGCGAAAATTTGTAAGAACGGGGGACTTAGATCATTAGCTAAATTAATGCTAAACAGTTTCTGGGGAAAATTCGGACAGAGGGAGAACCAAACTAAAGCAACAATTGTAAGGGAATCTAAAGTCTTGTTTCAAATGTTAATAAGCCCAGAAGTACAAGTCAATAGGATTCAAACTGTTAACGAGGAAGTTGTTGTTGTTAACTGGGAATATATTGAGGAAGTGGGGGAACCTTTGACAAATGTAAATGTTGTTATTGCGGCCTACACCACAGCCCAGGCGAGGCTTAAACTGTATGAACATCTAGATGCCCTTGGAGGACAGGTCTTGTATTATGACACGGACTCGTGTATTTATTTATACAGGGGAGGATTGTACAAGGTCTCTACGGGAGATTACCTCTGGGAAATGACAGACGAATTGGCAAGTGAGTACGGGCCCGGCTCTTATATTGTAGAGTTTGTTTCTGGGGGGCCTAAAACGTACGCATACCTTGTCTGGTCAACCAAAAAGCAAAAACTACAAACTGTGTGTAAAATAAAAGGCCTCACCCTTAATATGAAGACCTCCGAAACATTAAATTTTGAACAATTAAAAAAGATGGGCCTTAGTGAAGCTGCTGAAATTTTAGAAATTGAAGAAAACAGAATCAGGAGGACTAAAGACCGTGACATTGTAACGGTAAGTGAAATTAAAAAGTTCAAAATCACAGGACCTAAAAGGAGGCTCAAAGGTGAGTACGACACCTTGCCATTTGGCTACCAAAAAGTTCAAAGACTTGAGTAACCCGACAGGAATAATTAAAAGGCCTGAACCGTTCACTTGTATTAAAGTATTGTGACGCATAGCGTCACGCTATTTTATATAGTACGCGAAACTCCGTCGCGGAGCCACTGCCTGGAGCATTTCGCCTGTCGCGCCGTTGACAGACCGAACAACCTTTTTCCGTCTTGTCAACGAAATCCAGCTTAGCGGCGCCCTCCCCCCTTCCTCATCCAACCGTCACCCACCACGGACGTGTTCAACCTCAACTCTCCAAATTCGCACAACCGATAAGTTTTATTTTAAGCATAGGGCAATTTAGAAACAGTATGGCTGGCTAAACAGTTTATTAAGGGGGAAACCCTTAAGGTTCGCCCCGATACAGGAATGTAGGAACAAATAGTAGTGTTCGGGCCTGGCCCGAACACTTTGCAACAGGTTGAATTTTCAGCACGTTTAGACCAAATTAACCAGACTCCCCAGAAGATTATCCATAGTTTTGATTAGCTTGCAGTATTTCTATACATTCATTTACCTTAATGATTAGTTACCATGCCTAGATCAATATTGCAATAACCTCAGTTGCCGATTTAGGATATATCAGTTTTTGGAAGGATCTTAGTTAGTTTCTTTACAGTTATTTAGTTTAAATCAAAGCTGGCTAAGTAGGCTTTCTGGTCTCGGGTAAAAGATCTCACGAGCCTCTGGTCCCCCAAGCACGTTTTCCAGTTCAATTATATAGTTTGGTACCGGTACTTCAACACAGGTTTGGAAGACAGTCTTGCTTCCATTTAGGTAGCACAGTTCATTATTTATAGTCAGTAGCAGAGTCAGCACGCCCAATAATTTAGTCCACCAATTAACCATTTTGTTTCCCCCTTTTTTACCCTACATATGGGTAACCTATAATTAACTTATTCCCCCATATAATTAACTTATTACTTCCCCCCGGCTACATATGCTAGCATAAATCCCCCAAACTTCAGCTTTTTCGCTACATATGGTAGCAGGCTTAAGCCTAGGGCCAGAGAGCCTTAGACAGCTTTGTTTTTTGTAGGTTGGAAAACTTAGGATTTAGTCGATGAATCTTCTGGGGAGGTTATGTCCCATATCAGAATTTTTTAGAATGCTAGACTGACACCAGGAAGGTAGGGGGCCTAGCCCTCAATTTTTGAGGTTAAACCTTTTCCAAATTTACCTAACTAGGATGACCAAGGGAAAATAGTGTGTCTTAGGTAGGATTTTGTATTTGTTTGCTCTGTTTTGTATTTCAGTGAGAATCCGCAACTCATCAGGCCTAGGCAGCAGTAAAAGTGTTTCAGTGATGTGATTCAGTGTTTCTGATTTTTAATTTGTAAGCCTAGCAAGAGGCACATCTGGTCTATAAAAAATGTATTGGGTACAGGTCTCAGGTATGGTGGTATAACGGCCATAACCCAATTTTTATTACAATTAGAATGGCATTTGGCCAAAGCCAAGGTGTTTTGTTTTGTTTTACTAATAAAGACCAGTTTCAATAGTTAAAGCTAACACCTTGCTATGTGTTAAATTCAGTGACTGTTTTTTATGTTACTTATTTATTCAATAAAATATAATTATCATGCTACAGCCTCATCTTTTGCAACTGTTAGTCTGTGGCTACAATCTGTGGTGTGTGTTGGTCCAGTGTTTAATTTATTCTTTGTATTATGTGATTTTGTCTTTAAGATTATGTGAATATATTTTCTCACACTATTGGTCATCCCTAGTAACAATAATATTCTCTTAGTGTAAGTATTCAGTAGGCCAGAAATACAGGGCCAAAGTCTGACAATAGTAAAATTTTTTAGGGCCTAGCAGTTTTTGCAGTAGGAAGTTTTTTGCAAATTTTGGATCAGTAAAACCCTTTAGGCTAGATTTTTATGGTATATAATTGTAGAATGGGTTCTCAGGACATGTCTAACATAGGTAACCATAGTCAATTTAGTTTATATTTTGCATTTTAGTTGGTTTTTAACTCAGTTCACTTTTAGGCTAAGTCAGAATTCTGGCTTGGTACAGCTGGCATTTTACATCAAGGCATTAATGTAACGTACTGTAGAATATATTTTTTCTTTTTCCTTGTGCCAAATGTATTTATAATTATGCATTTTGAACAACAATGTGCCTCCTGTAATTCAGTCGGGGCTAGTGTTTATAAATTGGTCGATACTCCAGCCGGTCACGCTACGTCACAACTACGTCACTCGCCACCAATTCTTGTGCTGAACTTAGCTTACCTACAGCTAACGTCTGGTTGGGCGGCCAATGGATTAGCGCTGCACCCGCCTTTTTGCTAGTAAAATCTTTTTCAATTAGTTTAACTGAAGTTAAACCGGCACTTTTATCAATTTTATTCTTGCTTGTGTGCAGTTACTTGTTCAGGGAACCGAATTTTACATTTGGGGAAAATTTAGAATAGCTCATGCTCATTTGTTTTCTTTTGTAGTTAAATACGGGACATTAGGGGCCGACCTTTTCATTTCATTTCACAAATAGACACCTTCCAGTGTCGGTCGGCGTAGCTTGGGTTTTCCCTTCACTGTTAATTTATTTATGGCCCAAGCAAGTAATTTGATTAGTGTTCAGGTCCTTGGCGACTCATATGCCGCCCGTTTTTGCAATTTTTCTCGAGCAAATCCCGGCCTAACTGGGAGTTTACGGCCAATTTTAATTCGGAGCATCTCTGGAGCAAGAGTATCTGATCTTAAGTCTTTTGTTAAGTTAAATGTTTCAGCCATACAGCCGCATATGCCCTTGTTATGTTTCTTAGGTACAAACAATTTTTTTTCCAAACGTAGATATTACAGTTTTCAAGAATTCTTTTTTGTCCTTTTTGAGACTGATACGGCGTTTATATCCTAGGATGGTCATTGTTTTTACAACATTGCCGTGTTATCCTCGGATAGAAAAATACACTCCAGCAGTTACCATTTTACATAAAATAAATAGGTTTTTGCTCACATTACGATCACACTTCGTCAAAGTGATAGACCTCCCCGACGAATTAAATCGCACCCGATTTTTTCATGCCTATTATGGGAAATCAATGCGTCGTGATGGAATACATTTCAACAACGATGCATTTATAGAGTTGATTCCTGTAATAGAAAATTTTTTATCACCAATGCCGACTTAGATTTTTTAGTAAATGGTTTTCAACGAACAGCAATTTTATGCTCCAGGGAAAGTCTGTTACGGCCAATTGTTTTGCAATTGCTCAACCCCCAATCATTTAGGGATTTGTTTTTCCCTTATCGAAATCAATGGGATTTTTTTTGGGATTCTGGATTAAAATTAAAAAAAAAAAAATAAATTAATTAATACCTCTTTTCTTGTGTTGGGCGCGTTGCCTGGGTTACCCTTTTTGCGCAATTTGAATTTTTGAGCAACGACTCTTGATAAGGGATACCCATAGGCAGTAGGTGTTTTGTGTTAAATTTTTTTTTCTCACTTTGTAGTTTTCCTGGTTTTTAGACAAAATGCCCTCAAGGGTATATTCGCCCGAGGAGTTGCCAGCAGGCACTTCCTGGGTTTGTACCCTCAATGCTTAGGAACCCACATGTTTCACAGTTAAAACGATTTTTTCAGCCAAAATATTAAAGACCTTTTACCCAGACCAGAAACGCTCTACAAAAGTGATATTAGGTTAAGTCTTCTCTCTCTGTCGCTGTCCCCGCCAACGCCCGGGGGACTGTGAGTCTCAGGGTATCCTTCCCTAGGATGGGCTGCCCTACACGTCCTCCCCCGTGCGTTGTCGGCCAAATCTTTCCCCTCCCCTTTTCGTCTCCGACACCCTCACTGGGGCTTGTAAAGAATTTTTTTTCTGATTGAGATTAACCTTTCTGCGGATGGTTACCTTTTTTTTTGTTTTATTCATTTTTTACCTCCGCAGGAAAGGACCCAGTGGTGGCACCTTCTGTGGCGACCTGACGTCAGTCGAGTGCCGAGAGACAAAACTCTTCTCTATTTCTTTCCTATTGTAACCCTTGTTTCATTTTCAGCCTTCTTAGCTTAATTAGTCACTAAAGTAGTAGTAGTTAGGTTTAGGAACAGTTTGGGGAAGATCAGAGGGTAGTTAAGTTAAAGATTTTTATGTTGTAATAGGTATACCAAAACAAACGTCGATGTTAAGTACGAGTAGGAACGGGACTTTTCTCAATTAAGTAAGAACCGGGCATTAGGAAGATTGTTTTCCCACAAACAGTCCACAAGCACCTATCCTCACCTGAAATTACCGCTCATCACAGCATAATTGCAAGCGCAATTCTTCTGCATGCGAAGCAAAAAAACAAAAAATACAAAAAAAGGGGTTTCAACAGTTTTGCAGATCCTTCCAAACTCCACAACTCTCACTCACTTCAGAAACAGTTTCCGCGGACCTCACCAGTCTGGCCTTGGTAACCCGGCGCCAAACATGGGACAATCCCACGGTACCCCAGTTAGGAAATGACCAACCCGTCAGTTATCGGACCGCCGCCTTGCGATCAACCTTTCATCACCTTCACCACGACAGTTCACCTTTATAAAAAAAAAAAAAAAAAAAAAAAAAAAATTTGTTTAGCAATCATCACCGATCAATACAGTTAATGCCCCCAACTATTAAAGTAACAACACGACAACTGCACAATCAAAAAATTTACATTAAACAGTACAACCGACAACCAAATGATATTATTTAAAGACAGAATAATAAAGTGATTTCAAGCAATATCAGTCACCAGTGCTTTATTTGGACAGTGTCAGCTATTTGGACAGTAAAATAGACATTTTCTCAACCGCAAGTTCACATCATCAGCTCCAAGTGACAGAAGTGATATTCCGACACCAAGTTCCGAGAGGATGGCAACATCTTCAAAGGCAGATCCAGCAGAGCCTCAGCCTTGTCCACACCAACAGCAACGCGGTGATCAGGACCTGCTGGGAGCACATCTCACCCTGCTGCCTGCAATCCTCGGCTTTTCCAGTTTTCTCCATCACTTGTCAGCGGGGAACCAGCCAAGTCGTTGACGGAGCAAGACCTCCTCTCGGACACCTCCCAAACAAAAAAACATCACCAAAGACTACGTTATCTTCTCCACCTCTGTGCGATTTTGAACTTAAAAAAAAAAAAAAAAAAAAAAAAAAAAAAAAAAAAAAAAATACATCTTTTGTGCGTGCAGTTGTCCGTCCCTTTTACTGTCGCTTTCCGACTATCTGTTTCAGCTGTACCAAGTTCACAGTAGTCACAAGTTTGCTAGGTTAGGTTAATTTAGCTGTCGCACCCAACATACCTTCCTCTATTCGCGAGGGGGGGTGGATCCCGATCCCTGCCGTGGTTGGTCAACCAAAACAATCAGCTGTTTCCCCAAACAAACGTTGCGAACGAGGTTCCAAGTCGAAGCCGGACTGGTCAGGGGTTTTCGCCTTTCCTCATCTGTTCTCGGCTTCCCTTGAGTTAAAACCGGGACCATGACATCTCGGGACCCAGAGCACGATAGAGGGAGGCAAATCGAAACCAAAACCACTCAAAACACTCAACAACCTCACACCTTCAGCAAAACTGATTCTTTTTCTTTTCTTTTGCCGTAAGGGGGGTGGTTGTGACGCATAGCGTCACGCTATTTTATATAGTACGCGAAACTCCGTCGCGGAGCCACTGCCTGGAGCATTTCGCCTGTCGCGCCGTTGACAGACCGAACAACTTTTTTCCGTCTTGTCAACGAAATCCAGCTTAGCGGCGCCCTCCCCCCTTCCTCATCCAACCGTCACCCACCACGGACGTGTTCAACCTCAACTCTCCAAATTCGCACAACCGATAAGTTTTATTTTAAGCATAGGGCAATTTAGAAACAGTATGGCTGGCTAAACAGTTTATTAAGGGGGAAACCCTTAAGGTTCGCCCCGATACAGGAATGTAGGAACAAATAGTAGTGTTCGGGCCTGGCCCGAACACTTTGCAACAGGTTGAATTTTCAGCACGTTTAGACCAAATTAACCAGACTCCCCAGAAGATTATCCATAGTTTTGATTAGCTTGCAGTATTTCTATACATTCATTTACCTTAATGATTAGTTACCATGCCTAGATCAATATTGCAATAACCTCAGTTGCCGATTTAGGATATATCAGTTTTTGGAAGGATCTTAGTTAGTTTCTTTACAGTTATTTAGTTTAAATCAAAGCTGGCTAAGTAGGCTTTCTGGTCTCGGGTAAAAGATCTCACGAGCCTCTGGTCCCCCAAGCACGTTTTCCAGTTCAATTATATAGTTTGGTACCGGTACTTCAACACAGGTTTGGAAGACAGTCTTGCTTCCATTTAGGTAGCACAGTTCATTATTTATAGTCAGTAGCAGAGTCAGCACGCCCAATAATTTAGTCCACCAATTAACCATTTTGTTTCCCCCTTTTTTACCCTACATATGGGTAACCTATAATTAACTTATTCCCCCATATAATTAACTTATTACTTCCCCCCGGCTACATATGCTAGCATAAATCCCCCAAACTTCAGCTTTTTCGCTACAGTATTGTAGCTGTGAAATATCACCCAAAGTGAAGAGCAGAGCCTTCTTACTTTGAAATGTCCCAAATAATGTCAAAGAGGTAATGAGGAGTTATGGTATCCTCACTTCTGTTTGTATATATATATATATATATATATATATATATATATTGCTGAGTTTAAAATCACAAGTTCCCACTGTATGAATGTACATGAACGAATGGAGGTCAATGGCGCGGGTGACGAAAAGCCCCGTAAACCTGAAAGGGGGTTTAGTAGATTGAGGTGTCGGGCTAACACCCCGGCTACTCCTTCGAACGACCCATGTGTGAATGAGGGGTCCAGTAGATTGAGGCGCCGGGCTAACACCCCGGCTACTCCTTCGAAGAGACCTCGGGTGAAAGAAGGACCCTGTACATTGAGGAGCCTGGCCAACACCTAGGCTACTCCTTGGAACGGTTCGGTGGGTAAAAAAAGTATAAAAATAAAATAAAAATATATAAAACGGAGGAGACAGCTAGTTTGTTTTTGGAAGGTCTCCACGAGTCATGGCGGTGGAGGAGCCATGACTTTACTAAAAAAATACATAATTTGAAGATTTGGATAATTTTAATCATTATCAAAATGGACGGTAAAACAGCTATAGCTAATGAATTACACCGACCAGCTAGGAGAAATTATACCAGACGTAAAGTCACCTTAAGGAGCTAACAGACCTTTACCATTCTGATCTCGTTGAAACGAAGCCTTATTCCCGAGTGCCAAGCCAGCTTTGACTTACTTAATTAACTGAAAAACATTGAACTAACATTACAGTATTTGTGGGGTTACAGTATTTGTGGTTAATTAAAAGGGCCTGATAATACTAAAACTGATTTTCAAACTGTTCATAACTGTGATTTCAAACTGCAAGTGACTCAAACATCTTCTGGGGGAATCTGTTAATTAGTGAAAACGTGGTTTTCATCCTGACCTGATGGAAGGTCTCCACGAGTCATGGGGGTGGAGGGGCCATGACTTTACTAAAAAAAATTGGATAATTGTAATCATTATCAAAATGGACGGTAAAACAGTTATAGCTAATGAACTACACCGACCAGCCAGGAGAAATTATACCAGGCGTAAAGTCACCCTTAAGGGGCTAACAGACCTTTACCATTCTGATCTCGTTGAAATGCAGCCTTATTCCTGAGTTAATAAAGGGTACAAGTACATATTGACGACGATTAACTGTTTGTCCAAGGTAGCGTTTGCCGTACCGTTAAAAGACAAGTCAGGACCACAAGTCGCTAAAGCTTTAGAACCTATTTTAGCCAAGTATAAAATGAAAGACCTTCACACAGACCAAGGAACCGACTTTTTTAATAAACATGTAAATGCTCTAATGAAAAAATATAAAATCAATCACTATTTTACATTTACTGAACTTAAAGCCAGTATAGTAGAAAGATTAAACAGGACTCTCAAGTCAAAAATGTACAAACTATTTACAGCCCGTGGAAGTTACGAATAGTTAAGTATATTGCCAGAAATTGTAAAGTCTTACAACAACACAAAGCACAGGACTACGGGTATGAAACCCAAGGATGTTAAAAAAGTCAAAGATATTTTAAAGAGAATAAATAAAGTAAAGAAACTTTTAATATTTAAAAAAAGTTTTTTTAATATTCAACAACAAACCTAAATTAACGGGGCATAACCATCAACCAACCTAATTAAACACACCATCACTTAACCTATCGACGATATACGACTGACAATGTTTCCTATTTCTATGCACAAACCTAACTTAACAGAGCATAGCATAACTTAACGAAGAGACACGGCTGATCAAGTTTCCTAGATTATCTATATATTTATTGCCTTAATAAATAATGCATTTTATGATTCAATTGTCTGTTGACATGTACTCTTGTCCATGGTATGTCTCCTCAAACAATTTTTTGTTCTGGTAATGGTTACAATCTTTTGACTTGTGAATGTAAACTACGGGTATTTAAGGCAAAGTATGTATCCTGGTGGCTGGCTGGTATATCCTAACGGAGTTTTTCAAGCAACTAACTGAAGTCTTTAATCGATGTAATTTTTTTAACTTCACAAAACACCCTACTGTCACCTATCTCTTTATTACACATTAGTTTTAATTAAAAGCCAGTGATCCAGCGTGTAGCTGGGTCTAAAACTTAGAATTCTTATCAACGGGAACGTTTCGTTCCCCATACCTCTGACCACATGACCCGTCGTTTATACCATTTTCAAGTGTATATTATTAAAGGGGTAGGAGTATAGTTTTCTTGTTTGTGTATTTCTGCTAGTTTTTTACAAGCCTTTTCTCTCCTTTAAGTTACTAGAGGTTTCCAAACAATTAAATGCATTGAAAGTTGTCCAAAGTAATCCTGCTATCGTAAGCATAATTGCATGTATTCCTTTAATCACTACGTCTTAATTTACATATTAAACATCAACAAATCTCCCGTATGGATTATTAGTCTAAACCCTGCAGATAGGATTCCTGAGGATTTAACACGACCAAGAAGAATATCACACTGGCTCAAATTCTTACCACAACACTTTACTGAAGTATCGGCCGTTTACCAGAGGCCGAATGGGAATATCGCTCTTTTTGTTGGCAATGAAGTGTTTTTATTTAGAAACCCTTCACTGTCCTTGATTGCAATGTATAATGTCAATAACATAGCCTGTAGAATGGTACATAAAGCTAACGCGGCCTTTGCAACTAACACGGGGAAGAGCTACATGATTATTAACGATTGGTATCTGATTGAAATAAACGAGTGATTATACGGGGGTGTTTATGGGTATGGTCTCGTCTACGCCTTACGGTATTCCAGCCCACGATTTTTCCAAATTAAAAATCTAAACGTTTCAAATCCTATTAAACAAATACTAATTTCAGAGCATTACAATAGATGCTGGACATTTAACCAATACTTTATCCGTAGAAGGATTTTTAGATTTGACCTATATGAGACTTGTGGAAACTGCTACTTGGTAAGTAAATAGGTAATACAAGGTAATCAAATCCTTTATTAATTATTATTGTTGTTTTATTCTTGTTTTTATGTTACAGGACTCGTTTGAAATGAGGTATGAGAAGCTGGAGTCCTTGGGCTACATATAAAAAACCCCGACCCCTCTGCAAAGATGCCTCGCTTGTATGGATCGGAAACGCATAAACCCAGTACTCATCCAATGCCGCTGCCTCAACGCCGTAGCAAACATTTCGGAAGAAGATTGCACTGAGATGTTCTTCAATCAATCGTGAGTACAATATATCTTAACTGTAGACTTGTCCGTTAAAATGTCCTGTAGAAAAGCACTTAGCAGGTCGTTATGTGGGCGGTATGACGGTTAGGGCGCGCCCCTTGAGTTAGTCAGTCAGTCGTCGGTCGCGATGCCTCTTGTATACAGCGCGTACGATTCTTGCGGTAAACTGTGTTATTGTAACATGATAGTGATTTACGAAGGCCGCGGATTTGATTTGTGCTGTGTGTGTGTGTTTATCTGGACCTGGAGGAGTGGACTAAACATCCTCCTCAACAATTCTGTGACCACGATGACGACTCTTAGTAAGTAAGTACAAAGCTCCCCATTTACGAAACCGTCACGGTAAAATATCTAATGTAGTTTTTACGTAACCCGCATCGCCGAGTCACGCTTGGTTCGGCCACCCACAGTATTTGTTTAGCGTCGTCTCAGTCTGCACCATGGATCCGCCGTGTACAGAGTCCACGGTGTTTTGCGGTGTCTTTGAACAGTTTTTTAGATTCGGGTTTTGTAGCGACGGACACTGCGTTGAAATTACCCCGCATTTTAAATTAACTTACCACTATTGTAACAATTTAGTATCGTGCGCTAGTTTAGTCTACTCTTGGAAGCTTGACTACAAGTGCCTCGCGTGTGAGTTCGAGTTCTCCACCGACTGGGTTATATACATGTTATAAGGTATGTTTCTTAAACTTGGTGAAATAATTTTGAACGCTCGCGTTTCCACACTGATTCTAACCGCTGTCACCTAATTTTAATTTTTTTGTTTAAGGATTTCATGTTTTGGTTTCTTTACTCTATTTATTCTCTTTAAAATATCTTTGACTTTTTTAACATCCTTGGGTTTCATACCCGTAGTCCTGTGCTTTGTGTTGTTGTAAGACTTTACAATTTCTGGCAATATACTTAACTATTCGTAACTTCCACGGGCTGTAAATAGTTTGTACATTTTTGACTTGAGAGTCCTGTTTAATCTTTCTACTATACTGGCTTTAAGTTCAGTAAATGTAAAATAGTGATTGATTTTATATTTTTTCATTAGAGCATTTACATGTTTATTAAAAAAGTCGGTTCCTTGGTCTGTGTGAAGGTCTTTCATTTTATACTTGGCTAAAATAGGTTCTAAAGCTTTAGCGACTTGTGGTCCTGACTTGTCTTTTAACGGTACGGCAAACGCTACCTTGGACAAACAGTTAATCGTCGTCAATATGTACTTGTACCCTTTATTAACTCGGGAATAAGGCTGCATTTCAACGAGATCAGAATGGTAAAGGTCTGTTAGCCCCTTAAGGGCGACTTTACGCCTGGTATAATTTCTCCTGGCTGGTCGGTGTAGTTCATTAGCTATAACTGTTTTACCGTCCATTTTGATAATGATTACAATTATCCAATTTTTTTTAGTAAAGTCATGGCCCCTCCACCCCCATGACTCGTGGAGACCTTCCATCAGGTCAGGATGAAAACCACGTTTTCACTAATTAACAGATTCCCCCAGAAGATGTTTGAGTCACTTGCAGTTTGAAATCACAGTTATGAACAGTTTGAAAATCAGTTTTAGTATTATCAGGCCCTTTTAATTAACCACAAATACTGTAACATCAGTTTTGGAAGGTGTTAGTTAGTTCAATGTTTTTCAGTTAATTAAGTAAGTCAAAGCTGGCTTGGCACTCGGGAATAAGGCTTCGTTTCAACGAGATCAGAATGGTAAAGGTCTGTTAGCCCCTTAAGGTGACTTTACGTCTGGTATAATTTCTCCTAGCTGGTCGGTGTAATTCATTAGCTATAGCTGTTTTACCGTCCATTTTGATAATGATTAAAATTGTCCAAATCTTCAAATTATGTATTTTTTTTAGTAAAATCATGGCCCCTCCACCGCCATGACTCGTGGAGACCTTCCAAAAACAAACTAGCTGTCTCCTCAGTTTTATATATTTTTATTTTATTTTTATACTTTTTTTACCCACCGAACCGTTCCAAGGAGTAGCCTAGGTGTTGGCCAGGCTCCTCAATGTACAGGGTCCTTCTTTCACCCGAGGTCTCTTCGAAGGAGTAGCCGGGGTGTTAGCCCGGCGCCTCAATCTACTGGACCCCTCATTCACACATGGGTCGTTCGAAGGAGTATCCGGGGTGTTAGCCCGACACCTCAATCTACTAAACCCCCTTTCAGGTTTACGGGGTTTTTCGTCACCCGCACCATAGACCTCCATTCGTTCATGTACATTCATACAGTTGGAACTTGTGATTTTAAACTCAACAATATATATATATATATATATATATATATATATATATATATATATATACACAAACAGAAGTGAGGATACCATAACTCCTCATTACCTCTTTGACATTTCAAAGTAAGAAAGCTCTGCTCTTCACTTTGGGTGAGATTTCACAGCTACAATACTTTAATACAAGTGAACGGTTCAGGCCTTTTATTAATTCCTGTCGGGTTACTCAAGTCTTTGAACTTTTTGGTAGCCAAATGGCAAGGTGTCGTACTCACCTTTGAGCCTCCTTTTAGGTCCTGTGATTTTGAACTTTTTAATTTCACTTACCGTTACAATGTCACGGTCTTTAGTCCTCCTGATTCTGTTTTCTTCAATTTCTAAAATTTCAGCAGCTTCACTAAGGACCATCTTTTTTAATTGTTCAAAATTTTTCGGAGGTCTTCATATTAAGGGTGAGGCCTTTTATTTTACACACAGTTTGTAGTTTATGCTTTTTGGTTGACCAGACAAGGTATGCGTACGTTTTAGGCCCCCCAGAAACAAACTCTACAATATAAGAGCCGGGCCCGTACTCACTTGCCAATTCGTCTGTCATTTCCCCGAGGTAATCTCCCGTAGAGACCTTGTACAATCCTCCCCTGTATAAATAAATACACGAGTCCGTGTCATAATACAAGACCTGTCCTCCAAGGGCATCTAGATGTTCATACAGTTTAAGCCTCGCCTGGGCTGTGGTGTAGGCCGCAATAACAACATTTACATTTGTCAAAGGTTCCCCCACTTCCTCAATATATTCCCAGTTAACAACAACAACTTCCTCGTTAACAGTTTGAATCCTATTGACTAGTACTTCTGGGCTTATTAACATTTGAAACAAGACTTTAGATTCCCTTACAATTGTTGCTTTAGTTTGGTTCTCCCTCTGTCCGAATTTTCCCCAGAAACTGTTTAGCATTAATTTAGCTAATGATCTAAGTCCCCCGTTCTTACAAATTTTCGCCTTGTCCAGTTGAATACCCTCATGTTGGAAATAGTCTGTGATGTACTTGTCTTTGTCCTGTTCGGTATTACACCAGCTAGGATAGCCTGAGGCTTCCTGCTTCATTTTCAAAAACTTAGTAATAAAGTCTGTAATCAATCCCCCTTTCTCGTATGTGGCTACCTCGTACTCCCACAACTCGTACATGTCCAGTACAGCGTAACCCTTCTCAATCGCCTTCCTAATTTCATCCATGGTCTAAGTCCCAACTAACGCTCTTTTATCACTCTCATGTTCACAGTCTCGTTGGTTTTGAGTTTCCCCACAAGTCCTACACAACACAAACATTAGTTTATTATTCATTTTAACAGGGAGTACGGGGTGGTAGAGATCTCGAGGTGGTAGGATTTTACATTTTAGCAAACCATCTACATTTAATCCTCACTGTCTGCACTCCCTATCTCCCACATAAATGGTAGGGTGGCCCAAAGGATATTTCCCATATTTATTTACATAGGGGTAGAGGGAGCAAACATCGACATACTGTATCGTTTCTCCCTCTTCGCATTTGTGGTATGTTTTTGAATTACCCGTTCTGCCTCCAAAGAACGCTTGCCGTTGGTCGAGGGGAAGATTATTGAGGATCGGCAGGTTGTTCAAGTGTTTAAGTTTTTTATCCTTTTTCAAAGCTCTAAACTCACACTCCCACATTACTACAACTTCGTAATCACTGATTTTAGACATTTTCTTCAGAGTCCTTTCATACCTTAAATTAAGTGAATCTGAGGGATCCTCCTTCAGAGGAGCCTCTCTGTTGTAAGGAAAACATTTTGGGCACCCGTGCCAATAACACCCGTGAAACTCATAAATTCGTTCCCCGTCAAACCCATCAACTTTTAGCCCGTTAATTTTAACTTCTTTACCCCGGCCAGCGTGCTCAATCCTCAACCCTCGTTCCTCCTCTTCCCACGTTAACCACTGTAAAGCAACGGCTGATTGATTGTCAGTCAGTCTGTACCCGTTTTTAGGGATTAGGCCGATTGTGTTTAGTTTTAGAAAGTTACGGCGGAAGGCCAGGTTACAAGTGCTAGCAATAGTTACGGACTCGAGGAAAGGATCTACGTTACATTCTTTAAAGAAAATACGTCTAAACTTTAATGAGGCCTGAGCTAGGATTTCTACGTCAGAGATGCAATACTCCAAGATTTCCTTTTGAAAGTCAAAGACATAGTTACTCGCCACCTGTTCCTCGTACCAAATCTCGAAAGCTTCGTGAGGTTTCTCAAACATTGATTCCGGACAGTAGTATTTTTTGTCAGGAATAGGGCCTACATAATTTTGGTTCGCCAAGGTGTTGAAGAGATGGGGAAAGTAGCCCTTCTTTTTCTCGGGAGGCAGTTCGAAGGTATTAGGGAGCGCAGCGAGAGCAATGGGGAAATAGCTTAGGGAGTCAATGAATCTCACATTGTCCATTTCCATTAACATAATTTTGGTCCCCCTCATAACCAGTTCCGGAGTGAATTTTGTTTCTTCCATTATATGTTTTAATAAGAACTGAAAGTCAAAGCCCTGCCCGTTGTGGGCAATTACACAGACATTCTTGAACTGTTAACGAGCTTGCATCACATACTCCATGAAGTGTTTTACTGGTTCTTCCTTAAAAACTTTAGTTCTGTTTCTACATACCGTGCAAAATCTAGACTCGATACAATTAAAGCAAAACTGTTGTAAGACGCACAGGTTAACTTGATGTACTTTTTTATCAGGGTCAGAGGGGAGAGACTCGTCTTGCCTTGTTTCAAAGTCAAAGAAAATGAAAAGATAGTCTTTAGTTTTAGGTTTTCCATCATTGGGTTGCATGTAGCATTTGTGATTCGGATCTTTGAATGATTTGCAGGGTTTACAGAAAACTTCCCCGCACTTTTGAGGTCCGGATCTCTCTTTTAAATTAATCAGTTTCCCGCAGTCTAGACACTTTTTTACTGTTTTGCATTTGTCAACCTTATGGGTGATAAAACAATGCTGGTTCCTCATATTCATGTTACAGTCTGGGCAAACTATTCCCCCATGCTCCTCTTTACAGGGAGGCGAGATGGTTTGGCATTGAGGACAAATGTTTGAGCATCTGTGCTTTGCTTTGTGGTCATAGGGAACATGGCAAGCTTCGCAAAAATAGTTACAGGTAAAAGCAGCGGTCAAACTGTTGATTACATCATAATGACCGTTGTGAAAGAGCAAGTTAATTTTGAATTTAGCGTCTTCATTTCCTCCTTCAAAGTAAACATCACGACCTTTTTTGTCATAGTTGTAGACTGTGATTTTGTAGTCTTTTAGCAAGTCCTGAAACTTTTCCAATTCGGGGATACCGGCACCTTCCTCAGAGATCTCTACCCTAGCCCGCCGAATAAGTTCCTTGGCCCTAAACGCTTGCCTTTTACCCAGGTCTTTTCGGATTGCTTTGTACTGGGGGTCTTTAGTCACGTTTGCTATGGTCACCACCAAAGCCTGGGGGAGACACAAATTATCTTTGTTGTTAATTACTACAATACCCCGTCTCGATTTACATTCTTTATCAAAGGTATTATAAAAGCCAGGCCTTACTCTCCCAGGACGGCCGGAACCCACAGGGAGATTAACTCGGGTACATTCAACATTAAATGTGTCAGTGGACTTGATGGATTCAGAATTGGATTGAACAATACCCCCAAAAATTTGCCAAAGTATGTCCTCATCAATTTCACCAACGGGCCGGAAAGCTACAAAACCGGGTTCTTTACTTTTTAAGTTTAAGCTGTGCAAGGTGAAACCAAGCTGATCATTTTCATGGGCCCGCTCTTTCATTTCATTAACAATTTTGGCAAAACCTTGTCTTAGCCAATCAATTTCAGTAGTTTCAGGAGGAGGATTAGTAAATTTAAAAATTGTTCGTGTTCCATAAATTCGAAAGTGTCTAACATAGGTTTCGTCTGAACTGAGAACCTCAACAGGATTTACAGCCATTTTTCAAATAAAAGTGAGGTTATGTTACACAGAATAAAACAAATTAAAAGTGAGGTTAGAAAAAGTGAGGTTAGAAAAAGTGAGGTTAGAAAAAGTGAGGTTAGGAAAAGTGAAGCCGCTATGGGGAGCAAACGCTCAAGTTTAATCTTTGTAAAACGCAACGAACGGAGCAGCGCAAAAACACGTCCGATCGCAACGGGAGCAGAGAGCAAAGAGAGAGAGAAAGCGCGCGGGATAATAGAAAGTGGTGGGGAGGTGGCTGATGCAATATGTTTATTTGTTACAGGAGGTAGCGACAGGGCAGTGGCAGCGCGGCTGGGGACAGGTCGGGAGGAGGAGGCAGTGGCTGGCAAAGGTATGGATAGACGGTGGCGGGTTTATGGTGATATACATCTTTATATATATATATATATATATTTATATATATATAATTATAACTACGTAGTGTGATATTAATACAGGTATTTTGTTTCTTGCGTTGGTAGCGTGACATAACTACGTTATTATAAAACCTTGTTATACATCTTTATATACATAAAACCTTATTATACGTCATTATATATATATATATATATATATATATATATAACTACGTTATTATACATCTTTATATATATAACTACATCTTTACAGTTGGTACCACTGGTATGTAGGTCATATCTTTTGTTTTGCAATTTTCTTAGGTTGGCAACACGTTTTCGCATAAGAAACCGTGTTAAGACTCAAACACTGCCACTCCTACTCATGACATTTAATATTTTATTATTCGTATTATGTTATAAGAATTTATACATAATATTTTGACGAACGATGATAACTATGATCTACACTCTTATAATGTAAAATAAACACTGTAACTATGTAGTACTGTAACAATTACTCCATGCAGTAATATTACGTATTATGTTCAAACAGTTTTGGAGAATAATGTGTGGTTTACTAATATTGGTCAAATATATTAACATATTATAAATTAATTATAATATTACTCGGGCAATCCTTCAATGACTCGCATAAAATAAACGACAAATCATGATCAGTCAGGTAAAATCAGTAAACAGTAAGTGGGGACCCACTTTAATTACACATTAAATGTCTATTAAGAAAAAAATCATTTGGCTTTAAGAGAAGTAATTCCTGAAAATATTCATATACGTGTACTGTATATCCATAATATAAGAGATTCTGTTTTCAATCAAAACAAATCCCAGTCAGCGACGATATTATCTGGGGTACAGATCATCGGTTGCCGGATCTGTTTGATTCACTTCTTTTGTTTTCCAACCATTATATGTTTTCAGACGAGTAGAAAAGTTTTTCTGGAATTCGTCATGCATTCTACTATACTAATTTTAATTACTTTAAAAGTTATTGTAAAAATATTACAGTTACAAATTATCTGTGATAGCATAATTATAACTTAAAAGTCATTTAAGTAAATGTTTGATTCATAATAAGCGTAATATTTGTTTAAGGTAATGCTTGTGATTCTTTTTTATTAGTCCACGTCTATTGTTTATTCGCATAGGAGATGTTCGAAGGGACAAATTAAATGGTAATTCCTATTTCAAGTATGTAATTTAAAATAAATTTTACACAACAAGCTATTTTACTGTTTTTCTTTTACTTAGGTTTTTGTGTGTTTTTACAGCAGTGGCATTTTTTATGCTTGCTGAAGGAACAGTCCAAACCCTTATCTTGTTACTAACCAATATCATCCTTATTATAAATACTTTATGCAATAAATGTCTAATGACAAATGTAAGCAGTAACAAGGCTACGCAAGGCATCGCACCCATTTTACACTCATCATTCATTAATATCCGCCTTCAAATACGCCCTAGTTGCGTCGGCGCCTTATGCAGTGATTAAGTGATAAGCTGGATTCAGTTTTGAACTTTCAAAAACACATTCAAAACCTCGCTCATGATCGATATGATGAACCTTGTAATGCTTTGATTCAAACTTTGCTACATGTACACATTAAAACATCAATATTATTGGTATTTTTTATAACCTTTGGTGTTTATTGATAATTTTTAGTACAAAATATTTTAGGTTATGGCTTTAGGCTTTTAATTTAATTTTTTAACTTTGATTTCATTATTTATATGTTGATTTCATCACATTCATTTTAAATTACAAGCTGAAAATTATGAAAACTATATAGTTAACAACTTTAAAATAAAAACCTTATTAACAATTTTAGAAGAATCGAAAGTTTAACATTTTGATCTATGATTAAATTTCACAAGCTGTTGATTAATTCTCCCGATGAACACATGATCAGAAGGTGGGAATATAGTAAGATCAAGTAGTATTCAAAGAAGTAACTGCTACTAACAAAAATGCATATTTATAGGTATTTAGGCATAATCATTTAATAATTATTAACGCTGTCTCTCATATTAACAAGGTAAACAGTATCTGAGTTTTGGTTCAAACTACCTCGAACAAAAATGAATTAAAATAAGGAAAGCCTAGGATCTTGATTAGTTAAAAATTCCTTTTATTTTTTGATTTATTTGGACTTTACCTATCGCTTCTAGTGTTTAAAACTACACTACGTTTCGGGAGGTAAGGAAACTCCTCCCGTTATCAAGTGAACCCTACTTACATCTAAATATCAAACTCTTACACCTAACTAACCTACATTTTTTTGGATTTTTTTTGATTTTTCTTTTACATTCTAATTTACACTAACACAAAGATAACAAAAAATCAAATACAATGAATTTTTTACAGACGCACAGCGCAAACGACTTACACCACACCACTCAAAAACTCCTCACATGTATGGGCTACCAAAAATACACAAAGAAGGTGTTCCTCTGAGACCCATTGTTAGTTCAAGAGACTCCCCAAGTAGAGAACTATGTAGATTTCTCCTGCCCATACTCAAACCTTTATCAGGAAATACTGATTCACATGTAACAAACACAAAGCATTTTGTAGAAATCGTAAAAGACATGCAAATTTCAGACGAGGACATGTTAGTTAGTTTTGATGTTGAAAGTTTTTTCACTAATATCCCCGTAAACCAAACACTAGAAATCATTGAAAAACGGTTACTCAATGACCAAAACTTAAACACAAGAACCAAAATCCCAGTAAATGTAATTATGGATTTGCTTAAATTATGTACTGAGTCAAATTATTTTGAATTGGAGGGCCAAATATTCCGCCAGGATGAGGGAATGGCAATGGGATCGCCTTTGTCACCAATATTTGCCAACATATTTATGGAAGAATTCGAACAGAAAGCTATTGCGTCTGCTTGTTTTCAACCGAAAGTGTGGCTGAGGTACGTTGACGATGTCTTTGCAGTCTGGAATCATGGCGATAAAAAGTTAGACGAGTTTACTAAGCATTTAAATAAAGTTTCACCAACAATTAAACTCACAACAGAAAAAGAACAAGACAAAAAACTAGCATTTTTGGATGTAAATGTAGTTAAAGATGGAAACGCCCTTAAAACAGAAATTTTTAGAAAGAAAACACACACAGGTCGATACCTCAATTACAAATCAAACCACTGTGAATCAGTCAAAGAATCAGTAGCTTATTCTCTTTTCGACAGGGCCAAATCAGTTTGTTGTGAAAAGAAAACTTTAGACGCGGAGCACAATAAAATTTCACAAGAGTTACAAAAGAATGGTTATCCTCAAAAAATAATTAGCAGATGCAAAAAGGAAAGGGGGACAAAGCCAAACACTGTTCCAAATGTGGATAAACCAACAGCTTTCATAAGCATCCCATATGTCCCAAAACTGTCGGAAAAAATAAGGCGAGTTGCTAGAAAATATAAGATCTTAACAGCTTTTAAATCGTCAAACACTCTGAGACAGCAACTAACTAAAGTAAAACCGAAAAATGAAGAACAAGCCTCAAAAAACTGTATCTACAGCATCAAATGTGAATGTGAGGGCGAATATATAGGGGAAACTAAAAGGCCGCTAAAAGTTCGTATAAACGAACATAAAAGAAACACAAAAAATGGCGAAACAGTTAAATCTAAATTGGCAAAACACGCCTGGGAAAATGATCATAAATTTAGTTGGGAAGAGGCAAAAATTATACATCATGAGTCTCACTATTATAAAAGAAAGTTTGTTGAAGGGGCATTAATTAAATTACATGAAAATCCAATAAGTCAGAGTAGTATTGATGTCAGGCCACTATGGATTCCCTTAATTAAAAACCATTTCAGTCAAAAATCACCCCGCAAACACACGCCAGTTCCTTGTGTTACAGTTGCTCCTGCGTCTAGAGTCCATCCAATGCGGCTACGACACATGCGTCCGTGATCGCCCTTGGAGGAAACACGGCCACCTGATTGCATGACCAGTTCCCAATGCTCACCTTGGAGGCATGCGGTAATCTCTATGAGAATATCGTACTGGTGCCCGTGTAGCATTCTAGGAGGAATCGTGCAGTTTTTGGTTTCCGTGTCATGTTCCCGTCGACAAAGACGTGTGGGTAGCCACAGCTGTGTCGTCACGTGCCCCTGTCGGTAGGTGGGGGTAACGGCTCTCCCCCCTCCACTGCCGCTAGCCACTAGTCTAGTGTGCGATTTGGTTGTGGATGGACGTGAGCCCGTTTCCCGTGTTTGCCCGTCAGCTTGGAGGCCACGATGCAGAACAGGTAATGTATTGTCAGTTTTTCATTTGTTCGTATATATAAATGTTGTGTTAGTGTATTGTATTCGATTTTTTGTATATATATTTGTTATCTTTCTGTTAGTCAAATTAAATTGTAAAGGAAAATATTAAAAAAATGTAGGTTAGTTAGGTGTGATATCAATTTTGTGTTAGTGTATTGTATTTGATTTTTGTTATCTTTGTGTTAGTGTAAATTAGAATGTAAAAGAAAAATCAAAAAAAATCCAAAAAAATGTAGGTTAGTTAGGTGTAAGAGTTTGATATTTAGATGTAAGTAGGGTTCACTTGATAACGGGAGGAGTTTCCTTACCTCCCGAAACGTAGTGTAGTTTTAAACACTAGAAGCGATAGGTAAAGTCCAAATAAATCAAAAAATAAATTCAAATCCATCGCTATTATGAGTTTCAAAAATAAAAATTCCTTTTCCGTTAGTTATTCATTAATACTCATTTCAAGCGTTTTTAATTTCATATGACTACAATGAACATAAATTTCCAAAGATATAAAGCCAATCTAGAATGAACTTCTAAATTTGAGATTACGTTTCACTGAAGTTTTTACATAGTTGAAGGTGTAATACAGAGATGAATTAGGATTCAGTGCCAGCAGTGAGATGAAACGAGAATAACCAACTGTTTTTAACAAGCTCAAAAACTATGTCTTTATTCAAAATAAAAGTTTTCCGATCACCAGTTTCTCCAGCTTATCTGTGACTTCCGATTTGCATCTTTTATACTATTTTGTTTAGTTACAGGTAAATAATATAACATTTTAAATTTGTTATATACGTTAATACAATAGTTTCTGGATTTTGTTGGAAACTTTAGACCTACAAAATATAACCTTTTATAATCATTTCCTTACATTTTTACATGTTATAACCTCTTAACCGTAAGCCTTATGGGATTTTGAAATAAAACATCCACCTTAAGGGCTCCACCCTAATTTCAAAGTTTCAATGTTAATTTTATGGAGTTATTTGATTATATAGTAATCTGATTCCATTGAACAGTTTTTGCATCATCTCGCTCTGTGCCTTAGAGATTCCCTGGCGGAGAACGGGACTTTGGCTAGTTTAAATACTATATATACCTACACTGATTAGTATTTCATACTTGTAGAATCAACTTTCTTTACGTATAAGAATTAATTAATATATATTTATGTATTTTGTCAACAGTATATTACAACGTAATATAAATGGTTAGCTTAGGTGGTCCTACACGAGAATTGTAGGATTGATATTGATCAGAAAAGACGAGGACAGGACTGAAACATGTGGCTGAGACAAATGGGCGAGGGGAATGTTTACAACACATTAACAGAAGATTAGCCAAGACCTGGCCGACCGCCAAACGTTGTAGGGCCAAATATGTTAACGGCCCTTGAAATAAACCACTTTAATGTTCAGATTAATACAGACGGTCCCTCTATAATAATTATTTAGAAACATAATTTAACCCATCTTACTTCACCCCACGGTAGGATATATTTCATTGCTGGGGAATTAAAAAAAAATCACTTTCCTTCTTTAAAATTCCTTATTTTGGTGATAGTGAGTTCATGTTATTTAAGAAATTATTGCGGACTACGTGATGGAACATTTCCGCAATAATTTATCAAATAACTAAAACATTTATTATGGTATTTGAGTTTGTTATGGATCACCCATGATATAAGTGTTTTCTTCGTGCCACAACTCCAAGCTGACCTAACGATGATCCATGTATTTCTCGCAGGAACCATGGAATCAAATAACATAAATTAATTTTACTATATCGTATTATTTTTGGATTCTTAGTCAGTTAATGATGAAACTTAAAACCCTTATCATTTTTAGGAATGCATAAGTCAACTCTTAATTAAAACACGTTCGCTGCGCACGTCCCGATATCGGGACATCCTTGCATCATTTCGCACGCTCGTGTCCACATATCGGGACATGCCTCGTTTGAAACTAAACCGGTCAGCTGAGCTGAGCACTTAGTCGATTCACGTGATATGTTGTGGTCGTGTAGGGGGGTCCCGTAGTGTTGCCGGGCGGCGTCAGTTTCCGGATCCGGCGTCTGTCTCGATTGGCCTTGGCTGCACGCGCACGCCGCACGGCCGGAAACGGTTTCCCGCTCTTTATTGTAACTAAACCAGTTAGTGTGAGTGTCATTTACTGTCTGTGTGTAGTGCGGGTCACGTTGTGTTGTTGGGTGGCGTTACTTTTCGTATCGGCCGCGTATTTTGTGCATTTTTTGCCGCAATGTTCTGATTATTTCGAGTTGTGTTCCTGTGGCGTTATATATTGTTTTATAATGGTTGTATAGTGTAAATATTGTATTTAAGTTATAGTGATAAGAATATTTATCAGTATAGTACGTTTTTACCAAATAATAACATTGTGACTGCCATTTCATGTGATTGTAACTATGTGTTTATACGCAACGGGTGCTACGGTCCCGAAATCGACCGGACCTTTATGACGTCATTAGCGGCTGAACTAAAGTTCTGGAAAACTTTCAAAACACATGGTCGGTCTTCTATTCGTCATAGGAAAGTAAATCAACAATAAAAATGTTTCAGCATTCGCGAAAAATTCGAAATTTGTCGTGCACAACGAAGTGTTAAAATAACATATTTGTATGTTTATTTTTATTATTTAACTATTTGTTTATGAATGATACGCCCTTATTAGATTTGTTTTAGTAATTAAAACAATATATCATAGAAATATTTTCAAAATTATGATTTTCACACGATTTGAGCTTTTTAATATTTACTAAGATTGAATTACGTAACATTTGTGGGGAGATGGGGGGAGGGATATGCTGAGGTGTTAAAGTGTGCTATGAGGGGGAGGGAGGGGTATGAGATGATGAAAAAATGTGTTTCGTAATATGTGCGGGGCCCCAGAAGTACTAAATGAATTGAAGGAAAATTAATCTCTTCTCACATTAGTCTCATAACTTCAACATCATATATATTTAAAAAAATTGCCAAAACTTTGGCCAGTCCACCAGACCGTTCCACTGGGCCAATTTTAATGATTATTTTGTTAACTGATAGGTAATTATGTTTAGATATGTCATCACCCATCCAAACTAACATATCGTCAATGGGCTTTGCCCCAGTGGCTCCTAAAGTTCCCATGTTATGTGTCCCATCTTATGGAGGAAGTTAATTTACATCAGATGATTACTTAAAACATATGTTCATTAAGTAAGAGAGTTCATTTGGTTTGCCAAAGAATAATGCAGCAAAAAATACAACTCATTTCTTCTTCTCCTTTCTAAAGGTTTTTATAAATTTCATAATTAACATATAATTAAGTTACTTTTGTATGAATAAGATAAATTGAGAAAATAGCTGCTTTATTTATGGACATTTATACATTCAATAATATACATGAAATCCAGTTATTATTTCACGATAATAGATTGAGAAGAAGCTGCTACATAAGAGAAATAGGCAAGCTATTTGTCTTTGAATGGAAAAGTTTTATTTCTTGAGGTTTTGGTGTTAACCTAGGACCCTTTCAAAAACCTTTGACCCATTAGTACTTTACGTTTAGAGCTATAAAAAAACTCACGCATGCTCATCGAATTCCTAATCGTTTCGCAATGAGCCTCTGTTTCTAATCGGCACACTCTCCCCGGAAAGTGACATAAACATAATAAAATTTGTCTATTTTCTAGAAAAATCTTCCGCATATGTTTGTTTGTTCTTGTTTTATTTCCATAGTATACCTTAGGAATCAGTTGAGATATTAATTTTATACTTGACGTAAGAGTTGTATATGGTTCAGTCTAAGTTGGTTTTAAATTTAGTTTTCCAGTTTTAGTGTTCTCAAATGGTGGTTTTAGCACTATGGTATCATTTTTACTCCCATAGTTAGTACAGTAGACTTAAACCTAAAACTTATTTGATATGACGCCACGAAATGAGTGTCAAAGCCAAAGGAGAACGTAGTGACTTTATTTGTTAGTTCGAGGTAACTCTTAAAAGTTTTTTTTTTTAGCTGTTATAAGTTATACCCGGATGTGATTTTTTTTCTGTAGTTACTCTTTCTCAAGTTTGTCAGCATTGTTATGCGCTGTACTAAAAACAAATAAAGAACCATGCATGACGTTTTACCATTAGCTGTGATGAAGGGAAAACAATAATTGATTATTATTAAAGGTTTAATCTTTTATCGTGGAATAGGATGAGCTTACAAACGATACTATGAGGAAATGTTGGTTTATTCTTACTATAGGACATAACATTGATGGGAAAATATATGCATAATACAACCAGCCCCGGGAAAGGAGGCCTGAGAATATTAGTGTTAACCTAAGTTTATACATATAAAAAATATGTTATGTACTTTACCTTTAAAAATATCAAGATGGTTCATGTAGTATCTCCGTATAACTATTTTAAGCAGATGAACTGGTAATCAAACAAAGCAGCTGTTACATTAAATTTAAAACCCTTTGCAGCTGCACTCTAGCGGAAAAAATATTAGTACTAACGACTTCAAGGTTAAAGAGAACGTTGTCTTTATTTATAAACACCCTGGTTAATGTTTTAAGGCAAAAGTTATAAACATTACACATCATTTTCACGAAAATTTTGAAAGAATTGCCGTTAAACGAAATATTGTTACTTTTGTTATTTTTCAAACAAACATATTATAAATCTCAAGTGATTTTCTTTAATTTTCAAAACAACTTTTTTAAAAGCTGTTACTATAAGAATAATTTTGCTTTGTATGTTGCCTTACGGAGCTTATTTAATTTACAATTATATTATTATATTTTGATTATTTTGAAATTATGTAATACTTCAACTGTTAACTTGATGGAGTGGAACAATTATTTGCGTAAATATAATCCATGGGAAGATATGTATAAACTGCTATAATATTTTAACTTGATTTGGCAATACTCATCAATTACGTGACGTTCAAATTTCAACAATGACTGTTGCTGCAGAGCAGCACGGGTTCTCTAGTTATAGATGAAACTACTATTTGAGACCCATATACGAGGTCATTGACCGTTTTTTAAATGTCTTTATTGGAGTTTATAGATTCAGTACGTATGGCATAGAAATGCAGCATTAACGAAGGCCATACTTAGTCATTGATCGTCATGAAATATATGCAGAATGTTTGTAATACATGTCTTACTAATACTAATGGGACTGCTTCGACGTTTTAAATGCTTAAGTATCACAATTCACAATGAAAGGCATAAAGCACAAAGCCTAATAAAATTAAACCCTTTGATTAACTATTTGTAATTTGATATATAAAGTTTATTGCTCAGCTTATTCCAATTCGCCTCGCTTTATCATTCTGTGCTTTGTCACAGTACATAAACTGTAAAATAATATACCTCCAATTATTTTATTTAGAGAAGGAGTATAAAAAATATATATATTTTTTGTTTCTACGTCTGTCTTGGTTTTGTTTATTGATTGTTACCTTGAATCGGGCTATGCCTAGGAGGAAACCTTTATTTGTTTCTTCATATAATTGGGTTTATTGTTTTACTCCGCTGTTTTTTTGTTTTGATTTTTTCAATCTAACAGCGAATTGTGATCAGCTTGGCAAGCCAGGTAAATTATTTTTTTATATTTTTAAATGAGTTCTGATTAATATTTATTTTTATGTTAATCTTTATGCATGACTTTGTAATGCATGTAAATTGTTGAAACAAATCAAGAATTATTATTTATTTAATTATAGATAAAGGTGGAATATATACTAATAAAGACCGGTAGAATGTTCCTTTCGAAGCAAGTAGATAAAGCCTTTTGTCTACTGTTGTTTTCCCAGTACAACAGTGTGTCCTCCTTAAGTTATGTTGGCGTCTGTGAATCTAACCCTGACCTCTTGTACCGAAACACAATTACTTCAAAAAGTAAGCTAATCGACAGGCTAGTTAAACACGTAATTGTAAGATCTAATTTGTAATTAATCTACACCAACCTGTTTCATTAATCACAACTTAATTTCCTATACCTCATCTCTGGAGAGTTCAAATATCATTAAATAACAACTGTTTTTAAGTCGGGAACCTTTAAATGGCACAGATCAATTTCAATTAAATCAATAATAATTCAAATTAAATCAGAATCGGATTAAATTAATTTAAGAAACGTTATATTTAATACATTTTAATCGTGAAAACGTAATAAATTATAAAATTTGGACTACTGCTAATTCATGGGCTTGCAGGAACTGGACGCGGTAGCTCAGAGGTAGAGTGCCGGCCTCGCAAGTCAGACGTGGTCAAGCGTAGGTTATATGCCGACTGACTGACATGATACTTTTTCATGAGCGGTCACCACTGGATTGTCCTGTGACTATTTCCGTTAACGGCGGCACCTCGCTGTCTTTAGATTGCCATACAGGCCCATCGACCTATGGCGACGGACAGTTGAGGTTTTATACACAAAATGGTGTCTCTTGTGCAATATAGGTGTACAATATGATTACAAGCGTTGAGTTTATTTTAATTACTTTACATACTGTTATATTGTTATCCTAAATAATGTCAGGAGGAGTAATAAAATCAAACCCACAAATAAAAAACTCAATATATTTGGTACTCATCCAAAACTTGGTCACCATTAATCATAATATTAATCATCATACATTACACAATATTCACATAGAAAAATACTCAGTTTTACTATTGATCGTTAGCTTATTTTTTAAATTTGTATATGGAGTATTAACGGTAAACTGATTTTTTTAATTCTTATGTTAAAAATAATTAAACTACAGAAGTTGTTTAGTTAAGGTGTTTTGAAATATGTACAATCTGATTCGATGACCATGTTTCGTTTAAACCTATAATGCTACAGAAACTGGTATAACTAGTGGCCCTAATTTAAACCAATGTCCTTTTCCTGCTACAGAATCATCAAAACCCCTCGTACAATATTATAATATATAGATATTGGGTTATCATTCTGGTGATTATTGTATTAAAGTAATGAGCAACACAAGTTTTGGATTGGTAAATTTCTCATAAATGTATCACCAGCTCTTAATAATACGTTACATTTCTTATATTATAATGAAATTGAAGGTAAGAATGTAAAATAAGGGTGGGGTCCTGAAGACAGATGCGAGTTATAACAGATTTAACTAATTTAAGCCACCGCATACCGTATATTATGTACTAAGTTAGCCATGAAGTTTGGCTAGCTGGGTCCAGTAGTTCCTTAGATCTAGTCCTTACAAAAAACCTGATTACCTATTATATATTAAGAGGATATATATGTATATAGAGGATAAGTTAGTTATTTTCTTCCTTTATTTCTTGCTCCAAAATGCCAAAACGTCTTATAGTTAAGCTAAAGGTTTTGGAGAACGATACAGTTTTATATGTCGTCATATTGCAGAGAGACTTGATCTCTGAGAAGCCTTGCAACATTGTGGGTTATATGTACTACTCCAAAACCTACTTTTATCGATCCCTAAAAACGTGTAGGTGTGAGAGATTCAATCATATATTATTGTACAAAACTCGAATACTTAAAAGTATATAAATCAAAGTTTATGGCATTTCAAATAACGTACTGTTTTGCTGTTAATCGTTTTGTTGAAACGCCATATATTTTAGAAAACAATTAAGCTCCAGAAATGTCAAGAAGGTGAAATAGTCTTGCTGACGTAATAAAGTCCAAGTCACTTTCCTCAACTTTTTTGATTGGAAAACGATTAAACGATTTAACCAGTTACTATACCTGTCCAAAATACATCCTAAAAGACAAGTAAATTATAAATATACTATGCAATGGTTTTCATGAAGTAAAAACTGGACGGGCCAGGGTCGACTTAATTATTTTTACAAAATTACTTTTATAATACTGTTGTTTGAGTGGGATTAAATTAATTCAATTTTATAGAAACACTAACAAACATTGAACAACAAATTTTCGTTTTCATCAATACTTTAAAATTGTATTGATAATTTCAAAAGTAGTTACGGTATAAACAACCAAACTAGTAATTTGTTACTATTTAGCCAAACATGTATTCACTCACGGTAAAAACACACATTTTACATCATAAACAACACTTTATTTATAAAGTGCGATGTTCAATAAGCAATATAAATAAAGTGTTGTTTCTGACGTTAAATGTGTGTTTTTTACTGTGAGGGATTATTAACAACACGTACAATGATCATTAAGAAGCTATTAAATATGTATTTATTTTAAAAGTTTACCTTGGCAAGCCCCTACAGTCATTACTGTACAATAATACAAACGATTAAGTAATTTTGAAATAATTTTTACTAACTTTTAGTATAATTTTAATTAATTTAATGTAAAAACCTAGTCGATAGTTAAGCAGCAATAAAACTGTAGCAGAACTAGATTTAAGAGCTCGTACCATTAGGGTTGCACCTGGTTCATGTTATGCAGCGATTGTTTTGCTCCTATGTTTTACCATTAGCAATAAAAACAAGCCGGTGGGAAATGTATTAATAGTAAAAATAGTTTAGTGGTTCAACATGTTTATTTTGTTTTAGTTATGGGAGAGTCTAAAACTGATGGCTTTAATATGGAATAGTGTGTTTAATATGTCTTCTCAACTATAACTTATACATTTATAAAAGGGAGGATATTTAAGTAATCGCTAATAACGTAATGGTAGGTTTAATGATGCGTGACTGCATCTTCAACCACAACTACACCAAGTCTCGTGACTAAGGCATGTCCAGGTGTGTAACATGGGAGGTAGAAAGAGAGGGTAAGACAAACACGGTGCCCGACAGTCAACACTGAGGTTGCTTCGTCATCTCTCTCTCGCACAACAGTTGCTTTTTGTCAATTTGGGTTTAATCCTAAACAACCAATCCTCACAGGCGCACCCTAACAAACAAACAAAGCGACAATTTTCTTACCAAATAGCACTTAGTACCTAATAAAGTCAAAATATTTGTAACTAAACGCATATTTCTCAAGGTTGGTGTTTCGTTAGTAAAAAGTTTTATCTAAGCCTAATGATAGCTAATTCATACATTACTATATTTAGAAACATTACTGTAAAATGTTTCTTGGGATTTAACAGGAAATTTTTAAAAATTGAATATTTACAGCTTACCCGACCTCAGAGTGCTCAGTATACATAACAGTTTCATTTTGCATTAAAGCAACTCAAATGAACCTAATACACACAAAAATGGTGATAAAAATATAACAAAATAATTGTCAGACAATTAAATATTATATAATCCAATCCAAAACGGAACTCCAAACATTTAAACAAAAATTGTTATTTTGTGCATGTATAAAAACATCTGGTAACTGATTTTAAGAGTATTTAAACATTTTCTGATAACAAAAAGGGCCTAGAGCATACTCAAGGGAAGTTTATATTTTAATTTACCTTGACAGTGACAAATAATTGTCATTCACTTCGGATCAACTGCCAGTCACCGATTGTAACTCGGTTTACGTCGCTCACGCTCCCCGACCGGTGAACTATGTTATTACGTCCCTAACCACATTATTGTTATAGGTTTTACAGATTAAGACGTGATCAACTTAATGTTATTAAGAGTAAATTTATATAGCAACAACAAGGATACTTAATATATTTTAAGTAATATTATTTTTTTTCCTAAAGCTATAACCAGTGTTGGTAAGTTAAAAATGAATACAAGGAGTATAGGTATGTGCATCAAAGCTATTTAACTTATATCGTTGATATCTTTTATACAATAGGATTAACGTGTATAGTCTGATAATTATAATTATGATAACTAATACAAAAATTATAATAATTAATAGTGTGTAATTAATTCGAATATAAGATTGCCGTGTTTATTCTTGGATACCCATAATACTGATAAAACATATGTGTGTTATGTTCAAGTTATTAATTTTCGCCTAAAGTAATATTTTCTAAACAATAATTTAGTGAATTAATAAATATAATTATTACGTGATTTAATGCAGTATCATTTATTGTTAAAGTCAGATAATACGAAAAGAAAATTGGTACTTTTTTGTTATAACATCATCTAGCAGAAACAATGAATGGAAGACAAAGAAGCAGCAGTAAAATGAAGAACTAAATAATTAAAATCATGTTATCACAAGCACCAGGAAATAATATATAACGATTATTAACGTTTTAAGCCCAGGCTCACAGTGAAGCAGGAATAATTATGTAACAAAAAAAAACAGCAATATATTTTTACAAAAGAGAAAACTCTTTTTGCCAGTGATTGTTTAAAATGTACTCCATGTAATGGACAACCAACGTTTACAATTAAAAACGTTTGACACGTACGCTTTACAGCTCGCAGGCCGGTCATATATTCATGAACATGCAACTGTCACAGCTTTTTCCAGCTTTATGTTTTCATGTACACACGAAACAAATATTCGCTGGGAAAAGCGTATCGAATTGGCACTGAATTACAAATACTTCTCTACATAAACATTCGTAAAAGGTACCAGTCGTTTGTATAAGAATTTAAATATGTATGTTTCGTCACGTCAGCCAAACATATTAAACTTTAAAAACAACGAATTAACACTTGGCAACACTGTTTTTAAGTTAATCGCATTATTGTCATCCTAGGCGACCGGCGTAAAATAATCGTCTAAATTTACCAATTGGTTGTTTATTAAGCACACATTTAACATGACCTCTATTACATAAAGCTGCATGTTAAATTGGTTTTTACAAATGATTAAAATCATCATGAGCTTGGCTCAATTCAATTTGGTCATTTACCTATGTGACTTCAGCTTTAGAAAGGCACGGCTTCTAAATATAAATGGGAGCATATACCGTTGATTTCCTTTACTTGATAATTGAATTAAAATTTATCCAATGTATTGCGTTGATATCTTCAGGCTCGATCAATAATCTCAAATCCATTTTTAATATTTACAGAAAAACTATATAATAAAACTGCATAGATGCAGAGATTGAAGTCGTTATTTTTGTTTATCATTCTGCCATTAATGCTGCTGATTAGTAAACAATATGTGGACATTTTTCACGAAAACAAAATAAGGGATCTATCCTAGGTCCTCCATTGGTTGCATCCTAGGTCTTCTAGTTCCCTCATTTTGGCAAATCTAATAAGTCGTGTCTGTATGCTGACGATAGAAATTTAAACATTGCAGCACAAAAAAAAGAAATTGAAATTATGGCAAATTCAAAACCACTAAACAATTTTTTCAATTCTAATAACTTGCTCCTAAATCCAGAGAATTCTAAGTTTATTCATTTTCAAACTCATCAAGCTAGCTAACTTAACATGGAATAACAATGTTCAAAACCTCCTTTCTAAAATTTCATCAGGTTTTCATGCTATAATGAGACTAAAATACTCAAGTAATCAAGAAATTTTAAAAGTAATTAATTTTTCCTATATAAATTCGTAAATTGATTTAGGAATTACACTGTATGAGCTACTTCAGATCTAAATTTTAAATCAATTTTTAAATTGCAAAAAAATAGGCTGCAGGACAATTTTGAACCCGGACCCTAGAAATTTTGCGAAAGGTAATTTCAAATCGCTAAATATTATGTTAGTATACGGTATGTACAGTTTCGAAAAAAATTATCCTTTTAAAAAAAAGATTAGATCAACTTAAGATAACTGGAGATAATCACACTTACAACATTAGGTGTCAAGGAGAATTTGCAATGAGCCCGCACAATTTACAATTATTTAAGAAAAAACCTAAATTTTCTGGTTCAGTGTTTTATAATAAATTCCTCACGAAATTGTATCCGAAGAAAACGTTGTTAAATTTAATAAAAAACTAACAAAATATCTCATTAGTAAAGCTATATACTCTTTTGATCAGATTTAGATCATCCAAAATAATTGTATGTTTATAATGTTAACAAAGTTTTAAACAGAAGCCTAACATGAGTAACACTGATTTGGATAAAAATTATCGTCTTGATCCTTAGAAAATATTTATTATTTGTTTTAATCTTGGAAATATTAAATTTATTTTTTGTTTATATGTTTATTTATAATTGTAAACCATTCAAGTGACACAATTCATGTCCACTTTAATGTCACATTACGAATAAAGATATTTTGAATTGAATTGAATAGTGCTGTAATAAACCATCTATTCAATAAAAAAACATTATGAGGATAATCGTAAATTCGACATAATATATTTATAATAGCATTTGAAACCTCATAACCTTATTAGAATATTCTCTAATTTATAGTAGGTAAATTGCCCAGGTAATAAGTGCTGTAAAAATCATCTAGTCACAGTTGCCTTATATTACTGTAAACAGTTTTCACACCATATGATTATACAACTTGTTTAACTGGGCTTAACTTTGTTCGCGTACAATTTTTTTATTACAAGTTTTACATGGATGTTTCTGTAAATCCATAAGAAAGCCCACCATGGTTGGGGATAGACCCTTGGTCAGATCTGGAATGTGACAACCGTGTTTGTTATGGGTCGACACACGCTCACTCATTTCTCTTCATAAATAACCTTTTGATCTCTGTATACATAATTGTTTATCGCACATCTCCAACATCTCAGTCTCATGAAGTTGTTTCAATAGAATATTATTATATGAGAGGGAAACACCACCTCAATCAGCTAGTGACACAGCAACGCAACGCTACAATAAAAGGAATCGATTGGGCATCAATAGAGTAATCTTTCTTCTAGACTATCAAATGGTTGTCTAGAACCTCTTTCAGCAGGAAGAACCTATTTCGTCTTCATCTTTTTGTTATGAAGAGAAGATATATTATACTGTATACAAATTTAATTAATCTGCAGCAAATAAATCTTAGTTGACAATCATCTCCAGGTCAGTGCCCTTACCTAACACTAAAGACTGAGCGGCAATATTCTCTGCGCAATATTGCAACCCAGTCCCCGTGAATAAAAGTTCTGACCTTTTTGGTAGAAATACTTTACGTTTTTGTTGTTACATGTGAACACTCAGTTCTCTAAATACAATATTTCTAATCATAAGACTTAATGTAGTTAATGGTTTGTTAGAATAAAGTACAATAACCAGTAAGAGAAATGCGAAATATAACTCTATCGCATATATCTTACTGGTTATACGTGGCTAGTTATACCCAACAAAATAATTATTTGTTCTTTTCAGGTATTTAAAATATAATATTTTTTTTCTTTTTAAATTGTTTGAAAATGGTAAGTCAAATGCAGAAAAGTATGTATAAATTTCTTATAAAGGTAAATATTTAATTCACGACATAAATATTTCGGAGGAAAGGGACAACGTGCAACAAGAAGAGCGATATATCCAGGCCAGAGAGGACAGACTCTGTAACATGACAACACTGCACACGGTTTTATGGTTTGTATCCTTTTACAATCCATAGTGCATATATCCAGTGTCAGTTTCAAACAGTATTTTAATACTTAATATAAACAATTCTGGTGTTATAACAATTAAATATATTGTACCTTCAAATAATGTATTCAAGGAAATAAAATATACAATTTATAAGTACCAGTGTCTCTAAAAAAACTACAGCTTGAAAATTAATGACTTAATAGACTAGGTGTACGCTCATTCCTCGCGTATAAGGATAATTGAAACACGTGATCAAACTTAAATCGAGTCTCATAAAAAATTCAATATCTGATTTGAGTAACATCATCAGAATACATTCCGTAATGCCATTTAACTGCCGCCAGAATCCCGATTTTATGTCTATATAGCTATAGTTTTAGCATGGTTTTAGTCACTTCTCTAAGAATCAATTATCGTGGTAGCTGAGAGGTATCGCACTGGCTCTTGGAGCGAAAGGTCGCAAGTTCGGATCCCGCCGCCGACCTAACATTTTATCCGTAGAAAAACATACATACATTTATCACTTGTTTTTATCAAAGTAAATCTTGTATAAATACGTAAATTTATTAATTTTAAAATAAATTGAAGATTTCAGTCACGGTTTGTTGTTAGGATTGTCGGGTGCGTTATCTTAGAACAAACAGAGCATTTTAGGCTAAGCAGTGACTTTAGCAGTGTGGTTAATTTAACTTTTAAGAGAACAGCGAGTATCCTATATGAACTAATGTTAACAATTTCTATAGGCCAAGTCAAAATATTCTTAAGGATTAACAATAAATCATCAGGCCCAGTTATTTAGATGACAAAATGAGATTTCAATATATTGTTTCAATAGCCTAGGCTATCATGAAATTAAATGCTGTAAACATGGGTTGGCCCAAGTCCGTACATGAAACTTCTAAAATGACATGTAGCCTAAGTGTATATGCCTACATTTTATAGTCATAGGTCCAATTTTATGATGAAAACAGCTCAATATAATCCAAACTTAGGAGATGTCAAATCATTTCAGATAACCTGTACAAAAGGCTTTGTTTGGTTAGAATAGTTTAAAGCTTTTGTTTTGGTTCGCTACAACATTTCTGGTAATGTGTTTAAAGTATTTTACAACAGTTGTATTTTACAAAATGATATTTAAATATATTATTCCAATAGCCTAGGCTATCATGAAATTAAATTCTATAAACATGGGTTGGTCCAAGACCGTACATGAAACTTCTAAAATGGCAAGTAGCCTAAGTGTATAGGCCTACATGTTATAGCTATAGGTCCAAGTTTATGATGAAAACAGCTCAGTATAATCCAAACCTAGGATATGTCAAATCATTTCAGATAACCTGTATAAAAGGCTTAGTTTGGTTAGAATAGTTTAAAAATTTTGTTCTGGTTCGGTACAACATTCCTGGTAATGTTTAAAGTATTTTACAACAGTTGTATTTTACAAAATGATATTTCAATATATTTTTTCAATAGCCTAGGCTATCATGAAATTAAATTCTATAAACATGGGTTGGTCCAAGACCGTACATGAAACTTCTAAAATGGCAAGTAGCCTAAGTGTATAGACCTACATTTTATAACCATAGGTCCAAGTTTATGATGAAAACAGCTCAGTAAAATCCAAACCTAGGATTTGTCAAATAATTTCAGGTAACCTGTATAAAAGGCTTAGTTTGGTTAGAATAGTTTAAAGCTTTTATTTTGGTTCACTACAACATTCCTGGTAATGTGTTTAAAGTATTTTACAAAGGTTGTTGTATTACCAGTTTAATGTCGGCTTACTCTTACTGTAATCCAACCCAAGCTATGTCAAATCATTCAAGATAACCTTCCGAAAAAGGCTGTTTGGTTGGAATAATCTATAGCTTTTATTGTGGTTACCCACTACATTACTGGTAATGTATTTTAGGTAATGTAGACAATTTTTATTATTAATTTAGTGAAAATATAACCTAGCAAATAATTGTCATACAAAACAAATTTAAGGTTGTTCGCTTACTGTGACTAACTTCATCAACGCTTTCTAGACAAATTGAGGCTTTGTATACTTTTTACACATGGCAATCACAATATTACAAATTGCCTAAGAAAATGTAATAAAACAAACTATTTTATAAGTTAAGTTAATATCTTAGTATCTAAAGTAATAAAAAAGTTATTTTGAGTTTTTCGACCTGCCACACGCGTTGTCTGTCGTCTGCCACTGATAAAATCGTCACCTTCGATGACGACGACGACTGACGATATTTACACAGAGTAGGCGTACTAAGGGAATATTAACTGTATAAATATTTTTTTAAAACGTACACTTATATAATTTATAAAATAATAATATGCTCACAACTTAAAAATATACGTCGATTAATCTCTATTGTGTGTTTTTGTTGGTAAAAAACTGTTGTTATCCAGTATAACAAAGTATACTCTAGTAAACTAACTATTGTTACTCTGTTGTTGAAACATAGACGTCTGCTAAATTTTAACGATTCAAGTACCACTAAAATGGCTTCCAATGTTATTCTTATGGAGAAAAAAATAAATTTGGTTTTAAGATAATTTGATTAATACTGAACAAAATTATCTGAATAACGAACTTGACCGAGATTTTGACCTGTTAAGTTTTTCTGGAAAATTTTAAGTTTAACTGTAAAGGCATTCTCGAGTTATTGTGGTCACAGACACGCCAGTTGAGTTGATTCTCTTACCAGTCTAAGCAGTAAAGTTGTGTATAAGATACTTTCACTTCGTTCAATTATCCAATTAGTGTAAAAAGCTATAGTGATATAATAATATAAACTATATTTGTTAAAACCTAGAATGTTTGGGACGCGAAAAGGAAGGACAAAAAATGAATACCAATGAAGCACTGCAGATTTATATAAACTTCCAAAATTATCAAGAAAATATACTCAACGCAGTGCAAAATAATACGCAAATCCCATTATTTGACAAAATTAAAGAAATCAGACAGAAAAAGAGACAATTTCGCTAACGGTTAAAAAAGCCAAGAAAAAGATAGCAAAATCCATGATGTACTTCCACTATTTTATTTACATCTGATTTTTATTTATTTGTTTATTTATACATATATATATATATATATATATATATAAATGTGTGTATGTATAACCCCTATGGTATGTGGTCAATGTGAAGATGACTTGAGAGTCGAAACACGGGTCGTGAGAAAAAAAAATACCAAAAGGAACTAAATGTTTATTCCTTTATTACTTATTAATAGAGTTATGTATTACATGCGATGTGTTGTAGTTATTCACCGGGGAAAACTTGAATATGCCACATTAATTGAAGTTTGAAGCCCCGTGAGGCATAACCCTATGGGAATTTCTTAAACTCCCTTCTTAGTGGGTGCCTAAGCTATAAAAGAGTCTACACGCAAAATGTCGTGCTTCTATAAGGGTCACCATAGACTTTGACTGATGAATCGGCGCTACTAGACATTCTGTAGACTAGACTGTTTCAACATCACGCTGGATATTAATTTTTCTTTCATAATTTTTAACTCTTTTAAAACCTTACAATCGTACAAACGCTTTTATGAGCTGTATAGTCATCGCAACGTCGAAACAATCTTGTTTTCAAAATGTCTAGTAGCTCCGATTCATCCGTCAAAATGTGTGGCGACCCTTATAGGTGCAATGGTTCGGCCTGGGTGTTAATCGGGATTTCATATTTATAGGTATAGATTCCGTGATTTAAAATTTGACAGTGAAATTGAGAGCAAAGGGAGGTCATAGAAAGCTGGAAGAGGTCTCATTTTAAAGGTCTCAGCACACAATTTTGAGGAAAATTATTCATTTTTCTTAATAATATACTGCACGTTTGGTACAGGGTAAAATATTTCCTATTTAAATAGCATAGGGATATAAAAAAGTTTGCTTTGTTTGCATTAAAACGTGTGATTAAGAGTCTACTTTGATTATTAACTGTAATGTGTTCCTACTCATATCGTTTTAATTTCCTCAGAATGTAAAGAGAACCCGAAATCAGAGTTGGCAGAGTATCGGAGCAAGGTAAGGGGCTAGACCCCTGTAAGCCACTACTAGTAGTAGTCTACTCCAGCAACTCATCGAACTCGATTCTGTCTTCTTAGCTACAGGGAACGAGTAGTTATCTACCAACTCTCCTCTTCCAACTGACTTCTTCCTCCTGTGCAAGCGGTACTTTACTTTGTCCATAGCACTGTTAATGGTAGTAAAACAGTAAAATAAAATAATAAAACAAAATAGTTGTTGTAAATTCATTGAACAAGGGCACAGCTTGATAATAAAACACGGGTAGTAAAGACTTGTGGGGTTGACATATGCATTTATAGTAAAATCAAATGTATTTGTTAAATATCATATTTTTTCAAGTTAACTTATTGCCTAAATTAAGGTGTCAAAATGTCACCTAGTAACAAAATTGGTGACATATTATCCTCAACCTTATCCAGTCATTATTAAACATATAGATATTACCTTTGTCGATGACACAGCTCTGTGAAAAGTATTTAATATTAAAACTGTTATTTTGATAATAGTTAGAATAAATTGTTTTAGGTATTAACTTCTATTTTAGGAGTTGTATTTAACTATATTTTTAGTGTATTGTTTTATTTCTATTGAATAATACAAACAAAAACTCAATTCGTTGCCGTAGTAGTCAAGGCGAGGGTTTCCCATGGCAGTGGCTAGTGAATGTTATCAGTACACCTCGTATGTACCTTCACTTGCTGGATACGTTCCACACACAAATCTGGAGTATACTGATCAGGAAAAGTAAGGAAAAAGAGGCTGCCGTTCTCTTAAACCAATTAGTAAAAATTTTAAATAATTAAAAGTAAATGGTTAAAAAAATAGTTTAAGTAAAAATTACAAATTATAAGTATCCTTTGGTAAAAAAGTGAAAGAAAAATAAAGGTGTGTTGAAAGAGAATACATTTAATGTGATGTAATTCAAAAGTGGAAAAATGTTTAAAATATGGCCAGCGGCCGTGTCGCTCACAGACTAGTTGTTTATATACGGCTCTGGAACAGGTCTCACTGTTGAATGCCACTTACTGTTTGTGTCATGCAAACTATGTTAGACTCAGCAACTAGTTCTGTCAGCGTATGATCAGTTACGCACCTTTACCAAGGCACCTTTACTTATTGCACGAAAGCCTCTCTGAATCACCATTACTTGAAAAGGAATCACCGTAACTTTATAAGGGGCTGTTACTGCTGTTACAGGAATTAACAAAAGGCTTTCCTGTAACTGCACAGGATAAAATTAACTACGTCTTACAACAGTACAAAATATATTTACTTATTTACAAGACGGTAAATTTACATATAAGATTGTACAAGGTGATCGATTTTAACTAGTTACACCGGTAATCATCAGGCTTAATCAGAAAATGCAAGTATTGTAAGTATAGTATAAGTGTAACTATATATTGTCCGTGTTGTAAGATGCAGTCTTTTTTCCTGTGTAACCGTAACAACACGTATCCCGTTACTAAGAAAATAAAAAGGTTATTGCAAATTATATTTATACATTAACTTGTGTTCGATCTACCAGTAGGTAGGATATGGTTTCAAAGACAACTAACTGTTCTATTAGAATATATAATAACTAGTTAATTACCTACGTATTCTATTAAAGATTTACTAGGGGTTTCGTATAGTATTTTAGACATTTATCAAGCAAATTAAACTTATAAAACCATTAATTAAGAATGAAATACTTTTTAATCCATCGGTGCAAAGATAGTGAAATAAACCCGTTTAGCTTTGCACGCTCTTCACATACCCATTATGCCCTATATTTATATCTAATATATATATATATATATATATTTTTAATTAGACTCAAAAACCTTGCAAATATCTACAGTTAAGTACCAATCATCGCTTATCTACTTAAGTGATCAAGTCGTAGAATCACACTATTTTAGAAAGGTAGTTTTTTAACTCAACTGAAACATTTATAGAAATTACTAATTACAAAACAAAATCGTTATTTACATCGTCCAGTGAGGAGAAGTATCCTACTTAGTCACTCCGCCCGACGGACCAAACTCATGTGTTAACTTTGTAACAAGCCTGCCAAGGAGTTTAAATAAGGAATAGCGGCAGTTTGATCTGACAGCGTGCATAATATACGACAGGAAATACCGTGTACCCAGGACCGTATTGCTCATATAATACTTAGCAACCGGCTTTTATTGGAGTTTTACAGTTTTCGGTTTTATTTAAAAATTATTTTACCATCGGTCAATTTTCGATACAAAAATCCTACCAATATTATAGTTATAAATGCATTGTTGTTTGTTTATAACTTCATCGTGCAAAAACTAATCGGGGTGCGCCCTACCACAGTGACAAAACCTCAGAACGATGTTACCATTGGCCGCTAGGCGCGCTGTACCGCCTCGTTCCGATGGAGGGGTAGTGGCGGGGGTAGTTTTTGTGTTTCGCGGATTGTAAGCTACGCGGTGCTACATCAGCTCTTCTCACTTCTCAACGCACACACGCACATATTGCATGCGAGCGCATGTCTAATGCTATCGCGCCACGTGTCACTCCTTCGTTCTCCCCTAAGGCCACTTTCACACTAGGCCACCAGTGTCCGCCACCCGTGGCATTGCATCAAATGGGAGCGTTCACACCAGGACGACACCGGTTGACACCACTTCCTGGCTATTGCATACTCTGCATTTGAGCATTTTCGTTATTATATTTTGATTTTTTTTTATAAAATCAGTTTTTTCAACAATTTTTGTTTATCTATTATTTGAAAGTTCTACAATCAATCGGATATTATTCACTAGGTTGCTTCGTAAATTAATCATTTCCATCAACCTGTTTATACAACTTTGCAATACCGGTATCTGACTTTTCCTTTTCCCAGTGTTATCCTGATTACTACTAAGGTCAAACAATGTTGGGTATTTCTTGTTGTCCGACTTGCTCTAGTTAAAATCTTTCTAGAAGGTAAAATTAACAATGGTAGATACTAACATTCAAATAAAAATCAATACTAATTTAAGTAGATAGTCTTGTAATTACCTCAAAATTAACTACTAAAAGAAGTGCCAAACGTTTCGAAAAATATGTTTTAACAGTCAGATGATACTACATTTAATAGTTTTAGTTTATTTCATAACATTAGTCGTTGGTTTTCTTTATAATTATCGTCATAGTAATGATTGATTCATAGTTTTTTTGTTAAAAATTACATTAGAGTTTTTCTAGTCACATTAAAAATATTGTTGACCACATGCACAGCTTCTTTTTATTTGTTCACACTGTAAAATTAAATATAAATAAATATAAAAAAACTATATTGGTAGCTGCTAAAAAAAACCGTTACTAAATAATACATAACCACGAGTTTATATTTTCACATTTAAAATGTTTATTAGTCTTAATACCTTTCAAGCAAAACGGCTGACACATTTATCTCAATCGCCCTATATTATAGTATATTATACAAGACTAGTCTTATCGCCATTGGAGGCTTCGCCCCAAACCACCTTTCGGAGTTTGCTTCGCTAAATTGCATTCCTCAGACAGTACATATTTAAATCAAACTCAACTATTTTAGTTCGTAAACCAAAGAAAAACTACACAACAATGAGCTTTAGTGAGCACATTATCGCCTACACAAGCGGTCCAATATCGGTTCGATATTGAAACATTTTAACAACCGGCTGCTTGTTTGTTTTATTTAATCAACTCCCGACTACAATAGTTGTTTCGTGGTGTAAAAGCAAAAAATAAAGTGCTCCCCTCAATTCAATGTCAGCAGATATAGATTTAAATACAAATTTGCACATACAATGTTAAATTGGAGCTCTACAAATAGATTTATGTGTAAAAACTAACAAATAATTAGGCTGCAGTTCACTACAAAATTATAGTAACCTAACCTAACCTAGCTCCGCAAAGCGCTGAATGGTGGCTGTTCGATGTAATATAATTACAAATAAAAGATAACTGGATATGTATAAACAAAATAAAGTCGGACTAAACATAAATTTCAGACCTCAAAACAAAATTATCAAAAGTAGGATTTGAACCCGGGATGGCATGATCGTGAATCTGACAACATATATACTGGACTTCCATAGCATAGCAAACTTCCTGAAAGTTACAACTCATCGAGCAGTGAGAAACGATTATAAATTCATTCGATAGAAGAAACAAACTATTAGTTCATGACATTTTACGATATCGTAACAAACTTTATTAGCATTATTGAACCTCCTCTGTAAGCGATAATGTGCTTACCATAAGGGTGAGTGATATAAATCAGTTATTGAAAACGTTTGGTATTCGCCAAAGGTAGTGTGCTTTTATAAAACATCCAAGACTTTTTACACATTTAAATGGGCCAAAACAGTCATAATTACTCCTTTTCGGATGATCAGTCGCTAAACGGATGATCGAATCATAAATACGTTGCAAAATCGTTTGTTTGGAATTAATTTGTCTACAACTATTGTATTAAACATTTTTTGCCATCTCTTATCGGTTTCTTACAAAACGTGCTCAAAGCTGAAAAATTGAAAAGTGGAATATTTTCCGCCCAAAAGTGCCTCCAAATCTCAAAGAACTTTTGGCAATTTATCTGAGAGTTTTATGTCAAGAGCTATAATTGAAGTATTAGGGCCGATTACGGGAAGTAGGGAAGAATGGAGTCTCCGAGGGCAGGAGGGACAGGAGGGACGCCCCCCCCGAGCCCCCCCCCCCCCGAGGTCTCGTCTGTGACACTTTGCGAATTTTTTTTTTGCGAACTTTTTTGCGAACTTTTTTGCAAACTTTTTTTGCGAATTTTTTTTTTGCCAATTTTTTTTTTTGAAAATTTTTTTTGCGAATTTTTTTTTTGCGAATTTTTTTTTGCGAATTTTTTTTGCGAATTTTTTTTGCGAATTTTTTTTTGCGAATTTTTTTTTGCGAATTTTTTTTTTTGCGAATTTTTTGTTGTTGCGAATACTAACCTAACCTAACCTAACCTAACCTAACCTAACCTAACCCATCCTAACCTAACCTAACCTCGGATCAGATTTCTGATTGCAGATTCTTGTTCGTCTAGTCGAGCCGAGTCATTTGAGTACCCACATCGTACACTTTGGATGATGTTTACAAAAAAAGGGCCCGCACCACACTTTCGACCTTTTTTTTGCATTTTTGGAATCTCCTCGTCAAGCCGAGTATTCTCAGTACCCACATGACATACTTTGGATAATTAATACAAGAGTTGATCAGGGTAACGCTACAACCAACATAGCTAGCCCATCAGCGCTTGCGGTCAATTGAACTACCAGTGAATGCAAATTTTGAGGAGAATATAATTGCAATGCTTTGAACATATACTGCAAAGGGGGGTGTATCGATACACCCCCCTTCAAGTACTCTGCACCGAGGCAGACGTTCACACAAATAAGCGTCGCGTCCAGTCTACTGTCTGGGAATGCGGATGTTGTAATTTGATACCTCGACTGGAGGGTGCAGGTGTTCACACAAAAAAACCGACAAGTCGAGACCTGTCTGGGAATGCGGATGCTGTAATTTGATACCTCGACGGGAAGACGGCTGACCCTTCTAGGAACCCATAATTATAGACCACCTGCGTCGAATTCCGAGCAATAAATCACCAGTTGTCAAACACCCATGGGATCATTCTTGTTTTAGGCTTCAACAATTCCTGACGTATGGGGGAGCGAAAATCTCCCCCTAACCCATTATGTGTTAGGGGGAGCGAAAATCTCCCCCTAGTAATTAAATCAACAGAACACCAGTTGTCACGGTCTCATTCTTGTTCTAGTCTTCAACAATTCCTGACGTATGGGGGAGTGAAAATCTCCCCCTAACCCATTATGTGTTAGGGGGAGCGAAAATCTCCCCCTAGTAATTAAATCAACAGAGCTAGCCCATCAGCGCCTGCGGACAATTGAACTACCAGTGAATGCAAATTTTGAGGAGAATATAATTGCAATGCTTTGGACATATACTGCAAAGGGGGGTGTATCGATACACCCCCCTTCAAGTACTCTGCACCGAGGCAGCTGTTCGCACAACCGACTGACGCGTCCAGTCTACTGTCTGGGAATGCGGATGTTGTAATTTGATACCTCGACTGGAGGGTGCAGGTGTTCACACAAAAAACCGACAAGTCGAGACCTGTCTGGGGTGCAGCTGCGCCCGACCCCAGGAGGGGCAGGAGGAGCAGGAGAAGCAGGAGGGGCAGGAGGGGCAGGAGGAGCAGGAGGAGCAGGAGGGGCAGGAGGAGCAGGAGGAGCAGGAGGGGCAGGAGGGGCAGGAGGAGCAGGAGGAGCAGGAGGGGCAGGAGGAGCAGGAGGAGCAGGAGGGGCAGGAGGAGCCCCCCCCCTCCGACCGGGCAAGGTTTCGTCTGTGACACTTTTGCCAGCCAAGACGCCTGCGGACAATTGAACTACCAGTGAATGCAAATGCGGATGTTGTAATTTGATACCTCGACTGGAGGGTGCAGGTGTTCACACAAAAAACCGACAAGTCGAGACCTGTCTGGGGTGCAGCTGCGCCCGACCTCAGGAGGGCCAGGAGGGACAGGAGGAGCCCCCCCCCAGACGCCTGCACCAACACTTGGAAGAAAATCCTCCTACATTAGAAGGATTTCCTTCTGTTCCCTAACATGAAAAGCTTTTGTGGCCTTGAAAAAGGCCGATTATGATGGTGGGATCAGGTGGAGGCTAAGGTGTTGGAAAACGTTTATTTTTTACTGTTGAAAAACTTTGTTACTTCATCAGGGTGCAGTTCATCGGTCCGCCGATTCCACCACATTTCAACAATCATCATGTACTTCTGCTCATGTTCAATGGCGTAGAAGTGCTCCTCTTCAATGGGGTAGAAATTCATCTTGTAGTCCATGTCACGCTGCCAATATTCCCACTCCAAGCCGTCCAGCGGGCAATGGTTCCATATGCCGTTGATTCCCCGTTGTTTGGAGTACAGAGCGTCGTCAAGATCTTGAGTAGTTGAATACATTTTTGGTTCATGAACGTACTTGAACTTTTTGTCAATGCGCCATAGCCTCTTCTTATGGAAATGCTTCAAGGTGCAATCATCGTCGTCTTTTCTATTGTAGAATTCATCACCTTCGAAGTAATCATCTTCATCGTCAAACGGTCTCTTCTTATTATTGCTATTCATTGTCGTTTCCGCTGCAACACATACATCCTCCAACTCAACGTCTGTGATGTCACAATCCCACTCGATGTTGGCCATGATCTCTTCGTAGCTGTTGACGCTTCGAAACTCAAGACTAAACTAAACTTTACTGCTAGGGGCGGGCTGTGCGTCGTGGGATGATGGGCGCAGGTGTACAGACAAAAAACCGTCGCGTCACCCTACTGTCTGGGAATGCGGATGCTGTAATTTGATACCTCTACGGGAGGGCGCGGGTGTTCACACAAAAAACCGACGAGTCGAGACCTGTCTGGGAATGCGGATGCTGTAATTTGATACCCCGACAGTAGGGCGATCGACCCTTGCAGGAACCCATAATTATAGACCACCCGCGTCGAATTCCGAGCAATAGTACACCAGCTGTCAAACACCCACGGTCTCATTCTTGTTCTAGTCTTCAACAATTCCTGACGTATGGGGGAGCGAAAATCTCCCCCTAGTAATTAAATCAACAGAACACCAGTTGTCAAACACCCACGGTCTCATTCTTGTTCGGGAGTTTGAAGTGTGTGGCTGTGTAATAGTGTTGCTGTGTGACGTTCTGTCAGAGCGATCGCCCGACGTTTTGACCTAACCTACAAAATGAACCACTTAACCGCCTATGTGTTTAATGATCGGCCTTTGTCTGTACTGTTTGACAGCAGCGATAATCCATGGTTCAAAGCTAAGGATGTAGCTACAATATTGGGATACGCCAACCCTAAAGAAGCAATCAGAGTACATGTTAGAGAAAAATATCGCAAAACAATTCCTGAAGTATGGGGGAGCGAAAATCTCCCCCTAACCTATAACGAGAAATATTCAATCTTTCTTAACGAGCCGGGATTATATTCGTTACTTATGAAATCTAAAATGCCCATCGCCGAGAAGTTTCAAGATTGGATCTTTGAAGAAGTTTTGCCATCCATTAGAAAAAATGGTCAGTACAGACTTATAAACGAGAACCAACGGCTGCTACAATCACTTACAAAGTCGCTAACAAATAACCGAAAGCTAGATCAAACAAATTCCGAGTTTAAAACTACAAATGATATATTGTGTATGGAAAACCAATCCATGAATCAAACGCTGATCGAACAGACATCTAAAGTGGCAGTGTTGCCTGAAGATGTAAATCTGAAGCATATATTTTGTGTGATGATTAGGGAAACCTTTCTAGAGCAGTACGGAGTTTGTGAATACAAGTGCATTCGAACACAGAAGAGGAATTTCAAACAAGCCTTGAAAAAAGCAAAGGAAGAAGGATTTACAATGTGCTACTGTAGAGAAAATGTCCCCAACGGCATAAACATAGCATTATGATTATACCATTTTTAAATTGCGCACGCCGACATTAAGGTACAGATTTTTTTTTTGTATATTCAACAACAAACCTAACTTAACAGATTATGACTTAACCTAACGACGAGATACTACTGACAATATTTCCTATCTATAAGCACAAACCTAACTTAACAGAGCATAACATAACCTAAGGATGAGATACAACTGTCTACGTTTCCTATTTCTATGCAGGGACCTAACTTTACACTGGATATCGTAACCTAACGATGAGATAAGTCTCTCCATGTTTCCCCTTTCTAACTGGAAACAGTCTTAATAAACCTAACTATACCTATCGTAACTTAACACAACTACGTGATGCTGTTAGCTTTCATTTTCTTGGGTTGACATTACTCAAGATTGGAACTTGTGTGATGGCGAAAACTCAAACGTCTTCAAACATCGTTTACTTGGATTTTTTTTTTTTTATCAATGTGCGAACTTCTTCAAACCTCGATTACTTGGAATTTTTATCGGTATACAAAAATATTACAAGTGCGATCTGGTTATTAAACGCGTATGTTATAATGCTAGTGACAATTCTTGAGGGAAAGGCAAACTTCTTCAAACACCGATTACTTGGGATTGACATACGAGAAGTTTAATTTAAAACTAAATGCTCGTTACACTTACGAACCGCGTGAGGATGTACAACAGTTAACGCGGACTTGAATTAAAACCGATGAAATGAGATTACGCATACAATTGTAATTGATGTTGAATGGGGAAATGAGCAATATAACCTGCTGTGACAAGACGTATCGCAACACATGTGCTCAGTTTACTTCAAGCATTGCTATTACCAGTCGTCACATACATCATAATGCACATTGTGACTTAAGCATGAAAAGTGATCGATGCGTCAATGTACAAGTTACGTTGTTAACGAACTAACATACGATAAAGGTTCGTAGTCGAGTTATTCCCTCAAATTATACCAGATGAAATGATATCACGCATAACATTTCAATTGATGCTGAATGTTAGAATGATGCATCTAACTTGTTGTGTTTGGATGTATCACAACACATGTGTGCAGTTTATTTCAAGCGTTGTTAGTACCATCTGGCACGTACACCATAATGCATATTGAGACTGAAACAAGAATAGGGATCGATGAGTCAATGAACAAGCTACGATTTAACGTACTAACATTCGAGAAGTTTATTGTCATACTAAATACTCATTACACTTACGAGCCTCGTGAGGATGTGCAACGGTTAACGTGGACTTAAATCACAACAGATGAAATGAGATTACGTCTACAATTGTAATTGATGTTGAATGTGAGAATGTGAAATCTAACGTGCTGTGACAAGACGTATCACAACGAATGTGCACAGTTTACTTTAAACGCTGCTATTACCAATCGTCCCGTACGCCATAATGCACATCGTGACTTAAGCAAGAAAAGTGATAGTCGTGTTAATGTACAATTTACGTTGATAACGAACTAACATACGATAAAGGTTCGTAGTCGAGTTATTCCCTCAAATTACACCAGATGAAATGATGCCACGCATAACATTTCAATTGATGCTGAATGACTGAATGATGCATCTAACTTGTTGTGTTTGGATGTATCGCAACACATGTGTGCAGTTTATTTCAAGCGTTGTTAGTACCATCTGGCACGTACGCCATAATGCATATTGAGACTGAAACAAGAATAGGGATCGATGCGTCAATGAACAAGCTACGATTTAACGTACTAACATTCGAGAAGTTTATTGTCATACTAAATACTCATTACACTTATGAGCCGCGTGAGGATGTACAACGGTTAACGTGGACTTAAATCACAACAGATGAAATGAGATTACGTCTACAATTGTAATTGATGTTGAATGTGAGAATGTGAAATCTAACGTGCTGTGACAAGACGTATCACAACGAATGTGCACAGTTTACTTTAAACGCTGTTATTACCAATCGTCCCGTACGCCATAATGCCCATCGTGACTTAAGCACGAAAAGTGATCGTCGTGTTAATGTACACGTTATTTTGTTACAAACGCAGTGCGATATCGCCATCACAAGACAGCTCACACACGATGCGCTCCAATCAATTGTATCGCATTACGCGGTGGGTTACATCTATGTACAAATATCGATGATTCTGATGATGACGCTGATGAGCTAAACACCTCACAGTTACCATACTCACGCTCTTAAACTTACTACCAAAGGACATTTTTGGGGTTAAGTGAAATAAATAACACAGTGGTTATGTTCTGAACGTGACTATAAGTATTGACTACGAAAACTAATTTACAAAGGTATTTACATAATCTTCAAGTCTTGCTTTACATAAACTCCAAAGGTGTGAATCTGCTATTGGAACCCCTCGGGCTGCGCTTCACCAAGCGAAGGCGTTCTCCAAACCCGCTGTTGTAGCGCTCGATGTCGGTGTTGCTCAGGACCTCGTTGAAGCGCCTAGGCAGGTAGACTCGCAGAAAGAAGTTGTCCCCGACCTGCCCCTCCAGGATCACGATGATCGTCTCGCCAAAGGGTGTTGTGGCTCGCTCCATCGCAGTGATGAGATAGCCGCATTCCTCTCTGAGATCGTCTATCCTGGTGTAGAGCGGAGAGTCAGACTTGCAGTTGTTGAGGGTAGCTCTCAGGTCCTCGGTTGCTGCAGTGCCGTTCACGCTCGGAAACTCTAGCTTGAAAGTGCTGCTGCTCGACATTTCTAGTAGTAGTTGGCCGGGCGCAGGTGTTCACACACACAAAAAACCGACGCGTCGCCCTCCTGTCTGGGAATGCTGATGCTTTAATTGACTGCTGGCGACACTCGTTGTTTCTTCCTCACAGCTCGCTTCTTCGACGTTGGTTGCGAAACTGCACTGCGTTGTGTAACAGTTTGAGTTAAGCCTGTAATTTTCGGTACTCCTGTTGATTTATCGATCCACATGTTTTCCACTTTATCAACTACTTGTCTAACACTTTGGAGCATTTCACCATCTTTGTCCAAAAATAAACTGCACATGAACACCATATCTGTACCATCGTACATTTCCATTTTCAATAAAATTTGTCCTTTGTTTCCCGGGTTTTGAACAGCAAAAGTATTCCCATCCTCCATCCATGACACTATGGGACAATCATCTGTTGGTTTTGGCACCCATCCTGGTTTCTTGGTTTCCACTTCGATGAGAGTTGGCCTCCTTCGTCTCTTGCAGGCAGTGATCGGTTTTACAGATGACGTCTGAGGTGATGCCAATGTCTGATCACTAGCATTATTGTTCATAACCTCAATCTCCTGAATAAACGATTTGATATAGTGGTCCGCAGAAACGTAAGCGTCCATGTTGACGTCCTTACCGTGTGACTTCTACCGTACTACGGACTGGTGGTGCGTCTGCTCACCCTTGAAGTAAACTGTATGCACTCGCTGTGACACATCTCGTTGCAATAGGTTAGATGTTTGATTTTTTCACCCAACATCAGTTCCAACGGTCTGCGGAATCTCATTTCATCTATTGCGATTTGAGTCCACGTTAATTGTTGTACATCCTCACAGGGCTCGTAAGTGTACTGTGTATTTAGCTCCTCGTTAAATTTAACAGTCTGTTTTGTTTTCTTCATAGTTATATTCTTTCACATGATATTCAAAAATTTTTTTTTTTTTCATAAGTATGCTGTTTCATATGATATTTTCTCTCAAACACATCTCTCGCTCTATCCAACACTAACTTGATTGCGAGCCTTTCTCGGATGTTGTTACGTTTATAACGTATTTTGTTCATTGATATGGTGATTACTTTTCTTGCGTCATCCACACTGGTCATCTTTGGAGCACGTATCGACTGTTGCTACCTGACTAGCGTCGAAGGTTCTGGAACGAGTCCACAAGCGCAGACCTATGCATTGTCAAAGATATGTTCAACTACATTAATGAAATTGTGCGAGGTTAGGATGTTGTTGTATCTGCAGTCAATGTGCATGCCGTAACTCTTCATCACTTCTTTAGCCTTATTCACTATGTTTATGCCGTTGGGGACATTTTCTCTACAGTAGCACATTGTAAATCCTTCTTCCTTTGCTTTTTTCAAGGCTTGTTTGAAATTCCTCTTCTGTGTTCGAATGCACTTGTATTCACAAACTCCGTACTGCTCTAGAAGGGTTTCCCTAATCATCACACAAAATATATGCTTCAGATTTACATCTTCAGGCAACACTGCCACTTTAGATGTCTGTTCGATCAGCGTTTGATTCATGGATTGGTTTTCCATACACAATATATCATTTGTAGTTTTAAACTCGGAATTTGTTTGATCTAGCTTTCGGTTATTTGTTAGCGACTTTGTAAGTGATTGTAGCAGCCGTTGGTTCTCGTTTATAAGTCTGTACTGACCATTTTTTCTAATGGATGGCAAAACTTCTTCAAAGATCCAATCTTGAAACTTCTCGGCGATGGGCATTTTAGATTTCATAAGTAACGAATATAATCCCGGCTCGTTAAGAAAGATTGAATATTTCTCGTTATAGGTTAGGGGGAGATTTTCGCTCCCCCATACTTCAGGAATTGTTTTGCGATATTTTTCTCTAACATGTACTCTGATTGCTTCTTTAGGGTTGGCGTATCCCAATATTGTAGCTACATCCTTAGCTTTGAACCATGGATTATCGCTGCTGTCAAACAGTACAGACAAAGGCCGATCATTAAACACATAGGCGGTTAAGTGGTTCATTTTGTAGGTTAGGTCAAAACGTCGGGCGATCGCTCTGACAGAACGTCACACAGCAACACTATTACACAGCCACACACTTCAAACTCCCGAACAAGAATGAGACCGTGGGTGTTTGACAACTGGTGTTCTGTTGATTTAATTACTAGGGGGAGATTTTCGCTCCCCCATACGTCAGGAATTGTTGAAGACTAGAACAAGAATGAGACCGTGGGTGTTTGACAGCTGGTGTACTATTGCTCGGAATTCGACGCGGGTGGTCTATAATTATGGGTTCCTGCAAGGGTCGATCGCCCTACTGTCGGGGTATCAAATTACAGCATCCGCATTCCCAGACAGGTCTCGACTCGTCGGTTTTTTGTGTGAACACCCGCGCCCTCCCGTAGAGGTATCAAATTACAGCATCCGCATTCCCAGACAGTAGGGTGACGCGACGGTTTTTTGTCTGTACACCTGCGCCCATCATCCCACGACGCACAGCCCGCCCCTAGCAGTAAAGTTTAGTTTAGTCTTGAGTTTCGAAGCGTCAACAGCTACGAAGAGATCATGGCCAACATCGAGTGGGATTGTGACATCACAGACGTTGAGTTGGAGGATGTATGTGTTGCAGCGGAAACGACAATGAATAGCAATAATAAGAAGAGACCGTTTGACGATGAAGATGATTACTTCGAAGGTGATGAATTCTACAATAGAAAAGACGACGATGATTGCACCTTGAAGCATTTCCATAAGAAGAGGCTATGGCGCATTGACAAAAAGTTCAAGTACGTTCATGAACCAAAAATGTATTCAACTACTCAAGATCTTGACGACGCTCTGTACTCAAAACAACGGGGAATCAACGGCATATGGAACCATTGCCCGCTGGACGGCTTGGAGTGGGAATATTGGCAGCGTGACATGGACTACAAGATGAATTTCTACCCCATTGAAGAGGAGCACTTCTACGCCATTGAACATGAGCAGAAGTACATGATGCTTGTTGAAATGTGGTGGAATCGGCGGACCGATGAACTGCACCCTGATGAAGTAACAAAGTTTTTCAACAGTAAAAAATAAACGTTTTCCAACACCTTAGCCTCCACCTGATCCCACCATCATAATCGGCCTTTTTCAAGGCCACAAAAGCTTTTCATGTTAGGGAACAGAAGGAAATCCTTCTAATGTAGGAGGATTTTCTTCCAAGTGTTGGTGCAGGCGTCTGGGGGGGGGCTCCTCCTGTCCCTCCTGGCCCTCCTGAGGTCGGGCGCAGCTGCACTCCAGACAGGTCTCGACTTGTCGGTTTTTTGTGTGAACACCTGCACCCTCCAGTCGAGGTATCAAATTACAACATCCGCATTTGCATTCACTGGTAGTTCAATTGTCCGCAGGCGTCTTGGCTGGCAAAAGTGTCACAGACGAAACCTTGCCCGGTCGGAGGGGGGGGGGGCTCCTCCTGCCCCTCCTGCTCCTCCTGCTCCTCCTGCCCCTCCTGCTCCTCCTGCTCCTCCTGCCCCTCCTGCCCCTCCTGCTCCTCCTGCTCCTCCTGCCCCTCCTGGGGTCGGGCGCAGCTGCACCCCAGACAGGTCTCGACTTGTCGGTTTTTTGTGTGAACACCTTGCACCCTCCAGTCGAGGTATCAAATTACAACATCCCCATTCCCAGACAGTAGACTGGACGCGTCAGTCGGTTGTGCGAACAGCTGCCTCGGTGCAGAGTACTTGAAGGGGGGTGTATCGATACACCCCCCTTTGCAGTATATGTCCAAAGCATTGCAATTATATTCTCCTCAAAATTTGCATTCACTGGTAGTTCAATTGTCCGCAGGCGCTGATGGGCTAGCTCTGTTGATTTAATTACTAGGGGGAGATTTTCGCTCCCCCTAACACATAATGGGTTAGGGGGAGATTTTCGCTCCCCCATACGTCAGGAATTGTTGAAGACTAGAACAAGAATGAGACCGTGACAACTGGTGGTCTGTTGATTTAATTACTAGGGGGAGATTTTCGCTCCCCCTAACACATAATGGGTTAGGGGGAGATTTTCGCTCCCCCATACGTCAGGAATTGTTGAAGCCTAAAACAAGAATGATCCCATGGGTGTTTGACAACTGGTGATTTATTGCTCGGAATTCGACGCAGGTGGTCTATAATTATGGGTTCCTAGAAGGGTCAGCCGTCTTCCCGTCGAGGTATCAAATTACAGCATCCGCATTCCCAGACAGGTCTCGACTTGTCGGTTTTTTTGTGTGAACACCTGCACCCTCCAGTCGAGGTATCAAATTACAACATCCGCATTCCCAGACAGTAGACTGGACGCGACGCTTATTTGTGTGAACGTCTGCCTCGGTGCAGAGTACTTGAAGGGGGGTGTATCGATACACCCCCCTTTGCAGTATATGTTCAAAGCATTGCAATTATATTCTCCTCAAAATTTGCATTCACTGGTAGTTCAATTGACCGCAAGCGCTGATGGGCTAGCTATGTTGGTTGTAGCGTTACCCTGATCAACTCTTGTATAAATTATCCAAAGTATGTCATGTGGGTACTGAGAATACTCGGCTTGACGAGGAGATTCCAAAAATGCAAAAAAAAGGTCGAAAGTGTGGTGCGGGCCCCTTTTTTGTAAACATCATCCAAAGTGTACGATGTGGGTACTCAAATGACTCGGCTCGACTAGACGAACAAGAATCTGCAATCAGAAATCTGATCCGAGGTTAGGTTAGGTTAGGATGGGTTAGGTTAGGTTAGGTTAGGTTAGGTTAGGTTAGGTTAGTATTCGCAACAACAAAAAATTCGCAAAAAAAAAAATTCGCAAAAAAAAAATTCGCAAAAAAAATTCGCAAAAAAAAATCCGCAAAAAAAAAATTCGCAAAAAAAAATTCGCAAAAAAAAATTCGCAAAAAAAAAATTTGCAAAAAAAAAATTGGCAAAAAAAAAAATTCGCAAAAAAAGTTTGCAAAAAAGTTCGCAAAAAAGTTCGCAAAAAAAAAATTCGCAAAGTGTCACAGACGAGACCTCGGGGGGGGGGCCCGGGGGGGGGGCCCGGGGGGGGGCGTCCCTCCTGTCCCTCCTGCCCTCGGAGACTCCATTCTTCCCTACTACGGGAAGACGGGCCAAAGACGTTCCGATTACGGGAAGTCCCTCATAATTGATGTCAGTGAGTCAGTCAGCCAGTCCGCGAGACAGACAGTCAGTCCGTGAGTCAGTCAGCCAGTCCGTGAGACAGTCAGTCAGTGAACATGTCTAGTTTTATATATAAGTAGATATATTTTAAATGACCTGCCCATTTTCGGATTCTACACAATTTGCTCTACATGTATGACCTTTAAAATCAAACACATATTTATATTTTTATTAATAAAAACGTACTTTTTATCAAATGAGTAGAAAACATGTTACTATGTAATTGCAATTAATTGTGGATTTAATTTCGATCCAAAATGTCAAAACCATCGCATACGCTTTAGGCTCACACTTACAACCTGTTGGACAAATAATTTTCCTCCTAACATATATAGTAAAAACAATTCTTCGTTAATGGAGATGATGGCATTTTCAGTGAAAAAAACAATGTGGCAGAATAAAACCAGTTCATTCATATCACCAAATTGTGTGTTACTTTTCAAATTCATAAGATGTTATTACAAGTTTTCTAAGCGAGATAGGTATACTATAAGTATTTAACTTTCAAAAGTAGGAAGTTGAAACTGGTGATTTTGCGTAAATGTTAGGGGTGAATGGAAACTAAAATAAACTCCTTAAAAATTCCGGAGTAGAAATTTGCAACGGACGTAACAAAGAAAGTGTGTGATTCTGTTAAGCATTCCGGATTAAAGGCTTGGAATTTAGAACGATACATTGAAAGCGTTTTATTCACAGCATTCAACAGAGGAACAAAGTGTCCCTTTTACTATAGCATCAGCTATATTCTTTACATTTAACAGTTTTAAGTAATGTACATTTTAATAATTGATTTTTGGGTAAATTGTGGAAAGTTTTCTTTTTGATGTTCACTTAAAAGAATCTTAACATGCTTAAAGTATTCAAGAGGACCTTCTATGGAGATGTGCATACAACATTATTTATATTTACAATTTTTGCTTTTAACTTACGTCCAAATGTAATTATTATACTTGAAAATACACTAATATATATAAATATAATCTATTTTAGAGTAATATTTAAGTTTTTTGAAGAGTTTATGTGTCTAGCTAAGCAAATGTTATAGCAAATATAATTTTGTATAGTACTAATTATGTTAAATTAAATTGAATATCATAGCCTTCAGTATGTTTCTAGGTATATTAAGATGCTAAGTCACGAAGATGAAATTACGTGGTATTGCGATTTTAGTATAATTGGCTGCACAAGTTCTCCAAATTAGACGATTTGCCTCCTTACTTTATCTTCCTTATCTAAATATCTTAATTACGTAATTATTAATAAGTAGTCTTGTCATGACATATTCATTTTTGTTTATTAATAGTATTGATATTTAAAATGTTTTATTATTAATTAGAAATAATTTATAATTTATAATTTATTACATATTACATATAATTACATATAATTTATTAATTTATTACATATTAAACAAAATTATAGTTAGCGAATTATAATTTTGGTGTTTAGCGATTTAAAATGTACAGGCGAGGTGATCTTTCATATTGAACTATAGGATTAGAACATAGTCACACCCAAAATACAAATTGATAACAGATTGGACGTCGGTGATTGTATACTGTATTAATTAAAAGAGGAGAGTTCCCAGAATAATTTTACGTGACGTCACCAAACATTTTAAGACAGCTATCCAGATTTAGCAGTATTAAATTAAACTGTCAAAGACCCGGCGGTTATCTTGAAATTAAAAAAATAATGTAAAATCCAAAGAACTGATTCTTAATTTGTTGGTTTATAACAGTAAGGTTGGAAGGTAAAACCTAAAGTAAAAGCAAAACTTCAGCTAAGAAATGTTATTGTTTTCCATAAAAAATAAGATGGCAGGGTTAGACTATTCCAGTGACCATATAAGTTTTATTATATGTTAATGTTTAATCTATGGTTATACCATCTAACTGTGGTTAGGACCTGCTCTATGCCAGATAAATCTTAACAAATTGGAGTATGTAAAATAAATTTCTGAGAATGCAGATTTATCGAAATGGGAGTATTTTTACTTTTGTGCACTAAGTTTCGTGCATAGATTTGTTAACATAAATTATAATAAAATATTATTTCTGAAATATCTGCCCATTTCTTGGGGTAAATTGTTTATATAGATGGTTCGATTATAGTAACTTCGTAGACAACAATCAAATAACATCTATTTAAGACCTGTTTCAGCCATTAATATTGTTGGACTAAAATAACAATGACATTGTATGGTATGCTAATTACCAATTATTAAACTTTTTCATGCAGAAAATAAGTCTAAATAAGTTCCTGATTTAAAAGGCTAGCTAAATTTAAGTCTTTAATTTTTCATTGAGTCCATTAGTGGTAGTAAACCCAGAAGCAGATATACCATATTATAGTATTATGAAAATATAAGCTAATATAGGAATTATTTACATAGGATTGTTCACTGTTACTACGTGTTCACTGATGCAGACCAATCCCCTATTAATTGAATGACGATCCCCATAATCTCGCACAGTGCGATGAGCTGCAGGGAGGTTCTGTTCATGTGAATGCGTTGCCACTTGCATTCGAGTACATGTTGGTAACCGTCCGGAAATAATATAACACCTCTACTACCTGAAATACCACTACATATACTGCGTTTAGTTTTGTGTACTTTAATCTTAAGACGATAGTAAAGCAATATAATCAACGGGGCTTGCAATATCATCTCTGAATGGTTATATTTAAGACTTAATGTATTGCTGTTACATGACTGTCGTAATAGAATGACATCAGCGGAGACCTGATTGCTCCTGCACCAATGAGTTCCTTATTAATAATGCTCTCTTCTGCAGACATTTGAAGCCTTGCCCATATCCCTATGACATAGCTAAAGGTGTCAGTCTATTTTAGTGAAATACTACCCTTGCGAAATTAAACTACAGAAATTGAAACTGTAGATATGATGCTAAAGTATTTAAATCTATTTTTTTTCTTGTTGAACAGCTTCGGGTCTAAATTAAAATATGTTCATATACACACTAGATTCACTCCATAAGATAAGATCAGATGTTTTAGTGATACATCAGCCTCCAGTGAGGCTAGAGAGATGGTGCAGGTGGAAGGGTGGGGCCGGATGTCAATTGTATTGCTATTGTACGACTTTCGTGATTCTCAGCACTTAAGAATAACGCTCTCTAGCAAGAAAAAGGATCTTGTATGAAAACTCTCATAACAAGGTATATAGGGGTAGCACTTAGGAAGAGTACTGGGGATGCAGGTTGTAATCGGTAATGTCATCCAGTGGGCATTAATCCTACGGTGATCCAGGCCAAGGTCACTGCGATCTTAGTGTGCTCGGGAGAGCTTAAGCCGAATATCGAGTTCTGGGGTGTGAATATCAGTATATTCTCAGACAGCTGCGCTAAAACCTGTTGGCCAGCCTTGAGGTAATTTTGGACATTTTATGAATTTTTCCACATATAGGAATTGCTATCAGTCAAGCAGTCAAAATATCTTTATTGGTAGGCCTACACATACACAATTGATTCGTACAAAAGCGTCACAATAACAACTTCAATCATTTGATTACACTTTTATTAGTTAGCGTTTGAAATACAGATACATGTTTGTTGCTTCAGCACGAAGAAACCAGAGATTTATTGAGTAGACATTTGCAGGGAGGCTATGCTTTACCCAAAACCCCATGGGCCTATTCCCTTTTCGTAACTTTCACCTCTTAGGCGGAGTTTATAGGCGTAATAATTTGTTTGCGTATAACTTAAAATTTTAAATATTATAAATATTTATGTATTTTATAACTATTATAATCACAATAAATAAAACTACGTTAACAAAGAGATTTTGAAAATATCGAGTGTGATCTCCGTCCAAAGAATGGGACGCCGACGGCCAGTTTGGTCAAATGTATAGAGTTGGCTACTTTTAGGTACATTAGATATGAGAGAAACCAAAAGCAGTGCTTTAAAGCTAGGTAATACAAACCTTATATGATGACTAAAACTTAAAAGACGATAGAAACAAAAACTTAAACTCTTCCAGTAATCTTTCAAAGAAAACGCTGCTGCCAGAATTCGCGGATAGATAAACAGATAAATGGCGCTGGCGGGGCGGGCGGAAAACAATCTAGACTGCGATGAGATTGAAACCTTTATTGAATGATAACACGGAGAAAACTTTTGATTCAAGGTTTTATTTGAAAGAGAGCATTTATAATTTGATTTAAGTGTAAAGATCTTATTCAAACAAACAAATATATATTTGTTATATGTACGGAAATAAACCCAACTATTAAATAAGAAATTCTTAAGCTGTTCCTCTCTTATCTTGTACCTTATTCAGTCACACGAGTTGAATTCAGCATACAGGTTTAGGTAAACATATAATTGAAATCACAATTTAGATTTAGTTCATCCACTTAGTTTTTCTTAGTAAGATTAGGACTTTGTCAAATAAGTTCGTATGCGGCCTCTGTGTGAGGTCTTACATTTCCCCGAGTTTGGGAAAAATGTATGTTTTAGTTGTAGTTGTATGTTTAGTTTAGTATGTTTACTCTGATATTTAAATATATTTCATAGTAATCAATTTTTAAGAAAAAATATTCCTTATCAAACAGGATTTTGGGGACACATGAATATTGCAAATTGTACGAAAAATTACTAATATTAAAATAGGCTATTTTGTTGTTGATTATAGTCTCTCAACTCCCTCTTCCTATTTTGTCTTTCATTTTAAATTCGTATTATTAAAAGTAAACTTTTTTAGCGAATTTCCCCTATAGGGAAGAAGCTATTACCGTAGGTGGCATGGTAAGACTTAAGCCCGAGACTATGATAACTTTTTATTTTGAGGTCCCCAGATGCCAAAAACACTATTCGTTCAAATTTATATATATGTGTGTCCGTTACCGCGATAACTTTTGAAAGAAACACCCGATTTTAATGAAATTTGGCACAAATGTGTAGAGTAACATTTATGACTTAAAGTTGGAAAACCAGATCGATCGGACTATGGATAGAAGGTTTTATGGGGGTTTTAAGTTTTCCAAAAATCAGTTTTTTGAAAATTTTCCCCAAAAATTTTAATAACACTTAAGTTTGGTTATAGTCATTTTATAGAGCTTAAAAAACAAATAATTTGGTATGTTTAATCATTAACCTACGTTAAGTGGTTGTATAGAAAAGTAAAAACACGCGTCCATAAAATCTCCCATGTTATTCTTCTAGGAAAAAGGTTTTTGAATTTTCATCAGATAATTTTACCAAAAACATCACATTTATTTTTACCAATCAGTTTAGCTCTACAAAACAATCATTTGGTGTTTTTATTGTTGTTTTACGTCCAACCGTTGCAGAGATATTCAAAGTGATAAACACAGTACGTTGTCCAATGTTATCCTTATGGAGGATAAATCAAATTTGAAACCTCGATTATTTATGAATGTATATTGATGAAACTTGGTATGTGGCTTCAACTAGTTATGGTATCCAAAACATATTTGCACAAAAAAGGTTTTTTGTTGAACTTCCCCGTAGCAGCAAACCTGCATACTCGGCCCCCACGTTATTCATATGGAACAAAAGTAAATTTGTATATCTCTCTTAGTTATGAACCTAAATTAATAATACTTGGTATGTAGCTTCACCTGGTTTTGTTATATTGATAATTGCAAAAATACATATTTTTTACTTCCTCAGTGCAGAAAACCAGCGTGCTCAGCCCTAATGTTGTTCTTATGGAGAGTAAATAAAATGCTATATATTACTTATTTATGAATGTATTTTTGTGAGTAAGTGGCTCCATGTAGTAGTGCGACACATATATATGCATTGGAAATTCGCTGGGTACGCAGGAATGCTGCGATGGGGTATTTTGTTTTAAATTTCGGATTGTGGATAGGTTTCATTCATATATCCGCAACATGCATATTCACGTGAGTCAGTAAAGCTACAAGATAAAATTATTCAATTGTCAATAAAATTGGCAAACGTGTTTTGTACCGTATTCATGCAAAAATTATTAAAATGGATATTTAATTCACTCAGGTAAGCCGAAACCATAAAATATTGAGTAGATAAAACATTGTGTTTTTAATTTACCATACCATTTAGATGGTCTCAGGACAACCTTAAAACTGGTCTATACCAGTTTCGAGGCTGACATTGGGTACGCAAATGAAGTTGTCATTACATATGGTAAGTCTTTTGGCTGTCCATTATGACAAACTTCCCTTTCACCTTTGATCCCTCCATTTGCAGTGGCTGGGAATGGAAAGTCCGGGTTTGGTCCCCGACATGAGAATGAATGGTCCCTGGCTGTTGTACATGGATGTCCTATCAGTTGAGTTAACCAGTTGAAGGGCAGAGTGCGGGTCCCCTGTTTGAGCCTCATCCCAGCTGTCAAAGGGACACTGGAGTTGGCCCTCTGAAAGGTCAATTTGGCTGCCGAACCATCCCACCTGCTATATCCTGCTATATCCTATCCTTCGATTAACCTGCTGAAGCAATTTTCCCGCTTGTGGAAGACGTGCCTAGCAGCTATGATGGGGTTTCTTAATCCAACAAGAATGATGATGACCATGTAGATGAAACCATTTGAAGACAAAACTGGACCAGATGAAAAATCCTGTCATTGGTCAGTGGGGTGGGTAGTCATACTGACTTTTGCAACCTTTTTCTGGAAGCTGAATGGTTACAGAAACTGTGGCTGAAATGTATAAAGAACTTTAATTTGGCTCTGTGACTAATATAAAAGACTGTTTTAAAACAGCCGCAAAAGTAAAAGCTTTATAGCTTTACAACCTATTATTAACTTAACATTAATTGAGAAGGTTCACTTTGTTTAAATTTGTTATGTATAATATACAAATTGGTGGCTGACAAAATATAACTTGATATAAATACTATACTATGTAAAATGAAATTCATTTTTGGTTGACATATCAAAAGTAGTATGTGCACAACAAACACACAGCAGGGGTTTGACAGTTACACAGTACTGACACAAGTAAGATGGATATACAAAGCAATTTCACAGAATAAAATTATATAATACAGTTAAGGGATACTGAACATTCTGCAAATGCAACGTCTATGTAATATCTTAGGTAACATAACTTATTGGTTGCCAGAGTAACTGAGGCTAGCCCTTCCATCTGCTACTGATGATTGCTACCACCGGTGTAATGCAGCTATGTTACATATGTACATGTTACGGTCAGCTCACAACCTTATACCATTTAATGAGGAGAGGACTAGTTATTGCCAGATCTGACTGATCATTACAATTAGCAGAATCCAATTATTATTTTACGGATCTTGAATATCTTTGTTTTTAGATCATCCTCATACATGAGTAATGATCCCTAAATATATATTTTATAATTTATAAAATATTATATAAATAACCTTTTTCAAATATATAAACAAACTTTTAAACAATATAAATATTTTGAATTTCCGTTAGACTAAAACGGAGTTTAAAAATATTTGTGTCTAAATATAAAGCAAGCAACACGAATCTACTTGTCTCATTTCAAAACTAATTCTTTACAATCATGTTTTCTCTTACATTTCATCTGCAGAATACGATCTCTCAAGATACATTAAAAACATGTGTTGGCTTGTGCAATCCCCTCCCCATTTTACTCCACAGTAATTTTATACTCTACTTTCCTCAAACACCCGTATATGTTATCAATAAACTATTATCAATTGTATAAAAATTTATCTTTTCATATAGGTTTAGTTAGTTTTAAGTTAAAATTTAGTTAATCCACTCAAGTTGTATACATTTTAAAACAACAATGAACATTTGAGATGTTTTTGAAAAACAACTCATATAAAGTGCCTGCTAATATAAAGGGTTGAATTTTATTTTAATTAACGGGTTCTTTTCTTTAATGTTAAAAACAAGATAATTCACTTGTGTTTTTATTTAGGGTGTTGTATGACAAACTCGTTGTCAATTACAAAACTAAGTACATGACACAGTATTAGTAATTTACGTAATTTAGAAAGTTATGTTATACAGTTATATTGTTTGTAACATTTACACTGGTACAAATGCAATGTATCAGAATTCAATTGCCTAACCAACTTTGTTTGGAAAGTTTGCCAAGTTTGAGCCGATTACGTTACATGTTTGTCTTACTTCATTGTCTCGAAAGGAACTGATGAAATTTTCCAGCGTCAGTGGAAAGATTTAAATTAGTACTATATGTGTTGGTTTAGTGTATTTTAGCTTTATTATTTTTCCTTCACAATTATCACTGTTGAGAATTTTGATCAAATGCATGGATTTATTTTTTAGAATACATTAGTTTGTAGTTCTGTTTTTAATAACAGGTTTTTATAAGTTTTTAATTCGATAATACTTGTACAAGTATCAATGCCACATGATGAATGGTTCTGTTTTTAATAACAGGTTTTTATAAGTTTTTAATTCGATAATACTTGTACAAGTATCAATGCCACATGATGAATGGTCCTCATGTTCAAGTATGAAACGTATCACTATTAGCCAATTATCATTCAGTAATGATAGTGGGATTTTTATAAACGTCCAACGTAATAATAACTGTTTCTACGTTCCTGCGTCATCGAATTATTATATTGGCGTACATAGATTCGCAATAATTCATCGGGTAATACTGTGATACTTTTGGATTGGGAGCATTAATTTTTTAATTTTACCTTCCAAGTGTCTCATGTTTCGCTATTCAGATGTTGTAAATAAGAAGAAAACTTAATGTATTACACACATTTTTTAATCGGCCTTTTTCACACATGATATTATACTGTACTTGAAACTGACTGCACAGGTAAACAAATACTGTGTGTTTAGTCTAATTATTAGTATAAGGTAATTATTAAGATAACATAGATTGATTACACTTAATTTTTAATTTATTTATTTCAGAACGGGCTTAAATTTGTATCCCAAGTAATGTAAAACTACTAATGTATTTTGAGCTTTCTTGTTTAATACATTACAAACAACATATTCCGTGCCCTAAAGATATAGTATATTTATTTGGGGACATCGTTTTAAAACCGTGAAATGTGAGTATCCAACGATCTAGGATTCTGTAATTGACATTCCGTAGATAATTAAATTTATTTCGTAAATTAATAACGTAATATATTCATCCAGCGTAATATATTTATAAACCATAAATATTAAACACAGTTGGTAACGCATTTCTCCGTAACATATTGTTTAGAGAGATTCAATTCCGAAATCCGCCACAGTTAAAAATGTTGTGTATGGTTTTATAAAACATAAATAAAATACATACAGTTACCAAACTTCTAATAAAATTAAATCCACAAATTATATAAAAGCGTTAAAATAACTATTTTTGACATTATATATTATTCAGGAGTTCCTCCACCTGTGACACTAAAACTGTGAAAGAAAAAAGTATTGTATGCGGAAAAACGATTCTGTTCATTTTATAAAATAAATATGGTAACAGTGCTTAAAGAGTTTTAATACTAATTACTAATATGAGAAAAGAATACCCCCGTAGCAGCAAACCTGCGTACTCAGCGAATTTCCAATGCATATATATGTATCTTAATACCAAATAAAGCCACATACCAAGTTTCATCAATATACATTCATAAATAAACGATTTATGACATTTTAATTATTCTTCATAAGAATAACATGGCAGCTGAGTATGCAGGTTTGCTGAAGTAAGGAACATAAAAAATGGGGTTTTATACAAATATCAATATAACTCATGTAGGTAAAGCCACATACCAAATTTCATTAATTTATTTTCATAATGAAGGTAGATAACACGTTACTTATTCTCCATAAGAATAACATGGGGCTGAGTACGCAGGTTTGCTGCTACGGGAGCCTTTGGTAAAAAATGTTTTTTTTGAGCAAATATCAATGGTCCACAACCAGATGAAGCCGTATACCAAGTTTCGTCAGTATACGTTCATAAATAAGCGAGATATAACATTTTTATTTTCCTCCATAAGAATAACATTAGACAACGTACTGTGTTTAGCACTTTCAATATCACGGTAACAAATTGACGTAGAGAAATGATCAAAATACCAAATTGTGTGTTTTTTTAAGCTGAATCCAATGGGAAAAAAATAAAATTTGACTATTTCCAAAATTATATGTAAAAAATTCGAAAAACCCATTTTTGGGGTACAAAACCCCCCCAAAATACCCCTTCGGATAGAGCGATCTGGCTGGTTTTCGAACTTAAAGTCATAAATGTTGCTTTACACGTTTATACCAAATTTCATCAAAATCGGATAATTTTTACGAGAGTTATCGTGCTCACGGACACATATATATATATATATATATATATATTTATATATATATATATATATATATATATATATATATATACAGTTTCGAACGAATGGTGTTTTTGGGGTCTGGGGACCTCAAAACGAAAAGTTATCATGGTCCCGGGCCTAGGTCTTACCATGCCGACTACGGTAATAGCTTCTTCCCTATAGGGGAAATTCGCTAAAAAGGGCAATATTAACATACACAACAAAATCGGAGATTACATTACACCTAGTCAATGTGATAACAAATGGCTTTCCTTTAAAATACATTTATAATCTTTACGTTACAGAAGCCACGTTTATACATGACACCCTCACTAATCTCTATGTTCTCTGAACTTTTGTTTGTTTTCCTAAAAAGTCAACTTCGTACTTTATTCTGAGTATAAGTTAATCAACTAATTTTTATACATAAACAAATATATGAATAATTTTATATTCTACGATTAAGTTAATTTTATTCACTCACTTATTTGTTGTAAAACCTCCGTATAAAAATCAGGTGCCTATAAAATAGATCAACTTCTCGTACGCATTTATAATTACAGGTTTACCAACGGTTCTTCTTTAAAACAGTGAACACATAGGTTTCAAGTTTTGTTTAGTGTCAGCGATAGAAGAATCAGCGTGAAAAGTAAAAAGTTTTGCCAGCAAAGGTGGTTGAAGTCCAGTGTGGTCAGTATGGCCAGAAACTGGCATTGGGCTTTCTACTTTTTCTTTAACATGGAATACGAATGGCCTCGCCGATCGGTTGCATATTCAAGTGGTTGGAAAGTTATAACTTACTTTGACAAACAGATTTGTTTTAAACACCAGAGAGTGTAAACTGAAATTAAAATAAAATACAAAAATAAATACCCCCGTAGCAGCAAACCTGCGTACTTAGCGAATTTCCAATGCATATATATTTATCTTAATACCACATAAAGCTACATACCAAGTTTCATCAATATACATTCATAAATAAACGATTTATGACATTTTAATTATTCTCCATAAGAATAACATGGCGGCTGAGTATGCAGGTTTGCTGAAGCAAGGAACACAAAAAATGGGGTTTCACACAAATATCAATATAACTCATGTAGGTAAAGCTACATACCAAATTTCATTAATTTATTTTCATAATGAAGGCAGATAACACGTTACTTCTTCTCCATAAGAATAACATGGGGCTGAGTACGCAGGTTTGCTGCTACGGGAGCCTTTGGTAAAAAATTGTTTTTTTGAGCAAATATCAATGGTCCACAACCAGATGAAGCCGTATACCAAGTTTCGTCAGTATACGTTCATAAATAAGCGAGATATAAAATTGTTATTTTCCTCCATAAGAATAACATTAGACAAGGTACTGTGTATAGCACTTTCAATATCTCGGTAACCAATTGACGTAGAGAAATGATCAAAATACCAAATTGTGTGTTTTTCTAAGCTGAATCCAATGGGGAAAACTAAAGTTTGACTATTTCCAAAATTATATGTAAAAAATTCGAAAAACCCATTTTTGGGGTACAAAACCCCCCCAAAATACCCCTTCGGGTAGAGCGATCTGGCTGGTTTTCGAACTTAAAGTCATAAATGTTGCTTTACACGTTTATACCAAATTTCATCGAAATCGGATAATTTTTACGAGAGTTATCGTGCTCACGGACACACACACATATATAGATTATATATATATATATATATACCCCCGTAGCAGCAAACCTGCGTACTCAGCGAATTTCCAATGCATATATATGTATCTTAATACCACATAAAGCCACATACCAAGTTTCATCAATGTATATTCATAAATAAACGATTTATGACATTTTAATTATTCTCCATAAGAATAACATGGCGGCTGAGTATGCAGGTTTGCTGAAGCAAGGAACACAAAAAATGGAGTTTTATACAAATATCAATATAACTCATGAAGGTAAAGCCACATACCAAATTTCATTAATTTATTTTCATAATGAAGGGAGATAACACGTTACTTATTCTCCATAAGAATAACATGGGGCTGAGTACGCAGGTTTGCTGCTACGGGAGTCTTTGGTAAAAATTTGTTTTTTTGAGCCAATATCAATGGTCCACAACCAGATGAAGCCGTATACCAAGTTTCGTCAGTATACGTTCATAAATAAGCGAGATATAAAATTTTTATTTTCCTCCATAAGAATAACATTAGACAACGTACTGTGTTTAGCACTTTCAATATCTCGGTAACCAATTGACGTAGAGAAATGATCGATCAAAATACCAAATTGTGTGTTTTTTTAAGCTGAATCCAATGAAAAAAAATAAAATTTGACTATTTCCAAAATTACATGTAACAAATTCAAAAAACCCATTTTTGGGGTACAAAACCCCCCCAAAATACCCCTTCGGATAGGCCGATCGGGCTGGTTTTCGAACTTAAAGTCATAAATGTTGCTTTACACGTTTATACCAAATTTCATCAAAATCGGATAATTTATACGAGAGTTATCGTGCTCACGGACACATATATATATATATATATATATATATATATATATATATATATAGATATATATATATATATCTACAGTTTCGAACGAATGGTGTTTTTGGGGTCTGGGGACCTCAAAACGAAAAGTTATCATGGTCCCGGGCCTAGGTCTTACCATGCCGACTACGGTAATAGCTTCTTCCCTATAGGGGAAATTCGCTAAAAAAGTTTACTTTTAATAATACGAATTTAAAATGAAAGACAAAATAGGAAGAGGGAGTTGAGAGACTATAATCAACAACAAAATAGCCTATTTTAATATTAGTAATTTTTCGTACAATTTGCAATATTCATGTGTCCCCAAAATCCTGTTTGATAAGGAATATTTTTTCTTAAAAATTGATTACTATGAAATATATTTAAATATCAGAGATCAATGTAATAATTTGGCAATATTAAGAATACCTTTCAATATAAATAAGGATTACTTGGGAGTCCCTAAAGTTTTATAATATTTGAAAATAAAACTCTACTAGATCGTAATGCTTAGTATCCCAACGAGCAATACTGGAAATAATTACACTCCTCGATATTGAGTTTGCACGTCTTCCGTGAAGTAGCGGCGCGGTGCGCTGAATAGTAATGGATTTGCAATGCAATCGATGTATCCTGTGTAATGTAAACTCAGTTTATGCCATTAATTTCGCTGAAACCTACTAGTTAGGCTAGAGAAAAGATATAGTTTGATAGTTTCGTTTTGAGGCAAATTGTATTTGTATCATATTTTAAAAATATGTTTTTGTTATAATAGTTCGATCTTAAGCTGTAGATTTGCAGGGGTTCTGTTTACTAAATCCAAACATGCAATTAAATTTAACTAAGTCTTCTTTGGTTTATTTAAATATCGTATTAAAAAAATATATTTCATTACATATTCTGTTATTCCAAATGTTTATTATTAATGTGGTTACATTGAATTCCATAAAACAAACTCTAGGGGAACATAATGTCAGCAACTAATTTATTCTTTTTAGTTGGAATCGCTACAATAAGCTACCATTACAATAAAGTATAATTCGAAAAATCTAACAATGATTTCTTATTACAATTTTTACAATGTTTAGAAACAAGCAAATGCAAGACCATTTCGCAATCTTTACTAAATTTTTAAACTTAATATTCTGGAGATATCCTTTCTAAAGTTGAACTCTCTCCCTGAACTCCGCAGGGACCTGGCCACAACAGTCCCTAGCCTTTACACCGGCCCGGCGACTTGATACAAAGCTAGGGCTAATTGATTACAGTAGCCAAGGCCAGAGATACTAATGGCGTTCTTTATCTGCACGACATTCTAAGATGCATTATTGGCTTATTAAACAGTTTAACTGATTCTTCACTGAACTTATTTTTCTGCCTCCATCGCCTAAAATACCTATGCAATATTTTGTCATAAATATTATAAATATTTATTTAAGTTTTGCTTTTTAAGATGTTTGTTTGTTCTGTAAACATGTTGAATCCATAAATCACTAAATTAAAACATACATTTACGCCTAAAAACACTATATTTCCACAATTAATGATTATTTACAACAGGTTTCGGACAGGTTGTTCCCTGTTATTTAGACGTAAAATAGTGTTTATATTTAGTAATACTCATCATTAACACGTACAATTATCAGCAAGAAATTAATCCATAAATAGTTTCTTACAAAGAAAACTAAGCCCAATTGTAAATTAATATGTGTGATCAGTAACTAAATGTTTTGAATATTTAATACCATTCAAAAAGTGACATAGGTTATTTATTAGTTACAGATAAATTCTGATAATTTGATTTCATAAAAACATATCTAAATAACGTTACAAGTCTAATTAAAATTCCTGATTTCAGTTTTCAACCACTAAAAAAGCTCAACCGTAGCTGAATTATACTAATATATTTGCTGTAAAAGCACATTTGTTGTTGTTTTTTGCCACATAAAACAAGGTGTAAAGGTCTAGGGTTCCATTCCCACCCACTGTAGCTACCCACCATAGCTACAAATCTGGTCACCTTGGTCTATTGTCCCACCCACTTTAGCTACCCACCATAGCTACAACTCTGGTCACCTTGGTCTATTGTCCCACCCACTTTAGCTACCCACCATAGCTACAATTCTGGTCACCTTGGTCTATTGTCCCACCCACTTTAGCTACCCACCATAGCTACAATTCTGGTCACCTTGGTCTATTGTCCCACCCACTTTAGCTACCCACCATAGCTACAATTCTGGTCACCTTGGTCTATTATCCCACCCACTTTAGCTACCCACCATAGCTACAATTCTGGTCACCTTGGTCTATTGCCCCACCAGTTAACCCAGTTTTACTTTCCCAAAATTATCAATTTCAATTAATATTTTTTAGACACAAATGACGCATGTTATCATACTACGCTGATATTTTCTGTGAAGGTAAAAAATTGTACTTAATGTACAGTTTCAACACCTCATAATAAAATAACTTTTATTTGTTCCCTTCACAATGTTGAAAGCTACAAAATTCTAAAATTTAGATGATTATGTTACAATAAGACAATTCCCAACATCTTCGGTTGTGCACAGTGTTTGATATATGTGTTATGCATATTAGCTTTGCGGTAACATGGTAATTTACATACAACATAGATAATTTACAACATGTGACAATACCTAGGGTTACCGTACATCACTGCACTGTACCCGTCCACTTGAACACGTAGACACAGAGATAAATGTCAATAGGTATTCAAGTACCTGTCAAAACTATAAATTAAACACATTATTAGTATTTTATTTACTTACTGATATGAAACGTATTAAAATACGGAAATGTTTTGTCTATAATTTTCTTGTTGTATTAATTTGATGTCTAGAACACAAAATCTCATACCACAAACTAAATTTGTGGTTGGCGGTTTGGATTTCATGTTTACATGCAGGCCCCTTGATTGCCTTTGGTCATTGGGATGATGATACTGGCTTAGTTTTGGTGTCACCAGTAACAAGGCTGCAACAATTATCTCACTAATACTCTCATAACTATGTAATCACCCTAAAATGTTTACTAAAATGGTAGCATTTATTTATATTATTAATAAGTTATAATAATAGCATTAACATTCTTTTAAACAAATTAAGCAGCACTAATCAATAAGAAATATTTAATAAGTTATATATACATTTTTGATCGTTAAAAAGGCAATCTTGCATGTTTGTCGCTCTCACATAAGAGTTTCAGTTGCTTTTAAGGTTCACTTTTTTACTATAGCAGTATTCAGCTTTAGCTTTTATTATTACTATAGTCGAGAAAATCTATAAATTCTTGAAATTCTGATTAAAATAGCGCCCTTGAAAATTATTAGTGCCCGTTAAAACGTTTGAACCTTTTTTTAATAGAACCATTTTTAATTAATAGAACTGTTTTGTTGACCTACGATTTCCAACGTAGACTTTAATAACCTATAACGAAGTTTCATTTTCGAAATTAGACAATGAAACGTACGTCATGGGACAGTGTGTTTTTCTTCCCTATTTTTGTAGTTGTTCATTTGATAAATAAATAAACAATGCAAGTAAATGCCTCTTTCAAACAAGATTGTAGTGAAGGTTACTGATCCTGACAACCCACACAAACCCCCACATCTGATTACTTCAAGTTGTCAACAGGATTTCAGTCAAACTCAAGTGATCCATTAATAAACCCCAAACACTGCTTTCTGCATGTTGATTAATAATTGGTTTAAACAGTAAACAATATTACATATTTAGGATTGTGTGATATTCTCATTTTTTTATGAAAGGTCCTTTTTAATTGTCAATGCAAGATACTAAAGAGTTTTTGTTTTTAAATAACAAGAGTGTTGGACAGTTTGAATTTGCGTGTCTGTTGCAAAAATATGCGTCTTAAAAAAGGACATAAGATATATATTTGTCTGAATCGTTTGGGTTCCAGAAGATTCCTTGAATGCCTGTTTAAACAATATTAGATTTTTGTCATGTATTATTTGTGTAGTTGCAAAAATATTGGACATACAAATAGTTTTGAAACAAGCACTTTCATAAAATGAAATAAAGCGTTGTCTTAATATATTGTATTAAGTATTAGGTCGATCATTTGAATATTTTGCTGACAGGTACAACAACTAATTTCAACCTGTAAATTTATGAAACGTAATGATTCCTAAATAGATAAGTTTAATTTGTGTTAATATTATCATCCTAAAATCCTCGCCCAATAACCAGCGTTCTCATATGACTGAACAACGCGAATTATAACGAAGAAACAAAGATTTAAAATCTTTACTATATTTAACAGTACATTTAATTGCCATTGTTTAAAAAACATGCAGATGACATATGTTACATATATATTAGGTAATTCTTATGATATCGATTGCTTTCGAACCTAAGTTATCGTTTTGTGGAAGGATACAACTTCATTCATTTTTTAAACTGAAACTGTGTGATTATCTTTGAAGATTTTAAGTAATTGTTTCAATTGTTCTTGAAAAAATTTACTATTTTTATTAACTACTGATTTATGGTATTTTTAGTATCAATTGGTATTCATAGAACCCTTTAATTATTAAATTAGAAAGGGTTGTATTGGTTGTGCCAATAAGACGTAATGATAGATTGAAAGTAAATAATGAACTGGCTATTCATAAAAATTTGCAATTTGACTTTTAAAATACGCTCTAATCTTATATTCAGTTACGAAGTCAACACAGCTGAAGCCAGCGCTCCTGAGTCAACACTAGGATACCGTCGTCATACTTTGTCTCTGCTTCGGTATCAATACCGTTATCTTTACAAAACCAACTTTGCTGCTAGAAGAGAACCCCTAATGTTTCTATATTAGGATGAAATCTTCAGGGTAATCTAATAAAATATTGGATTTTTCAGTGAGAGTTATTGAAATTATTGTTTATACAAAGTTAAATTTCAGTCTAGTTGTTGTTTGTTATCCACTTTAAATAAGTTCATACTAAACAAAATAAAAGTTTTACCTTAAAATTAATTTTAGGCCGTTATCTCTATTTCGTTTTTAAAAAAGTAAGTTTATTTTACATATAAACATTGTTTATATTAATAAAAGTATTCACTTTATTCAGTGTGTACAGTTAATGGATGCAATACTTAATACAATACAATACTTAATGGATAAATAGGTAATTCATTCATAATTTAAATTCTATTAAAGATGTCTGATTTAAGGTTCTGATATTGTTTTTAAACTAAAGAAAAACATAACTTAAAAACACCCAACAATGTTTAAAGAACGTTTTCTTCATAAAAACATACCTAATTTATATGTCCTAAGCTCAAGCCTTGTTATTAAAAATAAATAATGAGTTCGCACGCAGCATGCTGACGTGAGGGAAATAAATTTCTACATAAAAACTTGTAAAAATAAAAATCTGTGTTAAATCATACATTTATTCGAATTTATATCGAAATCTGAAAACATTTATTTTTTTGGCTGTTCTGGACCTCCTGATGGTTTCATTTACCTGCAATGCTGGGAATACAATTTTTCGCATTATAAGGTTCGGAGAAGGTCCAGTCAGACTTGAAAGTAGGCGTGAGGTTGCTGGGGATGATAAAAGTACACCAACAAATAAATAACAGGCATCTCTAATGTAAAACCCCCTTAAGTCAACATACTGTATTTGGTCGATACACATTTTCTTTAATAACTCGGTAAATAGTTATAATAGAATGATGAGAGAGGGCTTAAAAGTTTCTCCTCACTTATTCCCATCTTTGTACATGAACTAATTCTACATTCAGGGCTTTTCTGACCCTTTTTGGGCCCAAAAACCCGAAATATTAATCCATAAAAAGGAGTTTAGAGTTTTCAGGTTGATTTCCCAACGAACTTGTCCAACTGATTATAGAAAGTAACGTCCCTACCAAATTTGAAGTAAATCGAACAAAAAATGCGACCACTAGAGTGGAAACACACACACACACACACACACACACACACACACACACCATGCGGGTCATGCTAATAGTTCACTTTTTATGGGAAATTCACTAATCAAACCGAAGACCAACAGAGGCTGGTTAATGATGGATCGGCTCATTGACGGAGATATGTCCGGTATTAAAATAAATGGTTTGTCGATATTTTCCTGTTTTATGTATTTTATTTAGTATTTATGGAAATATATTAATCACATATTTACACTTACAACTATTAAAAAGGTCCGATGGTCCGATTTTACGGATGTAAAACACTTTGATGTAGTAGGTTTATTAAAAAACATCAAATTACCTTTATATTTCCACGTTACGTAACAACACCATCAATTAAACCTCGTGATTCAAGTCTTTTGATAAAGCAAATGCATTTCCACCCAGAAAGATTATAAATACAAGAGGGTAGTTGGGAAGTAATAAACAGAAGATGGGATGAAAATAAAGGATAAAATTGAAGGGGAACAAATGGATCACTTGACTAAAAGCTTGTTGACAAAGGGAAGTGATATTATATAGAACAGGGGCGGTACCTAATCAATACCTACCTACCTCAACGGTTTTCGTCATTTCTTACCTCGACAGTTGTTCAAACGTAAAATTCATTAAAATTTATTGAAGCTGACCTGCTTATGACCTCAATTATAATATTTTATAGTTTCAAAATATTTACTTAGACCATATGCTTTATATTGTTATTGTATGAAACGTTTAAACTGTTTAATCAGAAAACTAGGTTTTTCCGTAGGTAAAACAAATCAGAAAAAACTCAACTTAAAATGAGAGAATACTGCTGTCGCAGCAAACCTGCGTACTCGGCGAATTTCCAATGTCTTAATACCGCATAAAGCCGCGTACCAAGTTTCATAAAAATATATTCACAAATTAGCGATAAATACTTTTTTAATTATTCTCCATAAGAATAACATTGTGGATGAGTACGCAGGTTTGCTGCAACAATAAACAGAAAATAATGGGTTTTTATGCAAATACCAATAGAACTCATTCAAATAAAGTCACATACCAAGTTTCATTCATACACATTTATGAATAAGTGATATATAAAATTTGAATTATTCTCCATAAGAATAACATGGGGACCGAGTACCTAGGTTTGCTGCTACAGGAACCATACGTGAAAATTTGTTTTTTGTAAGAACAACAACAAACCACAACCATATGAAGTCTTATAACAAGTTTTGTCAGTTTATATTCATTAATAAGCAAGATATAACATTTTTATTTTTCTCCATAACAATAGCATTAGACAACGTACTGTGTTTAGTACTGGCAATATATCAGTAACCAATAGACGTAGAGCAATGATCAAAATACCAAATTATTTTTTTAAAGCTGAATTCAATGGTATAAATTACAATTTGGTTTAGATAAAATATTCATGTGAAAACCTCAAAAAAAAACATTTTTGGGGTACAAAACCCCCCCAAATCTCCCTTTTGATGGTGCGATTCGTCTGATTTTCAAACTCGTTCAAATAAATGGTAATTTACACGTTTGTACCAAATTTCATTAAGATCGGACCTTTTTTCCAGAGTTATCGTGCTTACGGTAATATATATATATATATATATATATATATATATATATATATATATATATATACATATATACACTAGCTGGCCCGATAGACGTTTGTCCTGTCCTAATGTCATTGCATTTGTTTTATGTCAAGTACTCGTTAATTTTCAATATGAGCTCGTTCGCTTCACTCACTAGCCTATCGAAAAAAATAAAAAATAGTTTACGTCCTATTATCAGTCCTACCAAATATACACACCAAATTTTAAAAAAAATTGGTGAAGACGATTCGGAGGATTTTTCCAACAAACACTGTAACACGAGAATTTTTTATATCAGACATAAATTATATAAATATTACATAAATATGTATTGAACCACGCTCCCGCACCCGCACAAAAGTGAAATCTGAGCTGGAAGCGCGCTCCAATGGAAACGGGGCGAGGGGCGGCTCATAGCCCGACCTAACCACTAGGAAGGCCGTGGAGGAACATTTCCATGTATTTTCCTTAATAACTCCAAAAATTTACTGACCAAATTGGCTGGGAGTAGTCTTAAAAGTTGCGGGGAATGTGCCCCAACTTTCCAAGCCTAGACCCAACGCTAAAAACTAGCCTAAGACCAGTTATGCCAAAAGTAGCCTAGGGGACCACAGAAAACAGAAATTGTAAAACTTAAATTGCTCATAAATGAATTATTTTCCAATCAAATTGCATGAAACTTGCAGTAAACATGTTTGAGAACTTGTACTAACTAAAAATAACAGAATTTGACGCTAGGAATTTCCTAGGGCCAACATAACAAAATTAGGCTGAGTGGGAATGGCCTAGAATTCTACCAGGGACAAAAAAAATCAAAAAACAATTAAACTTGACAGAAAACACAAATTTTGCTACACAAGATTGTAGCCTATTACATTAACAAAAATAAAATCATTTTGGAGGCTTTAGGCCTAATATTAGATAAACAGGAAACAAAAGTGACTTTGGCTAGGCCTCTCAAACAGGCTGATTATTTCATAGCTTATGACATCTTAAACCAGCATCTAAATTTTACAAAATCATCCTTAGATTGAGAGGTGATTGAGAGAGATTGAGATTGATAGAGTAACTGTCACGCTATCCAGGCAATCAAAATCGTAGATAGTATAAAAGTGGAATTAGCCAAACCACAAACACCCAGAAAAGGAACGAAACCTGTTTGTATTTTTCTACAGAAGAAAAAATATTCAAACACAAAAATACATTTGTTTCTCCCATTACAATAAAAAATTGCCAACCAAATTAATCATTTTAAATGTTTTCGTTGGTGATGTTAGCCATATGACATTTATTCAACTCCTGGTTTGAAGCAAAAATATGAGTAATTGTTAAAAGGCATCAGCCGTAATTTTATAAGACTACCAGTTGCACACTTTTTCAACACATATTTTGAATGGATACCATGACGTCTCACAACAATATTCTTGGGTTTTCTAAGAATAAATTATCAACCAATTGTTAGTGAATTTCCTTTGGAAAGTGAACTATTAGCATGACCCGCACGGTGAAACTTAAGCCCGGGACCAACATAGAAGTTCCTAACGTGACCCCCTGAACACGTTTGGGGGATCGTTCAAAATTTGATATATATATATATATGTATATATATATATATATATATATATATATATATATATATATATGTATATGTGTTTGCACTCTAGCGGTCGCATTTTTTGTCCGATTAACTCCAAATTTGGTAGGGACGTTCCTTTCTAAAATCAGTTGGACAAGTTCGTTGGGCAAAAGAATCGTAAAACTCCAAACCGCTTTTTGGGGGTTAATCTTCCAAATTTCGAGCTTTTGGACACAAAAAGGGCCTAAAAATCCCCAAATGTAAAATTAATGGATAGAAAAAGATGGAAATTAGTGAGACGAAAGTTTTAAGCCCTCTCTCGTCATTCTAGCATAAATATTGACCGAGTTATTAAAGAAAATGTGTTTCGACTAAACACATTACGTTGTCTTATGGGGGTTTTACACTAGAAATCCTGCTATTCCTTTGTTAGAGTACTATTATCATCCCCAGAAACCTCACGCCTACTTTCAAGCCTGACTGGATCTTCTCCTAACCTTATAATGCGCGAAATTTTATTCCCAGCTCTGCAAGTAAATTAAAGCAGGAGTATCAGAACAGCCAAAAATCAAAGTTTTCAGTTTCAATACAAATTGGACTAAATGTATGTTTATACAATGATTTTGAGTTTTAAAAGTTTTTATGTGGAAATCCACTTCCCTCACGTCAGCGTGCTGCGTGCGAACTCGTTTTTGGTTCAAATTATTATAAAAGTACAGTTTTGTAAAAAGAAAATTCTCAACAATACATGTAAAGTGTTCCTAAAATATTGAAAACTCGACTCTTTGGTTAGCACTCCGTATTTAGCTCAATTTTCGGTTATTAGATAATATAACGGCCAATAATTGTTTGCTATCAAAGAAAGGAGCCTATTAACTTTGAATAAAAGTCATTCTTATTTAATCCTTCCTTTTGATGTGGAATTCTGCTCCTATATTCATCTACTTTTATTTCGCGAACTCGTTTCTAAATAACCTTTATAATTTTTGTTGTTCAATTAGATGTGCTTAGTTATTTAAGGTAACAAACTATACTAACTTATTATAGTCTATTCTAATTCACTTGTATATCTATTTACGATCCCTGTAACCGTTGTTGGATCGTGTTGTCATGAAAAACTTGTTAAGCAACACAGACCAATTACTTCATATTTGACCTCTCTTTTACGCGATATCAAATTGTTTCTTCATTAATCACTTCCACTTCCGCAGATAACCTGGAATAAGTACACAATTCTTCTCTTTCGCGATTAAATCAACTTCATGAAGCTCTCAGTCTCATACCTCAGGCAATTTAATAAGACCTCTAACCTGTTTGTAAAATTTTAAGTTTCCCGTTTTAAAAATGTTGTCGGAAACACATATTTACACGATATTCAATATCTCTGAGAAGGTTAACTTGTAGAGAATCTACTGAGTAACACAATTGCATTGTTACTTTAATTGCATTCTTAACAATTAGTTTACTGGAAAAAATATTCCCCTTTTGACCATTATAATCTTTTTTCAATATATTTAGTAAATCAATATGAATATATTCAAACTGCTACGACAGGTATTAAGCTCATTTAGCGATAATTAGCCTGTAGTGGAAAAAGATGATAGAGTTAGGTGAGATATTGTTAGAGAAACTGTTTATAACAGCTCATGTGGGGGGAGGGGTGGTTCTAAAATTAATCTTGTAGTAATGTTGGAAACGAGATTAAAATCAATGTGGATGGAGATGTGTGGCGAAATGTTAAGTTCAGTTATCTATAGAACATTAGTGGCTCTCCAATCTGACACAATCCATGCAGTGATGATGATTCAGTCTGACTGGATGCTGCCTCAATACACACTGACAGACCAGAATAATGATAAGGGTAAATATCATATTACGTATTGCGAGTCTAGTTATATATTAAGTGTTCTAAGTGCCAATATTCAAACAAACGTAATTATGTTATAAATTCATCGATGTGGCAGAACCATTAGTATATAAATTTTTATATAAAAGTTAATCTTGCGTATGAAAAATAGCTGAACCGAAGTTATTAGTTCAGGCTTGGTAGTACTGCAGACCTCAGCGAGCGGTTTGGCTGGCTTCCTACAGCAGTGAAACGTACTTTATGGATCTTGCTCGACTTATAGCCATGTGAAATCGTTGTTTTAAAAGAGCACTTAGCACGAAATGCAATGGGATATTGTTGGTGTATTGTATTATACAAAAATAAATATGTGGAAAACTAAATTTAAATAATAAATACCTAAGCGTAAAACAAACCAAAAAGCCGTATTAATGGAATATCTGCAGTACTGAGTTCTTTATGTAATAATAAAAGTATTTATTGCTTCGTTTATTATTCATGAATGCAGTTGTTTCTTAAAACCAGCACGTGTTAAATACGTAAAAAACAACGATACATATGTGCAAGTTAAAATTTAAAAATAATATATTATGTACTCAATTTATGTACACATTCACAGTTAACCGATTCATATCATAAAATTATATTATAATACTACAAGATGTAATGTTGAATTCAGATCTTGCTCAACACAATTTAAAAATATGTAAAGGTATTTTTTTACTAGACTGATAAAAGTGCACAGGCGTTTATAATATCTGCTTCGTCAATAAACTGTATGTGGGCTAAGCTACAGGCCTAAGAATCACGTTTTTAACGGCTGCGACTAAAACCAAAAAGTTTCCAAAAATGTATGTACTGTAGTAGACTGATTGCCAAGTGTAAAGTTGCAATATTTTTGGACGTCGATTGTTACTTCTGAAGTCGCACAAGGTCGCACACCTTTCACCGTTCTTATTAATTTGGCTTATAGATGACGTTGGCTCTCTCATTTACAAAGATAATCTAATGTATGCAGCTGACGCCAAGATCTTTGGAGAGACTAGGCATTTAAGTGATTGATGGTGCTACAAGACGCTCTGATTTCAATTCAGCAGTATTTATACGGAACATTTCACAGTAAAAGTGCAGTGATCTGACCTAGTCGTAATTTCTAAGTTATGTGGATGTTACTGTTAAGTGGGAAGGTATCATACCGATTAAATCACCTCACTAACCCTTTTTACCCGCACTATCAATGGAATTAAACGGTCTATCAAATAAATCATAAGTCTCTGGTGCATTGAGCTCTCTGTAAGGCCTTTACTTGCGTGGCTCCATTTCTATTATGTGAATGATTCATTTTTAAGCCTTGCAGTCTGATAAGTCTTCCAGTCCACTCCGTTCAGACCATGGCCAATACGAATATCTAAATTATCAATAATACCAAGGATATAACAATGTTAATGTCATTAAATATTGCATGGATGGGTTTACGAAAAAATTAACTATTTAAATAAAAAAGCATTGGTGTACGTCTATTACTTACGTCCATTGCACTTTAAAGCTAAATGTTTCCTTTCTTTGAATTTTATTTCGTGATAAAATATAATTGCAGAAATTAGGTATTGTAGCACTTTTAGGAACCAAAAAGCCGTATTAATGGAATATCTGCAGTACTGAGTTCTTTATGTAATAATAAAAGTATTTATTGCTTCGTTTATTATTCATGAATGCAGTTGTTTCTTAAAACCAGCACGTGTTAAATACGTAAAAAACAACGATACATATGTGCAAGTTAAAATTTAAAAATAATATATTATGTACTCAATTTATGTACACATTCACAGTTAACCGATTCATATCATAAAATTATATTATAATACTACAAGATGTAATGTTGAATTCAGATCTTGCTCAACACAATTTAAAAATATGTAAAGGTATTTTTTTACTAGACTGATAAAAGTGCACAGGCGTTTATAATATCTGCTTCGTCAATAAACTGTATGTGGGCTAAGCTACAGGCCTAAGAATCACGTTTTTAACGGCTGCGACTAAAACCAAAAAGTTTCCAAAAATGTATGTACTGTAGTAGACTGATTGCCAAGTGTAAAGTTGCAATATTTTTGGACGTCGATTGTTACTTCTGAAGTCGCACAAGGTCGCACACCTTTCACCGTTCTTATTAATTTGGCTTATAGATGACGTTGGCTCTCTCATTTACAAAGATAATCTAATGTATGCAGCTGACGCCAAGATCTTTGGAGAGACTAGGCATTTAAGTGATTGATGGTGCTACAAGACGCTCTGATTTCAATTCAGCAGTATTTATACGGAACATTTCACAGTAAAAGTGCAGTGATCTGACCTAGTCGTAATTTCTAAGTTATGTGGATGTTACTGTTAAGTGGGAAGGTATCATACCGATTAAATCACCTCACTAACCCTTTTTACCCGCACTATCAATGGAATTAAACGGTCTATCAAATAAATCATAAGTCTCTGGTGCATTGAGCTCTCTGTAAGGCCTTTACTTGCGTGGCTCCATTTCTATTATGTGAATGATTCATTTTTAAGCCTTGCAGTCTGATAAGTCTTCCAGTCCACTCCGTTCAGGCCATGGCCAATACGAATATCTAAATTATCAATAATACCAAGGATATAACAATGTTAATGTCATTAAATATTGCATGGATGGGTTTACGAAAAAATTAACTATTTAAATAAAAAAGCATTGGTGTACGTCTATTACTTACGTCCATTGCACTTTAAAGCTAAATGTTTCCTTTCTTTGAATTTTATTTCGTGATAAAATATAATTGCAGAAATTAGGTATTGTAGCACTTTTAGGATTAAAACCTATGTCAGAAAAGCGCATGTCTATTGCCGTATAACAAATTCTATTTTTTAGAAAATGTTCTAAGAAAGGTAAAACAGAAACAGGAAGCAAACAGAATTAGAGTGATCATTAACTTGTCAGTCAACAAGGGAACGGTGAACTGTGTTGTTGATTTATCTCCCTTCAGTATGACTTGAATGCACAGGCAAATTTGTCCTGCTAGTGGATAGTCAACTGAGAAACGGAATAATTGTGTTAGCTTAACTAGTAATTTGGCAAAAATAATAATAAGTCCAAATAATGAATACCTAAGCTTAAACAAACCAAAAAGCCGTATTAATGGAATATCTGCAGTACTAAGTTCTTTATGTAATAATAAAAGTATTTAGTGTTTCATTTATTATTCATGAATGCGGTTGTTTCTTAAACAGCTACGTAGTTTTCTAAACAGTCTATACGAGAGATTACAATGTTTATATAGTTATATAAAGCTTTAAAATAAATTAACATTAAAGTCTTTTATAGAAAACAATATGGTTGAAATAATTAGTTGGCCTTTTATTATTTTTGTAAAATTACGAGCTAATCTAACACAGGTATTCAGTTTCCCAGTTGAATAACCACTAGAATGTTAGTAAAAGGCTTAGATAGCAAGTAAAAATGAGTAACTATTTATGATTCTTAGTTTTATTTAATAATATAATAAATTCAACTAGAAAAAATACATTTTTGGACTTCCATCATGCATAAATAAATGTAAAGTATTCTTATTGATAAACTTATGGTATATTTATTCTAATTAAAATATGTGAATTATTTATATTCTAGTAGACGTCTCTACTGAGAATATCTTCAAATGGCTCTTACATCAAAAATGCAAACTAATTTAATAGCGAATTAGCCAAAAGGTAAGGTGATTTCTAAAAATTACAATAAAGTACATATTAAAACATGTTCCATTGAATCCTTATTTGAATATTTGCAGTAAGTACTATATGTGCATTGAACAGATAAATGTGTGTAATTTAAGAGCCCAGGTAATTGTAGAAAAAGTCATTAAACAAGTGTATTAATGAACACGGGTACAGTAGAGAAAGGATCAAACACTTTTATGGAAATAATATTCCTCACTATTGGAAACCATTTGCTAATGCCAATCGATATATTGGCAGAAATACTGATGACATCTGGGAATTTTCGAAAACCAGCATTTTCGAACAAGATTACAAATAGGTTCTAGTGGCTTCATGCGTCATATTTAAAGTTTGTGTTGGTTTTCAGGCATAACTAACCCTAACTGAAAAAGAAAGTACCTATGCTATTTAAGTGATCAAAACGCATGTGAGACCATTGCGCAAAGCTTTCCTGTTCCTATCTTCTAATGTTCGCATGTTCATATCGATATTTATCTAGGCTGCCATCCTGTTTGATTACCACTATAAGTATTTTGTGTTCCTGTTATGTATTTTTATTTGCACTTGCTACTATAATGTGACATACATACGTAACATTTTTGTACAAAATTGACGTTTTTGCCGTTGGAAATAAATTAAATGAAATGTATATACCTTGATGATTAAATACTTTGGGCTAGGCGAAAAGTTGGTTATTGGTGTTTTTGTGTAGTTTAGAGATCGTTAATGACGTTGTTTTTTGTACAAATTGTTAGAAAAGATGATTCTCCAGTTTAGTTGAGCGAGTGATGACCAAAAAAATAATGAGTAAACGTAAAATATATAAAACAGATTTTTTTATTAGAGAATTAGAAAACCCTACATATACAATCCTCAAATACAGAAATAAAAATCCAAGCTCCATATAAATATGTGGGTTAATCGAGTCCGGTAAAGATGCAGTATTTAATAAATGGTAACGTATATTTGATCAGTCTAGTTTAATCCATGAAAATACATTGGTATACTAAGAAACAAGAGGAATATTTTTAGTTAAATCTGACGAAGAAAGAGAGCAATATGCCATTCAAGAGCAGGCCCTCTATTGTAGACCTTCGGGGCTTCATATCTCCAACACTCTCTTTAGTGTCAGCCAGACATTGCTCTGGATTGATAACTAGAATGGATATCCAAGATACGTACTAGGGATGAAGTATAGTAAAGAAAGAAATATTAAGAAACTTATATGTAATTTCTTAATTATTTAACACACTTGAAAATTACACCTTGATCATTTGATTTTTCCTTTTAAGCTGTTAATAAAATGGCTGTCTAATCTCTACTCCGCCAATGCGTTCTTCCTAATTTACAGAATGGTTTCGAAAATTAAGATTTGAATCTGTAAATTTGTTATATTTGCTATGTTTTCTTGGTACATTTTACTATTAACGTATGCAATTTGTTTTGAATTTGTAACTTTTGTATTTTGTATATTATTTGTGAAATATACGGATTTTGAGATATTGAGATTTATATATTTAAAATGGTTGCCATTTTAAAATAGTTCAACGTTGAAATTCGATGTTTCATGCCAAAAGAGGTTTTATGAGATGTAATACATGCAACATGTTTGAAGTTTATTTTTTCAGATTTTTCTATGATAAATCTACATATTCTACGTATTAGCCTAAGTAATAAAAACATACAGACAGAAAGACGGAAAACTAAGCGTTTTAAAACAAGACTTTATATTATATTTTTTGATTCTTTTTGTATGAAGAATCATATCACAAAGTCCTGAAAGGATGTATTTACATCTTTTATACAGTATAGTTACTTACATGAAAAATATATTTATAAGTTACAATACTTGTTAAGTTATCATTAAAAGTAGGTTAACAAGTTCAAAATTCATACTGTAAAAAAATACTTAAAAAATACTACTGTGATTCTTTAGTTATAGTTTTTACTTTACAAGATTCATTCAAGTAACCAAACTGCAGGGGTTACAGTAACATTGACGATAATCCCAGATGTCGATTTCTACACTCCATTGAATGTCCAGGGATCAATAGCGAGTGGTGATGAGTCGACAATAAAGACGGAGGAGATATGAAGCCCTCGGGAGTGGCTCGAGCTGCTTACTGCGATATCACTGGCTTATAGTTCACCGTTATTAACAATTCATAAGAAATAGTTGTAATATGTGTGTACAGTACATTGCGTGTTCGATAACTTATTATCTAACATTTATGATATAATTTGTATGTTTCATTATTGGCAACCGTTGCATCGCTGCACCTATTAAATATTTATCGTCTCTATAACTTGTTTGTAATACAAATGTTACTCTAGTAAAAAAGGTCCATTAAACCAAATTACCTTCACCCTTATCGGATGTATTTTTTTGTATTTCAACGCCAACGGCAGTTTTATTAATAGCACACACACGCTTTTAGGGAAAGCGGCTAACCTCCTCAACTGGTTGTGGACACCCGAGATTTAACCCCGTGACCCTTTGAACCGAGGTTTAAGACGCTAACTGTTGGACTAGCGATGCCCGATTAATGCCCTATTAATTGGGCTGGATTATAATTACAATGGTGGTCATATTTTATATTACTACTCCCTCTGATGTTATCGATACACTCAAGCATGAGCTAAACCGTATCAAAACGTGCATGGACAATTGGGTCAGACACTTAATAAAACCACAAATTGCAATGGTTTAAGATGTGTGTAAATATTAAAAATTAAAAAACAAACTGCAAATAGTTTGAAATATTTCAAATTTCGTAATATTTAAAATTTTTAAACTATAGCATATTATCGAGTTTTAAACATAATTTTTAATAAATCGTTATACTTACTTGATTTCGTCTAAAAAACAACTTTTTGGGATGAGAATTAGCATAAAAATAATAAAATATAAAGCACACATATTAGAGAAAAATTAACGTGTTTGAAAATCATTCATATGTTGTTTGTAAGCCTTAAGCCTTAAGCCAACATTTGTGCAGTTTTATATTTTCAAAAGAGTTTTTCAGTTATCAGTAAACCCTAAATGCATAAACTACGTAGTTTAAGTAATTTTTAATTTTTCGTTGATGGAATTGATGTTTTGATTAGATAGTTATAATTAATAAAATGTCAATAAATAGTAATTACCACCACTAAAGGCTGCTTACAATTCGTATTTGATAGTTTTTACACTAGCTCCCATTATAATCCTACCTTCCCCAGATAGTAATTGGATTCTGGGGGCGCCCACAAGACTTTGAGTGGTTTGGACCTTTGTCATCTAACTTTAAATAAAAATTCCACCGGCGAAGACAAGAACAAAATATATAATGCAATTAAAACCCTAAGATTACATTTGTTAATCTTTTAACAAATAACACATATCAATTGTGTTTATATATTAACAATAACAGAATTATTTACAGGATTTTCCATGACATGTTACCATATTTACCATATTTTACGTATTCGATTTAATTTTCAATTAAACGCTTATCTGCTGGATAAATTAAAATCAATCCATATGTTCAACAAATAAGCAATGAAGTCTTTCACAATCAATACAGTGACATATTTATATTTCAGGAAATGTCGTGTTCCAATTATAAGTTTAGGAACGAAAGTTAAAACAAAATTAATTTAAGTGAGGATGGTTAAAGTTTCAACAAGAGAAGGAAGTATTTAGTAGACGTGTGAAAGCGTTTAAACTTAAATTGTTCTAAACTTCTCCATTTATACTTACCCAACACCTTCAAAACCTTAAGCTGAAGCATTCTTTAATTTTCACGTGATAAATCTGTTGCCTAAACATGAAATTAATACCCCAATAATGTTAGGAAACCATTTAGTAACCTATACCCGAGGGTTTGTTTTGTTCAAATATTTTTCGCCTGTCGTAGGTTAATAATTCAAGAAACTGAAGTATTACTTTTTCTGGCCTATCAATGGTAATGGCAACATTTCAATTAAGGAGATAATTTCATATTATTACCATATTTTTGGCCCTATAATATTCTGGTCAAAAATATTCTTTAACATGCTGGTCATACTAAACTGCCGTTTGTGAAACTAAGTTTGTTTCAGGTCTTTAGCGTTTTGTTGGAATAATAACTATTCATAATAAAAAATAAAATAAATAAAATCATAATTATCTAAACACAGCTGAAACTGCATGTAGAATGTAATGACAATTTTCCCATAGTGAGGTATCTAGGCCTGCACACACCCAGAAAAACAACGGCAGTGAGAACGTAGCTGTGTGTGCTGTATTCCGTGAAAAATTTAATTATTTGAACAATGAACATCAAAATGACTAATCATGTGATAACATTAAATTAAATGTCCTAAATAATAAGATAGAAACGTCAAAGACCTGTTGGGTGGAGACAGAGCTTTTTAAGCCCTATAGGCAGCCTATATATACATATAACTGTTTCAATGGAACATTCTCGTCAATCGTTTCAAATGTTTCTGCGTTGAAAAGGAACATACATGACGCCAGTCAAACGCCACTTTTCATTTATAACAGTATAGAATTAGTTAACACGACATTTAATTGCGTTTTTTTTTATTACTTGCTTTGTGAACTATCAATGAGACTAGTATTAGCCTTCATCATTAGGACTACGCCTATGTGATAATGATTATAAATTAATAACAAATACTATGGTGTGTACAAAAAAGGTTATATTTCAAAGCCAACATATTCATACAAATAATTTAACAACTTGAGATAGCAAACTTTGAAATAATACACAATTTAATAAACTGAGTTATTGTTATTAACAATAAACCATCAGTAACTAAATTAAGAAGACAATTATCGGGTATATAAATAGACGGATAAAGTTGATTATTTAGTCAAGTTGATGACACATAATGATGTTTAATCTCATAAACCTACTCTTAGAGTGTAACAAAATCATCTAACTACGGATAGATTACTTGAAATATGAACTCAACTACTAGGGAAATACATTAGTGCCGTTTCTCATAGCCTTAAGTTAGCTGATTTACTCAGCCAAGATAATTGCAGTGTCATCCTAGCACTTAACGCTGTTGAGAAGTATAAATGCTGAAGTTAGGAACAATTAGAGTTTAAATACACATCTACTTAAGGTCTTCCTTAAGCTGTATCAAGAACTTTGACTCTGCTCTTTCCAACCCATTCAAATTACACTTTTGTAAACGTATATCCTGCACTGCATTATTAACACAGCATATTATTTTGCTGATTCTTTTGTATAGATAAAATTTCTAATTTTATTTATATCAATTTATCTATATGAAATTAATAAATTCTTCAGTTAATAGGTAATAGGTTTGAATATAGTTTAAAATACCATGTCCTATACATTACTATAAATTAATATATAAACAAAACTCATGTAAAACAAATAATACATTTTAGAAACTGTTTTCAATACTAGTTGTTATCACACTAAGATTTTAAAATATATTCAATCTCAGAGATGTGAGGTAATACAGGTAATAAATTATCCCAGCAATTTAAATTGAGAGTTATATATATATATATATACACATACATACACATATAAATACATACATATACAATATATACACAAATAAATACAGTTCCTAAAAATGAAATAGATAAAATTGTAGTTTGAATCAAAACATCAAATGTACAAAAAACCATGGTTTTGAGTTGTCTCAGACCTATTACTTTACTTTGACGTCTTCTTCTCTCTGCTCCCTCTAGGCCGTGCAGCTTTGTTTTTCTAGACTCTTGTTTCAATTAGTGGAGATAAATGCGTAAGTGCTGTTACTGACAAAGAAAACAGTCAAAAAGGGGGAAGCTAGATTACGTGGCGAAGAGGATATCCATTAGACATTTGTTTTTGTCAAATGTACGTCGGAGTTGTTTTCTTGTTTTTATATTATTCTTTTAATGAAATTAACGTGTCTTAAGTCATCTGTAATATAGCTGTACCAGGGTTTCATATTCTATTTGCACATACTCAATACAAAATTACAAATTCTTACCAATAATTAATTTTGTAAATTAAGTTGTAATTGTAATTATGTAGCTTTTAAAGGTTCGTACGGTAACAAAGGATTTCGTCAAATAAAAACAAAATGAGCCCAGATTTTAAAGTTAAGATTGAAACTAAGGTTTAGAAGAAAGAGTTTATAATGTGCATGTAGGTTAATATGTCCTTTTTAACAGTAACTAGTTTCGTTAATTTAAAAAAGTTCTTTAAGAATGACAATAAGTGAATTGTAATGTACACATGTTTTAAATGAACATAATTAGTGACATTTATGTATCCCAAAAAAATATAAATGCATTTATGTATGCATTCAAATATGCTAAATTTATTAAATCATGTTTTATATTTAGTTGATTCCAGATCGTAATTCGTGGTAGTATAAATTAAAATACAGCTTATTACGTTATTCATAACTACTGAAAATAATAATACTAGTTTTGTATAAAAGGTATATTTCGAGTTAAAATCTGGATTCATCTTCAACCTAGGTCAACATGCTTGAAAAATTAAACAGGAAAGAAGCTTTCCATCATTATGTTAATAGGCAATAAAAAAGGTTTCTCTTTTTTTCTCAGCGTCTGTGAATCGGAGGACAAATTCACGCATACCATTAGCAAGATATTGTCGTGTAGATGTGCAGAAACTCCTTATAATTTACATCTTATCTCAGGGCTATTCCCCAAAGGCTTTAAAAGTTTCAATGTTAATCTTATGGAAGGACAGTAATTGATTGAATTATAAATTTGATATAGTTGATATAATAAACTCTAACAAATCATCAAGAAAAGATGTTTCGGTCGTAATGTAAATGAAAGGACTACTGACTACTAGAATGGCAACACCTTGCTGATATCCGTTTTAACTTCACATAAAAAAATTAAACCTGGTGGAAAAAGTGGGGAGGGGAAGGTGGAGGGAAAGAGAGAGAGAGCAACAGAACCTGCTAGATATTAAACTAATTTGTTTAGATATTCGTTAAGTTCGAATGATTTCGTTTAACTGATAATAAACCTATCATTTATTAAAACAATAATGTGATCAAAAGTCCATTATTTCTCAAATTATATTTGGTTGAATTTCGACCATTGCGTAGTCAATAGTATTTACAATTCAACATTGCAATTCGATACATACCTTTGATAACATGAGTAATGAAATACAGTCATAAAAAGCGTGCATTTAATTTCACTATGAGACCATAAAAAGGGAATGGTTCTGTCTGTTTTCTATCAAAATTCCATAATAAACGGTATCAGGAAACTGACACATACTTTCTCCCTTTTAGCCCAACTTTAATGAATAAATTACTTTTTATTTAATAAATATAGAATACAAAGCACGGTCAAATGTACAGAAAATCTTGTGAACAAGTTGTTTTAAAAAACATCAACCCAAATCCCTGCTTTGGAGGCACTACAGAATCAATTGCTACACTTGTGGTTTTAAGAGGGGAAATACCCCCTATTCCCCCCCAGGGTTATTAAGGGGCAATATATTTCGAATTAACCCTGTTGGCCAATGCTAAATTGACAAGCATATCAAGTTTGAATGAAATTGATCAGTAAATGAGAGAGAAATAGTAATTTTTGTATTCCCCATAAGAATAACATTGGACAACGTACTGCGTTTACTGCTAAATGAAAATATCAATTTTCTCCTAAACCAGCAGTCGTAGAATAGTAATTCAAAATACTAAATTATTTAGTTTTTTGAGCTCTTTTTAATGGTGAATAGTAATATTTTTGTATATTTATGTCTTTTTATGAAAAATCCAAAAAACTGAATTTTGGATGTTTTAAATCCTGTAATTTCTGAACCCGAATATTTACAGGAATGCGGGTGGTGTCATTTTGTTGGAAAACTAAAGTTCTACAAACGACTAAAGTTTAATCAAAATCGTTAGAGCCGTTTTTGAGAAATTTTGATTTTTCATGTTTTTTGGTGGTTTTTGGGGGATAATTACCCTTAAAAATCAAAAATTCAAAAAAATGAAAAAAAAACACCTGGAGATATCGTGGATTAGTACCTACATACCAAATTTCATCAAAATCGGCCCAATGGTTAGGGCTCTAGCTCTGTACACATCCACACAGACACACACACACACACACACACACACACACACACACACACACACACACACACACACACACACACACACACACACACACACGGACACACACACACACACACACACACACACACACACACACACACACACACAGACAGACATCACGTAAAAACCACTTTTTTGGGTTCAGGGAGCACCAAAACGAATATTTCCACTAACAACTCAAATTCGAAAATTTTGACGAAAACAATACTTTCTCCATATACTATGTATAGAGGGAGAAAGTAAAAAGGCATCTGGCTTAGATATTCACTAAAAAAATCACTAATGAAACGTATATGAGAGGTATATATTAATTAATTTTTGAGTGAACCAAAACTGGGACGTTTAAATTCCCAGAACCCTCTTGGGTCGATGAGCAAGGGTAAAACACAACCACTATTTTGTAAATGTAAACTAATTTTATTAAAAACTTGGTAGAAACTGCGTTATGTCCCACATCATAATATAAAAAAGTTTATTGTAAAACAGAACTTTTCCTACTTTGGAAAGAAGAGTACCTTGGATGGCAGAGGTTTATTGTTATTTTAATTTTATCAATTGATGTTGCAGTTTATGCCCACTTAATGAAAGTAAATTCAGTATACATATTTGTTACTGAAATTTTACTTTAACTGAATTAATTTTTATGTGGTTGGAATAAGTATCTCTATGTATGTTAGATTAAACAAAAATTAAGCTATAATAATGATCATTTAGTGTCATTGGCTTTAAAATAAACCTTTACAATTCGTGGTTAAATAAATAACCAAAATCCTCCAGCGAGCAAATGGTGAGGAAAATAATTCCATACAAGGATAGAGATTGAAGCGAAAAGATTCTGGTAGCATTGAGTTTGGGTCAAATATTAGTTTTGTGTTCTACAATTCCAGATACTGTATTAACATATTTTACGTAGATTTAACACAAGTAATGTTATGGTATCCAAATATAAGTAGGTACATACTTATGTTCATAAAGAACAATAATAGATGAAGAGACAACAATGCCAATTCATGTCCGGAGGGATTTTTGAAAATTACAGTTCTAAAAACGGGGATCTAAAAACAGTTACCTTTCATAGATATAAGGTTGTAAATGCACTATTCAAGAGTGTTTTTAAGAATACTATAAAATATACTTCATGTTTTGCTACATTTAACTAATACTGAGATTGCGGAACAAAGCGTCTCTATAATAGCGAGATAATAGGACCTGATGTATCAAAAGAGTCAGATAATTTTAGGATTAAATTTACAATTGCGAACACTTAAGTTCAGTTAACATACAGTAAACAGCACCTAACAATACCCTGATAAGAAATTACCGTTAACCAATATAATGGATGAATGTATCTTAAGTGTAATAGCTCTAATACCTATATTAAAAATTCACCTTTCATTTTAGTTAACAGTGTGATGGTGTTTTAAAGTATACTTTTTTATTACAAGTTATTTTATGTTGCATAATCTAGATTTAGTGAAAAATGTACTATCAATACCCTTGCATAACTAAAAGATAAATATAAATTATTAATAACTGGAAAGTTTGTAAACATTTTAAAGTATTATTTACAATGTAGTACTCATTGGAAGAGAGACCTCAGGAGAAATGAGTATTTATGGTGTAGTGTTGTTAATCTACTAACACGGTGTCTACATATCAGTATTTGAAATAACACTAACGAACAATTACAACTTCACAATCCTATTTCCTTAGTTATATTTGTAAAAAATCTCAGTCTGTAAGGTATTACTTATAATTTTAAAAACTATTCTGTTTTTACTAGTAGGACTTACACTTTTAGGGTAGTATTCCTACTAAAACCTGAGTTGATTTTTTCCACAAAAAAGGTTTTAGCGCAAGATATCGACAGATTAATTCTCTTATTTAATACTAAAATAACTTGTCATATATAGCAGCTTTATTATTGTCATCATAAAAATGTTATGTAAAGATTACCCTTTCATGTGTTAAATTGATTGTTTTTGACGTTTGATTGAGTTTAATTACACGGTTTCCTTAATTATACGCGTTTCCTTTTGTTATCTGTTATGTATGGCTCATGTAACTGTTGGCAGGGCTATTATAAGTGACGTGTCCAAACATTGAGCTTGTATCTGATTGAGGCTCAGTTATTAACATTCAGATATCACGCATGGACAAACAAACCGAATACCCTTTGTAAAGTTTAGTAATTCCATCGTAAATACTAATATTTATCAAAATAAAGATTTAAGTATCAATATATATAATAGTATTATATGTGCTAATGGTGGTAAAACTCTAACTATCGATTAAGAAAGTATTTACTATTTCAACATAATTTTTTGTTTTATTTTATATTTCATATGCACTTGAAGTGAAGTTGTTTCTTTCCAAATTCAACTCAGGATAGTATTTAAATAAATAGATAGGATAGAGATTTTTCCATTTGATTTTCAGAAATTATAAGTTGTACTTTACAAAAAGTAAAAACGTGATTTAATGTAGTAGAATCTTATTAAAGCTTTCTATGTAGAATGTCACGTAACTCTTTGATTTGTAATCTCATGGGGTACGGAAATTGTGTATAAAGTCGTGCTAGATTTTATATTACTCTACATGTACTATGCTCATCTTGCAGTCTTAGTGTATATTAGTGTTTGTCTTAAAGGGTCGCCATAGTGACGAAGGAGGGTGATTCAGTGGAAGACAGCAAAGATTTTACTTCCCGCTTTTAATCGGGCCGTCGTCTTAGACATTACGTTCTTTCATAGGGTGCTTCATGACCGAGGCATTTCAGCATACAACCTATGGTTAATAGTTTACATCTGTGATCATGATAATGTTATAAGAGCGTATATGATGCAAGACTCTACGGGTAAATGAAATAATAATTAGTAGCTGTTACAACGCACCTAACTCAATTTGATCCTCACTTATTGGGTGTCAACCCTAGTGTATGAAGATATAGGTGGTTTATGAGGAACATCAATAAATAGTTTTGCTTAGGGGATTTCGTTAAGAAAAAGTTTATGATGCAAGAATCAAACGTTGTGAGGTTAGAGGCATGATGCGAATAAAGTAGATAATTAACTTAATTTTAGCTTTTCTGTTGTTACCTTGTAAGACTTTTGATTTTTCGTAATAGGATTTAGTAGATAGAATTGTAAACTAATATTGTCAAAATGAAATAATAATAAAACAGTTTAGTGGGCTTGGTCTTTTATTGATGTCATATTGAAGTATAATAAACAAATTAAAGAATATTGCATTATCATTTTAAATAATCACCAAAAATAAAAATACCATAATTTGATAACATAATAACCATTTGTAAGTAATCGAAATATTTTAAAATCTATAATAATAAATTAGAGTTATGTCAGTACATAGCTTCCAATTTCTTAGTTATTTCATGTTTTAAGAAAAGTCGAAATCGGTACTATGTAAAAACTGTTACCGTCGATTAAATTTCATAGGTAAAATCCGTTTCCAGTATAACGGAACAGCTTTACCGAATATGATCAAACATTTTCAAATTGATCCGTGTAGTTGTGAGACCTAGGCTAACTAAAATCATCGTAAAATTGAGGCTCTATCCCATAATTGGTCAATAGCTAACGAGATGCTATTCTATGGGAATTGATTCATCATGGTAAGTTAGTAAAATGTAAATTGAATTTCCAATGAATATAACATAACGCATTATAACATTAACAAGATTCATAAGAAATATATTCACAAAATGCCGCTACTACTGACCAAAGAAAATTAAATATAACCGAAAGTAAAATGTCGGTGCCACTCAGATCGGGGTGACGGTGATTTTCTTGAGCAAAATTTTGCTAAAACATTTTACTGTCACCCCGATCTGAGTAACATCCATTTTTTATACTTATTTGGACACATGGTAATACAACTAACTTAAATAAGTGTAAATAACATTATATAACAAAAATATTACATGAGTATGTGAATGGCAACTGAGCAAAACATACCCAAAATAGCCGTGGCAGCTAACGTGTTAAAAGCCAATTATAGCTTTTTTTCTAACACTACAAACACAATACAATGTTTTAAAGAATATTATAAATAGTCAGCAAAGGGGAACAAAATATCAATACTTGTTGTAACTTGTTTATTTCTTGACTAAAAACAAAACTGAGAGGATCTACATACGAAATTCCCAGTGAATATTACTAGTATGCAATTTAGTAGCCTATAAATAACATAATGTTATTTGGATGGTAGATGTTTAAAATTTTGGTGAGATTCTTTAGTCATATCAAAACATTCTTTACATGTGATATCAAAAGATACAATATAAATGTTTTAACAATTATATTTTCATATGAGTCTATAATCATCCGTTTTATTTGTTGAACATAACTTCTGTATGCTACATATTTAACAAATTTAAACACTATAAATCATGTCCAATATCCTAAGACTTGGTAAATCTTATTTATTTTTAAGACTGAGTTTTTGCTGTTATTTTGTTCACACGCAGAACACTAAATTTATAAATATTAACTTGCAGTAAATACCCTTCAAGAAATAATTGTTCTGAGCAAGGACAGGGAGATAAATTTGCAGAAAGCAATATTTGAAGGGGGAATCGGAAGTAAATGGATCACTTGAGCTGACTGAAAGCTTGTTGACAGGGGAAGTGATCTGATGCGGTAAGGAGTTTGTGCTTTATCACAATTTCGCTGCCAGCCTGAATTATTAGTTAGCCGAAAGGGAATTCACTGATTTAGCTCTGCCACGTATATTCATTAGATACGTTTTTAACATAATTTTCATAAAGATAATATTTACTTTTGTTTGCTGTTAATAGTATTAAAATAGTAAAAAGTGTGATAATTGTACCCAAAAACCTTTTAATTAGCATAGTACTTGTGGTTTTAACTACGATATATAATAATTAAAGTCTATTTTATTGAGGTTATAAACATTGAATTAGTTTGGTCTAAAGCAACAATCAATCAACTGTTATTACTTCAGTGAATGGAAAAGTAAGATGCAGCGAGCGAAAAAGTCTTTCGCTCGCTAAAGAGAAAACAGTTGTTTTACGATGTGTTTGTAGGTTCAGTTGTAGGACAATATATTTTTAAGTATTGTAATATCATTATTGTCATAAAATACATGCTTATTTAACCAAACGTTATTCGGTTTATCTTTAAATTATCTTTAAAATTGTGGTTGTTTCTTAAAATTCTCTCCCACAGTTTCTCAAACTTGTAAATGGTTTTTGGGGTGTCTACCCCTATTTGGGGATCCTAGTCAAGTATTTATGGTACCAGTCAAGTAAGTACAGTGTTACAACTAGTTTTATAAGACTTAATAACACTAGGTCATTAAACATTTTATTTCTTCGATGCCCTATCGTCTGTTATTGTTAGGATGTTTCCGTAACAACACCGGACGGTTATGCAACCATGGGTATTTATTGGCCTTTACGAGCAAGGTGTAGCTGCTTCTTTGGGTTTTGCCATTTTTAACAGTTGTTGGTTTGTTACTTTGCAAGAAGCGTTCTTTATCCAGGTTGGTTTTGTGGTAGCTTATGTGGCATGATTGGATTGATAATGTGGATTTAATATGGCACATATTACAGCATTGCCAACTCCTGAAAACCCATGAATATTTATAACTGTCTAATGAGAGACATGAAGTATTATGTCTAAGCTATATTTTGTATTCACTTACTGTATCAACTGATACAGGTTAAAATTTGAAATTCCTATTATCGCATAAATATTAATCAAAATCCCAAAGTGTACTAAAACTATATCCTACAAAGGAGTTCCAGTAATTTCAATAAGGGTCTCTTGACCTAATTGACGTTGGCCAAGTTAATGTTACGGTCACTTAAACCAGCTCTATGTTCCAGTGGTTTAGACAAAAAGTGACTGTAAAAACTACCATTATATAACAGCTATATTATTTTATATATGATAATATGCTTTTTAAATACATAATAATGCATCCCTTTTGCTTCCCAATAGCCTATAATAACACATTGTAAACAATATTTGTATTGCTAGGTATACTAAAATAATGATTTTATATTATTTGTTTTTTGTATGTATACTTTTACTATTGCCGCTCTCAATAATTTTCAAATCGAATAAAACCATATTACCTGTAAAACATTATATTTTTGCATAATGATATACTGACCATAAATTCATTTTTTTATAGGATTCAAGTTTGATGGCTAATGTGCAGTGCTATACAAATTCTTTACACTACTCTACAAATTAAAACAGGTTTTGATGACTGGATACAAATTTAAATTGCATTTTAAACTATACGATATATCAGTTGTAATTTAGCATAACAACAGGTCTGTCGTTTTTAATGTTTTTTATTATTTAACTTACCTTTATAACGAATTTATCTAAAATTTATTTATGTCCCAGAAGCAAAATAATAATCTCTTTCTAATAAAATCAACAAGTAATAAAATTCAAAATTATAAATAATTATTGTAAAATAATGTTTTCTAATGTCATACTGAAACTCCTTAGCAACACTAAAAGGTTAGTGGTTTAGTTATAAATACCAAATGCATTGAAACAATTACAGCCATAGTTCTAATTGGTTTAAGAAGAAAATTAAAGAGATTATTTAATATCTCTTGTCCAAAAGTTCTATTCTTTGAATTACATTTTCAAAAAGATTAACAATACTTGGCATACATCATGTCGTAAAAATGTTTAAACAATTAATAATGCAATTGTTTATTATATGCAATAACATACACTATCCTTTCATTTAAGAAAAACAATTTTTATAATTTTTAAAATGTTTAACACTGTCGATGCCCTACAGTTTGTTATGTAATGCGTATACAATTACAGTACAATAACCAACATGTTCTGTAACAAATGTTTCTGCCCCAGCAAACCTGTCTCCTTAACAATTTTCCAATATACTTAGATAAGAAATGAATTATTTGTGTTACTGAAACAGAGTACTTGATTGATAAACTGTATAAATAAATAACTGGATTAAAATGATTAAAGAGGAAAATCCGTAGTACTCGAGACGGTTAAATATCCCTTACACGAGTAGAGGTAGAATTTTACATTTCATACCTGGGTCCTGATTGGGCTAAACCACTGTTTGCGTTTTTATGATTCATATATCTCAATAGGTGCACGGCCCATGAGAGCTTGGTTGACAATTTTAAATAGACGCTAATTAGGCAGATAGATACCATCTACATAATTACAAAATATATTAAAGTGTAACATTTTGCTGCAAACTAAAGTGCAAATAATTGAACAATTTAAACTTGACGGCATTTATTAAAGAGGTTGGTAGCCTCTTTTTGCCTTTCTATGGCTGACCACACAGACCACAGACCTATGCGTGGAATATATACAGTATATTAAGGGATGAGCCGTTACAGTAAGGGTTGCACAATATCAATATAATTTCCTTCCCTTTCAAAATTTGTCAAAATGAAAGCTTGTATACCGGATCTCTGGAATTTTCAATGACGTAATTTTTGATCGGGTCAACTTTTTAAAATCATATAGTTTTACTTTAGTAGTTAATCAAAATAAATAAGCTTCAAAGTAACTAACCTTGAACGTGGCCTAGGTTAGTTGATTGGTCGTTTAGACAAATTTTAATAGCTGTTATTTTTAATTGAGTTAACCTATTGAAGTCTGGTTTGCAGCAGAACGTTATACGCTTTACAATTATATAGGAACTGTTATCTATTTCTCTGTTTAAGATTTATTATTGGTCAATTATTGGTCATCCCGTGAGAGAGGTTTATATTGATTTGTTCAGCTTAACCAAGGTACAGGTATGCAATTAAATTAAACGGTTTTATTGACTGAATACAATCAGATTGCAATAAACGTATAATGAGAATGTTTTGCAGAAGAACATTGTAAGTGACTTATGTGAGTTTAGTTTGTATCATGACTAGAGTCATGAGTTTAGTTTGAGTTTAGTTTGCAATTGTGTTGTGCTGGAGTTTATTTTTAATTTTCCAGTGAATACACTGTGAACAAAATATGAAATTAAAGAATGAAATAAATGAATAGGGAAGACGGTTTAGAGTTTGTTTTTCGTTATTGGTACCAGTTTAAAGAGACCGCAACAGAGGGCGTTGACAGCAGTCGTGGACTCGTAAATCCACGTAATGGACCCTAAACCGAGGAATTGGTGATGAGGGGAAACAAGAACTCACTTTACTACGAACTCTATCGTTTTGAAATATGTTCCTTCTCTCCGTTAAAACTGCAATGATTGGTTTGGCAAGCTAGATATTATTATCAATTATGTTTGCACAATGATTTATTAAATTGTCTTTTAAACATTTATTAGTGAATTTTCTTTAGAAAAGTGAACTATTAGCATGACCCGCACGGTGAGACTTAAGCCCGGGACCACCCTAGAAGTTCCTAACGTGACCCCCTGCACACGTTTTGAAGAGTCGCTGAATAATAAAAGCGGTCACAATTTTTGTCCGATTTACTTCAAATCTGGTAGGGACATTCCTTTCTATAATCAGTTGGACAAGTTCGTTGGGCAAATTAATCGGAAAACTCTAACCTCCTTTTTTGGGATTTTAAGTTTTCTAATTTTGTTTTTTTAGGCCCAAAAAAGCATCAGAAAAGCCCCGGGTGTAAAACTAATGAATGTGGAAAGATGGAGACTAATAAGGCGAAACTTTTAAGCTATCTCTCATCATTCTAGCATAAGTATTTACCGAGTTATGTTGATTGTATTACATCAGTACTTATGGGGATTTTACACGAGAATAAATGGTATCAGGAAACTGACACATAATTTCTCCCTTTTAGCCAAACTGTAAGGAAATGATATTTTTATTTACTAAATATAGAAGATGAAGTACAGATAAATGTACAGAAAATTGTCTGTAATAGTTGTTTTCAGAAATATCCACCCAAATACCTTTTTGGACACACTGTATAATCTATTGCTACAAACAGTGGTTGTGAGAGGGAAAATGCCCCCATATCCCCCCAGTGTTAAATGGCAACATATTTCGAACATCCTCTGTTGGTCAATGCTAACTTCACCTGCATATCAAGTTTTAATGAAATTGATCAGTAAATAAGAGAGAAATAGTTTGTTTTGTATTCCCCATAAGAATAACATTGGACAAAGTACTGCGTTTACCGCTAAATAAAAATTTCAATTTTCTCTCCAACTAGCAATCGTAGAATAGTAATTAAAATTACTAATTTATTTAGTTTTTCGAGCAATTTTAAATGGTGAATAGTAATATTTTTAAACATTTAGGTTTTTTTCTAAAAAATAAAAAAAACTGAATTTTTATATTTTAAGTCCCGTAATTTCTGAACCAGAATTTTTCCAGGAATACGGGTGGTGTCATTTTGTACAATTTCTATAACAACTATTTCAGACTATTTTCTATACATTTACCTGTACTCCATATTCTATACTTAGTAAATAACAAATAATTTGTTCATTAATTTTTGGCTAAAAGGGAGAAAGTATGTGTCAGTTTCCTGATACCGTTTATTTAAATAGTGTGATTGTTATTATTACTCTAAGCATTAATCGTGGTGTATTATGTAAAGTAAGATAAAATGATTGTGTAACGTTATTGGAGCAGGTGAAAACGGTGCGGCAGCAACGCAAAGCTGCTTTTAACAAATATAAAGGTGAAGTTCTTGTGTTTTAGTATTCTATTTCAGACGACACATAAACGCTTTGGGGCTACTCAGGGCATTTTACAGTACTTTGTCACTTTAATGTTCAACGTTGTTTATGTAAGGATGTTGCTTTAAGCAATCTGTTTGTATTCCTGCAGTTTTATAATAAATACTCTGTAAGTGCGCGTATAGTCAAAACTGGTAATTTGCTTCACCTACTGGAGGAACACAATGACAGTTGCAATGAGAAAAACAATTAAAAATATAATCAGAGGAAATATATGAAGAAACCTAAAATAAAGTAATAAACAACTGCCCTAACAAAATATAAATCTATAATGAGTTATAAGGCTCCCAAAAAGCATTGTAGAAATCTAATAAATATCCAAAATAGCACTGCTTAGCTCCTATTATCTTATATGAGTAATGTTTGCTTGCTTGCTTGTTTGCTTTCTTGCTTGCTTGCGACACTGATCTCAAAAACGGCTCCAACGTTTTCCTTCAGATGTTCGAAATAACTAATTTCTGGAATAAAAATAAGTTCTAGACAGGTCTCATCCTCAGGAAAAATCAAATAATGTAAAAGAACTAAAATGAAAAGTTAAACAAATTAACATTGGACTTATGGAGTTTCAAATCAAAACAAAAGAATTGTAACAGCTGTTCATAATCAACCAGGGAACTGTCAAAGTAATACTCATTTTGTTTATGATTATTAACATGTGGTTTCCTGAGAGTAGAGATTGAAAGATTTGAGCTAAGATTGTCAGAATGTCAGTTTACACATTTGAGCCAAATTTCATCGAAATCGGACGTTTTTTACTCAAGTTATCGCATTCACGGACACACATATATATATATATATATATATATATATATATATATATATATATATATATACAGTTTCGAACTGATGGTGTTTTTGGGGTCTGGGGACCTCAAAACGAAAAGTTATCATGGTCCCGGGCCTAGGTCTTACCATGCCGACTACGGTAATAGCTTCTTCCCTATAGGGGAAATTCGCTAATTCTTCCCTATAGGAGAAATTCGCTAAAATAAAAAATAACCACTTTTTCCAATAACCTCTCAAAGTAACACTCTGTCAGTGGGGGGTTGTGTAGGCAGTGCAGAGACATTGTAAACATTATCTGGGTTGCCGAAAGTTTTCGTGGGGTTTGTTTGTTCTGCTTTGTGGACAGTGTTCCCGTTTATGGTTCCAATTTCTACAACCTTTTTTTGAAATTAACTGGCACTATAGCCAGTAAAAAAAATCGTTTAAAAGAAAAACAGAATGGATAGTGAAAAATAATATGATTTGTCTCTAAAACAACGTAAATATATTGTATATATTTGTTTAGGCAATGAAAAAATATCGGAATATTTATTTTCCAACCAATTATTTTAGAGGAAATTGATTTATTTTAAATTCTCGTATACATTACCACAGCCAACGTGTATTGGGGAAAAATTACTAATTGTTACATCTGGTTTTGAGATCTTCAATACAATGATACGATGTTTAGAATAATTCTGTAGGCAAAACAAACCAAATGAACTTGAATTTAGAAATTGTATATAGCTCAGCGAGTGCAAAGCATTTAAACTTACACTAAGCTTTCAAGTAACTACCAAGTTCTGTTGAAGCCAGAGGAGTCTTGAGGGATATGACAATGGCTTTAGGTGACAATGGCTTGCCTAAAACCAAACAAAACAAACGTAATGTTTTAATATTCACGGAGGTATAAAGGCTAATTTTGTTTACAAATAGTCCTACACATAGCTAAATGCATTTTAATAACAATTATTTAAAATTATTTTTAACTCAAAGTTAATCAATTTGTAAATTTTATAAAAATAAAATGTATTTCAACAAGAAAAAACTGTTTATAGGAAACTTATTGTATCAATTTATTTTATTTTGACTTTATTTTGATAACATACACAGCACAGAACATACATTTATTTTCAGTAACTTAAGAAATAAGTATCCATATTGAAATACATTATAATATAATTATAACTTTATTTTGATACCTCATATAATACAATTCGTACATTTTATATTCAGTAATTTTAGAAATGAGTATTCATATAGAAATAAATCCTAATAATTTAAAATAAGAAAACAGGATTATGATAATATTCAAAGTAGCATGCTATGCATCATATACTATTATGCAAATAATAACAATTTACCACCGACATAATCATCCTGTACTGGAAATTTGGATCTTGAAAACCATTAATCAATATTATTATCGGGTTGAAGAAGTTATTATTAATGACATGTTGTTGCCAAGCTGAGGGTTATATTCATAGAGAAAGTAAAAAGAATAAAACAGGAAAGTTCGCACATGTAATAAATGTAAACAGGGTTTATGTAAGCTAACTCTTGAAAATAACATGTGTTGTGTTAGTTGAATTTGTATTAATAATGTTTTAATACTATACATAATGGAAAGGTAGATAAGAGAGAACCTACCCAAAAATAAGACAGAAGAAGAGATAACATAAATAACCGCAAAAAGCTGAGCTAGCAAATCGTTTCTGGCTCATCGGGTATGGGTAACTGCTTACGTGATATGACCACTGAGCCCACGGAAATTCTTGATTACGTTTAATATAGTTCCTTGACTACTACCCACAACCAAATGCCAGGAGTTTGTGGGTTAATAACCTATTTACATCCAAACTAAAAACTATACTATTACTGTAAATAATGCATCATAAGTTGACCTGAGAGAGGATTGCTAATAATAGTCAGCTATGAATTTAATGTTCAAAATAGTTTGGATTTAATTTAGAGTTTTTGATACTTTATTAAGGAACAGTGATCAATAGCGACAATACCCAGGAGAGTAACGCAATATAGTGTGAATATAGAATACATCTTGTGTTTTTCAAATGCAACAATTATTTATTTATCACAAAACATGTTTTACAGTTCAACGTGGATGTAAGGATTTCTGTTATAGTGGGTTGTGGTAGCAATAGTAGTTTGAGGACATTTAATAGTGATAATGTTTTAAAAACTTACTTTACTAAGCAGCTAATAAATACATTGAAAAGGGCTTTAAAATTGACGATGGATGTATTAACTAAACAAGCTTCATCAACAAAATAAACGTAACCTTTGATCTTAAATCTCTTGTATTCTCGTCACTTAATCTCACTAATGACCTGATAATTTATCATTGATGATTACATGATAAGCTTGGTAATACGTAACATTTTGCCACCAATGCCCCGGCGCCAGTGTAGATCCTGGCTCACCCAAGGGGGACAACTAATATGCTCTACCATATAATGATTAATCTTTACACTGCATATTTTGTGCCCTTTCTAAATAAAAAAAATAAATCTGTATTATGTACTATTAAACCCTTGTATAGTAAAATATGATAAGTGATTTTGCTGTTATGGACGTCTCCAGAAATATTTGTGGTAAACGACGCAGCCATTTGGCTGTTTGCCACGTGTCACGGCCTAGTATGTATGAAACTATAGTGAAGTGAAAATAGGTACTTTATATGCATCACATTTCATGTCTGTAATAAGTTTCTAAGCTAAAAATAAATTATACACATGCAAAATAAGGCAAGACTTAATCTATAGCTAACAAATGTAAAATCGTACACTTTTAATCTGTAGACTTAGGATAAGCAAAAAGTAAATAAATAGTTAAATTATTAAATGCATGCTTACACGATCAGCTTAACACGAACTTTTACTTTAATTACAGGTATTAAAACACTTTATCGTATTACTTTTGTATTCAGGATTACCCAAGTTAAATATATTGTATCGTGGTATGATAATTAAATGATCAAAATTACGTTTATACTGGCTTAGGCCTGTATTTACTATTTCATTTTAAAGTATATTCAGTAAATTACTGATAAGAGCAATACAGATATTGCTGTAGACTCTTAATAAATACAACTAATACTAAATACAACTTAATAATTACTGTATACTGTATAGTATTAATACATACATACTCTCAATATGTCATTTAACTCCACCAGTACTAAAAGATTTCGCAAATATTTGAAAATTGTTTCCAATATTTCATGAAGACATACCATACATTAGACTTGCACAACTAAGAAAACTGGGGTGATATTTGCTCGACGTTTTTGCAATGTAAACCAGGACGTAAAGTAGACGGACTAATGGTTAAGTACAGTTTTGATAGATAAGCACTACATTAGTTAACGAGGAATATTACTAATGTTACTATTTTTTATTTAAGCTACTGGCTACCGAGATACGGAAAAGACAACATGGATGATAACATGGACAAATTGAGAATGAGGAAATGACCACATTCAAGATTTCAATACCATAAATAAAACAAATTAATTTAAATAACGGAGTTCAATATTTTTTCAAAAGTAATATTTATTACAAGAAACACTGTCAAAATGAACTAAGGCAGTAGTGTTTTTTTTAAATTCAGACTGGAAACCATTATAGCATTTTTAACCCCAGGAAATACTTTTAAACTATTTCGTAGTTATTCTGCATTTTATTTATTTCACTAATTTAGCACTTGAATTCACAGGAACCTCATAAATACTGTACCTCTCAAAATTAACTTGTATCTAAAGCAACACAGTAACACCTTATACATTAGAGTCCTCAGAGTGCTGGGGTAACAATTTACTTTTAATAATCAAAGCATAGTCAGTTTTAAAATCATGGATATGTTTAATTATTACATGTATTAGTGTTCATTTAGACCATAGTGCATACTATTTCGCAATCTACCTACAATATAATCCATATATTACATTTTACAGCCCTCCTGGGAGTTATAATTCCCCTGGCTGTTTTTTGTGTGGAGGGATTGTTATGGTTTAGTGCTAATTTTAAACCCGGAGAGGTTCAATTTTATATTTTTTAAATTAAAATCACTAATCGAAACAACAAAATACATATAGTACTTGTTGCAGTGAAAGTATACCTAAATTGAATACATTAAATAAATATAAAATAAACGGTGCAACAATAAGCGAAAGTTTTCTTGCTTATTTATCAAGCTGATTTATAAATTTAAATCACTAATCGAAACAACTAAAGCAAAAATTGTAAAATAAGAAACATACGGTTGAACTAGAAGGACGTACAATCTATACACCACATTAGCCCAGCAATAGGCAAGCCAAGCCTGGCCGGGCGCCAATCATTACACCACATTAGCCTAGCAATAGGCAAGCCAAGCCTGGCCGGGCGCCAATCATTACACCACATTAGCCCAGCAATAAGCAAGCCAAGCCTGGCCGGGCGCCAATCATTACAGGCGTTGGCATATTGTGTAGGTGATAAATGCTTGCAGTTAAAATCTGTGGTAAAGCTCTCTGCGATATATGAGAGGGAAGTCTGTTGTTGAGGGTTAGTCAGTGACTAACATCGAAGTGTTATACCTGAGAATAACTATGAGAAAATCTTCTGGAGGACCAGAAAAACCTACGAGTAATAGCCTCCAAAGCTGATAAGACAATTACAAAATACAGGTTATTTTACTTTTGAAACAGGTCATTTTGCTTTGGATGTCTTAACAGCTTTGGAGACCATTAAATATGAATAAACGTTAGTAGGTTTTCTCGTCCTACAGAAGATTGTCTCAAAGGTATTCTCAGATATAACACTTTGATGTTAGTCGTTGATTAAAAGCCTCAACCACAGACTTCCCTCTCATATTTATAAAGGCTTTAAAGGCATATTCATATTGATAAAGGCTTTACTAGAGATTTTATTTGCATCCACTTATCACCTCCACAATATGCCAACGAAGTTTGCCTGGAGTGATTGGCGCCCGGCCAGGCTTGGCTTGGCTATTGCTGGGCTAATGTGTTGTATAGATTTTACGTCCTTCTTGTTCGACTGTATGTTTCTTATTTTACAATTTTTGCTTTATACATCAGCAAAAAAACTAAATAGAATTGAATCCCTCCAAATTTTAAAATTAGCACTAAACCATAACAATCCTTCCACACAAAAAACAGCCAGGGGCATTATAACACCCAGGAGGGTTGTAAAATGTAATATATGGATTATATTGTAGGTGCATTGCGAAATCTTATGCACTATAGCCTAAATTACTACTAATACATGTAATAATTAAACATATATATGATTTTAAACTTTTATATGCTTTGATTATTAAAAGTAGATTTTTATCCCAACACTCTGAGGAGCCTAATGTTTAAGGTGTTTCTGTGTTGCTAGAGATACAAGTTTATTTTGAGTGGTACAGTATTTCTGAGGTTACTGTAAACTCAAGTGCTAAATCAGTGAAATAACTAAAATGCAGAATAACTATGAAATAGTTTAATAGCATTTCCGGGGATTAAAAATGATAAAATAGTTTCCAGTCTGAACTGAAAATAAAACAAACCTACTGCCTCAATTCATTTTGACCGTGTTTCTTTTATTAAATATTACTTTTGAAAAATATTGAACTCAGTTCTTTAAAGCAATTTGTTCTATTCCTGGTATTCAAATATTGAATGTGGTAATTTCCTCACTCTCCAATTTGCAATCATGTTGCCTGTTCCGTATCTAGTATATGAACTCTGTCCCGTAAAACCAGTAGATGAAACTAAAAATAAAGTATCATTATTAATATTCCTCAACGACTAAAGTAGTGACTTATCGATCAAAACTGTACTTAACCATTAGAACGTTTACTTTATGTCCTTGTTTACATTGCAGAAACTTCGAACAAATATTAACGCAGTTTTCTTAGTTGTGCACGTCTAATGTTGTGGTATTTCTTCATGTAATAATGGAAAGAACATTTAAATATTTCCAGAATCGGTTAATACTGGTAGAATTAAACGATGTATTAAGAGTATATATGTATTATTAGTATAAAGTATACAGTAACAGTATTTATGTAATAAGAGGAGACAGCAATACTGTATTGATCATATCAGTCATATACTGAACGTATTTAAAAAGGACATAGTAAATACAGGTTTAAGCCAGTATAAACGTATATTTGAACATTTAATTATCATACGACGTTAAAATATATTTAAGTTAGGTAAACCGGACCAAAAAAAATAATCTTATAAAGTATTAAATTGATTTTTTAATACTATTACAGTATATATAATAAAAGTTTTCACACATTTTATAATTTAAAAACATTTATTTACATTTCGCTAATTCTAAGTATAATATTAAAAGTGTACGATTTTACATTCGTAAGCTATAGATTAAATATTGTCTCATTGTGCACGTGAATAATCTATTGTTAGCATCGGAACATATTACAGACAATAAATGTGATGCATATAAAGTACCTATTACCACTTCACTATAATTTCATACATTCTAGGCCGTGACACATGGCAAACAGCCAACTAGCTGCGTCATTTACCACCAATATTCCATAACGGAGACATCCATAACAGCAAAATCACTTATCATTCTTTATTATACACGGGTTTGATCTGTAATAGTACATAATACAGATTTGTTTTTTTTAAAGGGCACAAAAATATGCAGTGTAAATATTAATCATTATATGGTAGACCATATTAGTTGTCCCCCTTGGGTGTGTCAGGATCTACACTGACGCCGGGGCATTGGTGGCAAAATGTTACGTATTATCAAGCTTATCATGGAATCATCAATTCCATCATGGAATTATCAGGTCATTAGTAAGATTAAATGACGAGAAGATAAGAGATTTAAGATCAAGGGTTACGTTTCTTTTAATTATGAAGCTTGTTTAGTTAATACAATCATCATAAATTTAAAAGCACTTTTCAATGTATTAAATGTAATAAAGTAAATTTTTTAAACATTATCACTATAAACTGGCCCTCCAACTGTCATTGCTACCACAACCCACTATAACAGAAATCCTTACATCCACGTTGAACTGTAAAACATGTTTTGTGATAAATAAATAATTGTTGCATTTGAAAAACACAAAATGTATTCTATATTCACACTATATTGCGTTACTCTCCTGGGTATTGTCGCTATTGATCACTGTTCCTTAATAAAGTATCAAAAACTCTAAATTAAATCCAAACTATTTTGAACATTAAATACGTAGCTAACTATTATTAGCAATCCTCTCTCAGGCCATCTTATGAAGCATTATTTAATATCTAATCTAAAAGATAAAATAGCTCAACGTAACACAGTATTCAGTAACAATACAGTTTTTTAGTATGGATGTAAATAGGTTATCAACCCATAAACTCCTGCCATTTGTTTGTGGGTAGTAGTCAAGGAACTAATTTAAACGTAATGAATAATTTCCGGGGGCTCAGTGGTCATATCACGTAAGCAGTTACCCATACCCGATGAGCCAGAAACGATCTGCTAGCACAGATTTTTGCGGTTATTTATAATATCTCTTCTCCTTTTCTTATTTTTGAGTACGTTCTCACTTGTCTACCATTCCACTATGTATAGTTTTAAATCATTATTAATACAAATTACATTATGTACATGTTTACATTTATTACATTGCGAACTTTTCTTTTGTTATCCTTTTTACCTTCTCCATGAATATAACCCTCAGCTTGGCAACAACATGTCATTATTAATAACTATTTCAACTACATCATTTTTAATAAATGGTTTTCAAGATCCAAATTTCCAGTGCAGGATGATTATATCGGTGGTAAATTGTTATTATTTGCATAATAGTATATGATGCATCGCATGCTCTTTTGAAGATTATCATAAACCTGTTTACCTATTTTTAATTATTAGGATTTATTACTATATGAATACTCATTTCTAAAATTACTGAATATAAAATATACGATCTGTATTATGTAAGATATAAAATAAAGTTAAAATATTAGATCATTAAATATAACAAATGGATAGAATAAATTTTCTATAGGCAGTATTTACTTTTTGGAACACATTTTATTGCCATAGAAGTAATCAAATTGATTAACTGTGAGATAAATATTATTTGAAATAAATGTAAAATTAGAATGCATTTAACTATCTACAGGGCTATATTTGAAAAAAAAATAGGAATTTATACCTCCGTGAATATTAAAACATTACGTTTGTTTTGTTTGGTTTTAGGCAAGCCATTGTCACCTAAAGCCATTGTAATATCCCACAAGACTCCTCTGGTTTCAACAGAACTTGGTAGTTACTTGAGAGCTTAGTGCAAGTTTAAAAGCTTTGCACGTGCTGAGCTATATACAATTAATAAATTTAAATTTATTTAGAATGTTTTGCCAACAGAATTATTCTAAATATCGTATAATTGTACTGAAGATTTCAAAACCAGATGTAACAATTAGTAATTTGTCCCCAATACATGTTGTTTGTGGTAATATATACTAGAATCTAAAATACATCACTTTCCTCTAAAGAAATTCGTTGGTAAATAACTATTACAATGTTTTATTTCATTACCTAAAAAAATACATACAATATGCTATTGTTGTTTTAAAAGCAAATCATATTATTTGTCACTATCCATTCTGGTGTTATATTTAAATAATTGTTTTTTCTTGACCGGCGATAGTGTCAATTAATTTCAAAGAAAGGTTGTAGAAATTGAAAGCATAAACCGTATACTGTTCACAAAGCAGAATAAACAAACCAACCTGGTAATGTTTAAAATGTCTCTGCACTGCGTACACAACCCCTCGCTGACAGAGTGTTAGTTCGAGAGGTTATTGTAAAAAAGTGTAATTATTTTAATTTGTATATCTTTAGCGGATTATAGTGAGCCAATGCCCTCTTATTTGCGCTAATGGTTTTTACTTTAACTTAAAATAAAAACCGTACCGGTAATTAACTATATCTTTTGTCCTTGATTTTTGGCATTGCAAATCAGAGAGACCCATGACTGAGTTTTATCCTAGAGTTTCTTGCGTACTTTAAGGCAAACTTGGGAGTTGAGGATATTTCAGGTGTTTTGAGAAGCCTTTTATTGTTTTTTAATGGAAATCGGCTTGCATTGGTATTTACACATATATATTGCAGTTTTGTAGTTCTAGGTTGGCTGTTTCCCACGGCCAGAGGATTCTTTGGAAATGCCATTGACTTAGTCCAGGTATTTCCTTTGGTCAAGGTTTTCAGTTTTTTGTTGTTTTCTCATGTTTCTTGGCCCGGCGGTTGTTTGTATTGGTAATTTATTTGGTCAATCAACAATTGTTTGACCAGTTAATTGCTTGTTTTTGGTAAGCAGGTTGTGAAACTGTGTTGCCAGGGATTGTGATGTTGTTTCCACACATTCTCTTAAGCAATTACTGTAGACTAGGTTTGAGACTGGTTGATACTTTAGGTATTTTTAGGAGTCTCATTCTTCCTGTAATAATATGAGCAGTGGTATTGTCATTTATATTTGGACGTCTTAATAGTGTTCTACAACACTTTGTGGGAGCCTTATAACCTTATAGATTTGTATTTTGTTAGGGCAGTCGTTTATTAATTAGTCTAATTTGTTTTCTTCTCATATGTTCTTCGATTAATTTTTAATAGATTTTCTCATTCCAACTGCTCGTTGTGTTTCGTTCTAGTAGGTAAAACAAATTTCCAGTTTTGACAATACTTGTACCAGTAGCACATGTATTATATAACAGCAGTCATAAAAATTTATTTCTCAAAGCAAACATAAACAAAGTCGAATGATAAACTGACAAAGTACTGTAAAATGCCCCAAAGTGTTTAAGTGTCGTCTGAAATAGAATACTAAAATACTAAAACTTCACCTTTATATTCTTTAAAAGCAGTTTTTCATTGCCGCCACCCCGTTTTCAACTGTAAAAATAACGTTACACATTCATTTTATCTTACTTTATATAACACTCCACGTTTACTGCTTGTACTTATAATAATACACCATTTTAGTAAATTTAATAATAGAAAATTTGGTGTAGTCCTGCCAAAAATATTTAAAAAAATTTTTTCAATGCTTGCAGAAACTTCATCTAGATAAGTGTACATCATTTTATCAGTACCATCGATACTACACCCATGCCATGGTTATATTCATATACAGTGGAAGGTTTGTTTTTTATTACAACCTTTCCAATCTTCTGATGGTTTACCTTACATTTGTAGCCTTAGGATTTGTAGATAAAACTATGAATTCCGTTTTATTAGTTGGTTTTTTCTCGGAAGGCCATTTGCAAAATTGGTACTTTTCTTACATACACTTTTTTACTAACTGGGTATTTTCAAACCAACTATTTTGGGTAGGTCTGGTCTCACAGTTCCAGTCACCCATGTCTGGTTTGTATATAGGAATCGATCTAATTCCTTGGAGGTGAAGAAATTTTCCAAGTACAAATAAAACCCCTTGTTCAGGAGGTTTCCCATTTTCATTAGATTTTAACATCAGAGTATCCAAGACCAAAAACACTTGAAACACTTTTATCTTCGTACTTCGGCCCCTTCTAGCTATAAAACTGGACACAGTAATTTGTGACGGCATCGCAGAGTACCCATAATTTTATCCCAAAGCAATGGTGCTTTTTTTGGGATGTATCGAGTGACGGCAACCCTTTTTTTGGTTCCTACAAGGGACTCATCTTCAGATAATGTTTGATTTGGTAGATACATCAATTTGAATAGCGAGTACAGTGATATATTAGTGTCTGAAACCTTCCAAATGGATCATAGTTTTCTGCCTCAATATGAGCTAGCTTCCTAGAATCAATAATTCCTAGAACAACTTCAGAAGTATTTGAAAGCGATTACGGGTTAACATATTGGAAAACCGTTTACTGTTTTTTGAAGATGAGGTGGACCAATAACTTTCTATTGATGGTTTCTGGATGATGCCCACGTTTAGTATTACTGAAATAAATCCTTTCATTTCAGTCAATGATAAATTCATCCATTTGTTTAGGCGGATGTTGGGTGAACAGTTCTCACCCCTAGATTGAATGAAATTCTGGGCATATCTGTTAGTTTCTGTTACAAAAGGGTTCAGTAGCGTTGATGAAAAAATAAATACAAATAATATTTGGGAGGGGAATTGCGAGGAGGGCAATGCTTAGAACCAGTCATAACCCAGAACACTTAGATACTCAATGAGGTACTGGCATACTGGCACTGAAATTGAATGAGTGTTCATATCCCCTGCCATTCTCATCCACCTCCTCCCACTCACTACTATTGGGACTGGGCTCACATTGTGCTCTCGGTGGTCTTCCTTTTCCACGACTCGTTCCTCTTTGGGCTCCACGTTATCCTCTTGTACCCAAAACCATTTCCTATTGTACGAAAGCTGAGAGCACCAACTTCATATATAGCTTGTGGTTCGTCTGGCTCATCCGGGTTATTCTCAGAGCTGGAATCATTTAGAGGTCTTTCAATCATAGGCCTGCTGTTATTTGTCGATGGGAAAAACCCATCGTGAGACGATCCAGTTCAATTAAATCTGAAGTCATTCCTCTGAAACGATAAAAATGGAAATCGAGGCCTTGGACTGGGATCTGGGTCATTGTTAGGATCCTCGTCTGTGTCAACCACGATATAGCGGCAGACGACTGGCCCGCCACAGCCAGCTGTATAACTTCAACAATGATGCCAAAATAAATTTTCTATATAAAATGCGTATTTTAGAAATACAGAAACTCTTTATCTTTGATTTTATATAAAATATAAGGTTCTGCTCTAGAAATTACGCTCCCAACAAAGATTTTACGAAAAGCCGATCTCGTCGGCCGCTGGCAGTTCTCGTGACGACAATCAAAGCCGATGAGAGTGGTGCCTGGCAGTTCTCGCACTTACGACTTAGGCTTCATTTTAAAGAGAAAACGCACAAAAAAAACTAGTTGGATCTTGCATATTAGTTGTGGTTTCATCAGGTCCGATTTATAGTTAATGTCCATGTTTATTCCAATTTTTAGTGAAATCGAATGAAAGGATCTAATATAGCGGCGAAAGCTCACCTTACCCGAAGTAGAAAACTTGGTATTTGAATCATAAGACCTGAGTGCAAATTTTACAGCAAAAATATTTCTGCTTGCATTTTTTTCATTTTAAAAACCTATTTTCACTGTCCTAATGCATTCGTTTGGTGATTTAAAATTCAGTTTCTTGAATCTTGACTGTGTTTGTTGTTTAGTAATTGCTATGGACAAGCTCAGCAACCATGACAAGTAACAGACTTTGACCTGCAAAGCGTTACTAATCCGTCCGCCCTTCCTTCGGTAATACAATTTGTTGTTCTTCTTAGTTCTTTGTCTTACAATTTTTCACAGAAGTAAAATATTTTATGTTAAAAATAAAAAAAATTCTAATAAAAAAATACTTTGACTGAATATTTAATACTTGCTAAAGCATATTTAAAAAAAATGTATTGTCTCATTACGATTAAATAGTATTATTTTTTATTTTAACATATAGTGCATTTGTATTAGCATCAATGGACAATTGCTGATATTCCTTTTTATTAAAACAGTCTATTAAAGTAATAAATCAAGTAATAATCTCCTAGTTACACGTCTGTTGGTAAATAACTACTATTATAAAACTATTACAAACGATGTATTAAATACTAACTACAAACACTACATTGCCAATAAAACTCTAGACAAATCTCGTCATGGTGGTTTATCAATTGAACTTTTGCAGAACTCTTATATTGCACAATCCTTGCCTCAACCGAATAACATGTATTTAACTTAAATGGGTAACAATACCCTAATCTACCTAATTTTATGAGGAATAAAAGTTAACTAGTACAATAATGTTAATTATATACTTATTTGTTTCTCATTTACACACAATCTGAGTGACAATACTCCCTAAGAACACAAAGACCTATTATTCGTTTCGGAAACTAATTCAGGGTGTTTAAACACTTAGTTAGTCTGGTTGTGGCCTTGGGTATCACCATTGATTATGGATGTTTAATCAGTTAATTGTAAAATGTATTCAAATATTTTAAATACAGCCTTCTCTTCATTACAAAACGCTGTAAATTACTAAATTATTATTTTTTGTTCAAAGTTTAAACAAATCCTATATATTAAGTTTTGTTCCCTCTAAATCCCTTGTAAAACTTCTCAAAACGTGTAAAAAACGTTTACGTTAACTTTAGTTTTCATAATTTACTATAAAAAAAATTTTAACCGAAACTATGGTAATTTGTTATTTACTCGTTGTTTTTAACAAATACTCTTAATTAGTCCTGCACCCAATTAGCCTTCAAAGTTCCAATAAATCTTGTAGACATTTAAATCTTTGGGACCACTGTTACCATACTGTCTATACAAACAGAACGATTCTAACTTTTTTAAATGACTATAAAATATCATGTTTTCTTGGCCGTATTATGTGATCCCATGCTAATTGTACAAACAAAACAATTCAAACGGTCTGATTTGTTTAAAAAATATAATACCATATTTTGTATATAACCATCCTATTACGGACTTTTTCTGTTAGAATTGTAATATTACTATAATTATAATACATTGTTTCCTTATTATTTTTGTAACAGCCATTAAAAGGAGTTTCCTTCAGCTACAAATAATAAAACAAACCAAAACGTAATGGCCACAGATTATAACAGTACATACATAGCCTACATGTTTTTAAGAATTTAATTCTAAGTAGCCTACACAAATTGAAACAACTTTATGTAAAATCTATGTACAAACCTGCTTCTAAACTTAGGCCCCAACTTAAATTGTACCTACCTTAAGTTATTATTTTCAAAATGTTAAACAGTTTAGGGGAGCTAACCTTAGAATTTATGTAAATGTATTTTTTTAAAGAAACAATAAGCCTGCATATCATTAAGTATTTCATAACAAGCTAGCATTACCCATCTAATCAATCCGTCAGAACCAAATTTAGCCTTTGTTTTATACTAGCCAAATTATATTTCCAACAAACTAAAAATACAATGTAGTATGAAAACAGTTTCTAATATGTAAGGAATAAATTAATAACCAAATGGTACTGATCGGCCTATTTATTTCAAGCTTGAAATGAAATGAAAATGCTAAAATGTTATGTTAGGTTAGGGACTGTTTTAAGTGAAATGTTTTCTCAAACTGAACTGACAGCCAGAGCCAATCAGAAGGCAATAGAGTGAGGATAGGATGTACAATGTAAAGAGGCCATAGAGGTATGACTTTGTTATTTTAGAGCACATTTTGTTACTTCTCTGAGTATAATGTATATGATTTGTATAATACTTTTGAATCTTAAATAATAGTATGAAAGAAATCATAATTTCGAGGTTACTTAATGTAACCTCTAGAAATAACAATTGTAATTATATTAGGCATATAAACTCTGTAAGTGAATATTTTCTCTCACAACTTGATAATTTTGTTATATGAAATGTAACATGTATTTATTTTAAAATTAAATACTGTTTTTTATTGATTTATTTTACGATTAACGTGATATTAACAGATACAAAATGGTTTACATATAGTATGATGCAAGTATGGAAAATGTGATAGCAGTGAATAAGATCTATAGTGCAGTGGTTATTCTTGTGTGAAAAGGAAGTGATAGAAATTCAAATCTAAAATTGTGAATTGGGAAACTAAAGTATAGATACATATATTGAACCAAATAATCATATTTTAATTAATTTGAAACTTTTAAATTGTAATCTAAATTACTTGCAAACTATCTTTAATTTAACTGTATTTATCTCAATTTTCCAAATTAAGCCAAAGAACTTTTGAAACAAGGACAAAGACTTTTGAAAATTAGGTATCAAACAACCACATGGAGCATCTTTGGTGAGAAATTTATTTATTTAACTTTTAAGGAAACTCATATCCAGAAGAAGAATATTATCAAGAAGTCTAAACTGAACTATCAAGAATAATAATTACAACTAAGTTAATATGCACTTTCAGATTCCAATATTAGGAAATCCATTGAAATGGATTAAAATTATTAAAATGGAAGTGCTGAAGCAAAGCTCTTTGTTTGGTAGCTGCCGTTGCTAAAAAAGGAAACTAAATTTTGTTTAATTAGATATTTTATTTAAGGTTATTTGAAATTTTGGTAATAGTTATATTTTTATGTTCCATGGCAAAGAACCGCCCTTGAGATAAGAGTCATCATAGCGTACATTTGAGAGCCGGAGCATATATTTGTAAAATAATTTTTTAACTATAATTCAATAATTCAATAAAACAACTAACTGTAATTTTGTTCACTATTTTCAATTGTTTTCTTAAATGAATTTAACTATGATGTAATTGTATTTTGGACTAATCATTGAGTATCTAGGCTACGGTTATGTAAAGCAAGGTAGGTAAATTAAAATATAGGCTAAGGAGGTTTGTTATAAGAGTAACAAACAATATATAGATCAAAGTCAATTTCCCCCAAGTACTGAGTCCTTAAATTACCAAATAGAGCAGTAAAATATAATTGCACAAATTTAGCTAAAACTTTAGAAGCTGTTGTGAAGGTTCAAATGTTGAAGTTGAAAACAATTAGAGTTTAAATGCTTTTCTACGTCTAGTGAGCGCCCTTTAACACTTTAAGTTTTCCTGAACATTTTGACTAACCCAGTAAAATTAGTAATTTAGTTGATAAATATTATTTTACTTATTTGTATTATATATTTAATTTGTTTAGTAGCATGATACGTGCTCTTACAACTAAACAGGATAAATAAGCTACGTCTTACAACACCACAAAGTATATTTACACTTATGCTATACTTTCATACAAGACTGTAAATATACAAGATAGCAAAAGGCAATCGATTTTACCCAGTTAAACGGACATGGTCAACCATCATCAGACAAATCAGAGAATGATATTATATATTTAATAACAATACACTTATTTTCCTGATTATTTCTAAAGTTATATACATACATAATTTAATTAAAATGTTACTCATGAGGATCACGACTAACAACAAACAAAGGAACTACCATGCCGCAAAAAATGTCTAACTGTTTATTGATAACGACAAATTCTTAATGTAGACCTATCAAAACATTTGCCCAGGAAGTGCAAGATTTGTGTTTTCATCACTTAAATTAACCAACTTATGATTATAATTTTACTTTTCTTTTATTGTTTGAAAAAAAGTCTGTCTAAGGAACAGGTGATAAAAAGTGTACATTTTGTACGACCTTCTATTGACAGATTAATTGCATGATGAAATAACTAAATGGCAAATTACTATAAACTAAATATCCTACAGAGTAAACAATTTAAATATATTTCCATTAAAGTAGTGTACTGTTTGGAAATGCATAGTTTGTTTTTGAACTTCAAGATTTCAGAGCAATGATTAATAGTAGACGAAAAATTGAAATCTTCTTAAACCTTTATGGGAACCATAATTATTCAGGGTGAATCTGAGATACGCCAACAAACTTTGGGAGTTGAATCCTCTGATTGAAATCAAATAAAACTATCCTAATGTGCTTAAAAAATCACTTCAACCTACAATCCTTCTCTTGGTTTGTCATCTATCAATGTGTTTGTGTTTTTTTCCATGGAAAATAATGGTTCGTAATTTATGAACCACTTGAGATATAAACTTGAACTTTGCAGATGTGTTATTCTTGTTTAAACCCACTGTTGCATTGAACATTCCTTTTTTATTTGTGTAGTTTTTTATTGTATTTGTATGGGAGACATCAACTCCCGAAGCATGTCGATGTATTTCAGATAGAACAATATTTAAGCACAAAAAAATGAGAAAATGATGAAGAAATTATATTTTACTTGTAAGAGGAATGTAGTTGAAACATTATAAACCTGCTTAATGGTTTTTCTAGACGAATAAAAGTAATTTTACTTTAATATAATTTTTATAGTTACGTTATATGAATACGTACCATCGAAATGAATTAATGGCATGTACAATTTGGTTGTATGTTTATTTAGCAATTTTTATATACTCCTAAACAATTTTACGTTTTCGATATATTTTCGTTCCTATAGTCCAATGATATCCCCACAGCTGTTATGAATAAATATATATATATATATATATAAATATATATAGAGAACCTTATTTATTTTCATCTGCGTTGTCTACATATCTTCGATTTTCCAGCTTTCTTCATATGTCTATGAAGTTGCAATTTGGTTTCCCAATCAAAGTCAAACTGATGCTTCCAAGGTTCTTGATGCCATTTTTACCCATAAATATATAAATTTTTTTAAATCTAAAAAAAAATTTTACAAAACATGTTTGAAAGAAAATTGCATCTTAAATAAAAATAAAAAATAGTTGAACAAAATATATGTGTTACTTTGACAATGTAAATGGTATACACAGGTTAAATTTTAATTTATTTTTGTTGTTATTTTATGGTCGGCATTGTTTAAAAGTAAAATAAAGGAGCTTACACGCAAAAAACTACAACTTGCTTGGTTGTAGCATTTTTATTTTATCTACCTTCAACATTAAAATTATAATATCATTTTTCAATATCAGGCTCGGGTGGCTATATTTTTACTAATTGGTGACAACAAATGCGAGTCAGAAGGAAATCTTAACTTGCTGCAACTTAACCATTATCAATTAGCTTAAGATATATTTCACATGAATACTTCAAACGCATCAATCCCTCCCCCACTGTTTTTTTTCTGCAAAAAGAGTTTCAAGCAAATTTCCTAAGAAACTATTTTGCAATGGTATTATTTTATATTTGTATAACAGCTGTTAAGAAAGGGAGTGTTAATTTTTACAGCAAAATTGCAAACATGTTCACTACGTTTCACGTTAAATCTGGTTTCAAAAGAGGCACATTTTAACAAAACTGTACCCTGACGCATACTGTACCCTGTACAGTCCGTTGTTTCCTTTCCAAACAAAAGCTTTTAAAGTTTGTGAATATTTCATTGAAAAGTTTAATACTAAACCTCACAAGCGGCTCTCAATGTGTTGTTCTTCGTTGTTTGATTTGGTTTTAATCGAGAGTAATATGTGTGAGATTTTAGAACTGACATTATTCTCATTATATAAATATCTTTTGAGTTTCTGCATCTTCTGCATCTTCAGGTTTTCTTTAATCTTTAGGACAACACTAACACACTAACACTAACTTATCAATAAATATTTACAATCGTGTTTGTTTTTTGGCAACAGTGGATAAGTAAAGCCCCACAATGGAAAATCATCGCAGTCGGTGACTCGTAACTCCGGGTAATGGCTGCTAGGACAGGAAATGAGTTTGCTTTGAGAAAAACAATAAATTCCTTTGTATTTTCCTTATGTTAGCTATTCAGATGATTTATGATACCTAGTGACCTAGTGTATTAAGCTAAAGGCGTTTACGATATATGGAAACGTGATTAGTAATGCTTATGTTTTATGTTTGTTACACAAAGAGGTATTTAAGTTATGGCTTACAACATGAGATGATATTCACAAAACCCCATTCATTATAAACAATTGGTGGATAGAATTGTAGTTTAAAATAACCCTGGTTTTTACTGTTAACAACAAAACTATAAAAATAATTTCAATTGACCTTCCAACCGATATTATCAGTAAAGAAACCTATCTTGGTAAGTGTCTTACTATTATAATGTAATATGAATTTCTCTGAAAAAATGCATTATTCAACTTGCTTACAAATATCTAAAAATACACAAGTGAAGGGAACAATAAGTAATTTTAACAAAAATAACTTATTATAAAGTCCTTGTAAAATAAAGTACAAATAAACTAACAAGTTCTTAAATACGTGTTGTTATTTCTTATGTGATGTAATAAAATACGTCCCGCAACATTTTAATATATATTTAAATTTGAACAGTATTCACATATCAGATGGTAAACAAGTAAATGTGTGTAAATGTGGTACACGGCCTTATATTTGAATACAGTATAAGTGTAAATATATTTGTAATTGTCATAAGACGTATTTCATTACATCCTGTAACAAGTAAATTAACATACCGGTTAATTAATCGATAAAATAACCTAACAGTTTCAATCTTAAGATTTTAATTATCAGGAGCGATAAGGGGAACAAGGGAGAAATATTACAGCTCGGGTTCGACTTTACTGGACTATAAAGGGACCCAAGGGATCTTTAACCCGACAATTCCCGCGTGCGAATAACACGATATTCACCAAGTGATATGATTATGGACAGATTTTATTTTTATCGAGCCCCTTCAAAGAGCTGTGGGATTTTATTTTACTGTTTGTATTGAGCATTTAGTGAATGTCCTTCAAGAGACTTACCGTTGTAAGTTGTATGATTACAGAAATAAATCAAAAGAGAGTTTGAGAAAAAAGCAAACTAGACATTTTCAAATTATGGTTGTAGTTTTATGTTGAGCATACTACGAGTACCCACAAGTGTAAGCTTTGCTACGGTCACCATCTTGGAAAATGGAAGTCGATTTCACATGTTTTGTTCATAACCAACCAAATATTGGGGGTGGAGAAAAACGTTCCTTGTAAAATTTTGGGCATACTAACATTCAAAGTATTAGTAATTAAACTTATTTTGTCTAAATATAATGGTTTTTGTGTTATAAACGATTTACGTTATAGATAGACTGATGGTAATGCACATTTCCTTACTCGAGAACAGTAATATTGTACCTATACTATGTTTCTGTCTAAGAGTATTAATGTCCGTCTTCGATTGCACCAAACTTTACTCTGTTGATTGTTAGGTAAGTAAAAAAAATTACAAATCGTTTAGTAGTAAAAACAACTTCTATGTATATTGAAGAAAGTTAGCAATGTGAAGAATGTTTTTACTTTGTAATTTTTCAAATATTCCAAATTTTTTCAACATTCAACTATTTTACCCGTAACATTTGTCCCTACCTCAATCAAAATCGTTGTATTTATAATGTTAATAATACCCGGTTCAAATGCGATTGAACTATTAGTCTGTTAAACAGAAATTTAAAGCTGATGTAAACATTGTTTACCTTTTATTAATGTTTTGAGGTTCATTAAAATTGTTTTTTCATTACTTAATATGTAATAATTTTTAAGATAGAGTTACTCCTTCGTTCCAGAATTATTCAAAATCACCAATAAACACAAGAAAATCAGTTGAAATGTGTGGTTTGTTATCAGATATTGAACAAATTATGTATCCTAAAATATGATTTATTTCAAACATTTTATTGCTAGACAGAATTTTAACGTCTAACATTAATACACAATTGTATGAAACTTAACGTTTTCTGGCGAGGAATAAACTCCCGGTTTATTAATTTAGAACCAATAACAGCTTCAATTTCCTTAACTGGTACAATAGTTTTAGCGTACTTATTAATTTATTAAGTTACAATTATGTTTGTTTTCGCTATTCAAGGGATTTCGTTGTATTGTTTGTTTTGTAATTTTTCATATTTTAAAACATATGACGATATTTAAATAAAATGTTAACTTTATTTCTAGAAGAAAAAAACATACTGAGTTATATAGACAACTTTTTTATTTAAAAAATAAAAGATTAGGGTTAAAATGAATTTCTAAGGTTTTCTAGCTTTTCTCCTAAGTAATTTCGTAAGATATTGATGTTGCTATCGCGGAAGTTTCCGGATATATTACAGTAAACGACCGCGACTCAACAATATGGTTTCAAGCCATAGAGCATTTAACAATAAATTTAAGAGAGCACTCCTGCCACTACTCTTTTAATTAATGTAGCGAATATTTGAAATTATAATAATAATTGAATGTTGAAATCATAGACACCAAGGATTTGACTTCGTTGCTACCATCAGATATAATAATTAATTATTTTCAATGACCAAAGTATTATTTTGTGTGGCTTAAACTTGTTATATAATTAAACTAGCTAAAAAAATCAACTGAATATCCTAGCCTATTCAAATCTACAAACAAATACCCCCATCACCGCAAACCTGCGTAATCAGCCAATTCCCAATGCATTTATATGTTTCTCACTAAAACATAAAGCCACTCACTAAGTTTCATAAAAATACACGACTAAATAAGTGACATATAGCATTTTATTTATTATCCATTTAAGAATAACATTGAAAGCTGAGTATGCAGTTTTGCTGCAACAAGGAACACAAAATATGTGTTTTTATGCAATTATCAATATAACTTAACAAGTCGAAGATGCATACCAAATTTTATTAATTTATGTTCATAATTAAGGGAGACATTACATTTTACTTATTCTCCATAAGAATAACATGGGGGCTGAGTATGCAGGTTTGCTGCTGCGGGGAAAATCGGCAAACAATTATTTTGTTGTGCAAATAACAATATACCACTGCTAGGTGAAGCCACAAGCCAAGTTTCTTCAACATACATTCTTAAATAATCGAGATATTAAATTTTAATTATTCTCTATAAGGATAACATTGGACAAAGTACTGTGATTAGCACTTTGAATATCTCTGCAACGGTTTTGCGTAGAATCACAATTTCAACATCAAAATGATTGTTTAGTAGAGCTTAACTGATTGAGACAAGCAAATGTGAGGTTTACATTAAAATGAACTGAGGAAAATCCAAAAACCTTTTTCCCCTAAGATTAACATGGGAAATTTTATAGACGCGTTTTTTGACTTTTCTCCAAAATCACTTAACCTAGGTTAATGGGTCAAAAAACTAAATTATTAGTTTTTTAAGGTCTATAAAATAGCTATAACTAAAATAGAGAGTTTTTAGAATTTTGGGGGGGAAATAAAAAAAACTTATTTTTGGAAAATTTAAAACCGTCATAAAACTCCCTTTCCATAGTACGATCGATCTGGTTTTCGAACTTAAAATCATAAATTTAACTCTACACAGTTAATTTTTGTTTAACTTCATCAATATTGGGCATTTTCTTCAGAAGTTATCTAAAGTTATCGGACACATATGTATATGTATATATATATATATATATATATATATATATATATATATATATATATTTCTTGCAGTATAGATAAAGTTAGAGCTGACACTACAAAGAGATTTTGCACGAATTTATAAACTTTTTGGAATAGACTTTTTCATATACATAGGATGGCAGCTCTGGTAATGCAAATTTTGCATTTTATTGGTATCTTGTACATGGATTTTAGTTTTAAGTTTGTTGTTGTCAATCAAAACGTCCACATCTAAGAAGGTGCCAGTTTTATTAGAATAACTCCAAGTAAAATTTAAGCAACAATATTTATTTAAATTTTGCAAAAACTGTTTTAAGGATTCAATGCCATGCTGCCAAATAATAAAAATATCATCAATGTATCTGAACCAAACAAGAGGAGAGAAAGGAAAGTTTGATAGCAAATTTTGTTCAACTAGACCCATGAACAGATTAGCATAAGATGGGGCCATACGAGTACCCATCGCTGTACCTATAATTTGTAAAAAGGTGTTTGTCCAAAGATTTAAAATTATTCATGGTGAATATCATATGCTTGAGAGTGGTTACAAAGTTAGATGATGGTTTAGAGTTAGTGGCTCTAGAATTAAGAAAGAATTTGGCAGCCTTCAGACCATCATCGTGAGGAATATTTGTGTACAGTGATTCAACATCAGCTGTTACAAGTATTATTTCAGAGGTTTGAAGCAGTTTTATATTGGAAATTTTGTTCAGAAAGTCATTTGTGTCTTTAATATCAGATGGCAGAATTTTTACCAGTGGTTTATAAGAGTAAAATATTTGTTTATTTTTATTTATTTTCTATTCAAATTCCATTCTTTCTCCTTTATTGCTTGAAAACGTTTGTATTATAAACGAATATTCGCAAAAAACTTATTTTTCATCATTTATATCTATCTCTTTTAATGTGTTAGTGTATATATATATATATATATATATATACTAACTATAAATATATATATATATACATTTACATATATAAACTTAAACGAATAGTTTTTTTTTGGCTTCTTCTTTCCTATAGGGGAAATTCGCAAAAACCAGTTTCGTTGTTGTATGGAAACATGCCCTGAGTTTATGCTCTGTAAAATATATGTTATTATGAAGATTTTGCGATTGACCTCATACAAATATTTTAATTTAAATTCATTAAACATGTATTTAAATCTCGAATCATCTATATAGTTTTCACTATTTAAAATATTTGTTAGTGCTAAAACTGTGTATATGAGATCAATAACCAAAAATCCTTTAATAACAAATGTAAATGGGAATGGTTAAAGGTTTTTGTACTAGTTTTGCACTAATTTACACTATTGAGCTTGATTAAATCGTGTTTGGTTATTTTGTGGTTATTATAATTTTTTTATTCGTCCACAGCCGGTGTATGCACGGAAAGCTTTTTAAAAGTAATTTTGGTATACAAGTATTACTAGTATTCAACCAGTTTTCTTAGTCAGTAAATATTATACTGTATTAAGAATGAATACAAAAATACAAACAAAATTATTACAAACCATAGAACCAATCCTTAATATTTTATTTATATGACAAACTAGCTAATTAAAACTAATCAATGTAAAACAACGTTGTTTTATTTTAACAACACCATGGGTATTTTGATAACTGTTTTCATAGGAACCAGTTTCGTTGTTGTATGGAAACATGCCCTGAGTTTATGCTCTGTAAAATATATGTTATTATGAAGATTTTGCGATTGACCTCATACAAATATTTTAATTTAAATTCATTAAACATGTATTTAAATCTCGAATCATCTATATAGTTTTCACTATTTAAAATATTTGTTAGTGCTAAAACTGTGTATATGAGATCAATAACCAAAAATCCTTTAATAACAAATGTAAATGGGAATGGTTAAAGGTTTTTGTACTAGTTTTGCACTAATTTACACTATTGAGCTTGATTAAATCGTGTTTGGTTATTTTGTGGTTATTATAATTTTTTTATTCGTCCACAGCCGGTGTATGCACGGAAAGCTTTTTAAAAGTAATTTTGGTATACAAGTATTACTAGTATTCAACCAGTTTTCTTAGTCAGTAAATATTATACTGTATTAAGAATGAATACAAAAATACAAACAAAATTATTACAAACCATAGAACCAATCCTTAATATTTTATTTATATGACAAACTAGCTAATTAAAACTAATCAATGTAAAACAACGTTGTTTTATTTTAACAACACCATGGGTATTTTGATAACTGTTTTCATAGGAATGCCCCGTGATATGAGCACTCGTTACTATTACGGTCCTCATAAATGTATGTATTCCAAATACGTATAAGTGGAATCTCTGGCTAGATTAACTATTATTTCAATAGATACGTAAACTCATTGATAGTTGGCTGTTTACAAGTACTGTTAACGAATTTGGCAAACAGTTTGTGGCGCGCCGCCAGACTTCGGCTAATCTTTTGTTAATGTTCCGTGTACAACATGTTGACAAATGGTATGGGGGAATGCTTAGAGGGCGAGTCGTAATTTATATTAACAATATATTTAGTTGAGAACCCCTTATTCTACATATGTAAGTTAATTAACTCATTATATTAAACGCCTTGTTTTAGTATTTTGTACCGTCGTAAATGTTATTTATTGAAGATAAATCTTGTCTTACAAAGACCAGTAAATTGTTCTTAGTTTTTTTAATTTTTTTTACAATAAGTCATTTTAGAACTAAACTAAATAAAACAGCAAATATTAAAAGTCTTTTTAATGAAAACATTAATTTATATCATGGAAAATAGGCTAACTATATATTAAGAACTTAAAGTTTTAACTGTCAAAGTCCATCCTAAACTTATGTACAACTCTATTATTTTGACTTTAAATTGGCCATGTCTTCTAAAGTTTGTTTTGCATAATTCTTATTTTTACGCATTTGAAATAAATACGTTCAATAACAAACTAATCAAACAGCACAAATACGACTTCTATTTTAACTTCACGAAGGATGTTAACATGTAAATAAGATTTTCGCTAAACATATATGGAAATTTAATACGATCTTGAAAAACAAATTATCAACACAAATTGGTAATAACTCCTGTAAATTAATTCTTGTGCTGCATATTCAAAATTCGAATTGGTTCAAAGACTCTGACTTAAAGTAATGATGAACCTTTTCATGACATTGTGAATAGTAGTAAAAAAATCGAATATCAAAAACAACTACCGATCATCAGATTTTTTTAAATAATACAAATCCTTGAACACCTTTATACGTATTAAAGTAATATTACGTCAGATTTTGAATAACCTTTAATAATGTAATAGCATTACTATGCGTATTATTATTATATCAATATCGTATTATTATCAATCATATTGTTCAACCTATTAAGATATGCAAAAGTTGAATATAGCATTGTAATAAATTATTTACATAAGATTCATATGACAGATGTTGAATATATTTTTAATTTACGATCAGAAATGGGTATCCATCCATGATATACTGTAATATTTTGTATTGAGACTACGGCACGTAACCTTGCCACAAATACAGCATCCACTCAACAGAATGAGCTGAAGCTCCCTTATACCCAAACCATACCACACAATATAGCACATAACAATGATGTAATATATATCTGGTGACCCACACGATCTAGATAACAATCTTGTTAATGAAAAATTCCCATGAACAAATTTGGCATATTTATAGGTCAATGTGTCAACACAATTTTGTTTTTAAATAGAGAGAATGATTGTGTTTGAAGTACGTACAACATCAAAGACCAGTTTCGGCTAGGGATTGTTTAGTGCAGTGACGATAAAACCAAAATGGTAACGTAAACACACACTTTATTGGAAACAATGAGTTCTAAAAGTTATTAGTTAAGTTTTAAAATTCAATAAATATTACAAATCCGATTAGGTAATTTGTATTTTCTTATCTTTTTTGTTTACTCTAGTAAGTAGGCCTATTTTACTTACTGAATGCCTGAAGGTATCAAATTTTTCAAAATGTTGCGGGATGCATTTCGATCTAATTACAGATCATCTTCAGCCGCTATTTTCTTACATTTATGTTTATTCCATCACTGATGGTCGTCACACGGGTGTACCCGACACATAAAACGCACACACGAACATATAGCACAAACATTTACATTAAAAACCCGGTACCGGTACAGCTTTCTGCACCGCACTTTACCGATCGGTCAATGTAGGTAGGCCTACTGCGGGCATGCTTCTAAGACAGGATTGGGAATGCCCTCATCAGCTGATTGTTGCGGGTGACAGTGGACTGGAGTTTTGCTATCAATATCCTTTAAGAGCCTGAACGTGATTTTGTCTCTATACTCCTCTTTTTTATTTAATAGCACATTTTTACCACACTGATTTGCATAATTGTAGATAAAATATTCCTCCAAAATTTTAGATTTGTTTTTGTCGTTACATATTTTAAAATCTTTTACAGATTCGTTAATTCAATTTTATGCTCTTTGTTTTAGTTTAAATGCTGGGATGTCGGATTGGTTTGGTTTACAGCATTGTGTTCTTTAAAGCGGTCTGAAAAAGTGTTTTAAAACGGTCCTTTTTTGTGTTTTAATGACAATTACGTTTTTTTAATACAAAACATGAACGCTTTGAGTAATAATCGGCTTTAACTGTAATCGGCCCAAACCCTTCAAACGTTTGTGGACACCCCGTAAGTTAGTTGAACCCGTGATCTGTTGAACCGAAGTCCAAGATGCTAACCGTTAGGCTAACGAGATGCCCAAAGATATTTCAAGAAAAATATAAGGTTTCATCAATTAATTTGTAATATGAGTTTCAGTATTCTTTAAGATAAATTAGTTCAATTAACATGTACATTTTAAGGTATTTTAAGTGACACTATTTCAATAACTAACTGTACTCTTTAATGCTACATGGATCATATAGGTTTATATAATTCTAAAATGTAGAACATAATTCATCATAGTCCTAAAAACCTATATCATGAAGAAATAAACAAATTTGAATAACCAATTTTACATGATGTTCATAATCTGTTTACCTTACGGAATACTGACAGGTAAGCAGGATTTAACTAGTACGAAAAACAATAAAAAAAAGATAAATAAGTTATAAAATATTGTAACTTTGATTTTTATAGTACTTATTTAGTTGACAGCCTGAAAGCAAGCACATGACACTTAATATTTTATTATTCGTATTATTTTATAATAATTTATTCACAAAATTTTGACAAACGATGATAACTATTATCTAAACTTTTATAATGTAAAATAAACACTGTAACTATGTAGTACTGTAACTATTACTCCATGCAGTAATATTACGTATTATGTTCAAACAGTTTTGGAGAATAATGTGTGGTTTACTGATATTGGTCAAATACATTAACACAATATAAATGAATTATAATATTATTTGGACAATCCTTCAATAACGCGCATAAAATAAACGACAAATCATGATCAGTCAGGTAAAATCAGTAACCTGGTGGACCCACTTTAATTACACGTTAAATGTCTACTAAGAAAAAATCATTTTGCTTTAAGAGAAGTAATACCTGAAATATTCATATACGTGTATTTACATAATATAAGAGATTATGTTTTCAATCAAAACAAATCCCAATCAGCGACTATATTATCTGGGGTACAGATCATCGGTTGCCGGATCTGTTTGATTCACTTCTTTTGTTTTCCAACCATTATATGTTTTCAGATGAGTAGAAAAGTTTGTCTGGAATTCGTCATACATTCTACTATACTAATTTTAATTACTTTAAAAGTTATTGTAAAAACATTACTGTTACAAATTATCCGTGATAACATAATTATAACTTAAAAGACATTTAAATAAATGTTTGATTTATAATAAGCGTAATATTTGTTTAAGGTAATGCTTGTGATGCTTTTTTATTAGTCCACGTCTATTGTTTATTCACATAGGAGATGTTCGAAGGGACAAATTAAATGGTAATTCCTATTTCAAGTATGTAATTCAAAATAAATTTTACACAAAAAACTATTTTACTGTTTTTCTTTTACTTTGGTTTTTGTGTGTTTTTACAGCAGTGGCATTTTTTATGCTTGCTGAAGGAACAGTCCAAACCCTTATCTTGTTACTAACCAATATCATCCTTATTATAAATACTTTATGTAATAAATTTATAACGACAAATGTAAGCAGTAAGAAGGCTACGCAAGGCATCGCACCCATTTTACACTCATCATTCATTAATATCCGCCTTCAAATACGCCCTAGTTGCGTCGGCGCCTTATGCAAAGATTAAGTGATAAGCTGGATTGAGTTTTGAATTTTCAAAAACACATTCAAAACCTCGCTCATGATCGATATGATGAATCTTGTAATGCTTTGATTCAAACTTTGCTACATGTACACATTAAAACATCAATATTATTGGTATTTTTTATAACCTTTGGTGTTTATTGATAATTTTTAGTACAAAATATTTTAGGTTATGGCTTTAGGCTTTTAATTTAATTTTTTAACTTTGATTTCATTATTTATATGTTGATTTCATCACATTCCTTTTAAATTACAAGCTGAAAACTATGAAAACTATATAGTTAACAACTTTAAAATAAAAACCTTATTAACAATTTTAGAAGAATCGAAAGTTTAACATTTTGATCTATGATTAAATTTCACAAGCTGTTGATTAATTCTCCCGATGAACACATGATCAGAAGGTGGGAATATAGCAAGATCAAGTATTATTCAAAGAAATAACTGCAACTAACTGAAATGCATATTTATAGGTATTTAGGCATAATCATTTAATAATTATTAACGCTGTCTCTCATATTAACAAGGTAAACAGTATCTGAGTTTTGGTTCAAACTACCTCGATAAAAAATGAATTAAAATAAGGAAAGCCTAGGATCTTGATTAGTTAAAAATTCCTTTTCCGTTAGTTATTCATTAATACTTATTTTAAGCTATTTTAATTTGATATGAATACAAGGAACATAATCTTTCAAGTATTTTAAGCCAATCTAGAATGAACTTCTAAATTTGAGATTAAGTTTTACTGAAGTTTTGACATAGTTGAAGGTGTACTACAGAGATGAATTAGGATTCAGTGCCAGCAGTGAGATTGAAACGTGAATAACCAACTATTTTTTAACAAGCTCAAAAACTATGTCTTTATTCAATGTAAATGTTTTCCAATGACTAGTTTCTCCAGCGTATCCGTGACTTCCGATTTGCATTTTTAATACTATTTTATTTAGTAACAGGTAAATAAAAAAACATTTTTAATTTGTTATATACTTTAGTACAATAGTTTCTGGATTTTCTTGGCAACTTTAGACCTACAAAATATAATCATTTCCTTACATTTTTACATGTTAGGTATGAACTCTTACCCGTTAGCCTTATGGGATTTTGAAACAAAATCCACATTAAGGGCTCCACCCTAATTCTAAAGTTTCAATGTTAATTTCATGGAGTTATTTGATTAGTTAGTAATCTGATTACATTGAACAGTTTTTACATCATCTCGCTCTGTGCCTTAGAGGTTCCCTGGCGGAGAACGGGACTTTGGCTAGTTTAAATGTGATATATACCTACACTGATTAGTATTTCATACTTGTAGAATCAACCTTCTTTACGTATAAGAATTAATTAATATATATTTATGTATTTTGTCAACAGTACATTACAACGTAATATAAATGGTTAGCTTAGGTGGTCCTACACGAGAATTGCAGGATTGATATTGATCATAAAAGGCGAGGACAGGACTGGAACACGTGGCTGAGACAAATGGGCGAGGGGAATGTTTACAACACATTAACTGAAAATTAGCCAAGACCTGGCCATCCGCCAAACGTTACTGGGGCCAAATTTGTTAACAGCCCTTGAAATAAACCACTTTCATGTTCAGATTAATACAGATGTTCCCTCTATAATAATTATTTAGAAACATAATTTAACCCATAATAAGTCAACTGTTAATATTTAAAAAAATATAAATGATTTTTGGAAACATTTTTTTCGGTGCAAAATAGTCACCTAATGCTAGGAGTCAAACATAAACTTAAGTTTTATGATCGAATTTAGTTTTTTAACCATTCGATCCTGTCATCGTTTTATTGCTTTGAGCTTTGTACTTTAGGGGTTTATAATAACGGTCATAATATCATTATTTTGTTAGTTCAAATAAAATATCTGTATTTTTTTATTATTATTTTATTATTTGCTTTTGAATGATAAGCCCATACCAAATTTGTTTTAGTAATTAAAATAATATGTCCTAGAAATATTTTCAAAATTATGATTTTAATACGATTCAATCTTTTTAAGATTTACTAAGATTGAATTACGTAGAATTTGTGGGGTGATGGGGGAGGGATATGCTGAGGTGTTACAGTGTGGTAAGAGGGGGAGGGAGGGAGTTTGAGGTGATGAAAGAACGTGTTTCGGAATATGTGTGGGGCTCAAGAAGGACTAAATTAATTTAAGGAAAATTAATCGCTTCTAACATTAGTGTCATAACTACGACATAGTAGATGAAAATACTATTTGAGGCCCATATTCGAGGTCATTGACCGTTCTATAAATGTCCTTATTGGAGTTTATAGACTCAGTATGAAAATGCAGCATTAACGAAGGCCACACTTAGTCATTGATCGTCATGAAATAGACATATAATGTTTCTAAAGCAGTTATTTGTATTACCGATACTAATGGGACAGCTTTGACGTTTTAATTTCTTAAGTAACACAATTCACAATGAAAGGCATAAAGCACAAAGCCTAAAAAAATTAAACCCTTTGATTACCTATTTGTAATTTGATATATTATAAAGTTTATTGCTCAGCTTATTCCAATTCGCCTCGCTTTATCATTCAGTGCTTTGTCACAGTACATAAACTGTAAAATAATTTACCTCCAATTATTTTATTTAGAGGAGGAGTATAAAAAATATATAAATTATAACATTTTGACTACTGCTAATTCATAGGCTTGCAGGAACCGGACGCGGTAGCTTAGAGGTAGAGTGCCGGCCTCACAAGTCAGACGTGGTCAAGCGTAGGTTCTATGCCGACTGACTGACATGATACTGTTCATGAGCGGTCACCACTGGATTGTCCTGTGACTATTTCCGTTAACGGCGCGGCGGCACCTCGCTGTCTTTAGATTGCCACACAGGCCCATCGACCTATGGCGACGGGCAGTTGAGGTTTATACACAAAATTATGACTCTTGTTCAATATAGCTGTACACTTTCATCGAGTTTATTTTAATTACTTTACATGCTGTTATATTGTTATCCTAAATAATGTCAGGAGGAGTAATACAATCAAACCCATAAATAACAAAACTTAATATATTTGGTACTGATCCAAAACTTGGTCACCATTAAATATATGTTTCTCTTCCAGATAAACCAACAAACAATATTTACATAGAAAATACTCAGTTTTCCTATTGATCGTTAGCTCATCTTTTAAATGGTTATGTGTAGTACTAACGGTAAACCGATTATTTAATTCTTCTGTTAAAAAATAATTAAACTACAGTAGTTGTTTAGTTAAGGTGTTTTGAAATATGTACAATCTTATTCGATGACCATGTTAGTTTAAACCTATAATACTAGATAAACTGGTATAACTATTGGCCCTAAGTTAAACCAATGTCCTTTTCCTGCTACAGAATCTTCAACACCTCTCTTACAATATTATGATATGCATATATTGGGTTATCATTCTGGTGATTATTGTATTAAAGTAATTAGCAACACAAGTTTTGGATTGGTATATTTTTCATTAATGTATCACCAGCTCTTAATAATACAGTTACATTTCTTATATTATAATGAAATTGAAGGTAAGAATTTAAAATTAGGGTGGGGTCCTGAGGACAGATGCGAGTTATAACAGATTTAACTAATTTAAGCCACCGCATAACGTATATTCATAAAGTGAGGCAATGTGAGGCATGAAGTTTGGCTAGATGGGTTCAGTATTTTCTTAGATCTAGTCCTTACAAAAAAACTGATGACCTATTATATATTAAGAGGATATATATGAATGTAAAGGATTAGTTAGTTAGTTTCTTCCTTTATTTCTTGCTAAAAAATGCCAAAACGTCTGATAGTTGAGCTACAGTTTTTGAAGAATGATACAATATTATATGTCGTCATATTGCAGTGAGACTTGATCTCTGAGAAGCCTTGCAACATTGTGGGTTATATGTACTACTCCAAAACCTACTGACATCGATCCTCAAAAAGCGTTGGTGTGAGAGGTTCAGGTGTATAATATTATACAAAACTGGAATACTTAAAAGTATATAAATTGAAGTTTATGGCATTTCAAATAATGTATTGTTTTGCTTTTAATCGATTAGTTGAAACGCTATATTTTTTAGAAAACAATTAATCTCCGGAAATGTCAAGAAGGTGAAAAAGTCTTGCTGACGTAAAAAAGTTCAAGTTATTTTTCTCAACTTTTTTGATTGGAAAACGATTAAAAGATTTAATCAGTTACTATGCCTGTCCAAAATACAGCCTAAAAGACGAGTAAATTATACATTTACTATGCAATGGTTTTCATGAAGTGACACCGGCCAGGTCAGGGTCGATTTAATTATTTTTACAAAATTACTTTTATAATACTGTTGTTTGAGTGGGATAAAATAAATGCAATTTTATAGTCATACTAACAAACATTGAGCAACAAATTGTTGTTTTCATCAATACATTAAAATTGTATTGATAATTTCAAAAGTAGTTACGGTATAAACAACCAAACTAGTAATTTGTTACTATTTAGCCAAACATGTATTTACTCACAGCAAAAAACACACCTTTTACGTCATAAACAACACACTATTTATAAAGTGCGATGTTCAATAAGCAATATAAATTAAGTTTTTTTTCTGACGTAAAATGTGTGTTTTTTACTGTGAGAGATTATTAACAACACGTACAATGATCGTTAAGAACCTATTAAAAATGTATTTATTTTAAAAGTTTACCTTGGCAAGCCCCTACAGACAGTCATTACTGTACAGTAATACAAACAATTAGGTAATTTTGAAATAATTGTTACTAACTTTTAGTATAATCATTGACTAAAAATACTGAAGTAGCCTTCTCATTGCCATTATAAAATGTGTCCCTAGTTTTGTGTATGCCAGGATTGAAAGAGGTCGTAGTTTGCACCAATCACCAACAGAGTATACTGCTGTCAATTATTACTTATCCTCTCAAAGAGGGGATAATACAACAGTTGGTCTGTCAAGAAGCAAACATAAGTTGATTATCACTTGCTTTCTGCGGTGGAGATATTTTAAAAGTTAACATAAATAACTAAAATAAAAAGTTGACAACAGCACAATCTGTCGGTGACCCAATCAAACTACTTCAATTTTAAATTCTAGCATACACTAAAAGTGGGACAGCTGGGCCATAGGGATGGGATGTCTCCTTCAGTATTTATAGTCAATGGTATAATTTTAATTAATTTAATGCAAAAACTAGTCGTTAGTTAAGCGGCAATAAAACTGTAGCAGAACTAGATTTAAGAGCTCGTACCGTTAGGGTTGCACCTGGTTCATGTTATGCAGCGATTGTTTTGCTCTTATGTTTTACCATTAGCAATAAAAACAAGATGGTGGAAAATCGATTAATAGTAAAAATAGTTTAGTGGTTCAACATGTTTATTTTGTTCTAGTGATAAAAGAGTCTAAAACTGATGGCTTTAATATGGAATAGTGTGTTTAATATGTCTTCTCAACTATAACTTACCCATTTATAAAAGGGAGGATATTTAAGTAAACGCTAATTACGTAATGGTAGGTTTAATGATGCGTGGCTGCATCTTCAACCACAACTACACCAAGTCTCGTCCACTAAGGCATGTCCAGGTGTGTAACATGGGAGGTAGAAAGAGAGGGTAAGACAAACACGGTGCCCCACAGTCAACACTGAGGTTGCCTCGTCATCTCTCCCTCGCACAACAGTTGCTTTCTGTCAATTTGGGTTTAATCCTAAACAACCAATCCTCACAGGCGCACCCTAACAAACAAACAAAGCGACAATTTTCTTACCAAATAACACTTAGTACCTAATAAAGTCAAAATATTTGTAACTAAACGCATATTTCTCAAGGTTGATGTTTCGTTAATAAAAAGTTTTACCTAAGCTTAATGATAGCTAATTCATACATTCCTATATTTAGAAACATTACTGTAAAAAGTTTCTTGGGATTTAACAAGAAATTTTTAAAATTTAATATTTACAGCTTACCCGACCTCAGAGTGCTCAGTATACATAACAGTTTCATTTTGCATTAAAGCAACTCAAATGAACCTAATACACACAAAAATGGTGATAAAAATATAACAAAATAATTGTCAGACAATTAAATATTATATAATCCAATCCAAAACGAAACTCCTAACATTTAAACAAAAATTGTTATTTTGTGCATGTATAAAAACATTTGGTAACTGATTTTAAGATCATTTAAACATTTTCTGATAACAAAAAGGGCCTAGAGCATACTCAAGGGAAGTTTATATTTTAATTTACCTTGACAGTGACAAATAATTGTCATTCACTTCGGATCAACTGCCAGTCACCGATCTGTAACTCGGTTTACGTCGCTCATGCTCCCCGACCGGTGAACTATGTTATTACGTCCCTAACCACATTATTGTTATAGGTTTTACAGATTAAGACGTGATCAACTTAATGTTATTAAGAGTAAATTTATATAGCAACAACAAGGATACTTAACATATTTTAAGTTATATTATTTTTTTAGTCCTAAAGTTATAACCAGTGTTGGTAAGTTAAAAATGAATTCAAAGAGTATAGGTATGTGCATCAAAGCTATTTAACTTATATCGTTGAAATCTTTTATAAAACAGGATTAACGTGTACAGTCTGATAAGTATAATTATGATAACTAATACAAAAATTATAATAATTAATAGTGTGTAATTAATTCGAATATAAGATTGCCGTGTTTGTTCTTGGATACCCATAATACTGATAAAACATGTGTGTTATGTTCAAGATATTAATTTTTGCCTAAAGTAATATTTTCTAAACAATAATTTAGTGAATTAATAAATATAATTATTACGTCATTTAATGCAGTATCATTTATTGTTAAACTCAGATAATACGAAAAGAAAATAGGTATTTTTTGTTATAACATCATCTATCAGAAACAATGAATGGAAAACAAAGAAGCAACAGTAAAATAAAGAACTAAATAATTAAAATCATGTTATCACAAGCGCCAGGAAATTAGCTATATATAACGATTATTAACGTTTTAAGCCCAGGCTCACAGTGAAGCAGGAATAATTATGTAACAAAAAAAACAGCAATATATTTTTACATAAGAGAAAACTCTTTTTGCCAGTGATTGTTTAAAATGTACTCCATGTAATGGACAACCAACTTTTACAATTAAAAACGTTTGACACGTACGCTTTACAGCTCGCAGGTCGGTCATATATTCATGAACATGCTACTGTCACCGCTTTTTCCAGCTTTATGTTTTCATGTACACACGAAACAAATATTCGCTGGGAAAAGCGTATCAAATTGGCACTGAATTACAAATACTTCTCTACATAAACATTCGTAAAAGGTACCAGTCGTTTGTATAAGAATTTAAATATGTATGTTTCGTCACGTCAGCCAAACATATTAAACTTTAAAAACAACGAATTAACACTTGGCAACACTGTTTTTAAGTTAATCGCATTATTGTCATCCTAGGCGACCGGCGTAAAATAATCGTCTAAATTTACCAATTGGTTGTTTATTAAGCACACATTTAACATGACCTCTATTACATAAAGCTGCATGTTAAATTGGTTTTTACAAATGATTAAAATCATCATGAGCTTGGCTCAATTCAATTTGGTCATTTACCTATGTGACTTCAGCTTTAGAATGGCACGGCTTCTAAATATAAATGGGAGCATATACCGTTGATTTCCTTTACTCGATAATTGAATTAAAATTTGTCCAATGTATTGCGTTGATATCTTCAGGCTCGATCAATAATCTGAAATCCATTTTTAATATGTATAGACAAATTATATAATAAAACTGCATCGATGCAGAGATTGAAGTCGTTATTTTTGTTTATCATTCTGCCATTAATGCTGCTGATTAGTAAAAAATATGTGGATATTTTTCACGATAAAATAAGGGATCTATCCTAGGTCCTCCATTGGTTGCATCCTAGGTCTTCTAGTTCTCCCTTTTAGCAAATCTAGTAAGTCGTGTCCGTACGCTGACCATAAAAATTTAAGCATTGCAGCACCAAAAAGAATAAATTAAAATTATGGCAATACAGAACCACTAAACATTTTTTTCAATTCTAATAACTTGCTCTTAAATCCAGAGAATTCAAAGTTTATTAATTTTCAAACTCATCAAGGTAGCTAACTTAACATGGAATAACAATGTTCAAAAGCTCCTTTCTAAAATTTCATAAGGTTTGCATGCTATGATGTTACTAAATTCTCATGTGATCAAGAAATTTTAAAAGTAATTAATTTTTCCTATATACATTCGTAAATTTCTTTCGGAATTACACTGTATTAGATACTTCAGATCAAAATTTAAAATGAATTTTGAAATTAAAAAAAAGGGTGCAGGACAATTTTGAACCTGGACCCTAGAAATTCTGCGAAAGGTCATTCAAATCGCTAAATGTTAAACGGTATGTACAGTTTCAAAAAAATGTCCTTAAAAAAGATTAGATCAACTTAAGATAACTGGAGATAATCCAGTTATCTTATAACTCTAGGCGTCACGGGGAATTAGAAATGAGCCGGCACAATTTACAATTATTTAGGAAAAAACCTAAATTTTCCGTGTCAGTGTTTTACAATAAATTCCTCACGAAATTTTTTCCGAACATAACGTTGTTAAATTTAAGAAAAAACTAACAAAATATCTCATTAGCAAAGCTATATACTCTTTTGATGAGATTTAGATCATCCAAAATAATTGTGTGTTTATAATGTTAACAAAGTTTTAAACAGAAGCCTAACATGAGTAACACTGATTTGGATAAAAATTATCGTCTTGATCCCTAGAAAATATTTATTATTTGTTTTTATCTTGGAAATATTAAATTTATTTTTAGTTTATACGTTTCTATATAATTGTAAACCATACAAGTGACACAATTCATGTACACTTTAATGTCACGTTACGAATAAAGATATTTTGAATTTAAATGAATTGAATAGTGCTGTAATCAACCATCTATTCAATAAAAAACATTATGAGGATAATCGTAAATTCGACATAATATATTTATAATAGCATTTGAAACCTTATAACCTTATTAGAATATTCTCTAATTAATAATAGGTAATTGCCCATTATATAAATAAGTGCTCTAAAAATCATCTAGTCACAGTTGCCTTATATTACTGTAAACAGTTTTCACACCATATGATTATACAACGTGTTTAACTGGGCTTAACTTTGTTCGGTTATAATTTTGTTATTACAAGTTTTACATAGATGTTTCTGTAAATCCATAAGAGAGCCCACCATGGTTGGGGATAGACCCTTGGTCAGATCTGGAATGTGACAACCGTGTTTGTTATGAGTCGACACACGCTCACTCATTTCTCTTTATAAATAACCTTTTGTTATCTGTATACATAATTGTTTATTGCACATCTCCAACATCTCAGTCTCATGAAGTTGTTTCACTAGAATATTATTATATGAGAGGGAAACACCACCTCAATCAGCTATTGACACAGCAACGCATCGCTACAATAAAAGGAATCGATTGGGCATCAATAGAGTAATCTTTCTTCTAGACTATCAAATGGTTGTCTAGAACCTCTTTCAGCAGTAAGAACCTATTTCGACTTCATCTTTTTGTTATGAAGAGAAGATATATTATACTGTATACAAATTTAATTAATCGGCAGCAAATAAATCTTAGTTGACAATCATCTCCAGGTCAATGCCTTTACCTAACACTAAAGACTGACCGGCAATATTCTCTGCGCAATATTGCAACCCAGTCCCCGTGAATAAAAGTTCTGACCTTTTTGGTAGAAATACTTTACGTTTTTGTTGTTACATGTGAACACTCAGTTCTCTAAATACAATATTTATAATCATAAGACTTAATGTAGTTAATGGTTTGTTAGAATAAAGTACAATAACCAGTAAGAGAAATGCGAAATATAACTTTATCGCATATATCTTACTGGTTATACGTGGCTAGTTATACCCAACAAAATAATTATTTTTTCTTTTCAGGTATTTAAAATATAATTATTTTTTTCTTTTTAAATTGTTTGAAAATAATAAGTCAAATGCAGAAAAGTATGGATAAATTTCTTATAAAAGTAAATATTTAATTTACGACATAAATATTTCGAAGGGAAAGGGACAAAGTGCAACAAGAGGAGCGATATATGCAGGACGGAGAGGACAGTCTCTGTAACATGACAACATTGCACACGGTTTTATGGTTTGTTTCCTTTTACAATCCGTAGTGCATACATCCAGTGTCAGTTTCAAACAGTATTTTAATACTTAATATACAAAATTCTGGTGTTATAAAAATTAAATATACTGTACCTTCAAATAATTTATTCAAGGAAATAAAATATACAAATTATAAGTACCAGTATTTCTAAAAAAAACTACAGCTTGAAAATAATGACTTAAAAGATTAGTGTTAAAAGCTATAGTGATATAATAATATAAACTATATTTGTTAAAACCTAGAAAAATTGGGACGCGAAAAGGAAGTAGAAAAAATGAATACCAATGAAGCACTGCACATTTATATAAACTTACAAAATTATCAAGAAAATATACTCAACGCAGTGCAAAATAATACGCAAATCCCATTATTTGACTAAATTAAAGAAATCAGACAGAAAAAGAGACAATTTTGCTAACGGTTAAAAGCCAAGAAAAAAAAATAGCAAAAGCCATGATGTAGTTCCACTATTTTATTTCCATCTGATTTTTATTTATTTGTTTATTTATACATATACATATGTATATGCCGGGGAAAACTTGAATATACCACATTAATATACAGGTTTTCCGATCTGTCAGAGAATCTTTCAGTTACTCACCTGACTTATGACATTAAATCTTGCCTTGTAAATTTATAAGTATATACAACAACACATTTTGTCGCATTACAGCTGTATAGCCCCAAACTGTAACAGTAGAATATGATTTATTTTATTTTATCTGTAATATTAATTAAACCTATTAACCTGTAATACTCTAATATTAATGGACTGTTATACCAATTCTAAACCATCCAAGTAGTAGAAGTGGATAATTTGAAACAAAAACTGTAAAGTATCTATATATCTAACTAGCTGCCATCCTTCCCGGATTCAGCCGGGAATACGAAAATTGTGTGTGCTGCATTCTGTGGTTGACCCGTGGAACTACTACGAATCATAATCAGCTGATAGAATTTTCATCAGCTCAAACCCAAGTGAATGTCCATAAGAATAACACAGGGTTGGAAGTTTGAAGCCCCGTGAGGCATAACCCTATGGGAATTTCTTAAACTCCCTTCTTAGTGGGTGCCTAAGCTATAAAAGAGTCTACACGCAAAATTTCGTGCTTCTATAAGGGTCACCATAGATATTGACTGATGAATCGGCGCTACCAGACATTCTCTAAACAAGACTGTTTCGACATCGCGCTGGATATTAATTTTTCTTATATAATTTTTAACTCTTTTAAAACCTTACAATCGTACACACGCTTCTATGAGCTGCATAGTTAGTGCAATGTCGAAACAATCTTGTTTTCAAAATGTCTAGTAGTGCAAATTCATCCGTCAAGATGTGTGGCGATCCTTATAGGTGCAATGGTTTGGCCTGGGTGTTGATCGGAATTTCATATTTATAGGTATAGATCCCGTGATCTAAAATTTGACAGTGAAATTGAGAGCAAAAGGGAGGTCATAGAAAGCTGGAAAATGTCTCATTTTAAAGGTCTCAGCGCACAATTTTGAGAAAAATTAATCATTTTTCTTAATAATGTACTGCACGTTTGCTACAGGATAAAATATTTCCTATTTAAATAGCATAGGGATATAAAAAAGTCTGCTTTGTTTGCATTAAAACGTGTGATTAAGAGTCTACTTTGATTATGAACTGTAATGTGTTCCTACTCATATCGTTTTAATTTCCTCAGAATGTAAAGGGGATCCAAAATCAGAGATCGCATAGTATGGGAGCAAGGTTAGGGGCTAGACCCCTGTAAGCCACTACTAGTAGTAGTCTACTCCAGCAACTCATCGAACTCGATTCTGTTTTCTTAGATACAGGGAACGAGTAGTTATCTACCAAACGAACCTCTTCCAACTAACTTCTTCCTCCTGTGCAAGCGATACTTTACTTTGTCCATAGCACTGTTAATTGTAGTAAAACAGTAAAATAAAATAATAAAACAAAATAGTTTTTGTAAATTCATTGAACAAGGGCACAGCTTGATAATAAAACACGGGTAGTAAAGACTTGTGGGGTTGACATATGCATTTATAGTAAAATCAAATGTATTTGTTAAATATATTATTTTTTCAAGTTAACTTATTGCCTAAATTAAGGTGTCAAAATGTCACCTAGTAAAAAAATGGTGACATATTATCTTCAACCTTATCCAATCATTATTAAACATATAGATATTACCTTTGTCGATGACACAGCTCTGTGACAAGTATTTAGTATTAAAACTGTTATTTTGATAATAGTTAGAATAAATTGTTTTAAGTATTAACTTCTATTTTAGGAGTTAAATTTAACTATCTTTAGTGTATTTTTTTTATTTCTATTGAATAATTCAAACAAAAACGCGATTCGTTGCTGTAGTAGTCAAGGCGAGGGTTTCCCATGACAGTGGCTAGTGAATGTTATCAGTACACCTCGTATTGTACCTTCACTTGCTGGATACGTTCCACACACAAATCTGGAGTATACGTGATGAGGAAAAGTAAGGAAAAAGAGGCTGCCGTTCTCTTAAACCAATTAGTAAAAATATTAAATAATTAAAAGTAAATGGTTACAAAAATAGTTTAAGTAAAAATTACAAATTATAAGTATCCTTTGGTAAAAAAGTGAAAGAAAAATAAAGGTGTGTTGAAAGAGAATACATTTAATGTGATGCAATTCAAAAGTGTAAAAATGTTTAAAATATGGCCAGCGGCCGTGTCGCTCACAGACTAGCTGTTTATTTATGGCTCTGGAACAGGTCTCACTGTTGAATGCCACTTACTGTTTGTGTCATGCAAACTATGTTAGACTCAGCAGCTAGTTCCGTCAGCGCATGATCAGTACGCACCTTTACCCAGGCACCTTTACTTATTGCACGAAAGCCTCTCTGAATCACCATTACTTGATAAGGAATCACCGTAACTTTATAAGGGGCTGTTACTGCTGTTACAGGAATTAACAAAAGGCTTTCCTGTAACTGCACAGGATAAAATAAACTATGTCTTACAACAGTACAAAATATATTTACTTATTTACAAGACGGTAAATTTACATAAAAGATTGTACAAGGTGATCGATTTTAACTAGTTACACCGGTAATCATCAGGCTTAATCAGAAAATGCAAGTATTGTATGTAAGTATAGTATAAGTGTAACTATATATTGTCCGTGTTGTAAGATGCAGTCTTTTTTCCTGTGTAACCGTAACAACACGTATCCCGTTACTAAGAAAATAAAAAGGTTATTGTAAATTATATTTACACATTAACTTGTGTTTGATCTACCAGTAGGTAGGATATGGTTTCAAAGACAACTAACTGATCTATTAGAATATATAATAACTAGTTAATTACCTACGTATTCTATTAAATATTTACTAGGGATTTCGTATAGTATTTTAGACATTTATCAAGCAAATTAAACTTATAAAACCATTAATTAAGAATTAAATACTTTTTTATCCATCGGAGCAAAGATAGTGAAGTAAACCCGTTTAGCTTTGCACGCTCTTCACATACCCATTATGCCCTATATTTATATCTAATATATATATATATAAAAAAAATAAAAAAATATATATATATATATATATATATATATATTTAATTAGACTTAAAAACCTTGCAAATATCTACAGTTAAGTACCAATCATCGCTTATCTATTTAAGTGATCAAGTCGTAGAATCACACTATTTTAGAAAGGTAGTTTTTTAACTCAAATGAAACATTTATTGAAATTACTAATTACAAAACAAAATCGTTATTTACATCGTCCAGTGAGGAGAGGTAACCTACTTAGTCACTCCGCCCGACGGACCAAACTCATGTGTTAACTTTGTAACAAGCCTGCCAAGGAGTTTAAATAAGGAATAGCGGCAGTTTGATCTGACAGCGTGCATAATATACGACAGGAAATACCGTGTACCCAGGACCGTATTGCTCATATAATACTTATCAACCGGCTATTATTGGAGTTTTACAGTTTTCGGTTTTATTTAAAAATTATTTTACCATCGGTCAATTTTCGATACAAAAATCCTACCAATATTATAGTTATAAATGCATTGTTGTTTGTTTATAACTTCATCATGCAAAAACTAATCGAGGTGCGCCCTACCACAGCGGCAAAACCTCAGAACGATGTTACCAGTGGCCGCTAGGCGCGCTGTACCGCCTCGTTCCGATGGAGGGGTAGTGGCTAATGGAGGGGTAGTTTTTGTGTTTCGCGGATTGTAAGCTACGCGGTGCTACATCAGCTCTTCTCACTTCTCAACGCACACACGCACATATTGCGTGCGGGCGCATGTCTAATGCTATCGCGCCACGTGTCACTCCTTCATTCTCCCCTAAGGCCACTTTCACACTAGGCCACCAGTGTCCGCCACCCGTGGCATTGAATCAAATGGGAGCGAGCGTTCACACTAGGACACCGGTTGACACCACTTCCTGGCTATTGCATACCCTGCATTTGAGCATTTTTGTTATTATATTTTGATTGTTTTTATAAAAGCAGTTTTTTCAACAATTTTTGTTTATCTGTTATTTGAAAGTTCTACAATCAATCGGATATTATTCACTAGGTTGCATCGTAAATATAAGCATTTCCATCAACCTGTTTATACAACTTTGCAATACCGGTATCTGACTTTTCCTTTTCCCAGTGTTATCCTGATTACTAATAAGGTCAAACAATGTTGGGTATTTCTTGTTGTCCGACTTGCTCTAGTTAAAATCTTTCTAGAAGGTAAAATTAACAATGGTAGATACCAACATTCAAATAAAAATCAATACTAATTTAAGTAGATAGTCTTGTAATTACCTCAAAATTAACTACTAAAAGAAGTGCCAAACGTTTCGAAAAATATGTTTTAACAGTCAGATGATACTACATTTAATAGATTTAGTTTATTTTATAACTAGTCGTTAGTTTTCTTTATAATTATCTTCATAGTAATGATTGATTTATAGTTTTTTTAAAATTACATTAGAGTTCTTCTAGTCACATTACAGATATGGTTGACCACATGCACAGCTTCTTTATATTGTATTTGTTTACACTGTCAGAATCAAATACAAAATAAAAAGATAAAAAACTATATTGGTATCTGCTAACAAAAAACCGTTACTAAATAATACATAACCACGAGTTTATATTTTCATATTTAAAATGTTCATTAGTCTTTAATATCTTTTAAGCAAAACGACTGACACATTTAACTCAATCACCCTATATACAAGACTTATCTGATCGCCATTGGAGGCTTTGCCCCTTTCGGAGTTTGCTTCGCCCACTTGCATTCCTCAGTCAGTACATATTTAAATCAAACTCAACTATTTTAGTTCGTAAACCAAAGAAAGACTAGACAACAATGAGCTTTGGTGAGCACATTATCGCCTACACAAGCGGTCCAATATCGGTTCGATATTGAAACATTTTAACAACCGGCTGCTTGTTTGTTTTATTTAATCAACTCCCGACTACAATAGTTGTTTCGTGGTGTAAAAGCAAAAAAATAAAGTCCTCCCCTCAATTCAAAGTCAAACAGATATAAATTTAAATACAAATTTGCACATACAATGTTAAATTGGAGCTCTACAAATAGATTTATGTGTAAAAACTAACAAATAATTAGGCTGCAGTTCATTACAAAATTATAGTAACCTAACCTAACCTAGCCCCGCAAAGCGCTGAATGGTGGCTGTTCGATGTAATATAATTACAAATAAAAGATAACTGGATATGTATAAACAAAATAAAGTCGAATTAAACATAAATTTCAGACCACAAAACGTAATCATCAAAAGTAGGATTTGAACCCGGGATGGCATGATCGTGAATCTGACAACATGTATACAGGACTACCATAGCATAGCAAACTTCCTGAAAGTTACAATTCACCAAGCAGTGAGAAACGATTATAAATTCATTCGATAGAAAAAACAAACTATTAGTTCATGACATTTTACGATATCGCAGCAAACTTGATTAGCATTATTGAACCTCCCGTGTTGGCGATAATGTTCATAAGGGTGAGTGATATAAATCAGTTATTGAAAACGTTTGGTATTCGCCAAAGGTAGTGTGCTTTTATAAAACATCCAAGACTTTTTACATATTTAAATGGGCCAAAACAGTCATAATCACTCCTTTTCGGATGATCAGTCGCTAAACGGATGATCGAATCTTAAATATGTTGCTAAATCGTTTGTTTGGAATTAATTTGTCTACAACTATTGTATTAAACATTTTTTGCCATCCCTTACCGGTTTCTTACAAAACGTGCTCAAAGCTGAAAAACTGTAAAAGTGGAATATTTTCCGCCCAAAAGTGCCTCCAAAACTCAAAGAACTTTTGGCAATTTATCTGAGAGTTTCATGTTAAGAGCTATAATTGAAGTATTAGGGCCGATCCAAAGACGTTCCGATTACGGGAAATCCCTCATAATTGATGTCAGTAAGTCAGTCAGCCAGTCCGCGAGACAGTCAGTCAGTCCGTGAGTCAGTCAGCCAGTCCGTGAGACAGTCAGTGAACATGTCTAGTTTTATATATAAGTAGATATATTTTAAATGACCTGCCCATTTTCGGATTCTACACAATTTACTCTACATGTATGACCTTTAAAATCAAACACATATTTATATTTTTATTAATAAAAAACGTACTTTTTATAAAATGAATAGAAAACATGTTACTATGTAATTGCAAATAATTGTGGATTTAATTTCGATCCAAAATGTCAAAACCCTCGCACGCTTTAGGCTCACACTTACAACCTGTTGGACAAATAATTTTCCTCCTAACATATATAGTAAAAACAATTCTTCGATAATGGAGATGAAGGAATTTTCAGTGAAAAAAAACAATGTGGCAGAATAAAACCAGTTTATTCTTATCACCAAATTGTGTGTTACTTTTCAAATTCATAAGATGTTATTACAAGTTTTCTAAGCGAGATAGGTATACTATAAGTATTTAACTTATCAAAAGTAGGAAGTTGAAACTGGTGATTTTGTGTAAATGTTAGGGGTGAATAAAAACTAAAATAAACTCCTTAAAAATTCCGGAGTAGAAATTTGCAACGGACGTAACAAACAAAGTGTGTGATTCTGTTAAGCATTCCGGATTAAAGGCTTGGAATTTAGAACGATACATTGAAAGCGTTTTATTCACAGCATTCAGCAGAGGAACAAAGTGTCCCTTTTACTATAGCATCAGCTATATTCTTTGCATTTTACAGTTTTAATTAATGTACATTTTAATAATTGATTTTTGGGTAAATTGTGGAATGTTTTCTTTTTGATGTTCACTTAAAAGAATCTTAACGTGCTTAAAGTATTCAAGAGGACCTTCTATGGAGATGTGCATACAAAATTATTTATATTTATAATTTATGCTTTTAACTTACGTCCAAATGTAATAATTATACTTGAAAATACACTAATGTATATAAATATAATCTATTTTAGAAAAATATTTAAGTTTTTTGAAGAGTATATGTGTCTAGCTAAGCAAATGTTATAGCAAATGTAATTTTGTATAGCACTAATTATGTTAAATTAAATTGAATATCATAGCCTTCAGTATTTTTCCAAGAACAACGTTAATTCTAGGTATATTAAGATGCTATGCCACGAAGATGAAATGACGTGGTATTGCGATTTTAGTATAATTGGCTGCACAAGTTCTCCGAATCAGACGATTTGCCTCCTTACTTTATCTTCCTTATCTAAATATCTTAATTACGTAATTATATATATAAGTAGTCTTGTCATGACATATTTATTTTTGTTGCTTAATAGTATTGATATTTAATATGTTTTATTATTAATTAGAAATAATTTATAAATGTATTTAACATATTACACAAAATTATAGTTAGCGAATTATAATTTTGGTGTTTAGCGAATTAAAATGTACAGGCGAGGTGATTTTTCATATTGAAGTATATGATTAGAACATAGTCACACCCAAAATACAAATTGATAACAGATTGGACGTCGGTGATTGTATACTGTATCAATTAAAAGAGGAGAGTTCCCAGAATAATTTTACGTAACGACACCAAACATTTTAAGACAGCTATCCACATTTAGCAGTATTAAATTAAACTGTCAAAGACTTGGTGGTTATCTTGAAATATAAAAAAAGAATGTAAAATCCAAAGAACTGATTCTTAATTGGTTGGTTTATAACAGTAAGGTTGGAAGGTGAAACCTAAAGTAAAAGCAAAACTTCAGCTAAGAAATGTTATTGTTTTCCATAAAAAATAATATGGCAGGGTTAGACTATTCCAGTGACCATATAAGTTTTATTATATGTTAATGTTTAATCTATGGTTATACCATCTAACTGTGTTTAGGACCTGCTCTATGCCAGATAGATCTTAACACATTGGAGTATGTAAAATACATTTCTGAGAATGCAGATTTATCGAAATGGGAGTATTTTTACTTTTGTGCACTAAGTTTCGTGCATAGATTTGTTAACATAAATTATAATAAAATATTATTTCTGAAATATCTGCCCATTTCATGGGGTAAATTGTTTATATAGATGGTTCGATTATAATAACTTCGTAGACAACAATCAAATAACATCTGTTTAAGACCTGTTTGAGCCATTAATATTGTTGGACTAAAATAACAATGACATTGTATGGTATGCTAATTACCAATTATTAAACTTTTTCACACAGAAAATAAGTCTAAATAAGTTCCTGATTTAAAAGGCTACGTAAATTTAAGTCCTTAATTTTTTATTGAGTCCATTAGTGGTAGTAAACCCAGAAGCAGATTTACCATATTATAGCATTATGAAAAAGTAAGCTAATATAGGAATTATTTACATAGGATTGTTCACTGTTACTACGTGTTCACTGATGCAGACCAATCCCCTATTAATTGAATGACGATCCCATAATCTCGCACTGTGCGATGAGCTGCATGGAGGTTCCGTTCATGTGAATGCGTTGCCACTTGCATTTGAGTACATGTTGGTAACCGTCCGGAAATAATATAACACCTCTACTACCTGAAATACCACTACATATACTGCGTTTAGTTTTGTGTACTTTAATCTTAAGACGATAGTGATGCAATATAATCAACGGGGCTTGCAATATCAGCTCTGAATAGTTATATATAAGACTTAATGTATTGCTGTTACTTGACGGTCGTAATAAAATGACATCAGCGGAGACCTGATTTTCTCCTGCACCAATGAGTTCCTTATTAATAATGCTCTCTTCTGCAGACATTTGAATACAGCTTTGCCCATATCCCTATGATATAGCTAAACGTGTCAGTCTATTTTAGTGAAATACCACCCTTGCGAAATTAAACTACAGGAATTGAAACTGTAGATATGATGCTAAAGTTTTTAAATACATTTTTTCTTGTTGAAAAGCTTCGGGTCTAAATTAAAATATGTTCATTTACACACTAGATTCATTCCATAAGATAAGATCAGATGTTTCAGTGATACATCAGCCTCCAGTGAGGCTAGAGAGATGGTGCAGGTGGAAGGGTGAGGCCGGATGTCCATTGTATTGCTATTGTACGACTTTCATGATTCTCAGCACTTAAGAATAACGCTCTGTAACAAGAAAAAGGATCGTGTATGAAAACCCTCATAACAAGGTATATAGGGGTAGCAGTTAGGAAGAGTACTGGGGATGTAGGTTGCAATCGGTAATGCCATCCAGTGGGCATTAATCCTACGGTGATCCAGGCCTAGGTCACTGCGATCATAGTGTGCTCGGGAGAATATCGAGTTCTGGGGTTTGAATATCAGTATATTCTCAGACAGCTGCGCTAAAACCTGTTGGGCAGCCCTGATATAATTTTGAACATTTTATGAATTTTTCCACATATAGGAATTGCTATCAGTCAATCAGTCAAAATATCTTTATTGGTAGGCCTACACATACACAATTAATTCGTACAATAGAGTCATAATAACAACTTCAATCATTTGATTACATTTTTATTTGTTAGCGTTGAAATACAGATACATGTTTGTTGCTCCAGCACGAAGAAACCAGTGATTTATAGAGTAGACATTTTCAGGGAGGCTATACTGTACCCAAAACCCCATGGGCCTATTCCCTTATCGTAAACTCCAACTCGTAGGCGGAGTTTATAGGCGTAATAATTTGTTTGCGTACAGCTTAAAATTTGAAATATTATAAATATTGGTATATTTTATCACCAATATAATCACAGTAAATATAACTACGCTAACAAAAGGTTTTGAAAATGTCGAGTGTGATCTCCGTGCAAAGGACGGGACGCCGCCAAACAGTTTGATCAAATGTATAGAGCAGGCTACTTTTAGATACATTAGATATGAGAGAAACCAAAAGCAGTGCTTTAAAGCTAGGTAATACAAACCTTAAATGATGACTAAAACTTTATAAGACGATAGAAACAAAAACTTAAACTCTTCCAGTAATCTTTCAAAGAAAACGCTGCTGCCAGAATTCGCGGTTAGGTAAACAGATAAATGGTGCTGGCGGGGCGGGCGGAAAACAATCTAGACTGTGATGAGATTGAAACCTTTATTGAATGATAATACTGAGAAAACTTTTGATTCACGGTTTTATTTGAAAGAGAGCATTTATAATTTGATTTAAGTGTAAGGATCTTATTCAAACAAACAAATATATATTTGTTATATGTGCGGAAATAAACCAAGCTATGTAAATAAGAAATTCTTAAGCTGTTTCTCTCTTATATTGTACCTTATTCAGTCACACGAGTTAAATTCAGCATACAGCTTTAGGTAAACATGTAATTTAAATCACAATTTAGATTTAGTTCATCCACTTAGTTTTTCTTAGTAAGAGTAGAAGGACTTTGTCAAATAAGTTGGCACGCGGCCTCTGTGTGAGGTCATACATTTCCCCAAGTTTGGGGAAAATGTATATTTTAGCGAATTTTCCCTATAAGGAAGAAGCTATTACCGTAGGTGGAATGGTAAGACTTAAGCCCGACACCAATGTAACTTTTTGTTTTGAGGTCCCCAGATGCCAAAAACACTATTCGTTCAAATTTATATGTATATATATATATATGTGACCGTTACCGCGAGAACTTTTGAAAAAAACACCCGATTTTGATGAAATTTGACACAAATGTGTAGAGTAACATTTATGGCTTTAAGTTCGAAAACCAGATCGATCAGAATGGGGGGTTTATTGGGGGGTTTTAAATTTTCCAAAAACCAGTTTTTTGAAATTTTCCCCCTAAAATTTTAAATACACTTAAGTTTGGTTGTAGTCGTTTTATAGAGCTTAAAAAAAATAATTTTGTATTTTGAATCATTAACCTACGTTGAGTGGCTGTATAGAAAATTCAAAAACGCGTCCATAAAATTTCCCATGTTAATTTTCTGGGAGAAAGGTTTTTGGATTTTCATCAGATAATTTTACCAAAAACATCATATTTATTTTTACCAATCAGTTTAGCTCTACAAAAAAATTATTTTGGTGTTTTTATTGTTGTTCTACGTCTAACCATTGCAGAGATATTGAAAGTGATAAAGACAGAACGTTGTCCAATATTATCCTTTTGGAGGATAAATAAAATTGATATCTCGATTATTTATGAATTTATATTGATGACACTTGGTATGTGGCTTCAAATAGTTATGGTATATTGATATTTGCACAAAAAAGGTTTTTGTTGATTTTTCCCGTAGCAGCAAACCTGCATACTCGGTCCCCACGTTATTCATATGGAGAATAGGTAAAGTTGTATATCTCTCTTAGTTATGAACCCAAATTAATAATACTTGGTATGTAGCTTCACCTGGTTGAGTTATATTGATAATTGCTAAAATAAAAATTTTGTATCTTCCTCGTTGCAGAAAACCTGCGTACTCAGCCCTAATGTTATTCTTATGGAGAGTAAATAAAATACTATATATTACTTATTTATGAACGTATTTTTGTGAAACTTGGTAAGTGGCTCTATGTAGTAGTGCGACACATATATATGCGTTGGAAATTCGCTGAGTACGCAGGATTGCTGCGATGGGGTATTTTGTTTTAAATTTCGGATTGTGGATAGGTTTCATTCATACATCCGCAAAATTCATATTCACGTGAGTCAGTAAAGCTAAAAGATAAAATTATTCAATTGTCAATAAAATTGGCAAACGGTTTTGTACCGTATTCATGCAAAAATTATAAAAATGGATATTTAATTCACTCAGGTAAGCCGAAACCATCATTGGGTACAGCAAATGAAGCCGTCATTACAAATAGTAAGTCTTTTGGCTGTCCATTACCACAAACTTCCCTTTCACCTTTGATCCGTCCCTTTGCAGTTGCTGGGAATGGAAAATCCGGGTTTGGTCCCCGACCTGAGAATGAATGGTCCCTGGCTGTTATACATGGATGCCCTGTCAGTTGAATTAACCAGTTGGAGGGTAGAGTGTGGATCCCCTGTTTGAGCCTCATCCCAGCTGACATAGGGGCACGGGAGTTGGCCCTCTGAAGGGTCAATTTGGCTGCCGACCCATCCCACCTGCTATATCCTGCTATATCCTATCCTTCGATTAACCTGCTGAAGCAATATTCCCGTTTGTGGAAGACGTGCCTAGCAGCTATGATGGGGTTTCCTAATCCAACAACAATGATGATGACCATGTAGATGAAACCGTTTGAAGACAAAACTGGACCAGATGAAAAATCCTGTCATTGGTCAGTGGGGTGGGTAGCCATAATTTAGATCATACTGACTTTTGCAACCTTTTTCTGGAAGCTGAATGGTTACAGAAACTGTGGCTGAAATGTATAAAGAACTTTAATTTGGCTCTGTGACTAATATAAAAGACTGTTTTAAAACAGCCGCAAAAGTAAACGTTTTATAGCCTTACAACCTATTATTAACTTAACATTAATTGAGAAGGTTCACTTTGTTTAAATTTGTTATGTATAAGATACAAGTTGGTGGCTGACAAAATATAACTTGATATAAATACTATACTATGTAAAATGAAATTCATTTTTGGTTGACATATCAAAAGTAGTATGTGCACAACAAACACACAGCAGGGGTTTGACAGTTACACAGTACTGACACAAGTAAGATGGATATACAAAGCAATTTCACAGAATAAAATTATATAATACGGTTAAGAGATACTGAACATTCTGCAAATGCAACGTCTATGTAATATCTTAGGTAACATAACTTATTGGTTGCCAGAGTAACTGAGGCTAGCCCTTCCATCTGCTGCTGCTGATTGTTCTACCACCGGTGTAATGCAGCTATGTTACATATGTACATAGTGCGGTCAGCTCACAATCTTATACCATTTAATGAGGAGAGGGCTAGTTATTGCCAGATCTGACTGATCATTACAATTAGCAGAATACAATTATTATTTTACGGATCTTGAATATCTTTTTTTTCAGATCATCCTCATACATGAGTAATGATCCCTAAATATATATTTTATAATTTATAAAATATTATATAAATATCCTTTTTCAAATATATAAACACACTTTTAAACAATATAAATATTTTGAATTTCCGTTAGACTAAAACGGAGTTTAAAAATATTTGTGTCTAAATATAAAGCAAGCAACACGAATCTACTTGTCTCATTTCAAAACTAATTCTTTACAATCATGTTTTCTCTTACATTTCATCTGCAGAATACGATCTCTCAAGATACATTAAAAACATGTGTTGGCATGTGCAATCCCCTTCCCATTTTGATCCACAGTAATTTTATCCTCTACTTTCCTCAAACACCCGTATATGTTATCAATAAACTATTATCAATTGTATAAAAACTTATCTTTTCATGTAGGTTTAGTTAGTTTTAAGTTAAAATTTAGTTAATCCACTTAAGTTGTATACATTTTAAAACAACAATGAACATTTGAGATGTTTTTGAAAAACAACTCATATAAAGTGCCTGCTAATATAAAGGGTTGAATTTTATTTTAATTAACGGGTTCTTTTCTTTAATGTTAAAAACAAGATAATTCACTTGTGTTTTTATTTAGGGTGTTGTATGACAAACTCGTTGTCAATTACAAAACTAAGTACATGACACAGTATTAGTAATTTACGTAATTTAGAAAGTTATGTTATACAGTTATATTGTTTGTAACATTTACGCTGGTACAAATTCAATGTATCAGAATTCAATTGTCTAACAAACTTTGTTTGGAAAGTTTGCCAAGTTTGAGCCGATTACGTTACATGTTTGTCTTACTTCATTGTCTCGAAAGGAACTGATGAAATTTTCCAACATCAGTGGAAAGATTTAAATTAGTACTATATGTGTTAGTTTAGTGTATTTTAGCTTTATTATTTTTCCTTCACAATTATCACTGTTGAGAATTTTGATCAAATGCATGGATTTATTTTTTAGAATACATTAGTTTGTAGTTCTGTTTTTAATAACAGGTTTTTATAAGTTTTTAATTCGATAATACTTGTACAAGTATCAATGCCACATGATGAATGGTCCTCATGTTCAAGTATGAAACGTATCACTTTTAGCCAATTATCATTCAGTAATGATAGTGGGATTTTTATAAACGTCCAACGTAATAATAACTGTTTCTACGTTCCTGCGTCATCGAATTATTATATTGGCGTACATAGATTCGCAATAATTCATCGGGTAATACTGTGATACTTTTGGATTGGGAGCATTAATTTTTTAATTTTACCTTCCAAGTGTCTCATGTTTCGCTATTAAGATGTTGTAATTAAGAAGAAAACTTAATGTATTACACACATTTTTTAATCGGCCTTTTTCACACATGATATTATACTGTACTTGAAACTGACTGCACAGGTAAACAAACACTGTGTGTTTAGTTTAATTATTAGTATAAGGTAATTATTAAGATAACATAGATTGATTACACTTAATTTTTAATTTATTTATTACAGAACGGGCTTAAATTTGTATCCCAAGTAATGTAAAACTACTAATGTATTTTGAGCTTTCTTGTTTAATACATTACAAACAACATATTCCGTGCCCTAAAGATATTGCCGGTATATTTATTTGGGGACATCGTTTTAAAACCGTGAAATGTGATTATCCAACGATCAACGATTCTGTAATTGACATTACGTTGATAATTAAATTTATTTCGTAAATTAATAACGTAATATATTCATCCAGCGTAATATATTTATAAACCATAAATATTAAACACAGTTGGTAACGCATTTCTCCGTAACATATTGTTTAGAGAGATTCAATTCAGAAATCCGCCACACTTAAAAATGTTGTGTATGGTTTTATAAAACATAAATAAAATACATACAGTTACCAAACTTCTAATAAAATTAAATCCACAAATTATATAAAAGCGTCAAAAACATCTATTTTTGACATTATATATTATTCAGGAGTTCCTCCACCTGTGACACCAAAACAGTGAAAAAAAGTATTGTATGAGAAAAAACGATTCTGTTCATTTTATAAAATAAATATGGTAACAGTGCTTAAAGAGTTTTAATACTAATTACTAATATGAGAAAAGAAAAAGGGCAATATTAACATACACAACAAAATCGGAGTTTACATTACACCTAGTCAATGTGATAACAAATGGCTTTCCTTTAAAATACATTTATAATCTTTACGTTACAGAAGCCACGTTTATACATGACACCCTCACTAATCTCTATGTTCTCTGAACTTTTGTTTGTTTTCCTAAAAAGTCAACTTTGTACTTTATTCTGAGTATAAGTTAATCAACTAATTTTTATACATAAACAAATATATGAATAATTTTATATTCTACGATTAAGTTAATTTTATTCACTCACTTATTTGTTGTAAAACCTCCGTATAAAAATCAGGTGCCTATAAAATAGATCGACTTCTCGTACGCATTTATAATTACAGGTTTACCAACGGTTCTTCTTTAAAACAGTGAACACATAGGTTTCAAGTTTTGTTTAGTGTTAGCGATAGAAGAATCAGCGTGAAAAGTAAAAAGTTTTGCCAGTAAAGGCGGTTGAAGTCCAGTGTGGTCAGTATGGCCAGAAACTGACATTGGGCTTTCTACTTTTTCTTTAACATGGAATCCGAATGACCTCGCCGATCGGTTGCATATTCAAGTGGTTGGCAAACTTACTTTGACAAACAGATTTGTTTTAAACACCAGAGAGTGTAAACTGAAATTAAAATAAAATACAAAAATAAAAAAAGTTTACTTTTAATAATACGAATTTAAAATGAAAGACAAAATAGGAAGAGGGAGTTGAGAGACTGTAATCAACAACAAAATAGCCTATTTTAATATTAGTAATTTTTCGTACAATTTGCAATATTCATGTGTCCCCAAAATCCTGTTTGATAAGGAATATTTTTTCTTAAAAAGGATTACTATGAAATATATTTAAATATCAGAGATCAATGTAATCATTTGGCATTATTAAGAATACCTTTCAATATAAATAAGGATTACTTGGGAGTCCCTGAGGTTTTCTAATATTTGAAAATAAAACTCTACCAGATCGTAATGCTTAATAACCCAACGAGCACTATTGGAAATAATTACACTCCTCGATATTGAGTTTGCACGTGTTCCGTGAAGTAGCGGCGCGGTGCGCTGAATAGTAATGGATTTGCAATGCAATCGATGTATCCTGTGTAATGTAAACTCAGTTTATGCCATTAATTTGGCTGAAACCTACTAGTTAGGCTAGAGAAAAGATATAGTTTGATAGTTTCGTTTTGAGGCAAATTGTATTTGTATGATATTTTAAAAACATGTTTTTGTTATAATAGTTCGATCTTAAGCTGTAGATTTGCAGGGGTTCTGTTTACTAAATCCAAACATGCAATTAAATTTAACTAAGTCTTCTTTGGTTTATTTAAATATCGTATTAAAAAAATATATTTCATTACATATTCTGTAATTCGAAATGTTTATTATTAATGTGCTTACATTGAATTCCATAAAACAAACTCTAGGGGAACATAATGTCAGCAACTAATTTATTCTTTTTAGTTGGAATCGCTACAATAAGCTACCATTACAATAAAGTATAATTCGAAAAATCTAACAATGATTTCTTATCACAATTTTTACAATGTTTAGAAACAAGCAAATGCAAGACCATTTCGCAATCTTTACTAAATTTTTAAACTTAATATTCTGGATATATCCTTTCTAAAGTTGAACTCTCTCCCTGAACTCCGCAGGGACCTGGCCACAACAGTCCTTAGCCTTTACACCGGCCCGGCGACTTGATACAAAGCTAGGGCTAATTGAATACAGTAGCCAAGGCCAGAGATACTAACTGCGTTCTTGTTCTGCACGACATTCTAAGATGCATTATTGGCTTATTAAACAGTTTAACTGATTCTTCACTGAACTTATTTTTCTGCCTCCATCGCCTAAAATACCTATGCAATATTTTGTCATAAATATTATAAATATTGATTTAAGTTTTGCTTTTTAAGATGTTTGTTTGTTCTGTAAACATGTTGAATCCATAAATTACTAAATTAAAACATACATTTACGCCTAAAAACACTATATTTCCACAATTAATGATTATTTACAACAGGTTGCGGACAGGTTGTTCCCTGTTATTTAGACGTAAAATAGTGTTTATATTTATTAATACTCATCAAAAACACGTACAATTATCATCAAGAAATTAATCCATAAATAGTTTCTTACAAAGAAAACTAAGCCCAATTGTAAATTAATATGTGTGATCAGTAGCTAAATGTTTTGAATATTTAATACCATCCAAAAAGTGACATAGGTTATTTATTAGTTACAGATAAATTCTGATAATTTGATTTCATAAAAACATATCTAAATAACGTTACAAGTCTAATTAAAATTCCTGATTTCAGTTTTCAACCACTAAAAAAGCTCAACCGTAGCTGAATTATACTAATATATTTGCTGTAAAAGCACATTTGTTGTTGTTTTTTGCCACATAAAACAAGGTGTAAAGGTCTAGGGTTCCATTCCCACCCACTTTCGCTACCCACCATAGCTACAACTCTGGTCACCTTGGTCTATTGTCCCACCCACTTTAGCTACCCACCATAGCTACAACTCTGGTCACCTTGGTCTATTGTCCCACCCACTTTAGCTACCCACCATAGCTACAACTCTGGTCACCTTGGTCTATTGTCCCACCCACTTTAGCTACCCACCATAGCTACAACTCTGGTCACCTTGGTCTATTGTCCCACCCACTTTAGCTACCCACCATAGCTACAATTCTGGTCACCTTGGTCTATTGTCCCACCCACTTTAGCTACCCACCATAGCTACAATTCTGGTCACCTTGGTCTATTGTCCCACCCACTTTAGCTACCCACCATAGCTACAATTCTGGTCACCTTGGTCTATTGTCCCACCCACTTTAGCTACCCACCATAGCTACAATTCTGGTTACCTTGGTCTATTGCCCCACCATTTAACCCAGTTTTACTTTCCCAAAATTATCAATTTCAATCAATATTTTTTAGACACAAATGACGCATGTTATCATACTACGCTGATATTTTCTGTGAAGGTAAAAAAATTGTACTTAATGTACAGTTTCAAAAACTCATAATGAAATAACTTTTATTTGTTCCCTTTACAATGTTGAAAGCTACAAAATTCTAAAATTTAGATGATTATGTTACAATAAGACAATTCCCAACATCTTCGGTTGTGCACAGTGTTTGATATATGTGTTATGCATATTAGCTTTGCGGTAACATGGTAATTTACATGCAACATAGATAATTTACAACATGTGACAATACTTAGGGTTACCGTACATCACTGCACTGCACCCGTCCACTTGAACACGTAGACACAGAGATAAATGTCAATAGGTATTCAAGTACCTGTAAAAACTATAAGTTAAACACATTATTAGTATTTTATTTACTTACTGATATGAAACGTATTAAAATACGGAAATGTTTTGTCTATAATTTTCTTGTTGTATTAATTTGATGTCTAGAACACAAAATCTCATACCACAAACTAAATTTGTGGTTGGCGGTTTGGATTTCATGTTTACATGCAGGCCCCTTGATTGCCTTTGGTCATTGGGATGATGATACTGGCTTAGTTTTGGTGTCACCAGTAACAAGGCTGCAACAATTATCTCACTAATACTCTCATAACTATGTAATCACCCTAAAATGTTTACTAAAATGGTAGAATTTGTTTATATTATTAATAAGTTATAATAATAGCATGAACATTCTTTTAAACAAATTAAGCAGCACTAATCAATTAGAAATATTTAATAAGTTATATATACATTTTTGCTCGTTAAAATGGCAATCTTGCATGTTTGTCGCTCTCACATAAGAGTTTCAGTTGCTTTTAAGGTTCACTTTTTTACTATAGCAGTATTGAGCTTTAGCTTTTATTATTATTATAGTCGAGAAAATCTATAAATTCTTGAAATTCTGTTTAAAATAGGGCCCTTGAAAATTATTAGTGCCCGTTAAAATGTTTAAAACATGTTTTTAATAGAACCATTTCTAATGAATAGAACTGTTTTGTTGACCTACGATTTCCAACGTAGAATTTAATAACCTATAACGAAGTTTCATTTTCGAAATTAGACAATGAAACGTACGTCATGGGACATTGTGGTTTTCTTCCCTATTTTTGTAGTTGTTCATTTGATAAATAAATAAACAATGCAAGTAAATGCCTCTTTCAAACAAGATTGTAGTGAAGGTTACTGATCCTGACAACCCACACAAACCCCCACATCTAATTACTTCAAGTTGTCAACAGGATTTCAGTCAAACTCAAGTGATCCATTAATAAACCCCAAACACTGCTTTCTGCATGTTGATTAATAATTGGTTTAAACAGTAAACAATATTACATATTTAGGATTGTGTGATATTCTCATTTTTTATCAAAGCTCCTTTTTAATTGTCAATGCAAGATACTAAAGAGTTTTTGTTTTTAAATAACAAGAGTGTTGGACAGTTTGAATTTGCGTGTCTGTTGCAAAAATATGCGTCTTAAAAAAGGACATAAGATATATATTTGTCTGAATCGTTTGGGTTCCAGAAGATTCCTTGAATGCCTGTTTAAACAATATTAGATTTTTGTCAAGTATTATTTGTGTAGTAGCAAAAATATTGGACATACAAATAGTTTTGAAACAAGCACTTTCATAAAATGAAATAAAGCGTTGTCTTAATATATTGTATTAAGTATTAGGTCGATCATTTGAATATTTTGCTGACAGGTACAACAACTAATTTCAACCTGTCAATTTATGAAACGTAATGTATTCCTAAATAGATAAGTTTAATTTGTGTTAATATTATCATCTTAAAATCCTCGCCCAATAACCAGCGTTCTCATATGACTGAACAACGCGAATTATAACGAAGAAACAAAGATTTAAAATCTTTACTATATTTAACAGTACATTTAATTGCCATTGTTTAAAAAACATGCAGATGACATATGTTACATATTTATTAGGTAATTCTTATGATATCGATTGCTTTCGAACCTAAGTTATCGTTTTGTGGAAGGATACAACTTCATTCATTTTTTAAACTGAAACTGTGTGATTATCTTCGAAGATTTTAAGTAATTGTTTCAATTGTTCTAGAAAAATATACTATTTTTATTAACTACTGATTTATGGTATTTTTAGTATAAATTGGTATTCATAGAACCCTTTAATTATTAAATTAGAAAGGGTTGTATTGGTTGTGCCAATAAGACGTAATGATAGATTGAAAGTAAATAATGAACTGGCTATTCATAAAAATTTGCAATTTGACTTTTAAAATACGCTCTGATCTTATATTCGTTTACAAAGTCAACACAGCTGAAGCCAGCGCTCCTGAGTCAACACTAGGATACCGTCGTCATACTTTGTCTCTGCTTCGGTATCAATACCGTTATCTTTACAAAACCAACTTTGCTGCTAGAAGAGAACCCCTAATGTTTCTATATTAGGATGAAATCTTCAGGGTAATCTAATAAAATATTGGATTTTTCAGTGAGAGTTATTGAAATTATTGTTTATACAAAGTTAAATTTCAGTCTAGTTGTTGTTTGTCATCCACTTTAAATAAGTTCATACTAAACAAAATAAAAGTTTTACCTTAAAATTAATTTTAGGCCGTTATCTCTATTTCGTTTTCTAAAAAGTAAGTTTATTTTACATATAAACATTGTTTATATTAATAAAAGTATTCACTTTATTCAGTGTGTACAGTTAATGGATGCAATACTTAATACAATACAATACTTAATGGATAAATAGGTAATTCATTCATAATTTAAATTCTATTAAAGATGTCTGATTTAAGGTTCTGATATTGTTTTTAAACTAAAGAAAAACATAACTTAAAAACACCCAACAATGTTTAAAGAACGTTTTCCTCATAAAAACATACCTAATTTATATGTCCTAAGCTCAAGCCTTGTTATTAAAAATAAATAATGAGTTCACACGCAGCATGCTGACGTGAGGGAAATAAATTTCTACATAAAAACTTGTAAAAATAAAAATCTGTGTTAAATCATACATTTATTCGAATTTATATCGAAATCTGAAAACATTTATTTTTTTGGCTGTTCTGGACCTCCTGATGGTTTCATTTACCTGCAATGCTGGGAATACAATTTTGCGCATTATAAGGTTCGGAGAAGGTCCAGTCAGACTTGAAAGTAGGCGTGAGGTTGCTGGGGATGATAAAAGTACACCAACAAATAAATAACAGGCATCTCTAATGTAAAACCCCCTTAAGTCAACATACTGTATTTGGTCGATACACATTTTCTTTAATAACTCGGTAAATAGTTATAATAGAATGATGAGAGAGGGCTTAAAAGTTTCTCCTCACTTATTCCCATCTTTGTACATGAACTAATTCTGCATCCAGGGCTTTTCTGACACGTTTTGGGCCCAAAAACCCGAAAGATTAATCCATAAAAAGGGGTTTAAAGTTTTCAGGTTGATTTTCCCAACGAACTTGTCCAACTGATTATAGAAAGTAACGTCCCTACCAAATTTGAAGTAAATCGAACAAAAAATGCGACCACTAGAGTGGAAACACACATACACACACACACACACACACACACACACACACACACACACACACACACACACACACACACACACACACACACACACACACACACACACACACACACACACACACACACCATGCGGGTCATGCTAATAGTTCACTTTTTATGGGAAATTCACTAATCAAACCGTAGACCAACAGAGGCTGGTTAATGATGGATCGGCTCATTAACGGAGATATGTCCGGTATTAAAATAAATGGTTTGTCGATATTTTCCTGTTTTATGTATTTTAATTAGTATTTATGGAAATATATTAATCTCATATTTACACTTACAACTATTAAATAGGTCCGATGGTCCGATTTTACGGATGTGAAACACTTTGATGTAGTAGGTTTATTAAAAAACATCAAATTACCTTTATATTTCCACGTTACGTAACAACACCATCAATTAAACCTCGTGATTCAAGTCTTTTTATAAAGCAAATGCATTTCCACCCAGAAAGATTATAAATACAAGAGGGTAGTTGGGAAGTAATAAACAGAAGATGGGATGAAAATAAAGGATAAAGTGCATCATGGAAGGGGAGCAAATGGATCACTTGACTTAAAGCTTGTTGACAAAGGGAAGTGATATTATATAGAACAGGGGCGGTACCTAATCAATACCTACCTACCTTAACGGTTTTCGTCATTTCTTACCTCGACAGTTGGTCAAACGTAAAATTCATGAAAGTTTATTGAAGCTGACCTGCTTATGACCTCAATTATAATATTTTATAGTTTCAAAATATTTACTTAGACTATATGCCTTATATTGTTAATGTATGAAACGTTTAAACTGTTTAATCAGAAAACTAGGTTTTTTCCGTAGGTAAAACAAATCAGAAAAAAACTCAACTTAAAATGAGAGAATACTGCTGTCGCAGCAAACCTGCGTACTCGGCGAATTTCCAATGTCTTAATACCGCATAAAGCCGCGTACCAAGTTTCATAAAAATATATTCATAAATTAGCGATAAATCATTTTTTAATTATTCTCCATAAGAATAACATTGTGGATGATTACGCAGGTTTGCTGCAACAATGAACAGAAAATAATGGGTTTTATGCAAATATCAATAGAACTCATCCAAATAAAGTCACATACCAAGTTTCATTCATGTACATTTATGAATAAGTGATATATAAAATTTGAATTATTCTCCTTAAGAATAACATGGGGACCAAGTACCTAGGTTTGCTGCTACGGGAACCATACGTGAAAATTTGTTTTTCGTAAGAACAACAACAAACCACAACTATATGAAGTCTTATACCAAGTTTCGTCAGTTTATATTCATTAATAAGCAAGATATAACATTTTTATTTTTCTCCATAACAATAGCATTAGACAACGTACTGTGTTTAGCACTTGCAATATATCAGTAACCAATAGACGTAGAGAAATGATCAAAATACCAAACTATTTTTTTTTAGCTGAATTCAATTGTATAAATTACAATTTGGTTTAGATCAAATATTCATGTGAAAACCTCAAAAAAAACATTTTTGGGGTACAAACCCCCCCCCAAATCTCCCTTTTGATGGAGCGATTCGTCTGGTTTTCAAACTCGTTCAAATAAATGGTAATTTACACGTTTGTACCAAATTTCATTAAGATCGGACCTTTTTTCGAGAGTTATCGTGCTTACGGTCATATATATATTTCATATAAATACATATATACACTAGCTGGCCCGATAGACGTTTGTCCTGTCCTAATGTCATTGCATTTGTTTTATGTCAAGTACTCGTTAATTTTCAATATGAGCTCGTTCACTTCGATCACTCGCCTATCGAAAAAAATAAAAAATAGTTTACGTCCTATTCTCAGTCCTACCAAATATACACACCAAATTTTTAAAGAATTGGTGAAGCAGTTTCGGAGGATTTGTCTAACAAACACTGTTATATGAGAATTTTTTATATCAGACATAAATATATCTATGTATTGAACCACGCTCCCGCACCCGCACCAAAGTGAAACCTGAGCTGGAAGCGCGCTCCCATGGAAACGGGGCGAGAGGCGGCTCACAGCCCTACCTAACCACTAGCAAGGCCGTGGAGGAACATTTCCATGTATTTTTCTTAATAACTCCAAAAATTTACTGACCAAATTTGCTGGGAGTAGTCTTAAAAGTTGCGGGGAATGTGCCCCAACTTTCCAAGCCTAGAACCAACGCTAAAAACTAGCCTAAGACCAGTTATGCCAAAAGTAGCCTAGGGTACCACAGAAAACAGAAATTGTTAAACTTAAAATGCTCATAAATGAATTATTTTCCAATCAAATTGTATGGAACTTGCAGTAAACATGTATGAGAACTAGTACTAACTAAAAATAACAGAACTTGACGCTGGAAAACTCCTAGGGCCAACATAACAAAATTAGGCTGAGTGGGAATAGCCTAGAATTCTACAAGGGAGAAAAAAAAACAAAAAAAAAATTAAACTTGACAGAAAACACAAATTTTGCTACACAAGGTTGTAGCCTATTACTTTAACAAAAATAAAATCATTTTGGAGGCTTTAGGCCTAATATTAGATAAACAGGAAACAAAAGTGACTTTGGCTAGGCCTCTCAAACAGGCTCATTATTTCATAGCTTATGACATCTTAAACCAGTTTCTAAATTTCACAAAATCATCCGTAATTTCACAAAAGCCGTAATTTCATAAGACTACCAGTACCACTTTTTCAACACATATTTTGAATGGATACCATGATGTCTCACAACAATATACTTGGGTTTTCTAAGAATAAAATGTCAACCAATTGTTAGTGAATTTCCTTTGGAAAGTGAACTATTAGCATGACCCGCACGGTGAAACTTAAACCCGGGACCACCATAAAAGTTCCTAACGTGACCCCCTGAAAAGGTTTTGGGGGATCGTTCAAAATTATATATATATATATATATATATATATATATATATATATATATATATATATATATATATGTGTGTGTGTGTGTGTGTTTGCACTCTAGCGGTCGCATTTTTTGTCCGATTAACTTAAAATTTGGTGGGGACGTTTCTTTCTGAAATCAGTTGGACTAGTTCGTTGGGCTAAACAATCGGAAAACTCCAAACCCCTTTTTTGGGGGGTTAATCTTCCAAATTTCGAGTTTTTGGGCCCAAAAAGGGTCTAAAAAGCCCCAAATGTAAAATTAATGGATGGAAAGAGATGGAAATTAGTGAGACGACAGTTTAAAGCCCTCTCTCGTCATTCTAGCATAAATATTGACCGAGTTATTAAAGAAAATGTGTTTCGACTAAACACATTACGTTGTCTTATGGGGGTTTTACACTAGAAATCCTGCTATTCCTTTCTTACAGTACTTTTATCATCCCCAGCAACCTCACGTCTACTTTCAAGCCTGTCTGGATCTTCTCCTAACCTTATCATGCGCGAAATTCTATTCCCAGCTCTGCAAGTAAATTAAAGCAGGAGTATCAGAACAGCCAAAAATAAATGTTTTCAGTTTCAATAAAAATTGGACTAAATGTATGTTTATACACTGATTTTGAGTTTTAAAAGTTTTTATGTGGAAATTCACTTTCCTCACGTCAGCGTGCTGCGTGCGAACTCGTTTTTGGTTCAAATTATTATAAAAGTACAGTTTTGTAAAAAGAAAATTCTCAAAAATACATGTAAAGAGTTCCTAAGATATTGAAAACTCGGCTCTTTGGTTAGCACTCCGTATTTAGCTCAATTCTCGGTTATTAGATAATATAACGGCCAATAATTGTTTGCTATCAAAGAAAGGAGCCTATTAACTTTGAATAAAAGTCATTCTTATTTAATCCTTCCTTTTGATGTGGAATTCTGCTCCTATATTCATCTACTTTTATTTCGCGAACTCGTTTCTAAATAACCTTTATAATTTTTGTTGTTCAATTAGATGTGCTTAGTTATTTAAGGTAACAAATTATACTAAGTCTATTCTAATTCACTTGTATATCTATTTACAATCCCTGTAACCGTTGTTGGATCGTGTTGTCATGAAAAAGTTGTTAAGAAACACAGACCAGATACTTCATATTTGACCTCTCTTTTACGCGATATCAAATTGTTTCTTCATTATTCACTTCCACTTCTGCAGATAACCTGGAATAAGTACACAATTCTTCTCTTTCACGATTAAATAAACTTCATGAAGCTCTCAGTCTCATACCTCAGGCAATTTAATAAGACCTCTTACCTGTTTGTAAAATTTTAAGATACCCGTTTTAAAAATGATGTCGGAAACACATATTTACACGATATTCAATATCCCTGAGAAGGTTAACTTGTAGAGAATCTACTGAGTAACACAATTGCTTTTTTACTTTAATTGCATTCTTAACAATTGGTTTACTTGTAAAAATATTCCCCTTTTGACTATTATAATCTTTTTTCAATATATTTAGTAAATCAATATGAATATATTCAAACTTCCACGACAGCTATTAAGCTCATTTAGCGATAATTAGCCTGTGGTGGAAAAAGATGATAGAGTTAGGTGAGATATTGTTAGAGAAACTGTTTATAACAGCTCATGTGGGGGAAGGGGTGGTTCTAAAATTAATCTTGTGGTAATGTTGGAAACGAGATTAAAATCAATGTGGATGGATATGTGTGGCGAAATGTTAAGTTCAGTTATCTATAGAACATTAGTGGCTCTCCAATCTGACACAATCCATGCAGTGATGATGATTCAGTCTGACTGGATGCTGTCTTAATAGACACTGACAGACCAGAATAATGATAAGGGTAAATATTGTGTTACGTATCGCGAGTCTAGTTATATATTAAGTGTTCTAAGTGCCAATATTCAGACAAACGTAATTATGTTATAAATTCATCGATGTGGCAGAACTATTAGTATATAAATTTTTATATAAAAGTTAATCTTGCGTATGACAATAGCTGAACCGAAGTTATAACTTCTGGTAGTATTGCAGACCTCAGCGAACGGTTTGGCTGGCTTCCTACAGCAGTGAAACGTACTTTATTGATCTTGCTCGACTTATAGCCATGTGAAATCGTTGTTTTAAAAGAGCACTTAGCACGAAATGCAATGGGATATTGTTGGTGTATTGTATTATACAAAAATAGATATGTGGAAAAATAATTTAAATCATAAATACCTAAGCGTAAAACAAACCAAAAAGCCGTAATAATGGAATATCTGCAGTACTAAGTTCTTTATGTAATAATAAAAGTATTTAGTGTTTCGTTTATTATTCATGAATGCGGTTGTTTCTTAAAACCAGCACGTGTTAAATACGTAAAAAACAACGATACATATGTACAAGTTAACATTTAAAAATAATATATTACGTACTCAATTTATGCACACATTCACAGTTACCCGATTCATATCATAAACTTATAATATTACATTATGTTATATCAAATTCAGATCTTGCTCAGCACAATTTAAAAATATGTAAAGGTATTTTTTACGAGAATAATAAAAGTGCACAGGCGTTTATAATATCTGCTTCGTCAATAAACTGTGAGTGGGCTAAGCTACAGGCCTAAGAATCACGTTTAATTAACGGCTACGACTAAAACCAAAAAGTTTCCAAAAATGTATGTACTGTAGTAGACTGATTGCCAAGTGTAAAGTTGCAACATTTTTGGACATCGATTTTTACTTCTGAAGTCGCACAAGATCGCACACCTTTCACCGTTCTTATTAATTTGACTTATAGATGACGTTGGCTCTCTCTTTACAAAGATAATCTAATGTATGCAGCTGACACCAAGATCTTAAGAGAGACTAGGCATTGAAGTGATTACCTGGTGCTACAAGACGCTCTGATTTCAATTCAGCAGTATTTATACGGAACTATCACAGTAAAAGTGCAGTGATCTGACCTAGTCGTAATTTCTAAGTAATGTGGATGTTACTGTTAAGTGGGAAGGAATCATACCGATTAAATCACCTTACTAACCCTTTTTACCCGCACTATCAATGGAATTAAACGGTCTATCAAATAAATCAAAAGTCTCTGGTGCATTGAGCTCTCTGTAAGGCCTTTACTTGCGTGGCTCCATTTCTATTATGTGAATGATTCCTTTTTAAGCCTTGCAGTCTGATAAGTCTTCCAGTCCACTCTGTTCAGACCATGGCCAATGCGAATATCTAAATTATCATTAATACCAAGGATATAACAATGTTAATGTCATTAAAATATTGCATGGATGAGTTTAAAAAAAAAATAACTATTTAAATACAAAATAATTGGTGTACGTGTATTACTTAAGTCCATTGCACTTTAAAGCTAAATGATTCCTTTCTTTGAATTTTATTTCGTAATAAAATATAATTGCAGAAATTAGGTATTGTAGCACTTTTAGGATTAGAACCTATATCAGAAAAGCACATGTCTATTGCCATTTAACAAACTCTACTTTTTAGAAAATGTTTTAAGAAAGGTAAAACAGAAACAGGAAGCAAACATAATTAGAGTGATCATTAACTTGTCAGTCAACAAGGGAACGGTGAACTGTGTTGTTGATTTATCTCCCTTCAGTATGACTTGAATGCACAGGCAAATTTGTCCTGCTAGTGGATAGTCAACTGAGAAACGGAATACTTGTGTTAGCTTAACTAGTAATTTGGCAAAAATAATAATAAGTCCAAATAATGAATTCAGCTACGTAGTTTTCTAAATAGTCTATATGAAAGATTGCAAGGTTTATATAGTTATATCATGTTTTAAAATAAATTAAGATTAAAGTCTTTTATAGAAAACAATATGGCTGAAATAATTAGTTGGCCTTTCTTGTTTTTTGTAAAATTACGAGCTAAGCTAACTCAGGTAATCAGTTTCCCAGTTGAATAACCACTAGCATGTTGGTAAAAGGCTCAGCTAGCAAGTAAAAATGAGTAACTATTTATGAGTGTTAGTTTTATTTAACAATTTAATAAATTATACTAGAATAAATAAATATTTGGACTTCCATCATGCATAAATAAACGTAAAGTATTCTTACTGATAAATTTATGGTATATTTATTATAATTAAAATATGTGAATTTTTTATATTCTAGTAGACGTCTCTACTGAGAATATCTTCAAATGGCTCTTACATCAAAAATGCAAACTAATTTAATAGCGAATGAGCCAAAAGGTAAGATAATTTCTAATAATTGCAATAAAGTACATATTAAAACATGTTCCAATGAATTATTATTTGAATAATTGCAAAAATTACTATATGTGCATTGAACAGGTAAATGTATGTAATTAAAGAGCCCAGGTAATTGTAGAAAAAGTCATTAAACAAGATTTCAAAATTTCAAAAGTCATTTCGAACAAGATTACAAATAGGTTCTAGTGGCTTCATGCGTCATATTTGACGTTTGTGTTGGTTTTCAGGCATAACTAACCCTATCTGAAAAAGAAAGTACCTATGCTATTTAAGTGATCAAAACGCATGTGAGACCAGTGCGCAAAGCTTTCCTGTTCCTATCTTCTAATGTTCGCATGTTCCTATCGATATTTATCTAGGCTGCCATCCTGTTTGATTACCACTATAAGTATTTTGTGTTCCTGTTATGTATTTTTATTTGCACTTGATATTATCATGTGACATACATAAGTAACATTTTTGTACAAAATTATTGTACAGAAATGGCGTTTCTGTCGTTGGAAATAAATTAAATTAAATTCCGATACCTTGATGATTAGATAGATACCTTTGGCTAGGCGACAAGTTGGTTATTGGTGTTTTTGTGTAGTTAAGAGTTTGTTAATGACGTTGTTGTACAACGTGGTAGAAAAGACGGTTCTCCAGTTTAGTTGAGCGAGTGATGTCCAAAAAAACGAATGAGTAAACGTAAAATATATAAAACAGATTTTTTATTAGAGAATTAGAAAAACCTACATATACAATCCTCAAATACAGAAATAAAAATCCAAGCTCCATATAAATATGTGGGTTAATCGAGTCCGGTAAAGATGCAATATTTAATAAATGGTACCGTATATTTAATCAGTCTAGTTTAATCCATGAAAATACATCGGTATGATAAGAAACAAGAGGAATATTTTTAGTTAAATCTGATGAAGAAAGAGAGCAATATGCCATTCAAGAGCAGGCCCTCTATTGTAGACCTTCGGGGCTTCATATCTCCAACACTCTCTTTAGTGTCGGCCAGACATTGCTCTGGATTGATAACTAGGATGGATATACAAGATCCGTACTAGGGAGGAAGTATAGTATTGAAAGAAATATTAAGAAACTTATATGTAATTTCATAATTATTTAACACACTTGAAAATGACACCTTGATCATTTGATTTTTCCTTTTTAGCTGTTACTAAAATGGCTGCCTAATCTCTACTCCGTCAATGCGTTCTTCCTAATTTACAGAATGGTTTCGAAAATTAAGTTTTGAATCTGTAAATTTGTTATATTTACTATGTTTTCTTGGCACGTTTTACTATTAACGTATGCAATTTGTTTTGTATTTGTAACTTTTGTATTTTGTATATTATTTGTGAAATACACGGATTTTGAGATATTGAGATTTATATATTTAAAATGGTCAACCATTTTAAAATAGTTCAACGTTGAAATTCGATATTTCATACCAAAATAGTTTTATGAGATATAATTTGCATGTATTATATCTCATAAAACTATTTTGGTATGAAATATCGAATTTCAACGTTGAACTATTTTAAAATGGTTGACCATTTTAAATATATAAATCTCAATATCTCAAAATCCGTGTATTTCACAAATAATATACATCTGAATGAATCTGAAGTTTATTTTTTCAGATTTTTCTATGATAAATCTACGTATTCTACGTATTAGCCTAAGTAATAAAAACATACAGACAGAAAGACGGAAAACTAAGCGTTTTAAAACAAGACTTTATATTATATTTTTTGATTCTTTTTGTATGAAGAATCATATCACAAAGTCCTGAAAGGATGTCTTTACACCTTGTATACAGTATAGTTACATAGATGGAAAATATATTTATATTGTTATCATTAAAAGTAGCTTAGCAAGTTCAAAATTCATACTGTAAAAAATTACATTAAAAATGCTACTGTGATCCTTTAGTTGTAGTTTTTACTTTACAAAATTCATTCAACTATCAAACTGCAGGAGTTAAAGTAACATTGACAATAATCCCAGATGTCGATTTCTACAGTCCATTGGAAGTCCAGGGATCAATAGCGAGTGGTGATGAGTCGACAATAAAGGCGGAGGAGATATGAAGCCCTCGGGGGCGGCCCGAGCTGCTTACTGCGATATCACTGGCTTATAGTTCACCTTTATTAACAATTCATAAGAAATAGTTGTAAGATGTGTGTACAGTACATTGCGTGTTCAATGACTTATTATTAGTGAATTTCCTATGGAAAAGTGAACTATTAGCATGAACCGCACTTCTTACCACTTAAACATTCCTTTCAGAATAGTCATTGTGTAAACAATTTGTCTTTGAATTCTGTATTGTTAATTTTAAGTGGATATAAATAAGCTAATGGCAATAGGTATACTTCAACTGGTGTACCACATTCCAGCTCATTGTGGAGTCTAATATTAGGTGAATAACCAAAATTTATACACCCAGAAAAAGAACTTCTTACAACATATAAACATACCTCTCAGAATAAACATTGTTTAAAATTTGTCTTTGAATAGAGTTAAGTTTCAGAGAGTATAATAGGGGTAACCCCAGGGCTCTGAGGGGTGGGATATTTCCGGCTCAGAGCCCTGGGGTTACGATAGTAGGCTATGGGCAAAAATTTGAGTAAGTCTTTAAAGCCCACTTACTTCGAACCTACTAAGGCATAACTGTAGTTAATGTTACTTTCAAGAATCCGCCATTGCCTTCCTTGATATGAAACATTAATGTAATGTAAAAATCGAAAATTAATATAGCTATGAAACTATGATAACTAACCTTTGACTGTTTTTATGAATTTATACGATACATGAGTTGAAAAACAAAATTTGAGTTTTGCCAAAAGCCAAAATGTTATTTGAACATATGACATGATAGCTGATTAAAAAACAGTAAGTGTTACGAAAAACAAGAACAACTAATGGCGTTTTCCAATGGCATCAAACACTCCCGATTTAACAAAAATTACTGACACTACGATTTTTGAAGACAAGATATCAGCACTTACAAGTCCCACGCATTAAAATGTGTTCAATTATAACTACAATTAGGCTATATTGATCCGTTACTGCTGAGAGGTAATTTATATATAAAAATAAGAGTTAAGAATCTCCTCTTTTATTATCAGAATCACAAATGAAGAAAAGTTAAATATGAGACCATGTTTACAGTAACTAACCTATGAATAACCTACCTAGGTGCTTAAAAAAATTTAAATGTAGTAGGTTAAAAATCTTTGATGAAATAGTCTTACTGAAATAGGCCCTATAAGGTTTTAAATAACAATTTTAACCCACAGCAAAGGCATAGAACAACGATACATTAGCCTCCAGGCTGTTTGGTGACTTTAGTATTGTTGTTGGCTAGAATTAATTTGTTTACATTTCACGGATTCTTTCAGTGTCAAAGTCATGACTTAAGTTATTCAAACAATAAGAAAGTCATAATAATTAGATATGTATAACATTAGACTACGCCTAGGCCTAACCACATTTTTCATAAACAATAACCACCATGTAACAGGGGCGTATCCAGGGGGGAATATCCCCTGGAATTTCAAAAATACATGTGAAAAACGGGGGAAAGAGTGGGATGTAGGTAAGGCCAATCCCTATCCACCGCAAAAAAGAATCCTAAATAAATACACCCCTGACAAATAATAGAGCTAACGCAAACTTACCGTACTACTTACTGAAAATTATATCTTAAAAAATCAACCCATTTTATTGTAAAAGGAGACGGTTTGGAATTTTTGTGTGATAGGCTATCAGAATTTTTCCAAGATGTAGATCTGTTGAACCATAGTTTACATCGTACCATACCTTACATAGGTTAAAGTCGTAACCGAGTAGACGCAGACTGTGTAGTCTTTCCATATGGCATACAACTTCCATTACATCGTATAGGTACTTTCACTATAATACTGAATACATAATTTTTATTGTTTTAAAACGAATAAATGTGGAATGAATCTATTAAAAATTCTTGATTCAAAACTCATTTATTCGCAAACGCCATTAACTGAAATACTGAAATGAGTGAACTGACCGGCCAGGAGACCACACAGACTACAGACGACAAAATCAATTGTTTTGGTTAGCTGCTATTGTTAACATCCGGCCGTAGTCTGTTTGACTGAAAAATCAGTCAAGCAACTGTTTGCTTACCACCTACTATCCAACCCAAGACACAACTGAATATTTCCGGAAAATGAAAAACTAGAAATACATCAAAATAATAATTCAATTATAGTTTATTACCACCCTTTTTACAATTAAGAGCTACCCTGAAAATTTCAAAGCAATTCATTAAACCGTTAAAAAGGAGTTAGCGTAACGAGAGTGTGACTAAACACGAGTATGAAGGATTCAACTCGCTTCGCTCGCTTCATCCAATTAAATGTCAATAAATAGTAATCACCACCACTAAAGGCTGCCTACAATTCGTATTTGATAGTTGTTACACTAGGTCCCATTTTAATCCTACCTTCCCCAGATAGTAATTAGATTCTAGGGGTGCCCACAAGACTGAGTGGTTTGGACCTTTGTCATCTAACTTTAAATAAAAATTCCATTGGCGTAGACAAGAACAAAATATATAATGCAATTAAAAACCTAAGATTATATTTGTTACCCTAAATAACACATATCAATTGTGTTTATATATTAACGATAAAAAAATTATTTACAAGATTTTCCATAACATGTTTTATCTTACCATATTTTACGTATTCGATTTAATTTTCAATTAAACGCTTATCTGCTGGATAAATTAAAATAAATTCATATGATCAACAACTAAGCAATGAAGTCTTTCACAATCAATACGGTGACATATTTATATTTCAGGAAATGTCGTGTTCCAATTATAAGTTTAGGAACGAAAGTTAAAACAAAATTAATTTAAGTGAGGATGGTTAAAGTTTCATCAAGAGAAGGAAGTATTTAGTAGACGTGTGAAAGCGTTTAAACTTAAATTGTTCTAAACTTCTCCATTTATAGTTACCCAACAGCTTCAAAACCTTAAGCCGAAGCATTCTTTAATTTTCACGGGATAAATCTGCTGCCTAAACATAAAATTAATACTAATAATGTTAGGAAGCCATTTAGTAACCTATACCCGAGGGTTTGTTTTGTTCAAATATGTTTCGCCTGTCGTAGGTTAATAATTCAAGAAACTGAAGTATTAATTTTCTGCCCTATCAGTGGCAATGGCAACATTTCAATTAAGGAGATAATTTCATGTTATTACCATATTTTTAACCCTATAATATTCTGGTCAAAAATATTCTTTAACATGCTGGTCATACTAAACTTCCGTTTGTGAAACTAAGTTTGTTTCAGGTCTTTAGCGTTTTTTGGGAATAATAACTAGTCATAATAAAAAATAAAATAAATAAAAACATAATTATATACACACAGCTGAAACTGCATATAGAATGTAATGACAATTTTCCCATAGTGAGGTATCTAGGCCTGCACACATCCAGAAAAACAACGGCAGTGAGAACGCAGCTGTGTGTGCTGCATTCAGTGGAAAATTTACTAATTTGAACAATGAACATCAAAATAATTAATCATGTGATAACATTAAATTGGATGTCCAAAATAATAAGATAGGAACGTCAAAGACCTGTTGGGTGGAGACTTAGAGCTTTTTAGTCCCATACGCAGCCCATATATACATATAACTGTTTCAATGGAACATTCTCGTCAATCGTTTCAAATGTTTCTGCGTTGAAACGGAACATATATGACGCCAGACAAACGCCACTTTCCATTTATAACAGTATAGAATTAGTTAACACAACATTTAATTGCGTTTTATTTATTAATTACTTTGTGAACTATTATTGAGAGTAGTATTAGCCTACACCATTAGGACTGCGCATATGTAATAATAATTATAAATATATAACAAATACTATGTTGTGTACAAAAAAGGTTATATTTCAAAGCCAACATATTTATACAAATAATTTAACAACTTGAGATGACAAACTTTGAAATAATACACAAATCAATAAATTGAGTCATTGTCATTAACAATTAACCAACAGTAATAAAAATTATTAAGAAGACAATTAATGGGTAGATAAATAGACGGATAAAGTTGATTATTTAGTCATGTTTATGACACATAGTGATGTTTAACCTCATAAACCCACTCTTAGAGTGTAGCGAAATCATTTAACTATGATTTTAGAAATTACTTGAAATTACTTGAATTATTATGAATTGGATTACTTGAAATATGAGCTCAACTATTAGGGAAATACATTAGTGACGCTTCTCATAGCCTTAAGTTAGCTGATTTACACAGCATAGTTAATTACAGTGTCATCCTAGGACTTAACGCTGTTGAGAAGTATAAATGCAGAAGTTAGGGACAATTAGAGTTTAAATACACATCTACTTAAGGTCTTTCTTAAGCTGTATTTAGAACTTTGACTCTGCTCTTTCCAACCTATTCAAATTACACTTTTGTAAACGTATATCCTGTACTGCATTATTAACACAATATATTATTTTGCTGATTCTTTTGTATAGATACAATTTATATTTTATTTATTTAAATTTATCAACATGAAATTATTATATTCTTTAGTTAATAGCTAATAGGTTTGAATATAATTTAAAATACCATGTCCTATGCGTTACTATAAATTAATATATAAACACAAATTTTTTAAAATAAATAATACATTTTAGAAACTGTTTTCAATACTAGTTGTTATCACACTAATATTTTAAAATATATTCAATCTCAGGGTTGTAAGGTAATAAATTATCCCAGTAATTTCAACCGATAGAGCAAGAACAAATAAATATATATACAATATATACACAAATAAATACAGTTCCTAGAAATGAAATAGAAAATTGTAGTCTGAATCTAAACTTCAAATGTAAAAAAGCACCAAGGTTTTGAGTTGTCTCAGACCTCATACTTTACTTTGACGTCTTCTTCTCTCTGCTCCCTCTAGGTCGTGCAGCTTTGTTTTTCTATACTCTTGTTTCAATTAGTGGAGATAAATGCGTAAGTGCTGTTACTGACAAAGAAAACGGTCAAAAAGGGGGAAGCTAGATTACGCGGCGAAGAGGATGTCCCTTAGACATTTATTTTTGTCAAATGTACGTCGGAGTTGTTTTCTTGTTTTTATATTATTCTTGTAATGTAATAAACGTGTCTTAAGTCATCTGTAATATAGCTGTACCAAGTTTTCTTATTCTATTTGCACATACACAATACAAAAATACAAATTCTTACCAATAATTAAATTTGTAAATTAAGTTGTAATTGTAATTATGTATCTTTTAAAGTTTCGTACGGTAACAAAGTATTTCGTCAAATAAAACAAAAAGAGCTCAGATTTTAAAGTTAAGATTGAAACTAAGGTTTAGAAGAAAGAGTTTATAATGTGTATGTAGGTTAATATGTACTTTTTAACAGTAACTAGTTTCGTTAATTTAAAAAAGTTCTTTAAGAATGACAATAAGTGAATTATAATGTACACATGTTTTAAATGAACATAATTAGTGACATTTAAGTATGCTAGCAAATACATTTATGTAAACATTTAAATATGCCAAATTTATTAAATCATGTTTTAGATTTCGTTTATTATGGATTGTAATTCGTTGTAGTATAAATGAAAATATAGCTTATTACGTTATTCATAACTACTGCAAATAATAATACTAGTTTTGTATAAAAGGTATATTTCGAGTTAAAATCTGAATTCATCTTCAACCTAGGTCATCATACTTGAAAAATTATACAAGAAAGAAACTTTCCATCATTATATTAATAGGCTAGAAAAAATGTCTCTCTTTTTTTCTCAGCGTCTGTGAATTGGATGACAATTTCACGCATACCATTAGCAAGGTATTGACGTGCAGATGTGCAGAAAATGCTTATAATTTACATCTTAACTCAGGGCTATGCCCCACAGGCTTTAAAAGTTTCAATGTTAATCTTATGGAAGGACAGTAATTGATTGAATTGTAAATTTTATATAGTTGATATAATAAATTCTAACAAAACATCAAGAACAGATGTTTCGGTCGTAATGTAAATGAAAGGACTACTGACTACTGGAATGGCAACACCTTCCTGATATCCGTTTTAACTTCACATAAAAACAATAAACCTGGTGGAAAGTGAGGGGAGGGGAAGATGGAGGGAAATAGAGAGAGCAACAGAACCTGCTAGATATTAAACTAATTTATTTAGTTATTCGTTAAGTTCAAATGATTTCGTTTAACTGACAATAAACCAATCATTTATTAAAGTAATAATGTGATCAAACATCGAATATTTCTTAAATAATATTTGGTTGAATTTCGACCATTGGGTAGTCACTAGTACTTACGATTCAATATTTAGGAGGGTCGTTGTGTCAACGATCTGTAGCGTAAATGAACCCTAACCAATTCAACATTGCGATTCGATACATACCTTTGGTAACAAGAGTAGCGAAATACTGTCATAAAAATCATGCATTTAATTTCACTATGAGATTATAAAAAGTGAGGGGTTCTGTCGGTTTTCTATGAAAATGCCATAAAAATGCATTTGGCTTAGATATTCACTAAACAAATCACTAATGAAACGTATATGAGGGGTATATATTAATTAATTTTTGAGTGAACCGAAACTGTGACGTGGAAATTCCCAGAACCCTCTTGGGTCGATGAACAAGGGTAGAACACAACCACTATTTTGTAAATATAAACTAATTTTATTAAACACTTGGTAACAATTGCGTTATGTCCCACATTATACTATAAAAAGTTTACTGTAAAACAGAACTTTTACTACTTTGAAAAGAAGAATACCTTGGATGACAGTGGTTTATTGTTATTTTAATTTTAGCAATTGGTGTTGCAGTTTATGCCCACTTAATGAAAGTAAATTCAGTATAAATATTTGTTACTGAAATTTGACATTAACTGAATTAATTTTTATGTGGCTGGAATAAGTATCTCTATGTACGTTAGATTAACGAACATTTAAGCTATAATAATCATCATTTAGTGTCATTGGCTGTAAACTAAACCTTTACAATTTGTGGTTAAATAAATAACCAAAATTCTCCAGCGAGCAAATGGTGAGGAAAATAATTCAAGACAAGGACAGGAATTGAAGCGAAAAGATTCTGGTAGGATTGAGTTTGGGTCAAATATTAGTTTTGTGTTCTACAGATACCAGATACTGATATTAACATATTTTACTTAGTTTTAACACAAGTAATGTTATGGTATCCAAATATAAGTAGGTACATACTTATGTTCATAAAGAACAATAACAGATGAAGACACAACAATGCCAATTCATCTCCGGAGGGATTTTTGAAAATGACAGTTCTAAAAACGGGGGATCTAAAAACAGTTACCTTTGATGGATATAAGGTTGTAAATGCAATATTCAAGAGTGTTTTGAAGAATATTATAAAATATACTTCCCGTTTTGCTATATTTAACTACGATTGCGGAACAAAGCGTCTCTATAATAGCGAGATATAGGACCAGATATATCAAAAGAGTCAGATAATTTTAGGATTAAATTTACAATTGCGAACACTTAAGTTCAGTTAACATACAGTAAACAGGCCCTCACAATACCTTGATAAGAAATTATCGTTAAACAATATAATGGATGAATTTTTTATAAGTGTAATAGCTCTAATACCTATATTACAAATTCACCTTTCATTTTAGTTAACGGTGTGATGATGTTTTAAAGTATACGTTTTTTATTACGAGTTATTTTTATGTTCCATAATCTAGATTCAGTGAAAAATGTACTATCTATACCCTTGCATAACTAAAAGATAAATATAAATAATTAATAATTGGAAAGTCTTTAACAATGTTAAAGCATTATTTACAATATAGTACTCAATAGAAGAGAGTCCTCAGGAGAAATGAGTATTTATGATGTATTTATCTACTAACGAGGTGTCTACATATCAGTATTTAAAATAACACTAACGAACAATTACAACTTCACATTCCTTACTTATATTTGTAAAAAATCCCAGTCTGTATGGTATTACTTATATAATTTTAAAAACTATTCCGTTTTTACTAGTAGGACTTACACATTTAGGGTAGTATTCCTACTAAAACCTGAGTTGATTTTTTCCAGAAAAGGTTTTAGCGTAAGATATCGATAGATTATTTCACTTATTTAATAGTAAAATAACTTGTCATATATAGCAGCTTTATTATTGTCATCATAACAATGTTATGTAAAGATTACCCATTTATGTGTTAAATTGATTGTGTTTGACATTTGAGTGAGTTTAATTACACGGTTTACTTAATTATAAACGTTTCCTTTTGTTATCTGTTATATATGGCTCATGTAACTGTTGGCAGGGCTATTATAAGTGACGTGTCCAAACATTGAGCTTGTAAAATATGATGTGGGGGCGGAGGCGTATCTGATTGAGGCTCAGTTATTAACATTCATATCACGCATGGACAAACAACCCGTAAACCCTCTGTAAAGTTTAGAAATTCCATCGTAAATACTAATCTTTATCAATGGAACGACTAAAGTACTAATATATATTACTGTATTATATGTGTTAATGATATTAAAACTCTAACTGTCGATTATAAGAGGACTTACTATTTCAACATTATTTATTGTTTTATTTTATATTTTATATGTACTTGAAGTGAAGTTGTTTCTTTCCAAATTCAACTCAGGATAGTAATTAAATAAATATATAGGATAGAGATTGTTTTTTCTATTTAATTTTCAGAAATTATAAGTTGTACTTTACCAAAAGTAAAAATGTGATTTAATGTAGTAGGATCGTATTAAAGCTTTCTATGTAGAATGTCACGTGACTCTTTTATTTGTAATCTGTAAGGAGGGTGATTCAGTGGAAGACAGCAAAGATTTTATTTCCCGCTTTTAATCGGGCCGTCATCTTGACATTACATTCTTTCATAGGGTACTTCATGGCCGAGGCATTTCATCATACAAACCTATGGTTAATAGTTTACATCTGTGATCATGATAGTGTTATAAGAGCGTATTTGATGCAAGACTTTACGGGTAAATGAAATAAAAATTAGTAGCTGTTACAACACACCTAACTCAATTTGATCCTCACTTATTGGGTGTCAACCCTGGTTTATGAAGATATAGGTGGTTTATGAGGAACATCAATAAATAGTTTAGCTTAGGGAATTTCGTTAAGAAAAAGTTTATGATGCAAGGATCAAACGTTGTGAGGTTAGAGGCATGATGTGAATAAAGTAAATACTTAATTTGAGCTTTTCTGTTGTTGCCTTGTAAGACTTTTTATTTATCGTAATAGGATTTAGTAGATAGAATTGTAATACATAGCATAAGAATGTATTACAATTAATACATAGGTTTAACTGAAATGGAGTATTTTAAATTGGCCCTAAACAAATTTTTACTACTAACAATCATGTTTTTTATTGGTAGAGCTTTATATAAGATATATGTTTAAAAATAATTGGTTTTGATGACTTAATTAAAACTAGCAATCGCCCAGAGGTCGGATTTTGACCAAAAATAATGTTACGTTTAACCCAAAGCGGTACATACGAATAATGGTTTGCAAGAATGTTTTGCCGCATCCTCCTTGATTAGTTAAATAAACAATATTTGAATCAGTGTCATTATGCTGAACTTCACGAATAACCTCTCTCTCACTCCCTTTACGCCTCCCAGACCTTATATGTGGAGTAAAAACTGATAACATAAGGATGTTACCATTCCAGTAGTCAGTAGTAATTATTATTTACATTATTTCTAAAACATCTATTCTTGCTATTTTGCTAGCATTTATTGTCATATCAAGAGCTGTGAAATATAAAATTGAATCAATTACCGTTCCTCCATAAAATTAGCATTTAACCTTTGAAAGCCTATGGGACGTGCGTAGCCCTGAGGAACGATGTAAATTATAATGGGTTTCTGCACATCTAGTTGTACTTGAATCTCGACTCCTTTTATATATATCTTCCTTTGTTAACAGTGACATTCTTTATACAATTCTCTCCCTGAACTGGTTTGTTCTTACCCTCGTAGGATATTGCCTTTGTTTGCGTTCTCTTGTTTTCCCTTGTCCCAATAATTCAAAAGAATATACAATATTGTTGAAGCTGTTTATAAAAATACATTAAACCATTTGAAATGATTAATAATATATTTGTTGTTAAAGGAATGTTATAACTAAATAGTTAAAATATGCATTCTTTAAAAGCCAATTATAGATTTTTTCTAACACTACAAACACAATACAGTGTTTTAAAAGAATATTATAAATAGTCAGCAAAGGGGAAACAAATATCAATACTGTTGTAACTTGTTTATTTCTTGACTAAAAACAAAACTGAGAGGATCTACATACGAAATTCCCGGTGAAAATTACTAGTGTGCAATTTAGTAACCTATAAATAACATAATGTTATTTGGATGGTAGCTGTTTAAAATTTTGGTGGGATTCCTTCTCATTTATACATGTGATATCAAAATATACAATATAAATTTTTTAACGATTATATTTTCATATAAGTCTATAATCATTGGTTTTACTTGTTAGACATAACTTATGTATGCTTTATATACAATGAATTTAAATATTATAAATTCTGTTGAATTCCTAAGACTTGGTAAATCTTATTTATTTTTAAGACTGAGTTTTTTTTGTTATTTTGTTCTTACGCAGAAAAATAAATTTATAAATATTAACTTGCAGTAAATACCCTTCAAGATATAATTGTTCTGAGATAGGACAGGGAAATAAATTTGCCCAAAGCAATATTTGGAGGGGAAATCGGAAGTAAATGGATCACTTGAGCTGACTGAAAGCTTGTTGACAGAGGAAGTGATCTGATGCGGTAAGGAGTTTGTGCTTTATCACAATTTCGCTGCCAGCCTGAATTATTAGTTAGCCGAAAGGGAATTCAATGATTTAGCTCTGCCACGTATATTCATTAGATACGTTTTTAACATAATTTTCATAAAGATAATATTTAATTTTGTTTGCTGTTAATAGTATTAAAATAGTGGAAAGTGAGATAATATTACACAAAAACCTTTTGGTTAGCATGGTACTTGTGGTTTTAACTACGATATATAAAAATTAAAGTCTATTTTATTGAGGTTATAAACATTGAGCGAAAAGTCTTTTTCGCTCGCTAAAGAGAAAACAGTTGTTTTACGATGTTTTTGTAGGTGCAGTTGTAGGACAATATGTTTTTAAGTATTGTAATATCATTAATGACGTCAGTAGGGGGCATTAACTACTGTCGTCAATTAATCGGTTTATCTCTAAATTATCTTTGAAATTGTGGTTGTTTCTTAAAATTCTCTCCCTCAGTTTCTAAAACTTGGAAATGGTTTTTCGAGTGTCTACCCCTATTTGGGGATCCTAGTACCCATTTATGGTACCAGTCAAGTAAGTACAGTGTCACAACTAGTTTTATAAAGCTTAATAACACTAGGTAATTTAACATTTTATTTCTTCGATGCCCTATCGTCTGTTATTGTTAGGATGTTTCCGTAACAACACCGGACGGTTATGCAGCGATGGGTATTTATTGGCATTTACGAGCAAGGTTTAGCTGCTTCTTTCGGTTTTGCCATTTTTAACAGTTGTTGGTTTGTTACTTTGTGTGAAGCGTTATTTATCCACGTTGGTTTTGCGGTAGTTTATGTGGCATGATTGGATTAATAATGTGGATTCAATATGGTACATATTACAGCATTGCCAACTCCTGAAAACCCATGAATATTTATAACTGTCTAATGAGAGACATGAAGTATTATGTCTAAGCTATATTTTGTATTCACTTACTGTAACAACTGATACAGGTTAAAATTTTAAATTCCTATTATCGCATAAATATTAATCAAAATCCCAAAGTGTACTAAAACTATATCCTGCAAAGGAGTTCCAGTAATTGCAATAAGGGTCTCTTGACCTAATTGACGTTGGTCAAGTTAATAAATGATGTTACGGTCACTTAAACCAGCTCTACGTTCCAGTGGTTTAGACAAAAAGTGACTGTAAAAACTACCATTATATAACAGCTATATTATTTTATGTACCATAATTTGCTTTTTCAATACATAATAATGCATCACTTTTGCTTCCCAATAGCCTATAATAACACTTGTAAACAATATTTGTATTGCTAGGTATACTAAAATAATGATTTTATATTCTTTGTTTTTTGTATGTATACTTTTACTATTGCCGCTCTCATAAATTTCAAATCAAATAAAACCATTTTACTTGTAAAACATTATATTTTTGCTTAATGATATACTGACCGTAAATACAGTTTTTTATAGGATTCAAGTTTGATGGCTAATGTGCAGTGCTATACAAATTCTTTATACTAGTCTACAAATTAAAACAGGTTTTATGACTGGATACAAATTTAAATTGTATTTTAAACTATACGATATATTAGTTGTAATTTAGCATGGCAACTGGTGTGTCGTTTTTAATGTTTTTTTATTATTGAACTTACCTTTATAACGAATTTATCTAAAATTTATTTATGTCCCAGAAGCAAAATAATAATCTCTTTCTAATACAACCAACAAGTAATAAAATTTAAAATCATAAATAATTATTGTAAAATAATGTTTTCTAATTTCATACCGAAACTCCTTAGCAACACTAAAAGGTTAGTGGTTTAGTTATAAATACAAAATGCATTGAAACAATTACAGCTATAGTTCTAATTGGTTTAAGAAAATTAAAGAGATTATTTAAAATTTCTTGTCCAAAAGTTCTATTCTTTGAATTACATTTTCAAAAACATTAACAATACTTGGCATACATCATGTCGTAAAAATGTTTAAACAATTAATAATGCAATTGTTTATTATATGCAATAACATACACCATCCTTTCATTTAATAAAAACAATTTTTATAATTTTTAAAATGCTTAACACTGTCGATGCCCTATAGTTTTTTATGTAATGGGTATATAATTACAGTACAATAACCAACATGTTCTGTAGTAAATGTTTCTGCCCCAGCAAACCTATACACTTAACAAGTTTCCAATATACTTAGATAAGAAATGAATTATGTGTGTTACTGAAACTGAGTACTTGATTGATAAAGTGTATAAATAAATCACTGGATTAAAATGATAAAGAGGAAAATCCGTACTACTCGAGACGGTTAAATATCCCTTACACGAGTAGAGGTAGAATTTTACATTTCATACCTGGGTCCTGATTGGGCTAAACCACTGTTTGCGTTTTTATGATTCATATATCTCAATAGGTGCACAGCCCATTAGAACTGGTTGGCAATTATAAATAGACGCTAATTATGTAGATAGATACCATCTACATAATTAAAAAATATATTAAAGTGTAACATTTTGCTGCAAACTAAAGTGCAAATAATTGAACAATTTAAACTTGACAGCATTTATTAAAAAGGTTGGTAGCCTCTTTTTGCCTTTCTGTGGCTGTCTACACAGACCACAGACCTAGACGTGGAATATATATAGTAAATTAAGGAATGGCCCGTTACAGTAAGGGTTTTACAATATCAATATAATCTCCTTCCCTCTCAAATTTGTCAAAATGGAAGCTTGTATACCGGATCTCTGGAATTTTCAATGACGTAATCTTTTATCGGGTCAACTTTTTAAAACCATATAGTTTTACTTTAGTAGTTAATCAAAATAAGTAAGCTTCAAAGTAACTAAGCTTGAACGTAGCCTAGGTTAGTTGATTGGTCGTTTAGACAAACTTCAATAGCTGTTATTTTTAATTGGGTTAACCTATTATTGAAGTCTGGTTTGCAGCAGAACGTTTACAATTATATAGTAACTGTTATCTATTTCTCTGTTTAAGATTTATTATTGGTCAATTATTGGTCATCCCGTGAGAGAGGTTTATATTAATTTGTTCAGCTTAACCAAGGTACAGGTATGCAATTAAATTAAACGGTTGAATTTAAACGAATGAAATAAATGAGTAGGGAAGACGGTTTAGAGTTTGTTTTTCATTATTGGCACGAGTTTAAAGAAACCGCAACAGAGGGCGTTGACAGCAGTCGTGGACTCGTAAATCCGCGTAATGGACCCTAAACCGAGGAATTGGGGATGAGGGGAAACAAGAACTCACTTTACTACGAACTATATCGTTTTGAAATATGTTCCTTCTCTCCGTTAAAACTGCAATGATTGGTTTGGCAAGCTAAATATTATTATCAATTATGTTTGCACAATGATTTATTAAATTGCCTTTTAAAAATTTATTAGTGAATTTCTTTTAGAAAAGTGAACTATTAGCATGACCAGCACGGTGAGACTTAAGCTCGGAACCACCCTAGAAGTTCCTAACGTGACCCCCTGCACACGTTTTGAAGGGTCGCTGAATAATATAAGTGGTCACAATTTTTGTCCGATTTACTTGAAATTTGGTAGGGACTTTCCATCCAATAATCAGTTTGACAAGTTCGTTGGGAAAAACAATCGGAAAACTCTAACCTCCTTTTTTTGGATTTTAAGTTTTATAACTTTGGGTTTTTAGGCCCAAAAACCATCAGAAAAGCCCCGGGTGTAAAACCAATGAATGTGAAAAGATGGAGACTAATAAGGCGAAACTTTTAAGCTATCTCTCATCATTCTAGCACAAGTATCTACCGAGTTATGTTAATTTTATTACGTCAGTACTTATGGGGATTTTACACGGGAATAAATGGTATCAGGAAACTGACACATACTTTCTCCCTTTTAGCCAAACTTTAATGAAAAAAAAATGTATTTACTAAATATAGAATATGAAGTACATATAAATGTACAGAAAATTGTCTGAAATAGTTGTTTTCAGAAATATACTCCAAAATCCCTTTTTGGACGCACTGTAGAATCCATTGCTACACACAGTGGTTTTGAGAGGGGAAATGCCCCCATATCCCCCCCAGGGTTAAATGGCAACATTTTTCGAACATCCTCTGTTGGTCAATGCTAACTTGACCTGCATATCAAGTTTTAATGAAATTGATTAGTAAATAAGAGGGAAATAGTTTTGTATTGTATTCCCCATAAGAATAACATTGGACAACGTACTGCGTTTACCGCTAAATGAAAATTTCAATTTTCTCTGCAACTAGCAATCGTAGGATGGTAATTCAAATTACTAATTTATTTAGTTTTTTGAGCTATTTTGAATGGTGAATAGTAATATTTTTTAACATTTAGGTTTTTTTATGAAAAATCAAAAAGACTGCATTTGTATGTTTTAAGTCCCGTAATTTCTGAACCAGAATTTTTCCAGAAATGCGGTTGGTGTAATTTTGTTGGAAACGTAAAGCTCTAAAATTCAATAAAATTTAATTAAAATCATTAGGTTAGAAATTCGGATTTTTCATGATTTTTGGAAATTTTTGGGGGATAATTACTTTTAAAAATCAAAAATTAAAAAAATTTAAAACGCCTGGAGATATCGATTAGGGAATGAATACTTGGAATATTCATTTTCTATAAAAAAACATAAATGTTAAAGATATTACTATTCACCATTCAAAATAGCTCAACAAATTAATTAAATTAGTCATTTGATTTACTATTCTATGATTGCTAGTTGCGGAGAGAATTGAAAATTTAATTTAGCGGTAAACGCAGTACGTTGTCCAATGTTATTCTTATGGGGAATAAAAAAAACAACTATTTCTCTCTTATTTACTGATCAGTTTCATTAAAACTTGATATGCAGGTCAAGTTAGCATTGACTAACAGAGGATGTTCGAAATATGTTGCCATTTAACCCTGGGGGGACAGGGGTGCATTTCTCCTCTCAAAACCACTGTGCGTAGCAATGTATTCTAAAGTGCCTCCCGAAAAGGGATTTGGGTGGATATTTCTGAAAACAATTATTTCAGACAATTTTCTATAAATTTATCTGTACTTCATACGCTATACTTAGTAAATAACAAATAATTTGTTCATTAATGTATGGCTAAAAGGGAGAAAGTATGTGTCAGTTTCCTGATACCGTTTATTTAAGTAGTGTGATTGTTATTATTACTATAAGCATTAATCGTGGAGTGTTATGTAAAGTAAGATAAAATGATTGTGTAACGTTATTGGAGCAGGTGAAAACGGTGCGGCAGCAACGCAAAGCTGCTTTTAACAAATATAAAGGTGAAGTTCTTGTGTTTTAGTATTCTATTTCAGACGACACATAAACTCTTTGGGGCTACTCATGGCATTTTACAGTATTTTGTCAATTTAATATTCAACGTTATTTATGTTTGCTTTAAGCAATCGGTTTGTATTCCTGCCGTGTTATAATAAATACTCTGGTAGTGCACGTATTGTCAAAACTGGGTATTTGCTTCACCTACTGGAGGAACACAATGACAGTTGCAATGAGAAAAACAATTAAAAATATAATCAAAGGAAATATATGAAGAACCCTAAAACAAATTAATAAACAACTGCCATAAAAAAAAATAAATCTATAATGAGTTACAAGGCTCCCAAAAAGCATTGTAGAAAAATAATAAATATCCACAATAGCACTGCTTAGCTCCTATTATCTCATATGAGTAAGGTTTGCTTGCTTGCTTGTTTGCTTGCTTGCTTGCTTGCGACTCTGATCTCGAAAACGGCTCCAACGACTTCCTTCAGATGTTCGAAATAACTAATTTATGGAATAAAAAAATGTTCTAGACAGGTCTCATCCCCAGGAAAAATCAAATAAAGTAAAAAACTAAAATAAAATGTTAAACAAATTAATATTGGGCTTATGGAGTTTCAAATGAAAACAAAAAGAATTGTAACAGCTGTTAATAATCAACCAAGGAACTGTCAAAGTAATACTCATTTTGTTTATGATTATTAATATGTGGTTTCCTGAGAGCAGAGATTAAAAGATTTAAGTGAAGATTACATATATAAAGTAGTAAAATAATTCAAACGGAAATTGAGCTATAAATAAAAACTGGACTGACCTTAAAAATGTAGAACAGAGCAAATGAGTTATACAGATCTGATTATCAGTAGGGGGATGTAGTGAAATAGTACTCTAAGTCATCTAAACAAACTGACTGGCCTTCCCCCAAGCAAAGCTCGGCCCCCCAGCTACTTTGTATAGAACGACTGTGACTACCACAAAAAATGCAATAATAGCAACCAGTCTCAAACTTAGTTTACATTAGTTGTATTTGCATAAAAACAAAATTGTGGAAACAACATTACAATCCCTGGCAACACAGTTTCACAACCTGCTTACCAAAAACAAACAACTAACTAGTCAGTCAAATACTTTATTGACCAAATATATTGACCAAATATATTGACCAATAAAAAAATAAAAAAACGCCGGGTCAAAAAACATGAAAAAATGGAAAAACCCGACCACAGGAAATACCTGTACCAAATCAATAACACTTGCAAAGAAACCTCTGACCGTAGGAAACATCCAACCTAGAACTACAAAACTGCAAAACGTGTGTATAAAAATACCAACACAAGCCGATTTACAGTCAAAAACCAACAAAAGTCATCTGTAATATCCTGACCTCCCAAGTTTAGAAAACCAAAATCCAAGGACAAAAGTTACAGTTAATTACCGATAAAGCTTTTATTTTACGTTACGGGTAAACAATTTAGTGCAAATAGGAGGGCATTGGCTCACTATAATCCTCTTACAATATAAAAAAATTAAATAACTACTTTTTCCAATAACCTCTCGAAGTAACACCCTGTAAGCGGGGGGTTGTGTACGCAGTGCAGAGACATTGTAAACATTACCGGGGTGGCCGAAAGTTTTCGTGGGGTTTGTTTGTTCTGCTTTGTGAACAGTGTTCCCGTTTATGGTTCTCTCAGTTTTCGTACAATAGAAGTGGTTTTGGGTACAAGAGGACGACGTGCAGCCCGAAGAGGAACGGGTCGTGGACAAGGAAGACCATCGGGAGCACAACGTGAGCCTAGTCCCAATAGTAGTGAGTGGGAGGAGGTGGATGAGAATGACAGGGGATATGAACACTCATTCAATTTCAGTGCCAGTATGCCAGTATCTGATTGAGTATCTAAGTATTCTGGGTTATTCCTGGTTCTAAGCATTGCCCTCCTCGCAATTCCCCTCCCGAATATTATTTGTATTTATTTTTTCATCAACGCTACTGAACACTTTTGTAACAGAAACTAACAGATATTCCCAGAATTTCATTTAATCTAGGGGTGAGAACTGATCACCCAACATCCGCCTAAACAAATCGATGAATGTATCATTGACTGGAATGAAATGATTTATTTCAGTAATACTAAACATGGGCATCATCCAGAAGCCATCCATAGAAAGTTATTGGTCTACATCATCTTCACAAAACAGCAAATGGTTTTCCAATATGTTTACGCGAAATCGCTTTCAAATACTTTTGAAGTTTTTCTAGGAATTATTGATTTTAGGAAGCTAGCTCATATTGAGGCAGAAAACTATGATCCATTTGGAGGGTTTCAGACACTAATAGCTCACTGTAGTCGGCTATTAAAATTGATGTATCTACCTAATCAAAAATTATCTGAAGGTGAGTCCCTTGTGGGAACCAAAAAAAGGGTTGCCCTCACTCGTTACATCCCAAAAAAGGCACCATTGTTTTGGGATAAGATTATGGGTACTCTGCGATGCCATCACAAATTACTGTGTCCAGTTTTATAGCTACAAAGGGGTGAAGTACGAAGATAAAAGTGTTTCAAGTGTTGTTGGTCTTCGATACTCTAATGTTAAAATCTAATGAAAATGGGAAACCTCTTGAACAAGGGGTTTCATTTGTACTTGGAAAATTTTTCCACCTCCAAGGAATTAGATCGATTGCTATATACAAACCAGTTTGCTTTAAAGTACGCAAGAAACTCTGGGATAAAACTCAGTCATGGGTCTCTCTGATTTTCAATGCCAAAAATCAAGGACAAAAGTTACAGTTAATTACCGATACGGCTTTTATTTCACGTTACAAGTAAAAATCATTAGTGCAGATAGGAGGACGTTAACCCACTATAATCCGCTAAAGATATACAAATTAAAATAATTACACTTTTTTACAATAACCTCTCGAACTAACACTCTGTCAGCGAGGGGTTGTGTACGCAGTGCAGAGACATTTTAAACATTACCAGGATGGTTTGTTTATTCTGCTTTGTGAACAGTATACGGTTTATGATTTTAACTTCTACAACCTTTCTTTGAAATTAATTGGCACTATAGCAGGTCAAGAAAAAACAATTATATACATAGAACACCAGAATGGATAGTGACAAATAATATGATTTGCCTTTAAAACAACAATAGCATATTGTATGTATTTGTTTAGGTAATGAAATAAAATATCGGAATATTTATTTACCAATCAATTATTTTAGAGGAAAGTGATGTATTTTAAATTCTAGTATACATTACCACAACAAACATGTATTGGGGAAAAATTACTAATTGTTACATCTGTTTTGAAATCTTCAGTACAATTATACGATGCTTAGAATAATTCTGTACGCAAAACACTCCAAATAATTTTAATTTATTAATTGTATATAGCTCAGCGCGTGCAAAGCTTGTAAACTTGCATTAAGCTCTCAAGTAACTACCAAGTTCTGTTGAAAACAGAGGAGTCTTGGGGGACTAGATGACAATGGCTTGCCTAAAACCAAACAAAACAAAAGTAATGTTTTAATATTCACAGAGGTGTAAAGGCCAATTTTGTTTACAAATAGTCCTACACATAGCTAAATGCATTTTAATAACAATTATTTTAAATTATATTTAACTCAAAGTTAATCAATTTGATAAATTTTATAAAAATAAATTGTATTTCAACAAGTAAATACTGTTTATAGGAAACTTATTATATTAATTTATTTTATTTTGATAACATACACGGAACAAACATTTATTTTCAATCATTTAAGAAATAAGTATCCATATTGAAATACATTATAATATAATTATAACTATATTTTGATATCTTATGTAATACAGATCGTACATTTTATATTCTGTAATATTATAAATGAGTATTCATATACAAATAAATCCTAATAATTGAAAATAAGAAAACAGGTCTATGATAATATTCAAAGTAGCATGCTATGCATCATATACTATTATGCAATTAATAACAATTTCCCACCGACATAATCATCCTGTACTGGAAATTTGGATCTTGAAAACCATTAATCAATATTATTATCGGGTTGAAGAAGTTATTAATAATGAATGACATTTTGTTGCCAAGCTGAGGGTTATATCATAGAGAAAGTAAAAAGAATAATACCCCCGTCACAGAAAACCTGCATACTCAGTGAATTTCCAATGAATATATAACATAACACATTAAAACACTTAACAGGATTCATAAGAAATGTATTCACAAACAAGCGATATTTAAAATATTAATTATTCTCCATAGGAATAAAATTGGGGCTGAGTACGCAGGTTTGCTGCAACAAGGCACACAAAATAATGGGTTTTTATGCAAATGTCAATAGAACTCATCTTAGTGAAGTCACATACCAAGTTTCATCCATATACATTCATAAATAAGCGATATATAACATTTTAAGTATTTTCCATAAGAATAACATGGGGACCAAGTACCTAGGTTTGCTGCTACAGGAACCATAGGCGAAAATTTTTTTGTGTAAACAATAATAAACCACAACCAGGTTAAGCCATATACCAAATTTCGCCAGTTTATGTTCATAAATAAGCGAGATATACCATTTTTCTTTTTCTCCATAAGAACAACATTAGACAACGTACTGTATTTAGCACTTTCAATATCTCGGTAACCAATTAGCATAGAACAATGATCAAAATACCAAATTTTTTGTTTTTTTAAGTTGAATTCAATGGTATAAATTATAATTTGATTTAAATTAAAATTACATGTGAAATCCCCAAAAAACACATTTTTGGGGTACAAAACCCCCCAAAAACCCACCACCTTCGGGTGGTGCGATTCATCTAGTTTTCGAACTTGTTCAAATAAATGGTACTTTACACATTTGTACCAAATTTCATTAAGATCGGGCCTTTTTTACGAGAGTTATCGTGCTTACGGACACATATATATATATATATATATATATATATATATATATAAATATATATATATATATATACATATACAACAATTTGAACGAATGGTGTTTTTGGAATCTGGGGACCTCAAAATGAAAAGTTATCATGGTCTCGGTCTTAGTCTTACCATGAGACCTACGGTAATAGCTTCTTCCCTATAGGGGAAATTCGCTAAAACAGGAAAGTTCGCACATGTAATAAACTCTTGAAAATAACATGTGAGTTGTTTTAGTTGAATTTGTATTAATGATGTTTTAAAACTATACATAATGGAAAGGTAGACAAGAGAAAACGTACCCAAAAATAAGGCAGAAGAAGAGATAACATAAATAACCACAAAAAGCTGAGTTAGCAAATCGTTTCTGGCTCATCGGGTATGGGTAACTGCTTACATGATATGACCTCTGAGCCCACGAAAATTCTTGATTACGTTTAAAATAGTTCCTTGCCTACTACCCACAAACAAATGTAAGGAGTTTATGGGTTAATAACCTATTTACATCCATACTAAAAAACTATATTATTACTGTAAATTGTCTTAAATTGAGCTATTTTATATTTTAGATTACATATTAAATAATGCTTCATAAGTTGACCTGAGAGAGGATTGCTAATAATAGTTAGCTATGAATTTAATGTTCAAAATAGTTTGAATTTAATTTAGTTTTTGATACTTTATTTTAAGGAACAGTAATCAATAGCGACAATACCCAGGAGAGTAAAGCAATGAGGTGTGAATATAGAATACATTTTGTGTTTTTCAAGTTCAAGTGCAACAATTATTTATTTATCACAAAACATGTTTTACAGTTCGACGTCGATATAAGGATTTCTGTTATAGTGGGGTGTGGTAGCAATGGCAGTTTGAGGACATTTTATACTGATAATGTTTCAAAAACATACTTTATTAAGCAGCTAATAAATACATTCAAAAGTGCTTTAAAATTGACGATGGATGTATTAAATAAACAAGCTTTATCAACAAAAGAAACGTAACCTTTGATCCTAAATCTCTTTTCTTCTCGTCATTTAATCTCACTAATGACCTGATAATTTATCATTGATGATTACATGATAAGCTTGATAATACGTAACATTTTGCCGCCAATGCCCTGGCGTCAGTGTAGATCCTGGCACATCCAAGGGGGACAACTAATATGCTCTACCATATAAATGATTAATTTTTACACTGCATATTTTTGTTCCCTTTAAAAAAAATGAAATCTGTACTATGTACTATCAAACCCTTGTATAGTAAAATATGATAAGTGATTTTGCTGTTATGGACGTCTCCAGGAATATTTGTGGTAAACGACGCAGTCATTTGGCTGTTTGCCACGTGTCACGGCCTAGTATGTATGAAACTATAGTGAAGTGGAAATAGGTACTTTATATGCATCACATTTCTTGTCTGTAATAGGTTTGTGTGCTAAAAATAGATTATACATAAGCAAAATAAGGCAAGACTTAATCTATAGCTAACGAATGTAAAATCGTACACTTTTAATCTGTAGACTTAGGATAAGCAAAAAGTAAATAAATGTTTAAATTATTAAATGTATGCTTACACGATCAGCTTAACACGAACTTTTACTTTAATTACAGGTATTAAAACACTTTATCGTATTACTTTTGTATTCCGGATTACCCAAGTTAAATATATTGTAGCGTGGTATGATAATTAAATGATCAAAATTACGTTTATACTGGCTTACGCCTATATTTACTATGTCATTTTAAAGTATATTCAGTAAATTACTGATAAGAGCAGTTCAGTTATTGCTGTAGACTCTTAATACATACAACTGTTAATGTTACTGTTACTGTACTGTGTACTCTTAATACGTCGTTTAATTCTACCAGTATTAAACGATTTCTCTACCAGTATTAAACAAGTTCTCTCATTGGCCTGATGATGACTGGTGTGACTGGTCGAAATCGATAGCCTAGTACCATCTTTTATATATGTTTACCGTCTGTATGTGAATCAGTATAAGTGTAAATATATCTTAAGTGTTGTAAGACGTCTTTTATTACATCCCGTAAACGATTTCGCAAATATTTAAATATTGCTTACAATATTTCATGAAGATATTCCACACATTAGACTTGCACACTAAGAAAACTGGGGTGATATTTGGACGACGTTTTTGCAATGAAAACAAGGACGTTAAGTAGACGGACTAATAGTTAAGTACATTTTTTATGGATAAGTTACTACATTAGTTAACGAGGAATATTATTAATGATACTCTTTTTAGCGAATTTCCCCTATAGGGAAGAAGCTATTACCGTAGGTCTCATGGTAAGACTTAAGCCCGAGACCATGATAACTTTTTGTTTTGAGGTCCCCAGATGTCCAAAACACTATTCGTTCAAATTTATATATATGTATATATATATATATATATATATATATATATATATATATATATTTATATATCTATATATGTGTCCGTGAATGCGATAACTTGAGTAAAAAATGTCCGATTTCAATGAAATTTGGCTCAAATGTGTAAACTGACATTCATGACTTTAAGTTCGAAAACCAGAAAAATCGGACTATTGGAAAGGGGGTTTATGGGGGTTTTAAATTTTCCAAAAATCAGTTTTTTGCATTTTTTACCCTAAAATTTTTAAAACACTTAATTTAGGTTTAGACCATGTTATAGAGCTTAAAAAAACAAATAATATGGTATTTTGAATTATTAACCTAGGTTAAGTGGTTGCGGAAAAAATCCAAAAAACATGCTCATAAAATCTCCCATGTTAATCTTATGGGAAAAAGGTTTTTGGCTTTTCCTCAGTTAATTTTACTTTAAACTTCACATTTTCTTTTACCAATCACTTCAGCTCCACAAAACAATCATTTTGGTGTTTAAATTGTGATTCTACGTCAAACCGTTTCAGAGATATTCAAAGTGCTAAACACAGTACGTTGTCCAATGTTATCCTTATGGAGAATAAATAAAATTTGATATCTTGATTATTTATGAATGTATATTGATGAAATTTGGTATCTGGCTTCATGTTGTACTGGTATATTGATAATTGCACAAAAAATAAATGTTTTGTTGATTGTCCGTTTTGTTGTTGTTGTTAACCTGCATACTCAGCCCTAATGTTATTCTTATGGAGAATAAGTAAAGTTTTATATCTCCCTTAATTATGAACATAAATTAATAAAACATGGTAAGTAGCTTCACCTGGTTCAGTTACATTGATAATTGCATAAAAACTCATTTCTTATCTTCCTCGTTGCAGCAAACCTGCGTACTCAGTCCTAATGTTATTCTTATGGGGAATAAATAAAATGTAATAAATCACTTATTTATGAATGTTTTTTTGTCAAACTTGGTGAGTGGCTTTATGTACTAGTGAGAAACATATCAATGCATTGGAAATTCGCTGAGTACGCAGGTTTGCTGCGACGGGGGGTATTTTATTTCATCTACTGGTTACCGAGATACGGAACAGACAACATGGATCATAACATGAACAAATTGAGAATGAGGAAATGACCACATTCAAGTTTTGAATAGCAGAAATAGAACAATTATTTTAAAGAACTGAGTTCATAATTTTTTTCAAAAGTAATATTTATTAAAAGAAACACAGTCAAAATGAATTAAGGCAGTAGTGTTTTTTTCAATTCAGACTGGAAACCATTTTAGATTTTTTAACCCCCGGAAATGCTTTAAACTATTTCGTAGTTATTCAGCATTTTATTTATTAGCACTTGAGTTCACAGTAACCTCATAAATACTGTACCACTCAAAATTAACTTGTATCTAAAGCAACACAGAAACACCTTATACATTAGACTCCTCAGAGGACTGGGGTAGCAATCTACTTTTAATAATCAAAGTACAGAAAGTTATAAAATCATAGATATGTTTAATTATTACATGTATTAGTGTTTATTTAGACCATAGTGCATAATATTTCGAAATCTACCTACAATATAATCCATATATTACATTTTACAGCCCTCCTGGGAGTTATGATTCCCCTGGCTGTTTTTTGTGTGGAAGGATTGTTATGGTTTAGTGCTAATTTTAAATCCGGAGAGGTTCAATTTTGTATTTTTTTAATTAAAATAACTAATCTAAACAACAAAATACATATAGTACTTAAAAATATTGAACTAGTTCCTTGGCTGTGAAAATATATCTAAATTGAATAAATTAAATAAATATAAAATAAACATTGCAACAATAAGCGAAAGTTTTCCTGCTTATTTATAAAGCTGATTTATAAAATTTAAATCACTAATCGAAACAACTAAAGCAAACATTGTAAAATAAGAAACATACGGTTGAACTAGAAGGACGTACAATCTATACACCACATTAGCCCAGCAATAGGCAAGCCAAGCCTGGCCGTGCGCCAATCATTACAGGCGTTGGCATATTGTGTAGGTGATAAATCCATGCAATTAACATCTCTGGTAAAGCTCTATGCGATATATGAGAGGGAAGTCTGTTGTTGAGGGTTAGTCAGTGACTAACATCAAAGTGTTATACCTGAGAATAACTATGAGAAAATCTTCTGGAGGACCAGAAAAACCTACGAGTAATAGCCTCTAAAGCTGATAAGACAATTACAAAATACAGGTTATTTTACTTTTGAAACAGGTTATTTTGCTTTGGATGTCTAAACAGCTTTGGAGACCATTAAATATGAATAAACGTTAATAGGTTTTCTCGTCCTACAGAAGGTTTTCTCAAAGGTATTCTCAGATATAACACTTTGAAGTTAGTCCTTGGCTAAAAGCCTCAACCACAGACTTCCCTCTCATATTTATAAAGGCTTTAAAGGCATATTCATATTGATAAAGGCTTTGCTAGAGATTTTATTTGCATCCATCTATCACCTCCACAATATGCCAACCAACTTTGCCTGGAATGATTGGCGCACGGCCAGGTTTGGCTTGGCTATTGCTGGGCTAGTGTGCTGTATAGATTTTACGTCCTTATTGTTCGACTCTATGTTCCTTATTTTACAATTTTTGCATTATATATCAGCAAGAAAACTTTCGCTTATTGTTGCACTGTTTATTTGATAGTTATTTTATTTAATCTAATAAGATATAATTTCACTGACAAATAACTAGTTCAATTTGTTTGATTGCTATATTTATTTTGTTGTTGCGATTAGTGATTTAAATTTAAAAATAAATAAAATTGTATTTCTGCAGATTTTAAAATTAGCACTAAACCATAACAATCCTTTCACACAAAAAACAGCCAGGCGCATTATAACACCCAGGAGGGTTGTAAAATGTATTATTGATTATATTGTAGGTAGATTGCGAAATATTATGCACTATGGCCTAAATTACCACTAATACATGTAATAATTAAACATATCTATGATTTTAAACTTTTATATGCTTTGATTATTAAAAGTAGATTGTTATCCTAGCACTCTGAGGAGCCTAATGTTTAAGGTGTTCCTGTGTTGCTAGAGATACAAGTTTATTTTGAGTGGTACAGTATTTATGATGTTACTGTGAACCCAAGTGCTAAATCACTGAAATAAATTAAATGCAGAATAACTATGAAATAGTTTAATAGCATTTCCGGGGATTAAAAATGCTAAAATGGTTTCCAGTCTGAATTGAAAATAATAAAAAAAACACTACTGCCTTAATTCATTTGGACTGTGTTTCTTTTATTAAATATTACTTTTGAAAAAAATATTAAACTCAGATCTTTAAATTAATTTGTTCTATTTCTGATATTCAGATCTTGAATGTGGTCATTTCCTCACTCTCCAATTTGCAATCATGTTGTCTGTCCCGTATCTAGTATATGAACTCTGTCCCGTAAAGCCAGTAGATGAAACTAAAAATAAAGTATCATTATTAATATTCCTCGACGACTAAAGTAGTGACTTATCGATCAGAACTGTACTTAACCATTAGAACGTTTATTTTATGTCCTTGTTTACATTGCAAAAACTTCGACCAAATATTAACGCAGTTTTCTTAGTTGTGCACGTCTAATGTGTGGTATGTCATCATGTAATAATGGAAACAATATTAACATATTTTCAGAATTGGTTGTTACTGGTAGAATTAAACGACGTATTATTAGTATAAAGTAACAGTAACAGTATGCATGTAGTAAGAGTAGACAGCAATACTGTATTGATCATATCAATCATATACTGAACATATTTAAAAAGGACATAGTAAATACAGGTTTAAGCCAGTATAAACGTATATTTGAACGTTTAATTATCATACGACGTTAAAACGTATTTAAATTAGGTAAACCGAAACAAAAAAAGTAATATGATAAAGTATTATATAGATTTTTTATAATAATATGACTTTAAATAAAATATTTAATGTATCGTAAAAGTTTGTGTTAAACTGACAGTGCATGCATATATTTTATAATTTACACATTTATTTACTTTTTGCTAATTCGAAGTCTAATATTATAAGTGTACGATTTTAAATTCGTAAGCTATAGATTAATTCTTGCCTTATTGTGCATGTGTATAACCTATTGTTCGGAACCTATTACAGACAAGAAATGTGAAGCACATCAAGTACCTGTTTTCACTTCAATATAGTTTAATACATACTAGGCCGTGACACGTGGCAAAGAGCCAAATGGCTGCGTCGTTTACCACAAATATTCCTGGAGACGTCCATAACAGCAAAATCACTTGTCATACTTTATTATACGAAGGTTTTATCTGTAATAGTACATAATACAGATTTGATTTTTTTAAATGACACAACATATTCAGTGTAAATATTAATTATTATATGGTAGAGCATATTAGTTGTCCCCCTTGGGTGTGCCAGGATCTACACTGACGCCGGGGCATTGGTGGCAAAATGTTACGTATTACCAAGCTTATCATGTAATCATCAATGATAAATGATCAGGTCATTAGTGAGATTAAATAACGAAAAGAAAAGATATTTAAGTTCAAGGGTTACGTTTCTTTTGTTGAAGAAGCTTGTTTAGTTGATACATCCATCATCAATTTGAAAGCACTTTTCAATGTATTTATTAGCTGCTTAATAAAGTAAATTTTTGAAAAATTATCACTATAAACTGCCCTCCAACTGTCATTACTGCCACAACCGACTATAACAGAAGTCCTTATATCCACTTCGAACCGTAAAACTTGTTTTGTTATAAATAAATAATTGTTGCGTTTGAAAAACACAAAATTTATTATATATTCATACACTATTGCGTTACTCTCCTGTGTATTTTTGCTATTGATCACTGTTCCTTGAAGTAAAGTATCAAAAACTAAATTAAATCCAAACTAATTTGAATATTAAATTCATAGCAAACTATTATTAGCAATCCTCTCAGGCCATCTTATGAAGCATTATTTAATATGTAATCTAAAAGATAAAATAGCTCAATGTAACAAAATATTCAGTAACAATATAGTTTTTTAGTATTGATGTAAATAGGTTATCAACCAATAAACTCCTGACATTTGTTTGTGGGTAGTAGTCAAGGAACTTATTTAAACGTAATGAAGAATTTCCGTGGGCTCAGTGGTCATATCACGTAAGCAGTTACCCATACCCGACGAGCCGTAAACGATTTGCTAGCTCAGCTTTTTGCGGTTATTTATAATATATCTTTTACTTTCCTTATTTCTGGGTACGTTCTCACTTGTCTACAATTCCAATATGTATAGTTTTAAAACATTATTATTACAAATTACATTATGTACATGTTTACATTTATTACATGTGCGAACTTCCCCCAGCTTGGCAACAACATGTCATTATTAATAACTTCTTCAACCCAATAATAATATTGATTAATGGTTTTTAAGATCCAAATTTCCAGTACAGGATGATTATATCGGTGGTAAATTGTTATTATTTGCATAATAGTAAATTATGCATCGCATGCTACTTTGAAGATTATCATAAACCTGTTTACTTATTTTTAATGATTAGGATTTATTTCTATATGAATACTCATTTCTAAAATTACTGAATATAAAATGTACGATCTGTATTATGTAAGATATAAAAATAAAGTTAAAATATTAGAACATGAAATATAACCAATAGAAAAAATAAATTTTTCTATAGATAGTATTTATTTTTTGGAACACATATTTTTGGAACATATTATTGTCATAGAAGAAATCAAATTGATTAACTGTGAGATGAATATTATTTTAAATAAATGTAAAATTAGAATGCATTTAACTATCAACAGGGCTGTATTTGAAACAAAGTAGGCATTTTTACCTCCGTGAATATTAAAAGACTACGTTTGTTTTGTTTGGTTTTAGGTAAGCCATTGTCATCTAGTCCCCCAAGACTCCTCTGGTTTCAACAGAACTTGGTAGTTACTTGAGAGCTTAATGCAAGTTTACAAGCATTGCACGCGCTGAGCTATATGCAATTAATAAATTTAAATTTATTTGGAGTGTTTTGCCTACAGAATTATTCTAAACATCGTATAATTGCACTTAATATTTCAAAACCAGATGTAACAATTTGTAATTTTTCTCCAATACATGTTGGTTGTGGTAATATATACTAGAATATAAAATACATCACTTTCCTCTAAAATAATTGGTTGGTAAATAACTATTACAATGTTTTATTTTATTACCTAAACAAATACATACAATATGCTATTGTTGTTTTAAAGGCAAATCATATTATTTTTCCCTATCCATTCTGGTGTTCTATTTAAATTATTGTGTTTCTTGACCGACTATAGTGCCAATTAATTTCAAAGAAAGGTTGTAGAAGTTGAAAGCATAAACCGTATACTGTTCACAAAGCAGAATAAACAAACCACCCGGGTAATGTTTGAAATGTCTCTGCACTGCGTACACAACCCCTCGCTGACAGAGTGTTAGTTCGAGAGGTTATTGTAAAAAAGTGTAATTATTTTAATTTGTATATCTTTAGCGGATTATAGTGAGTTAACGTCCTCCTATTTGCGCTAATGGTTTTTACTTGTAACGTAAAATAAAAGCCATATGGGTAATTAACTGTAACTTTTGTCCTTGATTTTTGGCATTGCAAATCAGAGAGACCCATGACTGAGTTTTATCCTAGAGTTTCTTGCGTACTTTAAGGCAAACTTGGGATGTGAGGATATTTCAGGTGTCTTGAGAAGCCTTTTTGGTTTTTTAATGGAAATCTGTTTGCGTTGGTATTTATACATTAATATTGCAGATTTTGTAGTTCTAGTTTGGCTGTTTCCCACGGCCAGAAGATTCTTTGGAAATACCATTGACTTAGTCCAGGTATTTCCTTTGGTTAAGGTTTTCAATTTGTTGTTGTTTTCTCATGTTTGGTGACCCTGTGGTTGTTTGAATTGGTAATTTATTTGGTCAATAAACTATTGTTTGACCAGTTAATTTCTTGTTTTTGGTAAGCAGGTTGTGAAACTGTGTTGCCAGGGATTCTAATGTTGTTTCAACACATTCCCTCTCTTAAGCAAATACAATCCCTGTAGACTAGTTTTGAGACTGGTTGATACTGTAGGTTTGAGATTGGTTGATATTGTAGGTTTGAGACAGGTTGATACTGTAGGTTTTTTTTAGGAGTCACATTCTTTCTGTAATAATATGAGCAGTGGTATTGTAGTGTTCTACAACACTTTATGGGAGCCTTATAAGTAGTGTGGGAAGGGGACTTCTGGGCCAAGTGATTGACAGCTTCCGGTCACGTGACCGGAAGCGCTGAGTCATTAAATACGTCATCTGAGGCTGAGCCAGTGACGTAGGCGGTTTTGTGACGTAATGAGTGAAAGGTTAAAGTTCAAGGTCACGGGGAGGTAATTTTAAAAAAGTACTACCTCGCACGCGTAAAATCCGATTGTGATTCGATAGTTTTAATTCGATAAAAATATCGAATGAAAACAATCGAATGAAGCAATCGAATGATACGAGTGCGAGGTAGTACTATTTCATTTATTACTTTATTTTTTTTTACTTTTCTTTTTATTTACAATAAGTTATGTTTACAATAATTTATGTTTACAATAGTTCCCCGTTGTTCGTTGTTATCGATGTTGTTGATCCGGACGAGTTGCGGCCATCACTTCGCTTTCTGATGAAAGACGGTAGATACTTCGATTCCTGCGCAGAGTCCATGTTGTTTTTTGATGCGTAAAGTTCCAAAGATAAATCGTAACCGGACGCAATGAGAAGTCTTAACTCTTCATTAAAAACCTCGAGGTCTTGGAAAGTCGCCAGATGAATAGAGTCATAATGAATACACCTAATTTTGATGGACATTTCAACAGAGAGCTCGATGTACACTGGTCAAGAGCCGGAGGTGTACTGACTATTCGCTAGCTAGCGTTTTGGTATCAAACAAAATAGTGGGGGTAAAGGTGTGGTGGGGCGGAGCAGATGGCGGACGGCAGATGGCAGGCGGCAGATGGTAGGCGGCAGGTGGCAAGTGCGCGGCAGATGGTTGCTACTACATCCACCATCATTAGTCAAACCCTATTAGGGATGACATTATTGCTTCTGCATCAGAAGATATTGTGCTAGAAACTTCATGTACTTGTATTTCATCATTTGTATTGTCAGCTTGCTCAATATTAAAAGAAGAACATGTGGAAGAAACAGTAGTGCCTTGTATTTGCAAAACCATGTGAACTATGCAAGAGCCACAGGTATACTGAAGTGATACAAGCATGTAGGATAGACACTCGCCTTTACTCCCCACCACACCAGTTTCCCCCACCAAGTTTTCACATCGCACAATAACTACGGGACACGCATTAGTTAGGGGCTAGCTCTGACTCTGTGAGGATCGGAGCTCCGTAACTGAAAACATTAACAATTATTGCTCGACACTGTTTTTACGCAATCATAACAGTCACTGTGATCTAATTTATTGCATGTACTCATATGATGCATCTTGCGTAGCAGACAACTTGCTAAGAATGTTTCAGCATGGAGTATTCTACGGCGAAATCGCTCACAATCCACTAACAGCGTAGACCTTCTATCTTCACAGTCGGAGAAGTAGAAGGTGGTGGCAGGCGGACTGTTGAAGGACACCTTCGTCATATTTCTGTAAAACTGTGACATCTTTAGAATAACACAAACTCTATAGGTAGATGTTAATCCTGCAAGAGCTGAAAGTATAATGATATAGCGCTAGCGTGTATGATACCCACCCGACCTACCCGCACCACAACGTTACCTCGGTATACTTTAAGCTATAAATAACTTGTCGTAGTTTGATCCATAAACAAAGTATTTATTTATGTCAGGCCTTGAAAGTGTTGTTTTCGCGCTATTTCTTCCCTACTCTCAGTCGGATCTGAATTCTATTCGCACCATATTGTTCGTCTGATTAACCCGCGTAATATGAGTAGCCACTCGCTATACTTTAACCCAATAATAAAGAAGTTATTAGTATGTAACCTTGAAAACATTGGGTTTTTCGCTATTTCTGCTATACCGTTGGTCGGATCTGAATTCTGTTTGCACCATCTTGTTCGTCTGATTAACCCGCGTAATTTGAGTACCCACTCGCTATACTTTAACCCAATAATTAAGAAGCTATTAGTATGTAACCTTGAAAACATTGGTTTTTTCGCTATTTCTGCTATACCGTTGGTCGGATCTGAATTCTGTTAGCACCATCTTGTTCGTCTGATCAATTCGCGTAATTTGAGTACCCACATGACATACTTTGGACAAACTTTGTAGTTTTTTCACTTCTGCTACTATACCCTTGGCCGGATCAAAATTCTGTTTGTACCTCCTTGTTCGTCTGATCAATTCGCGTAATTTGAGTACCCACATGACATACTTTGGAAAAACTTTGTACCCCCCCCCTACATGGGTCATGTTCAAGGTCAAGGTCAAGGTCAAGGACTTTGGGACTTAGAAATTTTCACAAAGTGGGCTGCACAAACAAAATCTCCTGCCTATGTACAGGCCAAGTCCCTAACTTGAAATGCTTAGGGTGGTCCTGAAAAGGACCGTTTGAGTGCTGAAAGGTGGTCGGGATAGGGATGGTCGGGATCAGGATCGGATCAAACTTTATTCTTCAAAACCCACTTTACCCTCCCATATTTTCTGGTTAAGAATAACTCCTGTGTGTCGGGTATCAGAGGGGGTGGCGGTGGGAGAGACTGCGGCAGACGCACCTCGATGTAGTGGACGGTGTGTTGAAACAGGAACACGTGGTCCCCGTTGGTTGCCACATATTTATACTCCGTCATCCGCTTCAGATTTCGAAACGCGACCTTGGAGACTTCAAACGGCGTCACCAAGTCGTTCAGCCCCATCACCCTTGTCCGTTGCATCACCTCATCGACAGTCGGTGTCGGAGACGAAGGTTGAGCCGCCGATGTAGAAGGCCGAGGCTGAGCCGATGTAGAAGGTCGATGCTGAGTCGAGGGTCGTTGTTCAAAATACAGCGGATGACCATGGAGATTCCGTTTGAGAGACTTCAAAGTTGAAGGTCTCTTAAACCCGCTCCTTCTTTCCGTCGACCTCTTCAAAGATTCCTTTAAGCGCTGGAGTTTTTCGGGAGTCAGAGGAGAAGACATGGTGTAAATAGGATGGAAGAGAAAATGGATAAGATAGAGTTGGATAGAGCACGTGTGTACTGGTTGCAAACCAAAGCCAGAATGAGGCGGCAGACAGAGTGAAGCAGGTCGTAAAGTGAAACCTTGCCCTATCCATACATGGGTAGAAAGCTGAGGACTGGTTTAGAACCGGTTACGTCAACCCCCCCCCCTCGAGCTCCCTTGAGCCCCCCCCCCTCGAGCTCCCTCGAGCCCCCCCCCCGAGCTCCCTCGAGCCCCCCCCCTCGAGACCCCCCCTTTTTGGGTCATGTTCAAGGTCAAGGTCAAGGTCGAGGGAAAAATTTTCTTGGAAGTGCGGGATAAAATCCCGCAACGAAGCAGGGTTATCCCTTATCCCGCTTTCCCCTCAATATCCCGATTTCCCATTCTCCGTCTATATAACCCGAGATTTCGAGCGTCTCTTCGCAGTAGCCTGCCGCCCGTTGCGATGAACGTCCCACTGGGTTGCAGTGCCTGCTGCAGCGTAGGTCTGTTAAGTGTGCGTTGGGCCCGACGCGCAATTAAGAGATCCGCGCCCTTGCATGTTTAGTTAGTTTGTTTAAGCATAGTAGGATACCCCCCACTATAGCAAGCCAATCAGAAGCCAGCATTTTGTAGTGACGTCATTCCAAGATGGCGGCGCCCATGGCACTTTATTTCCCGCCAAATTTCCTAACCTCACTTTTTTAAATTTTAACTCATTTTGCTCAGTTCTGGCAACCTATGCTCTATGATAAATTATTTTACATATACACCATTATATATATATATATTATATACTGTAAATTATATGTATATATGTTCCATGGTTCGACTATTATATACTCTATGCGATTGATACTATCATATGGCAATGTATATACAATATTATACATATACTTTACAGCTACACCATTATATAAATATAATCTAGGATATATTAAAAAGTGACGTCACACGTCACTTGACCGCATGGGCTGAGTGAATATATACGTCATCTGAAGCTGAGCCAGTGACGTAGACGGTTTTGTGACGTAATGAGGGAAAGTTTAAAGTTCAGGGTCACGGGGAGGTTATTTAAAAAAAAGTACTACCTCGCACGCGTAAAATTCGATTGTGATTCGATAGGTTAATCGATATAAAAAATTTAATGAAAACAATCGAATGATACGAGTGCGAGGTAGTACTATTACAAAAATTACTTTATTTTATTTACAATGTTTGTCCTTATTTACAATGCGAAGCTTCCGCCGTTGTTGGTTATAATCGAAGTTGTTGATCTCGACGAGTCGCGGCCATCGTGTTTTTTCCTGATAAAAGACGGTAGATACTTTGATTCCTGTGCAGAGTCCATGTTGTTTTTTTGACACCGATCTATTCTGATAGGTTTTTCCATTTCATTACCGTCAGGTAGAAATACTACCTGACGGCAATGAAGTAGAAACATCTATCAGATCTCGAGTGACATAATATTATTATTTTGTGAAGAGCGTCTCGGAGAGCTCGATGTTCACCGGTCGAGAGCCGGAGGTGAACTGACTATTCGCTAGCTAGCGTTCTGGTATCAAACAAAATGGTGGGGGTAAAAGTGTGGTGGGGCGGAGCAGATGGTGGACGGCAGATGGCAGGCGGCAGGTGGCAAGTGTGCAGCAGATGGCATCTGGCGCGGGGAGGAAGACTTTGTTTAATATATCCATTAGTTAAAACCCATCAAGGATAACGTAATTGCTTCTGTATCAGAAGATTTTGTGGTAGACACTTCTTGTACTTGTATTTGATCAGTCGTTTCATTAGTGTCAGCTTGGTAAATATTAAAAGATGAAGATGTGTAAGAAACATTATTGTCTTGTATTTGTGAATCAAAGTGTACCGCGCAAGAGCTGGGCGTATAGTGATATAGCGTCTGCGTGTAGGTTAGGTACTCGGCTCTTCCCCCACCACACTAGTCCCCCCACCATACCAGTCCCCCCACCAAGTTTTACATCGCACAATAACTAGTTTACATGTGTTAGTTAGGGTTTAGCTCTTAGACTGTCAAGACCTCAGCTCCGTAACTGAAAACTTCAATAATATTTGCTCAACGCTGTATAATGATAACAGTTAATATGATCTAAACTAGTGCATGTATTCATATGGTGCTTTTTGCGTAGCAAACAACTGGCTAAAAGTGTTTCAACCTCGATTATTCTTCTACGAAACCGCTCATTGTCCACTAAAAGCGTAGACCTTCTGTCTTCATTGTCAGAGAAGTAGAAGGTGGTGTCAAGTGGACTACTGAAGGTCACCTTCCTCATGTTCCTGTAAAACTGCGACATCTTTCAGACCCTCTAGGTAGATGTTCATCCGTCAAGAGCTGGAAGTATAATGATGTAGCGTTATCGTGTATGATAGCCACCTACGGTTGCTATACCGTTGGTTAGATTTAAATTCCGATTGCACCTTCTTGTTCGTCTTGTCAAGCCGCGTAATTGAAGTACCCACATGTTATACTTCGAACCAAAATTAAAGAAGTTATTTAGGTTTGTCCTTGAAAATAGTTTTCTTTCACTGTTGCTGGTATACCCTTGGTCGGATCTGAATTATAATTGCACCTTATTGTTCCTCTTGCTGAGCCACGTCAGTAGAGTGCCCACATGTTATACTTAAAACCAAAAATAAAGAAGTTATATATGTTTGTCCTTGAAAATAGTTGTTTTTGGCTATTTTACTGCTATACCCTTGGTCGGATCTGAATTCTGTTTACACCAACGTGTTCGTCTGATCAACCCGCGTAATTGGACTACCGACTTGGCATATTTTAAACCATAAATAAAAAATTTATTTAGAATCGACATTTAAAATAGTTGTTTTTGGATATTAATGCTATACCCTGGGTCGGATCCGAATTCTGTTTGCACCATCTTGTTCGTCTGATCAATACGCGTAATTTGAGTACCCACTTGGCATATGATAAACCAGAAATAAAGAAATTATTTAGATTTGACCTTCAAAATAGTTGTTTTTGGCTATTACTGCTATACCCTTGGTCGGATCTGAATTATATTTTCACCATCTTGTTCGTCTGATCAATCCGCCTAATTTGAGTACCCACTTGGCATATGATAAACCAGAAATAAAGAAATTATTTAGATTTGACCTTCAAAATAGTTGTTTTTGGCTATTACTGCTATACCCTTTGTCAAATATGAATTCTGTTTTCACCATCTTGTTCGTCTGATCAATCCGCCTAATTTGAGTCCCCACTTGGCATATGTTAAACGAGAAATAAAGAAATTATTTAGATTTGACCTTCAAAATAGTTGTTTTTGGCTATTACTGCTATACCCGTGGTCGAAACCAAAAATAAAAAAGTGCGATACCCTTGGTCGGATCTGAATTCTGATTGCACTTCTTCCAATTATAATCAATTAATATAATACCCGGCGTCAGGCTACTGCGAACCCAAGTTTTTACCAAGGTCAGTTTTAAAGCGTGAAAGAAAAGTTTATATTTCATTAGTAAATAAAACACTTCAAAAAACCAACATCAAACACAACAATCAGTTAAACTAACTAAATTTACTAGCAACAAACTACAAGCGTTACTCTAACATGCTTAATAATAAACATACATGCCTTAAGCTAAGGTAGCATCTCTAATATACAGTGGTACCAACTCTATACTAGAGATACTATTGCGGACAGTGCAGGCAACCAGCTAGCTAGGCTGTCGGCCTGCGACTGCGAGCCCTCTGCGGACAGCCCCTTGGTTTTATAGCCGCCAGCGTTGACGCTGCCAGACAGAGGAGAGCAGATGTCACAGCAGATGCCGCAGCGCGCCGGCGCGGCGGTGCACCGTCTGTGTTTGCAACTATGCTCAAAATGGTCTTCAATAAAGTCGAAACGTAGCACCTCTGGCGGGGACCTAACCGGTTCTTAAATCACGGCTATCCGGTTTTAAATATGCATATAAAAGGTGTTTATTATTCTTTTCACCATTTTTAAGGTAAAACTTCACTATACATTGTGTAACATGTCATAGATTTGTTTTTAAATGTCAATAACAATTTTAAAATAGGCCATTATAAATAAAATCTATTACATATTCGTTGTAAATGTGTTATCACTATAATACACTTATAGACTAATAATAAATGTAAATTCTTTCATAAAAAGTGTATCACATATTTGACTTTTCATAAAATAAAGTGTTATGTTGCATTTATATTTATATAGACTTATGAGGAATCATATAATTTGATATGTAAAGCAAATTAGGCAGTAAATAATAAGATACTTATTTGTTACATCGATAAACATATCTGGTTAGTGATTATATTTTACTCGTGAAGCAAAAACTTGAAAATAATTTTTCACCAAAAAAATACACATAAAAAACATTTTTGTCTTGATTACTAGAAAAATAAATTGATGAAGCGGTTTGAGCAATAACGGTTGAATCTTTAGAGATTTTTGATTGCCTTTTTGTTTCATTTTGGAAATGTATTAATATGAACCAACAACATAATTGCAAAAGTTATTAGTGATACTCAATACATGCAGAGTCAAACTGTATTCAAGAACTACGAGTAAAAATTCAGCCTAAACCTTCAATTCAGATTTATTCAATTCAGTTATATAGTTGATTACTTAAAATGGATTGGAGTTATAATAGATAGATAGATTGATTGTAGTGATGTTGTGGGCATTTTACAGTTTTCTCAGTAAAACTACTGTGCAATGATTCTTTTATATTGAGAAGAAACAGATGTGACAACGCAATTGGTTGGTTTAACTTCTATAATGACTGAATAAAATGAGAAATTTACATACAAAATATATTAGGGCTAAATTAACAAGTGTTTTACTACTAATCAAAACAACTTTTACTTTTACAAAGTGTTGTGACTGAGGGTGTTTTATTGCCATGATTATTATTCGTGAGATAAACATACACTCTTAGTACCCACTTTTTATTTCAAATCATAATATTAATGGGTACGAAATATACTGTAAGTTAGTCAGGCTAAATATTTGAAAGCGAACATCCGAGGGGCTGTTCAAAAGTTATTACTGTAACATGAACAAAACTTCTTGTACAACGTTAAGACTCGTTTTCACTATTATTTTAATCCTCTCCTTGATTAGTAAATTGGCTAATACAATACTTATAAAAAACTATCATAAATTGCAGATTTAAATGTGACTTGAAAGTCTATTTACAGTGGATTGCATCTTGGAAAGATTTTGTACACTTTTATTATAATTTTATAATATTCAGAGGGTTTAGTTTATAACTCCCACCACTATTCCCCTAAAATAGTTGTCTACAATCAATTAAAAATTTCGCATGTACGTAATCACGGTGAAGCGGCACGTCATTTGACAATGTAGGCTAAATAATCAGCTGAAATAACACAAGCAGGAGCGAGTAGTCAGCTGTTGACGTCTGTTACGGTGCGGCCGACGCCGCGACGCGCGACGCCCCGATGTGCTGTGGCCTTGGTGATAAGCCGCAACCTTGTCTATTGGTGTATATCTCGGCCCCAACGCCGCGGACTACGGCTCCACGCTGTTCTACCACATTCTGCATAGTTAAAACGCTCCTCATTTTACTTAGATCTTCACCTAGAAAATATTAATTATGTAATTTTTACTCCATATTGCATTGACATTATTGTTTTCACAACGATAACGTTTGAAAGAAGCGTCCGATTTTGATGACATTTGGCACAAATGTGGAGAGTAACATTTATGACTTTAAGTTCGAAAACCAGATCGAACAGTCTATGGGAAGGGGGTTTTATGGGGGTTTTAAATTTTACAAAAATCAGTTTATTTTTATTTTTATCCTTAAATTTTTAAAACACTAGATTTTGGTTAAAGCCATTTTATATAGCTTAAAAACAAACAATTTAGTATTTTGAATCATTAAGCTATGTTTAGTGGTTGTGGAGAAAAGTAAAAAAATGTGTCCATAAAATGTCCCATGTTAATCTTATGGGAATACGGTTTTTAGATTTTCCTCAGATAATTTCACTGAAAACTCCACATTTCTTTCCACCAATCAGTTTAGCTCTACAAAACAATCATTTTGGCGTTTTAATTGTTGTTTTACGTCCAACCGTTGCAGTGATATTCAAAATGCTAAACACAGTACGTTGTCCAATGTTATGGAGAATAAATAAAGTGTTATATTTCGATTATTTATGTATTTATATTGATGAAACTTGGTATGCGGCTTCAATTAGCTGTGGTATATTAATATTAGCACAAACAAGTTTTTTTTAATTTTTCCCAGTAGCAGCAAACTTGCATACTTGGGCCCGATGTTATTCATATGGATAATAAGTAAAGTTTTATATCTCCCTTAGTTATGAACCTAAATTGATAAAATTTGTTATGTAGCTTTACCTGGTTGACTTATATTGATAATTCCAAAAAAAATCAACACATTTCTTATCATCCTTGTTGCAGCAAATCTGCGTACTCAATTATGTTATTCTTATAAAGAATAAATAAAATGCTATATACCACTTATTAATGAATGTATTTTTTTGTAAAACTTGGTAAGTGGCTCTAGGTAGTAGTGATACCCATATATATGCATTGGAAATTTGCTTAGTACGCAGGTTTGCTGTGACGGGGAATTTATATTTTCTGTAGGAAGGTTGATTAACAACTAAGTATCCTTCGTATTCAAGTTCCTTGAATGTTCCTCCTCTTTTAACGTCAAACATACTTTTATAGGATAGGTTATATTGTTGATATGTATAGAGGATTAGTTTTGAGTTTTTATATAAAAAACATATATTTATTCATTGTTTTGATTACATTTTTAGCTAGATCAATTAATTTACGACTAAGAAGCCTTCGTATTTGGAGGGGGAATGTTTAAGTAACAGATAGTTTAAAATAAAGTAGATTTTGTTGTTATAAAAAGGCAACATTATGTTTTCTTACTAAAGTATTTTATTTCATTATTGATTAAAACAAGTTTTTGCTTCACAAGTAAAATATAATTACTAATCAGATATGTTTATCCATTTTCTTAATCATGTGGTATTCCTTCCAACAAATAAGTCTCTTAATATTTACTGCCTAATTTGCTTTACATATCAAATTATATAATTTCTCATAAGTCTACACGGAAAATACAACTCGTTAACCAAGTCCGGGTTAAATGCCACAGGGTTACTATTAACTGAGTTCAGTTTACTGGAACGAATCTGGCTTAGTTATTGCCAACCATGTAAAAATAGTTATGATGGAGGTGGTTATCGGTAACTGAGTAGTTGGTAATACTTACAAAGTCTTGATTTTACGAAGCAAGGTTTGTTAAATTTGACCTAGCAACATTGTACGTGATAACTAAGAAGACATCTAGGTTGCATCCAACCTTGTAGGTTGTTTGTTAGTAACCTTAGCGTTGGTTGAAATCTTACCATGTACTCGGTTATAATTACGAAACAACTTGATTTGTGTGATGAGTTAGTTTTAACAAACTGTGCGTGGTTGGCGTTTACAGTGACGGTGTCTCTTCAGTCTGCAGAGTGTCAGTGTGCACAGTGCAATAAGTTAAAACAATAAACAACTCAGGTCACTGTACCGTGCAAGCTTGTGAGATTTTCGTACTGTGTTCAAGTTATAAGTTCACTAAATATGTATGAAACAGATCCATATGAAGAAGTAAGACAAATTTTAAATGAATGGGGTCTAGATCAATGAACATGATACATCATCCGAAGGTACGTATTCTTTAATCTGTTTTAGGTTATAAATTCAAAGTTTAAGTTAATGTAGGCCTATTGAAGATGAATTTTATGTGGTTTTATCAAACCTGTCTTTGATAAGGATAAGGGTCAGTAAACTGTAAGTAGCTACATTACCTTGGACTTTAATTAATTATACTACTACCGAATATATAACTACTATGATAAACAATAATTGCTGGTGGTAGTGGCATGTTCAACTTACTTCAAGTCTATATTGTCCTGTTTTTAGAACTTGTAAAACGAAAACAGAGGTGTTAAATTTGTAAAGATAATTTTGTCAAGTGTTGTTAATAATTAATCAAAGTAATAAACACATTTTACGTCAAGAACAACACTTTACTGTCATATAAACTTATATAATAATAATATAACGTACAGTAAATAGTATTATAAATATAAGTTTGTATTACAATAAAATGTTGTTGTTTGCATTAAATTTGAATTTTATTTTGAGTTTAATTTATAAACATTTTCCTTAACTAAACAGGTTTTTCTATTAACATTGAAGTCACTAAGGCATGGTTTAGGCAATCTTTAATATCGTCATAGGCCTATACTAACTTTTTTTGGCGTATTTTTACAAGTTTTAAATGTCTAGATTAATACAAAAAATGTACACTTTTTAATGGCTGCCATTTTAAAATGATAAAACCTAGAAACGTCAAATTCAATACCAAATTATCATTTCATCATATCAAGTTTCAAGATCATACCTTAAATGTTGTTCACTATGTTTATATCACTTTTTGTGCCTTTTGGGGTTTTGGGGAAAAAAACACCTTTAAGGCTTCGCCCCAGGGTTTATCTTATGGAAGAAAATAGGTCAATTTCATTACACATTTAACAGCTATTAAGTAAAAATGCAGTTCAGAAGCATGAATGATTGTTTTAAGCTGACTTATGGAATGGCATTACTATATAAACTAATAGGGCCCATATGAGCTGGTTATCCGAAAGTAAAAATATTTAGCCTACTCAAATTCGAGCATCAGGATTCGCTCATTAAATTTGAATCAAAAACCTAAATTTTATTAAAGTTGTTTATAGTAATCACATTTTTATAAGTAATTCAGTATTCAGTATTCTACAACCACTAAACCTAGGTTAATGATTCAAAATACTAAATTATTTGTTTTTTAAGCTCTATAAAATGGCTATAACCAAAATTGAGTGTTTTTAAAATTTTAGGGAGAAAAATTAAAAAAACTGATTTATGGAAAATTTAAAACCCCCATAAACCCCCCCCCCCCCTTCCCATGGTTCGATTTTTCTGGTTTTCGAACTTAAAGTCATAAATTTTACTCTGCACATTTGTGCCAAATTTCATCAAAATAGGGCGTTTCTTTCAAACGTTATCGCGGTAACAGACACATATTATATATATATATATATATATATATATATATATATATATATATATATATATATATGTGTGTGTGTGTGTGTCCGTTACCGCGATAACTTTTGAAAGAAACGCCCTATTTTGATGAAACTTGGCACAAATGTGCAGAGTAACATTTATGACTAAGTTCGAAAACCAGAAAAATTGAACCCTGGGAAGGGGGGGTTTATGAAGGTTTTAAATTTTCCATAAATCAGTTTTTTAAAATTTTTCTCCCTAAAATTTTAAAAACACTCAATTTTGGTTCTAACCATTTTATAGAGCTTAAAAAACAAATAATTTAGTATTTTGAATCATTAACCTAGGTTTAGTGGTTGTAGAGAAAAGTCAAAAAACGTGTCCATAAAATTGTCCATGTTAATCTTATGGGAAAAAGGTTTTTGGATTTTCCTCAGATAATTTTACTGAAAACTTGGCAATTGCTGATACCAATCAGTTCAGCTCTACAAAACAATCATTTTGGTGTTTTAAGTGTTGTTCTAAGTCCAACCGTTGAAGAGATATTCAAAGTGCTAAACACAGTACGTTGTGCAATGTTATCCTTATGGAGAATAAATAAAATTTTATATCTCGATTATTTATGAATGTATATTGATGAAACTTGGTATACGTAGTACTGGTATATTGATATTTGCACTCTAAATGGATTTTTTGTTGATTATCCCGATTGCAGCAAACCTGCATACTCGACCCCCATATTATTCATATGGAGAATAAGTCAAGTTTTATATCTCCCTTAGTTATGAACCTAAATTAATAAAACTTGGTATGTAGCTTCACCTGGTTGAGTTAAATTGATAATTGCAAAAATACACATTTTTTTATCTTCCTCGTAGCAGCAAACCTGCATACTCAACTCTAATGTTATTCTTATGGAGAATAAATAAAATGCTATATATCACTTATTTATAAATTGATTTTTGTGAACCTTGGTAAGTAGCTCTATGTAGTAGTGAGACACATATATATGCATTGGAAATTCACTGAATACGCAGGTTTGCTGCAAGGGGTATATATATATATATATATATATATATATATATATATATATATATATATATATATATATATATGTATATATGTATATATATGTGTGTGTGTCCGTTACCGCGATAACTTTTGAAAGAAACACCCGATTTTGATGAAATTTGGCACAAATGTGGAGGGTAGCATTTATGACTTTAAGCTCGAAAACCAGATCAATCGCACTATGGGAAGGGGGTTTTATGGGGGTTTACAATTTTACAAAAATCGTTTTTTTTTTTGCAAATGTGAGCCCAAAATGTTAAAAACACTCAATTTTGGTTCTAGCCATTTTATAGAGCTTAAAAAAACAAATAATTTAGTATTCTGAATCATAAACCTAGGTTAAGTGGTTGCGGAGAAAATCTAAAAAACGTGTCCCATGTTAATTTTATGGGAAAAAGGTTTTTAGATTTTTCTCAGATAGTTTTACTAAAAAATTCAAATTTCTGTTTATTAATGTGTTTAGCTCAACAAAACAAACATTTTGGTGTTTTAATCGTTGTTCTACGTCCAACCGTTGCAAAGATATTCAAAGTGCTAAACACAGTACGTTGTCCAATGTTATCCTTATGTAGAATAAATAAAATTCTATATCTCGATTATTTATGAATTTATATTGATGAAACTTGTTATGTGGCTTCAACTAGTTGTGGTGTATTGATATTAGACAAAAAACAAGTTTTTTGTTGATAGTCCTCGTAGCAGCAAACCTGCATACTCGGCTCCCATGTTATTCATATGGAGAATAAGTAAAGTTGTATATCTCCCTTAATTATGAACCTACATTAAGAGAACTTGGTATGTAGCTTCACCTGGTTCAGTTGTATTGATAATTGCAAAAACAAAAACATTACTTATCTTCCTTGTTGCAGCAAACCTGCGTCCTCAACCCTAAATGTTATTCTTACGGAGAATAAATAAAATGCTATATATCACTTATTTATGGATGTATTTTTGTGAAACTTGGTAAATAGCTCTTTGTAGTAGTGAGTCACATATATATGCATTGGAAATTCGCTGAGTACTCAGGTTTGTTGTGACGGGGGTATTTTCTTTTGCAGTGAATGAAGAAAAATAAAACTTGGCTGCCTTCCTTCTTCTCTTCCTCAGCTTCTAAACTTGGGCAAGATCAAAGAAGAAAAAATATGGACACCGACGAAAGCGGAGTTTAAAGACGGCTTCAAGACGTTAAAAAGTGTGTGAAGTGTAAAAACGTATGCAAGCCTTGTAAATGTCTGTTACTGCACATTTAAAGTTATCCTCGAGAGGGGTGAGATTTAAAATTGTGTTATTCTTCAATATGATATTCAGATTATTATTTTTGGAGTTTCCTGGATATCATGATTAGCCAAAAGTTATCTTTTAAGTTGAAATTAGGACCTTACTAAATCGCCATTATGAACCCCCTAATTAAAAAGTATTATTCAGATAAGTCGGCATGAAATGCATAGGTGTGCCAATTCAGGCTGTATTCAATAAACAGCTTGTACAGCTTGTATTCAATATTTGTCAATTGTACAGCTAAAACTTTAAGTAAATAATAACTACAAAATTCAATATTTGTTAAGTTGAAACACACTACACACTACACAACACTACTACACACATTTGTTAAGTTTCCAAATTTATAATGTTAGGGTGAAATTTGTCAAACTTATAGGATTTTTATTATAATAATAAATATTTGTTTTGAACTGTGATATTCTTTTATTCCTAGTACCGTAGTATATTAACGTTTTAAAATTCCTATATCGCTTATTCGTTCTCGGATTTAGTGGGAGCTTGTATCCACTAAACCTCCCATGCTAATCGTATGGCCAGTAACATTTACTGGATCAGAGCCCGATTTAATAAAGTGGATCAGAAGTCAGGAGACTTCGTAAGTGCTCGATACCGTACTTGACAACTATACGACGCATAGTAGGATAACTCTGATTTTTACTTATTTTAATCAGTTTCACAAAGAAGAAATAATCAAGGGTTTGCTAGGTTGTTACTTAAATAATACCCGGTTCTTTCACAAACAACTCTCAACAGTGCTAACAGCTGAACACACTGTACTTTGATCACCCAAGGCTTTATTACTGTAGGCCTAAAGATTACCTACCGGCGCACAGTGGGGAAAAATACTATTTAGGAGGTCAAAAGTCGAAAATCGAAAAGATTCCGTTAAAGTAGGAAACTCCTGGTCATAATTGTTTATTTGAAATTGATTGCGAGTGTTTTTGTGACTTGGCGTAACAATGAAGGGGTGGGGAGTCCTCTCTGTGTAGTTAGTATAGAAAGGTCGCCTCCTTATTAGTTTTCTTTTAATGCTGTTGAGTTATTTTTAGCCTGAAACATTCCTCTCTATTATGGTTCGACATTCTGCAATTGTCACAGTATTTCCCTCGAGATTGAGAGTAATTTTGGGCTTGAGATGTCCTGAATCTGCAGTCCTGCGTCATGTGGTTATTCCTCTTACATATATTGCAGTACCATTCTCTTACCCTAAGCGTGTGTTAGTTTTTTTTATATAACAGTTTTAAACCCCTTAGATAAATTTAATTAAATCATATTAAAAAGGAGAGTACTTTATTTATTCAATCGTAAAACAAGAATAAAACCATTTTTCTAGTATTTCCTTATAATTACAATATTGTAGGCTATTAGCATTGACTATATAGTCAATGCTATTAGTATCTCGTACTTTCGTATCTATTCCGTACGAATCGTACGAACATAGCTGTAAGAGCAGGTGTGGGTACAGCTGTCCAACCGGCTGAATGTCTGTCTGTCCTTGATTTGTGGTCCACGTGTTGAATGAATCTAAGGTCGTCACAACACTTTGTAGAAGAAAACGTTGTTTTGATTAGTAGTAAAACACTTGTTAATTTAGCCCTAATATATTTTGTATGTAAATTTCTCATTTTTATTCGGTCATTATAGAAGTTAAACCAACCAATTGCGTTGTCACATCTGTTTCTTCTCAATATAAAAGAATCATTGCACAGTAGTTTTACTGAGAAAACTGTAAAATGCCCACAACATCACTACAATCAATCTATCTATCTATTATAACTCCAATCCATTTTAAGTAATCAACTATATAACTGAATTGAATAAATCTGAATTGAAGGTTTAGGCTGAATTTTTACTCGTAGTTCTTGAATACAGTTTGACTCTGCATGTATTGAGTATCACTAATAACTTTTGCAATTATGTTGTTGGTTCATATTAATACATTTCCAAAATGAAACAAAAAGGCAATCAAAAATCTCTAAAGATTCAACCGTTATTGCTCAAACCGCTTCATCAATTTATTTTTCTAGTAATCAAGACAAAAATGTTTTTTATGTGTATTTTTTTGGTGAAAAATTATTTTCAAGTTTTTGCTTCACGAGTAAAATATAATCACTAACCAGATATGTTTATCGATGTAACAAATAAGTATCTTATTATTTACTGCCTAATTTGCTTTACATATCAAATTATATGATTCCTCATAAGTCTATATAAATATAAATGCAACATAACACTTTATTTTATGAAAAGTCAAATATGTGATACACTTTTTATGAAAGAATTTACATTTATTATTAGTCTATAAGTGTATTATAGTGATAACACATTTACAACGAATATGTAATAGATTTTATTTATAATGGCCTATTTTAAAATTGTTATTGACATTTAAAAACAAATCTATGACATGTTACACAATGTATAGTGAAGTTTTACCTTAAAAATGGTGAAAAGAATAATAAACACCTTTTATATGCATATTTAAAACCGGATAGCCGTGATTTAAGAACCGGTTAGGTCCCCGCCAGAGGTGCTACGTTTCGACTTTATTGAAGACCATTTTGAGCATAGTTGCAAACACAGACGGTGCACCGCCGCGCCGGCGCGCTGCGGCATCTGCTGTGACATCTGCTCTCCTCTGTCTGGCAGCGTCAACGCTGGCGGCTATAAAACCAAGGGGCTGTCCGCAGAGGGCTCGCAGTCGCAGGCCGACAGCCTAGCTAGCTGGTTGCCTGCACTGTCCGCAATAGTATCTCTAGTATAGAGTTGGTACCACTGTATATTAGAGATGCTACCTTAGCTTAAGGCATGTATGTTTATTATTAAGCATGTTAGAGTAACGCTTGTAGTTTGTTGCTAGTAAATTTAGTTAGTTTAACTGATTGTTGTGTTTGATGTTGGTTTTTTGAAGTGTTTTATTTACTAATGAAATATAAACTTTTCTTTCACGCTTTAAAACTGACCTTGGTAAAAACTTGGGTTCGCAGTAGCCTGACGCCGGGTATTATATTAATTGATTATAATTGGAAGAAGTGCAATCAGAATTCAGATCCGACCAAGGGTATCGCACTTTTTTATTTTTGGTTTCGACCACGGGTATAGCAGTAATAGCCAAAAACAACTATTTTGAAGGTCAAATCTAAATAATTTCTTTATTTCTCGTTTAACATATGCCAAGTGGGGACTCAAATTAGGCGGATTGATCAGACGAACAAGATGGTGCAAACATAATTCAGATCCGACCAAGGGTATAGCAGTAATAGCCAAAAACAACTATTTTGAAGGTCAAATCTAAATAATTTATTTATTTCTGGTTTAATATATGCCAAGTGGGGACTCAAATTAGGCGGATTGATCAGACGAACAAGATGGTGCTAACAGAATTCAGATCTGACCAAGGGTATAGCAGTAATAGTCAAAAACAACTATTTTGAAGGTCAAATCTAAATAATTTCTTTATTTCTGGTTTAAACTATGTTAAGTGGGTACTTAAATTACGCGGATTCATCAGACGAACAAGTTGGTGCAAACAGAATTCAGATCCAACCAAGGGTATAGCAGGAATAGCCAAAAATAACTATTTTGAAGGTGAAATCTAAATAATTTATTTATTTCTGGTTTAAAATATGCCAAGAGGGTTCTCAGATTACACTGGTTTAGACCATAGTAACTGTTATAATTATACAGCGTTGAGCAAACATTATTGAAGTTTTCAGTTACTGAGCTGAGGTCTTGACAGTCTAAGAGCTAAACCCTAACTAACACATGTAAACTAGTTATTGTGCGAAGTAAAACTTGGTGGGGGGACTGGTATGGTGGGGGGGACTGGTGTGGTGGGGGAAGAGCCGAGTACCTAACCTACACGCAGACGCTATATCACTATACGCCCAGCTCTTGCGCGGTACACATGGATTCACAAATACAAGACAATAATGTTTCTTACACATCTTCATCTTCTAATATTTACCAAGCTGACACTAATGAAACGACTGATCAAATACAAGTACAAGAAGCGTCTACCACAATATCCTCTGATGCAGAAGCAATTACGTTATCCTTGATGGGTTTTAACTAATGGATATTTTATTCGAATTCCCCCGCACCAGCTGCCATCTGCCCCGCGCCATCTGCCCCACGCCAGCTGCTTTGTAACTATCTGCCTCTTCCATCTGCCCCGCATCCTACACTTTTACCCCCCCCCCACCATTGTATTTGATACCAGAACGCTAGCTAGCGAATAGACAGTACACTATTCGATCTGATAGATGTTTTCACTTCATTGCCTATCCGTAGTTGGATGGTATTTTAAGGTCTGCAGCTATCTTTAGCGATTAATAATAAATCTGTATGATTTCTGCGCTCATTTGGTAATATGCGTAAGTATACGCATTATATTGAATGTAATTATCAAATAAAACCGTTAGAGTTTTTTAAAACATCCTCAGGATGACCCTGAACTTGGCCTATCTCACCGTTATATGGTCTACACTATTATATATGCTAGAACAATAACGGGTTTTCTCCAAACCCTCTTCTTCTTGCTCTATTGTAGCGTTTCTGAATTACTGTTAGTCACCTAAAAAAATCCAGTTGTAACAGGTTAAAATACAGCTCTGTGATTGGTCGGAATAAGCTCGCTCCCCATTGGTCGTATTAGGCGTTCTGATCGCTGATTGGTTGTTGGTGCCTATATATACCGGTGCAGACAGCCTTCCTCATTCATTCTGTTCCAGACTTTTGTGTTGGTCAGAGGTCCTTGCGCTGCTTCATTCTCTGCTATTGTGGTAAGTGAGTTGTGATAGTATTGTGCAATTATTACAGTAAGTGCTATTATAATTTGTCGTTAGTATTTAACGCGTATTATATTTGGTGTATCAGGTCTAACCTCAATTTTATTGTATAACATAACCCTACTTTTATATATTAACCTCACTTTTGAGAGTCAAACATATATTTCTATTTCATAGTCTCACTCTTTTAGTCTGACATAACCTCACTTTAATATTTTTAATTATTATTTTACTAGGCCTAGCGTTGTATTTACTCAAGTTTCTCTTTGGGTTCACATAACCTTACTTTTGCTTAACATAACCTCACTTTATTGTTTTAATTTATATTTAACTTTTAGTTTGATTCAACTAGTAAAATGGCTAAAGTTGTTCAACCCGTTGAAGTACTCAGTGACGAGCAGGTTTATGTTAAAAAGTTTAGATTGTACGGAACGAAAACTATTTTCAAATTTTCTAACCCTCCTTCTGATACTAGTGAGATAGATTGGCTCAGACAAGGTTTTGCCAAGATTGTAAATGAGATGAAAGGCCAAGCCCACGAAAATGATCAGCTCGGGTTCACTTTGCAGAGTCTTAACCTAAAAAGTAGAGATCCGGGGTATGTCGCATTTCGACCCGCTGGTGAAATTGATGAAGACATCCTTTGGAAAATTTTTGGAGGGATCATACAGTCAAATTCTGAATCCGTCAAGTCCACTGACACTTTTAAAGTAGAATGTACTCGAGTTAATCTTCCTGTAGGTTCTGGGAGGGTACGACCTGGTATCTTTAACACGTTTGACGAGGAGTGCAAAGCAAGGAAGGGTATCGTAGTTATTAAAAATAAAGACAACTTGTGTCTCCCCAAGGCCTTGGTTGTAGGTATCGCTCATGCAACAAAGGATCCTCAGTACAAGTCAATTCGGCAAGATGATAAAAAAAGGCAAACCGTAAGGGCTCAGGAACTTATTCGTCGGGCTAGAGTAGAGATGCCCGAGGATGGCGCGGGAATCCCAGAACTTGAGAAGTTTCAAGACTTGTTGAAAGATTTCAAAATAACCGTGTTCAATTATGATAATAAAGGCCGGGACGTTTATTTTGAGGGCAGTGTTGAAAATGCTAAATTCAAGATCAACCTGTTGTTTTACAACGGGCACTATAACGTAATAACTAGTTTGACTGCTGCTTTCGTTTGTAAATATTTTTGTGAAGCTTGCCATGTTCCCTATGATCACAAAGGTGAACACAGATGTTCAAGCATCTGTTCTCAGTGTCAGACCATCTCGCCTCCCTGCAAAGAGGAGCATGGAGGAATAGTTTGTTCAAAATGTAATATGACTTTGAGAAATCAACAGTGTTTCACTGCTCACCAAGTCGATAAATGTAAAGTTGTCAAAAAGTGTCTTGATTGCGGTAAATTAGTTTGGATTAGAGACAGATCCACGCCCCACAAGTGTGGAGAAGTCTATTGCAAACCTTGCGGATCTTTCCAAGATCCAAATCACAAATGTTTCATACAGCGGAACGATGGTAAGCCTAAACCAAAGGACTACCTTTTCATTTTCTTTGATCTGGAGACTCGCCAAGACGAGTTTCTCCCCTCTGATCCCGAACAAAAAGTACATAAAGTAAACTTGTGTGTTTCCCAGCAGTTTTGCTACCAGTGTATCGAAACAGAATTTTGCAGGGTTTGTAAAAACCGTACGAGAGTCTTCAACTCTGACCCTGTTAAAGATTTCATGGAATACGTCATGGAAGTCCGAAAAGGTTTTAAAGATGTCTGTGTAATTGCCCACAACGGTCAGGGCTTTGATTTTCAATTTTTGTTAAAGTATGTTCTTGAAAAAACTAAATTCACACCCGATCTGGTCATGAAGGGTTGCAAAATTATTCTCATGGAAATGGACAACGTTAGATTTGTGGACTCACTTAACTATTTTCCTATGGCCCTCGCTGCACTCCCTAAGTCATTTGATCTGCCTCCGGAGAGAAAGAAGGGTTACTTTCCTCACTTGTTCAACACTCTGGCGAACCAAAATTATGTAGGCCCTATCCCCGATAAACAGTACTATTGCCCAGAGTCAATGTTTAAAAAGTCCAATAAGGCCTTTAAAATCTGGTACCATGAAAGAGTAGCGGAAAACTATGTATTTGATTTTCAAAAGGAAATGTTGGAGTATTGCATCTCTGATGTGGAGATCTTGGCCCAAGCTTGCCTTAAGTTCAGATCGATATTCCTCCAAGAGTGTAATGTTGATCCTTTCCTAGAGGCTGTAACGATCGCTAGTGCTTGCAACTTGGCCTTCCGCCGCAACTTTTTGAAACCAAACACGATCGGCCTCATCCCAAAGAACGGCTACCGTTTAGTGGATAACCAGTCAGCTATCGCCATTCAGTGGTTGAGCTGGGAAGAAGAGAAACGTGGAGTGAGGATCGAGCATGCGGGGCGGGGTAAAGAAGTAAAGATTAACAAACTGAAAGTAGATGGGTTTGACAGGGAAAACATCTACGAGTTTCACGGATGCTACTGGCATGGATGCCCCAATTGCTTCCCATTCAATCGAGAGGCTCCTCTGAAGGAGGATCCCTCAGACTCACTTCACTTAAGATACGAGAGAACTAAGTCCAAAATCGCTAAGTTTAATGACTACGAAGTAGTCGAGATGTGGGAGTGTGAGTTTAGGAAATTAAAGAAAGAACAAAAACTCAAACACTTGGACTCTCTCCCAATATTGAACACACTCCCACTAGACCCGAGACAGGCTTTCTTTGGGGGCAGAACGGGTAACTCTAAGACTTACCACAAATGCGTCGAAGGAGAAACGATCCAATATGTGGACGTTTGCTCGCTCTACCCGTATGTGTGTAAGTACGGAAAGTATCCCCTAGGTCATCCCACCATTCATGTAGGAGACAGAGAGTGCAGGCAGAGAGGTCTCCAAGTAGATGGTTTATTGAAATGCAAAGTCCTACCACCTTGGGATCTCTACCACCCAGTGCTCCCAGCAAGGATGAATAATAAATTAATGTTTGCCCTCTGTAAAACATGTGGTGAAAACCAAAACCAAGAAGACTGTGAACACGAAAGCGAAGAAAGAGCCCTGGTAGGAACTTGGACAATGGATGAGGTGCGGAAAGCGGTAGAGAAAGGCTATGTCATCCTCGATATGTATGAATTATGGGAATATGAAATGGCGACATACGAGAAAGGGGGACTCTTTACAGATTTCATCAATAAATTCCTGAAAATGAAACAAGAAGCGTCCGGCTACCCAGAATGGTGTAAGACCCAGATTGATAAAGACCGGTACGTGCAGAACTACTTCACTCATGAAGGAATCAGGCTGGACCCCGCCAAGATTGCTGAAAACGAAGGTTTGAGATCAATGGCTAAACTCATGCTAAATTCATTTTGGGGTAAATTTGGACAGCGGGAGAACCAGACAAAGGCCACGATAGTCAGAGACCCCAAAACACTGTTCGGGATGATGACAAGACCCTATATAATAGTGAATAGAATACAGATAGTAAACGAAGAGGTAGTGGTAGTAAGCTGGGAGTACCTGGAGGAAGTCGGCGAGCCCTTAAGAAACGTGAATGTAGTCATAGCGGCCTATACTACTGCTCAAGCTAGACTGAAACTGTATGAATATCTGGAGGCCCTGGGTGCACAAGTCTTGTACTACGATACAGACTCAACCCTCTATATTTATAAGGGAGGTTTGTACAGGGTCCCTACGGGGGATTACCTCGGGGAAATGACCGACGAGCTGGTTAAATACGGACCTGGATCTTTCATCGTTGAATTCGTTTCTGGGGGGCCTAAAACGTACGCATATCTTGTCTGGTCAACCAACAAACAAAAACTAAAATCTGTTTGCAAAATCAAGGGCCTCACTCTTAATTCTAAGACCTCCAAAACACTTAACTTTGAAAAACTAAAAGAAATGGTTCTTAGCGAGTCAGCTGAAAGCATAGAAATTAAGGAATCTAGAATCAGGAGGACGAAAGACCGCGATATTGTAACTGTGAATGAATCAAAACTTTTCAAAATTACTGGACCAAAAAGAAAGCTCGAGGGTGAGCACGACACACTACCCTATGGTTATAAAATCCAAAAACTTGAGTAAACACGACTGGTAGTATTGGGAACGATTCGTCCCCTTTGTAAAAAAAACATGGTCACGTGACCTGATTTCAGGTTTTAACTTGGATGATATAACCTCCAGCTCTGTCTCAGCCACTTTGGTCACCGATCCTGCCCTAAATTGCTCTAATCTGTACTACTGCACAATACTTAAAATAAATGGCTCACTTAACTTCATGAACAGTTCAATTGTAAATATAGTTGAGCATGTCTTGGACATTGTAAAAGTTCCCACTGTATGTATGTCTCTGTGTGTGTGTGTGTGTGTGTGTGTGTGT